>JAILYB010000047.1:0-1471779 GCA_021437785.1 Rhodomyrtus psidioides
TCCATGCCATCCTGGTTCGTTTAAACTCGCGACTGATTCTTCACACAAGTCTTTGGATTTTGATTCATAAGCGGCGTTGAATGACCTTTTGGTTTCGGGGTGTACCAATCATTCACATACATGCGCATGAGACCAGTGAGGTTTGACTTCTAAGAATCAAAATAGGGTTTGGAACCTAAGGCCAAGGCTCCCACCTCGAGTTCTAGAAAGGGTAGATTCAATTGCACAACTATCGTTGCATTGGGACCCAATCCATAGTTCGAAATGAGCAGAATTAAAAATGGATTACCCCGTGTTTTTCCTCACGGAGATTCCATTTTCAACTCCTTCTATTGTTTTCCTATAGGGGCGCCCGGGGTTTTAGGCGCGGTTGTGCGTGTCCATGTGTCGTGATCATCACAATGTAAGTCATGCACAACAGTTTATCAATCAGCGCTTCAAATCATCCACACAACATACATTCCTACGCCAACCTGCATAAGACAATGTTAATCGCAAACTACCCCCCTTATCACTCCAATCTGCAAAAACATATAACACCTATCATAAGCGGACTTACCTCACCTTCAAGAGCGCCTGCAGGGTTAGAAATATCACTCAGCGTTTTAATTACGGCCTAAGTCCACTTGAGGTCTAGAACCATAGGTTCTAAAAAAGGTCCCCAGTGGAGTCGCCAGCTGTCGCGACCCGTCCGAAAGGCGGACGCGGCTAATGGATTACCGATCGTGGGCCTTACCTCCGCACTGGAGTGCGGATCGTGGGCTTTGGATCGGCGCGGGCCCTCCCAAGCCCATACCAAATCGCGGCGGGAGTATTTTTTAGAAGGATTCGACGATAAGAGTCGATCGCTTTCGACCTTCAGTGTGGTCGTGGTGGCATGTGCAACTTGTTCATGCATTTGGAGTCGCCACCGGTCTTTCTTGGAGGGTAGACCGGAAACCTTACTGATCGATTGGGAGAGATCGATCAGTTCTGCAGAACCAGAGATTTTGGGTTCGGGGACTTGGTTACGTCGGTGTCATTACCAACGCCCTTTCGGTACCTAACGCGAGTGATTTTCCTGGCTAAGAGTTCATGCAGGCGCAATTTTAGGCGAGGTAGGTTTGATTCAGGGTTTCATGCAGATTGGAAGACTATTCCTATCAATCACAATCAATTTTAATGAAAAGCTCAATCAAGTGCATAAATAAATCACATCAATGCACATCAATTCAAGTCAAAGGCCTCCTAGTATAGCCATAAGGGCTTAGGGAAGGCGTGATTTAGGACTAGGGGCAAAATGGGAAGATTTGGGAACGATTAGCCCAAAGGGCAAAATCGTCAAATTTTGGAAGATTTGGATATCGAATTACCCAAAATATTCCACGGCCAGTTGTTTGTGGCCATTTCCCATTTTTGAGAATTTTTTGGAATTTCTTGATTTTTTCTTCAATTTTTGGAAGACGATTCGCCCAAAGGGCGAAATCGTCATTTTTAAGAAGGTTCGGGGTTCAAAACACCCGGGATGAGCCTTGGCCAGTTGGTTGTGGCCATTTCCTATTTTTGGGGATTTTCTTGGATTTTTTTAGAATTTTTTTGGAAAACGGTTTGCCGGAAGGGCAAAACCGTCATTTCTGGAAAGATAGGGGGTCAAATGGCCCGAAACAGGTCGTGGCCAGTTGAATGTGGCCATTTCCTATTTTCTGGAATTTTTTAGAATTTTTCTGAATTTTCCGAATTTTTTTGAATTTTTTATGATTTTTTATTTTTTTTATTGAATTTTTGAATTTTTTATTATTATTTTATTATTAAATTACGAAAATAGTGATCTAGATTGGACTTCTACGTCCAACCCTCTCAGAGGCCTTAAGGGCCCAAGTTGACTTAATAGGCTTAGTCCTAAACTCATTCTTTTCCCCTCTATTTTAAGGAAGACCCAATTTTATTCTCAAGCCCAATCTCATTTTCCAAGCCCACTCTATACCTAGGCCAGCAGCCCACTCGGCCGACCCAATGCTTAACCAAATTTGCCGAAGCCAGCCAATGTGCACCCAAAACTATGTTATGTTTTACTGCTCTCCTCTCCCATTTTATATTTTTTTTATTTTTTTTTAATTGTGCCTGGGACTGTTCTTTGCAAGACATCTTCTTCATGGTCTTCTCCATTGTAAGCTCCATCATGCAGACTCTACTATGAATGCCCCTACCATCAAGACTATTCCAATCCTCCTCATCTAACGTACATGATAATTAATATTTGGCTTGGAATGAATTATGGAACCAATCTAGCTGAACTTGACCATTCGCGATTTCTGTACGGGATCTGAGCATCAATTTTCTACGTTCAAACTTGCAATCAACACATCAAACAACATCAATGTAGGTCAAAGATACTTACCATTAAAGGCCGAATTCAAGAGCTTTGGCGACGTTTACTCTCTTTTTTTTTTTACGATGAAAACACAGGAGAGCTCGTCAACTCGTCCGCTCCGTCAAGATGAAGCTTCAGAGGTTGATGGTGTGCCTTGGCGTGGCCTTCTTCATGCGTGTCCTCTTCACAGGATCAATGGCGAGCTCGGCTCTGTTCGGGTTTATGTCACCGTCGTCCCTCGTCGGAGGCCATCGCCGCAATCATCGACCTCCACCCATATCGACCACGAAATGGGAAACCTCGACCACGCTCCCGCTGCGCATCAATCCCTGCGCCGTAGCTTCCCCCCTGCAAGACAGAAAACTATCGAAGCCTCCCGACCTCCTCTCAACCGCTTCACCTCCTACCGGGACTAGCCCGTCGTATTCTAGTGGTTCCCTTCGTCGCCGAGTCCGGTCCTCCGGTACTGAGACCACCAAGGGGGTTTGGTGAGGTAACGAGCAAAGAGAGAATGGGTTGCAGGTTCGTTGAGCTCGAGTGTGGTGCGACCAAAAATGATCAAGGGGGGAGAACAGAGCACGCCGGCGCGAATCGCATTGACTCCCGGTCTGTTTGGCGCAGAGGCTGGCCGCCAATGGCTGTGTCCATGCCTTTTTTTTTTTTTTACTCTCGAGAGTTTCTTCTTTCTGAACTTCGATCAAGAACCTGTGGAGATGATCGACGGTCATGATCCCATTCTCCGAATATTGCACAAACAGGCTCTTGATCTCGCCCGGCGCTTCTGCATGGGTTTTCGCGGAAAAAATGTTCTCTGGCCGATGCTCTCTCTAGAAGATGGTGACGATGGAGAAGAAGAACCCCCTTAAAAGAATGCATGTTTTGGGTTGTTGAGGAAGGAGCCACTCCTTTTCTTTTGCTTTTTTATTTATTTATTATTAATTCCACTCTCCCTTGTCCCCTCTCAATGACCGTATATTCCATGATGGAAAGCTCCTACCATCCTCTACTTTTTAATTCGATCCCTCCCTCTCATCCTCATTGTTTTTCCTCTTCTTTTATTACCTCCACTTCCCTTTACGATGGTGGAGAGCATTATGAGGTATATGCAGATTCCCTTCCCTTTTGTCTTTTGCCCATTTTTTTAATTCTCATGGTCGACTCCTTTCCCATGGATGGTCTTGCCGACCCTTTCTTTAATTCCTCATTGTCTGCTCGTTGAAGAAAGCAGAAGTAGTAGTGTAGTGTCCAGCTCCTTTTCCACTCCGGATTCCTCAATTTTCGCCCTTCGGATGCCGCTAATTGAAGATTTTTAATAATACTAGTGACAGTTGAAACAATGGCAAGGCAATCAAATTAGATGTCTAGGTTCCGAAAATGCAAATATTGTAAATTAAAAAAATTCAATCGGCATTTTTGTCAAACTCGACTATATGTGTTATGAAGAAACACGTGTAATTGGACTCGAATTCTCTCTTTTTGTGAGATCAAAATGAGAAAGGCAATTAAAATAAAAGTATTAACTATTTTTTTTATATTTTTGTGATCTCGAATGCTATTTTTATGCTTTTTCATGTATTTTTCTGACCACTGATGGTATTTTTCTGATTTTTTTGGTATTTTTATAATTAAATAAATTCAAAATATATATATATATATATATATACCAAAAAAATATTTTTTGTTCAACATTGGTTCCCGAGGCTAGGCCAAGGCTTCCAAAGTTGATTTTGTGATTTTATGACATTTTTTTTTGATATTTTTAATTAATTTTAAAAATAAAAATCACAATAACAGATTGTCAAAAATCAGGTGTCAACAGCTGCCCCTCTTTGAAAGTGAGCTCACAGAGGTTGCTTTCAAAGATAAGATGGCACCTGATTCCTAACCGACTCGATTGGGGAAAAGAAATGCTATGACATCGAACCCTTAAGCCTTTTGATGAATGTTCAAATTAATCCCCGGTTTGCTCTTGCACTTCGAAAAATGGGTCAGAGTGAGAGAGGCTTACCTGAAGCTCACCTGTCGGATGCTGCCGGTTGCGACAACTTTCAAGAAGATGCCTAGGACTCGTCACAGAAAATCCTAGGGAGATTAAGTTCTGACCTGTATGGTAGGTCATACCATTATGGGATTCCTAACTGGTAGGAATCTAAGGAAGGCGCATCCTACGCTTTGGGATTTGCCAAGGATTTTGATCCGTATGGTGGATCGGACCTTTGCGTTGATCTTTACGGCGGTATTTACCAATGAGTTGACCCTTGTGGCGGTTTCTACCATATTTGACCCTTTAGGCGGTTTCTACCTTTGAATTGACCATTTAGGCGATTTCTACCATTGGTTTGACCCTTTAGGCGGTTTCTACCTTTGGTTTGACCCTTCAGGCGGTTTCTACCTTGTGTTGACCCTTCAGGCGGTATCTACCTTGAGTTGACCCTTCAGGCGGTATCTACCTTGGTTTGACCCTTCAGGCGGTATCTACATTTGTTTTGACCCTTCAGGAGGTTTCTACCTTGTGTTGACCCTTCAGGCGGTATCTACCTTGAGTTGACCCTTCAGGCGGTATCTACCTTGAGTTGACCCTTCAGGCGGTATCTACCTTGGTTTGACCCTTCAGGCGGTATCTACCTTTGTTTGACCCTTCAGGCGGTATCTACCTTGGTTTGACCCTTCAGGCGGTATCTACCTTTGTTTGACCCTTCAGGCGGTATCTACCTTGGTTTGACCCTTCAGGCGGTATCTACCTTTGTTTGACCCTTCAGGCGGTATCTACCTTGGTTTGACCCTTCAGGCGGTATCTACCTTGATTTGCTCTGAAAAGGGGTCTCATGACGAGGGTTCTCCACGTCCGATGAGACTGCCTAAATTTGGAAAAGGGGTCTCATGACGAGGGTTCTCCACGTCCGATGAGACTGCCTGAATTTTGAAAAGGGCGTCTCATGACGAGGGTTCTCCACGCCCAATGAGACTGTTTGATATTTTTGAAAAGGGATCCTAGGACGAGGGTTCTCCACGTCAAGCTAGGACTGCTTGATTTTGGAAAAGGGGTCTCGTGACGAGGGTTCTCCACGTCCGATGAGACTGCCTAAATTTGGAAAAGGGGTCTCATGACGAGTGTTCTCCACGTCCGATGAGACTGCCTGAATTTTGAAAAGGGCGTCTCATGACGAGGGTTCTCCACGCCCAATGAGACTGTTTGATATTTTTGAAAAGGGATTCTAGGACGAGGGTTCTCCACGTCAAGCTAGGACTGCTTGATTTTTGAAAAGGGATCTCATGACGAGGGTTCTCCACGTCCGATGAGACTGCCTGAATTTTGAAAAGGGCGTCTCATCACGAGAGTTCTCCACGCCCAATGAGACTGTTTGATATTTTTGAAAAGGGATCCTAGGACGAGGATTCTCCACGTCAATCTAGGACTGCTTGATTTTTGAAAAGGGGTCTCATGACGAGGGTTCTCCACGTCAATCTAGGACTGCTTGATTTTTGAAAAGGGGTCTCATGACGAGGGTTCTCCACGTCCAATGAGACTGCCTAAATTTTTGAAAAGGGGTCACATCCTCACCCCTTCTTTTGAAAGATCCCGAAATTTGTCGGGAATTCAGTTTTGAAGCGGTGAAAGATTTTATTTTGACAAAGCCTCGCTTTAGTCTGTTGAGGCGACATTCTAGGAGCTGGGTTCTCCAGGTATCCTGCAGAAAATTCAAACCTGTGTGCTCCACTCCATGGAGCAAATATTTTTCTGGGATTCGGGGTTTCCAAGAATCCTGCAGAAGTTTGAGCTTGAAAGATTTTTCTTCACCAAGAAAACGTTAGTAATCTTTGGGAAGACCACGACTGTCCATTTGACAAAAACCGTATGACTTAAGTTTTAATTGTGAAATGTGCATTTTGATGTTGGAGGTTATCCAAAGCATTCTTGCAACATGCAAATGTGATCACAAATCCCTTGCACGAAAAATTTGGATCAATAGTTTGAAAATTCCAAAAAGAGTTTGTTCAAAATATCAATTGGAATATTTCTCGACAATGAGGTCTTCTCACATGTTTTGAGATAGTGGTTTTTATAGGGGACACACTCAATTCCCTACTAATCTGTGCCTAGGTTTTAGGCTCATTCGCAGCGCGTACATTTTGATTGGTCGGGAGGTCTTCCACGGGACCGTAATGTTGGGCTTGGATATGGGTCTTCAAGGGGGACCCACTTTTGAGTTAAGGTCATTGAATGAAAGTTTTCACCATCTGCTCCGGGTTTACAAGTCAAGAACCCTGCAAAATGAGAAAGAAATAGTCTTGCTCGTACTTCTTCGAGCTAAGCTATATGTTAACCCAAGTGTCGTAGTCAGAGAAGACTGCTTCCGGGTTGTAACATTGGTGGGATTGGGGACCGAAAAAAGCTTGTTTTTGGCCCAGAATTCGTGACGGGTTTGACATTGGTGATCATTGCTGATTTACCACCTGTCCTTTCCTTTCTGCATCTTTAGTTTTTGAGGTGTGCAACCGATTTTGAGGTGTGCACCAGCTCTTTAGAGAGCGTCTCTTGTTGCATTCAGAGACCGACTCTCTCTATGTCTTTGTTCTGCGCTTGGCACCATTTGGGGAGCAGCCCTTTTGAATTTGGCTCCTTCAGGGATTTCTTCTTTTCCCATCTGGCTTCATTGTGGATCAATCAAACAACTTACACGAACATCGGCCTTGCTTTTACCAGGCACCTTGCTTTTTCCTAATGCCGTGGATTTTTCTCATTCATTTTTGAAATCCCACTTTTTCTCATCTTCATGGGATCATGTTAGACATATAATCTAAACATGCTTTAAATATCAGTCCGGGAATTCTCTTCGTAATCCCTAAGTCTTGAACTCTTCCATTTTTGAAGTGGTGCGGCATCCGTCTTGGGATGATCACCAATGGGTTCATGAAATGAATTTGCAGGCTCAAGTTGGCTGTGCAAAGGATTCGGTGTGAAGGATAGAGAAATGAATGCTTCTCGTCATCCTATGGCACTTGGATTACCATATAAACAACACACAAAGATTAATGTTAGTCCGAGCAAGAAAATTTCTAACCATTTTCTCCTGATGCTGCTGGACTCACCTCCATTTTGCCCCGATGTGGGGTGGTTCTTGACAGGGTTAAGAATGAAAACCGCCGTTCAAAGGGGTTATCAACGGTCACCTGTAGTGTTTGGGGGATATGAAACGAATGCCTCCGTCGTCCCAACCCATGTAATCGCTGCAAATGGTCCCTACCTCCGTAGACCCAGATTTTGCTATCTGCCCACTCCACTCATCTCTCAAGTGTGTGTAGGACGTGTTTGGATTAGGCTTTGCCTCTCGTCTTTTGAGAAAACGTCCTTTTGAAAATTTTGAATAACTTTTGATTGGAAAAATATCTTTCTTTTTCTCCAAAAATTTTACCCGTCAAGGGGATTTTATGATGCACCATGCATGTTTTTCATGTTCAGACAACCTCCTGCTTCAAAACACGAATGCTAATGAAGTTAGAATTCTATGTCTTTTCTAAACATCAGGTTCTAAAAGCTTTTCTTTTCTTCTTTGTTTTTTATTTAACATCTTCAATGGATCGGGGAAAGGGATACTTACCTGTCCCCCGCGGCTGGAGATCCCTGAAAATGCGGAAGAAACATGTTATTGTACGTTCACGAATTTTTCAAAAAAATTAGAACGATACATCCTACCCTCTATTGTTTTCCTATAGGCGGCGCCCGGGGTTTTAGGCGCGATTGTGTGTGTTCATGTGTTGTGAGTATCACAATGCAAGTCATGCACAACAGTTTATCAATCGGCGCTTCAAATCATCCATACAACATACATTCCTACGCCAACCTGCATAAGACAATGTTAATCACGGACTACACCCCTTATCTCTCCAATCTGCAAAATCATATAACACCTACCATGAGCGGACTTACCTCACCTTCAAGAGCGCCTGCAGGGTTAGAAAAATCACTCAGCGTTTTAATTACGGCCTAAGTCCACTTGAGGTCTAGAACCATAGGTTCTAGAACAAGGTCCCCAGCGGAGTCGCCAGCTGTCGCGACCCGTCCGAAGCGGACGCGGCTAATGGATTACCGATCGCGGGCCTTCCCCCGCACAAGGGTGCAGATCGCGGGCTTTGGATCGGCGCGGGCCCTCCCAGGCCCATACCAAATCGCGGCGGGAGTATTTTTCAAAGGGATTCGACGATAACAGTCGATCGCTTTCGACCTTAGTGTGGTCGTGGTGGCATGTGCAACTTGTACATGCATTTGGAGTCACCACCGGTCTTTCTTGGAGGGTAGACCGAAAACCTTATTGACCGATTGGGAGAGATCGATCAATTCTGCGGAACCAGAGATTTTGAGTTCGGGGACTTGGTTACGTTGATGTCATTACCAACGCCCTTTCGGTACCTAACGCGAGTGATTTTCCCTAACTAGGATTTCATGCAGGCGCAATTTTGGGTGAGGTAAGTCTGACTTTGCACATTAACCAGTTTAACATGCTCACGTAATCATAATAAATAAATAGATGCCAATCATATAAACATCTATCCTACGTGGTGACCATGGAATTATGATTTAATGGGTCTCGAGCCAATGAGACCACATTTAATCATTTTAATATTTTAATAACGGAGAGCCGCTCTTCGCTTCTTCTTGGTTTCTTGAACTCTTCAAGAATCGGGCCCCAAAGAGCTCGTCGACTTAAAAGGCTCCTCCACGTAATCCTCGTAGCATTTACATCAACAATTGACTATGTTAAAAATAAAGATTACATGAAAAATAAAAGGAGTACGCAGCCTCCATTTAATAATTACAACCCCAAATATATAAATAATCACCATACATTCATACATACATCAATCACATTGATTAGGGATTTTTCCATGATCACCACCCTTCCACGTAAGTAATAAATTCACAATTTAAAACTTAGGAAGGCACAATAAAAATTCTACGTTGAATCATATTCAGAATTTTTACGTAAAATAAGATAGCCATAAATTTTCGATTCAAAATTGATTTAGTCTCAATTTTTGCTACGTTGATTAATTTATCATATAAAATAATCAACCTCCATTAGCCATGTAAGACGAACAATTCGTTAATACATATTGGCCATAGTATTGCAAAAATTACAAAAAATCAATTAAATGCACGAAAACACCTAAGGATCGGCTCTGATACCACTGTTGGGATCCACGTAACACGTAGCGGAAATAAATAACAACCCATACATATATCTCCAGAGGCGTACTTCGTGCATTTCAATCGAAAAAAAATCACAAAACCTCAAAGGGAGTAAATAGATTACCTCTCGTAGCGTGCTTGAACGGAGGTGTCGGTTCGATGTTCTTCGATCTCAGCCTCCACAAGTGTTAGGCATCTAGTTCGGATGCACCACCAATTGACGAACGGGGAGACGACTAATAACTCCACAACAATTGTGCTAGCAATATGCGGAATCAATATTCCGAACTTAGTATATTTTGCTCACTCAAGATTATGAGAATATAGAGAGTGTTTGTGTTCTTCTCTCTAAGCTCTCAAAAATTTGCACACTCTACAAAATGTCTCTCCCTCCCAACCTCAAAACTCTTGCCATCCTTTTATAGCCAAAAATACCTTCCAATAAATTGTATTTAAAAATAGCACTAACAATTATAAATTCTATCTAAAAATAGCACTCACAAATAAATTACATTTAAAAATAGCACTAACAATAGCACTCACAATTTATAATACAAAAATGCTATTTAAAAATAGCACTAACAATTATAAATTCTATCTAATAATAGCACTCACAATTTATGATAAATAAATGCCATTTAAAAATAGCACTAACAATAGCACTCACAATTTATGATAAATAAATGTCATTTAAAAATAGCACTAACAATAGTACTCACAATTTATAATACAAAAATGCTATTTAAAAATAGCACTAGCAATAGCACTCACAATACAAAAATGCTAAAAAAAGGCACTAACAAAGGTGTTAAAAATAATAACCATTATTATTATTACAAGAGTTAAAGAGGTTACCAAACAGTACAAATACGCATAACGTATAAATACGTATGACGTATAAATACGTAGAGCATACGTATACATCCGTGAAACCGGGGACTAATTGAAAGAAAAATGTGCAATTAAGCCCTTTTGGTAAAAATTGATTAAATTGGAGGGCAAATTGACCTAATTGCACTTTAAGACTTTAGAATCCAATGTCATAGCTTATAAAAAGTGAGAATTGAAAATTAAAAGACTCGAAAAGGAATTTTTTGCTCGGTTCGGGTTTATGTTTGTGAAGAAACATAGTAACCCGAGCCGAATTTTCAAGATTTAAGGTGACACACTTGAAGGGGAAATTAAAAAAAATTATTGAATATTTTTGTGTATTTTTCTGACCACGAATGGTATTTTTCTGATTTTTTGGGTATTTTTATAATTAAATAAATTCCAAAAATATTATAAAATACCAAAAAATATTTTTTGTTCAAAATTGGTCCCCGAGGCTAGGCCAAGGCTTCCAAAGTTGATTCTGTGATTTTATGACCTCTTTTTATATTTTTAATTAATTTTTAAAGAATAAAAATCACAATAATAAATGGTCAAAAATCAGGTGTCAACAGTCGCCAAAGTCTTTTGAGAAAATTTCATTTTCAGTTGACGATGCCCGTCATCGTTACTTAATTTTGCTGTTATCGCAAATTTCGGGCACTCTCTCATTCCCTTGAATAGTTCAACTGAGTTTTGCCGCTGATCCTTTGATCTCTCCATCTCGACATACTGCTCTGCGTTAAGCTTGGCATCTATCATCTGGTCAAGCGATGATTCAAGTTCCTTCGTAAAAGGCTTTTCCACATCATTCGGGATCTTTGGTTGAACGGGATCATCCATACCCCCACATCCGTCTGGTATGATATCTTCCATTATCTGATAGAAACCAGGAGGAGCAGAATATTTCACCTTAAAGTTGTATCCCCCAGAATCTTCACCGAGATTGTCTATGATTTCTCCCTTTTCTAGAGCGTTAGCCATGAATCTGCGATCTGCTAGACTTCTCCTGCGAGCTTCTAGTTCGTCCTCGTCAAGTTCTTCTTCTGGCTTGATAATCAGCTCAAGATCGCCTACCAGACTTTCGTACGGGATACTATTTGACACCTAATTTCAGATCGGCCTTTTTCAGCTATTTCTTGGAAAATTCATAAAAAAATCCATAAAAAGTCAAAAAATTACAAAATCAACTTTGGTGGCCTTAGCCAAGCCTAAGGAACCATTTTTGATAAAAATAAATAAATTTTCATATTTTTCGCATTTTTTAATATTTTCAGAAATTAGGAAAATGCTAGAAAAATCAAGAAAAATATCATTTGAGGTCACAAAAATATAAAAATAGCCAATATTTTTCTTTTAAATCCCTTGGCTTTTTTACCTCACAAAAAGTCCAAAATAAAATTCAATTTTAGGTGTTCTTTTGTAACACATATGATTGAATTTGGTAAAAAAATTCAATCGAGTCTTTTAATTTGCAATTTTGGCATTTTTTAGGATCTTGACATTGAATCTAATTGTCCCTCATTTCAATTTAACCCAATTGTCCTCATAGAATGTTTAATTGCATAAATTGTGCAAAATTTTAAACTTAATTGTATTTTAGTCCTTGAATTTGGGCATAATTGAAATTACTTTCAATTCAGGGACTATCATTGCAAATTGAAATCACTACCCAAGGATTTTTACCATTTTGAATCGATTGGCATAGGTTATTGGGTCCAATTTGATCATTTGAGCCTTCAATTTCATGATTTGTCTAATTCCAATTAAACGGAAATTTGGGGTTTTTGTAGAAATTGACATGAACTTTTGAGCAAAATCACATTTCCTGATAAAATTCATGCCCTAAATTCGATTATGAGTTCCAATTGCAAAAATTTCCTATTAATTTGGGTTTAATTTGAAAAATTATGATTCGAAACCGGTTCGGACCGGTCAGACCGCCGGTCGAACCGGTTTGCTACAGTGTCGTCTTCCTCCTCAAAGAACCGTGAGAATGAACAGTGTCAGGGTCAGTTTCAATGGCAAAATTGAGGGTGAAAACGGCCATGATTGGAAGAGTTTGAAGAGGGGTTTTGTTCCTCGAATGATTACCCGTTGATTCGAACCAAAAACACGAGCAATGGTCGCCGGAACGGAGAGTAATCTGCCGGTCAAGGCTGCGGCACCTGCAAAAGTCAACGGCGACAAAACTCAGATGAAATTTGTCCAAATTCGTGCCAAATGCGATCACCGGAGGTCCCGAACAGATTTTCCATTTCATGCCTGTCGATTACCGGTCGTCGGTGACCATTTCGCACGTGTTTTCACGTGCGGAGGTCACCGATCCTCCTTTCCCCAATTCGGCGCCAAAATTCCAAAACGGATATAAAGCGATTGGACCTTCTAGAACGAAGAGGAGGTTGATTCAGCTGCAGGAGGAGAAACTGAATCGAGAGAGAGAAAGAAGACGCGAGAGAGAGCTCGTTCTCCGACCCCCCGTCGTCGAGAACTTGAGCTCAACTGCAAAGCGCTGGTTGGGCCGTCCTCGGCCAAACCGAAGCCGAAGAAAACCATCAGAGGTTCGCTTAGAGTGCCAGGAAGCGATCGCCACTAGCCGCGCGACCTATCGCTCCGAAATAGGTGAGTTCAACCTTCGAGCTTTCTTACTGTGCTTTAATGGCGGAACTCGATTCCGATTATCATAGTTCGAATTAGAGTAGGTGTTTTATCCCCCAAACATCACTGACCATCGTCGCATATCTTTCTTGCATCGATTTTGTCTTAACACATCGAATCGAGTCTTCCAATTCAACCTCCATTGCCGAACACTGTTCATTCTCGCCCAGCCAAATCTGGGCCGAGCGAGCTCGATCAGAGCTAGAGGTAAGTCTCCTGAACATTGAATGATGCTTCCCTGTTAATGAATTGGTTTAATACGCCATGAATCGTATGATTAGAGTACATGTGTACGTACTGGTTCGTGCTTGCTCGCGCTCGATTCTGTGGATGAAATCGTGTAATCTTCCGATATGTTGCGTACGAAGAGTAGACGAGTCGATTGCCGCCGGTCTCGTTCGATTCCGATGAGATTCCATCGTTAGATCATCGCTGGAGAGTCGTAGCCGTTCGTTCAGAGGTGGTCGCGAGGTTGAAGACGACGCATACGTGGCAGGTCAACGAGTCAAGGGTCTAGGTGGCAACACGTGATTGGTCCACGTGGATGTCGAGTCAGCTCGACCGTTAGTCTGTTAGGACGAGTCAGCTTAGATCGGACGGTCTAGGTTATTCAAGTCCAATTTATCATGACTGTCCGATTAGAAATTAGGTTTATCCGAAAATATTTTAAATCGAAAAAAAAAATCAAGTTGAACCGAAACGCTGCCGTTTAGGTTAGTGGGTAGGCGACGTCGTTTATGTTAGTATGGGTGGACGGCTCAGATTAAGTCTTGAGATCTAATCCTGACCATAGATTTCAGTAAACGGATCAGACAGCTCTGGTTCGGTCCTCGTTCCATCTAGGCCGTAGGTTTTAGTAATCAGATCCAACGGGCGTGGATTAGCCGCGCGGTTCAATGAGGGCCGTCGGATCAAATCCGATTAATCCGAAAATAAAAAAGGACAGATACGGCGTCGTTTCGAGTCGTGGGTCACGTGGGTCCGGGTCTGTGCTGGGTTCCGACCAGAGTGGGTCGGGTTGACCCGGTCCAAAATATTTTTTTAATAAAAAATTCTGAAAATGATTAAAAAAAATCAGAAAAATTCTAAAAAATCTTAAAAAAATGCTAGAAAATCCTAGAAAATCCAAAACAAATGTAGGAAAATCATGAAAAAATCCTGGATATTCTAGAAATCCTCAAAAATTGAGGATTGACCACAGACAACTGGTCAATCCTATTTTAGGGATTTCTCATCTGTTCTCCCAAGAATTGACGATATTACCCTTTAGGGGTAAGTCGCCCCCGCTTTGTATTTGAGATAGATTGACAAAATCCCTAGATTAGGATAAGGCCAGTTAGGTGGCGAATCCTTTTGCTGGGGTTTTCAAATCTCATTACTTTCCTCAAAATGACGATTTTACCCTTCAAAGGGTAAAATGTCTTTCCCATTCCAGTAGAGTCCTGAAAATTGCTTAAAATTAGGGTTTTGGTCAGGTGGGTGATCAACCCTAATATTTGAAATTTTCAATTCTCGTCTTTGTCCAAAATGACGATTTTACCCCTCCAAGGGTAAAATCACTTTTAAATTTCAAAAAAATTCTGGAAATTCTCGAAAAATAGGAAATGGATTGGATTGATTGCCAATCCAACTTCCATTGTCTTTTGACTACTCATTTCATCTAAAATGAAAATTTTACCCCTCCAAGGCAAATTGTCCCCAAATTTCTCCAAATTACGATTTTGCCCCTCATGGGTAAATCATGTCAAATCATTCCTAAACCTTGATTGGTACTTCTCTAGGCTAATAGAGCCTCGTTAGGGATGCCATGCTACTTTCATGTGTTTTATCCGCATGTTTTGGATCCTTGATTTGCGCATTTATTTTCACTAACTGTGAGTGATAGGGTAGCCATTCCCATCTGCATGAACTCCTAGATTTAGAATCGTACTCTACTCATCTGCATGAAATCCTAGAATCAGATAAATCATTCAACTTAGGTGCCGAAAGGGCCTCAACTCTGACAGTTAGCGTAACAAAGTCTTCGATCTCGTTTCTCTGGTTTCCGCAAAATCGAATAGATCGCTCCCAACTATTCGACATGGTTTCCGATCGTACCCTCCACAAAATGATTGGTGGCGACTCCATGGCATGTACACATATCACATGTCACTAGACCGCACTGAAGGTCGACCACGTACATCCAGACGTTGTGATTTGGGTAATGGACTTTGGGAGAGGCCCGCGTCCGATCAGGTGACGATCGGGCGGCCCATTAGCCCCCACCTCGCCATCCCGAGAGGGGAGGGTCGCGACAGAATGGTCACTCCACTGGGGACGATTCTAAACCAGAATCTTTGGTTTCGCAGAATTCCAGAGGACTTGAGCCGATTAAAAAGTTGGTTGGTTTATCTGACTTTTTTTTTTTGCAGATGCTCTCGAAGGTAAGGTACGTACGCTAACCATTGTGTTAGATATTTTTGCAGATTGGAGAAACAAGGGGTGGAGTGATTGTTAATATTTTTCCTACAAGTTGGAGTTGGGAATGTATGTTTATATTATGCACATATTGAAGCGGTGTTTGATACAAACTGCTGTGCATGACCTTGCATTGTGATGATCACGACACATCGCACACACTGGCGGTCAAACCCCGACTACAAACCACCCCTAGGTTACCTTAGATAGGGAAAGGATGCGAAAGGATCTCGTGTTTGATGGCACTTGAGACTTTCGTGTTCGTTCCCGCTCACAATCCAAATTGGCGATATCTAGCCCTCTTGGGTGGGTACCCTTAGGGAGGAATCTGCCTCATTTGGATCGTGGGAGCCTGAGCCATAGGTTCCTCACATGATTTCTAATTTTTTAGAGTATACCCACTTGTCTCATGCGTATGTCTATGGATGGTTGGTATACCTAAAACCGCACATTGTTACAGGGGAACATTTCACATTCCCCAAGTATTGTTGGTAAGGCATTTACTTTCGATGTACTTCACTATTCCCTGTTTCATAGTATAATTCATGCATTATATACGTCCACATGCATTGCATACATCGTGAAATCACTCAAGTGACTAATTGAAATAACAACGATAATGGGGTAGGACGTCGCTGTTTCCTAAACGTTCAACAGAATTGGTAACCTTCGAGTACCTAAGGAAAGTCACTCGCCCTAGACCAAACACAAGGCTGCACTTTACTAGGTTCATACATGGCCGAGAGCTGACTGGACGCAAGTTGGGATATGCTGAAGATTGTCAAACCCGCTACTATGTCGACAACCTCATATTCAAGCGACAAGCAGACGAGATGTTCAAAGATTACTTGGAGATGAAGAAGCAACATCGCAACCGCTTAGCTAGGGACGCGTATGCTCGTCGAAAAGCTGAAAGGCAAGCTAAGGAAGATATACCTATGATCACCCTTTAGGGACACAGGAGAAGTCCTGCGATCAAGACAAGACCGAAGCGCATCATACTCAAAAAGACGAGACGCGAGAAGACTCCTGAAGTCATGATACCATGGACCAGGGAATGACCAGAGGAGCTGAGATGCCTCGATCAATTTACCGAAGGAGATCCCTTACACTCAACCACAGAAAAGTTCCTGATTGACTATCATTGTGAAGAAGAATAGACCTTTAGGAAGATGTGGTTTAGATCCTCACATTCCATCGGCATTTTATGGCTTTCTTGTTTGAAGAGTCTCTCTTTACCTTTCTTTCGTTAGGCGTCCTGGTTGTAATAAAGAATTCACTCCACTCTTTTCCCATTTGATGTATTGACCAATGGAATGTGACGCTGTTATTTCCTTTAGTCATTGGAGTAAACCTGACTAAATTGCATAATTCACTTTCCTGAAATTCAAATTAGACTTCAAGTCAGGTCTTCAGTGCCTGAAAAAGGTTCTAATTTCTATTTCTTCAATTGAACTATGCAATTAAGTTGGCCCATGCATACTTCATGGCATTTACATAGTCACATGTTTAAAGTAATTTTTGACGATTGACTTTTCAAAATCATTTGCATATTTTAGACTTGATGGGAAAGAATGATACTCAAGTGTTTAAAGTTCCTCGGACCGAGCTCCTATCATGGTGGGATAGAATGGGTGAAGCCAGCCAGAAATATGCCAAATCACAACTGGGGTATCTATTGGACCTGCTGAAGATTGAGTGCCCACATGCCTTTATTCAAGCTATGGTGCTCTATTGGGATCCCACCGCCGCTACATTCTACATGGAAGGGCTGGAAGTTACCCCTACTCTTGAAGAATACAGCGCCGCCATCGGAGTTGAGTTCACTCACCTACTAGTTCAACCTCCCATAGGATTTGAGCCCTTGAGTCAGCTAGCTGAATTCCTTGACATAAGCCTCAAAGAAGTCAAAGCAGACGCTAAAAGCAATTCTGGACGAATTTCACTATCCTTCCTCCTAGATCGATTCCCCAACCCCCCTGCTGCTAAAGGGACTAAATCTGGTAGAGCCTTTGTCTTGGCCTTCTTTAGCTTCGTGCTATTCCCGATCTCGTCTGTCACCTTCGACCCTATTATGGCCGTAGTAGTCAGACAAGTCTGTTGTGGGTGGGATTACTCAAACATTATCCTTGCTGAGACTTTTCTTTCCCTAAATCGATTCAAGAAGAATAAGAAAGGAATCTTTAGAGCCTCTAGTGATCTTATGTACCTGTGGTTCACTTCTCATATCAGACAATTCCATATCCGCATGGGTTTCACTGAGATTAGCTCTGATGCCCATCCTCTTAAAACATTTGTCAGAACCCATACACGTATTCCTAAGTTCAACTTCATAGAATGGAAGAACTTCCTTGGGACTTTGAAATCGGAACAGCTCCGATGGCGGCTCAGATTACTAACACTGGGCAAAGTCAGACTCGCATGTAATGGTGAAGACCCAGTCCCCTTGCTAGGATTCACAGGCGCTACCGCATATTATCCAAATAGGGTTATTCGACAATTTTGGGCATTACAGGAAATTCCTTCTCCACCCCAGCCTGATGTCTTTTCATTTGACATACAAAAAGAGATCCCTACAGGAGAAAAGAAGAAACAGATTGAAGCTAAGGTGGGATTTATTATACACTCTTTGAAGAACTCTCAAGCTGAAGATATAAAATGGCCAAAAAACATGACTCGCATGGAGAATGTTCACAGAGCTACCATAGAATACATTCAGCACTTTGAGGCGGTCAGGCGCAGCCTTGTCGAGCCTTATGTACCCAAATACATCGTACCGTACGTGCACACATATGCATGAGTGTGTACATGTTTTACGAACGCATAAAAAAACTATTGTAAAAAATTACGCTTCTTTTAATTTCATGACTTCTTTTGGAGAATGATTAAAAGAACTGCTCACATGAGACTAAGGCTCACAAGGTAGTCATTTTTCTCATTCACCAATAGAAAACATGCAATTAGAAGAACCAAGTGCTTTCTTTTGTCAATACTGAAGAAATACTCACTGGAATTCATTTTAAACAGGTATACTCTAATCACGGAATTGCCAACGCATCGCTTTCGCACTCGACTTAAGACAAGAATGGAACAACAAGAGTTGACCCCGCGAGTGGGCATGCTGGAGAATCAGATGACTGCTATGGCAACTATGATGGCCGATATTAAGACAATGCTGGAAGCCTCCCACGCCAGACAGGCAATGGCCCCTAATCAGAACAACTCAAGTCCATCATTTACACCTGATGTAGCTGATAAAGAGACAGCAGAAGATGCTCAGCGTATAGAGGAGAATGTCCATATACCGAACATCCAGGTGTAACAAAAGACACCCCATGTTGTCATCTAGGTTGCACCGATTCGGACACCGACACTGACACGATACGTCGACACGCCATTTCTCAAAAATAGAAAAATCCGATACGTCGGGGATACGTCGTATTAAATATATATATATATTTTAAATATAAAAAATAAATAAGAGCCGAAACAGATTATATGCATTAAGCAAGCAAGTCTGAAAAAAAATAATATTTTGATATAATAGCCAAAAAAAAAAAAAAAGATGCCCATGCCATACGATCATACCTGTGATTCCATTATTTTAGTAGAGAAAAGTGCAGGCAATGAAAAAGATGCACCTCAACCAAACGCACTGCCCAGTTTCTATTATCTCATACGCTACCCAATTTCACAAGGTTTTAGACTTTGTAGGCAATGAAAAAAAGATGCCCATACGGTCATACCTGTACATAGAAATGCTTTAAAACATAATTTCAGACTTTCAGTACATTAAGCCTTAAGTCTGGAAAATAACATTTCAAGCATTTCTTTCATTATGTCATTTGATCAACAAGATCACCAAAAAAGAGAGATATCAAGCATTACAAAGGAGATAACATGAAATCCTCCAAAGTCTGCCAACATCAAAAGAGCCATATGAATCAAAGTTTCACAAGGTTTTAAATCTTCAGGCTTCTGCTAGTTCCGTAGGTCTTACTGTCCAAAAAAAGGGATGAGCCTGCATGAAAAAGAAGACCAAATTTATCACACAGATAAGACAACCTCTTCAAAAAGCATCAGAAAAGCAATATATTGATGTAATAGCCAAAAAATAGGCATTGTGGCTTGGCTAGAAACACTTTAAAACATTAACTTTAGCACACTGGGCCTTAAGTCTGGAAAATAATATTTGAAGCATTTCCTTCATTATGTCTTCTGATGAACACGATCACCAAAAAAGAAAAACAGCAAGCATTACAAAAGGAGATGACATGAAATCCTCCAACAATCCTAAAGACATCTCTTCTAGTTCTAGTTGACAATGTTAGCTTTCACAAAAACAGCATAACAATCAAGAAGCCAATGGGTGACTCACCAGTTCTTTTAAGAGGCATTTTCTGCTGCATTTTGTGAAGAAATGCTCTCAAGAAGTCATTCCTCTACATCTCTATTCTCTACTTCTTCTGAACAAACAGTAGACTCAATCTCCGGCTCATCAAGTGAAAGACTCGCAACTTCAAGCACCCCAACATCTTCAAATGTGTCAAATGTATCTCCGCCAATATCCCACATTTTGGTCTCTCCTTCAGCATATTGTGGGCTTTTTCTTGATAGAAGACGAAGATTGCTATGAATGTAAACTAAATCGTCTGCACGTTTTGGGGGTCATTCTATTTCTTTTAACCGAATTCACAAAGGAGTAAGTACTCCAATTTCTCTCGGCACATGACGAAGAAGAAGGTTGTGCAAGAAGTTTCAAGGCTATTCTTTGAAGCATAGGTGCACATGCACCAAATGTAACCCACCAAGCCTTAGGATCCATATCATACCGATTATGAATGGAATCAAATTCTCTAAAATCCCCATTTTTGCATGCAAAATCTACAAATTCCAAATTCACCTTGTTGCGCTCATCCAAGTTAGGAAAGTATTTCCTAAGGCACTTTAGTCTTTCTTGGTTGATCTCTTTATTCTTGTGAGGGGAAACTCTAGTAGGCTCTTCATTGAGCCATTGATCACTATAGTACCTACAAAATACAAGTAGAGAACCATAATAAATAAGATGAGTATTATAGTCGAAGAAAAGATACCAATTAATAATCTAATGATCTCATACAATTTTAGAACTTACTTAGGATTCAAGGCATGTGCCAAGCAATGAAGCAGAGTGTTGTTCCTACTCCAACGATCCACAAGAATTGTATGAACCACCTCGTAAAATGTAGACTCCTCATCTAATCTTTTCACTTCTCACAAATATATGGCTCTCTTCACTTGAACAATCATTGAATTCCACATGTCATAAACTAAGTGAAGACAAGGCTTGTCTGTGTCACAAATTCTAAGCATATCATAGATAGGAGCCGTGAAGGAAAGTATATAATCAATTGAATCCCACCAAAAATCATCTAACACCTTGTCCTTCGCAAACTTTGCTCTTCCTTGATTATCATCTCTATAAATATTCCATTTTTCACTGATAACCATTCTTTGAAGACCACATTTGATTAACTTGAACCTCCTAAGCATCACAATCATCGAAGCAAATCGTGTATCCACCACAGAAAGCAACTTCAAGCTAATAAACTCATTGTAGATTGACAATCTCATTGAATGGTTCATGATGAAATGCTTGATACGCATAACATCCGCAACAATATCTGAAATCCAACCACATTCCTCATAAACTAAGTGATTATTCTCCACATTCTTTGCGGCACAAATGTTTTTCAAAGCAAGATTCAGGGTATGCACCACACAATGCGTCCAAACAATGGATGGAAATTCTTGCTCAATGAGTTGTCACGCGGCCTTGCAATTTGAAGCATTATCTGTAATAACTTGGACCACATTCACATGCCCAATTTCATTGATAACTTCTTTCAGTAAGTTAAAAATGAAATGCATATCCTTTATTTCTCCTGAACAATCAACCGTTTTTATAAACATAGCTTCTCCATCCGACACCGCCATAAAATTGATAAGTGGCCTCCTTTTGCGAGTCACTCCATCCATCACTCACAACACTTACACCCTTCTCGGCCCACATATTTTTGTAGTTGCACACAACCTATCAATATTTTCCTTCTCTTTTCGTAACAAACTGGTCCTCAATAAATTATATTTTGGAGGTACATACCCGCAATATGATGATTAGCAGCAAAAGTGAAAGCATATTGAAAATAACGATTTCTTGCAAGGTTAAACGGCAAGCCCGCCAAATAGAACATCCTAGCAATCTCGCAATCTAAGCGTTCCCTTAGAGTCATATTGAATGCCTTCTCAATTGATCATCCACCGCTCCCACTTCCAATCTTCCTTTTTTTGGAGTCAAATGATGAATCCGTCCCACCCTCACCACTAATTGAAAAACTAGAGGGAGGCAAAGGTACATTTTTAGCTACCTTACTCCTCATTCTAGATTTGACCTCTTCCTCTAATCTTTCCATCTCTAAAAGATCCTTTTTTTTTCTACTTTTTTGCATATTGTAATTCCTTTTCCACTTATCCCCATCAAATGAGCCTTGACTCTCGTGTATGAACTCCTACCGTCTTTTCCACAGAATTTGCATTTTCAAGACAAATTTCCCCCATCCTCTTCAGTATTAGTTAACTTAGTAACATACCTCCACAGTGGGTTATGTGACATTCTGAATTTTCGCCCCTCAAGGCTTGAGATATGAAATGGAAGCTCGAATTGGCAATTGGAAATGAAGAATTTCAAACTTGGAAAAGGATTTGAGGTCGTCTCGCCAATGGACGTTCAAAATGAGAAAAAAAAAATGAAGTTTCGGACGAAAAGTGGCAAATGACCGTTTTGCCCCTCGACCATTTGCCCTTGCCTTAAGAATAAAAGAAGGACAAAATGGTCATTCAAGGACCCCAAGGGCTGCCGAAAATCAAGAGAGGAGTGGTCAATGAAAGTCAAATTGGAAGCCAAGTGTCATCTAATTAGTGGTTAGCATTAATTACCAATCAAATCCCACCTACCAATCTTATCATTTGACCAAGTGAATTATTGTGGTTGAAGACTCTCTCTCTCCCTCATTATTCGTGGACCACCTTCTCTCTCTACTCTTCCTCATCATCTTCTTCCTCTCGGCCGAATAGAGCTCGCCGGACAGACCCGTCGCTTCCCACTGTTCCGGCCATAACTCAGTCTTCCGACATCTGATTGAGGTAAAACTACCGCCATCTGAAATATTATTGTCTTGTGGTTCTAGGGATATATTATAAGCTCAATTTGGCCCATCCATTCGTCCCGTAGGTCGATTTGAGTGAGCAAAGGTCAGATTGAAAGCAGAATCTGACCGGTTTTGGGAGAAGAGTTGTTTCATGGGCTTAAAGGATTCAAATGGCTCCAAATTTTTGGTGAGATCTTCTAAACTTATAGTACTAGGGTTGGCTAAGCTTTGGTTGCAATTTTAGATGAGTTAAGATAGGTTTTCATGGCTGTTTGGTGATGGTTTATTGAAGGCAGAATTCTGACCGTGTGCGGACCGAAGGAAACCGAGCCGATTGAAGGTCCTAAAGGCGTTAGTTTGCTTCAAAATTTTCGGTGAGCTTCCTAAACTTATAGATTGAGATTATGGAAAGTCGGTTTTATGGTGAATGGAAGTTTAAAGTTGAATTAAGGGCTGTTTGAGGTGAAAAGTGTGAGATGCCGACCAATATGCCCATGACGCGCACCAATTTTGAATTGAGTCGTTCTACGTCGTCCGGTATCCGAATTGAGCTCCGTTTTCGCCCACATGTCCGTAAGATCTTGAAGTTTAAGACCCTGCAATTTGTTTTCTAAAAACGTCAGTAGAAAAATTGAAGTTTTCGTGAGACTGAATCTGATTGTGGGGGGGGGGGGGGGGCTCGAATTGGGCAGTTTTGGTGAATTGAGAATTTGGATGACATGCCTTGTTAGAACGACAACGGGCACACTTAGGAGCATTGAGTTAATGCTGTGATGACTTAATATTAAGGTGTTATGTGTGAAATTGAGATATATGTACAAGGGAATTGGGAATTGAACGAGTTTTAATGTGGAATTGGTGAAATTTTCTAGGACCGTGCGTGAACCTTGTTGGCCGAGAGATTGTTGAGCTAGGTAGCTCATTTGAATGGATTATGCTAGCTTGCTTAAAGAGGTAAGTGGTTCCTAGACCCTTACTCGAACCCTAGGACGCTACTGGATATTTGAATTGTGCAGTGTGATTGTTAATGAAGACATAGTGATTGGTGATGTGTGATTTTTATGACAAGTGTGTTTATGTTATATCAATGGGCTATGGTGCCTAGTGACTACATGGCTTGGAGCCCTGATGCAGGTAAATGACCATGGTGCCCTGTGAAATTACATCGCGGAGCGTCGTTGTGTGGTAAAAGTACGGTGATTAATGATGTGTGATTTTTATGGCTAGTATGCCTTTGTGATATTAATTGGCTTGTATGCCTTCGCGGTATTAATTGGCTGGAATGCCTTGTTATTGAATTGGCTGTAATGCCCTGTTATTGAATGGGCTATAGTGCTCCATCGATCATTGGCTTGTATGCCTTTGTGTGATTGAATTGGCCGTGGGCCCTTGTGATTGAATTGGCCGTGGGCCCTAGCAATGAAAGAATGATTAAGTGAAATACATCGCGGCCGTGGGCCCTGGCGATGATCTAACGACCTGTGAAAAATTACATCGCGGCCGTGGGCCCTGGCGATGCAGGAGTGAATTGAAGTTTCATCGCGGCCGTGGGCCCTAGCAATGATTTGATGAATTGAAATGATATCGCGGCTTGGAGCCCTGGCGATACATCGCGGCCGTGGGCCCTGGCGATGATTAAATCATATGTTGTGTTAATATACTAAGCTGAGGTCTCATGTGATGTTGTTCACTTGATGGTGATTTGCTATATCAAGTATTTTGTGATAAATGATGCCGAGATGCCATATGCCATTGCTTGACGAATTTTCTGCATTCTTGCATGATTGTGTAGTCTAGTGGGACTAGTGGTTTGGCCTAGGTTGGGTTTCACTTGCTGGGATTATATATCTCACCCCGTCGTGGGACAACATTTTCAGGTCCTAGACGATGGAGACTTGAACCTGCCATGGACTGGCATTGGAAGAAATTTTTGGAGGATGTGAAGATTTAATTTGATTAAGACCTTAGAGACTGTATATTCTTTGTAGTTAGAATTGTACCTGACTTGCCTTTAATGAGAAGTATATCCCTTTCTTGTCCTAAGTCATCTCACTTGAGTTGTTTTTATGGAGTTGTCATCGCTTTCGCGTGCATGCTTCATATAGGTCTTCAAGTTAATGGCCGTTGGTTCCTGGGAGATAATCAAAGGTAACGGCGGAGGTGGGATGCTCGCGTGCTCGCCGGGTTCGGGGCGTGACATCCCCGTTTAAGTGGTATCAGAGCAAGGTTAGCTCGATCCAGTGTGATTGAGGTTTGGAGTGATAAGGAGTGATGACTTGAGGACAATTAGATAGTGAGACCTTTAGGACTAAGCATTGATCATTGAATCTTGTGGATTATAGGCTTGAACTCGTGTGGTATTCTAATGGTCCTAGTGTTGACTTTAATGGATGATCTTGAGTAATGTGGTGATTGAGGTTTAAGTGGAAGCATGTGGAAACTAGAGAGACATAGGCATGGATTTTGAGGTAGTAATTATGCTTGAGGTTAGTAGAGAATTGCTTATGATTAAAGGGTCAATTGAAGTATATGATTGTGATGGTGGTTTGACAATGACCTAACTTGAGGAATGTGAGTTATAAAGAGACGATTGGTATTAATGGAGTCAGGCTTGAATTGCGTTGTACATTGATGGTTTGGTTATTGATTGCTATTGTCAACTTTGGATGGTATGAGACGAGGTGTATACAAGGAAGCAGATATGCAATATTTTGATTAAATGCCAGTTGTGATTAAATGCATATGGACTTGACTTGAATGCCGACCAGACTTGAGGGATAAGATTGAATATAGGCAATTGATCCATATGATGTGACAGTCATTGGTGGAATTAGAAACCTTCGATGGATAAGAATTGATCTAAAGGTGATTGTGGTATGACCAGTAGTGAGGACAGTCATGATGTGTACGTATTTGTAGCTTTGAAACGAACGCTGATGTGGGTGCATGCATGAGCTTATTACTATCATACTTAATAAACTGTCGCTTGGTATGGGACGAGTTGATGGGATACCTATAAACCGTAATGAAGCATGTTATGGGGCGTGTGGAACGGGGCTCCCTCCGTAGATATATGACTTGGGACAACCTGTAACAACCAGGTCTGATGAGGGCGGGGAGTGATCGCCGGGACAGAGAGGTCCGGACAAGGAGTGGCTCCTGGCAGGCTTCTAAGATAGCAATGAGGCAGGAATGACCCAAGTCATAAATTGAAAGAGAAAGCCTAGGTATCAGGTTGAGTATGATTGTGGTTAAGTGAGATGTATGGCACGAGATTGAGTCTCGAAAGGAATGATCGAGAGTGGCAAGACATTTATGTTGGCGCCTATGAATGGCATGGCTGAGAGCTCTGTATTTAGCAATGAGTGTCATTTGAGAAAGAAAACTGAGGTTGTGGTTGGCATGATTGGCGTGTTTTGTAATTGGCATCGTGTGGTTGTTTTGACTAAGGTCTAACTGAGAAATTAGACTGCGTGTGGGGTTTATACCCATTGAGTTTATGCTTGTTGATATTGAGATAGCATGTTGTGTTTATGCTAGAATGGCAGATGCCCCTGGATCTATGGCATGAATAATTGAACTGGCACTTTGAGTATTTCCTAGGTTTTGACCTAGTTGAGACTTGCCTAGTAATTGGCTGATGATTAAAAGGTTACCTTATTGAGGCTGGCCTGTCGAATAGTCATTGATTGATGAGGATCTGGAATCCTTGGGTAATGAACAACTAGTTGAGAGTTGTCCAGGAACCACTGGATGGTTGATTGGTGGTGAGGAGTGATGAGATGAGCAGCCTGAGACTGCTAGACTTGAGTAGATGGCTTGAATCTTGGATTCCTGGGGGGAATCATAGTGGTTCAAGTGACATGAGAACCTAAGAAGGTTGAATGACCAAAATATGGTCGTAGAGGAGCATTTAACTCGAGAATAGAAAGGGATCGTGAGAATTGAATAAAGATGAGCGACTCCAGTACGAATACTGAAAGAGAATATGGCTTTATTTGTTAATCGTACGAGACCCAAGTATAATAAGGGGTCATGAGAATTTTATGTGAAAACTGAGGACATTTGATGGGTAGGCAAGCTCGAGAAGAAGCTGCGCTTGTACCTAAGTCACTGAGACGACTGGTGCTGATGCATTAAGTGATGGAAGTCACAAAAAAGGTGACTTTGAGATTATTCATTTCCAAAGAGGAAACGTGGAGAAAGTAAAATTGAAACTGCCTGTTTATAAATTGAAAATTTCATGCGAAAACCTTAAAGGTTTTGGGTACACTCAAGAAAGAAAGTGACCTTGGCAGTTGTTAGCCTAAGAGGCTATTGTTGATTGGTGAAATGTCACCAAAGGAAGAGTTTTTCTTGAAGGCATGGTATCTGTTTAGATCGTCTTCATTGAGTTGTTTAATGGAAGTACCTTCCTGGGATTGCTTGAGAGCAAAAGTTGTTTAAATCCTAGTGGTCTTGTAAGGATTTGAAGATGATCGATCAATATGAGGCGAAGTCCTCAAGGTCGCCTAAGTATATTAAGGGTGGTTAAAGACCTTTGAGTGAGACGTGAGGTCTCCGAGTGGATTGGAATTTGAAAGCCTTGTGGCTAGTGGTTACTCCTGACTTTGAGGAATGTTAATAAGACTCAGTAAGAGAAGTAAATGATCGAAAGACATGTGAATAAGAGAACTCCTGCTCATGGATTACGAGCAAAGAGATGTTCATTATGGAACATGGAACGTGCCTGCGAGAAACGGCTTTTACCTTGGCGTAAGGCTCGTAATGAGAGATTGATGTTTTGTTTCATCCGTCGTGAGGAAAATTTAAGGAAGAAGTTATGTCAATTGTTTGACCTTGTTGAATGAAATGGGATTGAAGGAGGATGAATCGGGACCACTAGAAGTGGTAGTGTGTGTTGTCAGCCCTAAAGAGTAGGGTGTCGTTCTTAAAGGGCGATTGAACCAAGAGATGGTCGTTTAGGGAAAGGAAAGTGAATGGACTTGATAGTCCTAGTTGTTCGTAATTCTAATGAATGGTTGAGTAAGCGAAAAGAGCGCTTAGAATGTAATTTCAAAGTGGCTTGAGCTAGTCGAATTGAGTAATCGATACGGGAGTTTGTGGAGACCGAGGAAGAACCTCGACTCCTCGGAATTTTGTCACTTGAGGTGACTGAGTCACTGACAGAAAAGTGTCAGATATGGTGAAATTTGAATCCTGGAGTGGGAGAACTGCTGTTTACATTGACTCCAAGATTGACGTCCTATGGCAAAGGAAGGACAAGGTCGATTGAAGTGAGAGAATGCCACTAAGGTGTATAGTTTCCTTCGAAGGGTAAGAGACCCTAGTGTAAAAGGAATAAGAAATCTTAGTTGTTTTGATATTTGGATCAAGCGTCTGGACTGAGAAAGAAGACGCAGAACTTGAATGATTCCTAGAAGTTAAGTTTGTGAAATTGTCCTGTAGACAACGTTGAATTCCAGGATAATGTTGACGTTCAGCTGAATGAATGAAATGGAGACATGGTAGCGTTATCTGGTTGTGAAATCAAGAGGCCAATGCACTAATGTTTCCTAAAGAAAGAGTGACAAAAATGAACAAAATGTTATGTGGTCTAAGTGAAGATCCTTGAGAGCATAGAGCCAAGATATGAGCTCTCAAGTGAATGGTACCATGGACAATTGAAGTGATTCAACACTTAGTAGTAATGAAGTGGATAACAGTCGAATTGGGTGTCCAAGGAATGATTGAGTTGGTCATTACCGTCTTGAGAGACGATGAGGGGACTCATTTAAAGAGTCATGAGAAACATGAATGATTTTGAGAGTATCCTATGAACTCAAAGGAGATGCTCGTTGTATATTAATGGGAAGCACGTGAGCTGTGGACTGGATGAGGTAAGATTCCTCCGTCGAGAAATTTATGGGAAATGAAATCCATGTGGAGTCTTTGAGAATTGGAATGAATGATGAATCGACTAGGGTCGATGAGAGTTGCGGGAATTTGAAGTTTCCTGGGATTGATGAATGGTCATAGACGGATCGTGGGAGGATTCCCCGCGAGAGTTGTCCCATTGATGAGATGGACTAGTTGACAGCTATTGGAAGCACCTAGCTTGAAGGCCATAAGGGAATTGAGGTATTGCCGTGATCGGACCCTGATATCAAAAGGGGATGAAAATGAATAGAACATGGAGAATTAAGGTGCTCCTTGGGACGGCACAAAGGTGTGCCAAGATTGCCTTAATACTATCGGTGATATGGATTGAAGGTTGAATTAGTCTAACGTGTAATCAAGCATTAGACATGTCGAAATGAGAGAGAGACATGATCATAAAAGTTGATGGATCACTTTGATCCAAGGGGATTTTTGAAGGGAGTCGAGAACGGATTACTACGAAAGTAGCCCTGAATTTACTTAAGGAGACAAGAAGGTTATGACTTGCTTTGGCTAATGGAGGGCAAGCTGACAAAGTACATGAATCCTTGATTGTATGAAAAGACGTCTGAAGGGAATGATACACTAAATGATATGGCCTCCAAGGAGTGTATCCTTGCGATGGTTTAGTGATGATGTTAATAAGCAAAGAGCTCGAGTTTAAAGGGATGCTCTAGTAAGCCTTCAGTCAAGAATTCGAAAAGCGAGGCTGCAGTATGTTGTGCATATTGTCATCGGACCATTAGACGATTGAAAAAAAAAAGTGATTTGAATACCATAGAGTAAATTGCTGACAAATGTTATGAAAGTTAAAAGAGAATATAGAAAAGCAAGCACTGATTGAGGATAAAAAGGAAACGAGTTCGGAATGATGGGAACTATCACAGATGAGGACGTTGTGGAAACATCAAGTGATGAAAAGAGCTACTTTGAAAAGTAAGGTGACGATGAGGCGATGTTACCACAAAAGACTGGATGGTTAGAAGGTCGTAAATTTCGAGGACGAAATTTCTTTAAGGGGGGAAGAATTGTGACATTCTGAATTTTCGCCCCTCGAGGCTTGAGATATGAAATGGAAGCTCGAATTGGCAATTGGAAATGAAGAATTTCAAACTTGGAAAAGGATTTGATGTCGTCTCGCCAATGGACATTCAAAATGAGAAAAAAAAATGAAGTTTCGGACGAAAAGTGGCAAATGACCGTTTTGCCCCTCGACCATTTGCCCTTGCCTTAAGAATAAAAGAAGGACAAAATGGTCATTCAAGGACCCCAAGGGCTGCCGAAAATCAAGAGAGGAGTGGTCAATGAAAGTCAAATTGGAAGCCAAGTGTCATCTAATTAGTGGTTAGCATTAATTACCAATCAAATCCCACCTACCAATCTTATCATTTGACCAAGTGAATTATTGTGGTTGAAGACTCTCTCTCCCTCATTATTCGTGGACCACCTTCTCTCTCTACTCTTCCTCATCATCTTCTTCCTCTCGGCCGAATAGAGCTCGCCGGACAGACCCGTCGCTTCCCACTGTTCCGGCCATAACTCAGTCGTCCGACATCTGATTGAGGTAAAACTACCTCCATCTGAAAGATTATTATCTTGTGGTTCTAGGGATATATTATAAGCTCAATTTGGCCCATCCATTCGTCCCGTAGGTTGATTTGAGTGAGCAAAGGTCAGATTGAAAGCAGAATCTGACCGGTTTTGGGAGAAGAGTTGTTTCATGGGCTTAAAGGATTCAAATGGCTCCAAATTTTTGGTGAGATCTTCTAAACTTATAGTACTAGGGTTGGCTAAACTTTGGTTGCAATTTTAGATGAGTTAAGATAGGTTTTCATGGCTATTTGGTGATGGTTTATTGAAGGCAGAATTCTGACCGTGTGCGGACCGAAGGAAACCGAGCCGATTGAAGGTCCTAAAGGCGTTAGTTTGCTTCAAAATTTTCGGTGAGATTCCTAAACTTATAGATTGAGATTATGGAAAGTCGGTTTTATGGTGAATGGAAGTTTAAAGTTGAATTAAGGGCTGTTTGAGGTGAAAAGTGTGAGATGCCGACCAATATGCCCATGACGCGCACCAATTTTGAATTGAGTCGTTCTGAGTCGTCCGGTATCCGAATTGAGCTCCGTTTTCGTCCACATGTCTGTAAGATCTTGAAGTTTAGGACCCTGCAATTTGTTTTCTAAAAAATTCAGTAGAAAAATTGAAGTTTTCGTGAGACTGAATCTGATTGTGGGGGGGGGGGGCCTCGAATTGGGCAGTTTTGGTGAATTGAGAATTTGGATGACATGCCTTGTTAGAACGACAACGGGCACACTTAGGAGCATTGAGTTAATGCTGTGATGACTTAATATTAAGGTGTTATGTGTGAAATTGAGATATATGTACAAGGGAATTGGGAATTGAATGAGTTTTAATGTGGAATTGGTGAAATTTTCTAGGACCGTGTGTGAACCTTGTTGGCCGAGAGATTGTTGAGCTAGGTAGCTCATTTGAATGGATTATGCTAGCTTGCTTAAAGAGGTAAGTGGTTCCTAGACCCTTACTCGAACCCTAGGACGCTACTGGATATTTGAATTGTGCAGTGTGATTGTTAATGAAGACATAGTGATTGGTGATGTGTGATTTTTATGACAAGTGTGTTTATGTTATATCAATGGGCTATGATGCCTAGTGACTACATGGCTTGGAGCCCTGATGCAGGTAAATGACCATGGTGCCCTGTGAAATTACATCGCGGAGCGTCGTTGTGTGGTAAAAGTACGGTGATTAATGATGTGTGATTTTTATGGCTAGTATGCCTTTGTGATATTAATTGGCTTGTATGCCTTCGTGGTATTAATTGGCTGGAATGCCTTGTTATTGAATTGGCTGTAATGCCCTGTTATTGAATGGGCTATAGTGCTCCATCGATCATTGGCTTGTATGCCTTTGTGTGATTGAATTGGCCGTGGGCCCTTGTGATTGAATTGGCCGTGGGCCCTAGCAATGAAAGAATGATTAAGTGAAATACATCGCGGCCGTGGGCCCTGGCGATGATCTAACGACCTGTGAAAAATTACATCGCGGCCGTGGGCCCTGGCGATGCAGGAGTGAATTGAAGTTTCATCGCGGCCGTGGGCCCTAGCAATGATTTGATGAATTGAAATGATATCGCGGCTTGGAGCCCTGGCGATACATCGCGGCCGTGGGCCCTGGCGATGATTAAATCATATGTTGTGTTAATATACTAAGCTGAGGTCTCATGTGATGTTGTTCAATTGATGGTGATTTGCTATATCAAGTATTTTGTGATAAATGATGCCGAGATGCCATATGCCATTGCTTGACGAATTTTCTGCATTCTTGCATGATTTTGTAGTCTAGAGGAACTAGTGGTTTGGCCTAGGTTGGGTTTCACTTGCTGGGATTATATATCTCACCCCGTCGTGAGACAACATTTTCAGGTCCTAGACGATGGAGACTTGAACCTGCCATGGACTGGCATTGGAAGAAATTTTTGGAGGATGTGAAGATTTAATTTGATTAAGACCTTAGAGACTGTATATTCTTTGTAGTTAGAATTGTACCTGACTTGCCTTTAATGAGAAGTATATCCCTTTCTTGTCCTAAGTCATCTCACTTGAGTTGTTTTTATGGAGTTGTCATCGCTTTCGCGTGCATGCTTCATATAGGTCTTTAAGTTAATGGTCGTTGGTTCCTGGGAGATAATCAAAGGTAACGGCGGAGGTGGGATGCTCGCGTGCTCGCCGGGTTCGGGGCATGACAGGTTATTTCGATCTTCATAGCTAGATGTAGCCGTAGATAGTGGAATGCTACTATCCATGCTTGAAGTCATTCTACAAAAAATACAATTACAATATGTCAAGAAATATGAATATAACATCTATAATCATCCAAGATAAATGCTGATGTTTCTCAAACCACTGTAAAACTAGAGACATTTTTAGCCTCAATAGGCTTAAAAAGAAGTTGGCACAACATGAACTCAGAAAACTAGTCACGGCCCATGATTCATGAGCGTAACAAAGATGAAAATATGTGCAACAAAGAAGAACAAAAAACCAAGCGCATCAAAACAACAAAGATTGAGCTTCCTGAATGCTTGAAATAGAGATTTACAGAACAAAAACCAAGTGCATCAAAGCAGAATGAAAAGGGTAAACATCTCCAGATTGCAGCGTTTATTGTCATCAAACATCAAGCATTTGGTTTCCTTGTTCGGGCAAAGATGCGCAGGATTCACCGAAACAAAAAGCAAAAAAAAAAAAGGCCTCCCATTTCCCTGATGATAAAATCATAAAACCTCAAATTAAACCCTACCAAACGTCACTGTGTGTCAAGGGAAACGAGTTTTCCCACCGTAAAACGATCCCCTTCCAAGACCTAACAGTTAGGACCAAGCATGATGCCAATAAATCCACACAGAAAAATCCCCAATACTCTCCGACTCACGCGCGAAATCAACTTCATTTTTTCCCACCCCCGAGTTGCATTTTCCTGATCCACGAATCGCAAAGCGAACCACGAGCGCCCACTCACGGAGAAAACAACGCCATCTTATGCATGCGATTCAGACTTGACAACATCTTGCGGGGGGGAGAGAGAGAGAGAAAGACAGAGAGACTGAGAAAGAGAGTACGTACCTACCAGCTACCGCAGCGCCAAGCTGAGGGAGCTTAGGGTTCGAGCCTGTTGTGGAAATTCTCCTATATTTTGATTCTGACAAAACTTTCAAATAGAAATTGTTTAATGAAATGTGATGCAGGAAGAATGTGTAAGCAGCAGGTTGAGTGATTCCAATTCTGTCGCGCTGACCAAGGGTCAGATGGAAGTGCTTCTGACGAAGGGTCAGATGGAAGCGCTTCTGACGAAGGGTCAGATAGAAGCGCTTCTGACATAGGGTCAGATGGAAGTGCTTCTGTCCAAAGGTCAGATGGAAGTGCCCCTGACGATCTAAACAGTGACGGATGGATCACATCAAATCTCCGTATTACCATTCCGTGCCAACTAATCTAACCCACGTATGGCAGGTTTCCGATCAAGGCAAGTGATATTCGATTATCCTGATATCCCCTCAAATCAATTAAGGGACTTTCTATAATGGGATATCATCTTCTAAGGAATATATCCTTGGGAATCAACTCAAACTTATCACACTTATGGAAGCTGGAGATTCAGTTGTATGGGCGATTGAATCAGAAGGGTTCAATGTCTTACCAAACGGTCTACATATCTTCTGAAGATACAGTCTCGTTCAATCACGATTGATGACGTCCAATCAAGGATTGAAGAGCGATCCCTTGGCTGGAATCCAACGGCTAGTTCGGAGGCAGTGGAGTATAAAAGAAGAATCATGATGGACTAAAGGAAGATGTGCGAACAACAATCCAAAGTGCAAACATAATTTGAGTTTCATCCAAAGAGTATTCTGTGTACCCAAAATCCTTCACTGTGAAAATCTGTGTGAGAGAGAAACAAAATACCTGAGTGGTTGTAATCCTCTTGATTCTTCATAGTGAAATCCAGCCGATCGGCTGTCATCGTGGGAGAATGGACGTAGGCTTAATCTAAGCCGAACCACTATAAATATCGTGTGCAATATTCTCTAAACTCTCACCCTTGCGTTTAGATTTTCTGCACACTATTATACGGTTCTTGTTTCTAATCGTACACTGAACTTTATTCATTCCGCAAGAAATTTCAATTTTGCTCAGAATCTCCTATTCACCCCCTCTAGGAGATATTGCTAGATACATCAATTGGTATCAGAGCGGGTTGTTCATTTTACGAAGTGTTTATTGACTTCAGAGTTAACGATCTACTATGTCTAGCAATCACTCTTCAGGAACAAACGATTCGCACTTTGCCAACAAGCCACCATACTTTGATGGAAAGGATTACAATATGTGGAGCAACAAGATGAAGTGGTTCTTCAAAGCCTATGATGATCTGATGTGGGATGTCGTTACAAATGGAATAGTTCCTGCAAATGCTACAAATCCAACCTCTGTTGACGGAGTAAATACTGTCACAACAATGACTGATGCTGAAAAGGCTAAAAGAAAAAGGCCTTGATTCTAAAGCTGTCAATGCTCTCTTTTGTGCCTTATCTACTCTTCTTTATAATCGTGTCTCAGAGGAAGAATCATCTAAGGCAATATGGGATAGACTTCATGTTACTTTTCAAGGAACAAATCGTGTGAAGGAAACAAAGCTCAGTATTTTACTAAGTGACTATGAAGCATTTGAAATGAAGCTTGATGAATCTATTGCAGATATGATAGACAAGTTTCAGACTCTGGCAAGTGGACTTGCAAGACAAGGTGCACCTATTACTGAACCAATGCAAGTTAGGAAGATACTACGTGGACTCACAGATGACTGGAATTACATCAAGCCATCAATTCAAGAATGCCAAACAATCAGACCACTCTCGGTGGATGAGCTAGTCGGAACTTTGCAATCCTATGAAACAGAACGAGCAAACAAAAAGGGTTAACAGAAAGGTAAAAAATCTATTGCCTTAAAAACTGAAATTAAACAATGTTTTTCTGATACAGATGATGAAGATGAGGATGATGAAGAATTAGCCCTCATGGTCAAGAAATTTAGGAAGATGGCTCGAAAAGGCAGAAACATCAAATGAAAGAAACCTTGGAAGAAGAGTGATGTAAAAATATCAAGCAACGACTCACAAGATAGCAAAGACGTGATCTGTTTCCATTGTAAGAAGGCAGGACATATCAAACCGAACTGCCCAATTTTGAAGAAGGACAAACTCAAGTATGAGAAGTACAAGAAGGCTCTAAAGGCAGAAATTTTAAGTGATTTTGATGAAAGTGAAAATGATTATGCAAACATCTGTCTCATGGCCGAATCAGATTCAAGTTCAGATTCAGAAACTGAGGTATGTTCATCTGAACTCCCTGATGAAGTTATTGAATATATTGATGAATTGTGTAGAAACTACAAAGAAACTCTTGAGAAAGTTTCTTGTTTGAAAAAGGAAAATGCTTCTTTAAAACAACAAAATTTGTCCCAAAAAGAAAAAAATTGATTTTCTACAACAAGAGTTTCACCAGATGAAAGAAAATCATGATCTAGTTTCAAACGAAAATGTCTCCTTGAAAGAAAAAGGTTCTGATATATCAAAAAGGTTTTCACAAAGCTCAGTAACTCTGAATAGCATCATTTCAAAACAAATACCCTTCAATGACCGATCTGGGTTAGGTTTTAAAAGGAAAAGTAGCAAAAGAAATATATTTAAAACCGCATTTCGAAAACCAACGTTTTCCGATTACAAGCATCATTTTCATAAGCATTTTACTAGATACTACATTCGACAACCTTGTGTGAATTGTGGTGATCCTAGCCACACTAAAGATTACTGCAAGAAAATTTGGAGACCTATTAAAAGGTCAAAATATACTAACACAGAAGGACCCAAGAAAACATGGGTACCAAAGAAACACTAAGTTGGTTATTTATTGCAGGTACCAAAGAGAAGGAAGAGCAAGTGGTTTCTGGATAGTGGTTGTTCAATTCACATGACTGGAAATCCAGATGTATTTATATCTTTCTCAGATTGTGATGGAAGAAGCATGTCGTTTGGAGGAAAGAACAAGGGAAAGGTCATCGGGAAAGGAAATGTAAAGATTGGAAATTTGACTGTTAAAGATGTCTCTCTAGTCAAAGGATTGAACTATAACTTGACTTCTGTAAGTCAACTCTGTGACTCTGGATATGATATTTGGTTCCAAGATCTAAAATGCACAAGTATGAGCAAGGATAAGAAGCAATCCTTCACGTGACGAAGGCATGGGAACATTTATCTTTTAGATATTAATGCTGACTGTGAACTTGCTAAATGTCTTATTTTCTGTTAAGGATGAATATGAACTTTGGCACATAAAGTTAGGTCATATTAGTGTAAAACATATTTCAAAGCTGTCCAAGAAGGGACTTGTTCGAGGACTACCTCAAACTAAATTTGAGAAAAGTGGACTATGTCATGCATGCACACTGGGTAAGCAGGTAAGAAGTTCTTTTAAGTCCTTAAATCAAGTTTCCACTAAGCGTTGTCTGCAGCTACTTCATATGGACATCTTCGGACCAAATAGAACTCTAAGCATTGGAGGTAAGAGATATTGCCTTGTCATAGTTGATGACTTCTCTAGATTTACATGGGTTTCATTTCTTGCTCACAAAAGTGAAGCTTTCATATCCTTCTCAAAATTTGCTAAAAGAATTCAAAATGAAAAGGGTTACACTATTTCCAGTTTGAGAACGGATCATGGGGGAGAGTTTGAAAATCAAAGTTTCTCAGATTTTTGCACTAAGTTCGGAATTCAGCATAACTTCTCTGCACCTTATACTCCTCAACAAAATAGGGTAGTAGAAAGGAAAAACATATCCTTGCAAGAAATGGCCAGAACTCTTCTCATTGAGAGTAAAATTGCCTCTAACTTTTGGGCTGAGGCCGTTTCAACAGCTTGTTATATCTTAAATCGAATTTCCCTCAGACTTTTTTCTGAGAAAACTCCCTATGAATTTTTCAAAGAAAGAAAGCCTGATGTTGCATACTTTCATGTATTCGGTTGCAAATGCTTTATTCTAAAGAATGCTAATGATCGAGTTGGAAAGTTTGATGAGAGATCAGATGAAGGAATTTTCTTGGGATATTCAACAACTAGCAAAGCCTACAGAGTCTACAACAAATACACTCGTGCTGTTGAGGAATCAGTGAACATCAAGTTCGATGAAAACTACCAGGATGATGAAACTGAATCCATTCAAATGCATACACTTCATCAAGTCATGAACTCACAAGCAGACTCAGATGTGAATACGGGTTCGGAAAATGCTCAGAAGGAAACTTCCTCAGTTGAAGAAAGACTAGAAGATGAACAGAATGTATCCACAATATCCTCAAATGATGGCCTTGACAAGAACTGGAAGCATAAGTCAAGTCATCCAAAGGAACTTATCATAGGCAGCATAAGTGATGGCGTAAAGACAAGATCCAAATTCAAGCAAGCAATGAGCAACATCGCCTTGGTATCTGAATTGGAGCCAAAAAGGATTGAAGATGCATTAGCAGATGAAAACTGGATAAATGCAATGCAGGAAGAACTACATCAGTTCAAGGTCAACAATGTTTGGGAACTGGTCAATCGTCCCAAAAATCGTCCAGTAATTGGAACAAAATGGGTATTCAGAAACAAACTTGATGAAAAAGGAAAAGTTATAAGAAATAAAGCAAAACTTGTAGCAAAAGGATACTCTCAAGAAGAAGGGATAGATTACGATGAAACCTACGCACCGGTTGCCAGGTTAGAAGCCATCAGGCTACTTCTTGCTTATGCTTGTTACAATGATTTCAAACTTTTTCAGATGGATGTGAAAAGTGCCTTCCTAAACGGCTACATCAAAGAAGAGGTATATGTTGAACAACCTCCTGGCTTCGAAGAACCTAAAGAAACGGATCTGGTATATGTCTTAAAAAAGGCACTCTATGGATTGAAACAAGCACCCCGCGCCTGGTATGAAAGGTTAAGTAACTTTTTATCTCAACACAGCTTCACTAAAGGTAATGTAGACACCACTTTTTTTATTCAAAGAAAAGGTAAAGATATCCTTTTAGTTCAAATTTATGTTGATGATATTATATTCGGCTCCTCTAATGAACTTCTCTGCAAGAAATTTTCTAAAGCAATGCAGGATGAATTTGAGATGAGTATGATGGGAGAATTACGGTTCTTTCTTGGTCTTCAAATTCATCAATCTCAGAAAGGAACATTCATATTTCAAGAGAAGTATGCATTGGAAATAGTAAAGAAGTTTGGTCTGGAGAATGGCAAGAAGATAGAAACTCATATGTCTCACTCCTCTAAATTAGATAAAAATGAAGATGGAAAGGAAGTTGATCCCAAACTATATCGGAGTATGATTGGATCATTACTCTATCTCACAGCTTCAAGACCAGACATTCTATATAGTGTCTGCTTATGTGCAAGATTTCAGTCAAGCCCAAGAGAATCACACCTATCAACAGTCAAGAGAATAATCAAATACATAGGGACTTATCCCAACTATGGTTTGTGGTATTCTAAATCTTCTGATTTTATACAAAGGGGATATTCAGATGCAGATCTTGCAGGTTGCAAAGTTGATAGAAAAAGTACATCTGGAACTTGTCAGCTCATGGGAAACATGCTTGTCTCATGGTATTCAAAGAAGCAAAATACAATGGCACTCAGTACAGCTGAAGCAGAATACGTATCTCTTGGAAGTTGCTGCACTCAAATACTTTAGCTAAAGCAGCAGCTCAAAGACTATGGTGTTGAAGAATCAACTGTGGAAATTCTATGTGACAACACAAGTGCCATAAATCTCACAAAGAATCCTGTACTTCACTCAAGAACAAAGCATAGTGAGATCAAGCATCACTTCATACGTGATCATGTTCAGAACGGTGATGTTAACATTCAATACATTGATACGAAAAATCAACTTGCAGATATTTTTACAAAACCTCTTGATAAACAGAGTTTTAATTTTATTAGAAATGAATTATCCATCATTAACCTTCCTTCTTAAGTATACCTTAGAACAAGGAGCATCAGAAGGAACGTCAGAAGGAGCATCAGAAGGAGCATCAGAAGGAACGTCAGAAGGAGCGTCAGAAGGAGCATCAGAAGGAGCATCAGAAGGAACGTCAGAAGGAGCGTTAGAAGGAGCATCAGAAGGAACGTCAGAAGGAACGTCAGAAGGAACGTCAAAAGGAGAGTCAGAATGAACGTCAGAAAGACGCGTAAGAAGAAATTCACACTTTATTCTAAAAAGGTCAATTATCACTAAAAAAAAAATTTGGGTAAGTTCCTCATATAAATAGATATCTCCGAATATCTGATTGACGGTGAATATTTGTTATATTAAAAGAATTTTTTTTTCTTTCCTTAGAAAATCAAAATTCTCTTTTGTTTCCAAAAATAACCGCCTCTTTTATAAAAACGCTGAACCGTCGCCTCTGTTCTCTCACTTTCAAAAATCTCTCAAATCAAAACCCTAATACCGCGTTCGAAGTTTCTCGTTCTCGATTTCCTCCTCAAAACAACACTCTTTCACTCAAAGTTTTAAACTTTCTACGCATCAATGGCTCCAAAATCAGCCTCTGACTCGAAGAAGACGCCTTAGTCGAAGAGAAAGTTCTCCGCCTCAACTGCAAGTGGCGCGGAACTCACAGAAACCCAAATCAATGAACAGCGAGAAGCTCTTCGCCTGGCAAAAGGTCTGTCTCTGTCTGCCTTTGAAGGAAAAGAATATATGGCTCATTCTATTAAGCCAATGTATGATAGGATTAAGGCTGCAGGAGATTTTGGTAACGAACTTAGAAAACTGCTGAACACTCACTATTTCGATAGTGAGGGCGAACTATTGGAGTTTCTTAGCCTGCCTGGGAAAATAGTTGAACCAATTGCTGTAGAAAAACCTGCATCAGTCTCTAGAAAAGGAAATGAGAAAGTGGCAGAGACAAGCTCGAAACGAAAACCATCCCCAATTAGACCTGGCGGCATGAAGGCAAAGGTGGAAGATGATGATGACATTCTGTTCAATGACTTTGTGAAAAATATAGGCTTTATTTTGGATAAAAGCTTTCCTGATCCCTTGTTCCAAAATCATGCTCACAAAGAAAGGTATGAAGCAATGAAACAGAGAGGTATTATACCTCAAAGGGTATTTGAGTTAAAGTACTTTGACAGCAATGGCATCTATTTGAGGAAGCATCTAGAAAAGGTGGAGATAGATCAGTTTATAACTAAAAGATGCTACACTTTTCCTGATTTGGTAGCTTACTTCTATTCAAATCTTCAGTTTGTCAACTTCAACTCTCTGGCTTTCACAGTCAAAAGAAAGCAGTATTTTCTTACTGTTGATGAATTGGCTGCAATCATGGGAACCAGAAAGGGAGATTTCAAACCCTTAGATGTCACTGCAGGTGAAGCTTTCCGCTTCCTAACTAGCAAATCGAGTTTCTCAAGGGAATCAAAGTCACATATTGCCTGCACAGACTTTCCCTTGAAACATATCATGATGCACAAGGTGATCATCGAATGTCTCAGACCCAAGGCAGCATCAAAGACAGATATATCAAAGTACGAGACAAAACTGTTATGGGGAATCTTGACAGGACATAGGATTTCTCTTGCTCATACAGTACTATTGCACATGTACAGATCAGCTCTCAAGCCAAAGGGCCAACTTCCTTATGCCGCCTTGATCTTCAAAATAATCAACTATTTTAAGATTGATGGCCTAGGTGCCTTTATTAATCAGGAAACTCCTCTGATGACTGCTGGAGAGACTATGGTGACAAAGATGGGGTACAAGATGACTCCTGCTGGATGGAGAACAAAGAACAATGAACCAGTCATTGTGGACTTCGAGGAAGAGTCAAGGCAGAAATCTCCAAAGAAGAGAAAAGTCATGGCTGTTAAGGGGCAACAAACAGAAAGTCCTGCTGATAAGGACTTAGACGCAAGTGAGGAAGAAACAGGGGAATATGATTCTGAAGCTACTCAATCTCGAGGTGGATTAGATGAAGATGGTGAGTCTGAAAATCATAGTGCTGAAGGAGATGAGGAAGAAGGAAATGAAACAGGAATACAACCACAAGAAAAAGTTGTGTATCCCTGTGATCTGACTGAGGAAGAATTCCTCACAATGTGGGATGAGGAGCAAGCTGCACGAATTGAAGATGACACAGAGTATGACATCACAATTGTCAACTGTAATCATGAGCAATTGCTAGCACAAGTTCTAGTAACGTTGGCGTCAACAGAACAAGAGGAAGAACAAGATGACATTGGAGCTTACTCTATCTCTTCCACCAGGGCAACAATTCACAAAGATGCTGCAAGTCTAGCTTCAGCAATTGCCCGAGAAGATCAATTGTCCAGTGCACAGACCATTCCAATGGATATTGATGAGGAAATAGTCTCCATGCCAAGCTCAAAGGCAAAAGGGAAAAGAGCTATAAATCAGGGGGAGAAAGAGCCTGTCCCTGTTACATCAGATGTTTTTCTCACAGAAGTCCTAGCTTCTCAAGCTTTCACCAAGGCACAAACTGAGGGGGATACTCAAGAACCTGCACCTTCAGAACAACAAATGGAACTTCAAACGCATTTTGAAAATCTTCAAAATACTCTTCTTCAGACGATGGCTGCAATGGAAACAAGATTTGATCAGAAAATGAAGGCTTTTGAACAGAAGACAGATAGGAAGCTGCAGGGTTTGACTAGTCAGGTGATTAAGCTGGAAAAGTCAATTGATCTCTATAGAAGAATTTTTTGTGCTGAGATCGCCAATATGCCTACATACACACTGGTCAGAACGGACAGAACAGCTTCAAACATACCCTCTTCTCAAGCTGTAAGAGACCATGCTCAAGTGATGGGAAGAAGCTATGACGGACCTTCCCGAGTGGAGGCTGATAATGAGCCTGAAGAACATCCCTCTTCTTAAAAACTCTTCTTTCATTTTCTATTCATATAGGACGCGTTATTTTTTTTAAGGACCTTCTTACACAAATTTCTTTCTGATGTTGACAAAAAGGGGGAGAAGTTGAATTTACCTTTATGCAGTACTTTTATGCAGTCTCATTAGATTACCCCTAATTATATTTCAATTTAGAAGAAAGGGGGAGAAGACCTAACTTACTTTTTGCAGGATAATCTTACTCTGATCATGCTCTCCTATGAGAACACTTTCATTACAGGATCTCTAATGTTGATTACCTGCATGAGCAAATGTGATGGTTACTCACGGTTATTTTATCACTGGTTCAATTTTCCTTTAATCACTAATTTGTAATTTGCAACTGGAGAAGTTTTGTCACCATCAAAAAGGGGGAGATTGTTGTGGAAATTCTCCTATATTTTGATTCTGACAAAACCTTCAAATAGAAATTGTTTACTGAAATGTGATGCATGAAGAATGTGTAAGCAGCAGGTTGAGTGATTCCAATTCTGTCGCGCTGACCAAGGGTCAGATGGAAGTGCTTCTGACGAAGGGTCAGATGGAAGCGCTTCTGACGAAGGGTCAGATGGAAGCGCTTCTGACGAAGGGTCAGATGGAAGTGTTTCTGACGAAGGGTAAGATAGAAGTGCTTCTGACATAGGGTCAGATGGAAGTGCTTCTGTCCAAGGGTCAGATGGAAGTGCCCTTGACGATCTAAACAGTGACGGATGGATCACATCAAATCTCCGTATTACCATTCCGTGCCAACTAATCTAACCCACGTATGGCAGGTTTCCGATCAAGGCAAGTGATATTCGATTATCCTAATATCCCCTCAAATCAATTAAGGGACTTTCTATAATGGGATATCATCTTCTAAGGAATATATCCTTGGGAATCAACTCAAACTTATCACACTTATGGAAGCTGGAGATTCAGTTGTATGGGGGATTGAATCAGAAGGGTTCAATGTCTTACCAAACGGTCTACATATCTTCTGAAGATACAGTCTCGTTCAATCACGATTGATGACGTCCAATCAAGGATTGAACTAGCCATTGGCTGGAATCCAACGGCTAGTTCGGAGGCAGTGGAGTATAAAAGAAGAATCATGATGGACTAAAGGAAGATGTGCGAACAACAATCCAAAGTGCAAGCATAATTTGAGTTTCATCCAAAGAGTATTCTGTGTACCCAAAATCCTTCACTGTGAAAATCTGTGTGAGAGAGAAACAAAATACCTGAGTGGTTGTAATCCTCTTGATTCTTCATAGTGAAATCCAGCCGATCGGCTGTCATCGTGGGAGAGTGGACGTAGGTTTAATCTAAGCCGAACCACTATAAATATCGTGTGCAATATTCTCTAAACTCTCACCCTTGCGTTTAGATTTTCTGCACACTGTTATACGGTTCTTGTTTCTAATCGTACACTGAACTTTATTCATTCCGCAAGAAATTTCAATTTTGCTCAGAATCTCCTATTCACCCCCCTCTAGGAGATATTGCTAGATACTTCAGAGCCTTCGAGGTAGGCGAACGAGAGTGGAAGCTAAGTTCGATCCTGACCACCTTCAAGTTCGAGACAGCAAGCATCGACTTCTCTGACTTTCAATTAGGTTTCGCGAAGGAGAAATGCTTTGATCGATGAAGAGAAAGTCAGAGAGGAGGAGGGGGAAAAGGAAGGAGGAGAGTCCGCATCACGTTCTGCAGCTTCTGCTTTTGATTAGCGAATCGCGATATTGAGGGTTTCATTTCATACTTAATGGGCTTGGCTTGGTTGGGCTTGCGGTTGCCGGTTGGCCCATTTTAGCACGCGACACGTCCGACATGCGTATCACCCGCTTATCGGAAGCGCCGACCAGTGTCGGAATTTCGATACGCGTTGACCACGTATCGGACGCGTATCCGGACGTATCGGACGCGTATCGGTGTCCAATACCGGTCCGATACCGATACGCATGCCTAATAGAGGTGTCGGTGCTACATAGGTTGTTATCAACCTTGAGAAAGATGAAAAGGGGAAGCAGACCTTGAAAACTGAAGCGGAGGCTAAGAGAATAGCCAAGATTGAAGAATGTTTGAGCAGACAAGGTTATGAGTTGACTCGTTTCGACAAGATATCTCCCTTCGCCAAAGTGAAGACCCCTCTTGACTACAAGGAGCCAGACTTCGTGAGGAAATATAATGGGACAGGCTGTCCCCGTACTCACCTCAAATATTACCTACGCAAGATGGCGTAATATTCAGACTATGTTCCATTGTTGATGAACACGTTCCAAGAAAGTCTGACTGGCGCCGCTCTTGCTTGGTTCATTGAATTGGACCTAGAGGACTACGATGGGTGGGAAAACCTTGCATAGGACTTCCTCAGACAGTATAAGTTCAATACGGCTACAGCCCCGACGAGAGAAGACCTCTTGCGAACCTCAAAAGCGAGGGGTGAATTGATCAGAACATACGCCCAGAGATGGCGAGCTTTGGCGACCCAAGTAAAACTGTTAATCCCAGAAGATGAGCTGATTGACTTATTCCTGAAGGCACTCCCCTACGAATACTTCTACAGATTAAACACCTCAGGATGTCAAACCTTTACACATTTAATAAAGGTGGCCAAAAGGCTTGTGTGGACCTTAAGAGAAAGGAGGTCGCATGAAACTTCTACTAGGAAGCAATACTCCCTGAAAAAAGGAGTGGGAGGCTGGACTCGACATAGCTTTCATACCAGACCCACATAAGCCCAAGGTGTTTAGCAATTCTAATCAGACCAAAGGAGGATCGTCATGGTCAACGCCGAAGGTGCAAGAGCCTAGAACCTCAAAAGTAATTCTCTCAGCTCCCGAGGCATTTATCCAAGTTGTTCCCAATGCTGCTAGAACAACACCTGGTGGCGAAGGAACCGCCTAGGGCAAATCCTGTTAAATATCCTGATTTTGATGAAAGCCAGACCTGTGTCTACCACATGGGCGAAAGGAGACACAACGTCGATAATTGCTATATCCTTAAGTTGAAGGTACAAGCTTTGATTGACAATCAGATTCTGAAGTTTGACAACATGGCTCCGAATGTATAAGAAAACCCGCTCCCTGATCATCAAGCAATATGGGCAATATTCACTGACGAGGAAGAAAGCCACCTTGCGCTGAAGGTGGACATACCTAAGCTGACCAGCATTCTGGAGATCGCCTCATTGTACCCAAAAGAAGGAGAGGTCTCTACTGACATGAAGAAATCGTGTATCGCTAAGATGATGAGCTTGGGGATAATATCAAACGTTACCGATGAAAGATTCGAGGGAGTCAATGCCTCTCTAAGCTTCGAAGGGAGCCACTTTATGATTAAAAAAATGAGCAGGGAGATGCGGGGAGTATTCTGCACGAGAGTCTGATAGGTGATCTCAGGTCGATCGTCCAGCTGGAAGAAGAACTCGACGAGGATGAGCTGGAAGCTAAGAAGCGAAGTTTAGCAGATCATAGATTCATGGCTAACGCACTTGAAATGAGAGAAATCATAGACAACTTGGGTGAAGATTCCGGAGGGTATAACTTTAAGGTGAAATATTCTGCTCCTCCTAGCTTCTATCAGAGAATGGAGGATATCATACCAGATGGATGTGGAAGTATGGATGATCCCGTTCAACCGAAAATCCCAAAGGAGGCGGAAAAGCCTTTTACGAAAGGGCTTGAATCATCGCTTGACCAGATGATGGATACCAAGCTTAACACAGAGTAGTATGCCGAAATAGAGAGATCGAAGGGTCAACAACAAGACTCAGTTGAACTATTCAAGGGAATAAGAGGGTACCCGAAATTCTCGATATGAGCAAAGCTAAGAAACGACGACCAGCATCGTCAACTGAAAAATGAAATTTTCCTAGAGAACTTTGACGATACTGTGTCGGTGATTGAAGCCGCTACGACTGTGGTGATCAAGCTGGAAGAGCTTGACAACTTGAGTGAGGTAGAAGATTGTATGATCAAACCTGTTATAATTCGGCTGCCAAGAGAGGAAGCGGACGATACAGCCGAACCAGAGGCAGCTTGCCCAACAACGATAACCATAAAAGTCCCTCCAGTAGAAGCATACAATCCTAAGGCAGTCCATTGGGACTATGGGATGGAGGAAGTGGATGCAGTAATGAGGTCTGGACGATTCTACGCCCCTAGGGAAGGTGAGTCTGAAAAGAAAGAAGTCTCGAAGGAGGACGTAGAAAAACTCATGTCCATTATTAAAACCAGTGAGTTTGAGGTGATAGAGTAGTTAAGGAAGATGCCGGCCCAAATATCTCTACTGGATTTGTTCATCAACTCAGAAAAGCACAAGAAGGCACTGTTGAAGATACTGAATGAAGTGCATGTCCCTAAAACAATTAATGATGTGCAGTTGGGGGATTTTGTAGGGGCGATCCTCCTGAAAGATCAATTGAGCTTCTCAGATGAAGACTTTCCCATGGAATGGAGAGGACACAACAAGGCCTTATACATTACTGCACAGTGCAACGGAAAAAGAATAGCAAATGTACTGATTGACAACGGATCCGCTTTCAACATATGCTCTCTAGCTACCTTGAGGAGTTTAGGCATCAAAGAAGAAATGATTAAAGCCTCCAAAACAGTTGTGAGAGCTTTTGATGGGATGAAGAAGACTGTAGTAGGTGAGATTGAGCTCGACGTATTCATCGGCCCAACGAAATTCTCTATAAACTTCCAAGTAATGGATTTGCCCAGTACATTCGGATTTCTATTGGGAAGACCTTGGATTCATGTAGCAGGAGCCGTACCTTCAAGCCTACACCAGAAAGTACGATTTGTAATAGATGGGAAAGTGATTATCATGCATGGAGAGGTTGACCTCCAAACGTATCAGAGCAGCTCCATTCCCTACATTGAACCCAAAATTAGGGTGGAAGAAAGCTATCATTCCCTGGAGCTGGTAGCAGCAGTACACACTCCCGTGGAAGCAAAATTGAGGACTTCCTGCATTTCTGGAGCCAACCTTTTACCAGCCAAGATGCTACGAGCGTATGGATACAACCTTGGAGAAGGCCTGGGCAAATATGGTCAGGGAATGAATAACCCCATGCATTTGAAGTCTAACGAACATAAGATGGGTTTAGGATATCAAAAAACCCACATGGGTGAGTTTGCCTCTAAGACAATAGGCCGAGGCCGAGGCAAGAGCCTAGGACGCCATGGAGGCCAGAAAAACCATAGAGATTCATTCATTGGTTCTCCAGCTTGGAAAGACAAATCCAAGATGTTCAACAGCCCTTTGAACGAGTATTTCAGCAAGAACTCTAGGTGGTTGTCAGAAGAAAACATATCTCCAACAACAAAACCGGATCTGGCGAACCCTTTCCTGGGAGATAACTTCGTGAACGTCATCATAGAGTGACCGGGTGATGAAGCCACCATTTTTTAGTAAATAAATATCTTCCCCACTCTTAATGATGCACTTAAATTTCCTGCATTTCATTGCACTTTTAGTACTGTTGCTTGAAATAAATGGAGGAAAACGCCTTTGGATCTCCGGACGTTGGTCCAAATAGCATAACTTGTAATGCGGCTCATTTTGCATTCAATAAAATCACACAAGTTTTGTTAAGGACATATGGAACCGCAAATCAGCCCAATGATGATATTAGCCTTCCACGCAGAAGCTTGAGGCCTGGTTTTTCGTATGATTCCTGATTTCTAAAAGATTTCTGAGGAACAAGGATGTCCCATGATATGAGGGCTAGTTCCATTTACACCTGCACTTATTTTGAAACCTCTTCCGAAAAGATTTTTCATACTCATTCATGGCATTTCCCTATGAACCATAGACTAACCATACTCATGACATTTCAGGCATATCATCTCAAACATACATACCTGGTTGTTATGGGATTCGGATTGCCACGTTGACTGTCCTACAACATTGAAGAGGACGATGATGAAGGTTATACGTCTATCCGCAGAGAGTGGAGTGCCTTCGAAGAGTCAATGCCTCCCACTTCAGAGGAACTAGTTGTTATTAACTTGGGGGACTCCACAGATATCAAGGAAGTCAAGGTCGATGGACATTTGTCCCGAGATGAAAGGTTTAGGTTTGCCGACATGTCGGGTTTGGATCCCAAAATTGTGGAACATGCATTACCCACAGATCCCGGTGTCAAATCTGTCAGGTAAGGCAGTAGACAGATGAAAGCCGAGTTGGAAGACAAAATTAAAGAAGAGGTGATGAAGCTTCTCAGGGTAGGCTTTATTGAAGTATCCTATACTCGGACTGGATTGCAAACATAGTCCCCGTTATGAAGAATGACGGCAGAATTCGGATTTACGTGGATTATCGAAATTTGAATAAAGCAAGTCCGAAAGATGATTTCCCACTACCACACATTGATGTACTGGTTGATAGTACCGCAGGATACGAACTATTCTCATTCATGGATGGATTCTCCGAATAGAACCAGATCCTCATGAAGAAAGAGGACAAACCGAAGACTGCCTTTACCACCCCCCGGGGAAACTTTTGCTATAAGGTCATGCCCTTCGGACTGAAGAACGCTGGGGCCACCTATCAGAAGGCTATGGTCACATTATTCCACGACATGATCCACAAAGAAATCGAGGTATATGTCGATGACATGATCGTCAAATCCAGGAAGGGACAAGATCACATTCAGGTATTAAGAAAGCTATTTGAGCGACTGCGCAAATATAAGTTGTGGTTGAACCCTAACAAATGTGTGTTTAGGGCGAAATCTGGGAAACTTCTCGGATTCATGGTCAGTAACAGGGACATTGAGATTGATCCTTCAAAAATTTAAGCTATCCATGATCTAGCAACTCCCTCCACAGTAAAAGAAGTAAGAAGTCTCTTTGGGAGATTAAACTATATTGCCAGATTCATCAATCAGTTATCAGACGTAGCCAAACCAATCTTCAAGCTACTCAAGAAGGGTGCAAAAGTGACATGGGACGCAGAATGTAGCCAGGCGTTCCAAAAGATCAAGAACTATCTAGTCACTCCACCAGTACTTGTGCCACCCATCCCAGGTCATCCCTTGACCTTATATTTGACTATACAGCAAGAATCTTTGGGAGCCTTACTGGCCCAAACAAGCCCGATGGATGGTAAGGAAATAGCCATCTATTACTTGAGCAAGAAATTCACCTCGTCTGAAGCAAAATACATACCTGTTGAAAGGGCTTGCGTAGCAACTGTATGGGTACTTCGCAGGTTAAGACATTATACCCTACATCACCATATTCAGCTGGTAACAGAAAATGACCCTGTCAAATACTTCCTAGAAAAGGCCACTCTGATTGGGAAGTTAGCAAAATGGCAGGTAATGTTATCTGAATTTGACATCAGGTGTTCTCCACAAAAATCAGTAAAAGGGAGAGCCATAGCTGATATGTTAGTAGAAAACTCACAACGTTGCAAGTCTTCTGAAAAGACAAAGACAGAAGATCAAGTTTTGAACCTCGCAGAGGATAAGTGGGTCATGTATTTCGATGGCGTTGTTAACCTATCAGGAGCCGGCACTGAGCAGTATTGATATCCTCAGACGATCAACATTATCCTGTTGCGGCAAAGATGACTTTCCCTTGCACCAACAATATCTCAGAATACGAGGCATGTATTCTAGGCTTACGGTTAGCCATTTGCATGGGAATACCTAGGCTGCAAGTTTATGGAGATTTCATGCTCATTATTTTACAGACACAGGGAGAGTGGAAAACGAAGGACGCAAAGCTCATCCCTTATCATGAGTACCTTGAAAAGTTGACACTTAAGTTCGAAGAGGTGTTATTTGAATACTTACCAAAATCTCATAACCAATTTACAGATGCACTAGCCACACTGGCCTTGATACTGCAATTGACTGGTGGGATAGAAATAGAACCACTAAGGATCGGCATAGTTAAAAAATCGGCCGATTGTATGACGATAGAGGAGGAATTTGACGGAGAGGCTATGACATCAAGAATTATCTCTTAAAAGGGGAGTTTCCTGAAGGATGTCAGGCAGGAGACCGAAGATACATAATTAGGACGGCCAGCAAGTTCTTCCTTAGTGGACAAGTCCTGTACAAAATGTCATTTGACTCCACTCTATTAAGATGCGTAGATGCTAAAGAAGCAAATGTCCTCATGAAGGAGATCCATGAAGGTATATGTGGGCCCCATATGAACGGCCACCTCCTTACCAAGAAAATTATGCGGCTCGGGTATTATTGGATGACCATCGAATTAGACTGCCGCCAGCATGTCCGATCATGCCACCAGTGCCAAATATACGAGATAAGGTTAATGCACCCCCAAATGAACTGCATCAAATGTCCAAAGCCTGGCCTTTTTCTATGTGGGGGATAGACATGATAGGACCCATCAATCCAACGGCTTCAAATGGTCATCGCTTCATCCTGGTGGCGATCGATTAACTTCACAAAGTGGATAGAAGCCAATTCTTACAAGAATGTCACCGCAAGAAGTGTGGCAAAGTTTATTAAGAGAGACATAATCTCTTGATACGGTATCCCTCAAGCGATCATTACAGATAATGGGTCTAACCTGAACAACAAGATTGTCGATGATCTACTGGACCGTTTTGGCGTTCGACATCTTAATTCTTCCCCTTACCGCCCACAGATGAATGGGGCAGTAGATGCGGCCAACAAGAATATCAAAAAGATCTTCGCTAAGACTGCAGAGAATTATAGGAATTGGCATGAAAGGCTACCCTTTTCCTTAATGGCATATCGAACTTCGATCAGGACTTCTACAGGGGCAACTTCTTATGCTCTAGTATACGGGATGGAAGCGGTCCTGCCCATGAAAGTAAAGATTCCCTCTTTAAGAATCTTATCAGAGGGTAAGCTTTCTGAAACAGAATATTCCAGACATAGGTATGAACAGCTGGATTTGATAGATGAGAAGCGTCTCAAAGTGATCTGTCATGGTCAAAGCTACCAGAAGAGGGTGGCCAAGTCATTCAATCGAAAGGTTAGAGCCAGAAATTTCGAGGTAAATGACTTGGTGGTAAAGAAGACTCTGCCAAACGCTGTCCACCCGGGAGGCAAGTTTACCCCGAATTACGAAGGCCCTTATATTGTCAAGAAGGTTCTCACAGGAGGAGCATTGATCCTTGTAAATTCTGAAGGAGAAGAGTTGGGGCACCCTGTAAATTAAGATGCTGTGAAGAAGTATTATCCTTGAAATGAAATCAGATGTTGAATATTTGGCTTGCTCCGAAATGATCCGAATCGCCAAAATGGCCATTACATGAGCATATCATGCATCCATGCATACACTAGCATATGTTCAATTTTGCAGGATTCCAAGAAGCGGACTCAAAATCGGATTCATCCAAATGGAACCCTAGACAGAAGAATCTTCAACATCAAGAACTAGGTGATATGTATCTGTTCCGTCAAGGGTTAAACCATCTGTCACTCACAAGAATGTCCATTATATCCTACATGCAGGAACGTCTGATGAAGACAGAAGACAACAATGGAGAAAACACAGTAAAGTCTCTCATCTTCTGTAAGATGAAAAGAGCAAGAGAATGAACATTCACATGCCCGAACTTAGGAATAAACGTTGTTTTTGAAAAAAATGGATCCCTGACGCTTACTGCACACCTGCCAGAATCGGAGGTTGTCCAAGCACGGTCCAAGTATGCATGATGCATCTTTGAAATCTTCCTGTGGAGTAAAATGTCTGGAGAAAAACAAAGTGATTTTTTCCAAAAACATAGCTTGCTTAGACTATCTAGCAAGGGTGTTCCTCCAGATGGAAGGCAAACCTAATCCAAACACGTCCTACATACACTTGAGAGATGAGAGAAGTGTGAATAGGAAAGCCTGGATCTGAGGATATAAGAACCCTTCGCATCGATTACATTGATTGAGATGACAGAGGCATTCATTTCCTCATCCCAAACACTACAGGTGACCATTGATAAATCCCTTTGAGCGGCGGTTGCATCCTTTACCCCTGTCAAGAACCACCCCACATTGGGGCCGACTGGAGGTGAGTCCAACAGTATCAAGAGGTAAATGGTTAGGAATTCTCTTGCTCAGACTTGCATCAATCTTCGTGTGTTGCTTGTCATTTTAACTTCTATGGTAATTCAAGTGCTTTAGGATGACGAAAATCATTCGTTTCTCTATCATATACATTTTTACTCCTTGCACAGCCCAGTTGAGCCCATACGTTCGTTTCACAAACCCGTTGGTGATCATTGCATATCCCAAGACGGAAGCAACGTCACTATAAGAGTGGAAGAATTCAAAAAATAGGAATTATGAAAAATTCCCGGGTTAATGCTTGAGTGCTAAGATTCAAGTTGTACATCTAGCACGCTTATTTGAAAATCCTAATTCCCTAAAGAAAGGAAAAAGTGAGATTTCAACAACAACAAAAAAAGAAGGGAGAAAGATCCAATCTTGGGCATCAAGAAAAAGTAAAGTGCTTGGTAAAAGCAAGGCCAACGCCCGTCCAAAATACTTGTACACTTGTGAATCATGTGTTTGATCTTGTGAATGCCAAAAGAAGGCATGATACCTTTGTATAGGTCACTAGTGAGATCTGATTGCAAAAGATACTCCCAGATTATGTCACATCTAGGTATTGACGCCGCGCTAGCGCGAGAGAGAGGTTCTCCCAAAGACTACCAATGCACTTCAAAGACTGAAGGCACTCTTTGAATCGCAAGGGACCAGATCGACAGCAAACCTGCAGTGATCACCAATGTTAAAACCTTCGCGTGTTCTGAGCCAAAAATAAGCATTTCTTTTTGGTCCCCAAACCTACCTGTGTTACAACCCTGAGAAGTTTTTTCTGATTAAAGCATTTGGGTTAAGGTAGGGTTTAGTGTCTAAGCTTAGCTCGAAGAAGTTCGAGCAAGATTATTTCTTTCTCATTTTGCAGGGTTCTTGACTTGTAAACCCGGAGCAGATGAAGAAAATTTTGTGTTCAACAAGACGTGACTCAGAAAGTGAGTCCCCCTTCAGAAGCCATGTCCAAGCCTAACATTACGGTCTCGTAAAGGCCTCCTGATTAATCTAAATGTATGCGCTGCGAACGGTCCCGAAAACCCAAGTACATGGTATTAGGAAATTCGAGTGCTCTTGTTATGAAAAGACCAAGTCAGAAAAATTGGTAAGAAGCCCTTTCTAACAGAGATATTCCAATAGAATGCTCGAAAGCAAGCGTTGGTTCGAAACTTTAAATTGTTTGATCCAAGGATTTTCCTCACAAGGATTCTTGATCATCCTCACATGCTTGAAGATGTTTTGGATAACCTCCAACATCCTAAGTCATTTTGCATAATTGCATAGGTTAAAATGAACCTTTACCTGCATTATGTTTATCATTACCTCAAAAGGACTAATATCTTTGTAAATAAGAAATAAACTCTTAAGTCTAAGCTTCTATGAGACTCATGACAGCCCCGGGTCCAAGAAGTAGACTTTGCTCCGCAAGGACAATCTTCAGAATCATCTCTTCGTGAGATTTCAGTTTATAGGTTTGAGCTTTCTGTAGGATGCCTGGAGTCCCCAAATCCTAGAATGTCACCTCCAATGTCAAAAGGACAATCTTCGAAATCATCTCTCTGTGAGATTTCAGTTTTATAGGTTTGAGCTTTCTGCAGGATGCCTGGAGTCCCCAGATCCTAGAATGTCACATCCAATATCGAAAGGACAATCTTCGAAATCATCTCTCTGTGAGATTTCAGTTTTATAGGTTTGAACTTTCTGCAGGATGCCTGGAGTCCCCAGATCCCAGAATGTCACCTCCAATGTCGAAAGGACAATATTCAAGATCGGCTTTCTGCGAGATTTCAAGTAACCCCTAGATCCCAGAAATATATTATCAAATTTTTTGCAGGTTTGAGTTTTCTGTAGGATGCTTGGAGTCCCCAAATCCCAAAATAACGCCTTGCATGTCAAAAGGATAATTTTCAGAACCAACCTTCTGTGAGGTTCTAGGCAATCCCTAAACCCAGAATAGCTCATTTGGTAAACCTAAGAGCTAAGTACACCTCACTTGTATAGACCCTAGTTGATTCCTCAGAGTATAGGATCAACTTAGTTTCTGACAATCCCTACAGAACGGGTGCGTCATCCATAGGTTCCTAGCAGAAAGGAGTCATATTCCCGGTCTGATCCCCCTGACGGATCAAAATGTTCGACAATCCATACAGAATAGGTGCGTCATCCATTGGTTCCTAACAGAAAGGAGTCTTATTCCCGGCTTGATCCCCCTGACGGATCAAAATATTCGACAATCCCTACAGAACGGGTGCGTCATCCATAGGTTCCTAGCAGAGAGGAGTCTTATTCACGGCTTGATCCCCCTGACGGATCAAAATGTTCAACAATCCCTACAGAACGGGTGCGTCATCCATAGGTTCCTAGCAGAAAGGAGTCCTATTCACGGCCTGATCCCCCTGACGGATCAAAATGTTCGACAATCCCTACAGAACGGGTGCGTCATCCATAGGTTCCTAGAAGAAAGGAGTCCTATTCATGGTTTGATCCACCATACGGATCAAAGCCCCTGACAATCCCTAAAGAACGGGTGCATCATTCACAGGTTCCTATCAAACATAGGAATCACATTCTGGTTTGGCCTACCATACAGGCTAGAATTTAACCGCCCTAGGAAACTCAAGAGACGACCCCTTGGGTATCCACTTGAACCCACTATACACCGCGCATGCCGCACGAGCATCAGGCAGGTAAGTAACAGGTGAGCATCTCTGCCCCGCCTCTCTCCTTCTCATATTGACAAAGATAGGGCAAAGCATTTACCAGCGGGACAAGAAAGATTAGATTTCAAGATTCATTTTTCTATTTCCCAGTAGAGTCGATCTAGACTTAGGTGTCACATGTCTTTGAGAGAAACCTCTCGCGAGATTCCTCTCAAAGATTGGCAGCTGTTGACACCTAATTTTCAGATCGGCCTTTTTGAGCTATTTCTTGAAAAATTCATAAAAAAATCCATAAAATGTCAAAAAATTGCAAAATCAACTTTGGTGGCCTTGGCCAAGCCTAAGGAACCATTTTTGATAAAAAAAAAAATATAAATTTTCATAATTTTCGTATTTTTTAATATTTTTAGAAATTAGGAAAATGCTAGAAAAATCAAGAAAAATATCATTTGAGGTCACAAAAATATGGAAAAATCGCCAATATTTTTATTTTAAATCCCTTGTCTTTTTGACCTCACAAAAAGTCCAAAATCAAATTCAATTTTAGGTGTTCCTTTGTAACATATATGATTGAATTTGGTAAAAAAATGTCAATCGAGTCTTTCAATTTGTAATTTTGGCATTTTTTAGGATCTTGACATTCAATCTAATTGTCCCTTATTTCAATTTAACCCAATTGTCCGCATAGAATGTTTAATTGCATAAATTGGGCAAAATTGCAAACTTAATTACATTTTAGTCCTTGAATTTGGGCATAATTGAAATTACTTTCAATTCAGGGACTATCATTGCAAATTGAAATCACTACCTAAGGATTTTTACCATTTTGAATAGATTGGCATAGGTGATTGGGTCCAATTTGATCATTTGAGCCTTCAATTTCATGATTTGCCTAATTCCAATTAAACGAAAATTTGGGGTTTTTGTAGAAATTGACATGAACTTTTGGGTAAAATCACATTTCTTGATAAAATTCATGCCCTAAATTCGATTATGAGTTCCAATTGCAAAAATCTCCCGTTAATTTGGGTTTAATTTGAAAAATTGTGATTCGGAACCGGTTCGGACCAGTCAGACCGCCGGTCGGACCGGTTCGCTATAGTGTCGTCTTCCTCCTCAAAGAACCGTGCGAATGAACAGTGTCAGGGTCAGTTTCAATGGCAAAATTAAGGGTGAAAACGGCCATGATTGGAAGAGTTTGAAGAAGGGTTTTGTTCCTCGAATGATTACCCGTTGATTCGAACCAAAAACACGAGCAATGGTCGCCGAAACGGAGAGTAATGGGCCGGTCAAGGCTGCGGCACCTGCAAAAGTCAACGGCTATAGAACTCAAATGAAATTTGTCCAAATTCGTGCCAAATGCGATCACCGGAGGTCCCGAACAGATTTGCCATTTCATGCCCGTCGATTACCGGTCGTCGGTGATCATTTCGCACGTGTTTTCACGTGCGGAGGTCACCGACCCTCCTTTCCCCAATTCGGCGCCAAAATTCCAAAACAGATATAAAGCTATTGGACCTTCTAGAACGAAGAGGAGGTTGATTCAGTTGCAGGAGGAGAAACTGAATCGAGAGAGAGAAAGAAGACGCGAGAGAGAGCTCGTTCTCCGACCCCCCGTCGTCGAGAACTTGAGCTCAACTGCAAGGCGCTGGTTGGGCCGTCTCTGGCCAAACCGAAGCCGAAGAAGACCTTCAAAGGTTCGCTTAGAGTGCCAGGAAGGGATCGCCACTAGCCGCGCAACCTATCGCTCCGAAATAGGTGAGTTCAACCTTCGAGCTTTCTTACTGTGCTTTAATGGCGGAACTCGATTCCGATTATCATAGTTCGAATTAGAGTAGGCGTTTTATCCCCCAAACATCACTGACCATTGTCGCATATCTTTCTTGCATCGATTTTGTCTTAACACATCGAATCGAGTCTTCCAATTCAACCCCCAATGCCGAACATTGTTCATTCTCACCCAGCCAAATCTGGGCGGAGCGAGCTCGGTCGGAGCTCGAGGTAAGTCTCCTGAACATTGAATGATGCTTCCCCGTTAATGAATTGGTTTAATACGCCATGAATCGCGTGATTAGAGTACATGTGTACGTACTGGTTCGTGCTTGCTCGCGCTCAATTCTGTGAATGAAATCGTGTAATCTTGCGATATGTTGCGTACGAAGCATAGACGAGTCGATTGCCGCCGGTCTCGTTCGATTCCGTTGAGATTCCACCGTTAGATCATCGCCGGAGAGTCGTGGCCGTTCGTTCAGAGGTGGTCGCGAGGTTGAAGACGACGCATACGTGGCAAGTCAACGAGTCAAGGGTCTAGGTGGCAACACGTGATTGGTCCACGTGGATGTCGAGTCAGCTCGACCGTTAGTCTGTTAGGACGAGTCAGCTTAGATCGAACGGTCTAGGTTAATCAAGTCCAATTTATCGTGACCGTCCGATTAGAAATTAGGTTTATCCGAAAATATTTTAAATCGAAAAAAAATCAAGTTGAACCGAAACGCTACTGTTTAGGTTAGTGGGTAGGCGACGTCGTTTAGGTTAGTATGGGTGGACGGCTCAGATTAAGTCTTGAGATCTAATCTTGACCGTAGATTTTAGTAAACGGATCAGACGGCTTTGGTTCGGTCCTCGTTCCATCTAGGCCGTAGGTTTTAGTAATCAGATCCAACGGGCATGGATTAGCCGCGCGGTTCAATGAGGGCCGTCGGATCAAATCCGATTAATCCGAAAATAAAAAAGGACAGATACGGCGTCGTTTCGAGTCGTGGGTCGCGCGGGTCCGGGTCTGGGCCGGGTTCCGACCCGAGTGGGTCGGGTTGACCCGGTCCGAAATATTTTTTATAAAAAAAATTCTGAAAATGATTTAAAAAATTTAAAAAAAAAAACTTAAAAATTCTAAAAAATCTTTAAAAATGCTAGAAAATCCTAGAAAATCCAAAAAAAAATGTAGGAAAATTATGGAAAAATCCAAGATATTCTAGAAATCCCCAAAAATTGAGGATTGAAAGAATTGACGATATTACCCTTTAGGGGTAAATCGCCCCCGCTTTGTATTTGAGATAGATTGATAAAATGTCTAGATTAGGATAGGGCCAGTTAGGTGGCAAATCCTTTTGCTGGGGTTTTCAAATTTCATTACTTTCCTCAAAATGACGATTTTGCCCTTCAAAGGGTAAAATGTCTTTCCCATTCCAGTCGAGTCCTGAAAATTGCTTAAAATTAGGGTTTGGGTCAGGTGGATGATCAACTCTAATATTTGAAATTTTTAATTCTCGTCTTTGTCCAAAATGACGATTTTACCCCTCCAAGGGTAAAATCACTTTTAAATTCCAGAAAAATTCTGAAAATTCCCGAAAAATGGGAAATTGATTGGATTGATTGCCAATCCAACTTCCATCGTCTTTTGACTACTCATTTCATCTAAAATGACAATTTTACCCCTCCATGGCAAATTATCCCCAAATGTCTCCAAATTACGATTTTGCCCCTCATGGGTAAATCATGTCAAATCATTCCTAAACCTTGATTGGTACTTCTCTAGGCTAATAGGGCCTCATTAGGGATGCCATGCTGCTTTCATGTGTTTTATCCGCATGTTTTGGATCCTTGATTTGCGCATTTATTTTCACTGACTGTGAGTGATAGGGTAGCTATTCCCATCTGCATGAACTCCTAGATTTAGGATCCTTACCCTACTCATCTGCATGAAATCCTAGAATTAAATAAATCATTCAACTTAGGTGCCAAAAGGGTGTCAATTCTGACAGTTGGCGTAGCAAAGTCCCCGATCCCGTTTCTCTGGTTTCCGCAGAATCGAATAGATCGCTCCCAACTATTCGATAGGGTTTCCGATCGTTCCCTCCACAAAATGATTGGTGGCGACTCCATGGCATGTACACATATCACATGTCACTAGACCGCACTGAAGGTCGATCACGTACATCCAGCCGTTGTGATTTGGGTAATGGACCTTGGGAGAGGCACGCATCCGATCAGGCGATGATTGGGCGGCCCATTAGTCCCCGCCTCGCCATCCCGAGAGGGGAGGGTCACGACATACTCCACATGTTTCCCTGTTCAGTTTTAATCACAAAGTGGCTCCCTTCCAATCTTATAGAGGCTTCGACTCCCTTGAATCTTTCATCGGTAACACTCGATATTATCCCTAAGCTCATCATCTTGGCGATACACAACTTCTTTATATCAGCAGAAACCTCCCCCTCTTTTGGATATAGTGAAGCGATCGCCAGAATATTGGTTAGCTTAGGTATATCCACCTTCAGCTCAAGGTGGTTTTCCTCTTAGTCAGTGAATATTGCCCCTACTGTTTGGTGATCAGGGAATGGGGTCTCTTGTACATTCGGAGTCATGTTATCGAACTTCAAAATCTAACTGTCGATCAAAGCTTATACCTTCAGCTTAAGGATATAGCAATTATCTACGTTGTGTCCCCTTTCACCCATGTGATAGACACAGGTCTGGCTCTCATCAAAGTCAGGATATTTAACATGATTTGCCCTAGGAGGTTCCTTTGCCACCAAGTGTTGTTCTAGCAGCATTGGGAGCAGCTTGGATAAAGGCCTTGGGAGCTAAGAGAACTGCTTTTGGGGGGTGCCTCTTTCTAGGCTCTTGCCCTTTTGGCGCCGACCACGATGATCCTCCCTTGGTCTGATTAGAGTTATTAAACACCTTGGGCTTATGGGGTCTGGTATGAAGGCTATGTCAAGCCCAGCCTCTCGCTCCTTTTTTCAGGGGGTATTGCTTTCTAGTAGAAGTTTCATGCGGCCTCCTTTCTCTTAAGGGCCACTCGAGTCTCTCGGCCACCTTTATTAGATGAGTAAAGGTTTGACCTCCTGAGGTATTCAATCTGTCAAAGTATTCGTAGGGAAGCGCCTTTAATAACAAGTCAATCAGTTCCTCTTCTGGGATTGACGGTTTTACTTGGGTTGCCAAAGTTCGCCACCTCTAGGCGTATGTTCTGATCGTTTCACCCCTCGCTTTTGAAGTTCGTAGCAGGTCTTCCCTTGTCAGGGCCATAGCTATGTTGAACTTATACTGCTTAAGGAAATCTTCTGCAAGATCTTCCCACCCATCATAGTCATCCAGATCCAACTCGATGAACCAAGCCAGGGCGACGCCGGCCAAACTTTCCTGGAACGTATTCATCAACAGCGGAACGTAGTCTGAATATTGCGCCATCTTACGCAGGTAATATTTGAGGTGAGCGCGGAGACAGCCTGTCCCATTATATTTCCTCATGAAGTCTGGCTCCTTGTAATCGGGATGGGTCTCCACCTTGGCGAAAGGAGATATCTTGTTAAAACGGGCTAGCTCATAATCTTGGCTGCTTAAACACTCTTTGATCTTAGCTATTCTCTTAGCCTCCGCTTTAGTTTTTATGGTCTGCTTCCCTTTTTCTTCCTTCTCGAGGTTGATGGCAACGGGGGATGCCTTTGGCTGTGACTGGATGTTTGGCATACGGATATCTTCCTCTGTACGTTGGGTATCTTCTGCCGTTTCTTTATCAGCCGTATCGGGTGCGAAGGATGGACCTGAGTTGTTCTGGTTAGGAGCCACTGTCTGTCTGGCGTGGGAGGCTTCCAGCATTGCCTTAATATCAGCCATCATAGTCGCCATAGGAGTCATCTGAGTTTCCAGCATGCCTACTCGCGGGGTCAACTCCTGTTGTTCCATTCTTGTCTTAAGTCGAGTGCGAAAATGATGCGTTGATAATTCCGTGATTAGAGTGTACCTGTTTTTAAAAAGAATAACAAGTGAGTGTTTCTTTAGTATTGACAAAAGGAAGTACTTGATTCTTCTAATTGCATATTTTCTATTGGTGAATGAGAAAAAAGGACTACCTTGTGAGCCTTAGTCTCACATGGGCAGTTCTTTTAATCATTCTCCAAAAGAATTCATGAAATTAAAAGAAGCGTAATATTTGACGATAGTTTTTATGCTTTTATAAAACATGTCCACACTCATGCACATGTGTCCAAAGTAATATTCAGTACAAGTGAGTATGCATGAAAAGGCATCTTAATGTTTGCTCATTTTACACTTGACAGAATAGCCTATTCAAGTTTAGGACGCTTGAGGTCTAAGGTGTCCTCATCATCCCAATATAGATCAATGTCTTCAGTCTGGGACTCTTCATCTTCTGAATACGACGGCGGTCCCATATCTTCGAGTATGTACGGCTCTACCCTAGGCACGTACGGTACGATATATTCAGGTACATAAGGCTCGACAAAGCTGCGTCTGGCCGCCTCAAAGTGCTGAATGTATTCTGTGGTAGCCTTGTGAACGTTCTCCTTATGAGTCATATCTTTTGGCCATCTTATATCTTTGGCCTGAAAGTTCTTCAAAGAGTGTATAATAAATTCCACCTTAGCTTCAAACTGTTTCTTCTTTTCTCCTGTAAGGGTCTCTTTCGGCATGTCAAATGAGAAGATACCAGGTCGCGGTGGTGAAGGGATCTCCTATAATGCCCCAAATTTTCGGATAACCCTCTTAGGATAATATGCAGTAGCACGTGTGAATCCTAGCAAAGGGACTGGGTCTTCGTCATTACATGCGAGCTTGACTTTGCTTAGTGTTGGCAATCTAAGCGCCATCGGAGCTGTTTTGGTTTCAGAGTTCCAAGGAATTTCTTGCATTATATAAAGTTGAACTTAGGAATACGTGTATGGATTCTGACGAAGGTTTTAAGAGGATGGGCATCGGAGCTAATCTCAGTGAAACCTATTCGGATATGGAATTGTCTGATATGAAACGTGAACCAGAGGTACAGAAGATCACTAGAGGCTCTAAAGATTCCCTTCTTATTTTTCTTAAAGCGGTTTAGGGAAAGGAATGTTTCAGCAAAGATAACGTTCGAGTAATCCCACCCACAACAAACTTGTCTGACCACTACAGCCATAATAGGGTCGAAGGTAACAGACGAGATCGGGAATAGCATAAAGCTAAAGAAAGTCAAGATAAAGGCTCTACCAGATTTAGTTCCCTTAGCGGCAAGGAGGTTGGGAAATCGATCTAGAAGGAATGATAGGGAAATTCGTCCAGAATTACTTTTGGCAACTGCTTTGACTTCGTTAAGGCTTGTATCAAGAAATTCAGCTAGTTGACTCAAGGGCTCAAATCCTATGGGAGGTTGAACTAGTAAGTGAGTAAACTCAACTCCAATGGCGGCGCTGTACTCTTCGATAGTAGCGGTAACCTCCAGTCCCTCCATGCAGAATGTAGCGGTGGTAGGATCCCAATAGAGCGTCATGGCTTGAATAAAGGCAGGTGGGCACTCAATCTTCAACAGCTCTAATAAATACCCCAGTCGTGATTTGGCGTATTTCTAGCTAGCTTCGCCCATGCTATCCCACCATGATAGGAGCTCGGTCCGAGGAACTTTGAACATTTGAATATCATTCTTTCCCATCAAGTCTAAAATATGCTAATGGTTTTGAAAATTCAATCGTAAAAAATTACTTTAAACACGTGACTATGCAAATGTCATGAAATATGCATGGGCTAACTTAATTGCATAGTTCAATTGAAGAAATGAAAATTAGAACCTTCTTCAGGTACGGAAGGCCTGACTTAAAGTCTAATTTGAATTTCAGGGAAGTGAATTATGCAATTTAGTCAAGTTCACTCTAGTAACTAAGGGAAATAAAAAAGTCACATTCCATTGGTCAATACATCAAATGGGAGTAGAGCGGAGTGAATCCTTTATTACAACCAGGACGCCTAATGAAAGAAAGGTAAAGAGAGACTTTACAAACAAGAAAGCCATAAAAGGCCGATGGAATGTGAGGATCTAAGTCACCCCTTCCCAAAGGTCTAATCTTCTTCAAAATGGTAGTCAGTTGGGAACCCTCCCTCAGTTGAGTGTAAGGGGTTGTCTTCAATGGATTGATCGAGGCATCTCAACCCCTCTGGCCATTTTCTGGTCCATGGTATAATGACTTCAAGAGTCTTCTCGTGTCTCGTCTTTTTGAGTATGATGTGTTTCGGTCTTGTCTTGATCGCAGGGCGTCTCCTTTTTCCCCAAAGGGTGATCATGGGTATATCTTCATTAGCTTGCCGTTCAGCCTTTCGACGAGCATACGCGTCCCTAGCTAAGCGGTTGCGATGTTGTCTCTTCATTTCCAAGTAATTCTTGAACATTTCGTCTGCTTGTCGCTTAAACCTGAGGTTATCGACATAGTAGCGGGTTTGACAATCTTCGGTGTATCCCAACTTGCGCCCAGTTAGCTCTCGGCTATGCACAAATCTGGTAAAATGCAATTTCGTGTTCGGTCCAGGACGAGTGACTTTCCTCAGGTATTCGAAGGTTACCAACTCTGTTGAACTTCTAGGGAACAGCGACATCTTACCCCTTATCATCGTTATTTCAATTAGTCACTTGAGTGATTTTTATGATGCATGCAAATGCATGTAGATGTATATAATGCATGAATCATACTATGGAACATGGAATAGTAATGTACATTGAAAGTAAATGCCTTACCAACCAAACTCGGGGAATGTGAAATGTTCCCCTGTAACAACGGGCGATTTTAGGTATACCAACCATCCATAGACATACGCATGAGACAAGTGAGTATACTCTAAAAATCAAAAATCAGGTGAGGAACCTGTGGCTCAGGCTCCCACGATCCAAATGAGGCAGATTCCTCCCCAAGGGTATAAACCCAAGAGGACTAGATATCGCCAATTTGGATTGTGAGCGGGAACGAACACGAAAGTCTCAAGTGCCATCAAACACGAGATCATTTCGCATCATTTCCCTATCTAAGGTAACCTAGAGGTGGTCGCAGTCGGGGTTTGACCGCCAGTGTGTGCGATGTGTCGTGATCATCACAATGCAAGTCATACACAACAGTTTGTATCAAACACCGCTTCAATATGTGTGTAAGACAAACATACATTCTCAACTCCAACCTGTAGGAAAAATGTCAACAATCACTCCACCCCTTATTGCTCCAATCTGCAAAAAATATTTAACACAATGGTTAGGATACGTACCTCACCTTCAAGAGCATCTGCAGAAAACAATGTCAGATAAACCAATCAACTTTTTAATCAACTCAAGTCCTCTAAAATTCTTAACCAGAGATTCTGGGTTAGAATAGTCCCCAGCGGAGTCGCCAGTCTGTCGCTACCTTCTCTCGAGCGCTGTCGGGCTCTCGAGGGCTAATGGGCCGCCCGATGTCACATGATCGGACGCGGGCCTCTCCCAAGGTCCATTACCCAAATCGCAACGGCTGGATATACGTGGTCGACCTTTGGTACGATCTGGTGACATGTGATATGTATACATGCCAAGGAGTCGCCACCAATCGTTTCATGGAGGGTACGATCGGAAACCCTATCGAATAGTTAGAAGCAATCTATTCGATTCTACGAAAATCAGAGAAATTAGATCGGGGACTTTGTTACGCCAACTGTTAGAGTTGACGCCCTTTTGACACCTAAGTTGAATGATTTATCTAATCCTAAGATTTTATACAGATGAGTGGGGTACGGATCCTAAATCTAGAAGTCCAAGCAGGTGGGAGTGGCTACCCTATCACTCACAATCAGTAAAAATAAATGCGCAAATCAAGGATCCAAAACATGCGGATAAATCACATGAAAGCAACGTGCCATCCTTAATAAGGCCCTATTAGCCTAGAGAAATATCAATCAAGGCTTATGAGTGATTTCGACATGATTCGTCCATGAGGGGCAGAATCGTAATTTTGAGAAATTTTGGGGCAATTTCCCTCGGAAGGGCAAAATCGTCATTTCATATGAAGTGTGTGGTCAGAAGATGATGGAAATAGGATTGGCGACCACGCCAATCAATTTCCTATTTTTCGAGAATTTTCAGAATATTTTTGGAATTTAAAAGTGATTTTACCTTTGGAGGGTAAAATCATCATTTTAGACGAAGATGAGAACTGAAAATCTCAAATATTAGGGTTAGTCACCCACCTGACCCAAACCCTAATTTTAAGCAATTTTCAAGACTCGATTGGGATAGGAAAAACGATTTACCATTGAGGGATAAAATCGTCATTTCGAAAAAAAAGGACGAGATTCGAAAACCCAAGCCTAAGAATTGGTCGCCTAACCGACCTTAATTTTTATCTTGGCATTATCGACTTATCTTGCACACACAGCAGAGGCGACTTACCCCTAAAGGGTAATGTCGTCAATTCTCGGAAGAACGGATAAGAAACCCCAAAAATAGGATTAACCAGTTGTCTGTGGTCAATCCTCAATTTTTGGGAATTTCTAGAGTATCTAGGATTTTTCCATAATTTTTCTACATTTTTTTGGGGATTTTCTAGAATTTTCTAGCATTTTTTTAGGATTTTCTAGAATTTTTCTGATTTTTTTTTTGTTTTAGAAATCATTTTCTGAATTTTTATTAAAAAAATGTGATTCGGACCGAGTCGACCCAACCCACTCGGGTCGGAACCGGACCCAGACCCGGACCCACGAAACCTAAATGCCGAAACGACGCCGTATCGCCCTAGTTTATTTTTTGATTATTTGCGCTTAATCCAACGGTTCCTATTGAACCATGTGGCTAACCCACGGCCATTGGATGATCTGACTGGAATATACGACTTAGATTGAACAGAGACTCGACCAGGGCCGTCCGATTAACCTACTAAAATCTACGGTCAGGATTAGAAGGCTAAACTCGATCTGGGCCGTCCATCTTCACTAACCTAAACGATGCCGCTCGACCACTAACCTAAACGGCACCGTTTCGACTTATTTTGATTTTCTGATTTTAAAACATTTTCGGATATTCCTAATTACTAATCGGACGGCCACCATTTATTGGATTCGATTAACTCTAGCCGTTGGATCTAAACCAACTCTGCCTAACCGACCAACGACCAAGCTGACTCGACTTCCACGTGAACCAACCACGAGACGACACCTAGACCTTTAACCCGTTGACTCAGCCACGTCAACTTCATCTTCAACCTCTCGACCTCGGCAAAACGAACGGCTGGGCACCTCCGACGACGATCCAACAGTGGGATCTTAACGAAATCGCGCGAAACTAGCACCAATCGACTCGCCACAGTCTCTAGCTTAACATATCTAAGAATCGAGGCGTTTCATTCACAAAATCACGATCGCCATGCGAAATGCCGAGTACGGCCATGGAAGCTCAATCACACAGACCACGCGAAATCAGAGCGATTCATTCACAGATTAGCACGAAAGGAAGTGCAGAACACTTACCTCGAGCTCCAATCGGGCTCGCACGACCTAGATTGGGCTAGGTAATAATGAACAGGGCACGGCAATGGAGGTTGAATTTGGGGACTCAATTCAAGGTGTTAAGATAAAACCGATGCAAAACAGATAGGCGACGATGGTCAGTAATGTCTAGGCAATAAAACGCACACTCTAAATGCAAGAATGAACAAGAAATGCATGAATCGCCATTGATGCACTGTGGGAAGCTCAGAGACGCATCTCACCTGTTTTCGCGGTTTCAGGCGGTGCGGCCGGCGGCGATCGTTTTCCCAGAGCTCAGGTAACCTCCTGTCACCACTCAATGGCTTCGGTTTAGCCTGAAAGTGGCCCAACCCGCGCCTCACAGTTAGAGCTCGAGCCCTCGACAATGGCGATTGGAAGGCGAGCTCTCTCTCTCTCTCTCTCTCTCTTTGATTCAGTTCTTCGCGCTACAACCGAATCAACCTCATCTTCTTCTCGAAAGCCTTTGCAGGCTATATACCATTTCAAGAATTTTTTGCCGCGAATCGGGAGGCTAACTGTCTTGAAATAGCACGTGCTTGCGCGTGCCATTTGGTCCAAACGGCGCCGGAGACGGTGGGTAATCCGTCCAGCTCCGCTTGGTTCTTCCGTTCTTTCAATCTCACGCGAATTTGGCATAGATTTAAGCTTCATTTGAGAATGTTGACTTTCGCAAGTTTCGAAACCTTGACCGGTCAATTATTCCCCATCTCGGCGACGTTAGGTGGTGCCACCGGTGTTGATCGACGAGGAATGACGAGAGGAATAAAACGCCCACCGTTCCCCTTTCAATTACTTGCGAATTGGCCTTCAATTTGACAACCAAAATCGAGAAAGGGGACTATTCATCTGCACGAGTTCTTGAGGAGGAAAACGACACTGTAGCGAACCGGTTCGACCGATCTGACCGGGTGGTTTGACTGGTCTGAACCGATTCCGACTTGCAATTTTTCAAATTAAACCCAAATTGATGGGGAATTTTTACAATTGGACCTCAGAATCGAACTTAGGGCATGAATTTTATCTAAAAATATGGTTTTGCCCAAAAGTTCATGTCAATTTAAACAAAAACTCTAAATTTTCATTTAATTGGAATTAGGCAAATCGTGAAATTGAAGGTTCAAATGATCAAATTGAACCAAATTACCTATGCCAATCGATTCAAAATGATGAAAATCATAGGGCAGTGACTTTAATTTGTAATTGTAGTCCTTGAATTGAAAGTAATTTCAATTATGCCCAAATTCAAGGACTAAAATACAATTAAGTATATAATTTTGCCCAATTCATGTAATTAACCAATTTGTGCAAACAATTGGGCTAAATTACAATAAGAGACAATTAGATTGAATGTCAAGATCCTAGAAAATGCCAAAATTTCAAATTAAAAGACTCAATTGACATTTTTTTACCAAATTCAATCATATGCGTAATAAAGGAACACCTAAAATTGAATTTGATTTTGGACTTTTTATGAGGTCGAAAAGACAAATGATTTAAAAGAAAAATATCGACTATTTTTTCATATTTTTGTGACCTCAAATACTATTTTTCGTGAATTTTCAAGTATTTTTCTATTTTTTAAAAATACTAAAAAAATGCGAAAAATATGAAAAATTATTATTTCTTTTGTTAAAAATGGTTCCTTAGGCTTGGCCAAGGCCACCAAAGTTGATTTTACAATTTTTTTTTTACCTTTTATGAATTTTTTATGAATTTTCTAAGAATAAGCTAAAAAAGGCTGATCCAAAATTAGGTGTCAACACATACTAAAATCACAAGTCAACCATCATATATAAGCCAGATTCAAGCCTACGATTCTCGCATTTCTATCCCACAATTCCATATCCACAATTCGTCTAAACAAGCGTCACACCTAAATTGACACTATCTGAACTTGTTGTCCAATCTAATTGTCGATTGCCATGCTATAACTACAATTAACCACATAAATCAATCATTCTTACGTAGCGATTGACAACTTCTTAACTAACGAATGGCAGAAGCTGTTATTATTTTTCTCACTAGATACAAATACTTGCTCACAACATAACCCCTAGCGTCCGAATTATCCTTTCAGACTAGCCATTCGTTTGCAGATTATAAGCCATACTAAACTGCACTTCGTTCCCAACGCAGTCTGCAGATTTTTTTTTTCCAAAGGCGGCGGTGAAATTGGGATCACGATCCAAAGTGATCTATACTGGCATTCCATAAAGTCGCACTATGTAGCGTACATGCCACTTTGAATTAATTGTTTAAAGTAAAATCCTTCTGTATATCTATAAAATAAACAGACTTCATCAATATGTCCCTATAGTCCAAATCGAATCATTTCCTTTCTAATTCCTTGACGACCCCATCACAAGTCCATTATGTCACTTTCCCATTTTTTTCTTTGGAATCTCAAGCGGCTACCATAGTCCGTCAAGCTTATAATATTACGCCTTAACTAGCTGGCATGTTAAACACTTCACCACGTGCTTGGCTATATCAGCCTTTATACTATTCCATTAAAAGTGTTACCTTTACTCTTATCCATTTTCATACTACCCAGATCAATACTGTATTTATTGCAATAGGCTTCCTATAAAATTTTCTCCTTGCCAAAAATAAGATCCTTAAGATTATTACCTCACTTAACTTGGCGACCTTACCACAGCTTTCGCTGTGTACTCTGATCACTTGTCTTCCTCAAGTGCCACATCTCGTAATCTTAATCTTATACAGGGTCACCTTCGACTTTAGTAACTTATAGGCTCTTCTGGCAAATCCGATTATAACATCTACTCATAACTCGCCATTACAATTTCTCACGTTCATTTCCACAACTCTTCGTTCTAACTACCTATCTGTGGTTCAGTTAACTATAGTCCCCATAGTACAAACTCTACGGTCGATAATTAATTAGCTTGTGTAGGTCTCAATTCACTCCAAGGCTAACCTAGTCACAAAATAGAGAACACTCTCTACAACTATACTAGGAGACACAATTTGACCTTGGTACAAAAGAATCACTTAATCGCGACATCTCAATTCACCCACAATCTTTCATTTATCACTCAAGAAGCAACCTATGCACCTTTAAAATATATTTTTCACCTTGAGAACCACCTTCACTATCATGAACATGTACAGTACATGACCATCCTCACAACTCTTCACGCACCACTCATTTCCCGATCAATTCTGATCAATACGAACTTTCTAAATTTCACAAGCGACCATCACATCTCAAAATCAATTGCCTAAGATCCATTTATAACCTCATGTCCAATCGTTGATAAACTAGGATCACAATCATATAGTCCAACTAGCCCTTTTATACATGCGTAAATTATCAAACCTCAAGCACATTTACTAGCTCAAATCTATGCTTAAAACTTCCTGATTCTCACTCGCCTAATTGTGGATCTCAATCATATCACCACTCAGGATCATTAGTTAAAGTCGACACTAAAATCATTAGAATACAACGAAAATTCAAGCTTATAATCCACAATTATAAATCGCCACAATCATTGCAAATAGGCTGAGCACCAACTTTGATAATTCAAACCTAATATCTTCATCTTCCGAATTTGTCATTCAATCTTATTGGTCTTTAGTCTAAGTGGGCGTCGTTCTCTTCCTTATGAATCCTTTTCTCATTAATTAAGGCCGTCAATAAAGATCAATAACCTAAACCATCAAAGTGCCACACAGGTTCAGACCTATAATCCACAATTAACAATCGCCATAATCATTGCAACATGCTGACCACCCACTCTAATAATTCAACCTAACACCTTCATCTTTCGAATTTATCATTCAATCCACCTGTCAATTAATACAGCATATCCTCAAGTTTGATTGCTCATAATCCAATCCACAAGTAAGTCACTAAACCTCAAACACATTTACAAGCTCAAATTCACGCTTAAAACTTTTCGATTCTCGTTCGCTTCTTTGAGAGTTCCACATCCTTATTAAGGTCGTCAATAACCATCAATACCCAAAATCTTCAGCAAGGATTCAATAACCTAGACCACTTTGTGAATCTCAAGTTGATCATCTAGGATCACAATCATGTTATCCAACTGACTTTGCCTATCATTAACCTCAAGCATACTTACTAGCTTAAATGCATGCTTAAAATTTTCTCATTCTTGTTTACTTTCTTATTAATCTCGATCATAACACCACTCGCTTTTTCATTTATCCCTATCAATCTGAACCTTCTAATTCCACAAATGGTCATCGCATTTCAAAGGTCAATTACCTATGACTGATCTATAACCTCATAAGCGATTATCATTTAAACAAAATCATATTCCTTCAATCACATTGGCCTTTAGTACAAAAGTTCGTTATTCACTTACTTGAGACCCTTTTTCTCATCAATCAGGATCTTCAATAAAAATCAATAACTTAAACCATCAAGGTGCTACACAAATTCAGACATAATATCCACAATTACAAATTCCACAATTATTCCAAACAGGCTAACCACTAAACTCTGATAATTTCAATCTAACGATTTACTTTCTGAGCTTATCATCCAATCCACTTGTCGACCATTATACTATATCCTCAAGTTTGGTTGTTAACAATCCAAAATTATAATCATATAATCAAATTGACCCTTCACCCATAAGAGAATCACTAAACCTCAGATACATTTATCATTCCAGATCCACGCTTAAGGCTTTACAATTTTCATTAGCTTCATTGCGAATCTCAACCATATCACCACTCAAGGTCATTAATGAAAGTCAATAACTAAAATTATTGGAACACCACATAAATTCAACCTTATATAACCCACACTTAAAATTTCCTGATTCATGTTAACTACCTGGGAACTCCTAATTCCATCGTCACATAGGGTCATTATTGACAGTCAATAACTAAACCTGTTAGAATACAACGCAATTCAAGCCTAGATAATTCACAGATACCAGTTATCCCATTACAAACCTAGGTCCACCAATACCAATCACTCGATTCTTTAATGTCCCAATAAATACATAGCTATCGTAGAGAGCCTTTTACAAAATATCATTGTTGTTCTATCAATCCAAAGAAACTTCAAATTTCTTTCATTATTGATGGCCTCGGTCAATCTATGACTACTTTAATCGGATCCACATATACCCTTTCATCGAAAATCACATGACTTAGGAACACTACACGAGTCAACTCAAAATTTGCATCTACTAAACTTGGCAGACAATTCATGCTTCGTATGTGTCTTCAATATAATCCTCAAATGTTGTTTATAATCCTCAAAACTCCTCGAGTGTACCATGATATCGCCTATGAACACTATCACAAATCAATTCAGATATTCCTTGGATATTTTGTTCATTAAATCCATAAAGGCAGTAGGGGAATTCATCAGATTTAGCAGTATTATGGTAAACTAATTCACTACAGTGATATCCCATCCTTAGTTCCTTAATTAACATATTAACTAAAACCACCGAACAACCTTGATAAATCACCCTCCAACAAACGAGTAGCCCCTAATGACGAGACCAAAAGACTTGAGTTCCTCCTCAATTACCATCAAGCTTAATGCTAACTTCATCCCACGAGCTAAACCAAAATTACCTTGCAATAACCATCCATTGTAACCCTAAGATAATCCGTACTAATAATAACGTCAAAGTTAAATATCGCCAACACAGTCAAATTTATCGTGTCCTCATGACCACTTACAATTATCTTACATCCAGAACATCTTGCAGCAGGTATTGTCCTATCATTTAGCAACATATAGATCCTAAAAGTCATTCTCAAGGGTTCCAAACTCAACTCGATTAATTTAACAAACTACTCATCCAGCAGGTATCTTTTGGAACTCTGCTCACTTCAAAGCAACGCATAGTGAGAACTCAGGCATACAGCCTTAAAATCGTAAGTAACAAACACATGCACAGAGTTTCAATCCTATTACCTATCCCAAAACCCATCGCTCATTATTACCCTAGACCATGACCTGGTAATTCAGGGCTGACCTGGTTCTGATACCACCTTGGGCGGGGTTGTCACGCCCTGATCCCTAGGCCCGCAACAACCCTACCAAATCGCCTCAGGTCATAAAGGACGACGTCCCAGGCACGTCATCGACCCATTATGCTTTTTTCTTTAAATTAGCGCATGCGAAACGTGTTACCCCCAAAAAAATTATAAAAATCAACTGGGATAGAAAACAAGATAATGCAACAGTCACACCAATCAACATTAGCAAAGATCATTTTAATTACTTACTATTAATCCTGGGAAGTATGTATACACAAGCCATACCTCAAGGCCATTTCCTACTATCATCAAAATACCATATCAAGTTTGTGTTAATGCTACTCCCAGAATTACTCCAATAAGATTCGCGTCCACTTCTAGTTCTTCACAGCTAAGGACTGAAAAATAGTAACCCACGACGGGGGGGGTGAGATATAAAATCTCAGTGAAGTCAACGCCTAAGTCCGAGTAGGATAATGACTCGCCCAAGGCATCCTATACATGCAAGGCGATATCGATGGCAGATCAATAGCAAGCAATTCATGTCATAGTAACTATCACCGGGTAAGGTCAACATTTCAAAGAATCATCAACCACGTGCGTACTTACCCCACCTTGGCCCACACATAAACAATTTATATACATGCAATCAATTGCATACAGCCAAGGCATAAAACCAGAACACTCATCACATTTAGCATGCGTAATGAATCACACGTGTTCCAGTTATTAACGACTGATCCCGATCAAGCAAAACCATGCTCTCCCAGCAGAACCGGACTTCGTCCCATTACTTCGGCGACGACAACCGACAAGCCATGTGGTTCAAAGTACCCTCGGTATGGACTAACAGTCGGGCATTCCTATAGGGAGCATCAGTCCGCAACTTGCCATGACCGGCATCCAATAAGTCATGTGGTTCCAAGTACCCTCAGCATGAACTTACCAGGCTCGACCCTCGTACCCGGGGGTCGGCTTTGCCCTCACATACCTGAGAAGACGGTACCCATTATGTGATCACACAAATACGACAATCAAACAGCCAATTTTATCTCTTTGCATTTAGTCCAATGCAACCACAAGCAGTTGTGCTCAAAATTTGGCACAAGGCCACTTTTATGCTTAAAACTTCAGTTTACATGTGATCACATATGCATATACATTTTCCACCAAATAGGACAATCAATCGTCAAATGCACATTAGTCACGACACTCCACAGTCATCAGATAATCACCCAATAATAAAGCAGTAATTCCAGGATATTAACCGTCTAATAATTAATTAAAAATTATTATTTATCAAGGTCATATTTAATTAACCCGATTCGATTAATTAATCCAAATTCCAATTTATATAATTAAAATATTTAACGAGCACAAATAAATAGTTGATAAATATATCTGACGCCCACTAATTATTCTAATCACAATCAATTTCAGTTAAACTAATCCTCGAACGCAGTTAATGCCCTATTTAGAGTTTAAGGGTTAACTCACAAACTCCGGCGGTCGATAACGGGTCGGGCACGAACTAGGTCACGAACCAAGACACGGCACGGGCTCAAAATCTTGGTCACTTGGCCCCAAGTTCTTGGCCATTCGGCCCACGGTCTCCGCCAACAGGCTCAGGCATGGCCCAGGAGCTCGGCCCAGATTCTCGGCCATGGCCCAAGCACGACTGGGTCACGGCTCGGTCTTGGCCGGTACACGAGTCCGCACGAAACAGGGCACGACCGAGGCAAGGGACAGAGCAGGAGACGTCACGGCTCTTCTTCGGATCAGTAGGCTTGGCGTCGGGACAGGGCATCCAAGGACCGAATAGGGTTGTGGTGGTCAGTTTAGAGTCTCGGACGATCGGGCAACGTCAAACAGGCTTGGTGGTGGCTTCGGGTGTATCGGTGAGCTCTGTACAGAGGCGTTGGGGGGGGGGGGGGGGGGGGGGGGGGGGGGCGTTGAGTTGGTCTCTCAATAGTCAAATAGTGGTTAGCAGACCTTAAACCAACAACCATGGCGTCGGGCTAGCTGGGGGTGGTCCAAGCAGGTGTCGGGTGGCTCGAAACAGTGAGCCGGCGGCTGGACAGCAACTCCAGACAGCAGGTCAGTGGCGAGTTGGTGTCGAGACAGCCACTTGAGGCGTCGGGTCAGCGAACCAGGGACCAACCAGCGACGTCGAGGACTGAAAGGGAGCTTCAGCTTCACAAAAAGCAACCACCTGAACTCGTCTGGACTGCAGGTGGCTCCGAGTAGTTCAGGGGGGCTCGAAATAGAACCTTCACGGCCTGGGTCCTCAGATCTGGGCTCGAAATAGAACCTTCATGGCCTGGGTCCTCAGATCTGGGCTCGGGACTGATGGAGCTTGGGTCGGAGGCCACCGTCGACTTGGCTAGAGCAGCGGCTGCAGCCGAGCTGAGGCAAACGGCTGGTGTAGCGAAGAGGTGGTGTTACCGTAGGTGACTAGAGGAGGTGTCGGGGTGGCACGAACCAGAGGAGCTTCGGGTTTGATCGCGGGAACAGGTGAGACGAAGAACAAAGAGAGGGAGGGTGGCAAGTCCGTCTACTTGGGTGAGGCACGACTGGAATAGATCGGGGACGGAGCATGGCGGCGCGACCCGCGTTGGTTCCCCGCCGCGGCAGGTAGTTGGCGCAACGGCTTCGGGTGGAGCGCGGTTGGAGGTGGAAGGCGATAGGATGAGGCGGAGGCGTGAGGTGAGTGGCTTTCGGTGGTGGACGAGGGCAGTGAAGGGGCTGTGCCGCGGGTGAGGATCTTTTTTAAGGCAGCAGATCCCCATCCTTGATAGTGCTCTCCCCCCTATATCAAGGGTGGGGATCCCTGTGCCGCGCAACTGAAGAAGAAGTTGCATAAATTAAATAAGAAGTAGGAAAGTGAAGAAGAAGACGTCGTGAAATTGGCATTCCATCTGTCTACAGGAGCAACGAAAAAGGAACAGAGAGAGAAGGCTGAACTTTTGGGGAAAAAGGACGTCTCATTCGGTTAGCCGCTAACTAGAAAGAACAAAAAGAAGGGATAAAAGATCACGTGAGATACAAAGAAGAAGAAAAACGTGGGTAGCCGATTAGACTTGAGGTGGAGCCCATAAAAATTATACTCTTCGTCTTTTCAAAGATCAATTACCACAGAAGAGATTGGGGAAATATCTCGGATGTACACCGAAATGGGGTCCGCAAATATAAAATCCGACTCACTTAATAATTTTGTCTTATTTAAATAAAATCGAAGGATAAAAAAGGGTAATTTCACAAATGGGTATCGGAGGATCATTTGGCTTACTCGACTGAGGATAAAATTGGACTTTTCGTATTTACACTAAAAGTTGAATTTACGCGCGATGAGTTTCGGTTCTACGAGTCAAAGTTTGACGATTCAAAGTTGACCTTTTCTGACAAACATTGCGGAATAGCCAATCGTCGTCTTCTAAATCTTAAAAATCAAATTTCACTTTCCACGCTGGAATTTATAATTTCTTTTAAAGACGTCACAATTTAAGGCATTGTATGGCAGAGCTTATAGAACACTAGTTTGTTGGGGTGAAGTTGGCGAAAGAAAGATCACTGAACCTGATTTATTGGAACAGCCGATAGAGGCAATTAAAGTGATTAGAGATAGGTTGAGGGCTGCTCAGTGTCGCCAAAAGAGTTACGACGATAGGAGGCATGGACCCTTGGAGTTTCAAGCAGTCGATCATGTCTTTTTGAATATGTCACCTATGAGAGAGACATCTCGTTTTGGCAAGAAAGGAAAGTTGAGACTGAGGTATTTGGGGTCGTTCGAGATCTTGGAGCAGATTGCGAATCTGGCATACCGTCTTGCATTACCACTAAGCTGCTCAAGTGCATAACGTCTTTCACTTGTCGATGTTTATGAAGTACGAGCCGGACCCCACTCATGTGCTGAGTTTCGAAGAGATCGAGCTAGATGAGCGAGCATCGTATATAGAGCAGCCAATCAAGATCGTGGATAGAAAAGAGCAAGTGCTTCGGAACAAGACGATCTCGTTGGTTAAGGTGATTTGGCCAACACCATGGGACTGAAGGAGCCATCTGGGAGAACGATAAGGTGATAAAGAGTAGTTATTCTCACCTTTTTTAGTAGTCGAGGTTATACTGTAACTTTGGGGACGAAATTTCCTAAGGTGGAGAGAGCTGTGACGCTTTGAAAATTCGACCAATGTAAAGTATCTGAATTTAATAAAAAAAGATTAATATTGAAATTCAGTGTGTATGAGATTTTTGGATCGCAAGGAATTAAGTGACGATTATTAGACAATTCCCAAAGCGTCAATCAGATTAGATTAAGTTTCGAAAAGCTTAGTTACCGCAAATTAGGATCGAAATCCTCGCGTCCGAACCTAATTCTAACCAAGCTTAGCCTGTAAAAAGACTTAAAAACCCTTCGTCCAGTATGTCAAATGTTCGATCAGTCTCGAAAAGTCAAATCACCTTTTTGCCCTTCTTATTTATGCAAATGGTCCAAAGAAATTCAAACTATGTGGGCCCCACCTCACACTTTCCCACAAGAATCAAATCTCACATTTTTCCCCTCACATTTCACAAATCCCATCCTATCCCCTTTTTCCTTCTTCTTCTTCTTCTTTCTCCTTCCCTCTCTCCCTTCATCAGCCATGGACACCTCCCCTTTTGTTACCCAACCACGCCAACATCCTCTCCTCCCCATCTTGTTGTTCGGCTGCCCATCCTCATGCCACGCAACCGCCATTGCTCCGCCTGTCAGTCGCCAGCTCACCACTAGTTGCCGTCTCCGTCGGGTTACGAATTAGCCCGTAAATAACCTCCCACGCTCGCCACCTGTGTGGTGCTACTACTGTTTGCGACTTCTGCAGGTGCTCTAGAATCCCGACCGCAACCAACTAGCTCATCGCCGACCACTCGAGTCCTCCATTCTTAGTCCGGTACGCCACCGTCGTCCGATAAGCCACGGAATAGCCCAGCAACCCAATGTGCTCTGTTTCGGGTCCCTCACTCCTATTCCGCCTCGAATCACTCCTCTGTCGCAGTTCGGCCCTCTTCACCGCTCACCGACCACTCTCTACGAGCTCCCTCAACCCCAGTCGTCAGCCAAGGTCGTTGGTGGTCACCCGTTGCCTGTGGAACCCCGAATAGACTCAAGAACCCCATCTCATGTTCTGACACATAGCCCTGCTATGTTCTGATCGGCTCTGGTTCCAGCTCCGCCGCGTCAGACCGTTGTCTAGCCACCGTCGCCGCTCCCTCCAACTTTTTCATGAACCCCCCGTTACTAACCAACCTTCCTCAACTCGTGAGTCGCCTAAGACCCCTCAAAACAGCCTCATCTACCACTGACTTCTCGGCCCTACTCTATTTCGGCCGATGTTCCTCGCTACTCCGCTCGATTCCGACAAGTTTCGAAAGTGCCAAGAGTCATCATCCTTCTCCACGAACCTTTGGGAATCCATTGGACCCAAAGCCCGAAGTCATGTCCGAGAACTCTTGAGGACCAATGGTTGTCTTGAGGAGTCGTTAAGGATTCGTCGAGTTCGTGGATCGTCGCCGCCCGTTTCATCGTTGTTGTCGTTATCTCGAGCTAGATTAGATTGTGAGTTAACCCTTAATCCCTTGATTAAGGCACTAATTATGCTTAGGATTAGTCGATTAATCGTTAGAATGTAGGATTAGTTGATTAATCGTTATGATGTTTAATTAGAGCGATCGCGGTCGGTTTAGATAGAAAATGGATTTAGGATAAATGGCCGCAATTGATTAAGTTAGTCGGATTAGTTTATATCATCTGTGGCTAACTGTTTGCTAGATTGAATTGATTAATTGATTGGGCAATTTTGATTATCGATGTTTGATCACGAGCGAGTGATAGTTCAGAGCCGAGCGAATGATCGATAATTTGATGGAATTGGAATTAATTATTGTCATTTGATTAATTGGATTGCTTAATCGGTCGTGTATTTGAAAGTTTGATTGAGTGCAATGGATTGATTGTCATGTGTTGTTACTAAGGTCTTGTGAGTTTCATCGTCCGTGTCAAACGCAAGTCTAGTTGTGAAATTGTGCATTCATGTGACCTGTGTGGAATCAAACTACATGATTTAGCATGAAAATGGCCTTGGGCCGAGCCTTTATGCACATCTATGTAAGCACTCGGCCTTAGTCAAATATGATAAAGCGAATTGGTTGTCGGATGTGCTATGTGATCATATGATGCAATGATGAGATCCCTGACAAGATCGTACCATGATGATCGGAGTGATATGACTTATTGGTTTCACGTCAATCTATGATGCCAAGTTAATCGGAAGCCGGTCGCAGCTTATGACGGTTCGACGCTCCTTACAGGAATGCCTACTAGGCCGTGCCATGGCGATCGAAAGTACACTAGCCTAGTAGTTGCCATCACTGGAGTAAGGGATGTAGTCTGGCTCCGCCAGAAGAGTATCAATTGATTAGTGTACTAGGCACCAACTGTGTAGTGTGTCGGGCCACATGGCCCTATTTCCTAATAAATGGATTTTGTGTGGTGTCCTGTTTGTGAAAGCCGATGTGATGCTTTGCCTTGATTGGATTGATTGACTGTAATGTCATGTCTGCATCGCATTATGTGTGGCTTCCTGGCGGGTAAGTTACATGTGACTGAGATATCTGCTTTGTGATGATGTAACTGTTTGGTAGGATATTCTGGGCAAGTCAACGTCCTAGCCGGGCTAAGGCATTGATTCACTACGATTTATTTTTCACCTCGTGTTTAACCATTTCAGGTCCCTAGTGATGAAACGACCAGTCCGATTCAGGGCTCCCACTGACCAGTAGTTTAGTATTACGTCTCATCTGATCGCAGGCACAGAGCATGTTTGAGAACATCATGTTACGACGATCTAGGCTGATAAAGGTGTATCACACTTGGTATCTTCGTGACGGGGATGAGCTCTACGGCCAGCTTCTAGGTTGAAGGGGCTACATGACACGGTCTTTCATACCCCATCCTGGGACCCGATGGACTTAGATACTCCCAGCGGGGAGTTGGTAGATCCAGAGTTTGATACACTTTTGGTCAGGGTTCTAGGGCATAGGCGCGCCGCAATTTCTTTTGGAGCCTCGTGGATGTTAGAAGAGGGCGTTGTGAGATTTTTGGAGTAAATGAGCCTTTAACCTTATCCGATCGTGTATTTCTTTTTGAGGCCTCAGAAACCCGCCCCGAAGAATGGGGTTGTATATGTCTGTTGTAGCTCAATAGGGTTAAAACTGATCTTCTTTTGTTTAATGAAGTAAATAATGTTTTTCTGAGTTGACTATGTTGTTTTCATGTTTCACTATCCCTGCTAATCTTGTTATTTTTTGGGAGAGTTACACGTTCCGCATTCATAGTACGTTATAGGTCGATAGTGTGTCTGGGACGCTATCCTTCGTGACCTGATACGATTTGGTAGGGATGTCGCATGCCCGAGAATCGGGGCGTGACACAAACTCTTCGCATCACTCACGCATTAACAACGTAGTTATCTTATGAGATTTCAGTACCTACACATGGAGGATGACTCCTTTCTTTTTAACACCCATATTCTCTCGTTGCCCGGACCTTGCGAACATAACTTCAAAATTCTTCAAACTTAGCAATGCCAAGTCCTTTGGAAAAATGTTTGCAACTTGATTACTTGTCCCGGCGTGCTCCATCTCTATCTTGCCCAATAATAATTTTGTCCCGGCGTGCTCCATCTCTATCTTGCCCAATAATAATTTTTTTCCCAGCTAGGAATTGATATGTACTTCTACACGATTAGTCCTTGCATGGAACTGGATTCTCCACTAAGCTTATGGTCGATAGATTGTCACAATATAGTCATCCCGAGAGGTCTACTGGTTGATGTCAGTTACATGCTCTCTTGAGCTGCCATTGCTACTGCTCGGCATAAGGAAATCTCAAATGCCAATATTTGTATATGGCGCTCACTTTGGTGCCAATAATTTTTTTGGATCACATAATTGCCAAATCGAATAAAAAAACAATAACTTTAGAGCCAACGAGGAGAAATTCCGATCGGAGCTAGCACTCAAATAATCATTTTTTTATAAAAAAAAATTGACACTTGTAATCCAAACAACGATTATTTTGGCACCAAATTGGAGAAAAATGATCTCTTTAGTGTCAAAGGCTAGAAATTGCAGCGATCTCACTAGAGTTGGCACTTTAATAATATTTTTCAACAAAACTGATACTTAAGTGATCCAAAAAAATATTGACACTAAATAAGCTTCGTACACAAATATTGTCACTTGAGGTGTCCTTTTGCCGCTAGTGCTCTATAATTGCTCTTTTGTAGATAATGACATAGTTGGTTATCGTTTATTGGAAATTACCAAAAAATTTATAAATCTATTGCAGTTTAGTCCTAAACTTTTTTTTGTCAATACAGTCCTTAAATCCTTTGCATTTGTGTCGATTCAGTCCATTTGATCGGCTGTCAGGCCCCGAACCCGGCGGACACACGAACATCCCACCAGGCCGTTCTTCTTATTGTTATTACCCAGGATCCAGCGGCCATCAGCACAAACTTTTTTAAAATGTGATATTCATGCGGAAGCGAGAAAACAACTCCATACATAAAAAAAAAAATTACAAGAGGACGTAGGACGGAAAAAGAGTACTCTTCTCGTTCACCTCGCCAACTGGCTTCAAGATCATAACAGACAATACAAATGTGACATTTCAAATTCCGACCCCTCTCGAGGCTATGGAATGGAAAGATATCGATTGGCGTGTATCGATTATATCTCGCTCAGAGCTGGTCACTCCCGAGTTAACTAACCGAAATGGAAAGACTAACGCGAGGTCGGGTACGTGGACTTGGAAAATTCGAATAAGAAATGGCACTTTGAGCATAAGGATTGTCGAGGGGATATTTTGGGCCAGCAGAGATCGATCTAGGAACGACCATGAAATGCCTTGCTAGCGTTATACGTTGGGACACGGGTGATTCCGCCTAACCAATGTGTAATTTGCGAGAATTTTCTAAATTATATTCCGATGATTAGGACCACAGGAACTAGCGATAAACCATCGCAATCACATGACAACCAAAGTTGCCACGACTTGTGAATTCCTATGGTCGATACACATAGCGCCTGCAAGAGTCGCCCCTTCAGTTTGAGATAAATTGGAATTATAGTGGACGAGAACTTGACATGAATTTGGCCTCAGAATTAGGTATTGGATATTGAGGAATTCCAACATTGGAAGACAGTTGGACTAGCCTCGTCGAGGGTAATTAAAATTGGAAAAGTGAAAATTCGGACGGAAAGTGTGAAATTACCATTTTACCCCTGGAAGGATACCCTTGCCTTAAGAATTGAAGAATGGCATTTTAATCATTTCGCGATCCCCTTGGTGGCCGAAAATTAAGAGGACATAAAAGTCAATCGGCTCAAGATATTATGAAGTCATTGCCAAGTGTCAACTTAAGGAGCAACATATCCACTAAGCTCTAATTAAAGTCTTGTCCCACCTACCATTCAAACCTTGACTAAGGAAGATTGTGGGAGACTCTCTCTCTCTCTCTCTCTCTCTCTCTCATTTCGGCAGCCCCCTCCTCCATCATCATCATCTTCTTCTTCTTCTTCTTCTTCTCAGCCGTGAAGACCTCTCGCCAGCTCGCTTCCCTGTTCCGACATCTTCACTAATCCGGCCATAACTTCGTCGTCCGACATCGAATTATGGCGAGACCACCACCATTAGAAAGGTTATTGTCTTGTGGTCCTAAGAACATATTTATAAGCCTAATTTGGCCCAGCCATTTTTCTATAAAGCAGTTTGAATGGGCGAAGGTCAGGCTGGTCAAAGTCTGACCCAGTTTGAGAGAGGGCGCTTGTTCGCATGCTTCAAGGGTTCTTTTTCCACCTAATCTTCGGTGAGTCACTCTCAACACATATTATAAAGGTTTTGTAAGCTGAGATGGAGAATTGGTTAGAGATTATGAGGGTTTTAATGGACAAATTTCGGTGTTAATGGAAACCGAGCCCATTGGAGGCTCTTGAAGGCGTCACCTTGCTGTGGAATGCTCGGTAAGGCCCCTTAGGACGTGATACTATGTGTTAGCAAGGTGGTAGTGTGGTGGAATGTGGTTTAGAAGGATTATAATAGTCAAATGGTATGATTTTCCTAGGGACCGATTAATGCCCTGCACCGATCAGTGTTTGGAACCTAGAATTGTTGCTGCAAATTGTGGGATTTCGCTTGTTTGCTTGAGTGGTAAAACGACTTCTAACTCTTTATAAGGGTGTTGGGTTACTAATCGGTGATTTGTGATTGAACTGGAAGTGTTTGAAAGGCTATTTTGAGGTAAAAATCGAGAGCTGTGCAAAACTGTTTCCAGCGCGCACTAATTTTAAAATGACTCGTTCTAGGTTTTCTAGTATCCAAATTGAGCTTCATTTTCGTTCACACGTCCGTAAGACCATGAGGGACAAGATTCTGAAAGTAGATTTCCCAAAAGGTCAGCAGATTAATGCCAGTTTATTCGAGAATGAATCTGGTCGTGGAAGGCCAAAAATGGACAGCTTGGTGCCGCGACGTTTTGTCGATCATTTTATCGAATTACTTGGCCTAAGCTCGAGGTAAGTTATTCCTAAACCTTTATTAGGATGTTAGGTTACTAAAGGACAGAGTTTTGAGTTGGATTGAATGGTTTTATGGCCTGATTTTGTAAGAGGCGCGAGGGAACCCAAATCTGTTCAGTTTTGAGACTTAGTATTCATTGGCCCGTTCTTGATTGAAAATCAAGCGTTTGAAGAGTCTTGCTTAACCGTGAGTGGGTGCTTTATTGGCCAATTGATTTCCTTGAGTTGGGAAAGCTCGAAAAATATTTTATCGAAAGAAATGTCAAGCTTTGAGATGGTGAAATGGCCGTGACTATTGTCAAGCCTTGAGTCTTGTGAAATGGCCTTGTTCATTAAATTGTCTGAGGCCTTGTTTGAATTGAGATGAGTGATGCATGCGCTTGACTAAGAATTTTGTAACATGAATTATGTTTTGTCCAATTGATGGACGTTTGAAATGAATGTCGTGATTCGGGCGATGAAATGCTGGATTTTGCGTGAGTTTATCTTCAATTGAAAAACGAGGCGTGAGTTTGTTTTAAATGAAAAATTGAGGCTATTTATACAACTGGCTTTTAGTTATAAAAGGCGTGTGGGATCGCCACTGGCGTGTGGGATCGCTGGGAAAAATTTTAAGTGCACTGGCGTGTGGGATCGCCGTGAAAAAGTTTAAGTGCACTGGCGTGTGGGATCGCCAATGGCGTGTGGGATCGCCGATAGAAATTTTAAGTGCACTGGTGTGTGGTATTGCAGAGAAATTATAATTTGGCCAATGTATTGGGAGGGAGTTACTCTCATTGGACTTGACGAGGTCGTGCGGCTAGAGAGTCCCATACTAACACGATTCATCTCGATTGAAAATGGGCGTCGAGAGTCGTATGGTGACCGAATCATCTGTAAGTCTGGACGCGAAAGTCTCATATGGATCGACGGGTCATATGGAGACTGAATCATCTCGTAGCCCAAGATGGGCAAAAGTGGAAAGATCTGTTTTATGGAAGAATCAAAGAGTGATTTTTGAATAATCGATTATGCCTCACGTTTTGGAAATTTACCTCGAGAAATGAAAGTTGCCTCACGAGTTTGAAAATTCTTCATGGTTTGAAAAGGAAATGAGATTGCCTCATGGATTGAAAAGTTTGCCTTGAGTGTATGCTTGTGATTGAAAAACCCTGCCATAGTATGGAGCTCAGTTTTACTCATGGACTTTTGTGACGGAAATGAGTCATTTTTGGAATATCGACATGCCATGTTTTAAACGATACCTTATTTTTACCATGCCAAAGATTTTATCGCAAAATACCTATTTTTTGAAAAGTGTCTGGAGATACTGGCAGCCTAGTTTAGAGTTAGGTTTAGCTTACTGAGATTTTATATCTCACCCCGTCGTTGGATAACATTTTCAGGTCCCAGACGAAGGAAACCCGAGCCTGCCATGGATTGGCATTTGGAGAAGTCATTGGAGAAAATGAAGATTAATCTGATTAAGACCTTAGGATTGTAATGATGAATTTTGGGATTTAGAATTGTAACCTCTGAAGTATGATTGACCTTTATGAAAGGTGTACCCTTTTGTCCTAAGTCATCATGTGTTGTTTTATTTGTATGGAATTGGCCTCGCTTTCGCATGCATGCTTCATATAGGTTTTTAAGTTATTGGCCGTTGGATCCTGGGAGATCATCAAAGGTAACGGCGAAGGTAGGATGCTCGTGTAACCGCCAGGCTCAGTGCGTGACAACAAAATATAATTTCCTAAGGCTACGAAAGGGTTACAGCCGAATAAGGCTTAATATCTATGTCCTTCAAAAGTCGTCTTCACATGTCACTCCATGGCAGTCACAGGATTCCATTGCTTGGGACCTGAAAATATTAATCTAATAACGGGGTGAGATATAAATCTCAGTAAACTAAACCTAATCCTAAACTAGGCTGTCAGTACCTCCAAACACCTTTGAAAAATATGTATTTTGGAACAAAAACTTTGACATGATAAAAAAACTATGGTGGTTTGTCAAAACATGACATTTCATTACTTTCAAATCGACCCGATTCAGTAAAGAAAATCATGATTACTCTAAGTTTCATACAATGGCAGGGTTTTCAATCGAAAACACATACTCGAGGCCATTTTCATGAGGCAATTTTTAAAACTGGTGAGGCAAAATTTCAGTTTCTCAAAATCCATTCTTTGATATTCCATAAAACAGATCTTTTCATTTCCGCCAATCCTAGGCCACCCATCCTGGGCTGCGAGATGATTCGATCAATCATATGACTCTCCACGCCCATTTTCAATCGAGATTGAATCGGTCAATATAAAACTCTTGCGTCCGGACCTGGTTATGATTCGGTCACCATACGATTATCGACGACTATTTTCTATCGAGATGATTTGGTTAGTATGAGATTCTCTAGCTGCAAGACCTCGTGAGGTCAAATGAGAGTAACTCCCTCCCCAGCTCAATGCATTGGCCAATCTCATAATTTCTCGACGATCCCACATGCTATTTCATAAACTCCTCGGCGATCCTACACGCCATTTCTTATTTAAAAAAAATCCCGTCATAAATAGCCTCAATTTTTGTTCGAAAACAAACTCAGGAAATTCAAGCATTTCATTGCCAAAACAATGCATTCATTTCAAACGTCTGTCAATCTTGACAAAACATAATTCTTGTTACCAAAATTCTCAGTCAAGCACATGCATTGCTCGGCCATTTCACCAAAATTCAAGGCTTGACACAAATCTCAGCCATTTCACAAATTCAAACTTGGCTTTCCACTTGATAAAAACTTTCGGGCTTGTCGACTCAAATGATCAATAGGCCTTTAAAACACACGTTCATGATCAAATGAGACTCATCAAGCACTCAATTTTCACCCAAAAATAAACCAAAGAACACTCATCTTCAAAACTAGGCAGATTTGGGTCTCTTTACGCCTCTCACAAAATTAGTCCATAAAACCAATCCAATTCAAGCTTAAATTTCGTCTATTAGTAACCTAACATCCTAATAAAAGTTTAGGATCAACTTACCAAGCTAATTAAGCAAGAAAAAATCCACTAAGAGTAGCAATAAGGTCTCGGTCCAAGTAATGTCAGCACAGGGCAGATTCTGCTCTTCAACGAATCACACAAAACCGGCCATTAGAATCCTTCTCAACTCCATCTTAGGCCACATACAACTTGCTAATACATAATACCATGTCCTAGGATGGTTTATCGATGATATCTAAGCCAAACGATGCCTCAAAAGTGCTCGGAGAGCTACGATTCCAAATCGGTTCGGTGGGGGCAGATTCTGTTTTTTGAAAAATCAAGGAGGTTTAACCGTCAAAATCCCTCAAAATTCCAACCAAACTTCAAATACATGTTGTCATATGCCTTGACAAGGTTCAAGGAGTATCTTGCCGAAGAATCAAGTCAAAACCAACTCCCAAATGGCCTAAAATGTTTTTCGGGTTCAGATTGGTCCGAGCAGCGACCTTTGCGGCTTCAAATGGCTCTACGCGACAAACAGCTGAGTGGATTTTGGCCCATAATACTTTTTTGGAATGGCAATAGAATAAGCTTTCTAACCGTAGGTGGCTCGTTGAAATATGACAATGGACGATGGAGTTATGACCGAAACAATGAGTGGCGCCGGAACTGGGCGGCGAGCTGAGAGAGAGAGAGAGAGAGAGAGAGAGAGACGAGTGAGTTGGGAGAGATGGAGGGGAATGGTGGTCGGCTAAGAGGTTTCAAGGGAGTGAGAGGGACTCTTCCTTAATCCCAAAGGAAGAATGCAAGACATGACTTGGTATGTGAGATTTGACAAGCAATTAATGCTAACCTAGGAACCTAACCTCTAGTTAAGACACTTGTCCTTACCCTCATAAAATTCTTGAAGCTCAAATGACCATTAGGTCATCTAATTTTCGGTCATAAGAGGGGTGGGGTAATTGACTATTTTGCCCTTAGTTGATCCTAAAGGGAAAAATGTCCATCTATGGGCAAAAGAGTAATTTTTCACTTACAATACAAAATTTCACTTCTCCAATCTTATGAGGCGAGTCATGATCTTAATTACCCACGATGAGGCGGCGTCCAATTCTTTTCAAATGTTGAAATTTTTCAATATCCGATATCCACTTCCAAGGTCAAATTCATGCTAGATCCCGTCGACGGTAATTCCAGTTTATCTCAAACTAACGGACAACTCTTGCAGGTGCTATGCGTATCGACCTTAGGATTACTCAAGTTGTGGCGACTTTGGTTGTTATGTAATTACGAGGGTTTATCACTAGTTCCTACAGTCCTGTTCATCGGAATTTAATTTACGAAATTTTCGCAAATTATACATTGGTTAGGCGGAATCACCCGTGTCCCAATTGTATTACACTAGCAAAGCATTCCATGATCGTTCCTAGATCGATCTCTGCTGGCCCAAAATATTCCCTCGACAATCCTTATGGTCAAAATGTCATTTCTCATTCAAGTTCTCAAGTCTACGTATTTAACTCTACGTTAGTCTTTCCCTTTTGATCAGTTAACTCGAGAATGGCCAGCTCCGAGCGAGATACAACCAAAATACTTTAATGAACTTCTTTTCATTCACTAGCCTTGAAAAGGGTCGAAATTCGGAATGTCACAACTCTTCCCCCTTAAAGAAATTCCATTCGTGAAATTTACACCATTCCAATCATCTAACTTATGGGGTATTAACGCCTCATCACTTCTTCATTTTCCAAAATAGTTTCCTCCGTTACCTGACGATTCCAAAACGTCCTTACCGGCGATAGTTCACATCCCACAGAACTCGTTTTCTTTTGTCCACAATCTGCAGTCATCTTTTCCTCATTGATATTTGTTTGTCCACTTTTATAACTCCACTCTCCAGATCAGAGTTAGTTCGGTTCATACTTCCTGACTATTCAGAGTTCAGTTCTCTTTTCCTTTCAGATCTAAATGGTTCTCTCCCTTGTGACACCTCGAAATATATATAATTTTCCTCCTCGAGTCTCTAAAGATCTGCATCGCTTATCTACTTGTTTCCTTTTGAATATTCTCAAAATTTCCTTTATTGGATACGTGCACTCGCCCATGAATCTCCAAGGTTTATACCCTTAGGTACTTGAATGCCTGGATTTTCTCCCTGTTGTATTTATTTTCATAATCCTTTAGATATCAGGGTCTGATCATCGCAACATCTCTATCCCTTTCTGACCTTCAGGTTTGATGCTCCATGTAACCATCAAACTAGTCAATTGGTAAACTTTCAATTTAGAAGTTGAATATCTTATTTCTCGAGGTAAGGTCTGTCCCTTTATCACTAATTGCACGATGCTCGATTTTCAATTATATGCATCCGCTACTTAATTCACCTTTCCTAAGTGATATAGGGTATCGTCGTCATAGCTTTTGGGTAATATCTCCAATCAACGTGACATTTCCTTCAATTCCCTTTGGGGCAGTCAATACTTTCAACTCTTGTAGTTCACATAATTGTGAGGTCTTTTTTCACACAAGCGACGCTCACATATCCGTGAGCAATTTGATCCATCAATGTTGCCTCTCGGAAACTCCTACTTCAAGTTCTTTTGATTTGTATAAACCCGAATTCCTTCTCTATGCGAGTAATGTCTCTCTGACTTCATCACATGGACGCTTGCAAGTCAAGTCCATTTATGTATTGAGTACTCCAACTCATGGAGTCTTACTGTTGCGACATCTATATAATACCCACTTCAGATTACCTTGATACATCTCTAACATCCTTTTGGCGACACGTCATTATAATCCTCATAATCTTTTTTATTCCAAACGGAAATGCCATTGTTGGCGTGGTTACCAACTTGATTTAAGTCCTTGAAAACTCTTCTCATGTTCATTCATCCATTCACGCTACATCTCGTCCTTAGTCCATTTCATTAATGAGATAGTTCTTGTGGGGAATCTTCCCACGATTCGTCTATAGCAATCCATCAATTCCCAGAACTTCAAATTTTAGTAACTCACGTCAACCTTAGTCAATCCATCGCTTATTCCAATCCTTGAAGGGTTCATAGGGATCTCATTTCCCAAAAACTATACGACCCAGAAATTTCACCTTATCAAACTCAAAACTCACGCTCTTCACATTTAGCACATAGTGAATGTTTTCTTAGGGTCCACAGGATATTTCTCAAAGGCTATTCATGTTTCTCATGACTTCTTGAATGAATCTGATCATCGTCTCTAAAGACGATAACAATCAATACAATTACTCCTTGAATTCTCAATCTGACTGTCATCAGCCTTTTTACTACTAAGTGTCGATTCGTTCTAACTATTCTTCGCACCATCCACTTGAGAGCTTATGATTTGACTCTCTCTGCTTTCATGGATCCCCAATTAGGCCATACAGTATTTTGTTCATTTTTGTCACTCTTTTCTCAAGAAGCATTGGTATCTTAACCGCTAGATTCCATAACCAGCCAATGCGACTTTATCTCCATTTCATCCATTCGACTGGATATCGACATTATCCTGGAATTCAACATTGTCTACATGACAGTTTCTCGGACTTAATTTCTAGAGATCATTTGAGTTCTGCGTCTTTATCCTTCGTTTAGACGCTCAACCTTAACACCAAGATGATTAAAACTTTCTCTTCCTTCTACACTAGGGTCTCTTACTCTATAAAGGAAACCATACACTTTAGTGGCATTCTCTTACCCTATAAAGGAAACCATACACTTCAGTGGCATTCTCTTACTTCGAATCCACCTTGTCCTTCCTGTTCCATCGGACGTCAGTCTTGGAGCCTGTGCCGACAGCGGTACCTTTAATCTATAATTCAGATGCCACCATACTTGACATTCTTCTTCCAATGACTCGGTCACCTCAAGTGATAAGGTTCCAAGGGGTCGAGGTTCTTCCTCGGTCTCCATAAATCTACACCTCGGATATTCAAGTCGATTAAATCAAGTCACCTTGTGGTTATAGTCTAGGCAGTCCCTTTTCGCTTACTCAACCATCCATCAGGATCACGAATAGTTAAGAATATCCAGTCCATTCACTTTCCTTTGCATCAACGACCATCTCATGGTCCCATCGTCCTTAAGGACAATGCCCCATCCTTTAGGGAACAACTTATGACTCCATTTCTGATAGTTCCAGGTCAATTTCAGCCAGTCTAATTGAATCAACAAGGTCCAACAGACTGACACGTCAATTTCCTTAATATCTTTCATGACATCAAAAGGTTAATCACCAAAAACCATATGCCAAGGTAACGATCATTCCTTACAGGCACATTCCATGTTCCACTAATGAAAATCTCTTTACTCATAGTCCACGAGTGGAAATTCTCTTACTTATACCTCTTCCGATTATCCACTTCTTTTATTAAGATCCATTACAGTTCCTCAGACTCGGAATAGCAACTAACTATAAGGCTTCCAAATTTCAATCAACTCAAGGACTTACTTGTCTTATTCAAAGGGTCCTTGGTCACCTTTAGTACACTTTAGGCAACCTTGAGAACTCTGTCTCACATTGGTCGATCGTCCTCAAATTCTTGCAAAGTCATTAGAATTCAATTAGCCTTTGTCCTCGAGTAACCTCAGAAAGTTACTTTCCATTGAACAACTCGACGAAGGCAATCCAGTTAGATATCATGCCTTCAGGAAAAACTCTTTCTTTGGTGGCCTTTCGCTAATCATCGACAGCCTCTTAAGGCTAGTAACTATCAGGGTCACTTTCTTTCTTTAGCGTACCCCAAACTTCTTAGGTCTCTTTCCAGATTCTCAATCTAGAGGGGGGGAAACTTCAAAATCATCTTCTCCATAGAACTCAGCCAACTTGAACTTCATAGGCCATTACACAAGTCATCCGTCGAACGATTTTCCTTCACATTATCTATTGCCCTTTCCATGGCTTCCATTTCATTAGCACTAGTATCAACCATCTCAGTGACTTAGGTAACAATGGCAGCTCATTCTCAAGTCTGCCTATCCATCCATTTTCCTACTTCCATTCAAAGTTCTCGTGACCCCTTCAACTCTTGAGTCTCGTACAATTCACAAACTCGAGCCAAATGCCCTTCTAGTATTCACACTCCAGTTGTTCATCTTTACCAGGGTCTCACAATCGCTTAAAACCATAACCATACCTCTAGGAATCAAAGACTTAAGTCATCTATTCGAGTCTAGCAGTTTCAGGCTGCTCATCTTATCATCTATCACAAGAAATCAACCATCTAGTGGTTTTAGGGAAATTCTCAACTAATCGCCAAGGCAAGCCTTAACTAGGCAAAGTTCAACTAGGCCAACATCAGGTAAACACTCAAGGCACCATCTCAATGGGGAATAAGCTTAACACACAATATAATATCTCAATTAGACCTCGGCCAAAACAAACATACGATGCCAAAAACAAAACTCGCCAAACGGGCCAAACATACGCGTTAATAGTTTCTCTTTTGCAAATAACGCCCAATGCCAAGTACGATGCTCCTAACAATGTCAATCACATACGCCATTACAAATGCCATACAAATTTTTGAAAATTCACCATGAGGATCAACTTTAATGAAATATGTCCTTTGACAAAAGAATCAGACTTAGCACAATACCTAGACCCGTCCCTTTCAATGTATGCTTTGGGTTATTCCTGCTTCCATTGTTATCTTATAAGCCTGCTAGGAGCCGCTCCTTGTCCGGACCTCTCTGTCTCGGCGACACTCCCCGCCCTTATCAGACCTGGTCATTGCAGGTTGTCACAAGTCATACATCTACGAAGAGAGTCATGTTCCACACGTCCCATACCATGCTTCATTACGATTTATAGGTATCCCGTTAGCTTGTCCTATACTAAGCGGTGATTTATCAAGTCCGATGATGATATGTCTATACATGCACATTCCTCAAGTCTCATTTTAATGCCATAAACACATGCACTGCATGATTGTCCTCATTACTCGTCACACCACATTTGTCTTCAGATCAATTCTTATCAATAAAAGATTTCTAACTCCATAAATGACCATTACATCTCGCAGATCAATTGCCTATGTTCAATCATATACCTCAAGTTCGATTGTTGGTAAGCTATAATTACAATCATATAATCCAGCTGGCCCTTAATTCGTAAGCAATTCGCTATTAACCTCAAACACATTTACAGCTCAAATCCATACTTGTAACTCCTCAATTTCCACTTGCTTCCTTGTGTATCTCCATCATATAACCACTCAAGATCATCAATCGAAATCGATGCTATAGCCATTAAAATACAACACAAGTTCAAGCTTGTAATCCTCGAGATTCAGCAATCAATACTTAATGACGGTCACTCACTGTCGCGACCCTCTCCTCGCGAGGAGCCCTGTCGGAGAGGGCTAATGGGCCGCCCGATGTTGTCTGATCGGACGCGGGCCTCTCCCAAGGTCCATTACCCAAATCACAACGGCTGGATATACATGGTCGACCTTCGGTGCGGTCTAGTGACATGTGATATGTGTACATGCCAAGGAGTCGCCACCAATCGTTTCGTAGAGGATACGATCGGAAACCCTATCGAATAGTTGGGAGCGATCTATTCGATTCTGCGGAAACCAGAGAAACGGGATCGGGGACTTTGTTACGCCAACTGTCAAAGTTGACGCCCTTTCGGTACCTAAGTAGAATGATTCATCTGATCCAAGGATTTCATAAAGATGAGTGGGGTACAGATCCTAAATCTAGGAGTTCTTACAGACAGAAATTGTGACATTCTGAATTTCCTGCCATTTTGAGGCTGTTGAATGTGAATGTACCTTACAATGTATTTCAGTCTTGTCTCGCTCAGATCTGATCAATCTTGAGTAAACTGACCAAAAGGGAAAGGCTAACGCATGACAAGATACGTGGACCTAGGAAACTCGAAAAAGGAAATGACACTTTGACCATAAGGATTGTCGAGGGAACATTTAGATCAAATGAGGCCGATCAGATGACGATTAAGGAATACAATGCTAGCGTTATACGATTGGATCGCGGGTGAAGCCGCTTAACCAATGTATAATTTGCAAATTTTCCTAAATCGAACTATGACGATTGGAGCCGTCGGAACTAGCGATGAACCCTCGCAATTACATGACAACCAAAGCTGTCATAACTTGAGTTATCCTCAGTATGATGAGAATCACAGAGTCGATACGCGTAATGTTTGTAAAAGCCGCCCGTTAGTTCGAGACAAACCGGAATTACGATCGACGGACGAATGATCATGAAATGGAAGCTCAAAATTGGTAATTGGAAATAGAGAATTCCAATTCTGAGTAGGAATTTGACAATGTCTCGCCAAATGGTGATTTCGAATTGGAAAAGTGATGTTTGGACTGAAAGTGCGAAAAGACCGTTTTGCCCCTAGACCATTTGCCCACGCCTAAAGAACTCAAGAAGGTCAAGATGGTCATTTTATCCATCCCTAGAGGCTGCTGAAAATGCTTGGAGAAGAAGGCAAGGAAAGTCAATGGAAGTCAAAGTCAATAAAGCAACCAATGGGAGGTTGCCAAGTGTCATCCTATGGTTAAACCAAGCATTAATTGCCATTAATTGTGATTTTGACAAAATGGCACCAATTATTTGATGGACAACCTCCTTATCTTCAGCTGGTCGACCACCCTCACTCCTCCTTGCCAATTCCTTCATTTTTCTCTTCATCTTCACCAAACAGAAAACTGCCCAGAAAAACAGTTTCTGACCCTTCTGTTCGGTGCAGTCTAGCGGCTCTTCCCGGTGTCGTTTGGTCGATACCTTTTACCACAGGTTAGTTCAAGATTTCCTTGACATTTTGCCGTTGGTTTCATGATTTTTGGAGGTCTGGTTGGTTTATGGTGAGTTTTGGAAGAAAAGCGGACGGATTCTGAGCTAGCTGAGGAGAAGTGTTGGTTCTAGCTTTTAGAAATTCCAAATGACCTCAAATTTTTTAGGAGAGCTTCATAACATCTAGTACTATATTCAGATGGTTTATGGCTACAAATAGATGGTTTTAGAATGAGTTTTATGGCTGATTATGAGTGGTACAAAAATGGACAGATTCTGACTTTGAAGAGATCGGGCTGTTTCAACGTCTTTGGTGCATCAATCCACTTCAAATCTCACGGTGAGCTTCCTAAACCCATAAAGGAAGGTCTTAGAAAGTTTATTATTGAAGGATTGAGGATTAGAATTGATTCATGGCTCGATTGAGCGGTTGGAACACAAAACCAGTTCTGTTTTGGATGATGTTCTTTGTGTACCGATTCTGTTGGGGGCTGATATAAGAGTGTTTTGACTTCAAATTGACTCATGGGACTATCTATAATGTTGATTAAGGTGTTAGTGGAAAGTATATGAAGTGGCTTGGGATATAGAAGTGATTTAAGGGCTAGTTTGAGCAGGAAACACCTAGTTATATTCTGCTATGCATTTTACTGTTTAAACAGAATATATTAAGGGTTTGTGGAAGTATTGTGGTGTATTCGATCATTTGATGAGGCATCTTGAGTTGCCATTTGATTAATGATTGAGGGATTGGTATCAAGGAAGTGAGAATTGAGTGGATTTTGACTCGACATTGATGAATTTCCTAGGACAGTACTAGAACCTTAGGTTGCCGAACATTTGTGAGGTTGATGAGGATTGATCGAAGTGGATTTTTGCTAATTGCTTGAGGTAAGTTATGCCTAAACCTTTATTAGGAGGTTAGGTTACTAAAGGACAGAGTTTTGAGTTGGATTGAATGATTTCATGGCCTGGATTTTGTGAGAGGCGCGAGGGAGTCCAAATCTGTCTGGTTTTGAGAGTTAGCATTCCTTGGTATGTTTGATTGAAAATCAATTGTTTGGGGAGCCCTAATTGACCATGAATGTGTGTTTTAATGGCTATTTGAGCATGTGAGATGAGAAGTCGAAAGTTTTGATTGAAAGGAAAGCCAAGATTGAAAGTGCAGAAAAATGTGATTTTGAGTCAAGCTTTGAAACTATGAATTGGCCGTATTTGTTGAATTGCCTGAGGCTTACTTGAATTTATATGTGCTTGACTGAGAAATTTATGACTTGAAACATGTTTTGTCCAGTGACGGACGTTTGAAATGAATGCCTCGAGTAGGTGATGAACATGCTTTATGACTGAAATTTTTATGAATAAAATGGCGTGTGGGATCGCCGAGGAAATTATGTGTGCACTGGCGTGTGGTATCGCCAATGACGTGTGGGATCGCCGAGAAAAATTATAAGTGCACGGGCGTGTGGGATCGCCAATGACGTGTGGGATCGCCGAGAATTTATAATTTGGCCAACGTATTGGGAGGGAGTTACTCCCATTGGACCTGACGAGGTCGTGCGGTTAGAGAGTCCCATATTGACACGATTCATGTCGATTAATAATGGGCGTCGAGAGTCGTATGGTGACCGAATCATCTCTAGGTCCGGACGCGAGAGTCTCATATGTACCGACGGGTCATATGGAGACCGAATCATCTCGCAGCCCTAAAGTGGGCGGCCCAAGATGGGCGGAAATGGAAAGACTTGTTTTATGAGAAATTCAAAGAATGGGTTTTGAGTAATCGAAAATGCCTCATGTTTGAAAATTTGCCTCATGATTTGAAATTGGCCCAAAGAGGGGCGTGAAAGGAAATTGGCCCAGAGAAGGGCGTGAAAGAAAAGAACGCATTTTGTGAATATTTCAAGGAATGATTCTTTTGAGAAAGAAGTGAAAATTTCCTCTTGTTTTTGAGGTGGCGTCAAGTGTTTGTTTCTAATTGAAAACTCTGCCATTGTACGAAGCTCAATTTTACTCATGGAGTCCTTTGTCACTAGGTCAAGTCTTTTGTTTTGAAAGTACTGAAATGCCATGTTTTTGACAAGTACCCTGTTTTACCATGCCAAAGTTTTTATTACCAAAATACCCTATTTTCAAAAGTGTCTGGAGGTACTGGCAGCCTATTTAGGGTTAGGTTTAGCTTACTGAGATTTATATCTCACCTCGTCGTGGGACAACATTTTCAGGTCCCAAACGAAGGAAACCAGAGCTCGCCATGGATTGGCATTCGATGAAGTCAATGGAAGAAATAATCATGAATCCTTTTGTGACCATAGGGTTGTAATGAAGTTGTTTGGGGATTTAGCATTATAACCTCTGATGTATGATTGACCTTTATATAAGGTGTACCCTTTTGTCCTAAGTCATCTTGTGTTTTATTTTTATGGAGTTGTCCTCGCTTTCGCATGCATGTTTCATAAAGATCTTTAAGCATTGGCCGTTGGTTCCTAGGAGATTTTCAAAGGTAACGGCGAAGGTGGGATGCTCGCGTGCTCGCCGGGTTCGGGGCGTGACATCCCGTTTAAGTGGTTTCAGAGCGAGGTTAGCTCGATCTAGTGTGACTGAGGTTTGGAGTGATAAGGAGTGATGACTTGAGGACAATTAGATAGTGAGACCTTTAGGACTAAGCATTGATCATTGAATCATGGGGATTATAGGCTTGAACTTGTATTGCACTTTAATGGTCATAGTAGCAATTACGATTGATGATTTTAGGTGGAAATATGATTGAGGTTCATAAGGGAGTAAACAGAAATTGAGAAACTATAAGCATGATTTTGAGGTTGCAATTGCATTTGAGGTTAATAGAGGATTGCCTATGAGCAAAGGGTCGATTTGATTTTATGATCATGATTGTGACTTTGAGGTATATGGTTGATCCTAGGCACTTGATCTGTCAGATGAATGGTCCTTTGCGGTAATAGAAATCTTCTACTACTAAGAGTTGATCCGAGAGCGAATGTGATGTGGCGAGTATTGAGGATGGTCATTTGTGGAATTAGAAACTTTCCCTGGATAGGGAATTGACTTGAGAATGAATGTGATATGGATAGTGTTGATGATGATCATTCATTGCATACGTTTATGGCATTAAAATGACAGTTGAGGAAGGTGAATGCATGAGCTTATCATTATTAGACTTGACAAACTGTCGCTTGGTATGGGACGAGTTGATGGGATACCTACAAACTGTAATGAAGCATGTTATGGAACATATGGAACGGGACTCTCTTCGTAGATGTATGTCTTGGGACAACCTGCAACGACCAGGTCTGACGAGGGCGGGGAGTGTACGCCGGGACAGAGAGTTCGGACAAGGAGCGGCTCCTGGCAGGCTTCTAAGATAGCAATGAGGCAGGAATGACCCAAGTCATAAATTGAAAGAGAGAGTCTAGGTATCGGATTGAGTCTAATTTTGGTTAAGAGATGTATTGTACCAAGGTGATCCTCACAGTGAATTTTCAAATCGCATGACATTTGTAATGCGCGTGTGATTGGCATGGTTAGAAGCTTCGTACATGGCAGTAGGTGTTGTTTGAAAAAGAAAATTGACGCGTGTGTTTGGCCTGTATGGCGAGTTTTGGCATTGATTGACGTTTGACTGGTATCTTGTGAAATTGAGATAGCCTGGTGAGTTTTTGCTAAGTCGTAGATACGTCTAGACTTAAGGTGTAAGCACTTGACCCAATGAATTGCGACTTGAGAGTTTGTCTAGCAAATGGTGATTGGTTGAGTTTTGGCCTAGTTGAGGCTTGCCTAGTTATTGGCCGTTATTTGAGAATCTGCCCCGTGGAGGCTTGCTTAATGTGTGATTGCTGCTTAAGGATGATTTGGAATCCTTGGATAATAGACAACCAGTTGAGAGTTGTTTGGGAACCACTGGATAGTTGATTACTGGTGATGAATGATGAGATGAGCAGCTGAAGACTGCTAGACTTGAGTATATGGCTTAAGTATTAGATTCATGGAGGGAATCATAGTGGTTCAAGTGATATGATAACCTAATAAGGTTGAAAGACTAGAGTACGGTAGCTAGAGGAGCACTTGGCTCGTATATGCGAGATTCGAGAAGATCCAAGCATTGAGATGGATCATGAGAGTTGAGTAAAATCGACCGACCGTAGTATGAGTACTGGAAGAAAGTATGGCTCGATTTTGTTGATCGTGCGAGACCCAAGTGTAATAAGGGGGTCATGAGAACTTTAAATAGAGATGGGGAAATTTGATGGGTAGACAAGTTCGAGAGGAAGCTACCCTTGTATCTAAGTCGCTGAGACGACTGATGCTAGTGTTGATGAGTTAAGTGATGGAAGTCACGACAAAGGTAATCCTGAGACTACTCATTTCCAAAGTGGAAACGTGGACATGAATAGCGAGAATTTTGAAAAGCTTGTGAGGCTATGTATAAAGTTGAGATTGACTGAGTCTGATGAAGGAATGGACTTTAAAAGCCTTATGGCTAGTGATTATTCCTGACTGTGAAGAATGGTAATGGGACTCAGTAAGAGAAGTGAATGATCGGAAGATATGTGAATAAAAGAACTCCTGCTCAAAGATTACGAGCAAAGGGATGTTCAGTATGGAACATGGAAGTGCTTGCAAGAAACGGCTTTTACCTTGGCGTGAGTCTTGTAATGAGAGACTGGCATGTCGTTCCTTCCGTCGTGGGGAAAGTTGAGAAAAGAGTTATGTTAGTTATTTGACATTGATGATTTTATGAGAGTGATTGAGGACGAATCGAGACCACAAGAAGTGGTATTGTGTGCTATCACCCCTTAAGAGTAGGGTGTCATTTTGAAAGGACGATTGGAGCACGAGATGGTCGTTGAGGGAAAGGAAAGTGAATAGACTTGATAGTCCTGGTTGTTCATAATGCGAATGAATGGTTGAGTAAGTGAAAAGAGCACTTAGAGTGTAACTGTAAAGTGACTCGAGGTAGTCGAATTGAGTATTCGATACGAGAATTTGTGGAGACCAAGGAAGAACCTCGACTCCTTAGAATTTTGTCACTACAGGTGACTAAGTTACCGGAAGAAGAGTGTCAGATATGGTGAAATATGAATTTTGGAGTGGAGGTACAACCGTTAGCGCAGACCCCAAGATTGACACTCTAAGGAATAGGAAGGACAAGGTGGATTCGAAGTAAAAGAATACCACTGAAGTGTGTAGTTTCCTCCATAGGGTAAGAGGCCCTAGTGTGAAAGGTAGAGAACATCCGAATTGTCTGGATATTAAGATTGAGCGTTTGGATTGAGGAAGAAGATGCAGAATTTGAATGATCCCTGGAAGTGAAGTCTGAGAAACTGTCCTGTAGATAGCGATGAATTCCGGGATATTGTCGACGTTCGGTTAAATGGATGAAATGGATAACCGTCGGATAGAGTATCTAAGAAGTTCTTGGATTGATTGTTACCGTCTAAAGAGACGATGAGTGGATTCATTTACGGAGTAATGAGAAATGTGAATGACCTTCGAGAGTAACCTATGGACTCTAAATGTATGCTAATTGCGAAGAAAACGAGCTTGGGTCTGATGAGGCAAGATTCCTCAGTTGTGAAATTTATGAGAAACGAAGTCCCTGTGGAGCATTTAAGAAATGAAATAAGTGAAGAATCAACTAAAGTCGATGTGGGTTGCTGGAAGTTGAGATTTCGTGAGATTGGTGAATTGTTACAGATGGATCGTGGAAAGATTCCCCACAAGAATTGTCCCATTGATGAAAGGGACTAGGGACGAGATGTAACGTGAATGTGTGAATGAACGTGATAAGTTTTCGAGGACTTAAATCAAGTTGACGACTACGTTGTGAATGACGTTCCTATTGGGAATCAAAAGAGTCGAGAGAATCATAATGACGTGGCATAAGAAGGGAATTTGAGGCATAACAAGACGATCTAAAGTAAGCATTGTATGTACGCCGAGACAGTAGGGCCATATGAGTTGGAACTTCTACTGTGTGATTGGAGTCGGTTTGCGAATGTCCTCGCGACAAAGTTTGGGAAACATTGTTTGGATGGAAGAAGATTTCAAGTCTATGTCTACCACAAAAGAATAAGGTAGTGGTTTCCCGAAAGGAATTGATGAGAAGCAACGCCGACGGATGAATTTATTTACGGATATGGGAGCGTTGCTCGTGTAAAGAAAGACCTCGTAACTGTGTGAAATGCAAGAGTTGGAAATGTTGATTGCTCTAAGGGAATTGAGGGGAAGGCATAACCTTTACGAGTTGATGGATTAAATTGGTCATTGAAGGATTTCGAATGTAATCGAGGAAGAGCTATTAAGGACTTAATCATGAGTTTACCAAAGAAGTCGAGAGGTTACGGTTTGATTTGGACGATCGAGGGTAAGCTAATGAAAATTGTGCGTCCTTGACAATACGAAAAGATGTTGGAATTAGATGATTATGCCAAATGGAAAAGGCGTCAACGAGTACGTTTTCATGGCGATTTGGTAATGATTGTGAGAGGTAAAAAACATGAATTTAAGGTGACGTTTTGGAAAAGCCTTTCGACTGGGAATTTCAAAAGCAAGGCTGCATTGTGATGCACGCGTTATCCTCGGACTAATAGGCAAATTGAACGGAGGATTTGAGTGCTCAAAGTTGTATAACCGACAGATATCATGAATGTCCAAAGAGAGTAGAGAAAGGCAAGTACAGGTTAAGGATTGAGAGAAGAAAATCCTGGAGGAAGATAATTTTTATCAGAGAAGACAAGTGAGAATGTCAGGTAATGGGATGAACTACTTTGGAGAGTAAGAATGCGATGAGGCATCAATACCCCGTGAGATTGGATAATTGAAAAGTGGCAAATTTCGAGGACGAAATTTCTTTAAGAAGGGAAGAATTGTGACATTCTGAATTTTCCTGCTATTTTGAGGCGGTTGAATGTGAATGTACCTTACGATGTATTTCAGTCTTGTCTCGCTCAGATCTGATCAATCTTGAGTAAAATGACCAAAAGGGAAAGGCTAACGCATGACAAAATACGTGGACCTAGGAAACTCGAAAAAGGAAATGACACTTTGACCATAAGGATTGTCGAGGGAACATTTAGATCCAATGAGGCCGATCAGATGACGATTAAGGAATACAATGCTAGCGTTATACGATTGGATCGCGGGTGAAGCCGCTTAACCAATGTATAATTTGCAAATTTTCCTAAATCGAACTATGATGATTGGAGCCGTCGGAACTAGCGATGAACCCTCGCAATTACATGACAACCAAAGCTGTCATAACTTGAGTTATCCTCAATGTGATGAGAATCACAGAGTCGATACGCGTAATGTTTGCAAAAGCCGCCCGTTAGTTCGAGACAAATCGGAATTACGATCGACGGACGAATGATCATGAAATGGAAGCTCAAAATTGGTAATTGGAAATAGAGAATTTCAATTCTGAGTAGGAATTTGACAATGTCTCGCCAAATGGTGATTTCGAATTGGAAAAGTGATGTTTGGACTGAAAGTGCCAAAAGACCGTTTTTGCCCCTAGACCATTTGCCCACGCCTAAAGAACTCAAGAAGGTCAAGATGGTCATTTTATCCATCCCTAGAGGCTGCTGAAAATGCTTGGAGAAGAAGGCAAGGAATGTCAATGGAAGTCAAAGTCAATGAAGCAACCAATGGGAGGTTGCCAAGTGTCATCATATGGTTAAACCAAGCATTAATTGCCATTAATTGTGATTTTGACAAAATGGCACCAATTATTTGATGGAGAACCTCCTTATCTTCAGCTGGTCGACCACCCTCACTCCTCCTTGCCAATTCCTTCATTTTCCTCTTCATCTTCACCAAACAGAAAACTACCCAGAAAAACAGTTTCTGACCCTTCTGTTCGGTGCAGTCTAGCGGCTCTTACTGGTGTTGTTTGGTCGAGACCTTTTACCACAGGTTAGTTCAAGATGTCCTTGACATTTTTCCTTTGGTTTCATGATTTTTGGAGGTCTGGTTGATTTATGGTGAATTTTGGAAGAAAAGCGGACGGATTCTGAGCTAGCTGAGGAGAAGTGTTGGTTCTAGCTCTTAGAAATTCCAAATGACCTCTAATTTTTAGGAGAGCTTCATAACATCTAGTACTATATTCAGATGGTTTATGGCTGCAAATAGATGGTTTTAGAATGAGTTTTATGGCTGATTATGAGTGGTACAAAAATGGACATATTCTGACTTTGAAGAGATCGGGCTGTTTCGATGTCTTTGGAGCATCAATCCACTTCAAATCTCACGGTGAGCTTCCTAAACCCATAAAGGAAGGTCTTAGAAAGTTTATTATTGAAGGATTGAGGATTAGAATTGATTCATGGCTCGATTGAGCGGTTGGAACACAAAACCAGTTCTGTTTTGGATGATGTTCTTTGTGTACCGATTCTGTTGGGGGCTGATATAAGAGTGTTTTGACTTCAAATTGACTCATGGGACTATCTATAATGTTGATTAAGGTGTTAGTGGAAAGTATATGAAGTGGCTTGGGATATAGAAGTGATTTAAGGGCTAGTTTGAGCAGGAAACACCAAGTTATATTCTGCTATGCATTTTACTGTTTAAACAGAATATATTATGGGTTTGTGGAAGTATTGTGGTGTATTCGATCATTTGATGAGGCATCTTGAGTTGCCATTTGATTAATGATTGAGGGATTGGTATCAAGGAAGTGAGAATTGAGTGGATTTTGACTCGACATTGATGAATTTCCTAGGACAGTACGAGAACCTTGGGTTGCCGAACATTTGTGGGGTTGATGAGGATTGATCGAAGTGGATTTTTGCTAATTGCTTGAGGTAAGTTATGCCTAAACCTTTATTAGGTGGTTAGGTTACTAAAGGACAGAGTTTTGAGTTGGATTGAATGATTTCATGGCCTGGATTTTGTGAGAGGCGCGAGGGAGTCCAAATCTGTCTGGTTTTGTGAGTTCGCATTCCTTGTTATGTTTGATTGAAAATCAATTGTTTGGGGAGCCCTAATTGACCATGAATGTGTGTTTTAATGGCTATTTGAGCATGTGAGATGAGAAGTCGAAAGTTTTGATTGAAAGGAAAGCCAAGATTGAAAGTGCAGAAAAATGTGATTTTGAGTCAAGCTTTGAAACTATGAATTGGCCGTATTTGTTGAATTGCCTGAGGCTTACTTGAATTTATATGTGCTTGACTGAGAAATTTATGACTTGAAACATGTTTTGTCCAGTGACGGACGTTTGAAATGAATGCCTCGAGTAGGTGATGAACTGCTTGATTTCATGAGTTGTTATTGAATGAAATATTTTGAGGCATGAATTATTTTCTTTGAACGAAAATTTGAGGCTGCTTTATGACTGAAATTTTTATGAATAAAATGGCGTGTGGGATCGCCGAGGAAATTATGTGTGCACTGGCGTGTGGGATCCTCAATGGCGTGTGGGATCGCCGAGAATTTATAATTTGGCCAATGTATTGGGAGGGAGTTACTCCCATTGGACCTGACGAGGTCGTGCGGCTAGAGAGTCCCATACTGACACGATTCATGTCGATTGATAATGGGCGTCGAGAGTCATATGGTGACCGAATCATCTCTAGGTCCGGACGCGAGAGTCTCATATGTACCGACGGGTCATATGGAGACCGAATCATCTCACAGCCCTAAAGTGGGCGGCCCAAGATGGGCGGAAATGGAAAGATTTGTTTTATGAGAAATTCAAAGAATGGGTTTTGAGAAATCGAAAATGCCTCATGTTTGAAAATTTGCCTCATGATTTGAAATTGGCCCAGAGAGGGGCGTGAAAGGAAAGAACGTATTTTGTGAATATTTCAAGGAATGATTCTTTTGAGAAAGAAGTGAAAATTTCCTCTTGTTTTTGAGGTGGCTTCAAGCGTTTATTTCTGATTGAAAACTCTGCCATTGTACGAAGCTCAATTTTACTCATGGAGTCCTTTGTCACTAGGTCATGTCTTTTGTTTTGAAAGTACTGAAATGCCATGTTTTTGACAAGTACCCTGTTTGACCATGCCAAAGTTTTTATTACCAAAATACCCTATTTTCAAAAGTGCCTGGAGGTACTGGCAGCCTATTTAGGGTTAGGTTTAGCTTACTGAGATTTATATCTCACCTAATGAGGCCCTATTGGCCTAGAAAAATATCAATCAAGGCTTAGGAGTGATTTGGACATGATTCGCTCATGAGGGGCAAAATCTTAATTTGGAGAAATTTGGGGACAATTTGCCTCAAAAGGGAAATATTATCATTTCAGATGAAATATGTAGTCAAACGATGGTGGAAATGGGATTGACAATAAAATCCTTCTATTTCCTATTTTTCGAGAATTTCCAGAATTTTTTTGGAATTTAAAAGTGATTTTACCTTTGGAGGGGTAAAATCGTCATTTTGGACAAAGACGAGAACTGAAAATCTCAAATATTAGGGTTGGTCACCCACTTGACCCAAACTCTAACTTTAAGCAATTTTCAGGACTCGATTGGGGTCAAGAAAAATGATTTTCCCATTGAGGGGCAAAATCGTCATTTTGAGAAAAGGGCCGGGACACGAAAACCCAAGCCTAAGAATTGGTCACCTAACCGACCCTAATTCTTATCTTGGCATTATCCGCCGTATCTCGCATACACAGCAGAGGCGACTTACCCCTAAATGGTAATATCGTCGAGTTTTGGAAGAACGGATAAGAAACCCCAAAAATATGGTTGACCAGTTGTCTGTGGTCAATCCTCGATTTTTGGGGATTTCTGGAGTGTCTAGGATTTTCCCACAATTTTCCTATATTTTTTTGGATTTTCTAGAATTTTCTAGCATTTTTTATGATTTTCTAGGATTTTTATGATTTTTTTAAAATCATTTTCTGAATTTTTTTTATTTTAAAAAATATTATTCAGACCGGGTCGGGTGACCCGGCCCACGACCCGCGGGCGACCGGCCCAGTCCGGATCCGACCCGCCTCAAAACGATGTCACTTTGGTCTTCTCCCGCTCGAAATTTCAAATTCTCGCCCAAATCGATCCAACGCTCCTGATTGCGCCACGTGGCGGCACACGGACGGCTTGATCTAACAAAAGCAGCCGATGGCCACGATTGAAAAACTAGATTGAACCATGACCGTCCGATCTACGGCAATTTTTATTTCTGAAAATGATTTTTATTTCCAAAAATACGAGATTGCGACACGTGGCTAACTCTCCACCGTCGGATCAAGTTTGGTGTTTATTCGGTTATAACCGAACGGCTGACGTGGCTGCCATGTGGGCGCCACGTCAGCGCCACGTAGGCGTTGACCGATCAACAGGTCTGCCGGGGAAGATGACCGGCGTCGGCGCTCCCTCGCCGGAGCCTCGTCGAAAGGCCATATCTCGGCCTTCCGATATCCGATCGACACGAAAAGAAAGGCATTCAAGTCGCCGTGACTTCCTCTACAACATATTAAAGCCTCGACACAGCAGATCAACATTTCATCCACGTGCTACCTCCGACTGAAGCCAACCTCCGGCGACTACTCGCCCTAGCCATTTCTAACGTTACTTAGCTAAACAAACCGATCAGGAAGCATCACCGAGGGTTGAGGAGACTTACCTGGCCATCGGGAAGGCTCGACAAAGCCTGGACCGTGTTGAATCATTCTCGGTGACTCAACCAAGGTTGAAGGTCGGCACGGCGTTTTATGCAACGACAAGGCAGAAAAAAGGTCGGAGAGTGATCAGTGATGCACAAGGAGCAATGCAAGATCAACAAATCGTGAAACGAGCCGGTAGAACTCAAGATGCCATTGATGGCCGAGGAGAAGGTCGAAGGAGGATCTCACCTTTTCAAAGAGCGTCGACAAGTATGGTTAGGTCCGACGCATTCTCCGGCTGAGACGAAGCTAATGGGAGTGGTGGCATCGATTGTCGTCGTCTGGATCATCGGGAACCCGAGCTTGAATTTCTCGGGTTCGGAGCTCCAATGGCCGCCGCGCGCTCTCTCTCTCTCTCTCCTCTCTCTTCGGCCCTGTTTCTCTCTCACTCTCTAGCTCTCTCTGTTTCTCTGTGTTCGTTTTTCTTTTTTTCTCGATCTTTTTCTGTTTTCTTCCTTGAATCCTCTCTTTGCGAGCTCTCTCTCTCTCTCTCTCTCTCGTCCTCTCTCCGCGAGCTCTCTCCCTCTCTCCGCGAGCTCTCTCTCCCTCTCTAGCTCTCTGTGTTCTTTCGTTTGTTCGGTTCTTGCGTCTGTCCTCCAACCCCTCTAACTGAATCTCCTCTTGATCTGTTATATCCCCCCTCGATGAAAATCTGTGCGCTCCCAGAGGAACTTGGCTTTCGCTTGCCTCTCATGCTTTCGGCGTGCTCCATGACGAGTCAATGCCGGAGAGGAATCGGTCAAAAAATGGCCCTCATCCCCCCTAGTCTGGGTTGTGTACTTGTGGCCTTCTTTCCATTTGCCCCTTTGCTCGTCCTTCTGCACGCAGGGAACTTGGGAGAATGAAGACTAGAATTGCTCTTTGATGAACCCAGGTCAATGGGTTGGGTCAACCCGACCCAGTTGACCCGAGTTGGCATTTTTTTAAAAAATTAGTTGTCCTGATATGAAAATATCACAAAATTGACACTAAAATTAGACTCCATGGCACAGACTTCATCTAAAAATGTGATTTTCTGAATAAATACCTCTTGAATTGATTGAAAACCCCAAATATAGAGTATGATCCGAAATCGATTTTTGCCAAATTGATATTCTTAATGAAGGAATTGGCTTCAATTGAGCCCACCATAAGATTCAAGAGGTCGAATACTATAGGGAGGAAGTATTGGGGTTCTATGGGTGTCCCTCAGAAAAGCTTAATTTCAGAATTGGCACTATAGGGACTAAAATGAAAATATTTTTATGCATTTAGGTCCCTAAAGCCAAAATTGATCAAATCACCGCACAATTGAATCAAATTGAAATGTAGGGCAATCAAGTTGAATGTCAAGACTCGGAAAATGCAAAAGATTGCAAATAAAAAGACTCAAAATATATTTTTTGACAAATTCAACCCTGCGCGTTACAAAGAAACACACAAAATTAAACTTGAATTTTGACTCTTGATGAGGTCAAAATGACAAGGGAATTAAAAAATATATATATAACACTTTTTCATATTTTTGTGACCTCGAATGCTATTTTTGCTGATTTTTCATTTATTTTCCATTTTTCGAAAATACTAAAAATATGAAAAATTATGGAAAATTATTTTTTGCTCAAAAATGGTTCCTTAGGCTTGGTCAAGGCCACCAAAGTTAATTTTGTAATTTTTTTTTACTTGTTATGGATTTTTTGTGATTTTTCAAAATAAGACTGAAAAAGACTTGGTCAAAAATCAAGTGTCAACAGCTGCCCCTCTTTGAGAGGAATCTCGTGAGAGGTTTCGCTCAAAGATAGGTGACACCTGAGTCTAGACCAACTCGACTGGGGAAAAGAAAAACGAATCCTGACATTCAATCTTTCTTGTCTTTCTGGTAAATGCTATGCTCGTCCTATCTTTGCCGACGTACGAGAGAAAGTAGAGAGACCAGCCTGCTATTTACCTGTTGATCACCTGCCTGATGCTAGTGTGGTATACGCCGTGAATACCTAGGGACTCGTCTTTTGAGTATCCTAGGGCGGTTAAACTCTAGCCCGTATGGTAGGCCAAACCAGAGTGGGATTCCTATTTTGACAGGAACCTATGAATGACGCACCCATTCTTTTAGGGATTGTCGTAAGTTTTGATCCGTATGGTGGATCAAACCATGAATAGGACTCCTTTCTACTAGGAACCTATGGATGACGCACCAGTTCTGTAGGGATTGTAGAACACTTTGATCCGTCAGGGGGATCAGGCCGTGAATAGGACTCCTTTCTGCTAGGAACCTATGGATGACGCACTCGTTCTGTAGGGATTGTCGAACATCTTGATCCGTCAGGAGGATGGGATCAGGCCGTGAATAGGACTCCTTTCTGCTAGGAACCTACGGATGACGCACCCGTTCTGTAGGGATTGTCGAACATTTTGATCCGTCAGGGGGATCAGGCTGTGAATAGGACTCCCTTCTGCTAGGAACCTATGGATGACGCACCCGTTCTGTAGGGATTGTCAAAAATTTTGATCCGTCAGAGGGATCAGGCCGTGAATAGGACTCCTATCTATCAAGGACCTATGGATGATGCACCCGTTCTGTAGGGATTGTCGAACAATTTTGATCCATCAGGGGGATCAAGCGGTGAATAGGACTCCTATCTATCAGAGACCTATGGATGGCGCACCCGTTCTGTAGGGATTGTCGATAAGTAAGATGATCTTGCACCTCGAAGAATCAACGAGGGTTTATACAAATGAGGTATACCTAAATCTTAGGTTTATCAAATGAGCTATTCTGGATTTAGGGATTACCTAGAACCTTACAGAAAGCTGGTTCTGAAGATTGTCCTTTTGACATATGAGGTACCATTCTAGGATCTGGGGACTCCAAGTATTCTGCAGAAAGCTTGAACCTACAAAAACTTTGATAAGATTTTTCTGGAATTTAGGGGTTACCTGAAATCTCGAAAAAAGACGATTCTTAAGATTGTCCTTTCGACATTGGAGGTGACATTATGGGATCTGGGAATTCCAGGCATCTTGCAGAAAGCTCAAACCTATAAAATTGAAATCTCCTAGAGAGATGATTTCAAAGATTATCCTTTCGACATTGGAGGTAACATTCTGGGATCTGGGAACTCCATGCATCTTGCAGAAAGCTCAAACCTATAAAACTGAAATCTCACAAAGAGATGACTCCGAAGTTTGTCCTTTCGACATTGGAGGTGTGTTGACACCTGATTTTCGACCATTTATTATTGTGATTTTTATTCTTTAAAATTAATTAAAAATATCAAAAAAGGTCATAAAATCACAAAATCAACTTTGGAAGCCTTGGCTTAGCCTCGGGGACCAATTTTGAGGAAAAAATATTTTTTGGTATTTTATAATATTTTTCGAATTTATTTAATTATAAAAATACCCAAAAAATCAGAAAAATAATATTTGAAGCCACAAAAATATATAAAAATAGTCTGTATATGAAAATTCAGGTTCAATTTTAGGTGTTCCTCGATCATCATAAAATTGAATTTGGGCAAAAAATATTAATAATAATAAAAAGAAAAAAAAAGAGAAAAATATAATCATTAAAAGAAAAAGCAAAAAAAAAAAGATTTGACCAAATAATTCTGTCTTTGCCTTTTTACTGTTGCTTTTATTTTTTTATTACTATTATTATTATTATCTTTATTTTTATTATTACTTTTTTATCTCTCTTTCTTTCCCGCTCACAGGCTCCCTCATTTTTTAATTCTCTCCCCCCTGTATATCTCCCACGTTTTTTTTTCCTGAGGACTCTCTCTCACTCGTTCTTGATCACTGTGTCTGAGCGAACGACACCCACCAGCTCACAACCACCAGACCTTCACCACATGCTTTTCTGTCCGTCTAAGGTCGCCACCACCTCGCCACCGTCAACCGCGACCACTAGCGACCCGTCGCCGCCGTCCCGACCGCCAGAAGCCGCCGGACCGCCTTGAAACAGCTTGACGCCGGTCTGCTCTGTTTCGGTGTCCGGGGCTGTTCGCGCTTCCACAGCCGCTCTTGATCGTCTCCGGCCACCACCCGCTGACCCTAGGACCTCCCTCCGTCCCTCAGGCCGTCATGCAATCGTCGGAAGCCGCCGCGGAGCCTTCGAACAGCCGCCGGAAAGCCAGCCCCTATTTTCGCTACTCTTGACCGAACCACATCATCCTCTTTCTCTGGCCTCGTACGACGTCGCCGTGGCCGTCGGCCACCTCATCGACAACCACCACCCGAAGCCCCGACGCCGTCGGACCCGAGAGTAACCGCGGAACAGCCCGAAAACCCCAGCTCTGCTCAGATCCCTTGTTCCTCGCACGGCTACAGCTTCTTTTCGCTACTATTCCGCCTCCCGCCGGCCATCACGAGCCACCTACGGTTCACTCCGATCGCCATAATTTTGTGCCGTCGCCAGCCTGCCACCCCGACGCTGCGGGAGTCGCGAGACAACCACCTCAACCGCTCTGCCTTGTTTCTGTTGGTGTGCCTTATTCCACGGGCAGTTGTCCTATTCCGGGCCGCGTTTATGGGCCGGTCGAACGGGCCGTGGCTCATTCTGGCCTAGGCTATGGCCTGAGAAGTGGGCCGAGCATATGGGCCCGTGTGCCAGGTACATGGGCCATTTTGGCCGAGAGCTTCGGCCCATGGGCCGAGGTATTGGACCTTTGTCCGGGAATTTTGGGGCTCGTGGTTTGTCGGCATTCAAGGCTCGCGTCGAGGGATTTTTCTGGAGATTTCCTCCAATCCCGACTCGAGTATTTGACGCCACCACACACGGAGATGGTCACCCGCTGGGGGTTTGGTGTCTGAAGGTCGGTATCCAATCAGGTATATTCTACGTACCCGATCCGTATATCAGAGTTATTTTTTTAAAATATTGCTATTATAGACTTGATTTGCATGTATTTGTTTCAGTCTAGTGGTTAGCTTATTTATCTGGTTGAGTGTTATCTATTGTCAAAGACATGCTTTAAAAAAAAAATAGAAAAATAGAAAATCATAAAAAAAATTCAAAAAATTCGAAAAATTCAGAAAAATTCCAAACAATTCTCAAAAATGGGAAATGGCCACAATCAACTGGCCATGGAATATTTTGGGTAATTCGGTATCCAAACATTCCAAAAATGACGATTTTGCCCTTCGGGCCAATCGTCCCCAAATCTTCCCATTTTACCCCTGGTCCGAAATCACATCTTCCCTAAACCCTTATGGATATATTAGGAAACCATTTATTTGAATTGATCTGCATTGATGTGATTTATTTATGTACTTGATTGCGCTTTCATCTAAATTGATTGTGATTGATAGGAATAGCCTTCCAATCTGCATGAACCCTGAATCAAGCCTACCTCACCTAAGATTGCACCCGCATGAACTCTTAGCCAGGAAAATCACTCGCGTTAGGTACCGAAAGGGCGTTGGTAATGACACCGGCGTAACCAAGTCCCCGAACCCAAAATTTCTAGTTCTGCAGAACTGATCGATCTCTCCCAATCGATCAGTAAGGTTTCCGGTCTACCCTCCAAGAAAGACCGGTGGCGACTCCAAATGCATGCACAATTTGCACATGCCACCACGACCACACTGAAGGTCGAAAGTGATCGACTCTTATCGTCGAATCCTTTAAAAAATACTCCCGCCGTGATTTGGTATGGGCCTGGGAGGGCTCGCGCCGATCCAAGATCCGCGATCGGTAATCCATTAGCCGCGTTCGCTTCCGGACGGGTCGCGACAGCTGGCGACTCTGCTGGGGAATTTGTTCTAGAACCTATCGTTCTAGACCTCAAGTGGACTTAGGCCGTAATTAAAACGCTGAGTGATTTTTCTAACCATGCAGGCGCTCTTGAAGGTGAGGTAAGTCCGCTTATGGTAGGTGTTATATGTTTTTGCAGATTGGAGAAATAAGGGGTGTAGTCCGTGATTAACATTGTCTTATGCAGGTTTGGCGTAGGAATGTATGTTGTGTGGATGATTTGAAGCGCTGATTGATAAACTGTTGTGCATGACTTACATTGTGATGATCACGACACATGGACACACACAACCGCGCCTCAAACCCCGGGCGCCGCCTTTAGGAACATAATAGAAGGAATTGAAAATGGAATCTCCGTGAGGAAAAACACGGGGTAATCTACTTTTCAATTCCGCTCGCTTCGAACTATGGATCGAGTCCCAATGCAACGATAGTTGTGCAATGGAATCGGCTCTTTCTAGAACTCGAGGTGGGAGCCTTGACCTTAGGTACCAAACCCTCTGATTTTTAGAAGTTCATCATCACTTGTCTCATGCGCATGTCTTTGGGCGGTTGGTACACCTAAAACCGTACATAAGTCGACGAGTTTGGTTGGTAAGACTCTCTATCCCTCAAATCTATTACAGTTCATATAAATATAGGCATTTCATTCGATGCATTCCGGTGATTAGATTAAATGCCATTTCAACGTCCTTGATAGAAGACGAGGAGGGTGATATCCCACGACGAACACCGAGTATGCGAGGAGCATACTGTGGACATTATTGAGGTATCATCCAACGAAGATGACGAGTTGGGGCAGGTGATCCTGAAGACACAGATCGAAACTGGGGCATCCTTAAACGTTAGGATCACATTCCTTTGTTTCATTTTTCATTACTAGTCCTCTTGTATAGGGTTTATTTTTACCGAAGTTTTCTCTATCTCACCCCTTAGAGTAATTGTATTAGGGATCTATTGGTGTATACATTCAGATGGAACTTGGTTGTATTTCTTTTGACGGGTCATGGGAATGTGATGGCATTTTCTCTAATCATCCGAATACTCCCAAGTCAAGTTTATAATTCCTTTAGAGGAAATTAAAATTGGAAGTCTTACACGACCTTTTGGTCGTATAGAGTAGTCCAATCTCAATTTCTCTAGAAGGAATTATACACTTGAATTGTTTCGTGCATGTTTTACGTCGCTGGTAATCCACGATAATTGACCGAGAATATCGGCGTTGTTTTGAATTTAATGACGAGATAGATGTCCAAATTACTCTCGTTCTTAACAAAACGGCCTTGATTTGGATGTCGTATCTTCAATTAAATTTAAAACACGTTATTATGCCTCGCACTTTTGAGTAATTCGTTCCTCTCGAAATTAATCAAAAGCAATTATTGTGAATTACATTCCTTTCAATAGTATACTTTCTTTCGAGGAATATTGATAAAAACTTTTCGCGCAAGATTAAAACCCTTGTAAAAGTTCTTGTCCTTATTAATCATGGGTAAGCATAAGATTGAAAGGGGTTTTTGCTTTCTTTTTCAAATTATTCCTTCTGATTCTGTCTTTTCATTTGCAGGTAAAAAATAGGTAATAGAGAGAAATCTTTTCCTGGATAAGTCTGAGGCTATTCTTTCATCTGATCATGAGCAAGTTATGAAATCAGGACATATTTGCTCGACTTATTGATATTATGGTTCGGCTCACCCAAGTTGAAGATGTTCGAACGCTCGAAGAAAGGAACCATGCAGAAGTTAAAACACACACGAGAACTTTCATTTATTTTGCTCAGCGGAGGGTTTTCAGAAGCAGGTCATACAATTCGGGGTGGAAAAGTAAAGCCAAAGTGAGCCCTAATTAACGACACAAAGGAGCCCAACTGACCCTCCATGTTGTTAATGCTCTGCCCGTACTCACGACTTCGCATGTCCTGATCCGCAAGCTTGAGGAGAAGGTTTCTGCATTCTCCCTTAACCTCAGTGACCTTGACCTCGTGTTCCTCGGTGATTATTTCCAAGTCCCGAACTAATCCATTCCCGTGAGCTATGTCTGCGGTTATTTTGTCGAGCCGTTCTTCCTGCCAGTAGGACATTGTGGCGGTCGTGCTCGCCAGCGGTCAGGGATAGGGCCAATTGATCCACCAGGTTTCTCCTCTCGCGAAGCAACGTCGCGACCCTCTCATTGGCAAACTCGACGGCCTTTTTGTGACTATCGGCCAGATAGTTGGTCAGCACCAAATGATCAGACCGATCCTTGTAACGAGCCCGCAAGACGCGAGCCACGAGAACCTCCCGATCAGCAACACGGTAGGCCTCTAAGGAGTGTGCAAAGAGGGTCGAGAAAATTCTATATTCCCTCCCCAGCGTAGTACCTTCGAGGGAAGTGGTATCTAAGTCCTCGAGCAGGACACGGATTTCATCCGCGGTTGCAGAATGATCGGTTATGTGCGCGTAACCGCGACCCAATAGGTTATAAAGCTTTTCCCACTAGGCCAAGACATCAGTCGAAAAAGTGCGTACGGGAGAGGAGGCCATTTGCGTTGGGTTGGCTTGAGAATAAGACGAGTCTAACAGAGAGATTAGAAGGAAGAAGCTGATTATGCGAGAACGTTAACCTTCCATACATTAATTCCTCATTTTATAGCAACTCGAGGATGATGAAGGGTCTCAGTAATAATGCTGGTAGAGCCCAGTTAGGGGGTAAAGCAGGAGGTCCCCTCACGTGAACCATTGGATTCGTCTCGGTCCGCGATTTTCGGCTTACCAATTAAAAGATGTAAAAGATTTGTCGGGATCACCATTATTAGAGTTAGGTGGGAGGTAAGCGCAACTATCGAAAAAAGCCCTAACAGGATTCAGCACTCACATCACGTTGAAAAGCTAAGCGAGAAATTCAAGGTCTTGACGGGGAGCGTTTGCCTAATGATTTTCTTTCATGCTTGAAGAGCGTCTCCTAAACATACAAAGTCACTCGAAGAAAAATTTATAGGGAGTGAGCATACAGGAGAGAGTAGAGAACTCTAAGTGGGCAAGAACCAATCAAACATTTCTCAATCCAACATATTTAAGAGGTTACTGTCAGCTGCTAGAGGCGACTGACTCAAAAATCTCAGAAATTGAACTACTGAGGGATCTCGAAGATTCCAAGACCAAGTCTAACACCAAAACCATGGAGCCCAACACTGCTGGCAACGGAAATCAAAATCACGGCGACGACGACAACGACATCCACGATGCTCAACTCGGGAAAAGAAGACGTCCTCACCAATACTCTCAGGAGGAAACCCAAATGCTGGAAACCCTCTTCAGTAAAAGCCCTCACATGAAAAAGAAGTGGAGAATTGAATTGAGCCGAGAGTTGGGGATTAATCAGTCGATGATCCAGTTTTGGTTTCAAAATAGGAGATCCAAATCGAAGGCTCAACGCAAACGTCAGGTGGTCGAGATTTTAAAGGAAGAAAACCAAAAGCTGCGAACAGAAAACATGAGGTATGAAGAAGCTCTCAATATTACCGCTTGCCCTCATTGCGATAACTCCATCACCCTCGATTTTGCCGGAGTCACGCATGAGCAGGATGATCCTACGAAGACGATACAAATGCCTCCTGGGGGATGGGATTTGCATCGCTTTGATTGGAGCTACAGTTTCAAGGAGCTGGATGTTACCGCCGACCAGCTCAAAGCATATCAGCCTCATGCACAATAATTTTCGATAGGGTCGGGTTCTGCTGGAGATGAGTTAATCAGTCGTCAAGCCATCGATGCAATTTTGGGCCACGATAAGAAGAGGTTCGCTTGGCCCCCTGAACTGCATTTCAGATTCCTAGACGTGGTTCACCAAATGGGGATCGATTCAGCAACTCCGACGCGCATATTTAAAGCCATGAATGTACCGGGGCTTAGTAAGGAACTGGTCAGGAATCACCTTGCCGCCTACAGAAAGCGATTAAAACAGCGTCGAGCGGAGCTAAACCTGGAGGAATCCGTCTCGAGCTCAAAAGCTAGGGGCGACCGCCATTGTAATGCTCAGGCATCAAGAGATACCCGGCAAACTGAAAGCTGATCAGAATGTCCTTCCGGGCCATTTCAACACTTTTCAAGAGCGCGTGTCACAAGTACAGCGAATGCGCACTCCTCCATTCGAGCAGCAGTCGGCTGGTGCTCTACCTGCCGCTGGTCAACCCACGACAGACGATTTCTTTGATGAGGGGCTCGATGCCTTGTTCAATCAGTGGGAAGCTGACATGCTTGGACAGCCATGATCTAGCACCTGACTCGGGGCACGATGGGTCGGTCACTACGAACACCCATAGAAAGAAGAACATGTTCACGAGTAGATCACTCATTTTATCCGTTGTAAAGTTCCTATGGGAACATTTTTCTTTAATGACTATAGTTAATTCTGTATGAAAACCAGCGCTATCGACGAACATCGTCATGCTCAGTTGCGATGATCCCTGGTTGGATTAAATCTGAAACCAGGGACGGTCGTTAAATTTTGAGTGGCCACGAATTCATTCCTCACCGAACGCCCAAGATATTGAAATGAAGAGTAACAGCATGCACAGGGAAAATGCCATTTTCGTTTAAACGATGAAAAGGGTTTGAGAGAAGGTCATGGAGTTAATTCCCATGGAGCTAAATGAATTAAACGGAGTCATTAATTGCGGATCCGCCGCTGTTCCCCACGTTCTCGGGCTTAGCAAATCATAAAAGGCGCCGAAAGATTGTAGACCCACTACTTTGAAGGCTGAACTAGGGGACGAGCGCAATACTCGATGAAACCGAATTAATGCAAGAGAGTTTGTGATCCCTTCACGAGGAAAAAGAAAGGGGAAGACAGACGAGGAGTAATTACAGGGTCTCGGGAGGAGCGCTTGCTTGCTGGTCTTCATATGCAGCCTGAAGGATCGTTCTAGGACACGCACAATCACTCGAGAAAATTTCTAGAGTGAGCAAACACATAAGAGCGAATAGAGAAAGCTAAGTGAACTAGATCAGCCCGAGATACTCCGATCCATCATGTTTAAAAGCTATTCTCATCTGCTAGAAACGCCCGACCTGGACATCTCTGAACACGAACTGCTGGAAGACTTTGAAGATCCTGGAGCTGAATCCTGCCCGAAGGCCATTGAGGCTGACTCCTCCAGTGATGAAATTCTAGGCTTCAGCTACGAAGAAGGAGTATACAATGATGACCGGAGTCGGAAAAGGAAGCAACTGCAACGCCACACTCCAGGCCAGATCCGAGAACTCGAAGCTTTCTTCAATGAATACTCCACTCCAAGCAGACAACAGAAAATGGAGTTGAGCCGAAAGTTAGAATTGGAGCTTTCGAAGGTCAAGTTTTGGTTCGCCAACAAACGAACCCGTGTGAAACAGCAACACGCAGATCATGAGTTACTGGCCCTGAAGGAGGAGAATGAGAAGCTTCGAGCTGAAAGCGCGAGATATAAGGAAGCTTTGACCAAGGCCGCCTGCCTTAATTGTGGTAATCATGTTGTCCTCGGAGAGGTGTTCCTCGATGAACCATCCCTATTGACGAATAACGCTCAGCTGTTACCGTATTCTCCACAACATTTTCCGACACAGCCAGATACCGTCAGAGATCTGCATGAGCAAGTCAACACCATAGGGTCAACACCAACATCTTCTGAGAAATGGGACATGAATCATCACAGGTGGAGTTCTCCCAATGACGAACTCGCTGTCGCAGCCAGCCAATCCAAAGTCGGTGAGTCCCTCCCTGGACAACTTTTGAAACGACTAGATCCCGTAGAGAATAGCTACCGAAGTATTGACGATATTTTGGGTGATAAGAGAACAAGGTTTTACTGGACCTATGAACTTCACACCAAATTTGTTGATGCAATTCGGGAGCTGGGAGTTGATTCGGCTAGCCCACTACGCGTACTCGAGATTATGAATGTGCCGGGGCTCTCTAGAATTAACGTTGAGTCTCACCTCAAGTACTATAGGAGATTGCTAAGGGATGGAAGGATAGCGTTAAACCATCATAAAGCCGGCTGGAGCTCAAGTGCTGGGCAGAGTTACAACCATGATGATTGGAGAGCCAAGAGCACCCAACCGTGTTTCAGCAATGACGGGACCAGCAGTCGTGTCAGCGACTCCTCTAACCCAAATCAGAATGCTCCGCCAAGCTATCTCAATACTCCTCAAGAGTATATACCACAGTTCTAGCACATAGGGATTCCTCAGTTTGAACGCGAATCGGTCATTAATGCTGTCCCGGAAGCGAATCTGGCATTGGTAGAGAGTGCACATATAAACCTACCGATCATCGGAGGAAGTTCCGATTCGAGGGGTCAAATTGCTCACGGCGAGAGCAAAGAGAGGAATCTCTCGCCTGCAGTCGACGACACCCAATCTGGGCACCAAGGGCTAGAAAGAACAGGCGATTTCCTTGATGAGGAGCTGGACACTTGGATCAATACTCTTCAGGAATGTATGTCTCAACCCCAACAGGGCAATGATGAAGGTTCCAGCTCAAAGACTCCAGTCCCTCACAACGAAGGCAATGAAAGAAATCTGCCCCCAACAATCGTTGATACCCAACTTGAACATCAATGGCTCGAAGACCCGAGCAATTTCCTTGGCGATGAGTTCAATCTTTGGCTCGATCAGTTTGGAGCCGGAGGACCATCGCAGTGGTGACACAAGGCCGGTGATCAAACGTCTGATGCAAGGCATGGCTACTCGATGAAAAATGCTTAGAGGAAAGGGGTTGAATACTCATGTTGAATATGTTGTTGATCGCACTGTAAGGTTCCCACGGGAACATCTTTCATTAATATATAGAACTAATTGCGCGTGAGTGTCAACATCACCCTTTGAGCATCTTCAAGCCGAGGGCCGTGGATTAATCACTTAATCTGTGGAGCAAGTTCCATGAACAATGACTATCACCCGCGGAGCATAATGGGATCCACCACTTCAATACGAAATACGTTTGGCCGCGAAGCCACCTATTTGGTAAAACGATGTATCGTTCCTAAACGATCTTCAATCGAATACCGAAATAATGTCTCCTTTCTTTCCCTTCTCAGGTGATAAACGTGGATAAATCACTCAAGGAGCCATCTGTTCAAATAACAGAACAGACGTTGCCCAACCGGGGGCAGCTGAACCATTGATGTTGCAAATATTCCAAGCATGGATAGGCGGATTTGATAGGCGTTGTTCATATCAATACGCAACGTCAGAACGGGATGAGAACCAAGAGTAAAGTTGTATCGTCCCAACTTGTCTCGAATTTGGGAATATGAATTGACACTTATTGTTTATCCTTGACAGGGGAGTCGCCTTGCAGAGGAACAAGTTTTTACATCCCATGTACTACTCGTCAGAGTACATGACCAAGGGTAGGATGTATCGTTTCGATTTTTGAAAAATTCGTGAACCTACAATGATATGCTTTCTTTACATTTACAGGGGTCTGCAGCCGCGACAGGTAGGTAAGTATCCCTTTCCCAGTTAGCTGGAGATAAAGAATGTTAAAATCCTTTCAGACGTCATGAAAATTATCCAATGCATCGATGTTCATGATTTAAATCGGGAGGTCGCCCAAAGCATGAATAAAACATGCACGATACATCACAAAATCCACTCGATGGATAAATTTTGGGAAAGAAAGAAATGAATTTTTCCAAATATGATTATTTGTCAAATCATTCAAAATGAAGTTTACTCAAAAGAGAGGCGAGCCCAGTCCAAACACATCCTACATACACTTGAGAGACGAGGGAAGTGAATCGGATAGCAAAATCTGTACCTACGGAGGTAGAGACCATTTGCAGCGATTACATGGATTGGGACGACGGAGGCGTTCGTTTCATATTCCCAAATACTACAGGTGACCATTGATAACCCCTTTGAACGGAGGTTTTCATTATCATCCCTGTCGAGAACCACCCCACATCGGGGCAGAATAGAAGTAAGTCCAACAGCATCAGGAGAAATGGTTAGAAATTTTGTTGCTCAGACTAACATTAATCTTCGTGTGTTGTTTATATGGTAATCCAAGTGCCATAGGATGATGAGAAGCATTCATTTCTCTATCCCACACACCGAATCCTTTGCACAGCCAACTTGAGCCTGCAAAATCGTTTCATGAACCCGTTGGTGATCATTGCACATTTCAAGATGGATGCAGCATCACTTTAGAAACGGAAGAGCTCAAGACTAAGGCATTACAAAGAAATTCCTAGGTTTATGATAAAAGCATGTTTAGACTTTCGATCATATGTCTAAAGTGATCTCCTGAAGATGAGAAAAATGGGATTTCAAAAGAAAAAAAAAGAGATGAGAATGAGAAAAAATCCCCGGCATCAAGAAAAAGCAAAGTGCTTGGTAAAAGCAAGGCTGATGCCCGTGCAAGCTGTTTGATTGACCCACAATAAAGCCTAGATGGGAAAAGAGGAAATCCCCGAAGGAGCCAAATTCCAAAAAGGCTGCTCGCCAAATGGTGTCAAGCGCGGAATAAAGGCGCAAAAGAGAAAGGACAGGTAGCAAATCTGCAATGATCACCAATGTCAAACTCTCCAAGAATTTTGGGCCAAAAACAAGCCTTTTTCTGTCCCCAATCCTACCAATGTTACGACCCCGAATGAGTCTTCTCTGACTAAGACACTTGGGTTAACATATAGCTTAGCTCGAAGAAGTACGAGCAAGACTATTTCTTTCTCATTTTGCAGGGTTCTTGACTTGTAAACCCGGAGCAGATGGTAAGATTTTCATTCAATGGCCTCGACTCCAAAGCGGGTCCCCTTTGAAAGCCGATATCCAAGCCTAACATTACGGTCCCGTGGAAGACCTCCCGATCGATCAAAATGTATGCGCTGCGAATGATCCTAAAACCTAGGCACAGGTTAGTAGGGAGTTGAGCGCATTCCTTACAAAAGACCATTATCACAGAGCGGTGAGGAGCCCTCTTGGATGAGAAATTCTCCAATAGATGTTTTGAACAAACTCTTTTTGGAAATTTCAAATTGTTTGATCCAGATTTTCCGTGCAAGGGATTTGTGATCACACTTGCATGTTGTAAGAATGCTTTGGATAACCTCCAGCATCAAAATGCACATTTCATGACTAAAACTTAAGTCATAAAATTTTGTCAATTGGACAATTATTGTCTTCCCAAAGATTATTAACATTTTCTTGGTGAAGAAAAATCTTTCAGGTTTGAACTTTCTGCAGGATACCTGGAGAACCCAGGTCCCAGAATGTCGCCTCAACAGACCCAAGTCCTAGCATGACGTGGAAAACCCTCGTCCTAGGACCCACTTTCAAAAATATCAAACAGTCTCATCGGACATGGAGAACCCTTGTCATGAGACCCCTTTGCAAAGCCAACTGATGGTAGATACCGCCTGAAGGGTCAACCCATGGTAGATACCGCCTGAAGGGTCAACACAATGGTAGATACCGCCTGAAGGGTCAAAACAATGGTAGAAACCGCCTGAAGGGTCAAAACAAAGGTAGAAACCGCCTGAAGGATCAAAACAAAGGTAGAAACCGTCTGAAGGGTCAACTCAAGGTAGAAACCGCCTGAAGGGTCAACCAACGGTAGAAACCGCCTGAAGGGTCAATCAAGGGTAGAAACCGCCTGAAGGGTCAACTCAAAGGTAGATACCGCCATAAGGATCAACCCAATGGTCCGATCCACCATACGGATCGAAACTTTGACTAATTCCAGATGTTGAAGAAGTTGTTTTCCTAGGTAAGCCTTATTGTAGGCGAACCGCTTATGGTCTAATCCACCATGCGGATCAAAACCTTGGCAAATTCCCAAAGAAAGAATGCGCCTTCCTTAGGTTCCTACAAGTTAGGAATCCCATGATGGTGTGACCTACCATACAGGTCAGAGCTTAATCTCCCTAGGATATCCTGAATGATGAGTCCTAGGTATCTTCTTGAAAGTCGTCGCAACTGGCGGCATCCGACAGGTGAGCTTCAGGTAAGCCTCTCCCACTCCGGCCCATGCTCAAATTGTTGGAGTAAATCGGGGATTAATTCGAGCTTTATCAAGAGTATTAAGGATTCGATGTCATAGCATTTCTTCTCTCATTTTCCCAGTCGAGTCGGTTAGGAATCAGGTGCCATCTTATCTTTGAGAGAAACCTCTAACGAGATTCCTCTCAAAGAGGGGCAGCTGTTGACACCTGATTTTCGACCATTTATTATTGTGATTTTTATTCTTTAAAATTAATTAAAAATATCAAAAAAGGTCATAAAATCACAAAATCAACTTTGGAAGCCTTGGCTTAGCCTCGGGGACCAATTTTGAACAAAAAATATTTTTTGGTATTTTATAATATTTTTCGAATTTATTTAATTATAAAAATACCCAAAAAATCAGAAAAATAATATTTGAAGCCACAAAAATATATAAAAATAGTCTGTATATGAAAATTCAGGTTCAATTTTAGGTGTTCCTCGATCATCATAAAATTGAATTTGGGCAAAAAATATTAATAATAATAAAAAGAAAAAAAAAGAGAAAAACATAATCATTAAAAGAAAAAGCAAAAAAAAAAAGATTTGACCAAATAATTCTGTCTTTGCCTTTTTACTGTTGCTTTTATTTTTTTTATTACTATTATTATTATTATCTTTATTTTTATTATTACTTTTTTATCTCTCTTTCTTTCCCGCTCACAGGCTCCCTCATTTTTTAATTCTCTCCCCCTTGTATATCTCCCACGTTTTTTTTTCCTGAGGACTCTCTCTCACTCGTTCTTGATCACTGTGTCTGAGCGAACGACACCCACCAGCTCACAACCACCAGACCTCCACCACATGCTTTTCTGTCCGTCTAAGGTCGCCACCACCTCGCCACCGTCAACCGCGACCACTAGCGACCCGTCGCCGCCGTCCCGACCGCTAGAAGCCGCCGGACCGCCTTGAAACAGCTTGACGCCGGTCTGCTCTGTTTCGGTGTCCGGGGCTGTTCGCGCTTCCACAGCCGCTCTTGATCGTCCCAGGCCACCACCCGCTGACCCTAGGACCTCCCTCCGTCCCTCAGGCCGTCATGCAATCGTCGGAAGCCGCCGCGGAGCCTTCGAACAGCCGCCGGAAAGCCAGCCCCTATTTTCGCTACTCTTGATCGAACCACATCATCCTCTTTCTCTGGCCTCGTACGACGTCGCCGTGGCCGTCGGCCACCTCATCGACAACCACCACCCGAAGCCCCGACGCCGTCGGACCCGAGAGTAACCGCGGAACAGCCCGAAAACCCCAGCTCTGCTCAGATCCCTTGTTCCTCGCACGGCTACAGCTTCTTTTCGCTACTATTCCGCCTCCCGCCGGCCATCACGAGCCACCTACGGTTCACTCCGATCGCCATAACTTTGTGCCGTCGCCAGCCTGCCACCCCGACGCTGCGGGAGTCGCGAGACAACCACCTCAACCGCTCTGCCTTGTTTCTGTTGGTGTGCCTTATTCCACGGGCAGTTGTCCTATTCCGGGCCGCGTTTATGGGCCGGTCGAACGGGCCGTGGCTCATTCTGGCCTAGGCTATGGCCTGAGAAGTGGGCCGAGCATATGGGCCCGTGTGCCAGGTACATGGGCCATTTTGGCCGAGAGCTTTGGCCCATGGGCCGAGGTATTGGACCTTTGTCCGGGAATTTTGGGGCTCGTGGTTCGTCGGCATTCAAGGCTCGCGTCGAGGGATTTTTTTGGAGATTTCCTCCAATCCCGACTCGAGTATTTGACGCCACCACACACGGAGATGGTCACCCGCTGGGGGTTTGGTGTCTGAAGGTCGGTATCCAATCAGGTATATTCTACGTACCCGATCCGTATATCATAGTTATTTTTTTAAAATATTGCTATTATAGACTTGATTTGCATGTATTTGTTTCAGTCTAGTGGTTAGCTTATTTATCTGGTTGAGTGTTATCTATTGTCAAAGACATGCTTTTTAAAAAAAAAATTAGAAAAATAGAAAATCATAAAAAAAATTCAAAAAATTCGGAAAATTCAGAAAAATTCCAAAAAATTCTCAAAAATGGGAAATGGCCACAATCAACTGGCCATGGAATATTTTGGGTAATTCGGTATCCAAACCTTCCAAAAATGACGATTTTGCCCTTCGGGCCAATCGTCCCCAAATCTTCCCATTTTACCCCTGGTCCGAAATCACATCTTCCCTAAACCCTTATGGATATATTAGGAAACCATTTATTTGAATTGATCTGCATTGATGTGATTTATTTATGTACTTGATTGCGCTTTCATCTAAATTGATTGTGATTGATAGGAATAGCCTTCCAATCTGCATGAACCCTGAATCAAGCCTACCTCACCTAAGATTGCACCCGCATGAACTCTTAGCCAGGAAAATCACTCGCGTTAGGTACCGAAAGGGCGTTGGTAATGACACCGGCGTAACCAAGTCCCCGAACCCAAAATCTCTGGTTCTGCAGAACTGATCGATCTCTCCCAATCGATCAATAAGGTTTCCGGTTGTTGACACCTGATTTTTGACCACCTTTTATTTTAGTTTTTACTTCTAAAATTAATTAAAAATAGCAAAAAGGTCAAAAAATTGCAAAATCAACTTTGGAAGCCTTAGCCTAGCCTTAGGAACCAATTTTGAACAAAAAATATTTTTGAATTTTTTAATATTTTTTGGAATTTATTTAATTATTAAAATAACCCAAAAATCAGGAAAAATACCATTCGTGGTCAGAAAATTACACAAAAATATTCAGAAATTTTATTTTAATTCTCCCTTTGAACGGCGGTTTTCATTCTCAACCCTGTCAAGAACCACCCCACATCGGGGCAAGAACGAAAGCAAGTCCAGCGGCATCAGGAGAAAATGGTTAGAAATTTTCTTGCTCGGACTAACATCAATCTTTGTGTGTTGTTTATATGGTAATCCAAGTGCCATAGGATGACGAGAAGCGTTCATTTCTCTATCCCACACACCGAATCCTTTGCATAGCCAAGTTGAGCCTGCAAAATCATTTCATAAACCCGTTGGTGATCATTGCACATTCCAAGACGGATGCATCATCACTTCAGAAACGGAAGAGTTCAAGACTTAGGGTTTGCGAAGAAATTCCTAAGTTAATGTTTAAAGTTGTTAGACCTTTGGTCACATGTCTAACACGAACTCCCGAAGATGAGAAAAGCAGGATTTCAAAAGAAAAATGAAAAGGAAAAGATGATGAGAAAAGCCCCCAGCATCAAGAAAAAGCAAAGTGCCTGGTAAAAGCAAGGTCGATGCTTGGGTGAACAATTTGTATCAATCCCCAAGAGAAACCTGTTTGAAAAGGGGAAAAGAAAAATTCAGAAGGAGTCAGATTCCAAAAACTACTCCTCAAACGGCATCAAGCGCAGATCAAAGAGGCCGCTCCTCCAAATGGTATCAAGCGCGGAGCAGAGACGCAGATAGAGTTGTTAGTCTCTCAATGCAGCCAGAGGCGCTTTCACAAGAATTTGTGCACACCTCACAAGCGGTCGTGCACCTCAAAAATTGAAGATGCAGAATGGAAAAGACAGGTGACAAATTTGCAATGATCACCAATGTCAATCCCCTCATAAATTCTGGGCCAAAAATAAGCCTTTTTCGGTCCCCAATCCTACCAATGTTACAACCCCGAAACAGTCTTCTCTGACTAAGACACTTGGGTTAACATATAGCTTAGCTCGAAGAGGTACGAGCAAGACTATTTCTTTCTCATTTTGCAGGGTTCTTGACTTGTAAACCCGGAGCAGATGGTGAAGACTTTCATTCAATGGCTTCGACTCCAAAGCAGGTCCCCCTTGAAAACCAATATCCAAGCCCAGCATTACGGTCCCGTAGAAGACCTCCCGACCGATCAAAATGTATACGCTGCGAATGAGCCTAAAACCTAGGCACAGGTCAGTAGGGAATTGAGTGCGTCCCCTATAAAAGACCACTATCGCAAGACAGATGAGAAGACCTCTTCGGCGAGAAATATTCCAATTGATGTTTTGAGCAAACTCTTTTTGGAATCTTCAAATTATTTGATCCAGATTTTCCTTGCAAGGGATTTGTGGTCACATCTGCATGTTGCAAGAATGCTTTGGAAAACCTCCAGCATCAAAATGCACACTGCATGACTAAAACTTGAATCATACGGCTTCGTCAAGTGGCCAGCCATCGTCTTCCCAGAGATTACTAACATTCTCCTGGTGAAGAAAAATATTTCAGGCTCGAACTTCTGCAAGATACCTGGAGAACCCAGCTCCCAGAATGTCGCCTCAACAAATCATGGTAGAAACCGCCTTAAGGGTCAACTCAAGGTAGATACCGCCTGAAGGGTCACATCAATGGTAGAAACCGCCTGAAGGGTCAACTCAAAGGTAGAAACCGCCTGAAGGGTCAAATCATGGTAGAAACCGCCTAAAGGGTCAATCAAAGGTAGATACCGCCTGAAGGGTCAAATCATGGTAGATACCGCATGAAGGGTCAAATCATGGTAGAAACCAAGTAATCCCATCGGACATGGAAAACCGCCGTTTTGGGAACCCTTTCAAAAATCAGGCAGTCTTAGCATGACGTGGAGAACCCTCGTCCTAGGACCCCTTTTCAAAAATCAAACAGTCTTAGCATGACGTGGAGAACCCTCGTCCTAGGACCCCTTTTCAAAATTTAGGCAGTCTCATCGGACGTGGAGAAACCTCGTCTTGGGACCCCTTTTCAAAATTCAGGTAATCTCGTCAGGCGTGGAGAAACCTCGTCATGAGACCCTTCCCAGAAAAACAGGTAATCTCATCAGGCGTGGAGAACCCTCGTCATGAGACCCCTTTTCAAAAATCAGAAAATCTCCTTGGACTTGGAGAACCCTTGTCCCGGGAACCTTTTCAAAAGATCAAACCATCCCAGCGGACGTGGAAAACCTCCGACTCGGGACTCCTTCTCAGAAAAACAGGTAATCCCATCGGACGTGGAAAACCTCCGTTTTGGGAACCCTTTCAAAAAATCAGGAAATCCCATTGGACTTGGAGAACCCCTGTCCTGGGAACCTTTTCAAAAGATCAAACTGTCTCGCCGGACGTAGCAAACCTCTGACTGAGAAATCCCCTCTGGCCCCGCTAGTCAGCGCCATGGGATCCCTTTTCAAGCCAAAAATATCCCCTCTGACACCGCTAGTCAGCGTCATGGGATCCCCAAAGCTCGGGGTGCTCGATAAATCTTTCTGTGAGTGTTTCCTGTCAGTAGCCCGGAAAGATTTTCGAGGAATAAAGCCTGGGATAGTGTGTCAGAAGCTACGAGGGCCTATAAAAAAAACAAAAACAAAACAAAACAAAACAAAAAAACAAAAACAAAAACAAAAAAAAAACAAAAAAAGGAAGAAAACAAAAAAGGAGAACAAGCCCCTCCTTTTTCCGGCATCCTGAGAGCGCAGTGATAAAACCTCAGACTCCGCATGCGCAGGACCCAATGGGCAGATTTCAGGTAACCCGCTCTCCCTCAGGCCCACGCTCGAATTGCAAGAGTAAACCGGTGATTAATTTAAGCATTCATCAAAAGACTTAAGGATCCGATGTCATAGCGTCTCTTTTCCCCAGTTGAGTCGGTTAATATTCAGGTGTCATTTTATCTTTGAAAGCAACCTCTGACGAGCTTACTCTCAAAGAGGGGCAGCTGTTGACACCTGATTTTTGACCACATTTTATTTTAGTTTTTACTTCTAAAATTAATTAAAAATAGCAAAAAAGGTCAAAAAATTGCAAAATCAACTTTGGAAGCCTTAGCCTAGCCTTAGGAACCAATTTTGAACAAAAAATATTTTTTGAATTTTTTAATATTTTTTGGAATTTATTTAATTATTAAAATAACCCAAAAATCAGGAAAAATACCATTCGTGGTCAGAAAATTACACAAAATACCCTGGTTCATGGGGTTCCTTCACAAACCTAATCCCGAACCGGGCCTAAAAAATCCTTTTCGAGTCTTTTAATTTTCAATTCTCGGTTTTTATAAGCTATGACATTGTATTCTAGAGTATTGAAATGCAATTGGGTCAATTTGCCCTCCAATTTGATCAATTTTAACCAAAAGGGCTTAATTGCATAAAAATCTTTCGATTTAGTCCCCGGTTTTACAATTTGTGAAATTAAATTTCACACGGGCACACCCATTAAAATTAAACACCTCTACCCTATAGTTTTCATCATGCTGAATCCATTGGTGGGCTCAATTTTGAATAATTCGATCGTTTGGACCTTCGATTTGGGGAAATTCGTTTTCGGATCCTAGGGACAATTTGGGGTTTTCATAAAATTTCAATCAATTGATCCGTGAAAATACCCTTATTGAATAGAAAATGTGCCAAGGAGTCCGATTATGCCATCAATTTCATGAAAATAGGTCGAATCGGGGCTCAATTTGAGCGAATTGGTCGAACCGGGCCGGTCGGGTCAGACCCGACCCGACCGGGTCTGCAACATTGTTGCAGACCGTGGCCGACAGTGAGGCAGGGGAGGACAGGGGCGAGATGGGGCGGCGATTTTTCAAAGAAAAAGCGGGCGGCCGAGCGTGGGAAGCAGGTTGCCAGACGAATATTCGTTGCTGCAAGCGTGAGGGCATCAAAAAACGGGCCGGTCGGCCACGGCGGAGAGGGAGGCTCGGGTTTAAAGGGGAAACAGGGCCGAGAGTGCCGGGGGGATTTTTTGAGCGAAAGGCAGCGAGAGGAGAGTTCGGGGACCTTCATCATACCTCACTGATCACCGCCGAAGCATCCACCGTCGCCGACGATCCTCGGACAGGTCGGTACGCCGTCTTTACCCCTGTTTCCATAATGCATATCGGGTGCTCGACGAAATGTCTGCCTGCACGTTTTTCTTTTAACCCGCGGTCGGTGCATTCCCGAGCTCCATTTGTGCGTGTCTAGCCTCAAGCATACATTAAAACCGACTCTAAGCTCGCTGTGCCCTTTTGTTGCATCAAACCGTGTTCGCCGAGGAGGCCCGACCACCACCGGCCTTGGTCTCGGCCGTGAGCTCGTGCCGGCGCGAACCCGAGGATTTCCAGCTCTAAACGAGCTGAGGTAAGTCTCTAAACCTCTTTTAGACGTTTTCTGAACGGTTGGGGTAGGCTTTGAACGTTGAAAATTTTTGGAAAATCCCTCGCCGGAGCCGAACCTGTGGGGGTTCTTTTTGCCGATTTCCGATGCGTCCCCGGCCGTTGAAATGCTTATATTTTGATGCTGAATGTTTGAGGATTCGAATGATGCAATTTGGGTAAAAAAATTCGAAGATCCGGAGCCGTTTTGCATTTTCCGGCGAGAATTCCGGCGAAGTCGCCGGAATTTTTACTGTTCATCGTCTTCTCCGGCGACTTCGCCGGCGGTCAGCGGTCAACGGCCGACGTGGCGTGCCACGTAGGCAGCCACGTCAGCCGGGTGGGTCCGGTCCGAGTATTTTCAAATAAAATAAAATCAACGGCCCCGATCGTGACACGTGTCGCGATCTCGTTTTTTTGGAAAATTAAATAAATGATTTTTGAAAAATCGATCCGGCGGACGAGGATGTGCCACGTGGCTCACTGAGGGACGTCCGATCTTGTACAAGATCGGACGCACCAGAGGAGGCCACGTGGCACGTTCTAGAGCGTCCGATTTGTAGGTTTTCTAAAAAATGAAAATAATTAATTTTTGATCTGACGGCTATTATTGAGCCACGTGGCTCTCTGTGGGTCGCTCGATCTAGTGGAAGATCGGACGCACGAGATGAAGCCACGTGGCACAACGTGGACCGTCCGATCCGGGGAATTTTCGGATAATTAAATAAAATACATAAAAAATCAAAAAAATTGTAAAAAAATAGAAAAATGTTTAAAAAAATAAAACGGTGTCGTTTTAGGCCGGTGTCGACCCCTAGGGTCGGGCCGGGAGCCCGAGAGGCGCGGGCCGGGTTTGACCCGGCCCGGAAAATATTTTAAAAAATTCAAAAAATAATAAAAAATAATAAAATAATCAAAAAATCAATAAAAAATGGAAAATCATAAAAAATTCAAAAAATTCGGAAAATTCAGAAAAATTCTAAAAAATTCCAGAAAATAGGAAATAGCCACATTCAACTGGCCACGACCTGTTTCGGGTCTTTCGACCCCCGATCTTTTCAGAAATGATGGTTTTGCCCTCCCGGCAAACCGTCTTCCAAAATTTTTTTTTTCTAAAAATCCAGGAAAATCCCAAAAAATAGGAAATGGCCACAAACAACTGGCCAAGGCTCATTCCGGGTGTTTTGAACCCCGACCCTTCTTAAAATGACGATTTCTCCCTTTGGGCGAATCGTCTTCCAAAAATTGAAGAAAAGTCAAGAAATCCCAAAAAATTCTCAAAAATGGGAAATGGCCACAATCAACTGGCCATGGAATATTTTGGGTAATTCGGTATCCAAACCTTCCAAAAATGACAATTTTGCCCTTCGGGCTAATTGTCCCCGAATCTTTCCATTTTACCCCTAGCCCTAAATCACATCTTCCCTAAGCCTTTATGGCTATACTAGGAGGCCGATGATTGAAATTGATGTGCATTGACATGATTTATTTATGCACTTGATTGCGCTTTCATTATATTGACTGTGGTTTGATAGGACCAGTCTTCCAACCTGCATGAAACCCTGACTCATATCACCCAAAATTGCGCCTGCATGAACTCTTAGTCAGGAAAATCACTCGCGTTAGGTATCGAAAGGGCGTTGGTAATGACACCGACGTAACCAAGTCCCCGAACCCAAAATCTCTGGTTCCGCAGAACTGATCGATCTCTCCCAATCGGTCAGTAAGGTTTCCGGTCTACCCTCCAAGAAAGACCGGTGGCGACTCCAAATGCATGCACAAGTTGCACATGCCACCACGACCACACTAAGGTCGAAAGCGATCGACTCTTATCGTCGAATCCTTAAAGATATACTCCCGCCGCGATTTGGTATGGGCCTGGGAGGGCCCGCGCCGATCAAAGGCCCGCGATCCACATTTCGGAGTGGGGGCCGCGATCGGTAATCCATTAGCCGCGTCCGATTTCGGACGGGTCGCGACAGTTGGCGACTCCACTGGGGAAATTGTTCTAGAACACATGGTTCTAGACCTCAAGTGGACTTAGGCCGTAATTAAAACGTTGAGTGATTTTTCTAACCCTGCAGGCGCTCTTGAAGGTGAGGTAAGTCCGCTCACGATAGGTGTTATATGTTTTTACAGATTGGAGTGATAAGGGGTGTAGTCTGTGATTAACATAGTCTTATGCAGGATGGGCGTAGGAATGTATGTTATATGGATGATTTGAAGCGCTGATTGATATATAAATTGTTGCGCATGATTCACTGCATATTTGAGGATCACGACACTTTGCACAAAGCGCCGAAACCCAGGCCGCGAAATCACCTTTTTAGGTAGCCATAGATCAGGGATCGATATGCAACGCTCTAGCGTGGATTGCGCTGGGGTTGACCATATTCGATCCCGCTCACTATCCAAGTCGAGACTTTTATCCATTTGTTGTGGATTGCGCTCATGGACGAATTTATCGACTCGGATAGAGGGAAGCCTCTAGGTTCCTCACCTAAGCCATTTTGATTTCTAGAGTCAATCCTCACTTGTCTCACGCGCATGTATATGGATGGTTGGTATACCTAAAACCAAAAAAATCATTGGATACCTCTTATGGTAAGGTCTTTCCATTATTGTTTAATTTACCTGCAGCCTCGTATTTGTTGCACAACATGTTGCATTCATCGAGTCCGATGGTTGGGTCTAATTCCATTCTACAATTTAGATAAAGTGGAGATGGTCTCCCCAAATCTGTCCAAGGTCCCGGAGGTATTTCAGTACGAGCGACGCGTCGTCCGTCATGAAGCCACCGAGACGTTCAACGGATTCCACGCCTTCCGATTTATCCAAAGGAGGGCACTTACTGGACGCAATCTTATCCGAGGAACAGACTGCTTCTACACCAAGTCCGCCGAGCAACTCGAACGCGAACATAAATTCGAGTACGAAAGGGAAAGGTTGTGGAACATTTATCTGAAGTTAAGGGACATATTCAGCAGGATACGAGCAAATCCAACACCCCCTCCGGAGGTTATCGAGATCTCGTCAGATGAAGAGGAGTCTCCCGAAGGACATTCATCACCTTTCCACCCCATAGTCGTTTCATCCGATGAGGAAAGAGACCTGGACCTAGACAGAACAATGGGGGGCACCCGACATCGTCTGACGATCTGACTTGGGGCATCTCTTCAGGTTCCTTAGGGTCGCTTTCCGGATGTATTTTAGAATTATTCAGTTTTTCGAGTCTGTAAAGGGAATCCGTTTGTGGATCTCCCTCCTATCCCCTGCGCTTTAACTCTCGAGTCGTTCATAAGCGTCTTAATACCGGAATGCGACATTGGAATTTCACCCAACCATTCGAACTTTTCTGTTTCGATCATACGTCGCTTCCATTTGAAATCTGGGTTAGAACTCGCACTTGGTTTGTTCAACACAGGTGCGAGGACCTAATTCTCGTTTCATGGCGTATGCGACATATGATTGAAGTGGTCCACGCCATGCATAAGCATATCATTTGCATAACATCATTATTTTCGTCCAACTCATTATGCCCATTGATGGGATTGGCGTTGGAACCCTAATTTGGCATTCCCTTTATCCAAATATGGGAGCCTAACCCTCGTCACATCACGGGAAAATAGTGATTTGAACGAATCTAATGTCCGAGTAATCCATGGATAATTAATCACATTCTCATATTCTAGACTCGATGGGAAGAGGTGACATCCAAATTATGCCGGTCCCGCACAGAGAGTTGCTGGTTTGGTGGGGACGCCTCAACAAGACCAACCAGGCGTATGTTAAGCAAAGGCTGGGGCATCTGGTTAGCCTCATCGAAATCAAATACCAACCGGCACTGATACAAGCAGCAGCACGGTTCTGGGATCGCACCACACTAACATTCAACTTCGAAGGATTGGAGGTCACACCCACAGTGGAAGAATATACAACCGTCATTGGAGTCGAATTCAAAGGACAATTAGTCCGTCCCCCTTTAGGCCTTGACCCATCCAAGCTGCTCTCCAAGTTCCTTCGGCTCAAGACCACCGAGATTGAAAGGATTCTCAAGTCCAACTCTGGCAGATTCCCGTTCTCATTCCTATTCGACAATTACTCGAACCTACCCACTGACACCGGCCACAGGGCCGGAGGGGTCTTCATCCTGGCCTTCTTTGGATTCGTGCTATTCCCTACATCCAGGACCACATTCAACCCTCTCATTGTCCACATAGTCCAGCAGGCATGTGACCAACTGGATTATTCCTATATGATCCTTGCTGAGACTTTGTTATCCCTGAATCGCTATAAGGCCGCACTGGATGATTCCAAATCCACCCGGAAAACCATTTTCCAAGCCTCCAATGGCCTTCTCTTCTTGTGGATCACTTCCCATCTTAAAAAACTCAACCTTCGCGCTGGATGCACTCGAATCGATGAAGACGTCCACCCTATCCAGTCCTTCCTCAAGTGCCAATCACTCATTGCCAACCGCTCTTTCAACGACTGGTACGAACTCCTAGAAAAATTAGAACCCGAACAACTCCGATGGCGGCTAAGGCGACCGAAGATGCATAAAGCACGCATCGCCACCAAGACCGGCGGGCCCATTCCTCTCTTGGGTTTCACAGGAGCCGTGTCATACTACCCGATCAGAGTCGTCAGACAGTTCGGCATGCTGCAGCAGATACCACCCCAAAGTCCTCCAGACGAATTCGCCTTCGACATTCCCCAAGGCCCAATCACCAAGAGGACCAAAGCGCGCCTCCAGATGATGATCAATGACCTAGAACAGGCACTGAAAGACTCCCCGCCTCAGGATGTGGAGTGGCCGGATCAGTTGGACCCTGAGATGAACATCCATCGGGCCTCCGAGGAATATATCCGGGCTTTCAAAAGAGTCCGGCCGACCCTAGTCGAACCATATGTTCCAGAGTACATCGTCCCATATGTACCAGGAGTGGAGCCTTACATACCGGAAGACGTCGGACCGCCAGCCTATCCTGAAGGCGAAGAAGTCCAGAGTTGAAGACTCGGCTCCCAGCAATATCGGAGGATGACAGAGGAGCCAGCCCTCCCATCGAGTTTAGAATAGTCAAGCATTTTCATTTCCCATTGTGATCAAACTCCTCCGGGAGCCTTTTTTATGCATTATCCAAGCATCTTTTCAAAAAGAACTTATCCTAATTATCATGGATTACTCTTTGCATAACGACATACTTGCCTTGACAAACTGGGGCAAGACCGCGCCAGCGTGATCAGGCCGCCGTTCACTTTGCGGCACATGATTTATCTCTCGTATCCATAAGCCTAACTTTTAATCTCCCGACCAGGTAACTCTCAATCACGAGGACTCGAGCCCAAGCGCGTTCTCAGGCCCGTATGGAGCACGAACAGGTTGACGCCCGCCTCGGGACTCTGGAAGCACGATTAGACCAAGTGACTCAGATGCTGGCTGAAATGAAGGACATGTTCATCGCGGCTAACGCCAGGCCCACTCTGCCAGTTGATCTTAACCAAGCTGCAAACCCAAGCACGCCTGCTGGTTCCGACGCAGGTGGACCCGCTGGGACGAATGCTGCACCTGGCACTGAGCAGGCTCCAACTGTTGACGTACCGCCAAGAGCCCCGCCTGTCATCATCAACCTAGAGGGGAAACAGAGTGAGAAGTCTGTCAAGGTCGATGAGGGAGTAAGAAGGATTGCCAAAATCGAGGAATGTCTCACCAGCCAGGGATTTGAGTTGTCAAAGTACGATAAAATCATGCCTTTCACCAAGATTGAGGTCCCCGTGGACTACAAGGAGCCGGATTTCTCAAGGAAGTATAATGGGACAGGCTGTCCCAAGACCCACCTGAAGTACTACTTGTACAAGATGGCCAAATACTCAGATTACACGACATTGCTGATCAATACCTTCCAAGAGAGTCTGGCTGGCGCCGCTCTGTCTTGGTACGTGGAGTTAGACATACAAAGATATGACGACTGGGACGAGTTTGCAGGAGACTTTCTATCCCAGTATAAGTTCAATGCACTGACTGCTCCAACCAGAGAGGACCTACTGCGGACCGCGAAAGGGAGGACTGAAAGCGTTCGTTTATACGCCCAAAGGTGGAGGGCGCTCGCCACTCAGGTGAAGCCGCACATCCCGGAGGAAGAGTTGGTAGACATCTTTCTGAAAGCGCTGCCGTATGACTACTTTGACAAACTAAACACCTCTGGGTGTCAGACCTTCGCACACTTAATCAAAGTGGCGGAAAGACACGAGTGGGCTATAAGAGAAAGGCGTGTGCCGGAAGTGACTCCGAAGCGACTGTTCCCCGCAAAGAAAGAACGAGAATCTACTGCAGAGGTTGCCTTCGTTTCCAATCCACCAAGAGCCAAAAAGTTCGAAAACTCCACCCCGACCCAGGGGAACACCTCTTGGACGGCCCAGAGGATCTTAGCACCAAGAGGAAGGGGTCCTCCCTCTTTTACCCCGCTCCCAGTCCCGATGTCAAAGTTACTCCCTAAGCTTCTAGACGCAAGGTTGTTAGCCAAGAAGCCGCCGAGGTCAGCACCGCCAAGGTTCATGGGTTTCGACGAGAGTCGAACTTGTGCATATCACATGGGCGAAAAAGGACACAACATAGACAATTGTCGGGCCCTACAATACGACATACAAGCCCTTATCGACAGTGACTTGCTGAAGTTTGATGGAGCAGATCCAAACATCCAACAGAATCCACTACCTGACCATACCGCAAACGCGGTGTTCAATATAGACCTCTGGAGAAACCCGTACGACTCAGAGGAATCATGCCCTGTTGAATCGATCTGCATGGTGGAGGGTATGACCCCGCTGATAATAAACCTCGCTGAGTTCAACCTTACACAAGAAGATCGTAGTGACATCGAGGTAGAGGCGACAGGGGAGGCCAGCAGTTCTCACAAAGACGAGGTCACGCCCTTAGTAATTACACTCCCCGCAGTAGAGGCTTACAACCCCAAAGCAGTGCATTGGAATTACGGCACCAGTGAAGTAGATGCCATTACTCGCTCCGGGAGGTGCCTAGTCCAAAAGGAGGGAGATGTTGAAAAGAAGGGGATAACGGAGGAAGACGCCAAGCAAGTCCTAGCCATCATTAGAACCAGTGAGTTCGAGGTGGTCGAACAGCTGAGAAAGATGCCCGCGCAAATCTCACTCTTGGACCTCTTCAAGACATCTGAGAAGCATCGAAATGCCCTTTTGAAGGTGCTGGATGAGGCCCACGTGCCTGAAACAATCAATGAGGCCCAGTTGGAGGACTTCGTGGGGGCAATCCTCTTGAAAGATCAAGTCTCATTCTCAGATGAAGACTTCCCACCAGAGGGGCGAGGACATAACAAGGCTCTCTACGTGTCAGCAATGTGCCACGGCAAACGGGTATCTCGAGTCCTCATAGATAATGGGTCCGCGTTCGACATATGCCCTTTAAGCACGCTTAGAGGCCTCGGGGTGAAAGAAGATTTAATCAAAACCTCGAAGTCCACCATTCGAGCTTTCGATGGGGCTAAAGGCGAGGTAACTGGAGAGATAGAACTACCTGTCCTTGTGGGCCCAACAGAGTTCCTGATCAATTTCCAAATCATGGATATCCCAGCGTCATTTGGGTTTTTGCTTGGAAGACCTTGGATTCACACGGCTGGCGCCGTGCCCTCCAGCTTACACCAGAAGGTCCGGATGGTCGTTCACGACAAACTGATCACCATACACTCAGAGGCTGATCACTTAACGAGCCACATCGACACTATTCCATTGGTGAAACCTTCGTCCGGAGAAGAATCAAGCTTTCGCGCTGCGGAGAGAATGTACATTATGCATGTACCAGCTGGTACAGCCATGAGGCCGCCAAATTGCTCCAAATCCTCGATCTTGGCGGGAAAAATACTGACGCGACATGGTTTTATCCCGGGCCTTGGTTTAGGCAAGCACCACCAGGGTATTCAAGAGCCAGTTAGCTTGGCGACAGTGAAGAACCGCCGAGGGCTGGGTTATAAAGGAGAACCGGGTCGACATTTCCAACCAGAAGGTTATGGGAGAGGTAGGGGCCGTGGTGGCCGCGTCCTAGGGTCGAATACATGGAAGGGCAAGGGAAAGATGTTCGAAACTCCCTTGAATCGTTTCTTCGATGAGGCGTCTAAGTGGCTGAAGGACGAGAAGGTGGACTTTACAACGGAGGACCCCCAGTTGGCCAGCCTGTTCCTGGAGGATTCTGTCAACGTCATTATCGAGGGAATCGACGACGACGCGTCCGTCATTGAGTAAAGAAATTTCCATCCCCCTCTGATGCATCTGAATCTACATCAGATGCCTCGAACTATCACCCTTGTTTTATGTCTTTACGTAAAAAAAAAAAATCATAAAAAAAAATCAAAAATCAAAAATCAAAGAACCAAAAAATAAAAATAAAAATAAAAAAAATCACCATAAAATACAAAAATTGGGACGTGGGGGAACCACAAATCAGGTCGATGACGATCCAAATGAGAGAAAAGAAAAGATGCAAAGAAAAGAAGAGATGAAAAGAAAAGAAAAGCCCTGAGACCTGATTTCCCACACGTCTCCCAGTTTTCAAAATTTTGGGAGGCAAGGATGTCCAATGATATGAGGACTAGCCCCCATCTCTCCTTTTCAGTTTTAATCTTTGTTCTTAAAACATCTCCAAAGAAATGCATCGTCCATGAGCCTTATATATTATATGTTAACTAACCATTTTCATGACATTTCAGGCATACCATTCCACACATACATAGCAGGTTGTTAAGTTATCCCAGCTCTCAAAAGGAAGCTACCCTCCATATCGAAGGAGAGGAAGACGACCGGGTCGAGGAGGGAATCAGAGTTGATTGGAAACGCTATGAAGACTCCAAGCCACCCACTGCGGAGGGCACTACCTCGGTGAATTTAGGGACTCCAGAGAATATCAGGGAGGTGAAGATTGGAGAAAGTCTACCGCCGACAGAAGCATTCAGAATAATTGAGCTCCTGCGAGAATACCAAGATGTCTTCGCATGGTCATATGCGGATATGCCAGGTTTACACCCTAGTATCGTGGAACACGCTTTGCCAACCGACCCTAGCATCTTGCCCAAGAAGCAGAACCTCAGGCGTACGAAACCCGAATTGGCAAAGAAAATTGAAGAGGAGGTGATGAAGCTCCTCAAAGTGGGGTTCATCGAAGTGATTACTTACCCAGAATGGGTCGCTAATATCGTCCCCGTCATGAAGAAGGACGGGAAGGTCCGGATCTACGTAGACTACAGAGACTTGAACAGAGCTAGCCCCAAAGACGACTTCCCACTGCCGCACATTGACGTCTTAGTTGACAGCACAGCCGGATTTGAACGATTCTCTTTTATGGATGGTTTCTCGGGCTACAATCAAATCCGCATGAGAGAGGAGGATAAAGCTAAAACATCGTTTATCACACCTTGGGGCACCTTTTGCTATAAAGTCATGCCATTCGGCCTGAAGAATGCAGGGGCAACTTACCAGAGGGCGATGGTTACCCTATTCCACGATATGATGCACAAGGAGATAGAGGTGTACGTGGACGATATGATAGCAAAATCCAGACATGGCGAAGACCACGCCCTGGTGCTAAGGAAATTGTTTGAACGACTCAGGAAATACAAGCTGAGGCTGAATCCCGCAAAATGCATATTCGGGGCGAGATCAGGCAAGCTATTGGGGTTCATAGTTAGCAATCGTGGCGTCGAGATTGACCCCACCAAGGTTCAGGCTATCCTCAACCTTGAGGCCCCTTCAACAGTTAAAGATGTAAGGAGCCTCCTGGGAAGATTAAACTACATCGCCCGCTTCATATCTCACCTTTCAGAGTCAGCTAAGCCACTCTTCAAACTTTTGAAGAAGAATGCCAAAATCAAGTGGGATCACGAGTGCCAGCAGGCTTTCGAGGAGATCAAGGGACATCTGGTCAGTCCGCCAATACTGGTGCCTCCGGTCCCAGGGATCCCCCTAACCCTTTACCTCACCATCCACGATGAGTCCCTAGGGGCCTTACTCGCTCAAACAAACCCAAAAGATAGCAAAGAGCGAGCTGTGTACTACCTAAGCAAGAAGTTCACCGCATCAGAGGCAAGGTACCAGGAGGTAGAGAAGACGTGCGTCGCGCTAATCTGGGTACTCCGCAGACTAAGGCAATATACCCTTCACCACACCATCCAGTTAGCCACAGAGAGCGACCCAATCAAATACTTGTTAGAAAAGCCGTCATTGATAGGGAAGCTGGCCAAGTGGCAGGTGCTCCTTTCTGAGTTTGATGTCAGGAGCTCAAACCAGAAGTCAGTAAAAGGGCGAGCCATTGCTGACATGCTAGCCGAGAATTCCCAAGGCCACGATGCCCTTGAGGAGGAGGAGAATAAGGCGGAAGGCCACGTTCTGACACTCTCGGATGACAAATGGACCATGTATTTTGACGGCGCGGTCAATTTAGCTGGGGCAGGTACCGGAGCCGTCCTCATATCTCCAGATGGCCAACACTACCCCGTGGCCGCAAAGCTGACATTTCCATGCACCAATAACGTGGCTGAGTATGAAGCATGCATCCTTGGTTTGCAGCTCGCCACAAACTTGAAAGTGCGGAAGTTACAGGTCTATGGAGATTCAATGCTAATCATCCTCCAGACCCAAGGCGAATGGAAAACTAGGGACTTCAAGCTCATTCCGTACCATAAATTCCTAGAGGAGACGATCAAGGAATTCGAAGTAATTGAGTTCGAATATCTGCCGAGGACGCAAAATCACTTCGCAGATGCATTGGCCACTTTGGCCTCTATGTTTCAAGTAGCGAACAGCATAGATATTGAACCGTTACGCATAGGCATTACCCGAGAACCTGCACATTGCATGGTAATTGAGGAGGGGTTCGAGGACCTACCGTGGTATCATGATATAAAGAACTACCTGGCCAAAAGGGAATTCCCTCCGGGTGCTCAAGCAGGAGACAGGAAATACATTGCAAAGATGGCGGGCAAGTTCTTCCTCAGTGGCCCAACTCTCTACAAGAGGTCTTATGACTCGGTCCTCCTCAGGTACGTAGACGCCAATGAAGCTAGGTCGCTTATGATTGAAATACACGAGGGGGAATGTGGCCCGCACATGAACGGCCATCTTCTCGCCAAGAAAATCATGCGACTAGGTTATTTCTGGATGACACTGGAGTCAGATTGTAATCAACACGTCAGATCATGCCATCAGTGTCAAGTATATGGAGACAGGATCAATGCGCCCCCGAACGAGCTTCATCAAATGTCCGAGGCTTGGCCTTTCTCAATGTGGGGCATAGACATGATAGGGCCAATCAACCCTAAGGCCTCGAACGGACACAGATTCATACTGGTGGCGATAGACTATTTCACCAAATGGATTGAGGCTGCGTCATATGCTAACGTGACTGCGAAGAACGTGGCTAAATTCATCAGGCGGGACATCATCTCAAGATACGGGACCCCTCAAGCAATCGTGACTGATAATGGTTCGAACCTGAACAACGAAACGGTGGATAACCTTCTGAGCAGTTTCAATATCCACCATCTCAATTCATCGCCTTACCGACCCCAAATGAATGGAGCAGTGGAAGCGGCAAACAAGAACATCAAGAAGATATTGGCTAAAACGGCAGAGAATTACCGTGATTGGCATGAAAGACTACCTTACGCACTGATGGCGTACCGAACTTCGATCCGAACTTCTACAGGGGCAACGCCCTACTCCCTTGTATACGGTATGGAAGCGGTCCTGCCAATTGAAACAGAAATCCCATCGTTAAGAATTTTGTCTCACGTCAAGCTCAGTGAGGCGGAGTGGGTACAGCAAAGACACGAACAGCTGAACTTGATAGACGAGAAGCGTCTGCAGGCAATTTGCCATGGCCAAACATACCAGAAAAGAGTCGCTAGAGCGTTCAACCGTAAAGTTCGACCGCGAATGTTCGAAGCTGACGAGCTCGTTGTCAAGAAGATCCTCCCGAACGTGTCGCACCCAGGGGGCAAGTTCACCCCGAATTACGAAGGACCATATGTGGTTAGGAAGGTTCTACCTGGAGGGGCCTTAATTCTGGTAAACATGGATGGAGAAGAACTGGGACACCCTGTAAACGCCGATGCAGTCAAGAGGTACTATCCATAAGCAAATCAGTGAAGGGGTCGTTGACACTAAAAGTCATGAAAGAAAGCAGCTCGCCGACGTAGGGGCGAAATAAAATATCAGTTGCAGGGGACAGGTTGCTAGGAAGAGAAGCCCTGGAAAAGACGTACGATGCGTCTAGGAGCATGAATGGATCTCCTCCAGTGCAAATCCTCGACAAGGATTCATTGCCAACCAGAGGGAGGAATCATGGCCACAAGATAGATGGCCAACTTCTGCAAGCCGCACGTTTGTGTTCAAACGGAAACACAAAACAGAACAAGGGGTTTGCCAACAAGGCGAAGCAGGATTTTTACAACCCTTGCATACTGGTCGGAGCACATGACCAAGGGTAGGATGTATCGTTCCGATTCTTGAAAAATTCGGGAACATACAATGACATGTTTCTTCTACATTTTCAGGGACCTCCAGCCACGGTGGGCAGGTAAGTACCCCTTTCCCCAACCCAAAACAAAAAAGAGAAAAAAGAGAAAAAGAAAAGTTTTCAGAATCTAATGTCTAGAAAAGACATAGAGTTCTAACTTCATTGACATTCATGTTTTGAAAACAGGAGGTTGTCTAAACATGATTAGAACACGCATGGTGCAGCATAAAATCCCATTGACGGGTAAAATTTTTGGAGAAGATGAAAGAGATTTTTTTCCAATCAAAAGTTGTGCAAAACTTTCAAAAGGACGTTTTCTCAAAAGATAAGAGGCAAAGCCTAATCCAAACACGTCCTATATACACTTGAGAGAGAAGTGGAGCGGATCAGATAGCAAAATCTGGACCTACAGAGATAGAGACCATTCGCAGTGGTTACATGGATTGGGACGACGGAGGCATTCGTTTCATATCCCCAAACACTACAGGTGACTATTGGCAACCCCTTTGAACGGCGGTTTTCATTCTCAACCCTGTCAAGAACCACCCCACATCGGGGCAAGAACGAAAGCAAGTCCAGCGGCATCAGGAGAAAATGGTTAGAAATTTTCTTGCTCGGACTAACATCAATCTTTGTGTGTTGTTTATATGGTAATCCAAGTGCCATAGGATGACGAGAAGCGTTCATTTCTCTATCCCACACACCGAATCCTTTGCATAGCCAAGTTGAGCCTGCAAAATCATTTCATAAACCCGTTGGTGATCATTGCACATTCCAAGACGGATGCATCATCACTTCAGAAACGGAAGAGTTCAAGACTTAGGGTTTGCGAAGAAATTCCTAAGTTAATGTTTAAAGTGCTTAGACCTTTGGTCACATGTCTAACACGAACTCCCGAAGATGAGAAAAGTGGGATTTCAAAAGAAAAATGAAAAGGAAAAGATGATGAGAAAAGCCCCCAGCATCAAGAAAAAGCAAAGTGCCTGGTAAAAGCAAGGTCGATGCTTGGGTGAACAATTTGTATCAATCCCCAAGAGAAACCTGTTTGAAAAGGGGAAAAGAAAAATTCAGAAGGAGTCAGATTCCAAAAACTACTCCTCAAACGGCATCAAGCGCAGATCAAAGAGGCCGCTCCTCCAAATGGTATCAAGCGCGGAGCAGACACGCAGATAGAGTTGTTAGTCTCTCAATGCAGCCAGAGGCGCTTTCACAAGAATTTGTGCACACCTCACAAGCGGTCGTGCACCTCAAAAATTGAAGATGCAGAATGGAAAAGACAGGTGACAAATTTGCAATGATCACCAATGTCAATCCCCTCATAAATTCTGGCCAAAAATAAGCCTTTTTCGGTCCCCAATCCTACCAATGTTACAACCCCGAAACAGTCTTCTCTGACTAAGACACTTGGGTTAACATATAGCTTAGCTCGAAGAGGTACGAGCAAGACTATTTCTTTCTCATTTTGCAGGGTTCTTGACTTGTAAACCCGGAGCAGATGGTGAAGACTTTCATTCAATGGCTTCGACTCCAAAGCAGGTCCCCCTTGAAAACCAATATCCAAGCCCAGCATTACGGTCCCGTAGAAGACCTCCCGACCGATCAAAATGTATGCGCTGCGAATGAGCCTAAAACCTAGGCACAGGTCAGTAGGGAATTGAGTGCGTCCCCTATAAAAGACTACTATCGCAAGACAGATGAGAAGACCTCTTCGGCGAGAAATATTCCAATTGATGTTTTGAGCAAACTCTTTTTGGAATCTTCAAATTATTTGATCCAGATTTTCCTTGCAATGGATTTGTGGTCACATCTGCATGTTGCAAGAATGCTTTGGAAAACCTCCAGCATCAAAATGCACACTGCATGACTAAAACTTGAATCATACGGCTTCGTCAAGTGGCCAGCCATCGTCTTCCCAGAGATTACTAACATTCTCCTGGTGAAGAAAAATATTTCAGGCTCGAACTTCTGCAGGATACCTGGAGAACCCAGCTCCCAGAATGTCGCCTCAACAAATCATGGTAGAAACCGCCTTAAGGGTCAACTCAAGGTAGATACCGCCTGAAGGGTCACATCAATGGTAGAAACCGCCTGAAGGGTCAACTCAAAGGTAGAAACCGCCTGAAGGGTCAAATCATGGTAGAAACCGCCTAAAGGGTCAATCAAAGGTAGATACCGCCTGAAGGGTCAAATCATGGTAGATACCGCATGAAGGGTCAAATCATGGTAGAAACCAAGTAATCCCATCGGACATGGAAAACCGCCGTTTTGGGAACCCTTTCAAAAATCAGGCAGTCTTAGCATGACGTGGAGAACCCTCGTCCTAGGACCCCTTTTCAAAAATCAAACAGTCTTAGCATGACGTGGAGAACCCTCGTCCTAGGACCCCTTTTCAAAATTTAGGCAGTCTCATCGGACGTGGAGAAACCTCGTCTTGGGACCCCTTTTCAAAATTCAGGTAATCTCGTCAGGCGTGGAGAAACCTCGTCATGAGACCCTTCCCAGAAAAACAGGTAATCTCATCAGGCGTGGAGAACCCTCGTCATGAGACCCCTTTTCAAAAATCAGAAAATCTCCTTGGACTTGGAGAACCCTTGTCCCGGGAACCTTTTCAAAAGATCAAACCATCCCAGCGGACGTGGAAAACCTCCGACTCGGGACTCCTTCTCAGAAAAACAGGTAATCCCATCGGACGTGGAAAACCTCCGTTTTGGGAACCCTTTCAAAAAATCAGGAAATCCCATTGGACTTGGAGAACCCCTGTCCTGGGAACCTTTTCAAAAGATCAAACTGTCTCGCCGGACGTAGCAAACCTCCGACTGAGAAATCCCCTCTGGCCCCGCTAGTCAGCGCCATGGGATCCCTTTTCAAGCCAAAAATATCCCCTCTGACACCGCTAGTCAGCGTCATGGGATCCCCAAAGCTCGGGGTGCTCGATAAATCTTTCTGTGAGTGTTTCCAGTCAGTAGCCCGGAAAGATTTTCGAGGAATAAAGCCTGGGATAGTGTGTCAGAAGCTACGAGGGCCTATAAAAAAAAAACAAAAACAAAACAAAACAAAACAAAAAAACAAAAACAAAAACAAAAAAAAAACAAAAAAAGGAAGAAAACAAAAAAGGAGAACAAGCCCCTCCTTTTTCCGGCATCCTGAGAGCGCAGTGATAAAACCTCAGACTCCGCATGCGCAGGACCCAATGGGCAGATTTCAGGTAACCCGCTCTCCCTCAGGCCCACGCTCGAATTGCAAGAGTAAACCGGTGATTAATTTAAGCATTCATCAAAAGACTTAAGGATCCGATGTCATAGCGTCTATTTTCCCCAGTTGAGTCGGTTAATATTCAGGTGTCATTTTATCTTTGAAAGCAACCTCTGACGAGCTCACTCTCAAAGAGGGGCACCTGTTGACACCTGATTTTTGACCACCTTTTATTTTAGTTTTTACTTCTAAAATTAATTAAAAATAGCAAAAAAGGTCAAAAAATTGCAAAATCAACTTTGGAAGCCTTAGTTTAGCCTTAGGAACCAATTTTGAACAAAAAATATTTTTTGAATTTTTTAATATTTTTTGGAATTTATTTAATTATTAAAATAACCCAAAAATCAGGAAAAATACCATTCGTGGTAAGAAAATTACACAAAATACCCTGGTTCATGGGGTTCCTTCACAAACCTAATCCCGAACTGGGCCTAAAAAATCCTTTTCGAGTCTTTTAATTTTCAATTCTCGGTTTTTATAAGCTATGACATTGTATTCTATAGTATTGAAATGCAATTGGGTCAATTTGCCCTCCAATTTGATCAATTTTAACCAAAAGGGCTTAATTGCATAAAAATCTTTCGATTTAGTCCCCGGTTTTACAATTTGTGAAATTAAATTTCACACGGGCACACCCATTAAAATTAAACACCTCTACCCTATAGTTTTCATCATGCTGAATCCATTGGTGGGCTCAATTTTGAATAATTCGATCGTTTGGACCTTCGATTTGGGGAAATTCGTTTTCGGATCCTAGGGACAATTTGGGGTTTTCATAAAATTTCAATCAATTGATCCGTGAAAATACCCTTATTGAATAGAAAATGTGCCAAGGAGTCCGATTATGCCATCAATTTCATGAAAATAGGTCGAATCGGGGCTCAATTTGAGCGAATTGGTCGAACCGGGCCGGTCGGGTCAGACCCGACCCGACCCGGTCCGACCGGGTCTGCAACATTGTTGCAGACCGTGGCCGACAGTGAGGCAGGGGAGGACAGGGGCGAGATGGGGCGGCGATTTTTCAAAGAAAAAGCGGGCGGCCGAGCGTGGGAAGCAGGTTGCCAGATGAATATTCGTTGCTGCAAGCGTGAGGGCATCAAAAAACGGGCCGGTCGGCCACGGCGGAGAGGGAGGCTCGGGTTTAAAGGGGAAACAGGGCCGAGAGTGCCGGGGGGATTTTTTGAGCGAAAGGCAGCGAGAGGAGAGTTCGGGGACCTTCATCATACCTCACTGATCACCGCCGAAGCATCCACCGTCGCCGACGATCCTCGGACAGGTCGGTACGCCGTCTTTACCCCTGTTTCCATAATGCATATTGGGTGCTCGACGAAATGTCTGCCTGCACGTTTTTCTTTTAACCCGCGGTCGGTGCATTCCCGAGCTCCATTTGTGCGTGTCTAGCCTCAAGCATACATTAAAACCGACTCTAAGCTCGCTGTGCCCTTTTGTTGCATTAAACCGTGTTCGCCGAGGAGGCCCGACCACCACCGGCCTTGGTCTCGGCCGTGAGCTCGTGCCGGCGCGAACCCGAGGATTTCCAGCTCTAAACGAGCTGAGGTAAGTCTCTAAACCTCTTTTAGACGTTTTCTGAACGGTCGGGGTAGGCTTTGAACGTTGAAAATTTTTGGAAAATCCCTCGCCGGAGCCGAACCTGTGGGGGTTCTTTTTGCCGATTTCCGATGCGTCCCCGGCCGTTGAAATGTTTATATTTTGATGCTGAATGTTTGAGGATTCGAATGATGCAATTTGGGTAAAAAAATTCGAAGATCCGGAGCCGTTTTGCATTTTCCGGCGAGAATTCCGGCGAAGTCGCCGGAATTTTTACTGTTCATCGTCTTCTCCGGCGACTTCGCCGGCGGTCAGCGGTCAACGGCCGACGTGGCGTGCCACGTAGGCAGCCACGTCAGCCGGGTGGGTCCGGTCTGAGTATTTTCAAATAAAATAAAATCAACGGCCCCGATCGTGACACGTGTCGCGATCTCGTTTTTTTGGAAAATTAAATAAATGATTTTTGAAAAATCGATCCGGCGGACGAGGATGTGCCACGTGGCTCACTGAGGGACGTCCGATCTTGTACAAGATCGGACGCACCAGAGGAGGCCACGTGGCACGTTCTAGAGCGTCCGATTTGTAGGTTTTGTAAAAAATGAAAATAATTAATTTTTGATCCGACGGCTATTATTGAGCCACGTGGCTCTCTGTGGGTCGCTCGATCTAGTGGAAGATCGGACGCACGAGATGAAGCCACGTGGCACAACGTGGACCGTCCGATCCGGGGAATTTTCGGATAATTAAATAAAATACATAAAAAATCAAAAAAATTGTAAAAAAATAGAAAAATGTTTAAAAAAATAAAACGGTGTCGTTTTAGGCCGGTGTCGACCCCTAGGGTCGGGCCGGGCGCCCGAGAGGCGCGGGCCGGGTTTGACCCGGCCCGGAAAATATTTTAAAAAATTCAAAAAATAATAAAAAATAATAAAATAATCAAAAAATCAATAAAAAATGGAAAATCATAAAAAATTCAAAAAATTCGGAAAATTCAGAAAAATTCTAAAAAATTCCAGAAAATAGGAAATAGCCACATTCAACTGGCCACGACCTGTTTCGGGTCTTTCGACCCCCGATCTTTTCAGAAATGACGGTTTTGCCCTCCCGGCAAACTGTCTTCCAAATTTTTTTTTTCTAAAAATCCAGGAAAATCCCAAAAAATAGGAAATGGCCACAAACAACTGGCCAAGGCTCATTCCGGGTGTTTTGAACCCCGACCCTTCTTAAAATGACGATTTCGCCCTTTGGGCGAATCGTCTTCCAAAAATTGAAGAAAAGTCAAGAAATCCCAAAAAATTCTCAAAAATGGGAAATGGCCACAATCAACTGGCCATGGAATATTTTGGGTAATTCGGTATCCAAACCTTCCAAAAATGACAATTTTGCCCTTCGGGCTAATTGTCCCCGAATCTTTCCATTTTACCCCTAGCCCTAAATCACATCTTCCCTAAGCCTTTATGGCTATACTAGGAGGCCGATGATTGAAATTGATGTGCATTGACATGATTTATTTATGCACTTGATTGCGCTTTCATTATATTGACTGTGGTTTGATAGGACCAGTCTTCCAACCTGCATGAAACCCTGACTCATATCACCCAAAATTGCGCCTGCATGAACTCTTAGTCAGGAAAATCACTCGCGTTAGGTATCGAAAGGGCGTTGGTAATGACACCGACGTAACCAAGTCCCCGAACCCAAAATCTCTGGTTCCGCAGAACTGATCGATCTCTCCCAATCGGTCAGTAAGGTTTCCGGTCTACCCTCCAAGAAAGACCGGTGGCGACTCCAAATGCATGCACAAGTTGCACATGCCACCACGACCACACTAAGGTCGAAAGCGATCGACTCTTATCGTCGAATCCTTAAAGATATACTCCCGCCGCGATTTGGTATGGGCCTGGGAGGGCCCGCGCCGATCAAAGGCCCGCGATCCACATTTCGGAGTGGGGGCCGCGATCGGTAATCCATTAGCCGCGTCCGATTTCGGACGGGTCGCGACACCGGTCTACCCTCCAAGAAATACCGGTGGCGACTCCAAATGCATGCACAATTTGCACATGCCACCACGACCACACTGAAGGTCGAAAGTGATCGACTCTTATCGTCGAATCCTTTAAAAAATACTCCCGCCGCGATTTGGTATGGGCCTGGGAGGGCTCGCGCCGATCCAAGATCCGCGATCGGTAATCCATTAGCCGTGTTCGCTTCCGGACGGGTCGCGACAAGGTGACATTCTGGAATCTGGGAACTCTAGGCATCCTACAGAAAGCTCAAACCTATAAAACTGAAATCTCCTTGAGAGATGATTTCGAAGTTTGTCCTTTCGACATTGGAGGTGACATTCTGGGATCTGGAAACTCCAGGCATCCTGCAAAAAGCTCAAACCTATAAAACTGAAATCTCACGGAGAGATGATTCCGAAGTTTGTCCTTTCGACATTGGAGGTGACATTCTGGGATCTGGGAACTCCAGGCATCCTGCAGAGAGCTCAAACCTATAAAAATAAAATCTCACAGAGAGATGATTCCGAAGTTTGTCCTTTCGACATGGGAGGTGATATTCTAGGATCTGGGGACTCCAGGCATCCTGCAGAAAGCTCAAACCAACAAAAACTTTGATAAGATTTTTATGGGATTTAGGGATTACCTGATGTTGACACCTGATTTTTGACCATCTATTATTGTGATTTTTATTCTTTAAAATTAATTAAAAATATCAAAAAAAGTCATAAAATTACAAAATTAACTTTAGAAGGCTTGGCTTGGCCTTAGAAACCAATTTTGAACAAAAAATATTTTTTGGTATTTTTTTAATATTTTTTGAATTTATTTAATTATTAAAAATACCCAAAAAATCAGAAAAATACCATTCGTGGTCAGAAAAATACACAAAAATATTCAATAATTTTGTTTTAATTTCCTCTTCAAGTGTGTCCCTTTAAATCTTGAAAATTAGGCTTGGGTCACTATGTTCCTTCACAAACATAAACCTGAATCGGGCATAAAAAATCCTTTTCGAGTCTTTTAATTTTCAATTCTCACTTTTTATAAGCTATGACATTGAATCCTAAATTAAGCATGAGGAATCATCTCTCTTAATTTTCAATTCTCACTTTTAATTTTCAATATTTTTCATCATGAGGAATCCATTGGTGGCGTCAATTTTGACAAATTGGTTTGTTTGGACCTTCAATTAAGCAAAAATCAATTTCGGATCCTAAGGGCAATTTGGGGTTTTCACTAAATTTCAATCAATTGATTCATGAAAATACCCATATTTGATAGAAAACATGTCAAGGAGTCCGATTTTGCCATCAATTTTATGAAAATGGGATGATTCGGTGCCCAATTTGGAAAAATTAGGTCGAACCGGGCCGGTCGGGTCAAGCCCGACCCGACCCACGGCCGAAAGCAGGGCAGAGCAGGGGAAAGCTCGGGGGGGTGGAGCCGCGGCGTTTTTTTTTTTTTAATGAAAAGGGGCTTTGGACGTGGGGAACATGTCCAGAGGTTGGTGCTCGCCAGCGGAAAGGTGGTGGCCGCGAAAAGGGCGGTCGGCCACCATAAAAAAAGATGGGATTTTTTCAGTGCTTGAACGGAGCTCGGCTGAGGCAGATGGGGGACTTTCAGGACGAACCCGAGGAAGAGGTGAGCACCCGGACTCGGAGCTCACCCGCAAATCGTCGTCAAAGCCTCCCTACCCGCAGGCGACGCTCGAACAGGGTACCTCCCTCTGTCTTCATTTTTACTTAAGGACGCCAGGTGTTTGATGAAACGCCCGATGGGCTATGATTTTCTTAACTCGCGGTCATGTCCTCCCCGGCCATTATTACTTTAGGCCATGCCCTAAACCCGCTTTATAAGTAACTCTAAGTCCGGTTTGGTGTTTATTTTGCATCGAAAATGGCCGAGAATGATGGCCCGAGCTTCGTCATGCTCGGAACAAGCCGAGGGCTCACACCGGCGAGACCGGCGGCCGCCGATCAGCAAAGGACCTCAGGTGAGTCCCTAAACCTTACCTCGATGCTGCTCGATTGAATCGAATCAAGCTTTGAACGTGAAAAATTCTCTGCGAGATTTCGCCGGAAACGGCACTGTGGGGGGTCTGATTTGCGATTTTCCGGCCGTTTTCTTGCCTTGTTTTGGTCGTATGTTAATCATGGAATGTTGAGGAGTCGAATGGTGAAGAAACCAGCTAAAAAACGTGAAGTTTTGGTTCGGATCACACTTTCCCGGCGAGGATTCCGGCGAACTCGCCGGAACAATCACTGTTCCGGCGAGTCGCCAGTCGTCTTCTCCGGCGGGCTGTGAGTCCGTTGACAAGTCAACGCTGACGTGGCATGCCACGTCAGCAGCCACGTCAGCGTGGTGGCCCCCGGCCGTGAATAAAATCAAATCAAATCGGACGGTGGAGAACGAGCCACGTGTCGCGATCTTAGGCGTCCATTCAAAATCCGCGAAACGGTGCCGTTCTGTCATGAAGGTGGGCGGGCCGGTTCATGGGTCGCGGATCTGGGCGTGGGCCGGGTCATCCGACCCGGTCCGGATAATTTTTTTTATATATATTATTATTTTTAATAATAATAATAATAAAAAATTCAAAAATTCAATAAAAAAATAAAAAATCATAAAAAACTCAAAAAAATTCGAAAAAATCAGAAAAATTCTAGAAAATTCCAGAAAATAGGAAATGGCCACATTCAACTGGCCACGACCTGTTTTGGGTCTTTTCACCCCCCGATCTTTCCAAAAATGACGGTTTTGCCCGTCCGGCAAACCGTCTTCCAAAAAAAATTATAAAAAATTCAGGAAAATCCTAAAAAATAGGAAGTGGCCACAAACAACTGGCCAAGACTCATTCCGGGTGTTTTGAACCCCGAACCTTCTTAAAATGATGATTTCGCCCTTCGGGCGAATCGTCTTCCAAAAATTGAAGAAAAAATCAAGAAAATTCCAAAAAATTCTCAAAAATGGGAAATGGCCACAATCAACTGGCCATGGAATATTTTGGGTAATTCGGAATCCAAATCTTCCAAAAATGACGATTTTGCCCTTCGGGCTAATCGTCCCCCAAATCTTCCCATTTTACCCCTGGTTCCAAATCATTACTCATCTAAGCCCTTATGGCTGTACTGGGAAACCGTTGATTTGAATTGATGTACATTAGTGTGATTTATTTATGTATTTTATTGCGCTTTCATTAAAAATCGATTGTGATTGATAGGAACAGTCTTCCAATCTGCGTGAAACCCTGAATTAAGCCCACCTCATCTAAAATTGCGCCTGTATGAACTCTTAGCTAGGAAAATCACTCGCGTTAGGTACCGAAAGGGCGTTGGTAATGACACCGGCGTAACCAAGTCCCCGAGCCCAAAATCTCTGGTTCCGCAGAACTGATCGATCTCTCCCAATCGATCAGTAAGGTTTCGGTCTACCCTCCAAGAAAGACCGGTGGTGACTCCAAATGCATGGACAAGTTGCACATGCCACCACGACCACACTAAAGGTCGAAAGTGATCGACTCTTATCGTCGAATCCTTCTAAAAAATACTCCCGCCGCGATTTGGTATGGGCCTGGGAGGGCCCGCGCCGATCCAAGGCCCGCGATCGGTAATCCATTAGCCGCGTCCGCTTCCGGACGGGTCGCGACAGCTGGCGACTCCACTGGGGACTTTGTTCTAGAACCTATCGTTCTAGACCTCAAGTGGACTTAGGCCGTAATTAAAACGCTGAGTGATTTTTCTAACCATGCAGGCGCTCTTGAAGGTGAGGTAAGTCCGCTTATGGTAGGTGTTATATGTTTTTGCAGATTGGAGAAATAAGGGGTGTAGTCCGTGATTAACATTGTCTTATGCAGGTTGGGCGTAGGAATGTATGTTGTGTGGATGATTTGAAGTGCTGATTGATAAACTGTTGTGCATGAATTGCATTGTGATGATCACAACACGTGGACACACACAACCGCGCCTAAAACCCCGGGCGCCGCCTTTAGGAACATGATAGAAGGAATTGAAAATGGAATCTTCGTGAGGAAAAACACGGGGTAATCTACTTTTCAATTCCGCTCGCTTCGAACTATGGATCGAGTCCCAATGCAACGATAGTTGTGCAATGGAATCGGCTCTTTCTAGAACTCGAGGTGGGAGCCTTGACCTTAGGTACCAAACCCTCTGATTTTTAGAAGTTCATCATCACTTGTCTCATGCGCATGTCTTTGGGCGGTTGGTACACCTAAAACCGCACATAAGTCGACGAGTTTGGTTGGTAAGACTCTCTATCCCTCAAATCTATTACAGTTCATATAAATATAGGCATTTCATTCGATGCATTCCGGTGATTAGATTAAATGCCATTTCAACGTCCTTGATAGAAGACGAGGAGGGTGATATCCCACGACGAACACCGAGTATGCGAGGAGCATACTGTGGACATTATTGAGGTATCATCCAACGAAGATGACGAGTTGGGGCAAGTGATCCTGAAGACACAGATCGAAACTGGGGCATCCTTAAACGTTAGGATCACATTCCTTTGTTTCATTTTTCATTACTAGTCCTATTGTATAGGGTTTATTTTTACCGAGGTTTTCTCTATCTCACCCCTTAGAGTAATTGTATTAGGGATCTATTGGTGTATACATTCAGATGGAACTTGGTTGTATTTCTTTTGACGGGTCATGGGAATGTGATGGCATTTTCTCTAATCATCCGAATACTCCCAAGTCAAGTTTATAATTCCTTTAGAGGAAATTAAAATTGGAAGTCTTACACGACCTTTTGGTCGTATAGAGTAGTCCAATCTCAATTTCTCTAGAAGGAATTATACACTTGAATTGTTTCGTGCATGTTTTACGTCGCTGGTAATCCACGATAATTGACCGAGAATATCGGCGTTTTTTTGAATTTAATGACGAGATAGATGTCCAAATTACTCTCGTTCTTAAACGGCCTTGATTTGGATGCCGTATCTTCAATTAAATTTAAAACACGTTATTATGCCTCGCACTTTTGAGTAATTCGTCCCTCTCGAAATTGATCAAAAGCAATTATTGTGAATTACATTCCTTTCAATAGTATACTTTCTTTCGAGGAATATTGATAAAAACTTTTCGCGCAAGATTAAAACCCTTGTAAAAGTTCTTGTCCTTATTAATCATGGGTAAGCATAAGATTGAAAGGGGTTTTTGCTTTCTTTTTCAAATTATTCCTTATGATTCTGTCTTTTCATTTGCAGGTAAAAAATAGGTAATAGAGAGAAATCTTTTCCTGGATAAGTCTGAGGCTATTCTTTCATCTGATCATGAGCGAGTTATAAAATTAGGACATATTTGCTCGACTTATTGATATTATGGTTCGGCTCACCCAAGTTGAAGATGTTCGAACGCTCGAAGAAAGGAACCATGCAGAAGTTAAAACACACACGAGAACTTTCATTTATTTTGCTCAGCGGAGGGTTTTCAGAAGCAGGTCATACAATTCGGGGTGGAAAAGAAAAGCCAAAGTGAGCCCTAATTAACGACACAAAGGAGCCCAACTGACCCTCCATGTTGTTAATGCTCTGCCCGTACTCACGACTTCGCATGTCCTGGTTCGCAAGCTTGAGGAGAAGGTTTCTGCATTCTCCCTTAACCTCAGTGACCTTGACCTCGTGTTCCTCGGTGATTATTTCCAAGTCCCGAACTAATCCATTCCCGTGAGCTATGTCTGCGGTTATTTTGTCGAGCCGTTCTTCCTGCCAGTCGCTTTGCAGCCTCAATAGGACATTGTGGCGGTCGTGCTCGCCAGCGGTCAGGGATAGGGCCAATTGATCCACCAGGTTTCTCCTCTCGCGAAGCAACGTCGCGACCCTCTCATTGGCAAACTCGACGGCCTTTTTGTGACTATCGGCCAGATAGTTGGTCAGCACCAAATGATCAGACCGATCCTTGTAACGAGCCCGCAAGACGCGAGCCACGAGAACCTCCCGATCAGCAACACGGTAGGCCTCTAAGGAGTGTGCAAAGAGGGTCGGGAAAATTCTATATTCCCTCCCCAGCGTAGTACCTTCGAGGGAAGTGGTATCTAAGTCCTCGAGCAGGACACGGATTTCATCCGCGATTGCAGAATGATCGGTTATGTGCGCGTAACCGCGACCCAATAGGTTATAAAGCTTTTCCCACTGGGCCAAGACATCAGTCGAAAAAGTGCGTACGGGAGAGGAGGCCATTTGCGTTGGGTTGGCTTGAGAATAAGACGAGGCTAATAGAGAGATTAGAAGGAAGAAGCTGATTATGCGAGAACGCTAACCTGCCATATGTTAATCCCTCATTTTATAGCAACTCGAGGATGATGAAGGGTCTCAGTAATAATGCTGGTGGAGCCCAGTTAGGGGGTAAAGCAGGAGGTCCCCTCACGAGAACCATTGGATTCGTTTAGGTCTGCGATTTCCGGCTTATCAATTAAAAGATGTAAAAGATTTGTCGGGATCACCATTATTAGAGTTAGGTGGGAGGTAAGCGCAACTATCGAAGAAAGCCTTAACAGGATTTAGCAGTCCCATCACGTTGAAAAGCTAAGCGCGAAATTCAAGGTCTTGAGGGGGAACGTTTGCCTAATGATGCTTGAAGAGCGTCTCCTGAACATACAAAGTCACTCGAAGAAAAATTTATAGGGAGTGAGCATACAGGGGAGAGTAGAGAACTCTGAGTGGGCAAGAACCAATCAAACATTTCTCAATCCAACATATTTAAGAGGTTGCTGTCAGCTGCTAGAGGTGACTGACTCAAAAATCTCAGAAATTGAACTACTGAGGGATCTCGAAGATTCCAAGACCAAGTCTAACACCAAAACCATGGAGCCCAACACTTCTGGCAACGGAAATCAAAATCACGGCGACGACGACAACGACATCCACGATGCTCAACTCGGGAAAAGAAGACGTCCTCACCAATACTCTCAGGAGGAAACCCTCTTCAGTAAAAGCCCTCACATGAAAAAGAAGTGGAGAATTGAATTGAGCCGGGAGTTGGGGATTAATCAGTCGAGGATCCAGTTTTGGTTTCAAAATAGGAGATCCAAATCGAAGGCTCAACGCAAACGTCAGGTGGTCGAGATTTTAAAGGAAGAAAACCAAAAGCTGCGAACAGAAAACATGAGGTATGAAAAAGCTCTCAATATTACCGTTTGCCCTCATTGCGATAACCTCATCACCCGCGGTGAGATATTCCCCGATAAGCCTCACGCAATGATTGAAGACGTTCATTTACCACCCTACTCCCTCGGGGCATCTCCTGCTCAACCAGATTTTGCAGGAGTCACGCATGAGCAGGGTGATCCTACGAAGACTATACAAATGCCTCTTGGGGGATGGGATTTGCATCGCTTTGATTGGAGCTACAGTTTCAAGGAGCTGGATGTTACCGCCGACCAGCTCAAAGCATATCAGCCTCATGCACAACAATTTTCGATAGGGTCGGGTCCTGCTAGAGATGAGTTAATCAGTCGTCAAGCCATCGATGCAATTTTGGGCCACGATAATAAGAGGTTCGCTTGGCCCCCTGAACTGCATCTCAGATTCCTAGACGTGGTTCACCAAATGGAGATCGATTCAGCAACTTCGACGCGCATATTTAAGGCCATGAATGTACCGGGGCTTAGCAAGGAACTGGTCAGGAATCACCTTGCTGCCTATAGAAAGCTATTAAAACAGCGTCGAGCGGAGCTAAACCGGGAGGAATCCGTCTCGAGCTCAAAAGCTAGGGGCGACCGCCATTGTAATGCTCAGGCATCAAGAGATACCCGGCCAAATCTAAGCATCAATCAAGCTAGCAACCCGACCACCGGCAAACTGAAAGCTGATCAGAATGTCCTTCCGGGCCATTTCAACACTTTTCAAGAGTGCGTGTCACAGCTACAGCGAGTGCGCACTCCTCCATTCGAGCAGCAGTCGGCTGGTACTCTGCCTGCCGCTGGTCAACCCACGACAGACGATTTCTTTGATGAGGGGCTCGATGCCTTGTTCAATCAGTGGGAAGCTGGCATGCTTGGACAGCCATGATCTAGCACCTGACTCGGGGCACGATGGGTCGGTCACTACGAACACCCATAGAAAGAAGAACATGTTCACGAGTAGATCACTCATTTTATCCGTTGTAAAGTTCCTATGGGAACATTTTTCTTTAAAGACTATAGTTAATTCTGTATGAAAACCAGCGCTATCGACGAACATCGTCATGCTCAGTTGCGATGATCCCTTAAATCTGAAACCAGGGACGGTCGTTAAATTTTGAGTGGCCACGAATTCATTCCTCACCGAACGCCCAAGATGTTGAAATGAAGAGTAACAGCATGCACAGGGAAAATGCCACTTTCGCTTGAACGACGAAAAGAGGTTGAGAGAAGGTCATAGCGTTAATTCCCATGGAGCTAATTGAATTAAACGGGGTCATTAATTGCGGATCCGTCGATGCTCCCTACATTCTCGGGCCTAGCAAATCATAAAAGGCGCCAAAAGATTTGTAGACCCACCACTTTGAAGACTGAACTAGTGGACGAGCGCAATACTCGATGAAACCGAATTAATGCAAGAGAGTTTGTGATCCCTTCACGAGGAAAAAGAAAGGGGAAGACAGACGAGGAGTAATTACAGGGTCTCGGGAGGAGCGCTTGCTTGCTGGTCTTCATATGCAGCCTGAATGATGGTTCTAGGACACGCACAATCACTCGAGAAAATTTCTAGAGTGAGCAAACACATAAGAGCGAATAGAGAAAGCTGAGTGAACTAGATCAGCCCGAGATACTCCGATCCATCATGTTTAAAAGCTATTCCCATCTGCTAGAAACGCCCGACCTAGACATCTCTGAACACGAACTGCTGGAAGACTTTGAAGATCCTGGAGCTGAATCCTGCCCGAAGGCCATGGAGACTGACTCCTCCAGTGATGAAATTCTAGGCTTCAGCTACGAAGAAGGAGTATACAATGATGACCGGAGTCGGAAAAGGAAGCAACTGCAACGCCACACCCCAGGCCAAATCCGAGAGCTCGAAGACTTCTTCAACGAATGCTCCACCCCAAGCAGACAACAGAAAATTGAGTTGAGCCGAAAGTTAGGATTGGAGCTTTCGAAGGTCAAGTTTTGGTTCGCCAACAAACGAACCCAGGTGAAACAGCAACACGCAGACCATGAGTTACTGGCCCTGAAGGAGGAGAATGAGAAGCTTCGAGCTGAAAGCGCGAGATATAAGGAAGCTCTGACCAAGGCCGCCTGCCTTAATTGTGGTAATCCTGTTGTCCTTGGAGAGGTGTTCCTTGATGAACCATCCCTGTTGACGAATAACGCTCAGCTGTTACTGTATTCTCCACAACATTTTCCGACACAGCCAGATACCGTCGGAGATCTGCATGAGCAAGTCAACACCATAGGGTCAACACCAACATCTCCTGAGAAATGGGACATGAATCATCACAGGTGGAGTTCTCCCAATGACGAACTCGCTGTCGCAGCCAGCCAATCCAAAGTCGGTGAGTCCCTCCCTGGACAACTTTTGAAATGACTAGATCCCGTAGAGAATAGCTACCGAAGTATTGACGATATTTTGGGTGATAAGAGAACAAGGTTTTACTGGACCTATGAATTTCACACCAAATTTGTTGATGCAATTCGGGAGCTGGGAGTTGATTCGGCTAGCCCACTACGCGTACTCGAGATTATGAATGTGCCGGGGCTCTCTAGAATTAACGTTGAGTCTCACCTCAAGTACTATAGGAGATTGCTAAGGGATGGAAGGATAGCGTTAAACCATCATAAAGCCGGCTGGAGCTCAAGTGCTGGGCAGAGTTACAACCATGATGATTGGAGAGCCAAGAGCACCCAACCGTGTTTCAGCAATGACGGGACCAGCAGTCGTGTCAGCGACTCCTCTAACCCAAATCAGAATGCTCCGCCAAGCTATCTCAATACTCCTCAAGGGTATATACCACAGTTCCAGCACATAGGGATTCCTCAGTTTGAACGCGAATCGGTCATTAATGCTGTCCCGGAAGCGGATCTGGCATTGGTAGAGAGTGCACATATAAACCTACCGGTCATCGGAGGAAGTTCCGATTCGAGGGGTCAAATTGCTCACGGCGAGAGCAAAGAGAGGAATCCCTCGCCTGCAGTCGACGACACCCAATCTGGGCACCAAGGGCTAGAAAGAACAGGTGATTTCCTTGATGAGGAGCTGGACACTTGGATCAATACTCTTCAGGAATGTATGTCTCAACCCCAACAGGGCAATGATGAAGGTTCCAGCTCAAAGACTCCAGTCCCTCACAACGAAGGCAATGAAAGAAATCTGCCCCCAACAATCGTTGATACCCAACTTGAACATCAATGGCTCGAAGACCCGAGCAATTTCCTTGGCGATGAGTTCAATCTTTGGCTCGATCAATTTGGAGCCGGAGGACCATCGCAGTGGTGACGCAAGGCCGGTGATCAAACGTCTGATGCAAGGCATGGCTACTCGATGAAAAATGCTTAGAGGAAAGGGGTTGAATACTCCTATTGAATATGTTGTTGATCGCACTGTAAGGTTCCCACGGGAACATCTTTCATTAATATCTAGAACTAATTGCGCGTGAGTGTCAACATCACCGTTTGAGCATCTTCAAGCCGAGGGCCGTGGATTAATCACTTAATCCGTGGAGCAAGTTCCATGAACAATGACTATCACCCGCGGAGCATAATGGGATCTGCCCCTTCAATACGAAATACGTTTGGCCGCGAAGCCTCCCATTTGGTAAAACGATGTATCGTTCCTAAACGATCTTCAATTGAATACCGAAGTAATGTCTCTTTTCTTTCCCTTCTCAGGTGATAAACGAGGATAAATCACTCAAAGAGCCATCCGTTCAAATAACCGAACAGACGTTGCCCAACCGGGGGCAGCTGAACCATTGATGTTGCAAATATTCCAAGCATGGATAGGCGGATTTGATAGACGTGGTTCATATCAATACGCAACGTCAAAACGGGATGAGAACCAAGAGTAAAGTTGTATCGTCCCAATTTGTCTTGAATTTTAGAATATGAAGTGATACTCGTTGTTTATCCTTGACAGGGGAATCACCTTGGAGACGAACAAGTTTTTACATCCCACATACTACCTGTTAGGGTACATGAGGGTAGGATGTATCGTTTCGATTTTCGAAAAATTCGTGAACATGCAATGATATGCTTCTTTTACATTTTCAGGGGTCTACAGCCGCGACAGGTAGGTAAGTATCCCTTTCCCGGTTAGCTGGAGATAAAAAAAAATGTTAAAATCACTTTAGCCGTCATGGAAATTATCCAATGCATCGATGTTCATGATTTAAATCGGGAGGTTGCCCAAAGCATGAATAAAACATGCACGATACATCACAAAATCCCCTCGTTGGATAAATTTTGGGAAAGAAAGAAATGAATTTTTCCAAATATGATTATTTGTCAAATCATTCAAAAGGATGTTTACTCAAAAGAGAGGCGAACCCAGTCCAAACACATCCTACATACACTTGAGAGATGAGGGAAGTGAATCGGATGGCAAAATCTGTACCTACGGAGGTAGGGACCATTCGCAGCGATTACATGGATTGGGACGACGGAGGCGTTCGTTTCATGTCCCCTAAACACTACAGGTAACCGTTGATAACCCCTTGAACGGCGATTTTCATTCTTAACCCTGTCAAGAACCACCCCACATCGGGGCAAAATGGAGGTGAGTCCAGCAGCATCAGGAGGAAATGGTTAGAAATTTTCTTGCTCGGACTAACATTAATCTTTGTGTGTTGTTTATATGGTAATCCAAGTGCCATAGGATGATGAGAAGCATTCATTTCTCTATCACACACACCGAATCCTTTGCATAGCCAAGTTGAGCCTGCAAAGTCATTTCATAAACCCGTTGGTGATCATTGCACTTTCCAAGACGGATGCAACATCACTTCAGAAACGAGGGAGTTCAAGACCTAGGGTTTACGAAAAAGCTACTAAGTCGATACTCAAGCGTGCTAAGAGCCAAGTCATATATCTAGCACAATTGCCAAGCATCCCGCTTGCGACAAGGGATTAAAGAAATCCCCAGCATCAGATAAGAAAAAGCAAAGTGTCTGGTAAAAGCAAGGCCGATGCTCGCATAAGCTGTTTGATTGATCCCCAGTAAAGTCTGGTCGGGAAAAGAGGAAATTCCTAAAAGAGTAGTATCAAAAGGGCTACTCCCCAAATGGCGTCAAGCGCGGAGCAAAGATATAGAGAGAATTATCGGTCTCTGAATGCAACAAGAGACGCTCTCTAAAGGACTTGTGCACACCTCAAAAGCGGTTGTACACCTCAAAAACTGAATATGCAGAATGGAAAAGACAGGTGACGAATTTGCAATGATCACCAATGTCAATCCCCTCATAAATTCTGGGCCAAAAACAAGCCTTTTTCGGTCCCCAATCCTACCAATGTCATAACCCTGAAACATTCTTCTCTGACTAAGACATTTGGGTTAACATATAGCTTAGCTCGAAGAAGTACGAGCAAGACTATTTCTTTCTCATTTTGCAGGGTTCTCGACTTGTAAACCCGGAGCAGATGGTGAAGAATTTCATTCAAATGACCTTACTCAAAAGTGAGTCCCTCTTGAAGATCAATAACCAAGCCCAACATTACGGTCCCATGGAAGACCTCCCGACCGATCAAAATGTATGCGCTGCGAATGATCCTAAAACCTAGGCACAGGTTAATAGGAAGTTGAGTGCATTCCTTACAAAAGACCATTATCACAGAGCGGTGAGGAGCCCTCTTGGATGAGAAATTCTCCAATAGATGTTTTGAACAAACTCTTTTTGGAAATTTCAAATTGTTTGATCCAGATTTTCCGTGCAAGGGATTTGTGATCACATTTGCATGTTGCAAGAATGCTTTGGACAACCTCCAGCATCAAAATGCACATTTCACAATTAAAACTTAAGTCATACGGTTTTTGTCAAATGGACAGCCGTGGTCTTCTCAAAAATTACTAACGTTTTCTTGGTGAAGAAAAATCTTTCAAGCTCAAACTTCTGCAGGATACCTGGAGAACCCAGCTCCCAGAATGTCGCCTCAACAGACTAACGCGAGGCTTTGTCAAAATAAAATCTTTCACTGCTTCAAAACTGAATTCCCGACAAATTTCAGGATCTTTCAAAAGAAGGGGTGAGGATGTGACCCCTTTTCAAGATTTAGGCAGTCTCATCGGACGTGGAGAACCCTCGTCATGAGACCCCTTTTTAAAAATCAAGCAGTCCTAGCTTGACGTGGAGAACCCTCGTCCTAGGATCCATTTTTCAAAAATATCAAACAGTCCTAGCATGACGTGGAGAACCCTCGTCCTAGGACCTCTTTTCAAATATCAAACAGTCTCATCGGACGTGGAGAACCCTCGTCATGAGACCCATTTTCAAAATTTAGGCAATCTCATCGGACGTGGAGAACCCTCGTCATGAGACCCCTTTTCAAATCAAATCAATGGTAGATACCGCCTGAAGGGTCAAAACAAGGTAGATACCGCCTGAAGGGTCAAAATAATGGTAGAAACCGCCTGAAGGGTCAAACGAAGGTAGAAACCGCCTGAAGGGTCAAACAAAGGTAGAAACCGCCTGAAGGGTCAACCAAAGGTAGAAACCGCCTGAAGGGTCAAATCATGGTAGAAACCGCCATAAGGGTCAGCTCATGGTAGAAACCGCCATAAGGGTCAATACGAGGTAGATACCGCCTCAAAGATCGACACGAAGGTCCGATCCACCATACGGATTAAAATCTCTGGCAAATCCCAAAGCGTGGGAATGCGCCTTCCTTAGGTTCCTACCAATTAGGAATCTCATAATGGTATGACCTACCATACAGGTCAGAACTTAATCTCCCTAGGATTTTCTGTGACGAGTCCTAGGCATCTTCTTGAAAGTTGTCGCAACCGGCAGCATCCGACAGGTGAGCTTCAGGTAAGCCTCTCTCACTCCGGCCCATGTTCGAATTGCAAGAGCAAACCGGAGATTAATTTGAGCTTTCATCAAAAGGCTTAAGGATCCAATGTCATAGCATTTCTTTTCCCCAGTCGAGTCGGTTAAGATTCAGGTGCCACCTTGTCTTTGAGAGAAACCTCTAACGAGATTCCTCTCAAAGAGGGGCAGCTGTTGACACCTGATTTTTGACCATCTATTATTGTGATTTTTATTTTTTAAAATTAATTAAAAATATCAAAAAAAGTCATAAAATTACAAAATTAACTTTGGAAGCCTTGGCTTGGCCTTAGGAACCAATTTTGAACAAAAAATATTTTTTGGTATTTTTTTAATATTTTTTGAATTTATTTAATTGTTAAAAATACCCAAAAAATAAAAAAAAAATACCATTCGTGGTCATAAAAATACACAAAAATATTCAATAATTTTGTTTTAATTTCCTCTTCAAGTGTGTCACTTTAAATCTTGAAAATTCGGCTTGGGTCACTATGTTCCTTCACAAACATAAACCTGAATCGGGCATAAAAAATCCTTTTCAAGTCTTTTAATTTTCAATTCTCACTTTTTATAAGCTATGACATTGAATCCTAAAGTCTCGAAATGCAATTAGGTCAATTTGCCCTCCAATTTGATCAATTTTAAACAAAAGGGCTTAATTGCATAAAAATCTTTCAATTTAGTCACCGGTTTCACAATCTTCGAAATTAAATTTCATACGGACATACCCATTGAAATTAAACACCTCTACCCAATATTTTTCATCATGAGGAATCCATTGGTGGCGTCAATTTTGACAAATTGGTTTGTTTGGACCTTCAATTAAGCAAATATCAATTTCGGATCCTAAGGGCAATTTGGGGTTTTCACTAAATTTCAATCAATTGATTCATGAAAATACCCATATTTGATAGAAAACATGTCAAGGAGTCCGATTTTGCCATCAATTTTATGAAAATGGGATGATTAGGTGCCCAATTTGGAAAAATTAGGTCGAACCGGGCCGGTCGGGTCAAGCCCGACCCGACCCACGGCCGAAAGCAGGGCAGAGCAGGGGAAAGCTCGGGGTGGTGGAGCCGGGGCGTTTTTTTTTTTAATGAAAAGGGGCTATGGACGTGGGGAACATGTCCAGAGGTTGGTGCTCGCCAGCGGAAAGGTGGTGGCCGCGAAAAGGGCGGTCGGCCACCATAAAAAAAGATGGGATTTTTTCAGTGCTTGAACGGAGCTCGGCTGAGGCAGAGGGGGGACTTTCAGGACGAACCCGAGGAAGAGGTGAGCACCCGGACTCGGAGCTCACCCGCAAATCGTCGTCAAAGCCTCCCTACCCGCAGGCGACGCTCGAACAGGTCGGTACCTCCCTCTGTCTTCATTTTTACTTAAGGACGCCAGGTGTTTGATGAAACGCCCGATGGGCTATGATTTTCTTAACTCGCGGTCATGTCCTCCCCGGCCATTATTACTTCAGGCCATGCCCTAAACCCGCTTTATAAGTAACTCTAAGTCCGGCTTGGTGTTTATTTTGCATCGAAAATGGCCGAGAATGATGGCCCGAGCTTCGTCATGCTCGGAACAAGCCGAGGGCTCACACCGGCGAGACCGGCGGCCGCCGATCAGCAAAGGACCTCAGGTGAGTCCCTAAACCTTACCTCGATGCTGCTCGATTGAATCGAATCAAGCTTTGAACGTGAAAAATTCTCTGCGAGTTTTCGCCGGAAACGGAACTGTGGGGGGTCTGATTTGCGATTTTCCGGCCGTTTTCTTGCCTTGTATTGGTCGTATGTTAATCATGGAATGTTGAGGAGTCGAATGGCGAAGAAACCAGCTAAAAAACGTGAAGTTTTGGTTCGGATCACACTATCCCGGCGAGGATTCCGGCGAACTCGCCGGAATAATCACTGTTCCGGCGAGTCGCCGGTCGTCTTCTCCGGCGGGCTGTGAGTCCGTTGACAAGTCAACGCTGACGTGGCATGCCACGTCAGCAGCCACGTCAGCGTGGTGGCCCCTGGCCGTGAATAAAATAAAATCAAATCGGACGGTGGAGAACGAGCCACGTGTCGCGATCTTAGGCGTCCATTCAAAATCCGCGAAACGGTGCCGTTCTGTCATGGAGGAGGGCGGGCCGGTTCATAGGTCGCGGATCTGGGCGTGGGCCGGGTCATCCGACCCGGTCCGGATAATTTTTTTTATATATATTATTATTTTTAATAATAATAATAATAGAAAATTCAAAAATTCAATAAAAAAAATGAAAAATCATAAAAAAACTCAAAAAAATTCGAAAAATTCAGAAAAATTCTAGAAAATTCCAGAAAATAGGAAATGGCCACATTCAACTGGCCACGACCAGTTTTGGGTCTTTTCACCCCCCCGATCTTTCCAAAAATGACGGTTTTGCCCTTCCGGCAAACCGTCTTCCAAAACAAATTCTAAAAAATTCAGGAAAATCCTAAAAAATAGGAAGTGGCCACAAACAACTGGCCAAGACTCATTCCGGGTGTTTTGAACCCCGACCCTTCTTAAAATGACGATTTCGCCCTTCGGGCGAATCGTCTTCCAAAAATTGAAGAAAAAATCAAGAAAATTCCAAAAAATTCTCAAAAATGGGAAATGGCCACAATCAACTGGCCATGGAATATTTTGGGTAATTCGGAATCCAAATCTTCCAAAAATGACGATTTTTCCCTTCGGGCTAATCGTCCCCCAAATCTTCCCATTTTACCCCTGGTTCCAAATCATTCCTCATCTAAGCCCTTATGGCTGTACTGGGAAACCGTTGATTTGAATTGATGTGCATTAGTGTGATTTATTTATGTATTTTATTGCGCTTTCATTAAAAATCGATTGTGATTGATAGGAACAGTCTTCCAATCTACGTGAACCTGAATTAAGCCCACCTCATCTAAAATTGCGCCTGTATGAACTCTTAGCTAGGAAAATCACTCGCGTTAGGTACCGAAAGGGCGTTGGTAATGACACCGGCGTAACCAAGTCCCCGATCCCAAAATCTCTGGTTCCGCAGAACTGATCGATCTCTCCCAATCGATCAGTAAGGTTTTCGGTCTACCCTCCAAGAAAGACCGGTGGCGACTCCAAATGCATGGACAAGTTGCACATGCCACCACGACCACACTGAAGGTCGAAAGTGATCGACTCTTATCGTCGAATCATTCTAAAAAATACTCCCGCCGCGATTTGGTATGGGCCTGGGAGGGCCCGCGCCGATCCAAGGCCCGCGATCGGTAATCCATTTGCCGCGTCTGCTTCCGGACGGGTCGCGACACCTGAAATCTCGCAGAAAGACGATTCTGAATATTATCCTTTCAACATGTTAGGTGACATTCTGGGATCTGGGGACTCCAGGCATCCTGCAGAAAGCTCAAACCTACGAAAACTTTTATAACATTCTTCTAGGATTTAGGAGTTACCTGAAATCTCACAGAAAGACGATTTTGAATATTGTTCTTTCGACATGTTAGGTGACATTCTGGGATCTGGGGACTCCAGGTATCCTGCAGAAAGCTCAAACCTACGAAAACTTTTATAACATTCTTTTGGGATTTAGGAGTTACCTGAAATCTCGCAGAAAGACGATTTTGAATATTGTCCTTTCGACATGTTAGGTGACATTCTGGGATTTGGGGACTCCAGGCATCCTGCGGAAAGCTCAAACCTACGAAAACTTTTATAACATTCTTATGGGATTTAGGAGTTACCTGAAAATCTCACAGAAAGAAGATTCTGAAACTTATCCTTTTGACATGTGATGTGACAGTTGTCGCGACCCGTCCGAAAACACGGACGCAGCTAATGGATTACCGATCGCGGGTCTTGGATCGGCGCGGGCCCTCCCAGGCCCATACCAAATCGCGGCGGGAGTATTCTTCGAAGGATTCGACGATAAGAGTCGATCGCTTTCGACCTTAGTGTGGTCGTGGTGGCATGTGCAACTTGCGCATGCATTTGGAGTCGCCACCGGTCTTTCTTGGAGGGTTGACCGGAAACCTTACTGACCGATTGGGAGAGATCGATCAGTTCTGCGGAACTAGAGATTTTGGGTTCGGGGACTTGGTTACGTCGGTTTCATTACCAACGCCCTTTCGGTACCTAACGCGAGTGATTTTCCTAATTAAGATTTCATGCAGGCGCAATTTTGGGTGAGGTAGGTTTGATTCAGGGTTTCATGCATATTGGAATACTATTCCTATCAATCACAATCAATTTAAATGAAAGTGCAATCAAGCGCATAAATAAACCATATCAGTGCATATCAATTCAAACTAATGGCCTCCTGGTATAGCCATAGGGGCTTAGGGAAGGTGTGATTTCGGACCGGGGGTAAAATGGGAAGATTCGGAGGCGATTAGCCCGAAGGGCAAAATCGTCACTTTTTGGAAGACTTGGATACCGAATTACCCAAAATATTCCATGGCCAGTTGATTGTGGCCATTTCACATTTTTGAGAATTTTTTGGAATTTCTTGATTTTTTCTTCAATTTTCGGAAGACGATTTGCCCAAAGGGCGAAATCGTCATTTTAAGAAGGGTCGGGGTTTAAAACACCCGGGATGAGACTTGGCCAGTTGTTTGTGGCCATTTCCTATTTTTTTGAGATTTTCCTGGATTTTTTTAGAATTTTTTTTGGAAGACGGTTTGCCGGAAGGGCAAAACCGTCATTTCTGGAAGGACCGGGGGTCAAAAGACCCGAAACAGGTCGTGGCCAGTTGAATGTGGCCATTTCCTATTTTCTGGAATTTTTTAGAATGTTTCTGAATTTTTCGAATTTTTTTGAATTTTTTATGATTTTCCATTTTTTATTGAATTTTTTTATGTTTTTGAATTTTTTTAATTTTTTTTAATATTTAAAAATATTTTCGGGCCGGGTCAGACCCGGCCCGCGCCTCGCGGGCGCCCGGCCCGACCCTACGGGTCGAAACCGGCCTAAAACGACGCCGTTTTTGATTTTTTTGAGAATTTTCTAATTTTTTAACATTTTTTATTAATATCCGAAAACCCACTCATCGGATGGTCCAGAATGCGCCACGTGGCCCTTCGTGGTGCGTCCGATCTTCAGATGGATCGGACGATCCCCAGGGCACCACTTGGCGCATCCTCAGCCGTCGGATCGTTTTTTTATTTTATTATTCGAAAATCATTTATTAATCTGAAAATCATTTTTTTATTTTCCAAAATTCCCAGATCGCGACACGTGGCGAAGCCACGGCCGTCCGATCTGGGTTTTGTATTTTATCACCGCGGCCCCCACCCGGCTGACGAGGCTGCCGACGTGGCATGCCACGTCAGCCTTTGACCTGCTGACCGGTTCAGTCCGCCGGAACAGTGATTATTCCGGCGAAGTCGCCGGAATGACGCGAACCGAACCAAAACTTGGTATTTTTTTTACCATTTTAACACCATTCGACTCCTTAGGACCTCAGCATGAACATGAGACACAAAAATGGAAGGTTTAACGTCGGAAAGACGGCGAACAGGACAACCACAGCCCCGGTTCCGGCGAGCGACTACCAGAAACTTTTTCTCGTCTAAGCTTGGTTTCATTCATTCAAACAACATCCAGTGAAGGTCTAGAGGCTTACCTGAGGTCCACGAGCTTCAGTGGTTAGCAGCCGGCGGTTCCCAAATCCGAGCTCCGGCGAGGTCACCGAATAGATTTGGTCCGGCCATTTTGACCGATTCCATGCGAGAAAAAGGTAAAGCCAGGCTTAGTGAACATTCTTAATGCGATTTTGAGCATGAAAACACGAAATAGAGGTGACCACAGTTCGCAACTCGAATCAACCGAATATGTTCACTTTTGGAATTTCATCGAGCATGTGGCGCGCATCCTCAGAAAGTTGCTAAAATGATTTCGTCGAAGCTCGACGAGGGATACCGAGCCAAAATGGCTATTGAGTAATTCTATATGCACCGTTAGGAGGATCGGTTACTATTGGTTTTGGTCCGACTCGATCGAAATCGAGCCGGACCGACGAGCCCTGTTCAACGGCGCAAAAACAGAGTAAAAGCAGGGGAGGGATACTGACCGTGTGTCCGCCGAGGGCTGACGGCGGGGCGTCGGTGTGGCGGCGATTCGATCGAGTCCCCGACTTCTTCCTCTCTCTATTTCACTCTCTTTTTCCTCTCTCTCGCTCGTGGATTCTCTCTCGGTCTCCCCCGATTCCCTCTCGGTCTCCCCCGATTTTCCTCTCGGTCTCCCCCGATTTTCCTCTCGGTCTCCCTTATCTCTCGGCTCCTACCCCCAACTTTTGTCCGTGGCCGACCATTGTTAGGTCGTGGACTGTCCACTCAACGTCCACTAACCCTCGGCCATCGCTTTTTACTAAAAAAATGGCCGCTCGCTGCTTTCTGTTGATCCCCTGCTTCTCGGTGAGTGCGGCAATGTGGGTCTGCAACAAAGTTGCAGACCCTGTCGGACCGGGTCGGGTCGGGTCTGACCCGACCGGCCCGGTTCGACCCATTTTCTCTAATTGGTCCCCAAATCGACTTAGTTTCATGAAATTGATGGCAAAATCGGACTCCTTGACATGTTTTCTATCAAATAGGGGTATTTTCGTGAATCAATTGGTTGGAATTTAGTGAAAACCCCAAATTACCCTTAGGATCCGAAATTGATTTTTGTTTAATCGAGGGCCCAAACGACCGAATTAGTCAAAATTGAGGCCACCGGTAGATTCATCATGATGAAAAACATAGGGTAGAGGTGTTTAATTTCAATGGGTATGCCCGTATGAAATTTAATTTCAAAAATTGTGAAATCGGGAACTAAATTGAAAGAAAATTATGCAATTGAGCCATTTTGGCTAAAATTGATCAAATTGGAGGGCAAATTGACCTAACTGCACTTCAAGACTTTAGAATCCAATGTCATAGCTTACAAAAAGTGAGAATTGAAAATTAAAAGACTCGAAAAGGATTTTTTAGGCTCGGTTCGGGTTTATGTTTGTGAAGGAACATAGTGACCCGAGCCGAATTTTCAATATTTTAAGTGACACACTTGAAGAGGAGATTAAAAAAAATTATTGAATATTTGTGTGTATTTTTATAACCACGAATGGTATTTTTATTATTTTTTTGGTATTTTTAATAATTAAATAAATTCGAAAAATTATTAAAAATTACGAAAAATATTTTTTGTTCAAAATTGGTTCCTAAGGCTAAGCCAAGGCTTCCAAAGTTGATTTTGTGATTTTATGACCTTTTTTGATATTTTTAATTAATTTTAAAGAATAACAATAATAATAATATATGGTCAAAAATCAGGTGTCAACAATAGTCCGGGATTTGGGGACTCCAAGTATCCTGCAGAAAGCTCAAACCTACAAACATTTCATCAAAAGATATTTTTTCTGGGATACAGGATTACCAAGGATCCTACAGAAAAGTAAGCTTGACAGCTCTTCTTCACAGAGCAAGGCATCCTTCTAGAATCTGGGGCTACCATGAGTTCTGTAGAAGTTTAACCAAAAAAGATAGCATTCTGAGATCTGGGGTTACTAGGAATCCGTCAGAAGCTTAGTCATATAAACTTTTCTTCTCAGAGAAAGGTGTCATTCTGGGACTTGAGGTTGCCACGAGTCCTGCAGAAATTTAAACCAAGAGAGATTGCATTCTGGAATTTGGGGTTACCAGGAATCCATCAGAAGCTTAGTCATACAAACTTTTCTTCTCAGAGAAATGTGTCATTCTGGGACCTGGGGTTGCCACGAGTCCTGCAGAAATTTAAACGACAAAAGATAGCATTCTGGGATTTGTGGTTACCATGAACCCAGCAAAAGCTTTGACTAAGGAAGGTTATGTCCTTCTAAGATTTGGGGTCATCAAAGATCCAAGAAAGCTTGTGTTCTTTTGAGATCTAGGATCGCCAGGAATCCTGCAGAACCTTAAACAAGCAAATTTTTTTTACCAAGAAATATGTCTTTTTAAGATCCGGGGTCATCAGAGATCCAAGAGAGCTTGTGTTCTTTTGAGATCTGGGATCGCTAGGAATCTTGCAAAAGCTTAAACAAGCAAATTTTCTTTACCAAGAAATATGATGTCCTTCTAAGATCTGGGGTCATCAGAGATCCAAGAGAGCTTGTGTTCTTTTGAGATCTGGGATCGCCAGGAATGCTGTAAAAGCTTAAACAAGCAAATTTTCTTTACCAAGAAATATGTTCTTCTAAGGTCTGGGGTCATCAGAGATCCAAGAGAGCTTGTGTTCTTTTAAGATCTAGGATCGCCAGGAATCCTGCAGAAGCTTAAACAAGCATTACCAAGAAATATGCCCTTCTGGGATCTAAGGTTGCAAGAAATCCAGCAGAAGCTCAAACTTGAAAGTTATTCTTCATAAAAGAAGTAGCATTCTAAGATCTGAGGATACCAGGGATCTTACAGAAGCTTGAACATGTAAACTATTTCTTACCAAGAGAGGTTGTGTTCTTCTAGGATTTTGGGTTACCAGAAATCCTACAGAAGTTCAGACATGTAAATTGTTTCTTATCAAGAGAGCTACAAGCCATTCTGGGAACTGAAGTCATCAAGAATCTTGTAGAAGCTCCAATCTGAAAAATTTTCTCACCAATGGCACATCAATGGTCTTTAAGTGATATCTAATGTCAAGCTGTCATCACTTTATGACTTATATCGTAGTCATGAAAAATTTCAATAAATGCATTACGATGCTGGAGGTTATTCAAAACACCTTGCAACATATGAAAGTGATCAAAAATTCCTTGTGGGGAAAGTTTGAATCAAACAATCTGAAATTACCAAAAGAGTTTGGTTAAAACGTCAATTGGAGTATTCTCATCAAAAAGGACTTCTCACCGTTTTTGAGATAATGGTCTTTTATCAAGAATGCACTCGAATTTCCTATCAAACATGTGCCTAGGGTTCAGGATCATTCGTAGTGAATACACCTCGATCGATCAGGAGGACTTTCAAGGGACCGTAATGTTGGGCTTGGTCAACGATTTTCAAAGGGGGAATTGCAAGCAAGTCAAGGCTTTTGAAGAGAAGTCTTCAACGTCAGCTCCAAGTTTACAAGTCAAGAAACCTGCAAAATGAGAAAGAAATAATCTTGCTCGAACTTCTTCGAGCTAAGCTTAGACATTAAACCCTATGTCAATCTAAGTGCCTTAATCAGAAATGGCTTTTCAGGGTTATATCGTAGGTAGGATTGGGGACCAAAAAAGGCTTATTTTTTGCTCAGAATACGCGAAGGGTTTAACATTGGTGATCACTGCAAGTTTGCCGCCAGTCTTGTCCTCTTCGGTTCAAAGAGCGTCTTCAGTCTTCGAAGTGCATTGATAATCTTTGAAGAGCATCGTCAGTCTTTTGAGAACACTCTTTGTGTTTGGAGAGCATTACTGATCTTCGGAGAGCATCATCAGTCTTCGAAGCGCACATTTGTCTTTAGAGAACATCTCTTTCATGTCAAGACGGCGTCAACATCTTGTCTATGCTTTCGTCATCTGAATGTGACATAATCTGGGAGTATCTTTCGCAATCCAGCTCCCTTGGGATTTTCTTTTACAACCAGATCTCACTAGTGACCTATACAAAGGTATCATGCCATCTTTTGGCATTTACAAGATTAAACACATGATTCACAAGTGTACAAGTATTTGGATAGGCATCGGCCTTGCTTTTACCAAGCACTTTGCTTTTTCTTGATGCCCAAGATTGAATTTTTATCTCTTTTTTTCTTTTTCTCACCTTTTGTTGAAATCCCACCTTTTCCTTTCTTTTGGGAATTAGGATTTCCAAATGAGTGTGCTAGATGTACAACTTGAATCTCAGCACTCAAACATTAACCCAAGAATTTTTCATAATTCCCATATTTTGAACTATTCCGCTCTTGAAGTGACGTTGCTTCCATCTTGGAATATGTAATGATCACCAACGGATTTGTGAAACGAACGTATAGGCTCAACTGGGCTGTGCAAAGAGTAAAAGTGTATAGGATAGAGAAACGAATACTTTTCGTCATTTTAAAGCAATTGAATTACCATAGAAGTTAAAATGACAAGCAACACGCGAAGATTGATGTAAGTCTGAGCAAGAGAATTTCTAACCATTTACCTCCTTATACTGCTGGACTTACCTCCAGTTGGCCCCAATGTGGGGTGGTTCTTGATGGGGGTAAAGAATGAAACCGTCGTTCAATGGGTTATCAATGGTCACCTGTAGTGTTTAGGATAGAGAAATGAATGCCTATGTCTTCCCTATCCATGTAAACAATGCGAATAATCCTTACATCCGTAGGTCAAGGTTTCGCTATCCTTTCCACTCCACTCATCTCTCAAGTGTATATAGGACTTGTTTGGATTAGGCTTGCATCTTGTCTGAGGAAACATCCTTTTGAACAATTTAAACAACCCTTGTTGGAAAAGTGCATTTCTCTTTCTCCAAAATTTACCCTTCAAGGGGATTTATGTTGCACTGTGCATGTTTCAATCATGTTCAAATAACATCCAAGTTTAAACATGAATACCAATGACATGACTGTGAGAATTCTGTGTTTTTCTAGACATGATAATTGAATGCACGCTAGATTTCAAGAAGCCTTCAAATTCTAGTAATAAGGATTCTGAAAGTTTTAAAAACCTAAGAGATTGGGAAATGAGTACTTACTTGCCCAGCGTGGCTGGGGATCCATGAAAATATAAAAGGAATATATCAGTGTATGCTCTCGAATTTTAAAAAATTAGAACGATACACCTTACCCTTGATCATGCACTCCAATGGAAGTGCATCGGTTCATGAAAATCTGCGTTTTTCCTAACAACACAGGATGGTTAAGTGTTCTAAAATTTCTTGAAATTCTCAGTCTTTGGAGAAGAAGGCATGTACTAGGCCGCCACGACAGTAAGCCCTCTTGATCATGCGTTCCAATCTAAATGCCGATGTGCGGATTACAGAAATCGGCCATTTTGACCTATGGCGATGATCGCTTTGTCTGATTGGGCAATGAATCTTGCTTGATGACTCCATTCATCCTTTTGGGTTTGTTCCATTCCATTCTTCGAAGTTCCTTATTTAAAGAAAAATGAATTCTTATCAAAAGGTATGTTAAAGCATGTGATGTGGAAGCGATACTTTTTACCCTCCACTCGATCTTATAGCCAAAGATCATTTCTTGAATGCTTGACTTCCGAAGCTGTTATCTCCAAAGATTATTTCGCCTTGAATTTGCGTCGGTGAGTTCTTTCCTTCTTAGTTCTTTTGAATGTCAATAATTTTCTGTTGAAATTAGGGCAAATTCATATTAGGAGAAAGATCGTTGAGGGTCAAATTAGAACGACACCAAGTTACCCTCCACTCAAGTTTGTATCTTGAGGCTTGATTCTGATCTGAACGACTCTTCCATCACGTTAATTGATCTTGCTGGGAATGAAATGCCACTTTTTCATCCAGTCGCGTAGATGATTCGCTTTCCCCAGTTAGGCGTGACTTATCATGACTAGGTAACGCTTGCCCCAGCTAAATGGCTCTATTCATTTTTGCATTTTCATGCAATACCCTGTCCAATTTGGGATATCTCTTGCTTGGATCGTCCCTTTACTTTCCACCTTTGAGGTGTCATCCTTCCAATGTTTGAGAAGATCGTTTACTTCAATCGTCTTGTCACTTGTGACCATCCTTGTGATGTTCTCCTCTTATTGGACCCATGATAATATCCTATCGGCGTATTCTGCCACAAAAAGAAATGGTTTTGCATTAGCAAATGCGAGAAAAAGAGGTAAATTGGATACGACACCCAACTACCCTTCTTTTGTCAATCGTCGATATTTCTCTTTTGATTGAGTCCATTCTAATATTGTATACTGATATGGACAACATTTATCGAATCCCTCCATCCATGCTTGAAGGCGTTGGTAACATCAATAATCCATTTACCCCAGTTGGACGACGTCTACCTTGGCCAATGCCCTAGCATTTTTCATATCCTTTGATAATTTTCAATCCCATTTGAAGAGGTCTTCGTACTTGTACATGAAGTAATGAGTATTCATCCATGTTTGACTTTATTTGAATCACTTAAGAACATGATACTCCCTTTGAGGTATCGCATTTCCGTTGATCAAGGAAATCGTCTCTTTTGGTTGCTTTGCCCCAATAGGGCATGTCTTGATGCTTGTCGCCTTTGGGGTTGATATCTTGCTCCAATATGCTATCTTGGTGGCATATGAGAATCTTGCCCCAACTTGGGTCCTTGACAAGAAAAGAGGGGTTTGCCCCCAATGAATTTCCTTTGTTGACTTTACTCATCTATCTTGACCACCAGAATCTTCGATTGTTTTCGTTTGTCTCTTGGTAGCTTGACAACTTTGGAATTTTTCACATAGCAACTTGGCGGGTCTCTCAATCACAGTCGCCCTCGAAGTGTCAGATGTTTCCCTGTCAAAAGGAAATAAGGGTCATGTTTAAATTGCATACAAAATGGACCATTGGAGTTTATACAATTTACCCTTCACATTCGTCTTTTGGGTCTTGACATTTTCCTTTCATTTGGATTCTTTTGCCTTGACCTGTCAACATCTTTCAAGGAAGAATATGCATATAAATGATGTACGCATGATATGCATGATGCAAGTGATCTAAGATGATTCGTGTTTGCAACGAAAAATGAATTCGTGCCTTTCACTCTATTCACAGAAAGCATCTCTTATCAAGTATGCAAATCTGTAAAGTTTGAATTCTTTCTTTTCGAATGCTTTTTTTCAAAGAAACTTCTAATTGTTAAGAAACTTTTTCAAGTTTTCTCGAGAATTTTGTTCACAAATTGAGCCATTATGACGCTCTTGAAATCTTCTATCCTAAATGCATGTATGAGATGATATGAAAAATGGGTACTCCCTGTTCTGTCATTTGAAGTCGTTGCTTCTTGGGTGTCTTGACTCTGTTCGTCACCTGAGAGGAAAAAGATAGGAAATATTATTCACACATCTGATTGAGACTTATTTAGGAACGATACGTCCTTTTTTTATCAAGAGGGATGGCTCGGCATAGTTCTTCTTGGAAGCGTTGTTACTATGGCGAAACGCATTTTGTATTCAATGGATGGACTTCATTCCATTATGCTTTATGGGTGATAACCACCATTTCAGGACTTGCCCCACGTATCACCATGGCAAATCTGATGTCTTCGATTTCGGCATGCTTTCTTCCCTGTTGGTTGAGTCAATCACTTCCATGTCAGGTGATTTTGGCGTTTGACATCCTTCAATCTATTATGACACGTGTCTTAAACTAACATTCTCTGTATATGAAAGAGAAACATCTCAGTCATTTGTATGGAATGAAATCAGGATAAGGGACAATTTACTCCCTTTTGTGACATCAGAGGATAAAACTTCATTGTAATTATCCGAAGGTCTTGGCATTTGATGTCCCACGATGTTCAACACTGTTTGGGTTTTGTCACTCTCCTTCTTGAGGTTGGGTGATCTTTCACCACTATTGATGCATTTCAATCTGTTTAGAGAGAAAGCAAAAATGTTTGACATTTGATTATGAAAATCAATTACTAAAACAAGTACTCCCTCTTGATTCAAAGATGGACAACGATCATCTATTCTTGGTCTTTTCGATTTGTCATGACTTCATGACGCTCCTCAAGCACCCTACTACTCGAGATTCACAAGTGTAGATTTATCTCTATTTGTGTACATTTACACCTTGAAGTGTTGCTTCGCAAATAAGAATTCAGTTTTCTTCATCCCTACATATAGAAAAGGAGATGATCATTTCATATCTTGAGAGGATTGAAATGATGAACGATATACACCCTTTTGTGGTTGAGTGATCATCAATCTCATGGTGAGAAACACGAGTATTTGTACTCCTTGATACGTGCTTCAATTGGCGATCGTGCCATGTCACATTGGCCTCCAGTTTTAAGGGTCCACAATTGAGTCTTTTTTAAAGAGACAAATGTCGACCTCACACAATCCTTTTATTTCACCTACATGACATGAGGAATGAATACGTCAATTGTTGCACCAAAAGCTCTAATTGAAACGATCACAGACTTACTATCCCCAAAGTATATTTCATCAGCTCCCATCATCTTGAGCATTAGGAATGAAGGAATGTTCCTTAACAATCCCCACTCATTTTTTATAATCATCTGCAAGTGTGAGTAACCATGTTATCCTATAAACAAATCAATTTAATTTGGAATGAATACATCCTTTTTGACTTAGAGAGGTCGATCCAAATCAGGTTGCCCCTTTTTCATGTTGTCTTGTTCTGGTTTCATCATAGTCGATTCATCTTATTTTGGAAACCCAATGGGTGGCGTCTGATGAAGGTGCATTTCCTTTCATCTTACAGGGAAAATAAGTCTCGCATCATTGGCCTTCAACCATTTTGACCTGTTGGCAAAAGAAATAACCGAGCAAGTCAAGTATAACACTCGAAGTTTTTATTGGAATGATTACAGTTTTACCATTGTTCCATCACATCTTGCATGTGATTAGATGAAGAAATCTTCAATAAATGTCTGTCATGTATAACCTGTCAGAAAGGAGACACACTTAGCATTTTACATAGCACAAACATCTCTCAATGAGGTCGCCTCTTATAATGAAAGCAAGGCGACAATACATATCCCATAATCCCTATTTACGGGCTTCTGATGTCCGCCAAGATTTCAAAATAATAGGAGACATCATTAAAAGATCGTTCTACGGTCATCAATTGAACGGCCATTTAATTCCAAAGATTTTACATACAAATGAGGGCATTAATCTTGAAAGATTACTTTGTGACATTTTTCTTGTAAAAATCATGTGATCCTTGTTTTTAGGAAATCACTACACAAAATGTGATTGCAAACATGGCCTTAACTTTATGCCCCAAAATCTTGAATTGGAAGAATTTTAGACATAAAAAATGTCATCTTAATCCATGGTTGAAAATTTGGATGAACCATCTATTCCGTAGGGACGGCTTAGAAGTGTTTCAACTTTGTATCCAAAATTCATTGTAAAAAATTTTCATTTGTAAACTCAAACACCCAGGGCATTCTGTTGATTTCCATGAATTTCCTATCATGAAATTTCACTAGGAAATGAACAAGTAGAGGGAAAAATCATACTTACAGTGATCCACGGGATTTTTTTTTTTTTAGGTATACCAACCTTCCACAGACATGCGCATGAGACAAGTGGGGGGTATACTCTAAAAATCAAAAATCAGGTGAGGAACCTATGACACGGGCTCCCACGATCCAAATATGGCAGATTCCTCCTCAAGAGTACCCACCCAAGAGGGCTAGATATCGCCAATTTGGATTGTGAGCATGAACGAACACGAAAGTCTCAAGTGCCATCAAACACGAGATCCTTTCGCATCCTTTCCCTATCTAAGGTAACCTAGAGGTGGTTGCAGTCGGGGTTTGACCGCCAGTGTGTGCGATGTGTCATGATCATCGCAATGCAAGTCATGCACAGCAGTTTGTATCAAACACCGCTTCAATATGTGCATAATATAAACATACATTCCCAACTCCAATCTGCAGAAAAAATGTCAACAATCACTCCACCCCTTATTTCTCCAAGCTGCAAAAACATCTAACACAATGGTTAGCGTACGTACCTCACCTTCGAGAGCATATGCAGAAAATAAGGTCAGATAAACCAATCAACTTTTTAATCGGCTCAAGTCCTCTGGAATTCTTAACCAGAAATTCTGGTTTAGAATAGTCGCCAGTCTGTCGCGACCCTCTCCTCGCGAGGAGCCCTGTCGGAGGGGGCTAATGGGCCGCCTGATGTTGTCTGATCGGACGCGAGCCTCTCCCAAGGTCCATTACCCAAATCGCAACGGCTGGATATACGTGGTCGACCTTCGGTGCGGTCTAGTGACATGTGATATGTGTACATGCCAAGGAGTCGCCACTAATCGTTTCGTGGAGGGTACGATCGGAAACCCTATTGAATAGTTGGGAACGATCTATTCGATTCTGCGGAAACCAGAGAAACGGGATCAGGGACTTTGTTACGCCAACTGTCAGAGTTGACGCCCTTTCGGCACCTAAGTTGAATGATTCATCTGATCCTAGGATTTCATACAGATGAGTTCATGCAGACAGGAATGGCTACCCTATCATTCACAGTCAGTAAAAGTAAGTGCGCAAATCAATGTCCAATACATGCGGATAAAATACATGAAAGCAGCATGGCATCCCTAATGAAGCCCTATTGGCCTAGAGAAGTATCAATCAATGCTTATGAATGATTTGGACATGATTCGCCCATGAGAGGCAGAATCGTAATTTTAAGAAATTTGGGGACAATTTGCCTCAAAAGGGAAAAATCATCATTTCAGATGAAATATGCAGTCAAAAGATGGTGAAATGGGATTGACAATAAAATCCTTCCATTTCCTATTTTTCGGGAATTTTCAGAATTTTTTTGGAATTTAAAAGTGATTTTACCTTTGGAGGGGTAAAATTGTCATTTTGGACAAAGACGAGAACTAAAAATCTTAAATATTAGGGTTGGTCACCCACCCAACTCAAACCCTAACTTTAAGCAATTTTCAGGACTCGATTGGGACAAGAAAGATGATTTTCCCATTGAGGGGCAAAATCGTCATTTTGAGAAAAGGGACGGGACTCGAAAATCCAAGCCTAAGAATTGGTCGCCTAACCAACCCTAATTCTTACCTTGGCATTATCGGCCTTATCTCGCATATACAGCAGAGGCGACTTACCCCTAAAGGGTAATATCGTCGAGTCTCGGAAGAACGGATAAGAAACCCCAAAAATAGGGTTAACTAGTTGTCTGTGGTCAATCCTCGATTTGTGGGGATTTCTAGAGTGTCTAGGATTTTCCCATAATTTTCTTATATTTTTTTTGGATTTTCTAGAATTTTCTAGCATTTTTTAGGATTTTCTAAGATTTTTCTGATTTTTTTTTAAATCATTTTCTAAATATTATTCGGACCGGGTCGGGTGACCCGGCCCACGACCCGCGGGCGACCGGCCCAGCCCGGATCCGACCCGCCTCAAAACGACGGCACTTTGGCCTTCTCCCGCTCGAATTTTCAAATTCCCACCCAAATCGAACCGACACTCCTGATTGCGCCACGTGGCGGCGTACGGACGGCTTGATCTAACAAAAGCAGTCGACGGCCACGATTGAAGAACTAGATTGAACCGTGGCCGTCCGATCTACGGTAATTTTTATTTCTGAAATGATTTTTATTTCCAAAAATACGAGATCGCGACACGTGGCTAACTCTCCACCGTCGGATCAAGTTTGTTGTTTATTCGGTTATAACCGAACGGCTGACGTGCCTGCCACGTGGGTGCCACGTCAACGCCACGTAGACGTTAACCTGGTCAACTTTCATTGACCGGTCAATAGGTCTGCCGACGAAGATGACCGGCGCCGGCGCTCCCTCCCCGGCGCCTCGTCGGAAGGCCATATCTCGGCCTTCCGATATCCGATCGATGCGAAACCAACGGCATTCAACTCGCCGTGACTTCCTCTACAACATATTAAAGCCTCGACACAGCAGATCAACATTTCATGCACGTGCTACCTCCGACCGAAGCCAAGCTCCGGCGACTACTCGCCCTAGACATTTCTAACGTTACTTAGCTAAACAAACCGATTAGGAAGCATCACCGAGAGTTGAAGAGACATACCTGGCCATCGGGAAGGCTCGACAAAGCCTGGACCGAGTTGAATCGTTCTCGGTGACTCAACTAAAGTTGAAGGTCGGCACGGCGTTTTATGCAACGACAAGGCAGAAAAAAGGTCGGAGAGTGATCAGTGATGCACAAGGAGCAATGCTAGATCAACAAATCGTGAAACGAGCCGGTGGAACTCAAGATGCCATTGATGGCCGAGGAGAAGCTTGAAGGAGGATCTCACCTTTTCAAAGAGCGTCGACGAGTATGGTTAGGTCCGACGCATTCTCCGGGGTGAGACAAAGCTAATGGGAGTGGTGGCGTCGATTGTCGTCGTCTGGATCGTCGAGAACCCGAGCTTGAATTTCTCGGGTTCGGAGCTCCAATGGCCGCCGCGCTCTCTCTCTCTCTCTCTCTCCTCTCTCTTTAGCCCTGTTTCTCTCTCACTCTCTAGCTCTCTCTGTTTCTCTATGTTCGTTTTTCTTTTTTTCTCGATCTTTTTCTGTTTTCTTCCTTGAATCCTCTCTTCGCGAGCTCTCTCTCTCGTCCTTTCTCCGCGAGCTCTCTCTCTCGTCCTCTCTCCGCGAGCTCTCTCTCCCTCTCTAGCTCTCTGTGTTCTTGCGTTTGTTCGGTTCTTGCGTCTGTCCTCCAACCCCTCTAACTGAATCTCCTATTGATCTGTTATATCCCCCCTCGATGAAAATCTGCGCGTTCCCAGAAGAACTTGGTTTTCGCTTGCCTCTCGTGCTTTCGGCGTGCTCCATGACGAGTCGATACTGGAGAGGAATCGGTCAAAAAATGGCCCTCATCCCCCCTAGTCTGGGTTGTGTACTTGTGGCCTTCTTTCCATTTGTCCTTTTTCTCGTCCTTCTGCACGCAGGGAACTTGGGAGAATTAAGACTAGAATTGTTCTTTGATGAACCCGGGTCAATGGGTTGACTGGGTTGGGTTAACCCGACCCAGTTGACCCGAGTTGGCTATTTTTTTACAAATTAGGTGTCCTGATGTGAAAATATCACAAAATTGACACTAAAATTAGACTCCATGGCACATACTTCATCTAAAAATGTGATTTTCATGACAAATACCTCTTGAATTGATTGAAAACCCCAAATATGGAGTATGATCCGAAATCGATTTTTGCCAAATTGATGTTCTTAATAAAGGAATTGGCTCCAATTGAGCCCACCATAAGATTCAGGAGGTCGAATACTATAGGGAGGAAGCATTGGGGTTCTCTGGATGTCCCTAAGAAAAGTTTAATTTCAGAATTGGCAATATATGGACTAAAATGAAAAGATTTTTATGCAATTTGGTCCCTATAGCCAAAATTGATCAAATCAACGTACAATTGAATCAAATTGAAATGTAAGGCAATCAAGCTGAATGTCAAGACTCGGAAAATGCAAAAGATTGCAAATAAAAAGACTCAAAACATATTTTTTGACAAATTCAACCCTGAGCGTTACAAAGAAACACACAACATTAAACTTGAATTTTGACTCTTGATGAGGTCAAAATGACAAGGGAATTAAAAGAAAAATATAGAATACTTTTTCATATTTTTGTGACCTCGAATGCTATTTTTGCTTATTTTTCATTTATTTTCCATTTTTTGAAAATACTAAAAATATGAAAAAATACGGAAAATTATTTTTTGGTCAAAAATGGTTCCTTAGGCTTGGCCAAGCCACCAAAGTTGATTTTGTAATTTTTTTTTTACTTTCTATGGATTTTTTGTGATTTTTCAAAATAAGACTAAAAAAGACTTGGTCAAAAATCAGGTGTCAATACTCACTCCGCAGAAGTCTCTGGAAATCCTACTCTACTAAAGTTGACTCGTCCAGGAAACTCAAGAACTGTCACCTAAAGGTCTCACTATCTAATCGTCCCAAAGCCATCGCTCATTATCACTCCAAGTCTCAATCAATTTGGATCGAGCTGACCTTGTTTTGATACCAAACAAGCGGGGATGTCACGCCCCGAACCCGACGGGCATTTGAACATCCCGCCAGGTCGTTCTTCTTATTGTTATTACCCAGGATCCAGCAGCATTAGCGCAAACCTTTTTAAAATGCGATATTCATGGGGAAGCGAGAAAACAACTCCATACATAAAAAAAAAAAAAAAAAAACACAACATGACTTAGGACGGAAAAAGGGTAATCTTCTCGTTCACTCGCCAACTGGCTTCAAGGTCATAGAAAACAATACAAAATATAATTTCCTAAGGCTATGAAAGGGTTTCAAAAGTCGTCTTCAAATGTCACTCCATGGCAATCACGGGATTCCATCACTTGGGACCTGAAAATATTAATCTCACGACGGGGTGAGATATAAATCTCAGTAAGCTAAACCTAACCCTAAACTAGGCTGTCAATACCTCTAGACACCTTTGAAAAACGAGCATTTTGGAATAAAAACTTTGGCATGGCAAAAACATGGTGGTTTGTCAAAACATGACATTTCATTTCATTCAAATCGGCTTGATTCAGTAAAGAAAATCATGATTACTCTAAGTTTCGTACAATGGCAGGGTTTTCAATCGAAAACACACACTCGAGGCCATTTATGAGGCAATTTTTAAAACTAGTGAGGCAAAATTTTAGTTTCTCAAAATCCGTTCTTTGATATTCCGAAAAATAGATCTTTTCATTTCTGCCCATCCTGGGCCGCCCATCCTAGGCTGCGAGACGATTCAGTCAATCATATGACTCTCGATGCCCATTTTCAATCGAGATTGAATCGGTCAATATGATTACTCTTGCATCCGGATCTAGAGATTATTCGATCTCCATACAACTCTCGACGACCATTTTCTATCAAGATGATTCGGTCAGTATGAGACTCTCTAGCCGCACGACCACGTCAGGTCAAATGGAAGTAACTCCCTCCCTGACTCAATGATTGGCCAATCTCATAATTTCTAGGCGATCTCACACGACATTTCTTATATATAAAAAAAAAAATCCAGTCATAAAAGCCTCAATTTTTGTTCGAAAACAAACTCAGGAAATTCAAGCATTTCATTGCCAAAACAAGGTATTCATTTCAAACGTCTGTCAATCTTGACAAAACATAATTCACGTTACCAAAATTCTCAATCAAGCACATGCATTGCTCGGCCATTTCACAAAAATTCTAGGCTTGACACAAATCACGGCCATTTCACAAATTCAAACTTGGCTTTCCATTCGATAAAAAACTTTCGGGCTTATCAACTCAAATGATCAATAGGCCTTTAAAACTCACGTTCATGATGAGACTCATCAAGCATTCAATTTTCACCCAAAAACAAGCCAAAGAACACTCATCTTCAAAACTGGGCAGATTTGGGTCTCTTTACGTCTCTCACAAAATTAGTCCATAAAATGAATTCAATTCAAGATTAAACTTCGTATATTAGTAACCTAACATCCTAATAAAGGTTTAGGATCAACTTACCAAGCTAATTAAGCAAGCAAAAATCCACTAAGAGTAGCGACAAGGTCTCGGTCCAAGTAAGGTCAGCACACGGTAGATTCTGCTCTTCAACGAATCACACAAAACCGGCTATTAGAATCCTTCTAAACTCCATCCCAGCTCACACATAACTTGCTAACACATAATACCATGTCCTAGGATGGCTTACCGACGATATCTAAGCCAAACGACGCCTCAAAAATCCTCAGAGATCCACGGTTCCCAACCGGTTCGATGGGGACAGATTCTGTACTTTGAAAAATCAAGGAGGTTTAACCATCAAAATCCTTCAAAAATCCAACCAAACTTCAAATACATGTTGTCATGTGCCTTAACTAGGTTCAAGGAGTGTCTTACCGAAGAATCAAGCCAAAACCAACTCCCAAATGGCCTAGAATGCTTCTTGGGTACATACTGGTCCAGGCAGCGACCTTTGCTGCTTCAAATGACTCTACGGGACAAACAGCTAGGTGGATTTGGGCTCTTAATACCTTGTTGGAACGGCAAGAGAATAATATTTCTAATGATGGGTAGCTTGTTGAAATATGGCAACGAACAACGGAGTTATGGTCGAAACAGTGAGCGGCGCCGGAACTACGCGGCAAGCTGAGCGAGCGAGAGAGAGAGAGAGAGAGAGAGAGAGAGAGAGAGAGAGAGAGAGAGATAGAGAGGAATGGTGGTCGGCCAAGAGGCTTCAAGGGAGTGAGAGAGACTCTTCCTTAATCCCAAAGCAAGAAGGCAAGACATGACTTGGTAGGCGACAAGCAATTAATGCTAATCTATGAACCTAACCTCTAGTTAAGACACTTCTCCTTATCCTCATAAAAATCTTAAAGCTCAAATGACCATTAGGTCCTCCAATTTTTGGTCATAAGAGGGGTGGGGTAATTGACTATTTTGCCCTTGGTTGATCCTAAAGGGAAGAATGTCCATCTAGGGGCAAAAGGGTAATTTTTCACTTACAGTCCAAAATTTCACTTCTCCAATCTTATGAGGCAAGTCATTATCTTAATTACCCACGATGAGGCGGCGTCCAATTCTTTTCAAATGTTGGAATTTTTCAATATTCGATATCTACTTCCGAGGTCCAATTCATGCCAGATCCCATCGACGGTAATTCCAGTTTATCTCAAACTAACGGACGACTCTTGTAGGTGCTACACGTATCGGCCTTAAGATTACTCAAGTCGTGGCGACTTTGGTTGTCATGTAATTGTGAGGATTTATCACTAGTTCCTGGGGTCATGATCATCGCAATTCAATTTAGAAAATTTTCGCAAATTATACATTGGTTAGGCGGAATCACCCATGTCCCAATTGTATTACACTAGCAAAGCATTCCATGATCGCTCCTAGATCGATCTCTGCTGGGCCAAAATATTCCCTCGACAATCCTTATGGTCAAAGTGTCTTTTCTCATTCAAGTTCTCAGGTCCACGTATTTAACTCTGCGCTATTCTTTCCCTTTTGGTCAGTTAACTTGAGAGTGGCCTCCTTCGAGCGAGATACAACTGAAATATCTCGATGAACTTTTTTTCATTCACTAGCCTCGAAAAGGATCGGAATTCGGAATGTCACATCGACCGACGCTAAGGTGGTATTGTCGACAGTCACATGAACCTTTTTAATAATATCTTGATAGTTATTTGAATTTTTATGCTTTTTTATTTTTTTTCCTTTTATTTTCATTATTTTTTCACCCAACCCTAAGGGCCGGACTCCCTCGCCAACCACAAGTGAGGGTCAGGCACCCACACCAGCACTGTACAAGGGTGTTGCAGCCCTCACGGGCCTCGAACAAGAGTGTCGTGGACCTTGCCTGCTTTGGGCATTAGCCACGATAGCTAGCCTAATCTGGACAAGCGAGGCTTTCACCCAGACCAGCGAGGGCTGCGATGACCCTCCCTAAGTGTTAGGAGCATTCCGACAAAACACAAAGGTGTTAGGAGCCAAATGGACTGAATTACATTAAATGCAAAAAGTTTATGACTGAAGTGACAAAAAAGAATGTTTACGATTAAATCGGCATAATTACAATAATGAATTTTATTTATTTATTTTCCCTTTGCCTCGCCATGACATCACCACTGATTCAAGACTTAAACATGTACCCAATAGTTGATCGTCTATGTCACATTCCAAAAAAAAAAAAATTAGCATCACATTGCCCTATGACCTCATATGATACTTCTAGGGAGGCTATGACTAGCCAGTTTGAGATGACAGATTTAGGATTGATGTCTTATTTTCTTGGCTTTGAAGTGAAATCGACATATGATGGCATATTTATTTCACAGTAGAAATATGCTAATGATATTTTGAAGCAATTAAAAATGGAATCGTTCAAACAAATTCGGACTCTCGTAGTTGAACTGTTGAAGCTGAAGAAAGAAGGAATCAGTGAACTGGTAAATTTCACTTATTTCAAATGCATTGTTGGTAGCTTGAGGTATTTGGCCTCTACGAGGCCAAATATTACTTTTGGAGTGGGAATTATTAGCAGGTTCATGGAAAAAAAAAACATATCAATCAAATTTGCAGGCAGAAAAAAGAATTTTATGGTATGTCAGAGGAACTCGTGATAATGAAATTTTATATTATTATATGACAACTTTGATCTAGTGGGGTACACAGACAGTGATTGGGCAGATGATATCAAGACTCGAAAGAGTACATCTGGATATGCTTCTTCTTCTTTTTTGAATCAAGAGTAATTTCTTAGCCCTCGAAAAAACAACAAGTTGTTGCACTCTCAACAACTGAGGCAAAATACATGGCGTTGGCTTCAACAGCATGTCAAGCCATTTGGCTTCGATGGATGCTGCGTGAATTGATGCATGAACAAGCAGGTCCTATCAAAGTAATCCTGTATTTCATGGCAAGAGCCAGCATATTTACATCAAATATCACTATATTCGTGAGCGAGTCAAAGATGGTGAAATTGAACTTAATTCCTGCATATCAAAAGATCAGATTGCATATATTTTGACATATTCGTTCGAAAAGTTAAAGAAGATTCTTAGTGTTAGAATTTAAAAATCAATTTTTAAGGGAGGATGTTAGCATAGTAAAAATTGATTGTTGAATATTTGCACACGTCGTTTGAGATATGCCTTGGTTTAGAGTGGATATCAGAACAATGAATCAGTTTGAGCTCGATTTAAGGTGGGCGCATGAACAAGAAGAATGAAAGAATTGCAAGCATTTAATGAAAAGGAAGCATGAAGACAAATAGCTCAACAAAAGTCATTGAATTCTTCGTGGATTCGTGGAGAGAGAGACATGCTTTCTGGTGCATTTATGGTGCTTGTTTTTCATTTGACTTTGAGGCCACGTTTGTTTTCTTCAGTTGTGTCATGTCTTGTCTTTTTATTTGACTTTTGTTTGTGGGGTTTTAATGCTTTGCAGACCAGAGGCTAAGTTTTGTTTTCTCATTCAATGTCCTCTATGCAACCCTGAAGGTTGCTACGATCATCTTGTATAATATGTCATAAGCGAAGTAAAGTGAGCTTCAGTTGTATCACGAAGTATTTTGCATTCCAATAAAAGAATTTTTCCTTTTTATTTTGTCCCATCGGTCTAAATTTCCCAAAGTCACCAATATTGTTTTGGTTCCACACTCTCACTCCCTCAAGAGAGGAGGTTGGCCGCGGATTTGAGGAGACGAAAACCCAAAGCGTCTGCATTTGATGCCTGGCTGTTGGAACTGCAAACAAATTTATATTTCCGTTCACTTCTTCGGCACCCAGAATCATGAACTGTGAGTCGAGAATCAAGATAATCTCGAGCAAGAGAAGACATGGAAGCCAATGCGGTTTTTTTTCCAATCTAGATGTAAAAAAAAAAAAGTATTTATCAAAACGAGTGTCTTTTTTTTTTTATTTACCAAATCGGGGGCCGCTCGACAGTCTTAATGTCGAGCAGCCCCCCGGTCGGCAGTCAAAATGTCAGCCGGGACGGGCGCGGCCCGATCGGCAGTCAGACTGCCGATCGAGACATGAACAGTGCCCGCTCGGCAATTATACTGCCGAGCGGGCACGTAGTCCTTTTTTCATAATTTTTTTTCTCCCGCTCGGCAGTCTAACTGCCGAGCGGGGGCAACCCTATTTATCTTCAGACTGCCGAGCGGGGGCAACCCTATTTATCTTCATGCTGACCAAGCGAAGAAGATAAACAAAGTGAGTACACAAAGCTGGCCCAAAAGAGACAGTGGAAAGGTTGAATACGTTGTTCAGAATGGGAAAAAAAATAATTAAAACATCCGAAAAAGGACAAGCGAGAAGCCATATGTTTGTTCGTATGCAGACGAGTCATGAGCAAAAGACAAAGCACAATGTGGTGTAGAATTTAGGGGAGGATGGATTGGATGGATACCATAGGGACAAAGCGTCGACGGCGATCTTGGCATTCTCCAGATTCCCGGTCATCAGGACTAGTATTGTATAGTACCAACTCTCCAAGCTGCATATGAACAATGTCAAGGGCAATTATATTGGTCAGATTTGGTAAATATTTTTTTTTTACACCTACTTTGGAAAAAAGCCCAAGAAAATACATCCCAACCAAGGAATACTTCAATGTTTTGACATGCACGTTTTCCTCTTAAAAGGCTAAAATTTACCTTCTAAATTCAAATTTAGAGATCCATACCTAGAACTTTTGGCTTTTGGCTTTTGCCTTTTGCCTTTTGCTTTATACGTCGAGGTTGGACGATTGAATATTTTCTTAGATCAACAGATTATCCAAGTGACTTTGCTAGACTGATGACATTAGTTCCTTGGACCCATTAAAGATCTGGCAATACATACAAGACACATGCCAATACGTACATACACATATACTACGATGTATACGTATGTGTATACGTATATACATCATGTGGTATAAATAAAAGGTGGGGTTTTATGGCTTTACGCAATTCGATAAGGCCACATCTGACTTTGTCCCGCGTGACAAAAAAAAAAGCAACTAATGTTTCCCTTTTAAAATTACTAAATAATTGGAGCAATTTTGGAATATTACCACTAATATGTTTTTAAAAGTTTAGGGTTTTCGATGGTAGGTCATAAATTTAATGTTTAAGGACAAAAATGAAAAGATAAAAATCAGATTATACTTGATAATTTTTTTAGCAATCTGTCTTCCTAAGCTAATTATGAAATTTGTATAAATGGAAGTGTAGGGAGGTGTTGTATTTAATAAAGCTTGAAATTAATGAATCGGTCAATGTAATTGGCCAACATGAACTTTCGGTGCGACGAAGATTTGGCAATGGCTGTGGCTTAAGGTAAAGCTACGTGCATGGGGAGGACGTGTAAGCGTTAGAGCCTCAAAAGTTGTCAAAAGTGAAAAGAAGATATAGACCGCCATCACCGGTGCTAACTATTGATGCCCCAGAAAATCATCGTTGGAGTTGGAGAAAGAATTGGAGTTGGCCTCAACTTCGGCCTCCTTGTACGTATTTAAATTATTCTTATGCTCTTCGTGCCATGTCGGGCGTGATTGCCCCCTGTAGATGCTTTTCTTTTATGGGAGTTGAGTCGATGATCCCAAAAGCTCATCTTTGGATTTGGCGAATTAGCTCGGGATGGCGAGCGCCTTGGGTTTTTTTCCAAACCATGCCAAAAAACATAAAAATTTACCAAAACAGGTTTTAAATTTTTTTTTTTTACCAAACCAGGTCCGGCTCGGCAGTCAAACTGCCGAGCGGCACTGTTCATCACGTTCATCGTTTTTTTTTTTGTTTTTTTTTTCGCGTAATGTGACAGCTATTAAAGGCATGAGTAGTGATAATAGTGAATTTGACTGTTCACATTTATCCAATGTAGTGATTCTCTGTGTTGTTGTGAATAGTTTTTTCTCGCTTAAAAAAAAATCCTTGGTCGCAACGAATTTTGTCACGAAAACTGCGACGAATTTTGTAACGAAAAAACCCTCGTGGCTAAAAAAGCGTTGTAAATATAACGACGACAAATATTAAATTTTGGTTCGTTCGAGCAAGCGAGCCTCAACCCCGGGTGCTCAATTTTTCGATAGTTCGTTCGCTCGTTAATACAGACCATGATATTTTATACGAATTTCATTAACATTTTGTCCATTCTAGAAAACAAATTTAATAATAAAAAATTGATTAAAAACACAGGAAAAAGAAATTAAAAATGATTAAAAAAGAAAAACAAATGTGAGTGCTTGCTCGGCAATGACAAGGAAAAAAGGTGAGTGCTTGCTCCCACAATGACAGGAAAAAAAAAACAGATGCTTGTCACCGTACACTTGCCCCTCTTTTTCTTAATCCAGCTTTTCTTCATTCACGACAAAACGTGAACAGTCAAATTCACTACTATCACTACTCATACCTTTAATAGCTGTCACATTACACGAAAAAAAAAGAAAAAAAAAAAGATGAAAGTGATGAACAGTGCCGCTCGGCAGTGTGACTGCCGAGCCGCACTGTAGCCAGGCCGGCTCGGCAGTTTGACTGCCGAGCCAGACCTGATTTGGTAAAAAAATAAATTTAAAACCTGTTTTGATAAATTTTTATGTTTTTTGGCATGGTTTGGAAAAAAGCCCGAGCGCCTTGGAGACGCTGGGCGGGCAAGCATTCGGGGCCAAGAAGTAATACATGCTCGGCACTACATGCAAAGGCCGTGGATCGTCCTCTTCCTGTGCTGCATCCTCCTCTTGCCGCTGTACCTGTTCGCCTCCCCGCTCTTGAAGCTCCTCGGCCAGCCCCACGACATCGCCGAGCTGTCGGGCGTCGTGGCCATGGTCCTGATCTCGGTCCACTTCAGCTTCGCCTTCCAGTTCCCGTTGCAACTGTTCCTCCAGAGCCAGCTCAAGACCGCGGCCATTGCCTGGGTGTCCTTGGGGGCACTCGTGGTTCATGTGCTGATGAACTAGCTGTTAGTCTACTGGCTCCAGGTCGGCCTGGTCGGGACGGCCATGACCCTCAGCTTCTCGTGGTGGGTGCTGGTGCTCAGGATGTTCAGTTACACCGTGTGCGGCGGGTGTCCTCTCACTTGGACCAGCTTCTCCATGGAGGCCTTCTGTGGCCTTCGAGAGTTTGTTAGGCTCTCTGCTGCCTCTGGACTCATGCTATGGTATACCTCTCTCTCTCTCTCTCTCTCTCTCTCTCTCTCTCTCTCTCTCTTTTATTGGTCTCAGTAGCTCTCGTGTTACTTTGGGATGTGTTCAAATGGTCTCGATCTTGTTACCAAGTCATGGCCGAGCCAGATTGTATCAAGTCATTCATCGCGAGATTACAGGGTTTTTGCCCTAGTTTCGACGTGCCACATAGCGAGCCATGACGATCGCTAGGCGAACTGAATCTGACCAATATGATTGCCCTTGACATTGTTCATATGCAGCTTGGAGAGTTGGTACTATACAATACTGGTCCTGATGACCGGGAATCTGGAGAATGCCAAGATCGCCGTCGATGCTTTGTCCATATGGTATCCATCCAATCCATCCTCCCCTAAATTCTACACCACATTGTGCTTTGTTTTTTGTTCATGATTCATCTGCATACGAACAAACATATGGCTTCTCGCCTGTCCTTTTCCGGATGTTTTAATTGTTTTTTTTTGCCATTCTAAACAACGTATTCAACCTTTCCACTGTCTCTTTTGGGCCAGCTTTGTGGACTCACTTTGTTTATCTTCTTCGCTTGGTCAACATGAAGATAAATAGGGTTGCCCCCGCTCGTCAGTTAGACTGCTGAGCAAGAGTAAAAAAATTATAAAAAAAAAGGACTACGTGCCCGCTTGACAGTATAATTGCCGAACGGGCACTGTTCACGTCCCGATCGGCAGTCTGATTACCGATCGGGCCACGCCCGTCCCGACCGGCATTTTGACTGCCGATCGGGGGACCGCTTGGCATTAAGACTGCCGAGCGGCCCCCAGTTTGGTAAAAAAAAAAAAAAGACACCCGTTTTGCTAAATAATTTTCTTCTTTTACACCTAGTTTGGAAAAAAAAAAAAAAAAAAAAAAAAAACCCAGCCAATGCAGTATTGGTGGCCAGATCTTATAAGAGGAACGAGCTGGTTCGGGTACGCCACGACTCCGACAGTGCGGTTCATCTCTATCTTCATTTCTGTTTAAGTGTCTTTTGTTTGTTTCGGAGCTGCTTCTTTTGCTTCGATTTTGGTTCGTCTGATTTGTTGTTGAAGTTAGCTGTCTTGGTCCTGGCATTGCTGTTGGATTTTCGTTCCGAGGATCCATGAATTGTTGGAAACTGTGGCGGTGGAACCTACATTTGGAAGAGCGGTCAATTCTTACAAACATTATCGGATCGAGTATTTCTTATAATTACTGATCTGTATAAGAATCTGCGTTCTCTGTTCCTTCCATTAGTTTGGGACTTTTTATTTCCTTGGTTCTAGTAATGCCCTGTACATTACCACTTGCGCCCACGGAACAATTTCCGGGCGTTACTCGCATAAATATCCAGAAAGGAACATGCGGTTTGCACCAAGGTGAGAATGAGCAGCACCATGGCTGCGACCACGGAGATCCCAGACCATGGGTTGCTGAAGTAGTCCCGCTTGAGAATGACCCTCGCCCGGTACCAGGCAGCCTTCCATTGTTGCCACCAGGTCCGGCTGTACGCGTTCAGGCTCTGGCACTGGCTAGAGTAGAGGAACTCGCTGGAGTCCCTCATGGTCTCGTTGTACATGCCGTTGATGAGACGAGCCACATCATCCGCGCTCCCGAGCTGATTTTCCAGGATTCCGCAGCTGATTAGGATGTCGATGTCTTTGGGCGTGTCGATGAGGCTGTCCAGGAGAATGACGTAGCTGCTGATGTACTTGTACTCGTGGTGGCACTGCTCGTACGCTATCATGTTCCTGAAGTACGCCTCGGTCCACTCGTGCACAACCAGGCTCCGCATCACTAGGGTCCCGTCCTTGAAGACGACATCGAGCAGGGAGGAGGTTCCCTCGCCCAGTCTGAACGTGACGCCGGCCTCTTGCAGCTCCTTTGCACTCCGAGTCAGCTCGAAGTTCTTGGCTTGTTTGGGCATCGCGCCCTGCAGGAATGAGGGCAGTTGCAGGGCTCGCACGTAGTCCACCAGGTGCCTCACCTGCATTCTCGTGCCTGCAAGCTCGTGCCCGTGCAAGACACCTTTGAAATACTCATAGCTGAGCTTGAAGAATGTGACTGTGGTCCTCAATGCGGTCAGGTTATAGAGATCCTCGAGGACGAAGAACGGGACTTGGTTTTCCAGCAGCAGGACGTCGTGGAACACCGCGTTGCTCATCCACTGCTTGCTGAATATCTCGTCGTTCTCATCTCGGTGATCAGTGTAAAGGTTCCTTATGAAAACCTCAACTATGAATACTGCATCCACTAAGATCATTTCGACGAGCTCACTGCTGCCTTGGGTGAGGTTTTCTTGGTAGCATTGCCGAATGCGGTCTTCCGCTTCGCTGATCATTCTGGTACAAGCTACGAGGTCGGCCTTGATGCGGCGGAGGAAGCCTACCAAGTACCTCAGTTTGATCTCCTCCGTCGACTGAAGCACCGTCTTATCACGGTGGAACGGCCCAATGGAGACGACTTGAGGTGTGTAGGCCTCTGCTTTTGCTCTGCGGAACTTCTCAGGCACTCGATAGATGCAACACTCGGAGGACGTGTGAGGCACGTTGTTCATCTTCGTTGTTATGGTCAGTGCAATTTCCTTGACAATCTGACTCATACCTAAACAAGTGAGAGAAAAAATATTACGAGCCCATGAAACTAGAAAGAGTAAATTGGTACATTTAGGCATAATTCTATACGACATTCATTCATGTCGCGGTGATTTAGGTGCCTAACGACCAGAATGAATTAAGCATGTGTTCTTTTTTTTCCATTAAACAGGACTCGAGTCCTGTCAAAAAGAAAAACCAAGCCATAAACAACACGAAAATGATGTTTTGTTCTTGTAAAACAGAAGGCATGCCGCGGCTCGCGGAGCATTCAATCTGGCACAAAGGTCTACATCGACAGAATAACGTGATCTGATTTTCATTGTCTTGAAGAAACCCCTGCTCTCGAAAGATTCAACCTGCGGTGCTCCGGTTTGTTTCTGCCATTCAAGTTTGGACGAATCGGGCAAGTCCTTCACTTTCAGGAGGCCTTGTGCCTCAGCTAGTTGATGAAGAATCTGCAATGCTTGAGAAGGGGATAACGAAAAACCGTCACGTCCCTGGAGGCTGGAGCTCTCACCCCCCTGCAACAAAGTCAATTTGCGGTATAAATCACATGGCCACAACAATAATGGGAGATCGTAACTACCAAAAATCTTGCTGGAACATGCATAATCTAACCTTCTATCTCTGGGCTGTTCTACGGGCAATGAATAAAGTCAAATGCATTCGTAATTCTTGTACTATTTGATTTGAAAATGGTTGCAGCATGTGGTCACTAGACATAATGCTGTGTGTCTGAACAGGAAGCACCGAGTTGGAAGATGTTGGAGAGAAAAATTAAGGAGGCTTACCTGAGATTCGAGATCGAGAATGCGTTCGTCCTTCTCGCTGTCATCGAAGAATTCTGGTTTGCTACCCATAATATATAGTGAGAAACCATGAAAGCAGTAGTAGCTATGGGAAGACAAAAGAAAGATCTGATATTCTTTAACCTTCTGTGAAGCATTATTATCTTATACACACACAACCAAAAAAAAAAAAAAGTCTTAACATTTCACCGCAAAGAGAAAAGACAAGGGGAAAAGAACACAGAACAGAGTTACTAGGTTTCTTTGCCACTAAGCCCAAAAGATCTCCTCTTGGTCCAACTTTATCTTTACTGTCAGAGAAGTTTTTGATGCAGAAAAAGCGATAATACTTTGGCCACGATTGCACTGCAACTTTGAAGTATTCTAGTTATTCTCAATGAGACAAAAGCAAAAGCAAAAGCAAAATTCTTCTTGGCGTAATGTTTGTTCTATGGTTACATTCACCCTCAAGACTAATTTAAGAGGAATTCGCTCCCCTGTGCTTGTTTTGTATCAATAATTTATTGGCAATAAATACTTTTACTTAGAACCTTATGTCAAGTTTTTTTCGCTAATTAATGGTTTAATGATTAGCTCCCATTCCTTGATCGGTTTGTTGTGGTCTACTTTGATGATGTTGCGGAACCGAACCCTTGAGGAGCACGTCAGACATCGTAGGGAGTCTCCAAGTGTTACAGGGGAACAACCTGTATGTTAAGCACGAAAAATGCGCGTTCCCATGGCGAGAGTAACCGTTCCACAGCCACATCGTCGTGGGAGGTCAGGTACTGTTGGATTCAGCAAAGATCCAGCCATCCTGGAATAGAAGCCACAAGTCCAAGGAGATGGAGCTGTGATGGTTCCTTGGTCTCACCAACCACGATTCATCCAGAGTTACTCAAGCATCACCATGCCATTCACATACATGCTAAAGGGAAGCCGTGGGAGTCGACGGGTTGATGTCAAAAAGCGTTCAACCAACTGAAGCAGGCAATGACCAAAGCCCCCGTGCTCGCACTACGCAATGACCAAAGCCCCCGTGCTCGCACTACGCAATAGGTGGTGTCCTCATGGAAGAGGGGCACCTGATGGCATTTGAACCTAGGAAGCTTAGGTAGCGCGTGATAACACTTTTGGCAACCAATTTCCTGCTAGAAGTCAATCGGACAGAGAAATTCGTTTGGTAAAATCAGTTTCGAAGTAGAAATGCATTTGGTAAAAAAATTGACTTTTGGTAGAATTTTCGACTTATGATTGGATTTCCACTTCTGATTGGATTTTTGGCCAACTTTGAGAAGTTAAAAATTTTACTTCTCGACTCCAAAATCACTTCTTCGATGACACAAGCCTTGGCCGACCACCGTTTCCACTCGTGGCCGGTCACCGCCCGCCGACGCCTGCCCTCCGCCAGTTGCCCGCAGCCACTGCCGCCTCCACCGGAAAAGATTTTGTTAATAATTTTTTAAAAATAAAAATTCTATGATCTATGATCAGAAATCAATCTGGAGCATAAATACAAAAATCATCTTCTGCTTTTGAGAAGAAGTAAAGAAATCAATTTCTGATCAGAAGTTGAGAAGTTGGCCAAAAGTATTACTATGTGCTATTAACGCCACCGAACAACCTTACGCAGTTCAAGAGAAAAGGGGTGATAGCAAGTGGTGCAGTATCTTCGCACATTGCCATTATTACTTAGGCTTGTGTTTCATCGGGATGGATAACATTAGAAGGAGGAATACGGGAGAAGCTTAGCCCAAAACAAGCACGATGGCAAGATTTCCTTGTAGAACTCGACTGCACGTTAAAGGGCTAAAGCACATTATAAGTGCCAAAACTTGTGTAAGGCGTTCATTTTGGTGCCAATTTAAAAAAAAAAACGATCACTTCAGTGGCAACTCCGATTTGAGTTAACGTGGCTCGTCGAAAATTTGACGTGGCCTAGTTTTTATTATTATTTGCGCTGATGTAGCTTGTCGGAGTTGGCACTAAAGTGAGCCTTTAAAAAAAAAAATTGACACTTAAATGATAGTTTTGAAAACATAAGTTTTGGCACTTATAGTGCACTTAAGCCACGTTAAAGTATAAGCCAGGGAATGCCAACTCCGCGGCTAATGCACTTAGTCGGAAAGATGGAGCTAAGCTAAACGGCACCCCAATACCCATGGATGGAGCAAATTAAAGAAGGGCTACAGCATGACACCACTGCTTTAAGCTCTTCTTGAGCATGCATGTGAAGGCGATTTGCTCCACGCTAAGCCGGCTAAGGGGCAACAATTACGTGTTCCCTTGTATGAGAAGCTGCAGGAGGAGGTACTACGCAAGTGCCCCGATTCTCGGTGGGTGGGCTATCGTAGGAAAGAGTTTTCTAAAGCCTCCCGGGTAATAAAGGCTTGATCCGCCAACCCATGACGCTAGAATGTGAATCCCTAAGCTTGCCCTGACGATGGACAGAACTCCTTATTCCTTACTAGGTAAGTCATTGGACCAATCATGTTGTGCTTGTTGGGAAATTTCGTCGGAAAGGGGATGAACAAATGGAATTAGACTTTAAGGCGTGTAATCACTCTCTTTAAGGATTTATATGCTCCACAACATTGCTAATGGTTTCCGAGAAATATCCTCCAGGATACAACAAAGTCTCAACGAGAATAGTAGATAGCAATTCTGATATTTCTCTAGATCTCTCTAGGAAACAAATGTTGTATTTCTCTTGTGTTCAAATGACGAAAATTGAGAGAATGAGTGAAGATGATTCTGAAAATGAACAGAACACTTGAATATATAATGAGAACGAACACACATTTTTTGCGTCCGAAAAATAGTTAATTCTCATGCAACTCTTCGTGTCCAAATAGTTTATTCAATCATACATTTTCATGTATGAATCGATAGTTATTTTCAAAGAGACACGAACATTCGAAAGATTGTAAGAATGCCTTAGAAAATAACTAATAATTGAATAGACGCAACCTTTCAAAGGTTGTCATAATCCTTCGTAAACAGTCACAATGTTTCACAAGAAAATAATGGCGATTATTGATTTGTACCAAATTTAGTCCTCGTGCGCGCTCATGTGACATTCTGAATTCCGACCCTATCTCGAAGTTTATGAATGAATGAATGTCTATTGATGTATTTCAGTAAATCTCACTCAGAATTGATCTCTCATGAGGCGACTAACCAAAAGGGAAAGGCTAAATAGGATTTACGTACGTGGACTAAAGAACTCAACCACGAGTCGGTACTTTGACCATAAGAATTGCCGAGGGAATATTTTGGACCACTAAAGGTCGATCAAAGAATGGTTTCATAACAATTTGCTAGTATCATGCGATTGGTCCACGGGTGATTCCGGATGGCCATGGTATGATTTGCGAATTAACCTAAACCGATTCATAACGATCGCAACCTTCGGGACTAGCAATTGACCCACGCAATTACATGACAACCAGAGTCACCGTGGCACGAGTAATTTTTAAACGTGACATTAGTCGCGGGTCGATACGCGTAGCTCCTAAGAGCCACCCGTTAGTATGAGATATACTGGAATGACAAAGGATTGATTTAGCCATAAAATTGGACTTCGAGATTAGAGGCCGATATTCGAGGATTCCAACGGGAATAAATTGGACGTCGCCTCATCGGGAACCATTAGGATTAGAATTCGCTCGTTATCGATTAGAAAAGTGAAATTCGGACCGACGATTAGGAAATTACCTTTATGCCCTTAGATTAATGCCCTTTTTCTTTAGAAGCAAGTAAGGGCAATTTGGATAATTGCCACCCTCCCTTCTTGACCGAAATTTGAAGGACCATTTGGTCATTTAACCCTTGAGTGACTTGATGACATAATGACATGAATGGATGAGACTTGTTGGACTAGACACATTCCCCATCAATCACTCCCCAACCACTTGTCATTCAAATACTATTCATGTACTTACCCCCAACCACTCCTTTCAATCACGTTTCCCCTTAGACTTAAAATTGGAGGAAGCTCTCTTTCCCCCATTTTTTCCCTCATGATCGGCCGAACCATCACCCCCCCTCACTCTCTCGTTTTTTCTTATTCTCTCTTCCTCTCAAGCTCTCACTCTCCCTTTTTCCTCTCACGCCATCGACGCCACCTCCACTGTCGCTTCACCGCCGACCTTCGGGCTAAGTTCGTGAGCTCCTCAAGCTCATTTTCCATGGTAAGTCTCCCTAAGACTAGATCCTACGTGTTGTTTGGTTAGTAAATGACGTTTAGTGCAATTTTGGGAAGAAATTCATGACTAATCCATAGAGTTGATGTTCGGACCTCCTTGGACAGATTTGAACCGCGAGTTCCGTCGCCTTTTCCGCCGGTTTTCCTTAGCTCTTGGACTTGGTAAGTTATCCCTAACCCTTTATTAGGATGTTAGGTTACTAATAGATGTTTTATGGTTGGATTGGTAGAGTTTAAGGGCTGTTTTTGGTGAGAAAAACGTTGATACCCGAGAGCCCGTGTAATCCCGTTTTCAGCGCGCATCGAAAATAGAATGGGTCGTTATAAGTCGTTCGGAGTCCAAATTGAGCTCCGTTTTCACCCACGCGACCGTAAGATCATGAGGAACGAGGCTATAAAGTTAGATCGCTAAAAAAGTAAACAGATTTATGTCAGTTTTTCTGAGAGTAAGCCTGGTCATGGAAAAACCGAACTTGCCATGAGATGGATGAACAGCGCTTGGTCGTTTCTTGGGTTAAAAATGGCGAAATTGAGTTTAAATGATGAAGTCCTATTCTGGTCATGAATGATCTTAGGGTCTTGAGCATGCATCGAAGTCATTTTAACTTAATTTGAGCAAGTGAAGTAAGTTTTAAATCTCTCTTTTTCATCCTGAGTCATTGTGTTCGGAAGGAAAATAATTGTAAAGGAGATTGTTCGTCGCTTCCGCATGTCCATTTGGTATTGCTCTTAAGTCGTTCGCCGTTGATCCTGGGAACTATGAAATGGAAACGGCCGTAGCGGGATGTTAGCGAGCCCGAGAAGGGTATGAGGCGTTACATCACCGTTTAAGTGGTATCAGAGCGAGGTCAGCTCAATCCAATTTGATTGAGACTTGGAGTGATAAGGAATGATGACTTGAGGATGATTAGATAGCATGACCCTTAGGGTTAGGTATGGATTACTGGATATTGGGAATTGTAGGCTTGAATTTGTGTCGTGTCTGATGGTTATAGTACCGATTTTGATTGATGATCTTAGGTGAAGATATGATTGAGGATTAGATATGATTGAGGTTCACGAGGAAGAAAATAGAAATTGAGCTATAAGCATGGATTTGAGGTTGTAAAGGTGCTTGAGGTTAATAGAGGATTGCTTATGAGCAAAGGGTCATCGGATTTTATGATCGTCATTGTGAACTTGAGGTACATAGTGAACGTAGGCAATTGATTTGTGAGAAGGATGGTCATTTGTGGATTTAGAAGTCTTATATGGATAAGAATTGATTTGGAGAAAACTGCGATGTGACGAGCAATAAGGACGAGCATGCACTGCATGTGTTTATGGCGTCAAAATAAAAGTTGAGGAATGTGCATACATGAACATATCATTATTGGACTTGATAAACCATCGCTTGGTATGAGACAAGCTGATGGGATACCTATAAACCGTAATGAAGCATGTTATGGGACGTGTGGAACGGGACTCTCCTCGTAGGTGTATGACTTGGGACAACCTGCAAAGACCAGGTCTGATGAGGGCGGGGAGTGTACGCCGGGACATAAAAGTTCGGACAAGGAGTGGCTCCTAGCAAGCTTCTAAGACAAAAAAGGAGGCAGAAATGACCTAAACCATACATTGAAAGGGATGGGTCTAGGTATCGGGCTAAGTCTGATTCTTTTATCAAAAGATTTATTGCATTAAAGCTGATCCTCAAGATGAAATTTTAAACATTGCGTGGCATTTGATATGGCGCATGTGAATGACACTATTGGTTTGCATCGCCGTAGACGATTAGAAGTCCTAGAGCTTCGTACTTGGCACTAAGTGTTGTTTACTGAGTGTTTGGTTGTATAGCTGATTGTGGTTATGCTAACAAGCAAATGCACCTAGACTTGAGGTACGAATGAGAACCTTTTGATGTGTACCTCTGAATGCTTGCATTATGATTGGCTTACTTGGCATCGAGTTGTTGTTTGACTAAGGCTTGTTTGAGAAGTTAAGTAGCATATTGTAATCTTGCTAAGTCGCAGGTGCGGCAGGACTTAAGGCACGAGAAATTATCTCATTGAATTGATGCCTTGAGTGCTTGCTTGATGTTTGCTTAGTTAAGACTCGTTTGATGATTGACTCCCGGCTGAGTGTTGCTTGTAATTCCTTGGTAATTAGTAGCTGGCTTATGGTTACCGTTATGGTAAGCAGTTTAGGACTGCTAGACTTGAGTAGATGGCTTAGGTCCTTGAATCCTTTGGTGGAACTGTAGTAGCTCATATGATGTCAGAGCTTAGTGGGAATGAACAATCGAGATAAAAGCGTTAGAGGAGCGCCTAACTCCAGACCACAAGTTGAGGGAGATTCAAGAGTTGGTAAAGTCGAGAGAGCTTTAAAAGAAATCGAGAATTGGATGAGTAGGTAAGCTCGAGATTGGGTTGCTATTGTGAGTTAGCCAGTTGAGGCTATTGCTGTTGTGATTATTAGAGCAAATGGTGGTGATCGGAAGGATGATCTTGGAGACACAAATAGGAGTCGACATATGGACTAGCTTGTGGAATAATTTGTGAAGTCGAAGTCGACGGAGTTGGCAGGAAATGTAAGTATGAGTTTACTCCTATTTGGAATGAGGATTTGTAAGGAAGCCTTAGATGCGTGGGTATATTGAGGAGAAAATGACCTTAGCGATTAACACTCCAAGGTACTACTAATGATCGGTGAATAGTTACCAAAGGAAGAATTTTTCTTGAAGGCGTAACACGTAGTCGGGTTTGCCTTCATCTAGTTGATCAATGAGGAATACATTACTGAGCTTGTTAAGTGGCAAGAGTGTTATAATCCCTGACGATCGTGAGAACCAGAGGTGGATTTGCCATTGCAGGGTAGAGTTCTTGAGATTGCCTAAGCACGTACCAAAGGTGGATAGAGACCCTTTGGATGAGGCAAGGAAATTCAGGAATGAAGCAAAGTTCGAAGCATCGTGGCGAATTGGTGTTCTTAAATCTGAAATGTTATGATGGATTTCATCCCGAAGGGCAAAATGACTAGAGAAACCATGAGTAAAGAGGATTTCCATTTATAGAACATGGAATGTACCTGTAAGGAATGGTTGATACCTGAGCGTAAGGCCTATAAGGGAAATTGGTGGTCTGTCTCTCTCGTCATGTGGGAAGTGTTAAGGAAAATCGGCGTGCTAGTTTGCTTGAGTCCAATGATCCTATGAAGTTGGTTGAGATTGAACTGAACCATCGGAAAGGGAGTTATGAGTTGTTGTCCCCTAAAAGATAAGGTGTTATTCTAAAGGACGATTATACCATGAGGTGGTCGTTGCTGGGAAGGAAAGTGAATGGGCCTGATGGTCTTGGTCACTCGTAATTTTAATGGACAGACGAGTAAGCAAAAAGGGGGTGCTAGGGTTATAACCGCAAGGTATTTTGAGTCAATCGAGTTGAATAATCAAGGTATGGACCGATGAAGGCCGGAATAGGATCTCGATCCCTTAGAACCTTGTTGTTTGAGGTGACAGAGTTATGGGAAGGAGAATGTCAAGCATGGTGACATCTGAGTCCTGGAGTAAAGGTATCGCTGTTGGCGCAAGCTCTAAGATTGACGTTATATAGAACGAGGAAGACAAGGTAGGATTCGAGGCATGAGGATGCAGCTGGAGTGTATAGTCCTCCTCATAGGGTAAGAGACCCTAGCATGGAAATAAGAGGAATTCTATTGCCTGGGTGTTAAGAGCGAAAGTCGCCAGGGAGTGTCTCGAGGATTATAGGCTTGAACCTTTGTTGCCTTTTGATGGTTTTAGTACCGACTTTAATTGATGACCTTTAGGTTTATTTGTGGTTATAGTCCAGAGATCGACAGTGGATTAGGCAATAAGTCGAAATGGAAATGACTGACGGATAAGCGACATTTGTGAATATGAATTGTAGAGAGACGACTGGTATTAATGGATTTAGGCTTGAAGTGCGTTAGGTCTCGATTGTTTTAGGCATCGATTGCTATGGACAACTTTAGTTGGTGTGAGACGAGATGTATGCAAGGAAGTGGACAAGGAATATTTGGGTCAAAAGGCCAGTTGTAATCGCATGCATATGGACGCGACTTGAATAACGACTAGACTTGAGGTTATATATTTATATTAGGCAGTTGATTTTTGGAGATGTGATAGTCACTTGTGAAATTAGAAATTTTCAACCGAAAGGGATTAATCGAAATCAAAGAGTCATGAGGAGCGTGAACAGCCTTTGGAAGGTATTCCATAGACTCTAAGAGGACGCTCGAGGTATGCAGAATATAAGAGCGTGAAAATTGGGTCTAATAAGGCAAGTTCTAGGTCATAAAGCCTCTGGGAAATGGATTTCCTGTGGAACCCTTAGGATTAGTATAAGTAATGGATTGTCGGAAAACAGTATGGATTACTGGAGTTTGGAGTTACTGGAATTGATGGTTTGCTATAGACGAATTGTGGCAAGAGTCGTCCTATTAATGAAATGGACTAAGGACGAGATGTAGCGCGAATGGCCGAATGACCATGAAAGGAGTTTTCGGGGGCTAAAGCGTTGTGACCTGCGGGTCCTGATGCCAAGAGATCATGGAAGAGATTACAACAGGGAGAAAATCCAGACTCTTAAGTACCCACAGATAGAGACTTAGAAGCTTCATAAACGAATGTAAGTATACGATGATGAAGGACTTAGAGGGCAAGGTCATGTGGGAACTCATCGTGATGACTATAGTGTCCCATGGATTTACCAAGCAGTACCAGGACTTACGGCTGCACTAGTGGTGGAATATAATGAAAAGAGAAATAGTCAAGTTTGTGGATAAGGATCGGATGTGTCAACAAAGGAAGGCACGACTCGATAAGTCGACGAGTTGTCCCAGCCGTAGGAAGCTCTCGAGTGAAACTAGGAACGAATTGTTGTGGATTTGGCCGTAGGGTCACCTGAAAGGTCAGGAGGACCATGAGACGATTTGTGAAGGCGTTAGGCAACTCGTGTGGAACTTCAACGATGGTTGTACCAAGTAGAGATCCTGAGTTTACCTTAACTGTTGGAGGAGTCCTCAAGACGTCATAGGGACGAAGTTACATTACAGTACGTCCTGTCGTGTACAGACAAATAGATGGCCTAAGAAAATGATCTAGATGCATGAGATTAGGTTGCGAGCGTGTGTCACGAACTTTAAAGGACGCGGTGATGAGTGGCTAGGCCTGGTGGAGATGTCCAAAGTAACAATTACTTGTAGACAGCTTGGATGACCGGTTGGTGCATACCTTTATTAAGGATGTTTGAGTGGGGACTTATTGCGAATGACTTCTATCTTGGGTTGAAATTACTTCATGAGGGACTGACTGGAGGTGGCACTGGACTGTATTAAGCCTTTTGAAAAGCATGGGTGGGCCCTAAGTTAATCTTGTGGATCAAGTTACTTGGAGTTATGTTTGGGTCTCACGTAATACCCTGAAGCGTGTTGACGCAAGGATTTGTGCCCATCTTGATGCGTTAATATGTGAGATATTAACCTGAAGCGTTGAGACGCGGGTTTCAAAATGGTATACGGATCTGAGGCGTGCTACGCAGATCGTGGGTGAGTTTGACGGCCAGTGCGCCATTACGAAGGCCCTGGCATTGATACTGGAACTAAATGGACAGACGGTATAGATCTTTAGAACTTCAAGTGAGAGATTATGTTTTTCTTAAAGTATCACCCATGCGAGGCTTGTCCGATTTGGAAAGTCGAGTCCGAGGTGTGAAGACCTATTTTGGGATTTTGGCAATTAAAAGGGGACCGCCGAGGAAGATGAAGTAGAGATGAGGCGTCAGCACCCAGTTGTTGAGTACGATGAGATTTATGGTAAATTTCGAGGATGAAATTTTTATAAGGAGGGAAGAGTTGTGACATTCTGAATTCCGACCCTATCTCGAAGCTTATGAATGAATGAATGTCTATTGATGTATTTCAGTAAATCTCACTCAGAATTGATCTCTCTTGAGGCGACTAACCAAAAGGGAAAGGCTAAATAGGATTTAAGTACGTGGGCTAAAGAACTCAACCACAAGTCGGTACTTTGACCATAAGGATTGCCGAGGGAATATTTTGGACCACTAAAGGTCGATCAAAGAATGGTTTCAGAACAATTTGCTAGTATCATGCGATTGGTCCACGGGTGATTCCGGATGGCCATGGCATGATTTGCGAATTAACCTAAACCGATTCCTAACGATCGCAACCTTCGGGACTAGCAATTGACCCACGCAATTACATGACAACCAGAGTCACCGTGGCACGAGTAATTCTTAAACGCGACATTAGTCGCGGGTCGATACGCGTAGCTCCTAAGAGCCACCCGTTAGTCTGAGATATACTGGAATGACAAACGATTGATTTTAGCCATAAAATTGGACTTCGAGATTAGAGGCCGATATTCAAGGATTCCGACGGGAATAAATTGGACGTCGCCTCATCGGGAACCATTAGGATTAGAATTCGCTCGTTATCGATTTGAAAAGTGAAATTCGGACTGACGATTAGGAAATTACCTTTATGCCCTTAGATTAATGCCCTTTTTCTTTAGAAGCAAGTAATGGCAATTTGGATAATTGCCACCCTCCCTTCTTGACCGAAATTTGAAGGACCATTTGGCCATTTGACCCTTGAGTGACTTGATGACATAATGACATGAATGGATGAGACTTGTTGGACTAGGCACATTCCCCATCAACCACTCCCCAACCACTTGTCATTCAAATACTATTCATGTACTTACCCCCAACCACTCCTTTCAATCACTTTTCCCCTTGGACTTAAAATTGGAGGAAGCTCTCTTTCCCCCATTTTTTCCCTCATGATCGGCCGAACCATCACCCCCCCCCCCCTCACTCTCTCGTTTTCTCTCATTCTCTCTTCCTCTCAAGCTCTCACTCTCCCTTTTTCCTCTCACGCCATCGACGCCACCTCCACTGTCGCTTCACCGCCGGCCTTCGGGCTAAGCTCGTGAGCTCCTCAAGCTCATTTTCCATGGTAAGTCTCCCTAAGACTAGATCCTACGTGTTGTTTGGTTAGTAAATGACGTTTAGTGCAATTTTGGGAAGAAATCCATGACTAATCCGTAGAGTTGATGGTCGGACCTCCTTGGAAAGATTTGAACCGCGGATTCCGTCGCCTTTTCCGCCGGTTTTCCTTTGCTCTTGGACTCGGTAAGTTATCCCTAACCCTTTATTAGGATGTTAGGTTACTAATAGATGTTTTATGGTTGGATTGGTAGAGTTTAAGGGCTGTTTTTGGTGAGAAAAACGTTGATACCCGAGAGCCCGTGTAATCCCGTTTTCAGCGCGCGTCAAAAATAGAATGGGTCGTTCTAAGTCGTCCGGAGTCCAAATTGAGCTCCGTTTTCACCCACACGACCGTAAGATCATGAGGAACGAGGCTATAAAATTAGATCGCTAAAAAAGTAAACAGATTTATGTCAGTTTTTCTGAGAGCAAGCCTGGTCATAGAAAACCGAACTTGCCATGAGATGGATGAACAGCGCTTGGTCGTTTCTTGGGTTAAAAATGGCGAAATTGAGTTTAAATGATGAAGTCCTATTCTGGTCATGAATGATCTTAGGGTCTTGAGCATGCATCGAAGTCATTTTAACTTAATTTGAGCAAGTGAAGTAAGTTTTAAATCTCTCTTTTTCATCCTGAGTCATTGTGTTCGGAAGGAAAATAATTGTAAAGGAGATTGTTCGTCGCTTCCGCATGTCCATTTGGTATTGCTCTTAAGTCGTTCGCCGTTGATCCTGGGAACTATGAAATGGAAACGGCCGTAGTGGGATGTTAGCGAGCCCGAGAAGGGTATGGGGCGTTACATCCCCGTTTAAGCTCACGTCTTTTCAATGTGGGATAAGGCACCTCTTAGTTTGCTTTTACAAACAAATCACCAACAATCCCTTACTTTGTTTGTAAAAACAAAATTACAAAACAAAAATTCTTATAAAAATTACAGTCAATATACATATATAAAGGTCTCTTTCGAGTTAAACATTTATTTAGTGCAAGTATTTCAAAACTCTATCCAAGTTACAAGTAGCTTGGCTTTAAACTTGTTACTCTAAGTAATAGAATCAGACATACCGCTCATATACTAACCTCTTGTTTCAGCGAGAAGTTCATATTTACTCAGCACTATTATGGCCTTATGCTTGTACCTATTTCATGAGCTCTCTAGAAAGCAACCATAATTTTCGTAAGAAGCAACACCACTTCTAAGCCCATATAGATAAAGTATTTTCACGTATTTCTGTTACTAATGAACATGCTACTAAAACATATTATACTTCATTAAGAGTTTAACTTGGCCTCTAAACGTAACAGACGATACTGACTTCTCATGTTCGGGCTAGTGTCAGCATCAAACAATCATTATTAGTAACTTGTTTTTACCCATTAAACCTTATAACTAGCGATGTGCTAGTATAAGGTCGGGTTATCTTACTGGCGATTTTAATTAAAGGGTTTCAGCCATTTCTTTAAAGTCACATTTACCACATCTCTTGGTATTAGCTAGATTCGGGTTTTTTTTCAATTTAATATTAAAAAAAAATTATTTACAAAATTAATTACTATGCAAAAATATTTACGAATTTAGGTCTCGCGCGCTGGAGACACCGGCACGCGAGACCCGCGGCGGTCGCGCGCTGGTAATACCAGCGCGCAAAGGGGAAAGTGCATGCGCGCTGGTATGTCCAGCGCGCATGCACTTTCCCATTTTTTTTGTTTTTTTTGTTTTTTAGTTATTTTATATTTCTTTTACATAATTTTATTATTTTATATTTTCAGGACTAAATTTTTTTTTGGAGTTTGCAAGGTTAATATGTATTTGACAATCCGAAAAAACTATATTTTTTATTTGTTTTAGTTTTTCAATTATTTTATATTTTAAAATTTCGCGGATTCGACAACCCAATATGAAAAACAGTAGGACGAATATATTTTCGACAACATTTATTTCGTATCGTTGGTTATTTTATATTTTTCAAGACCAAAATGCTGTGCACAACGGTTATTTCGTATGGCAGTGAAATTGCCGCACAACGCACTTACTTTTATTTACAAACGCTGCACAACGCAAATGGTCGCGCGCTGGACATACCAGCGCGCATGCACTTTCCCCTTTGCGCGCTGGTATTACCAGCGCGCAAATGGTCGCGCTCTGGTTTTTCTAGCGCGCGACCGTTCCGGGTCTCGCGCGCTGGTGTCTCCAGCGCGCGAGACCTAAATTCGTAAATATTTTTGTACAGTAACTAATTTTGTAAATAATTTTTTTAAATATTAAATTGGAAAAAAACCCGCTAGATTCTTACTTGAACTCACCTAGATAATTGTTATGGTACCATCTTTAATCAATTGTCTCACACTAGTCTAGACATTTCATTATGAGTGCCACTATGATATCTTGTCAAATTAGCTTGATTGTCACAATGAACAAAAATAGGAGTCATAGGACTAGGCAATAATTTAATGTCTAATAGTAAATTTCTAATCCCACTCAGCCTCTTTTTCAATTGTCACTAAAGCAATGAATTCTAATTCTATCGTTGAGTAAGTTATACATGTTTGTTTCTTGCTAGCCCAAAATACAACACATCCACCTAATTTCTTGTAATCCAACTAGTATCGGTGTATCCTTCTAATACAGCTCGATAATTATTATAGACCAATCACAAATCTTTTAGTTCTCTTAACTAAAATCCCGTGACGACGTTACAATGTTCTATATTTGGATTACTATTATATCTACTCAACTTATACATGAAAATGTAATCTTAAGTCAAGTACAATGCATCGCATACATTAAGACCTTATAGATCTCACATAGTCAGCTTATGCTACTACTCTACTAGTATTATAATTTAATTTCATACTGGTACAAAACATAGTGCTGTTTCTTTGAAATTAAGATGTTTAAATCCATTTAACATCTTTTCGACCTTAATCACATTAGTTCAAAGAGTGACCCCACTATTTTTTTAAATTTAGATCTCAAGATAGTATCTACACCACTCAAATATTTTAAAAGTCTAAAGTTAGATACTTCTTAGCCTCAATGACTTTAGTCATATTCGTTCTAATAACTAAGCTTGAAACTTGCTAAAAAGAAATTTTTTACCACAATTACCACGTGACAGTTTTTCCTTGTGCAATATAACTCTGAAAGCCAAGAATTACAGCAACAACGGCTTCATAAAAATGGCTTGCACAGTTTGAACAGAAAAGAAATTACTGGCACTAATATTGAAAGTTGTCAGATAGTAAACCTTTAGAATTGTGCTTGCAACATATTCACCTATGCTAGAAGCTTTTGCTTCTCCTTTGCGGCAGCCAACTCTTCCCCATTTGGTAATCTAGGCTTATGAGATCAAGCATTCTTTTGTTATGTTCACGATCACGGTAACCACGCCTTCTCAAAGTACACATCTCTCCTACTGCTTCTGTCAAAATTAGAGTCATACCTCGACATAGCCATAATCCTTTCATGGCTATCTTGCCTAGGATGTGAAGTAAGAAACCTATGGCCATAGTCATCACATGGATATTTATCGTGATCCCGTACTCCAAACCATGTCTACTTCATCGGCCTATGCCGATGCATGTAACAATCATCATTTAGGCCTTGGATCCAGTATTGTCATCTTACCCGCAATCGCCATTAGTAACCATGAGGCATAGAATATAAGACAAATAAAGCATGATTCATAAAACACATTCAATTATTGAGATGACTTACTTAATCCATGCCAATAAGCTTTCAGACGAATGAGAAAATGAAGCCAACTTGCATCGGGTTCTAATGACCATTTCATTGAATAGTTCTTATGCACCGGAAAGTTCGAATATTCTCACAAAGATTAAATAATTTCTTTTTTTTAACAAAGTTCGACAAGTAGTAGGTATCACCTTGTTAATAGATTGGCAATTGGATCGATGATAGAAACTTTGGTTATCTTCGACGATCGGAGTAGCGAAATCCAATCGATTCAGGATATCGAGCATGACATTTATCGCCGTCCGAACTTTTCCTGAACTCTCTCTTCCATTAGTATCGCTCGAGTACTTCCCTGAACTTCATGAATTTCCTTTATCATGTTATCAGGGAATAATCTGATCTAATTGCAATATATCTCTTTATGGCGGCCGAAGATTTCATATGCTTGTGATAATGCCCACAACCTTGAGAAGTGCGCTTGGGGGTAGCGAAAAGACGCCATGTATCATTTCTTTTAAAGAAAACTCGTTGGGATTGGGCAAATCTCTAAAAACCTGAAAGGCATATGCAATTCTAATCATTTCCAAAATCGCTTCGTCAGCCCAAATATGAAATGCCGCGAATCGCTTCCTTCCTTTTTGTTTTTTTGTAATAAAACCGCCTCATCACACACCGAATCAACGCCATATGTCCTATATGCACTGGCAACGGATCGTCCGCCAAGCATGCCTCACAAGCGATCGAGATGCACAACTGGGCCAAACGGTTCAATTTCACCATGCCTTGATTCATGGCTTTTACCCCCAACAACAAAATTTCCAAATGCAGCAACACATGCATAGGATCATGTTGTTGCCGAACTCATCCTTAAAGTTGTCTCCATTGTTGCAAAATAAATCCTTAAAATTGTTGGGAAATTTCGTCGGAAATGGAATGAACAATGGAATTAGACTTTGAAACATGTAATCACTTTCTTTAAGGATTTATATGCTCCATAACGTTGCTAATGGTTTCCGACAAATGTCCTCCAGGATATAACAAAGTCTCAATGAGAATAGCAGATAGCAATTCTGATATTTCTCCAAGATCTCTCTAAGAAACAATTGGAAACAAAGGCTGTATTTCTCTTGTGTTCAAACGATGAAAATTGAGAGAAGAAGTGAAGTTGATTCTGAAAATGAATAGAACAGCTGAATATATAATGAGAACGAACACACATTTTCGCATCCGAAAAGTAGTTAATTCTCATGCAACTCTTCGTATCCAAACAATTTATTCAATCATACATTTTCATGTATGAATCGGTAGTTATTTTCGAAGAGATGCAAACATTCAAAAGATTGTAAGAATGCCTTAGAAAATAACCAATAATTGAATAGACGCAACCTTTCAAAAGTTGTCAGAATCCTTCGTGAACAATCACATTGTTTCACTAGAAAATAATGGTAATTGTTGATTTGTGCCAAATTTAATCCTCGTGCGCACTCACATCTTTTCGATGTGGGGCAAGGCACCTCTTAGTTTATTTTTACAACAACCACCGACAGTGCCTACTTCGGCATTTGGGGTTCTCAAGCGTTGCTTTGTGGATGAACTTAAGGAGGAGATACATTGTCTTTTCACTGCCATTTCTTCCCCCAAGAATGGCTGCATGTGAGGTTGGATCGTCCTTCGCCAAAATGTGGTTTGCCATGAGAAAGCACGGACACTCTTCAGCGCATCTGTGTCAAGAGTGTCGGATGCGTGTCGAAAATCAACACGCGATCCACACTTGATCAACAGGTTTTAGACTTTTGACATGTGGTTAGCGCTCTAGTCGTGCCGGCGACACGCAAGTCCAACATCCGACATGTCATTTCGACACAAGTTTTCAATAAATCAGGGTTCAAAATGTAGATCTATCAAAAATATATACTTAAGTCATATACGCAGCCACTCCAAAATTAATATACTCAACCAACCAGCCAAAAAAATCATAATCGTAAAAATGATAATTTGTCATGTATATGTAACAATTTACATTTTATATATAACGTCCTCAGCATGTCGCAATTTTCTAATTTTTTAGAAATGTCGTGTCACCTGTCGAAGTCAGTTCTACTTAGAATGGCAATGGCAAAGATACGACAATGTTCACGTCAAGTACACCTGAGCCAGGCAAGGGACGCCGGCCCTTCGCCGATGGGGAGTGGTGCTACCACTACAATAGCTTTCCATCTCCTTCTCGTCCATTTTGTCCTTCATTTGTGTTTTTCGGATCCTCTTCTTTTTTTATTTTTTTTTCTTTTTTTTTTGTGTTATCGAGGTTTAGTAAATATTCGTTTAGTTTTATCTTGTAGCGTTTAATGGCTAGATGGATGCCACGATGCTACTCAACATCAACTTATTAATTGTCTAATTACCATTTTCGTTATTTTTTCAACGGAAGGGTTAATCGAACAAAAAATTATACAGTTCAAAAACATAAATGGAAAGAAAACAAAAAAAATTAGAGAATAAATTGAACAAATTAAACAAGTTCAGGGACTACCGACACTTTTATCCCGATGGAATTTGAGTGAGATAGAACATGGATGGAATATGAAGTTTGATTGAGACGGTAAAAAAAAAACTCTTCTCATTCTTAACGCTGCTACTAGCTCTAGGTAAAAAATGAAAAATCCAAAAGTTAGAATTAGAACAAATTTTCACCAATATTTTCTTTAGATAATCTTGGGGCACCGATGCAAAGACTTGGCTACTTTTTCAAACACAATGCAAGCGAAAATTAGTGAAAAAAATATTAAACTTATTAGGCTGCTGTCGCGACCCTCTCGACGCGGGAGGAGGAGGGGGCTAATGGGCCGCCCGATCGTCGCCTGATCGGACGCGGGCCTCTCCCAAGGTCCATTACCCAAATCGCAACGGCTGGATATATGTGGTCGACCTTTGGTGCGGTCTAGTGACATGTGATATGTGTACATGCCAAGGAGTCGCCACCAATCGTTTCGTGGAGGGTACGATCGGAAACCATATCGAGTAGTTGCGAGCGATCAATTCGATTTTGTGGAAACCAGAGAAATGGGATCGGGGACTTTGTTACGCCAACTGTCAGAGTTGACGCCCTTTTCGGCACCTAAGTTGAATGATTTATCTAATTCTAAGATTTTATACAGATGAGTGGGGTACGGATCCTAAATCTAGGATTTCATGCAGGTTGGAATGGTTACTCTATCATTCACAGTCAGTGAAAATAAATGCGAAAATCAAGGATCCAAAGCATGCGGATAAATCACATGAAAGAAACATGGCATCCATAATGAGGCCCTATTAGCCTAGAGAAGTATCAATCAAGGCTTATGAATGATTTAGACATAATTCGCCCATGAGGGAAAGAATCGTAATTTTAAGAAATGTGGGGACAAATTGCCTTTGAAGGGAAAAATCATCATTTCAGATGAAGTGTGTAGCCAAAAGATGGTGAAAATGGGATTGGCGATCAAATCCTTCCATTTCCTATTTTTCGGGAATTTTCAGAATTTTTCTAGAATTTTAAAAGTGATTTTACCTTCGGAGGGGTAAAATCGTCATTTTGGACAAAGATGAGAACTGAAAATCTCAAATATTAAGGTTGGTCACCCACCTGACCCAAACCCTAATTTTAAGCCGTTCTCAGGACTCGATTGGAATGGGAAAGACGATTTTACCCATTGAGGGGTAAAATCGTCATTTTGAGAAAAGGGACGAGACTCGAAAACCCAAGCCCAAGAATTGGTCGCCTAACCGACCCTAATTCTTACCTTGGCATTATCGACTTTATCTCGCATACACAACAGAGGTGACTTACCCCTAAAGGGTAATATCGTCAATTCTCGGAAGAACGGATAAGAAACCTCAAAAATAGGGTTGACCAGTTGTCTGTGGTCAATCCTCGATTTTTGGGGATTTCCGGAGTGTCTAGGATTTTCCCACAATTTTTCCATATTTTTTTTCGAATTTTCTAGGGTTTTCTAGCATTTTTTTGGATTTTCTAAATTTTTTTGGATTTTTTTATTTTAAAAATCATTTTTTGAATTTTTTATTAAGAAAAATACTTCGGGCCGGGCGACCCGACCCACTCGAGTCGGAACCTAGCCCAGACCCGGATCCGCGCAACCCACGCCCTAAAACGACGCCGTACCATTTTTTTTTTTCGGATTATCTAGACTTGATCCAATGGTTTCTATTGAACAGCGTGGCTAATCCACGGCCGCCGGATCAGATTACTAAAACCTACGGCCTAGATTGAACGGACACTCAACCAGGACCGTCTGATCAACTTACTAAAACTTACGGTCAGGATTAGAACGCAAGACTCGATATGGACCGTCCACCTTCACTAACCGAAACGACGTCGCACTACCACTAACCCAAACGGCGCCATTTCAAACCATTTTGATTTTCTGGTTTTAAAACATTTTCGAATAAACCTAATTACTAATCGAACGACCTCTAGAATTTAGACTCGATGTATCTGAGCCGTCCGATCTATTTATTCGAATAACAGACCTCCAACGGCCGTGCTGACTAGATTGACACGTGGACCAATGGTCGACTGCCACCTAGGAATGATGACTCGTTGACCCGCCACGTCAGCTCGTCTTCAACCTCGCGACTGCCTCTAAACAGACGGTCGCGACTCTCCGGCGATGATCCGATGGTGGGATCTTAACGGAATCGCGCGAAACCAATGCCAATCGACTCGCAATCGTATCTAGTTCAACATATCTACGAATCATGGGACTTCGTTCACCAAATCGCGAACATCATGCAGAATGCCGAGTATGGCCATGGGAGTTCGATCGCTCGATTCACATCAAATCATGACAATTCAATCACAGAATAGTATCAATGGAGGTTCAGAAGACGTACCTCGAGCTCCGATCGAGCTCGCACGGCCTAGATTTGGCTAGGCAAGAACGAACAGGGACCGGCTATGGAAGCTAATTTTGAAGACTCAATTCGAGGTATTCGAGCGAAATCGATGCAAAATGAAGATGCAATGATGGTTAGGGATGCGTGAGGAGTAAAACGCCTACCCTAACTCCAAGAATCAAGGTCGGAATCAAGTTCCGCCATTAAAGCACAGTGCGAAAGCTTGAAGACCAGACTCACCTGTATTCGTGGTTTTGGCTAGTGCGGTCGACGGCGATCGCTTCCTCCCAGCATGGGCAGCCTCCTGACGGTCTCTTTAATCTTTGGTCTAGCCTAGAAAGGCCTAACCGACGCTCTGTAGATTCGAGCTCTGCCCTCGACAATGGCGATGGAGGGCGAGCTCTCTCTCGTTCGTTCTCTCTCTTTTTCGATTCTGTTCACCATCCTCCAATTGAATCAACTAACTTCTGCTTCTAGAAAGCCCTCGCAGGCTATATACCATTTTGATTTTTTGGCGCCGAACTGAGGGAGCTAACGGACTCCAAATGGCACGTGGTCGCGCGTGCCATTTGGTCCAGACAGCGATGGTGACGATGGGTAACTCCGTCCAACACAAATGGTGTTCCGGCGTGCGCAAACGGACGGCTAATTTAGTCGTTATATGTGTGTTGACTTTCACGGCCAGTGAAACATTGACCAATCGATTCCATCTTCCTTCGGCGGCCATTGGTCATGATTCTGGTGCCAATCAACGGGGAATGGTCTGAAGGACTAAACGCCCACTAGGGCATCTTCAATTGTAGTTAATTGGTTGATCAATTTCCTCGTTAAAATTCAACCATGCACTGTTCATCTGCGCGAGAGTCTGAGGAAGAAGATGGTACTGTAGCGAACCGGTTCGATCGGTCCGACCGGTCTGAACCGGTTCCGACTTGCAATTTTTCAAATTAAACCCAAATTGATGGGAAATTTTTGCAATTGGACCTCAGAATCAAATTTAGGGCATGAATTTTATCTAAAAATGTGGTTTTGCCCAAAAAATCATGTCAATTTCTATAAAAACCCCAAATTTATCATTAATTGCAATTAAGCGAATTGTGAAATTGAAGGCTCAAATGATCAAATTGGGCCAAACTACCTATGCCAATTGATTCAAGATGATGAAAAGGATTGGGCAGTGACTTCAATTTGCAATGATAGTTCCTGAATTGAAAGTAATTTCAATTATGCCCAAATTCAAGGACTAAAATGCAATTAAGTTTGTAATTTTGCCCAATTTCTGCAATTAAACATTATGTACGGACAATTGGGATAATTTAAATAAGGGACAATTAGATTGAATGTCAAGATCCTAAAAAATGACAAAATTACAAATTAAAAGACTTAATTGACATTTTTTTCCCAAATTCAATCATATGTGTTACAAAGGAACACATAAAATTGAATATGATTTTAGACTTTTATGAGGTCAAAAATATAAGGGATTTAAAATAAAAATATTGGCTATTTTTTCATATTTTTGTGACCTCAAATGCTATTTTTCTTGATTTTCTAGTATTTTTCTAATTTTTGAAAATATTAAAAAATGATAAAAATATGAAAAATTATTTTTTTTGTCAAAAATGGTTCCTTAGACTTGGCCAAGGCCACCAAAGTTGATTTTTCAATTTTTTGACTTTTTATGAATTTTTTATGAATTTTCTAAGAAATAACTAGAAAAAGACTGATCCAAAATTAGGCGTCAACAGCTACCCCTCTTTGAGAGGAATATCGCGAGAGATTTCTCTCAAAGACAGGTGACACCTTAGTCTAGATTGACTCTATTGGGAAATAGAAAAATGAATCTTGACATCTAATCTTTCTTGTCCCGCTGGTAAATGCTTTGCCCTATCTTTGCTGATGTGAGAGGGAGAGAGGGGGGATAGAGATGCTCACCTGTTACTTACCTGCCTGATGCTCATATGGCATGCGCGGTGTATACCGGGTTCAAGTAGATACCTAGGGGCTCGTCTCTTGAGCATCCTAGGGCGGTTAAACTCTAGCATGTATGGTTGGCCAAACCAAAGTGAGATTCCTATATTTGACAGGAACCTATGAATGACGCACCCATTCTTTTAGGGATTGTCAGAAGTTTTGATCCGTATGGTGGATCAGACCATGAATAGGACTTCTTTTTGCTATGAACCTATGGATGACGCAACCGTTCTGTAGGAATTGTCGAACATTTTGATCCTTCAGGGGGATCAGGCCGTGAATAGGACTCGTCTCTGCTAGGAACCTATGGATGACGCACCGGTTCTTTAGGGATTGTCGAACATTTTGATCCGTCAAGGGGATCAGGCCGTGAATAGGACTCCTTTCTGCTAGGGGCCTATGGATGACGCACCCGTTCTGTAGGGATTGTCGAACATTAAACTGATCCTACACTTTGAGGAATCAACTAGGGTCTATACAAGTAAGGTGTACCTAACTCTTAGGTTTACCAAATGAGCTATTCTGGGTTTAGGGATTACCTAAAACCTTACAGACAGCTGGTTCTGAAAGTTGTCCTTTTGACATGCAAGGTGTTATTCTAGGGTTTGGGGACTCTAAGTATCCTGCAGAAAACTCAAACTTGTAAAAACTTTGATAAGATTTTTCTGGGATCTAGGGGTTACCTGAAATCTCACAGAAAGACGATCTTGAATATTGTCTTTTCGACATTGGAGGTGACATTCTGGGATCTAGAAACTTTAGGCATCCTGCAGAAAGCTCAAACCTATAAAACTGAAATCTCACAGAGAGATGATACCGAAGATTGTCCTTTCGATATTGGAGGTGACATTCTGGGATATGGGGACTCCAGGCATCTTATAGAAAGCTCAAACCTATAAAACTGAAATCTCACAAAGAGATGATTCCGAATATTGTTCTTTCGACATTGGAGGTGACATTCTGATATTTGAGGACTCCAGGCATCCTGCAAAAAGCTCAAACCTATAAAACTGAAATCTTACAGAGAAGCAATTCTGAAGATTGTCATTATGGGGTAAAGTCTACTTCTTGGACCTAGGGCTGTCATGGGTCTCATAGAAGCTTTAGACTTAAGTGTTCATTCCTCATTTGCAAAGAGATTAGTCCTCTCGAGGTAATGATGATCATAATGTAGGTAAAGATTCATTTTAACCTATGCAATTATGCAAAATGACTTAGGATGCGGGAGGTTATCCAAAACATCTTTAAGTATGCGATGATGATTAAGAATCCTTGTGAGGAAAATCCTTGGATCAAACAATTTGAAGTTTCCAACCACAGCTTGCTTTCGAGCATTCTATTAGAATATCTCTGTCAGAAAGGGCTTCTTACCGATTTTTCTGACTTGGTCTTTTCATAACAAGAGCACTCGAATTTCCTAATACCTTGCACCTGGGTTTTCGGAGCCGTTCGCAGTGCATACATTTAGTCAATCGGGAGGTCTTTACGGGACCGTAACGTTGGGCTTGGACATGGTTTTCGAAAGGGACTCACTCTCTGAGTCAGGTCTTTTCTTAGACACAAAATTTTCCTCATCTGCTCCGGGTTTACAAGTCAAGAACCCTCCAAAAATGAGAAAGAAATAATCTTGCTCGAACTTCTTCGAGCTAAGCTTAAGCATTAATCCTTACGCTGACCCAAATGCTTTAATCAGAAAAGACTTTTCAGGGTTATAACGCAGGTAGGATTGGGGACCGAAAAAAATTTATTTTTGGTTCAGAATATGTGAATGGTTTAACATTGATGACCACTGTAGGCTTGCTGCCGATCTGGTCCCTTGCTGTTCAAAGAGCGCCTTCAGTCTTTGAAGTGCATTGATAGTCTTTGGAGAACCTCTCTCTTGTGTTAGTGCGGCGTCAACATCTGAATGTGACATAATCTGGGAGTATCTTTCACTGTCTATCTCCCTTGGGATTTTCTTTTACAACCAGATCTCACTAGTCACCTATACAAAGATATCATGCCATCTTTTGGCATTTACAAGATCAGCTAAATAATTCACAAGTGTACAAATATTTGGAGAGGCATTGGCCTTGCTTTTACCAGGCACTTTGCTTTTTCTTGATGCCTAAAATTAGATTTTTTTTCTTTTTTATTTTTCTCATCTTTTGTTGAAATCCCACCTTTCCCTTTCTTTTGGAAATCAGGATTTTCAAGTAAGTGTGCTAGATGTTCAACTCAAATCCCAGCACTCAAATATTAACCCAGGAATTTTTCATTATTCCTATTTTTTGAACTTTTCACTCTCGAAGTGACGTCACTTCCGCCTTGGGCTATGCAATGATCACCAACTGGTTTGCGAAATGAACGTATAGGCTCAACTGGGCTGTACAAAGGGTAAAAGTGTATAGGATAGAGAAACGAATGCTTTTCGTCATCTTAAAGCACTTGGATTACCGTAAAAGTTAAATGGCAAGCAACACACGAAGATTGATGCAAGTCTGAACAAGAGAATTTCTAACCATTTCCCTCCTGATACTGTTGGACTTACTTCCAGTTGGCCCCAATGTGGGGTAGTTCTTGATAGGGGTAAAGAATGCGACCGTCGTTCAAAGGGTTATCAATGGTTACCTGTAGTGTTTAGGATAGAGAAATAAATGCCTCTGTCATCTCAATTCATGTAATCGATGCGAATGGCCTTTATACCCTCGAATCCAGGCTTTCCTATTCTCACACTTCTCTCATCTCTCGAGTGTATGTAGGACATGTTTGGGTTAGGTTTGCCTTCTATCTGGAGGAACATCCCTGTTAGACAGTCTAAGGAAGCTATGTTTTTTTTGGAAAAATCACTTTGTTTTTCTCTAGGCATTTTACTCCACCGGAGATTTCAAAGATGCATCATGCATACTTGGATCATGCTTGGACAACTTCTGGTTCTGACAGATGTACAGTAAATGTCAAGGATTCATTTTTTTCAAAACTAATGTTTATTCCTAAGTTCGGGCATGTGAATGTTCATTCTCTTGCTTTTTTCGTCTTACAGGAAGTGAGAGAGGCTTTACTGCGTTCTTCTTTTGTTGTCTTTCGTCTTCATCAGACGTTCCTGCATGTAGGATAGAATAGACATTCTTGTGAGTGAAAGATGGTTTAACCCTTGATGGAACAAATACATATCACCTGGTTATTGATGTTGAGGACTCCTCCGTCTAGGGTTCCATTTGGATGAATCCGATTTTGAGTCCGCTTCTGGGAATCCTGCAAAACTGAACACATATTAGTGTATGCATGATGTACTTATGTGATGGCTGTTACGGCGATTCGGATCAATTCGGGACAAGCCACATAACCAACATCTAATTTTCATTTCAATGATAATACTTCTTCACATCATCTGAATTTACAGGGTGCCACAATTCTTCTCCTTCAGAATTTACAAGAATCAACGCTCCTCCTGTGAGAATCTTCTTGACAATATAGGGGCCTTCGTAATTCGGGGTAAACTTACATCCCGGGTGAACAGTATTTGGCATAATCTTCTTTACCACCAGGTCGTTCACCTCAAAATTTCTGGTTCTAACATTTCGATTGAATGACTTGGCCACCCTTTTCTGATAGCCTTGACCATGAAAGATCGCTCTGAGACGCTTCACGTCTATCAAATTCATCTGTTCATATTTGTGTTTGGAGTATTCTGTCTTAGAAAGTTTACCTCTGATAAGATTCTTAAAGAGGGAACCTTAACTTCTATAGGTAGGACCGCTTCCATCCCGTATACCAGAGCGTAAGGAGTTGCCCCTATAGAAGTCATGATCGAAGTTCGATATGCCATTAAGGCAAAGGGTAGCCTTTCATGCCAATCCCTATAATTCTCTGCAGTCTTAGCCAGGATCTTTTTGATATTCTTGTTAGCAGCTTCCACTGCTCCATTCATTTGTGGGCGATAAGGGGAAGAGTTAAGATGTCGAATACCAAAGCGGTCCAGCAAATTATCGACAATTTTGTTGTTCAGGTTGGACCCATTATTTGTAATGATCGCTCGAGGGGTACCATATCGAGAGATTATGTCTCTCTTAATAAACCTTGCCACACTTCTTGCGGTGACATTTTTGTAAGAATTGGTATCTATCCACTTTGTGAAGTAATCGATCGCCACCAGGATGAAGCAATGACCATTTGAAGCCGTTGGATTGATGGGTCCTATCATGTCTATCCCCCACATAGAAAAAGGCCAAGCTTCGGACATTTGATGCAGTTCATTCGGGGGTGCATTATTCTTATCGATGTATATTTGGCACTGGTGGCATGACCGGACATGCTGGCAGCAGTCTAATTCGATAGTCATCCAATAATATCCGAGCCGCATGATTTTATTGGCGAGGAGGTGGCCGTTCATATGGGGCCCACATATGCCTTCATGGATCTCTTTCATGAGAATATTAGCTTCTTTGGCATCTACGCATCTTAACAGAGTGGAGTCAAATGACTTTTTGTATAGAACTTGTCCATTGAGGAAGAACTTGCTGTCCATCCTGGTTATGTATCTCCGGCCTCTCGCCTGACACCCTTCAGGAAACTCCCCCTTTAAGAGATAATTGTTGATGTCATAGTACCACGGCTCTCCGTCGAATTCTTCTTCTATCATCATACAATAGGCCGATTTTTCGACTATGCCGATCTTTAGTGGTTCTATTTCTGATCCACCAGTTATTTGTAACATTGAGGCCAGTGTGGCTAGCGCATCTGCAAATTGATTATGAGATCCTGGTAGGTATTCAAATGACACCTCTTCGAACTTACGTGTCAACTCTTCAAGGTATTCATGATAAGGGATGAACTTTGCATCCTTTGTCTTCTACTCTCCTTGAGTTTGTAAAATGATGAGCGTGGAATCTCCATAAATTTGCAGCCTAGGTATTCCCATGGAAATGGCTAATCGTAAGCCTAGAATACACGCCTCGTTTGTTAGTGCAAGGGAAAGTCATATTTGCTGCAACATGGTAATGTTGATCGTCAGGGGATATCAATACCGCCCTAGTGCCGGCTCCTGATAGGTTAATAGCACCGTCGAAATATATGACCCACTTATCGTCTACCAGGTTCAAAACTAGATCTTCTGTCTTTATTTTTCTGGAGGACTCGCATCTTTGTGAGTTTTCTGCCAACATATCAGCTATGGCTCTCCCTTTTTACTGACTTTTGTGGAGAACACCTGATGTCAAATTCAGATAACATCACTTGCCATTTTGCTAACTTCCCAATCAGAGCGGGCTTTTCCAGGAGTTACTTGACAGGGTCATTTTTTGTTACCAGCTGAATATGGTGATGTATGGTATACTGCCTTAACCTGCGAAGTACCCATACAGTTGCTACGCAAGCTCTTTCAATAGGTATGTATCTTGCTTCAGACGATGTAAATTTCTTGCTCAAGTAGTAGATGACTCTTTCTTTTCCATCCATCAGGCTTGTTTGAGCAAGTAAGGCTCCCAAATATTCTTGCTGTATAGTCAAATATAAGGTCAAGGGATGACTTGGGATGGGCGGCACAAACACTGGTGGAGTGACTAGATAGTTCTTGATCTTTTGGAACGCATGACTACATTCTGCGTCCATGTCACTTTTACGCCCTTCTTGAGTAGTCTGAAGATCGATTTAACTACATCTGATAACTGATTGATGAATCTGGCAATATAGTTCAGTCTCCCCAGAAGGCTTCTTACTTCTTTTACTGTGGATGGAGTTGCTAGATCATGGATAGCTTGAATCTTTGAAGGATCAATCTCAATGCCCCTGTTACTGACCATGAATCTGAGAAGTTTCCCAGATTTTTCCCCAAACAGACATTTGTTAGGGTTCAACCTCAACTTGTATTTGCGCAGTCGCTCAAATAGTTTTCTTAACACCTCAATGTGATCATGTCCCTTTCTGGACTTGGCGATCATATCATCAACATATACTTCGATTTCTTTATGGATCATGTCGTGGAATAATGTGATCATAGCCTTCTGGTAGGTGGCCCCAGCGTTCTTCAGTCTGAAGGGCATAACCTTATAACAAAAGTTTCCCCAAGGGATGGTAAATGCAGTCTTTGGTTTGTCCTCCTACTTCATGAGGATCTGGTTATATCCGGAAAATCCATTTATAAATGAGAATAGTTCATACCCTGTAGTATTATCCACCAGTACGTCAATGTGAGGTAGTGAAAAATTATCTTTTGGACTGGCTCTATTCAAATCTCGATAATCTACGCAGATCCGAACTTTGCCGTCCTTTTTCATGACGGGGACTATGTTTGCAATCCAGTCCGAGTATGGGATAGCTTCAATAAAGCCCACCTTGAGAAGCTTCATCACCTCTTCTTTAATTTTGTCTTCCAACTCGGCTTTCATCTGTCTACTGCATTGTCTGACAGGTTTAACACTGGGATCCGTGGGTAATGCATGTTCCACAATTCTGGGATCCAAATCCGGCATGTCAGCGTAAGACTATGCAAAGACATCTTGATACTCCCTCAGTAATTCTGTAAACTTGACCCATTTCATCTAGGGATAAATGTCCACCGATCTTGATTTCCTTGATATTCATAGTGTCGCCCAAGTTAATAACAACCGGTTCTTCTGAAGTAGGAGGCATTGACTCCTCGAAGGCACTCCATTCTCTGCGGATAGACGCATAACCTTCATCATCATCCTCTTCTTCAATATTGCAGGAACAATCAATGTGGTGATTCGAATCGCATAACAACCTAATATGTATGTTTGAGATGATATGCCTGAAATGTCATGAGCATGGTTAGTCTAAATTCCATATAGAAATGTCATGCATGGGTGTGAAAAACCTTTTCAAAAGAGATTTCAAAATAAATGCAGGTAAAAATGGGACTAGTCCTCATATCATAGGACATCCTTGTCCCTCAGAAATCCTTTAGAAATTAGGAATCATATGGAAAATCAGGCCTCAAGCTTCTGCGTGGAAGACTAGTATCATCATCGGGCTGATTTGTGGTTCCATATGTCCTTAACAAAACTTGTGTGATTTTATTGATTGCAAAATGGGCCGCATTACAAGCTATGCTGTTTGGACCAACGTCCGGAGATCCAAAGGCGTTTTCCTACGTTTATTTCAAACAACGGAAATTGAAAGCATGACGAAATGCATGACATTTGAATGCAGTATCAAGAGTAGGGAAGATATTTCTTTACTCAGAAGTAGTGGCTTCATCACCCAGCCACTCTATGATGACATTCATGAAGTCATCTCCCAAGAAAGGGTTCGCCAGATCTGGTTCTGCTGTTGGAGTTATGTCTTCTTCTGACAACCACCTAGTGCTCTTGCTGAAGTACTCGTTCAAAGGGCTGTTGAACATCTTGGATCTGCCTCTCCAAGCTGGAGAACCAATGAATGAATCTCTCTGGTTTTTCTGGCCTCTATGGCGTCCATGGTTCTTGCTTCGGCCTCGGTCTGTTGTTTTAGGGGTAGATTCGCCCAAGCGGCTTTTCTAATACCCCAAGCCCATCCTATGCTCGTTAGATTTCAACTGTAGAGGGGTATTCATTCCTTAACCATATTTGCCCAGACCTTCTCCAAGGTTATATCCATATGCTAATAGCATCTTAGCTGGTAAAAGGTTGGCTTCAGAAATACAGAGAGTTCTCAATCTTGCCCCCACGGGAGTGTATACTGCTGCCACCAACTCCAGGGAATGATAGCTTGCGTTCACTCTAATTTCGGGTTCGATGTAAGGAATGGCGTTGCTCTGGTATGTTTGGAGGTCAACTTCTCCATGCACGGTAATCACCTTTCCATCTACTACAAATCGTACTTTCTGATGTAAGCTTGAAGGCACGGCTACCGCTATATGAATCCAAGATCTTTCCAACAGGAATCCGAATGCACTAGGCAAATCCATCACTTGGAAGTTTATAGAGAATTTTGTTGGGCCGATGAGCACATTGAGCTCAATTTCTCCTATCACCGTCTTCTTCATTCCATCGAAAGCTCTCACAACTGTTTTGGAGGTTTTAACCATATCTTCTTTGATGCCTAAACTCCTCAAGGTAGCTAAAGGGCATATGTTGAAAGCTGATCCGTTGTCAATCAGTACGTGTACTATTTTTTTTCCGTTGCACTGTGCAATAATGTATAAGGCCTTGTTGTGTCCTCTCCCTTCCATGGGGAAGTCTTCATCTGAGAAGCTCAATTGATCTTTTAGGAGGATTGCCCCTACAAAGTCCCATAACTGCACATCATTAACTGTCTCAGGGACATGCACCTCATTCAGTATCTTCAACAGTGCATTCTTGTGCTTCTCTGAATTGATGAACAAATCCAGTAGAGATATTTGGGCCGGCATCTTCCTTAACTGCTCTATCACTTCAAGCTTACTGGTTTTAATAATGGACATGAGCTTTTCTGCATCCTCCTTCGAGACTTCCTTCTTTTGGACTCGCCTTCCCTAGGGGAGTAGAATCTTCCAGACCTCATTACCGCATCTACTTCCTCTGTCCCATAGTCCCAGTGGACTGCCTTAGGATCGTACTCTTCTACTGGAGGGACTTTTATGGTTATCATTGTCAGGCAAGATGCCTCTGGTTCAGCTATATCGTCCACTTCCTCTCTTGGTAGTCGAATCACAACAGGTTTGATCAAACAATCTTCTACCTCACTCAAGCTGTCAAGCTCTTCCAATTTGACCACCACAGTCGTAACGGCTTCAATCATTGACACAGTGTTGTCAAAGTCCTTTGAGAAAATTTCATTTTTCAGTTGACGATGCTGATCGTCGTTTCTTAGCTTTGCTGATGTCGCAGATCTTGGGTACTTTCTCATTCCCTTGAATAGTTTAACTGAGTCTGGTCGCTGATCCTCCGACCTCTTTGTTTCGACATACTGCTCTGCGTTAAGCTTGATATCTATCATTTGGTCAATTGACGATTCAAACCCTTTCGTAAAAGGCCTTTCCACCTCCTTTGGGATTTCCGGTTGAACGGGATCATACATACCTCCCCATCCGTCTGGTATGATATCATCCATTTTCTGATAGAAACTAGGAGGAGCGGAATATTTCACCTTAAAGTTATATCCTCCAGAATCTTCACCCAAGTTGTCTATGATCTCTCACATTTCTAGTGCGTTAGCCATGAATCTGCGATTTGCTAAACTTTGCCTCTTAGCTTCCAGTTCGTCCCCATCGAGTTCTTCTTCCGGCTGGATGATCGGCCCGAGATCGCCTATCAGACTCTCATGTGGGATACTCCACGTGCTTCCCTGCTCAGTTTCAATCACAAAGTGGTTTCCTTCCAAGCTTAGAGAGGTCTCGACTCCCTCGAATTTTTCATTGGTCACGTTCGATATTATCCCCAAGCTCATCATCTTAGCAATACACAATTTCTTCATATCAGCAGAAACCTTCCCTTCTTTTGGGTATAGTGAAGCGATCGCCAGAATGTTGGTCAATTTAGGTATGTCCACCTTCAGCTTAAGGTGATTCTCCTCCTCGTCAGTGAATATTGCTCATGCCGCTTAGTGGTCAGGGAGCGGATTTTCTTGTACATTCGGAGAATCTGAATGTCAATCAAAGCTTATACCTTCAGCTTAAGGATATAGCAATTATCGACATTGTGTCCTCTTTTGCCCATGTGGTAGACACAGGTCTGGCTTTCATCAAAGCCGGGATATTTAACAGGATTTGCCCTAGGTAGTTCCTTTGCCACCAAGTGTTGTTCTAGCAGCATTGGGAGCAACTTGGATAAAGGTCTCGGGAGCTGAGAGAACTACTTTTAGGGCTGCCTCTTTCTAGGCTCTTGTCCTTTTGGCGCTGACCACAATGATCCTCTCTTGGTCTGATTAGAATTGTTAAATACATTGGGCTTATTGAGGTCTGGTATGAAAGCTATGTCGAGCCCAGCCTCTCTCTCCTTTTTCAGGGGATATTATTTTCTAGTAGAAGTTTCATGCTGCCTCCTTTCTCTTAAGGCCCACTCTAGTTTTTCAGCCACATTTATCAAATGTGTAAAGGTTTGACATCTTGAGGTGTTCAATTTGTCAAAGTATTCGTAGAGGAGTGCTTTCAAGAATAAGTCAACCAGCTTTTCTTCTGGGATTGACTGTTTTACTTGGGTTGCCAAAGCTCGCCACCTCTGGGCGTATGTTTTGATCAATTCACACATTGCTTTTGAGATTCGTAGGAGGTCTTCTCTCGTTGGGGCTGTAACCGTATTGAACTTATACTGCCTGAGGAAGTCTTCTGTGAGATCTTCCCACCCATCATAGTCATATAGGTCCAATTCAATGAACCAAGCCAGAGCGGCCCCAGCCAAACTCTCCTGGAACGTATTCATCAGCAGTGGAACATAGTTTGAATATTGTGACTTCTTGCACAGGTAATATTTGAGGTGAGCACGGAGACAGCCTGTCACATTATACTTTCTCACGAAATCTGGTTCCTTGTAGTTAGGAGGGGTCTCCACCTTGACAAAAGGAGATATCTTGTCGAAACGGGCCAACTCATAACCTTGGCTGCTTAAACATTCCTCAATCTTGGCTATTCTCTTAGCCTCTACTTCAGTTTTCACGGTCTGCTTCCCCTTTTCATCTTTCTCAAGGTTGATGACAACAGGGGTGTCCTTTGTTGTGTCCGGACGTTCGACATACGGACATCTTTCTCTGTACGTTGGGCATCTTCTGCTATCTTTCTATCAGCCATATCGGGTGCGGATGATGGACTTGAGTTGTTCTGATTGGGGGCCACTGCCTGTCTGGCGTGGGAGGCTTCCAGCATTGCCTTAATATCAGCAATCATAGTCGTCATAGTAGTCATCTGAGTCTCCAGCATGCCTACTCGCGGGGTCAACTCTTGTTGTTCCATCCTCGTCTTAAGCCGAGTGCGAAAATGATGTGTTGGTAATTCCGTGGTGAGAGTGTACCTATTTTTTAAGAGGAATTCTCCAGTGAGTATTTCCTCGGTATAAACAAAAGGAAGTACTTGATTCTTTTAATTGCATGTTTTCTGTTGGTGAATGAGAAGAATGACTACCTTGTGAGCCTTAGTCTCACGTGAGTAGTTCTTTTAATCATTCTCCAAAAAGAATTCATGAAATCAAAAGAAGCGTAATTTTTTACAATAGTTTTTATGCATTTGTAAAACATGTCCACACTCATGCATACATGTTTAAAGTAATATTCAGTACAAGTGAGTATGCATGAAAAGGCATCATAGTGTTTGCTTATTTTACACTTGACAGAATAGCCTATTCAAGCCTAGGACGCTTGAGGTCTAAGGTGTCCTCATCATCCCAATATAGATCAATCTCTTCAGTCTGGGATTGTTCATCTTCTGAATATGACGGCGATCCCATATCTTTGGGTATGTATGGCTCTATCCCAGGCATGTACGGTACGATATATTTGGGTACATAAGGCTCGATAAGGCTGTGTCAGACAGCCTCAAAGTGCTGAATGTATTCTGTGGTAGCCCTGTGAACGTTCTCCTTGCGAGTCATGTTTTTCAAAGAATGCATAATAAATTCTACCTTAGCTTCAATATGTTTCTTCTTTTCTCCTGTAAGGATTTCTTTTGGTACGTCAAATGAGAAGATATCAGGCCGCGGTGGAGAAGGGATTTCCTGTAATGCCCTAAATTGCCGGATAACCATCTTCGGATAATATGCAGTAGCGCTTGTGAATCCTAGCAAAGGGACTGGGTCTTTGCCATTACATGCGAGCCTAACTTTGCCCAGTGTTGGCAATCTAAGCCGCCATCGGAGCTGTTCTGGTTTCAAATTTCCAAGGAAGTTCTTCCATTCTACGAAGCTGAACTTAGGAATACGTGTATAGGTTCTGACAAAGGTTTTAAGAGGATGGGCATCGGAGCTAATCTCAGTGAAACCCATGCGGATATGGAATTATCTGATATGAGATGTGAACCATAGGTACAGAAGATCATTAGAGGCTCTAAAGATTCCCTTCTTATTTTTCTTGAAGCGATTTAGGGAAAGGAAGGTCTCTGCAAGGATATTGTTCAAGTAATCCCACCCACAACAAACTTGTCTGACTACTACAACTATAATAAGGTCGAAGGTGACAGACGAAATCGGGAATAGCACAAAGCTAAAGAAGGCCAAGACAAAGGCTCTACCAGATTTAGTCCCTTTAGCGGCAGGGAGGCTGGGGAATCGATCTAGGAGGAAGGATAGTGAATCCGTCCAAAATTACTTTTGGCATCTGCTTTGACTTCGTTAAGGCTTGTGTCAAGGAATTCAGCTAGTTGACTCAAGGGCTCGAATCCTATGGGAGGTTGAACTAGTAAGTGAGTAAACTCAACTCCGATGGCGGTGCTGTATTCTTCGAGAGTAGGGGTAACTTCCAGCCCTTCCATGCAGAATGTAGCAGTGGTAGTATCCCAATAAAGCGACATGGCTTGAATAAAGGTAGGTGGGCACTCAATCTTCAGCAGGTCCACTAGATACTCAGTCGTGATTTGGCGTATTTCTGGCTGGCTTTGCCCATGCTATTCCACCATGATAGGAGCTCGGTCTGGAGAACTTTGAATACTTGAATATCATTCTTTCTCATCAAGTCTAAAATATGCAAATGATTTTGAAAAGTCAATCGTCAAAAATTACTTTAAACATGTGACTATGCAAATGCCATGAAACATGCATGGGCTAACTTAATTGCATAGTTCAATTAAAGAAATGGAAATTAGAACCTTTTTCAGGTATTGAAGGCCTGATTTAAAGTCTAATTTGAATTTCAGGAAAGTGAATTATGCAATTTAGTTAGGTTTACTCCAGTGACTAAGGGAAATAACAACGTCACATTCCATTGGTCAATACATCAAATAGGAATAGAGCGGAATGAATCCCTTATTACAACCAGGACGCCTAACGAAAGAAAGGTAAAGAGAGACTCTACAAACAAGAAAGCCATAAAAGGCCGATGGGATGTGAGGATCTAAACCACCCTTTCCCAAAGGTCTATTTTTCTTTACAATGATAGTCAATCGGGAACCCTTTTCAGTTGAGTGTAAGGGGTCGTCTTCAGTGGATTGATAGAGGCATTTCAGCTCCTCTGGCTATTCTCTGGTCCATGGTATAATGACTTCAGAAGTCTTCTCGCGTCTCGCCTTTTTTAGTATAATGTGCTTCGGCCTTGTCTTGATCGCAGGGCGTCTCCTTTTTCCCCAAAGGGTGATCATGGGTATATCTTCCTTAGCTTGCCGTTCAGCTTTTCGACGAGCATACGCGTCCCTAGCTAAGTGGTTGCGATGTTGTCTTTTCATTTCCAAGTAATCCTTGAACATTTCGTCTGCTTATCACTTAAACCTGAGGTTATCGACATAGTAGCGGGTTTGGCAATCTTCGGCGTATCCCAACTTGCGTCCAGTTAGCTCTCGGCCATGTACAAATCTGGTAAAGTGTAACCTCATGTTTGGTCCAGGGCGAGTGACTTTCCTTAGGTATTCGAAGGTCACCAACTTTGTTGAACTTCTAGGAAACAGCGACATCCTACCCCCTTATCATTGTTATTTCAATTAGTCACTTGAGTGATTTTCATGATGTATGCAAATGCATGTGGATGTATGTAATACATGAGTCAAACTATGGAACAGGGAATGGTAATGTACATTGAAAGTAAATGCCTTACCAACCAAACTCGGGGAATGTGAAAGGTTCCCCTGTAACAACGGGCGATTTTAAGTATACCAACCATCCATAGACATGCGTATGAGACAAGTGGGTATACTCTAAAAATTAAAAATCAAGTGAGGAACCGATGGCTCAGGCTCCCACGATCCAAATGAGGTAGACTCCTCCCCAAGGGTACCCACCCAAGAGGGTTTGATATCGCCAATTTGGATTGTGAGCGGGAACAAACACGAAAGTCTCAAGTGCCATCAAACTCGAGATCCTTTCACATCATTTCCCTATCTAAGGTAACCTAGAGGTGGTTGCAGTCGGATTTTGACCGCTAGTGTGTGCGATGTGTCGTGATCATCATAATGCAAGGTCATGCACAGCAGTTTGTATCAAATACCGCTTGAATATGTGTGTAATATAAACATACATTCCCAACTCCAACCTGCAGGAAAGATGTCAACAATCACTTCACCCCTTATTTCTTCAATCTGCAAAAATATCTAACACAACGGTTAGCGTACGTACCTCACCTTCGAGAGCATCTGCAGAAAACAAGGTCAGATAAACCAATCAACTTTTTAATCGGCTTAAGTCCTCTGAAATTCTCAACCAGAGATTCTGGTTTAGAATAGTCCCCAGCGATCGGGCGACCCTTTCGACACGGGAGGAGGATGGGGCTAATGGGCCGCCCGATCGTCGCCTGATCGGACGCGGGCCTCTCCCAAGGTCCATTACCCAAATCGCAACGGCTGGGTATACGGGGTCGACCTTTGGTGCGGTCTAGTGACATGTGATATGTGCACATGCCAAGGAGTCGCCACCAATCGTTTTTGGAGGGTACGATCGGAAACCCTATCGAATAGTTGGGAGCGATCTATTCGATTCTGCGGAAACCAGAGAAATGGGATCGGGGACTTTGTTACGCCAACTGCCAGAGTTGACACCCTTTCGGCACCTAAGTTGAATGATTTATCTAATTCTAAGATTTCATACAGATGAGTGGGATACGGATCCTAAATCTAGGATTTCATGCAGGTTGGAGTGGCTACACTATCACTCACAATCAGTGAAAATAAACACGCAAATCAATGGTCCAAAGCATGCGAAAAAATCACATGAAAGCAGCATGGCATCCCTAATGACCTATTAACCTAGAGAAGTATCAATCAAGGTTTAGGAGTGATTTGGACATAATTCTCCCAGGAGGGGCAGAATCGTAATTTTAAGAAATGTGGGTACAATTTGCCTTTGAAGGGTAAAATCGTCATTTCAGATGAAGTATGTAGTCAAAAGATGGTGGAAATGGGATTGGCGATCAAATCCTTCCATTTCCTATTTTTCCGGGAATTTCCAAAAAAAAATTGGAATTTTAAAAGTGATTTTCCCTTCGGAGGGGTAAAATCGTCATTTTGGACAAAGATGAGAACAGAAAATCTCAAATATTAGGGTTGGTTACCCACTTGACCCAAACCCTAATTTTAAGCCATTCTCAGGACTCGATTGGAATGGGAAAGACGATTTTACCTAATGAGGGATAAAATCGTCATTTTGAGAAAAGGGACGAGACTCGAAAATCCAATCCCAAGAATTGGTCGCCTAACCGACCATAATTCTTACATTGGCATTATCGACTTTATCTCGCATACACAAGGGAGGCGACTTACCCCTAAAGGGTAATATCGTCAATTCTCGGAAGAACAGATAAGAAACCTCAAAAATAGGGTTGACCAGTTGTCTGTGGTCAATCCTCGATTTTTGGGGATTTCTGGAGTGTCTAGGATTTTTTCACAATTTTTTTTATATTTTTTCGAAATTTTCTAGGGTTTTCTAGCATTTTTTTGGATTTTCTAAAATTTTTCTGATTTTTTTTATTTTAAAAATCGTTTTTCAAATTTTTTATTAAGAAAAATGCTTCGGACCGATTCGACCCGACCCACTCGGGTCGAAACCCGGCCCGAACCCGAATCCGCGCGACCCACGCCCTAAAACGACGCCGGACCGGCTTTTTATTATTATTATTATTATTGGATTATCTAGACTTGATCCAAGGGTTTCTATTGAACCGCGTGGCTAATTCATGGCCGCCGGATCAGATTACTAAAACCTACGGCCTAGATTGAAAGGAGACTCAACCAGGACCGTCTGATCAACTTACTAAAACCTACGGTCAGGATTAGATCGCAAGACTCGATCTGGACCGTCCACCCTCACTAACCTAAACGATGTTGCACTACCACTAACCCAAACGGCGCCATTTCAAACCATTTTGATTTTCTGATTTAAAACATTTTCGAATAAACCTAATTACTAATCGGACGGCCTCTAGAATTTAGACTCGATTTATCTGAGCCATCTGATCTATTTATTCGAATAACAGACCCCCAACGACCGTGCTGACTAGATTGACATGTGGACCAATGGCCAACTGCCACCTAGGAACGATGACTCGTTGACCCGCCACGTCAGCTCGTCTTCAACCTCGCGACTGCCTCTGTACGGACGATCGCGACTCTCCGGCAATGATCCGACGGTGGGATCTTAACGGAATCGCGCGAAACCAATGCCAATCAACTTGCAATCGTCTCTAGTTCAACATATCTACGAATTATGGGACTTCGTTCACCAAATCGCAAACATCATGCAGATTGCCGAGTACGGCCATGCGAGTTCGATCGCTCGATTCACATCAAATCATGACAATTCAATCACAGAATAGTATCAATGGAGGTTCAGAAGACTTACCTCGAGCTCCGATCGAGCTCGCACGGCCTAGATTTGGCTAGGCAAGAACGAACAGGGACCGGCTATGGAAGCTAATTTTGAAGACTCAATTCGAGGTATTCGAGCGAAATCGATGCAAAATGAAGATGCAATGATGGTTAGGGATGCGTGAGGAGTAAAATGCCTACCCTAACTCGAAGAATCAAGGTCGGAATCAAGTTCCGCCATTAAAGCACAGTGCGAAAGCTTGAAGACCAGACTCACCTGTTTTCGTGGTTTTGGCTCCCGCGGTCGACGGCGATCGCTTCCTCACAGTATGGGCAGCCTCGTGACGGTCTCTTTAAGCATTGGTCTAGCCTAGAAAGGCCTGATCGACACTCTGCAGATTCGAGCTCTGCCCTCGACAATGGCGATGGAGGGCGAGCTCTCTCTCGTTCGTTCTCTCTCTCTTTCGATTCTGTTTACCCTCCTCCAACTGAATCAACTAACTTCTGCTTCTAGAAAGCCCTCGCAGGCTATATACCATTTTGATTTTTTGGCGCCGAACTGAAGGAGCTAACGGACTCCAAATGGCACGTGGTCGCGCGTGCCATTTGGTCCAGACGGCGACGGTGACGATGGGTAACTCCGTCCAACTCAAATGGTCTTCCGGCATGCGTAAACGGATGGCTAATTTAGTTGTTATATGTGCATTGACTTTCACGGCCGGTGAAACATTGACCAATCGATTCCATCTTCCTCCGGCGGCCATTGGTCATGATTCTGGTGCCAATCGACGGGGAATGGCCTGAAGGAACCAAACGTCCACTAGTGCATCTTCAATTGTAGTCGACTGGTTGATCAATTTCCTCATTAAAATTCAACCCTGCACTGTTCATCTGCGCGAGAGTCTGAGGAAGAAGATGGTACTGTAGCGAACCGGTTCGACCGGTCCGACCGGCGGTCTGACCGGTCTGAATCGGTTCCGACTTGCAATTTTTTAAATTAAACCCAAATTGATGTGAAATTTTTGCAATTGGACCTCAAAATCGAATTTAGGGCATGAATTTTATCTAAAAATATGGTTTTGCCCAAAAGTTCATGTCAATTTCTACAAAAACCCAAACTTATCCTTAATTGCAATTAAGCGAATTGTGAAATTGAAGGCTCAAATAATAAATTGGGCCAAACCACATATGCCAATTGATTCAAAATGATGAAAAGGATTGGGCAGTGACTTCAATTTGCAATGACAATTCCTGAATTGAAAGTAATTTCAATTATGCTCAAATTCAATGACTAAAATGCAATTAAGTTTCAATTTTGCCCAATTTCTGCAATTAAACATTCTGTGCGGACAATTGGGCTAATTTGAAATAAGGGACAATTAGATTGAATTTCAAGATCCTAAAAAATGCCAAAAATTGCAAATTAAAAGACTCAATTGACATTTTTTTACCAAATTCAATCATATGTGTTACAAAGGAACACGTAAAATTGAATCTGATTTTGGACTTTTTATGAGGTCAAAAAGATAAGGGATTTAAAAGAAAAATATTGGCTATTTTTCTATATTTTTGTGACCTCAAATGCTATTTTTCTTGATTTTTCTAGTATTTTCCTAATTTATGAAAATATTAAAAAATATGAAAAATTATTTTTTTTGGTCAAAATGGTTCCTTAGGCTTGGCCAAGACCACCAAAGTTGATTTTGTAATTTTTTGACTTTTTATGAATTTTCTACGAAATAACTAGAAAAAGGCTGATCTAAAATTAGGTGTCAACAGCTGCGTTTGGAAAGACTTTTGGGAAAAGCCACTAGGCAAATGCAAGTACCTTTGGATTAAAGGGATTTGGTAGAATGCAAATACTATTTGATAAATTGAAATTGAAAAGTGCATTGGAATATAACTTTGGGAAAAATGCTGTTTGATAAACTTACATGTAGAAAATCCTTTGGTGTGCTAATTTTTTTATTTTAATTCTATTGGAAATAGCGCCCATTAAGGGCCAAAAAAGGTAAATTGGCTAATTTGGCTAATTACCTAAATTGCAATATTTAGATTGCAAATCAAAGGAATTTATTTCCTATTCGTTCAAGAAGAGAAAAAGGAAGAAGACGTCTTCCTCTTTCTGAGAATGTACGTTCGTTCCTTGCAACCACCATTGATAGAAACTCTCCCCAAAAACTCCATTGAAATGCTATCTCTCGACGACGATCGATCGCCGGATCCGGATCGTGTCTCACCTACGAAGGGGCTCTTAATCTGTGGATTTGAGGTATGTTCGTTTTACGTGATATACCTCACCGATCAGTGATTCAAGTTTGATCTCAGGGCTTGAAGATCCAATACAATCGGACGTATACGACGGTTTGATCAACGTATGGCTGCAATTCGCGCTTCGTGCTTATGGGTATGTGATCTATTTAATTCCGCTTCGTCTATAGATCTTAATTAGCAATTGTATGAAATACCCATCAGTGGTATCAGAGCAAAGTGTTCTTGTTTCCTGATCGTTTGTGGTTTATATGGATTTCGAACGTGAAAAATCGAGTTTTCGATGTTACTGTTCACGGCCTATTCGTTATTTTTAGTGCGATAAAAATGTGTTTTGATCACATCAATGGAACGGGCTCGGCGAGACGAGAATTTTGAGTGGTCGCCCGTCATGAGACGAGGCCGGGAGTGGCCGCACGCGCGCCACGCGCCGCCACGGGATCGGTTTCCGACGCAGCGGCGTTTCGAGGCATTTTCGTGAAATTTCGTTCCACAAAAATGGGACGTATAGATAGCGTCAAAATCGTACCGACGAGACGAGCATTTTGATGGGTCGACCGCCGAAAGCGGCCGCCGGACGGAGGTACACGCACCACATGCACCGGAGAGGTTCGGTGCGCGTGGACTCCACGCGCCGGAGAGGTCCGATGCGCGTAGACTCCACGCGCTCACATGCGCAGCGCGTGCTCCGTGGCCCAAACGCGCCCAGACCCGATTTTACATTATCCTAAACCCGGTTTATCCCTATTCCACAACCGGTTTAACCATATTCCAGATCTGGTTTAGGGTAATTCCAAATCCGGTTCGAATCAGATCCGACACGGTCAACGACCCAACCCATTGACTCGGTCAACGTTGATCGTTGACCAAATTTTTGTAAAATTACAATTTGGTCCTCCAACTTTTCAAAAATTGTAATTTGATCCCCGAACTCTCCAAAAATTACAATTTGGTTCTCGAACTTTTTGAAAATTATAAATTGGTCCCCGAATTTTCTGAAAATTGCATTTTAGTCCCCGAAATTTTTGGAAATTGTAATTTAGTCCCTAAATTTTTGAAAATTGCAAATCGGTCCTCAAAATTTGAGAAATTACAATTTGACCCCATTACCGAGCGTTGGCTAGTCAAAGCTGAAACTTTGACCAGCTCGTGTGGATGCATATGAGCTCCGATTGGGGCGTGCGAGGTACCGTTGCGTTCGTATCAAAATTTTCTTCGATTTGATATATTATTTGGTCATGTTTGATGATTTTAAAATTATGAAAATACGTTTGAAGCCCATGAATACGTATTTTGGGGCGTTTTTCAAGAATTGATCGATGACATATATACTGCAATCTCATGATTTGATGTGTAAGTGTTGTTCAAATCATGTTATGCCATGTTAGTAATTAAAATATAGAGATCATTGTTGGATTTATGATCTTTATTCGAGTGGGGAGTTCTAGAAAGTTTTAGTAACTTCGGTGAACTCGATTTTACATAAATGATTATGTTAATGGTAATTTCAAGCGAGGATTCTTGGACGATGATTGGGAACATTGTGAACTTTTGAATCTGAGGCCTTATGTGAAATTATCTATTAATATAATTAGTTAGTGTAAAATAGATGCGTAAATGTTAGGCATCAATGGTTCGTGAATGCATGTCTATAGAACTTCGTGTTCATAAACAACGGTTACGCGCTTAGCGAAACAAAGGAGAAATTGGATGGCAAAAATTTATGAAAACTGGAATATGAAAATCCAGTTCGTACAATGAAAAGCAAGAAGCATTTGAAGCTCTTGACCTTGTTAAGAAAACACCTTAGGATGAGAATATTGCACAGCCGACATTTGCTACACGAAAAAAGGATAAACTCAATTGCTCGCATATATTGCTGAGTAGCATGAAAAATGGTTTTATGCATGAGTTCAGGCATTTATGAAAATGCCAGAGTCAAGTGGGAGGCATTAAACACTAAGTTTGGTTAGACATCGATCACCAAGTTGAGACAGATCACTATAAGTTTTGACACTTATATGATGCCTCATGGGCAAAATATGAAATGACTTTTGTGACGTGTCAAACATGATAAGTGAACTGTATGAAGTGGGCCATTTTTTGACTGATGAGTAGCAAGTGCAAGCAGTAATCTGTTCTGTACTTCATAGCTGTGTGCTTATGAAAATCCACTTGATTCACAATAAAAAGTAAGAACTTTTAGAGACGCTATGTGACGTCTTGAACTAGAATACTGGTTCTAGGTCAAATGAAGCTTCGTGCTCCAAACATAAGCATCAAAGTGGGTTCAAGAAGTGGAAAAGATTAAAAGAATATATCCTTCAGAATAGAAATCGAAGTTTAACTGACATGACAAAGGAAAATGTCATTTCAAGAAAAATATCTCGAGAGTGAAATGTTTTTTGAATGTGGCAATAAGGGTCACTTTGCTCATGACTGTGGTGAACCGAAGAAGTTAAAAAAAATGGCTTTGTGCACTTGAGAGTGTTACTTAAGTCTCTAGTTCAGTTTTTTGTAACTGAATCTTATCATTTATGGATTATAGACTTACAGGCCACAGATCATATAACAAAAAAAAAATAGAAATACGTTCGTGGAATTTCAACAAGTTCGACATGAAGCAAAGTGAATAAATGTGGAAAATAATTCCTAAGTGGAAGTTAAGGGGATTGGCACCTGCCAATTGAAAATGCGCAGTGATCGCACCATATTTCTACATATTGTGTTATATGCTCCAAAAACTCAATGGAATATAGTTTCCATGTTAGTTTTGGTTAAACTTGATTTCAGTTTGAATTTTCATAACGGTGGTCATGACTTGTTGTTGGGAATAAGTTATTATGATTCTAGATGATTTCATTGTATTGATTGTTGGGTACAATAATGTGAATATTAGTTATTCACTATTAACATCTTTTGTGATGATGTGAATATGTGGCATGCTAGGTAGGGTCACATTGGCCTAATGGCAAATATTTTGATAAGCTAAAGAGGGCTTATTGGGCAATATTAAAAATGTCGATTTGCCTATTTGTGAGTATTTCCTAGCGAGACAGACAATGAGCAAACCATTTGGAAAAGAAATAAGAGCTGAATTTCATTTGCAGTTGATCCATTAAGACATGTGATTCAACATATGTGAGAACAAGACATGGGCTGTTTAATTCATCACATTATAGATGATTATACTCGATTCGAATATTTTTTATTTCTCATAAATTTGAGGCATAAGTTGCTTCGAGAAATTCTATTTTTGAGCTTTAAAAAAATTATTTAAAAAAGGGATCCGATCGAGGTCGAGAAAATCTATCTGATTAGTTCAGATATTTATGTGATGAAAAGGGAATAGAAAGACAGTTGACTATTCTAGCGATTTCTGAACATAATGGAGTCGCAGAAAGAAGAAACATGCACCAATGAGAATGGTTAGGTCTATGATAGCACAGGCTAATTTGCCTATCAACTTTTGGGGTGAAATTTTTTATTGATTGCTGCCTAGATATTTAACCGTGTGCCTTCTAAATCAGTTACTACCACTCCATATGAGTTATGGACAGGTTGAAAATGAGATTTGAGTTTTCTCAGATTTTGATATGCTTCATATATACACGGTTTCTCCCACTGGAATGGGAATTAGGCTCTAGAGGCAAAAAGAGTATCTTCATGAGATATTAAGAGCACTCGAAAGGGAATGCGTTATAGGTGAGCAAGAAAGTGGGAAGTATAACTGAATATGAATCACGAGATGTCACATTCTTAGCGAATGAAATTTTTTTGAAAAAGGGTGAGACAAGTGAAGACTATTCTCCATTTAAGATCTTGGATAGTGATAATGATACTAGTGGGGCATCCATCCAAGTGGGAGCAATGTGAGAAGTGGGGAATTTGTTTCAAACGAGTCTCAATTGCAACGACTTGATGTGAAGAAGATGCCATCATTATCTGATTCGAGTGAGAGCATAATGGAAAATGATGTACTAAGTGTACGATCTTCTCAATTGCAACCGCTTAACATAAACGAGATGTTATTGTTCAATCTGAGTGGGAGTGGGATGGAGAATGATGTACTAAGTGTACAATCTTCAATACGGCGAATAAGTTGCCAAGTGGGACTGTAATGGAGCTTGATGTACTAAGTATACAATCCTCAATTTAGCGAACAAGTCGCAAAAGCGTTATCCGTCGTTTTGTCGACGTTGTAGACATTGAAGGTAAAGTTTTCATGGTCGCTCCACAAGAAGAGAATCAGCCAAGGAATGTAAATGAGGCTCCGACTTGCCCTAATAATGAAAAGTGAATATAAGCAATGGAAAAGGAGATGGAGTCAATGAGATCAAACCAAGTTTTGGAACTAGTTGATCTTTCGAATGGACATAAAGCCATTGGGAATAAGTGTGTTCTCAAAATTAAAGCGTAAAGCTAATGGCTTGATTGAGAGATATAAGGCTCGCCTTGTAGTGAAATGGTATGATCAATTAGAAGTAATTGATTAGGAAGAGGTTTGCTCTCCTATGGTGAGATCTACCTCAATTCACTTTATTCCGGCAATAGTGATTAGTATGGATCTTGAATTACATCAGATGGATGTAAAGACTGCTTTTCTCAATAGAGAATAAAAAAAAATTTGTGTGAAACAACCCGCTGGGTTTGTTACAATTGGCCAAGAACAAAAAGTATGTCGACTTTTGAGATCGATATATGGCCTTAAGCAGTCTTTGAGATATTAGTATATGATTTCTTGTAATACCTTAGTGGTATATGATTTTGTAATGATTGATGAAAATCATTGCGTATATATCAAATGATCCTAAGATCAATATGTGATCTTATCATTATATATTGATGATATACTGATTGCTTGAAGCAATGTGGAGTTTGTTAATACAGTCAAGAGTTGGTTATGTTCCAATTCTGCAATAAAAATATATGGGTGAAGTTGCATATATTCTTGGAATTAAAATTTCAAGAGATCGTTCAAAGAGATTATGGTCTCTTTCACAAGAGACTTATATGGATAAAGTCATCGAATGATTCTGTAAGCAAGACTATAAACCCAAACATACTCATATTGCATGTGTGGCTTATTCGCCGGGTGGTGTTATACCTATGCCAACCCAGTTTTAGCCTAGAGAGATTCCTAGTATCTCTCTATCCAATGGGAATGGTTAGGCAAATGTCAAAGGATTCGTTTTTTATCCGCGAAATATGTCTTAAGACTCCACAAGCAAATGCAGAAATGGAAAGCGTTCCATATGTTAGTGCTTGAATGCTTGAAGTACACTATGATGTGTACAAGACATAATATTTGTTATGTGATTGGAATGGTATGTGTACCACTCTAATCCAGGTCAAGCATATTGGATTGTCATCAAGAGAATTCTCTAAGATATTTGAAAAGTACTGCCAAGTTTTTATGCTAAGTTCAAGGTAGAGATCTGCACCTTGAAGGCTATACTGATATTTACTGAGGAAGAGGTTTAGATGAGAGAAAATCTACCTCTGGGCTTGTATTCTTACTGTGCAGTGTCACAATATCTTGGAGTAGTAAGAAGAAAAGATGTATAGCCTTATCCACGATGGAAATTGGTCTCGTGGTGTTAAGCAAACGTGTATAGCCTTATCCACGATGAAAGATGATCTTGTGGTGTTATCAACAGCAGTACAAGAGAATATTTGGTTTAAGAGATGCTTGGATCAGTGAGGTGTTGCTTAGGATGCTGCAGGTACATTATTAGTTAATTGTGATAGCCTAGCAACAAGAGCTTACACTAAGGATCCATTGCCAGACCAAGCAAATAGACATGCAATATGTCTTTTGTGAATGACATGGTTGTAAGAAAAAATGTGAACATACAGTACACATACATACACAAAATGATAGCAGCTTTTCTATGAAGTGAGTACCTAGAGATGTTGCTTCTCAGTCATGTGTTAGCAAAAGGATTAGTTTTCATATATTGAAATCTCTAGAAGTGCATAAAAGTGGGAGTACTGGATTTTCCCAAAGTTCACAATTAATTATATTTGTTATCATTATTAATGTCTATGATTTTGTATGATATTTATGCATATTAATGCTTAGTGCATTATGTTGAGAAAGTATGTCAGATCGATTAGAGATTAGCTCACTCACACGGGTAATCGCCTCTATTTACTGGGTGACGAATAGAGATGAGACGTTTTCAAGCTTATTATCTAAGTGATAATTGAGAGCTCGAGCTTAAAATTTTGATGTCGCCTTAACAAAAGTGTTAAAATGAGGTCATAATAAGTTATGTCTGAAAGTGAAATACCAAAAGTGATATAGCCCACAAATTTCACTTTATCTGTCTTTAATGCCAGATATGAGTTTTGATGGATTATTTTATTAAAAAGAGTAGATTTGTGAACTCAAGCTAGACATTGAGTATGTCTGAGCTATCATCAGTACGATATTAAAATGAAAGACATACGCTCCATGGGAAAGGAGAGAATATCGTAATACATACTTCATATTACGTATGCATGATACGACCAAGAAGAGTTGGCAAGAGTTTAGATCTTAACTCTGTGGCCGTGTTAGACTCTTGAGGATAAAAGTTCCTCAAATTTAGTCCCCTCACGACTCTGACCTATTCTTGAGATCTCTATTCAGTGTTTGCTATCTTAGAGTATTGCCAATGGTCATGAGATTGATTCGATCTAACGGGACATTCCTAGAAAAGCAAGTTGGACTGAGATTGAGAGGTTTAAGGAAAGAGGAAGATCAATTTTGTCTTGAATGTCACATTCAATCTTTGTATTCACAGGTCGACCAGTTATGATTATATGAGTTTAATCATGATTGTGAATACAATGTATTGTATTTGAGCGCTCAAAGAAATCAGGAGAGATGTGATGTAAATGTGACCGATTGATCTAGGGTACTGCATACTGGATCTACTCTGATGTTATGTGCTCATTTTGAGCTGCTATATACTCCTAACAGATGTTTAGCAACGAGCTCTCATAGTATGCTGGTTGCACGGATTATTTGCCCATATGAACTTAGCAGTGAGAAGAGAAAGAGAGACATGTAGCCCTTTGTGGGCGAGTGAGAGATATTGGAATTTGCGCCCATTAAGGGCCAAATAGGGTAAACTGGCTAATTTGGCTAATTACCTAAATTGCAATATTTAGATTGCAAATCAAAGGAATTTGTTTCCTATTCTTCCAAGAAGAGAAAATGGAAGAAGACGTCTTCCTCTTTCTGAGAACGTACGTTCATTCCTTGCAACCACCATTAACAGAAACTCTCCCCAAAAACTCCATTGAAATGCTATCTCTCGACGACGATCGATCGCCGGATCCGGATCGTGTCTCACTTGCGAAGGGGCTCTTAATCTGTGGATTCGAGGTATGTTCGTTTTACGTGATATACCTCACCGATCAGTGATTCAAGTTTGATCTCAAGGCTTGAAGATCTAATACAATCGGACGTATACGATGGTTTGATCAACGTATGGCTGCAATCCGCGCTTCGTGCTTATGGGTATGTGATCTATTTAATTCCGCTTCGTCTATAGATCTTAATTAGCAATTGTATGAAATACCCATCAAATTCGTTAAAAAATGGAAAAAAAAATGAAGGCATTTTCTATATTTTCACGTTGACAAACAAGGCCAAAAATCCCCTTTTTTTCCCTCTTTATCATTAAACTTTGTTTGAGGGTTCTCCCTTGCACCGTCATCTCTCTCTCCCCAACCCATCTCGCTTCCTCAAATCCTCAGAACGCCCAATTCCCTCCGCAGGGTCATCATCCGATCACGCAACAGAATTCGCCCTCAATTTCTTGACCTCCTCCTCTAATTCCTTTGCCGCCTCTTCCATCGCGGCCTTCTCGGCTCGCAGGATGGGCTTGTAGTAATCAGAGTGAGCCTTCATGCAGTTCGTCAGAGCCGCTGTCGCGTCGAAGCACTTGTCATGACGTCCTGCTCATTCTTTTCCGCATCCTGGATGCACAGCTCCCACTCGACGAACTCGTCTCTGCACCCACCGCCTTTCATGAACAAGCAAAACCGGCACTACACTTCCTCTTCTACTTCTTCATCTCCTTCCTTTGCACCTTCGTCTCCATTTCTCTATGGATGATGCAAAGCTTCGCCGGGATTGTCGCTGCCAAGAGTTTCCAAGTCGATTATGGATGCAGAATCAGAGGATTTTGGAGCGAGAAAAGACATAACAGTGGATCGCGAGGGTGTGCATAGGGCGCTGTGAAGGAAGGAGAAATAGAATACTTTTCCATGGCGAGGTCAAGCCTCCGCAAGCCCATATCCGAGGAGGTGGTGCGCATTGGGATCGTGGGGAGGAAGAGGTAGTTGTCGCAGCAGAGGGCATGGAAAGGTGGCTCAATACTGGCAGCTCTTGCAGCGACACTGTTCGACAACAACCTTCCGGCGGAGCTGAGAGCGAAGGGAGTAGCGGGAGAAGGAAGGAGGAATTATGAAGTGAGGGTAAATGTGGAACTATGAAGAGTGAATGAGGGAAATATTTGAAATTAAAAAAAAAAAACTCACCTAGGCATTGTTATCTGCCAAGAAAGCTGAAAGCTCAAGGCAGCCAGCCTAGGCTGTCTTGAGCTTTCAGCCTCTTGAATGCTCACTCTGAGCCAAGGATGTTTTGAAAAGTTTTGCTAAACACAAAAAATTTTGCCCAAAGGGCTTTGGACCTCCAAAGCCCATTGGGAAAGTGGCTCCCAAACGCACCATTATACTTGTATCAATTTAATCATAAATCTTTCAATTTGGCCAATTAATTCCTAAACTTTTTGATGATTTGTTAATTTAGTCCGAACCCTTTGATTCGATAAAAAATCTTTCAATTGCGTCAATCAGCACTAGCCATCCTATGTGGCGTTACTAACGCTAACATGGATAACTTTTTAATTTTTTTCTCTTTATTTTCTTCCTTCCTTTTTTATGTAATCTTGTGCTGGCGACTCTCCCCCGATTAGGATGAGCGCGTAACGGCCCTCACCGGCCATGGTAATAAAAAAAAGACAAAAAATGAGTTCTTCTTTCTTGTATCACATAGAAGTCGTACGTGATGAAAGTCCCATGCACGGTTTTGAAGCTAGCTATCCCTTTTTTCTGTTGCCAATGGATGTAGATGAGCTCTCCCTACTCTTGCACAAACCAAGTCTGGTTTCGGAAGCCTTTTAGTAATCCATAGATTATCGACATCAAGAAGTGTTTTCACACCATCGACCGACATCGACTCCTCCTCGCATTTTGGTAGTCGAGAAGCCCTTCTTGTTTAGGTTGTTCCATTTAGTTCGGTAGGGACGAAATATCCTTGCCTGGTATGGGTTAGGGCCGTGACCTTCACCCGTTTGCCACTGCAAGGCGAGGGCACTACTAGGGATTGTCGCGACCCGCCCGAATTTTTTTTTTCCATTTTTCGTTGACGACGGGGGAATGGATTACCGATCAGGCCCCCGCTATGGAATGCGGATCGCGGGCTTTAGATCGGCACGGGCCCTCCCAAGCCCATACCAAATCGCGGCAGGAGTATTTGTTTTTTAGGGATTCAACGATAAGAGTCGATTGCTTTCGACCTTGGTGTGGTCGTGGTGGCATGTGCAACGTGTACATGCATTTGGAGTCGCCACCAGTCTTTCTTGGAGGGTAGACCAAAAACCTTACTGACCGATTGGGAGAGACCGATCAATTCTGCGAAACCAGAGATTTTGGGTTTGGGGACTTGGTTACGATGGTGTCATTACCAACGCCCTTTCGGTACCTAACGCGAGTGATTTTCCTAACTAAGATTTCATGCAAGCGTAATTTCGGGTGAGGTAGGTTGGATTCAGGTTTTCATGCAGATTGGGAGACTAGTCCTATCAATGAAAATCAATATAATGAAAGCGCAAATCAAGTGCATAAATGAATCGCGTCAATGCACGTCAATTTAAATCAATGACTTCCTAGTATAACCATAAGAGCTTAGGGAAGGTGTCATTTTAGGATTAGGGGTAAAATGGGAAGATTTGTGCACGATTAGCCCGAAGGAAAAAATTGTCATTTTTGAAGGTTTGGATACCGAATTACACAAAATATTCCATGGCCAGCTGATTGTGGTCATTTTTCATTTTTGAGAATTTTTTGGAATTTATTGATTTTTCTTCAATTTTTGGAAGACGATTCGCCCAAAGGGCCGGGGTTCAAAACACCCGGAATGAGTCTTGGCCAGTTGATTGTGGTCATTTCCTATTTTTTGGGATTTCTGGATTTTTTGTGAATTTTTTGGGAGACGGTTTGCCGGAATGGCAAAATTGTCATTTCTGGAAAGACCAAGGGTCAAAAGACCCGAAATAATTCATGGCCAGTTGTTTGTGGCCATTTCCTATTTTCTAGAATTTTTTAGAATTTTTTAGAATTTTTCCAATATTATTGAATTTTTTAAGATTTTTTATTTTTTATTGATTTTTTATTGTTTTTTATGATTTTCTGATTTTTTTAATATTTAAAAATGTTTTCCGGGCCGGGTCAAACCCGGCCCGCGCCTCTCGGGCACCAGGCCCAATCCTATGGGTCGAAAACGGCCTAGAAACGACGCCGTTTTGATTTTTTAAAGATTTTTTTTATCATTTTCTTTAATTATCGTAAAATTAATGAATCGGACGGTCTGTATTGTGCCACGTGGCCACCTTCGGCGCGTCCGACCTTACACTAGATCAGATGTCCCATAGAGTGCCACTTAGCACAACCTCGGGCGTCGGATCTGATTTTATTTTTATCCGAAAAATCATTTATTAATTTTGAAAATCCCAGATCGCGACACGTGGCTAAACCACAACCGTCCGATCTGGGTTTTATTTTTAAAGGACGCGGCCCCCCCAAGCTGACGTGGCTGCCTACATGGCACGCCACGTCAGCGTTGATCGGTCCACGGAGGCTTGGCTCGCGGGAGAAGACGACCGACTCCTCGCCGGAACAGTGAGAATTCCGGTGAGGTCGCCGGAAAATCGCCAACCGAGCCCAAAACTCAGTATTTTTCGCCCATTTCTTCGGCAAACGACTCCCCTCACTCCCCACACTGACATACAACAAAAACATTGCATGAAACACGTTGGAAAAGCCCCGAACAGAGGACCACCGAACCGGCTCCGACGAGGTATTTGCAGATTTTTTTTTGTTCAAAGCTCGTTCTAATCATTCATATAACATCCGAACTAGGTCTAGAGGCTTACCTGAGGTCGCCTAGCGCTCGGCGACCGCTCGAAGTCCCTCGTCGAGCTCCCGGTCCCAACCGTGGCCAGCGAAGCTCCGGCTCGCGTCCTCGGCATGTTTTCAATGCAAAATAAACATCAAGCTAGGCTTAGAGTTGGTTCTAGAGGATGTTTAAGGCAAGATTTACACAAAATAGGGTTGGGAAGGGCCTGGCCGAAAGCCACGATGAGATGCTCACCCAAGCATTTCGTCGAACACATGGCGTGCACTGAAAAAAAAATGAAGCTCGAGGGGAGATACCGACCTGCTCGGAGCTCGCCGACGGCCACCAAGCTCCGGTGATGATGTTTCTGAGTCGTTGAAGATCCGGGGATCCTCCGTCGCGCTCTGGCCTTGCTCGAACTTCTTCCTCCTCCCTCACTCGAGCTCTCCTTCTTTTTTTCTCCAATCCTATGGCCGATCGACTTTTTTTCCAGTGGCCGCCGCCCCCACTTCCACTCAAGGACCACTCGCCTTTGTCTCCCCACGTTCGACGTCTCTTTTTTTGCGACAAACAGACCCTAGCAGCTGTTTTTCTGTCGCCAGCGAAGGTCCCCTGCTTTTTTTTGCTTTCGGGGCAGTGGGTCCGCAACTTAGCTGCAGACCCGATCGGATCGGACGGGTCGGGTCTGACCCGACCAGCCCGGTTCGACTCTCTTCGTCTAATCAAGCCCCAAATCGACCTCTTTTCATGAAATTGATGCCACAATCGGACTCATTGACATGTTTTCTATCAAATATGGGTGTTTTCGTGAATCAATTGATTGAAATTTAGTGAAAACCCCAAATTGCCCTTAGGATCCGAAAATGATTTTCGCTTAATCGATGGTCCAAATGACCAAATTAGTCTCAAAGGCCACCAATGGATTCAACATGATGAAAAATATAGGGTAGAGGTGTTTTATTTTAGTGGGTACGCCCGTGCGAAATTTAATTTCAAAATTTATGAAACCGGGACTAAATCGAAAGAAAATCATGCAATTAAGCCCTTTTGGTTAAAATTGATCAAATTGGAGGGCAAATTGACCCAATTGCACTTCAAGTCTCTAGAATTCAATGTCATGGCTTATTAAAAGTGAGAATTGAAAATTAAAAGACTCGAAAAGGATTTTTTAGGCTCGATTCGGGTTTATGTTTGTGAAGGAACATAGTGACCCAAGCCGCATTTTCAAGGTTTAAAGTGACAAGCTTGTAGAGGGAATTAAAACAAAATTACTGAATATTTTTTTTTTGTATTTTTCTGACCACGAATGGTATTTTTTTGATTTTTTGGGTATTTTTATAATTAATTAAATGCGAAAAAATATTAAAAAAATATTTTTTGTTCAAAATTGACTCTTGAGGCTAGGCCAAGGCCTCCAAAGTTGATTTTTCAATTTTAGAATTTTTTGCCTATTTTTAATTAATTTTAGAAATAAAAACTAAAATAAAATATGGTAAAAAATCAGGTGTCAACAGCTGCCCCTCTTTAAGAGTGAGCTCGCAGAGGTTGCTTTTAAAGACAAAATGGCACTTGATTCCTAACCGACTCTATTGGGAAAGCAGAAATGCTATGACATCGGATCCTTGAGATTTTTTTTTGTGAAAGCTTAAATTAATCATCGGTTTGCTCTGACAATTTGAACTTGGGCTTGAGGGAGGGAGGTTCACCTGAAGCTCACCTGTCAGATGCTGCCCATTGCGGAATCCGAGGATTCGTTGTTATGCTCTTGAGGGTGTGAGAAATGTGAGGCTCGGCCCCTTTTTTTTTTTTCCTTTGTGGCGTTTGATTCGCCATACCCTGTTTTATTTCTCCCTTCGTGGCTTCTGATTCACCATACCGGAGTTTTTATTACTCCCTTCGTAGCTCCTGATCCGCTACTCCGGGGTTTTTGGTACTCCCTTTGTAGCTTCTAATTCGCTACTCCAGGGTCTTGAAAGTCTTTTCCACGGCTACCGGCTGCAATCCATTCCGAAGGGTGAGAGCTTCGAGGCATGGCTATCCGGCGCGTGCTTCGTGGAAAAGGCAGTCATCGTATCTCTAGGCGGTAAGTCGCGAGCGTTGTGGGCTCTGATCTTGAGCTGTGCTTTGAGACACCTCTATCGTGGATCCCTGTCTGGCGGGATTTGGGGGAAAGAAATCTTCTGAAGCTGAAAATTGGCGATCTGGTCCGGATGATGACAGATCCGCGGCTACCAACTTGTGAACACTTACGGAGAGATTTATCAAGGTCATCGTGCTTTCGAAACGTCAAGCGATCCTTTGTACTTCAATCTTGGATCGGCTTCTAGGAACCTATTTGTTTTAGAGGATCCCATGACGCTGACTAGCAAGGTCAGAGGGGATTTCTTGAGTTTTGTTTGAAAGGAGTTCCCATGACGAGGGCTCTCCACATCCGATGAGATTTTCCAGATTTCTTTTTAAAAAGGGGTCTCGTGACGAGGGTTCTCCACGTCAGAGGGGATTTTCTTACTTTTTGAGAAGGGTTCTCGTGACGAGGGTTCACCACGTCAAAGGGGGCTACTTGAGTTTTTGCTGAAAAGGGTTTCCAGGACGAGGGTTCTCCATGTCCGATAGGATTTTTCTAGAAAGGGGTTCCCAAGACAAGGGTTCTCCACGTCATAGGGGATTTTCTAGCTTTTTCAAAAGGGTTCTCCTCACGAGGATTCTTCATGTTATTGACACCTGATTTTTGACCATCTTTTATTTTAGTTTTTATTTCTAAAATTAATTAAAAATAGCCAAAAAATTATAAAATTACAAAATCAACTTTGGAGGCCTTGGCCTAGCCTCAAGAGTCAATTTTGAACAAATTTTTTTTTATATTTTTTGATATTTTTTCGAATTTAATTAATCATAAAAAAACCCAAAAAATCATAAAAATACCATTCGTGGTTAGAAAAAAATACACAAATATTCAGTAATTTGGTTTTAATTCCCTCTTTGAGCTTGTCACTTTAAACCTTGAAAATTCGGCTTGGGTCACTATGTTCCTTCACAAACATAAACCCGAACCAAGCCTAAAAAATCCTTTTCGAGTTTTTTAATTTTCAATTCTTACTTTTAATAAGCTATAACATTGAATTCTAAAGACTTGAAGTGCAATTGGGTCAATTTGCCCTCCAATTTGATCAATTTTAACCAAAATGGCTTAATTGCATGATTTTCTTTCGATTTAGACCCTAGTTTCACAAATTTTAAAATTAAATTTCACACGGGCATACCCACTAAAATGAAACACCTCTGCCCTATAGTTTTCATCATGCTAAATCCATTGGTGGCCTCAATTGAGACTAATTTGGTCGTTTGGACCATCGATTAAGCGAAAATTATTTTCAGATCCTAAGGGCAATTTGGGGTTTTCACTAAATTTCAATCAATTGATTCACGAAAATACCCATATTTGATAGAAAACATGTCAAGGAGTCCGATTGTGGTATCAATTTCATGAAAAGAGGTCGATTTGGGGCTTGATTGGACGAAGAGAGTCGAACCGGGCTGGTCGGGTCCTCCAAATTGAAATTATTTACCTAAGGTAATTTGCATATCTAATCTCCTCTTGAATTCAGGAAACCTGGATGACTTTAATTAATTACCAAGGATTACCAATAATGCATGCCGTAGACAGGTTCAATTCCATGTCCAGTGCACCATGAAATGAGGGCTAGACTCTCGTACTTGGGTTAAACATACCAAGTGAGTTCTAACGAAAATCTCATCTGGATAAGACACGCAATTGTACCGGCAAATCCGAATGATTGAGGGAAATTCCAGTGTCGCGTTCCAATGTCAAGACACTTAAAAATCAAAGTGTAGAAGATAGATGGGAGACCCACAGGCATATGCTCCTTACAAACTCGATGACTCTGATAAAAGAAGAGGGACAATTGGGACGCGGCCAACAAGAACCTAAAGAGATGCCCCAAGTCGGGTCTTCGGAGGACTGCGCTTGGTTTCTTCAGTACGGCCATTTCGGGTCCTCGTTTTCATCAAATGATATTTTGATAATATTCGGTAGTTGCCTTGGATTTGTTGTTCCCCCTTGCCCTTCAATTTTCGGTAGGGTTACTATATCACCCCTTGGACAGATCGAAAAATGGTGAACTCCGTTGAATGTCCCGGTAGTTCGGTGGTGGATGATGCGTCGCTCATACTTGAATACCTCCGGGATGTGGGACCGATTTGGAGAAATCATCTCTACTCTATCCACGCTCTAAAATAAAATTGGACTCAACCATCGGATTTGATAAATGCAGCATGTTATACGAACTAAAAGACTGCAAGTGAATTAAATAGAAATGGAAAAACCTTACCATAAGTGGCCCTTAATGATTTTTCTGGTTTTAGGTATACCAACCGTCCACATACATGCAATGGGTTTGAAACCAAAGGCCAAGGCTCCCACCTCGAGTTCTAGAAAGGATAGATTCCATTGCACAACTATCGTTGCATTGGGACCCAATCCATAGTTCCTAGTGAGTGGAATTGAAAAGTGGATTACCCCATGTTTTTCCTCATGGAGATTCTATTTTCAATTCCTTCTATTGTTTTCTTAAAGGGGGCGCTCGAGGTTTTAGGGGCGATTGTGTGTGTCCATGTGTCGTGATCATCACAATGCAAGTCATGGACAACAGTTTATCAATCAGCGCTTCAAATCATCCACACAACATACACTCCTACGTCCAACCTGCATAAGACAATGTTAATCACAAACTAACCCCCTTATCACTCCAATCAGCAAAAACACATAACACATGTCATGAGCGGACTTACCTCACCTTCGAGAGCGCCTGCAGGGTCAGAAAAATCACTCAACGTTTTAATTACGGCCTAATTCTACTTGAGATCTAGAATCATAGGTTCTAGAACAAAGTCCCCAGTGGAGTCGCCAGCTATCGCGACCCGTCCGAAATTTTTTTTCCATTTTTCATTGATGACGTGCGAATGGATTACCGATCGGACCCCTGCTCTGGAATGCGGATCGCGGGCTTTAGATCGGCGCGGGCCCTCCCAGGCCCATACCAAATCGTGGCGAGAGTATTTTTTTGAGGGATTCGACGATAAGAGTCGATCGCTTTCGACCTTGGTGTGGTCGTGGTGGCATGTGCAACGTGTACATGCATTTAGAGTCGTCACCAATATTTCTTGGACGGTAGACCGGAAACCTTACTGACCGATTGGAAGAGACAGATCAGTTCTGCGGAACCAGAGATTTTGGGTTCGGGGACTTGGTTATGTTGGTGTCGTTACCAACACCCTTTCGGTACCTAACGCTAGTGATTTTCCTAACTAAGATTTCATGCAGGCGCAATTACGGGTGAGGTAGGTCGGATTCAAGGTTTCATGCAGATTGAGAGACTGGTGCTATCAATCACAATCAATATAATGAAAGCGTAAATCAAGTGCATAAATGAATCACGTCAATGCACATCAATTCAAATGAATGACTTCCCGGTATAGCCATAAGGGCTTAGGGAAGGTGTGATTTTAGGATTAGGGGTAAAATGGGAAGATTTGGGAATGATTAGCCTGAAGGGAAAAATCCTCATTTTTTGAAGGTTTGGATACCGAATTGCCCAAAATATTCCATAGCCAGTTGATTGTGGCCATTTCCCATTTTTGAGCATTTTTTGGAATTTCTTGATTTTTCTTCAATTTTGGGAAGACGATTCGCCCAAAGGGCAAAATCGTCATTTTTAAGAAGGGTCGGGGTTCAAAACACTCGGAATGAGTCTTGGCCAGTTGATTGTGGCAATTTCCTATTTTTTGGGGTTTTTTGGAATTTTTGTGAATTTTTTGGGAGACGATTTGCCAGAAGGGTAAAATTATCATTTCTGGAAAGATCGGGGGTCAAAAGACCCAAAACATATCATGGCCAGTTGTTTGTGGCCATTTCCTATTTTCTAGAATTTTTCTGAATTTTTCTGAATTTTTCCAATTTTTTGAATTTTTTTATGATTTTTTATTTTTTATTGAATTTTTATTGTTTTTTATGATTTTCTAATTTTTTTAATATTTAAAAATGTTTTTCGGGCCGGGTCTGACCCGGCCCGCGCCTCTCGGGCGCCCAGACCAATCCTACGGGTCGAAACTGGCCAAGAAATGACCCCGTTTTGATTTTTTAAGATTTGTTTTTTATTTTTTTATCATTTTCTTTAATTATTGAAAAATTAATGAATCAGACGGTCCATATTGTGCCACGTGGCCACCTTCGGCGCGGCCGATCTTGCACTAGATCGGACGTCCCACAAAGTGCCACTTGGCACAACCTCGGGCGTCGGATCTGATTTTATTTTTATCCGAAAAATCATTTATTAATTTTGAAAATCCTAGATCGCGACACGTGGCTAAACCACAACCATCCGATCTGGGTTTTATTTTTAAAGGACGCGGCCCCATCGAGCTGACGTGGCTGCCTACGTGGCATGCCACGTCAGCGTTGACCGGTCCACGGAGGCTTGGCTCGCCGGAGAAGACGACCGGCGCCTCGCCGGAACAGTGAGAATTCCGGCGATGTTGCCGGAAAATCGCAAACCGGGCCCAAAACTCAGCATTTTTCACCCATTTCTTCGGCAAACGACTCCCCTCACTCCCCACACTGACATACAACAAAAGCCCTGAACGGACGGCCACCGAACCGGCTCCGGTGAGGTATTTGCAGAATTTTTTTTCGTTCAAAGCTCGTTCTAATCATTCATATAACATCCAAACAAGGTCTAGAGGCTTATCTGAGGTTGCCTAGCGCTCGGCGATCGCTCGAAGTCCCCCGTCGAGCTCCCGGTCCGAACCGTGGCCGGCGAAGCTCCGGCTTGCGTCCTCGGCGTGTTTTCAATGCAAAATAAACATCAAGCCGGGCTTAGAGTTGGTTCTAGAGGATGTTTAAGGCAAGAGTTACACAAAATAGGGTCGGGAAGGGCCTGGCCGAAAGCCACGAAATGAGATGCTCACTGAAGCATTTCGTCGAACACATGGCGTGCACTGAGAAAAATGAAGCTCGGGGGGAGATACCGACCTGCTCGGAGCTCACCGACAGCCCCCAAGCTCCGGTGATGATGTTTCTGAGTCGTTGAAGGTCCGAGGATCCTCCGTCGCGCTATGGCCTTGCTCGAACTTCTTCCTCCTCCCTCACCCGAGCTCTCCTTTTTTTTCTCCAATCCTATGGCTGACCGGCTTTTTTTTCCAGTGGTCGCCGCCCCCACTTCCGTTCATGGACCACTCGCCTTTGTCTCCCCACGTTCAACATCTCTTTTTTTCGACAAATCGACCCCAGCGGCCATTTTTCTGTCGCCGCGGAAGGTCCCCTGCTTTTTTTTGGCTTTCGGCGCAGTGGGCCTGCAACTTAGTTGCAGACCTGGTCGGGTCGGGTCTGACCCGACCAGCCCAGTTCGACTCTCTTTGTCCAATCAAGCCCCAAACCGACCTCTTTTCATGAAATTGATTCCACAATCGGACTCCTTGACATGTTTTCTATCAAATATAGGTATTTTCGTGAATCAATTGATTGAAATTTAGTGAAAACCCCAAATTGCCCTTAGGATCCGAAAATGATTTTCGATTAATCGATGGTCCAAACGACCAAATTAGTCTCAATTGAGGCCACCAATGGATTCAACATGATGAAAACTATAGGGTAGAGGTGTTTTATTTTAGTGGGTATGCCCGTGTGAAATTTAATTTCAAAATTTATGAAATCGGAGACTAAATCGAAAGAAAATCATGTAATTAAGCCCTTTTGATTAAAATTGATCAAATTGAAGGGCAAATTGACCCAATTGCACATCAAGTCTTTAGAATTCAATGCCATAGCTTATTTAAAGTGAGAATTGAAAATTAAAAGACTGAAAAGGATTTTTTAGGCTCGGTTCGGGTTTATGTTTGTGAAGGAACATAGTGACCCAAGCCGAATTTTCAAGGTTTGAATATTGTTGTGTATTTTTCTGACCACTAATGGTATTTTTCTTATTTTTTGGGTATTTTATAATTAATTAAATTCAAAAAAATATTTAAAAATATATATAATATATATTTTTTATTCAAAATTGACTTTTGAGGCTAGGCCAAGCCTCCAAAGTTGATTTTGTAATTTTATAATTTTTTGGCTATTTTTAATTAGTTTTAGAAATAAAAACTAAAATAAAATATGGTCAAAAATTAGGTGTCAACAGGGATGAGCAAGTTCGATCGATCGGATTGAGAACTGCCCGGACCAGACCGCTTGAACCAGACTGTCTAGACCGGACAGATAGTTTTTTTTTTGTCTCATACGATTGAGATTTGGACCACATGTTTATTTTGCAGCTTCTATTGCCATGACTCCAACCCACAATGTTGAATGCTACGAGTTATTAGATTGTGCTCGAAAATTTTATTATCTCACTTTTTCTTTTGGAAAAGATGTTGGATCTAGCAATATCACCTAGAGGGGGGTGAATAGGTGATTCTGAATCTAATTGAAATTTCTTGCGAAATTAAAACAATTTCAATGCACGATTAGAATCAGGAATAGTATAACAACGTGCAAGAAATCTAAACATAGCAGTAAGAGTTTAGAGAGAGAATATTACACATGGCGATTATAGTGGTTCGGCTTAGATTAAGCCTACGTCCACTCTCCCATGCTGACAGCCGATTGGCTGGATTTCACTAGATGAATCAATGGAGGTATACAACAAGTGATGATACTCTCTCTGATAGGTCACACTATCCTTTCTCAAACACTCTTACAAAGCCTCTCAATGATTGTCGTATAAAGCTCACGATGACAAGTATGAATCTAAAGACAAAGACTGTAGAGTTCCAATAAGTTCGTCAATGGATAATGGTATGATTGTTTGACATTCTTGAATAGACAGTTTGATGTAGTTCCAATCATCCGTAAGTCCTCGAAGAATCTTGTGAACCTGCATAGGTTCAGAAATAGGAGCACCTTGCCTTGCAAGACCACTTGTTAGTATTTGAAATCTATCAATCATATCAGCAATTGACTCATATGATTCCATCTTGAAGGCTTCATAGTCGCTCAGCAGAATGCTAAGTTTGGTTTCCTTCACCTGTCAGTTCCTTGAAATGTCACATGAAGTCTTTCCCATATAGCCTTTGCCGATTCTTCTTCTGCAACACGATTATATAAAGGAGTGGATAGCGCACAAAAGAGTGCGTAAACAGCTTTGGAATTTAGTCTTTGTCTTCTTGCTCTTTCAGTATTTGATAGAGTAGGAGCAGGAGCATTATTCCCATTTTCAGAAGTTGTACTAGTTGTAGGATTTACTCCTTCAGTCACGACATCCCACATCAGATTGTCTAATGCCTTGAAGTACCACTTCATCTTATTGCACCAAACGTTGTAATCCTTTCCGTCGAAGTAAGGAGGCTTGTAGATGAACTGTGCATCACTTGATCCTGAATAAATATTGCTAGACATGATAGATCGTTAACTCTGAAGTAAAACACTTCAAAAATATGAGCAACCTGCACTGATACCAATTGTTGGATCTAGCAATATCACCTAGAGGGGTGAATAGGTGATTCTGAATCTAATTGAAATTTTTTGCGGAATTAAAATAATTTCAATGCACGATTAGAATCAGGAATAGTATAACAACGTGCAAGAAATCTAAACACAGCAGTAAGAGTTTAGAGAGAGAATATTGCACATGACGATTATAGTGGCTCGGCTTAGATCAAGCCTACGTCCACTCTCCCACGCTAACAGCCGATTGGCTGAATTTCACTAGATAAATCAATGGAGGTATACAACAAGTGATGATACTCTCTCTGATAGGTCACACTATCCTTTCTCAAATACTCTTACAAAGCCTCTCAATGATTGTCGTATAAAGCTCACGAGAACAAGTATGAATCTGAACAACTCTTGCACCTTGGAATTTATGGTTCCTTATCCTACTCCATAGTAGCACCATAGATCTCCTTTTATACTCCTTCACCCCCAAACTAGTCGTTGGACATGTCTTCAAAGGATCGCTCTTCAATCACTGATTGGACGCCATCAATCTTGATTGAACGAGACTGTATCTCGAGAGATTTAGTGATCGTTGGTGCAAAATCTGAACCCTTGAGATTCAGTCGCCCATACAACTCAATCTTCAGTTTCCATAAGTGGAGTTCTTCAGATATAGAAGGTATCTTGTCCCATGGAAGGTAATATCCAATCAAGGATATTCTATCAATTATGTTATAGAATAATCCTATCAATCAAAGATTACAAACTTCCATAAATACCTTAGCAATAATGGATATATGTCAGCTGTGGGTCTTCAGAATCTCGAAATAATATATCTCGCAGCTTCTGAGCAATCTCGCTGCTTCTGAACAATCTTTAGAAGCAGACTCTATCTGGACGTCTTTAGAAGCACTACATCTGACCGTCTTCGGAAGCACTTCCATTTGACTAACCGTCTTCAGAAGTACTTCCATCTGCCGTCTTCAGATGCACTCCATTTGATCATCTTCAGAAGCACTTCCATCTGACCACATCAGAAGCACTTCCATCTGACCGACTTCAGATGCACTCCATCTGATCATCTTCAGAAGCACTTCCATCTAACATCGCCAGAAGCACTTCCATCTGACCTCGCCAGAAGCACTTCCATCTGACCATCTTCAGAAGCACTCATTCTGAGCATCTTCAGAATGCATAACTTAGATCAATAGCTTGAGCTCCATCTTTTGGTCCCTCCAAACATATTGGCAATTACAGCTCTACCTTATTGATCACATATTCAAGGTCCTTCCAAGCTTTACCGAACTTCTCGTTCTAGGCTTGTTCACCTATCCAAGGTCCTTCCAAGCTTTACCGAACTTCTCGTTCTAGGCTTGTTCACCTATCCAAGGTCCTTCCAAGCTTTACCGAACTTCTCGTTCTAGGCTTGTAGACGCCTTTACGCCCAAGCTTTACCGAACTTCCCGTTCTAGGCTTGTTCACCTATCCAAGGTCCTTCCAAGCTTTACCGAACTTCTCGTTCTACTTAGGTATTTTCAACTTGTAGACGCCTTTACGCCCAATGCCTTGTTCATCATTGATAGATATCTCATAAGCTTCTAACGTATTGTTAAGACATCATTTCCATAACGGCATGTGCTTCTTTTACCTGGTTCTACTTAATCAACAAACACATTAGTAGCCTTTGATTATTTTGTCATCTTCAAAAAATCATAAGGGATTTTCCCTAACAAAAGAATCTACTATTTTAGAGTCATTTCTTCAAAAATAATGGCATTGATATGTAGCGTCCCGGGAAACTGATGTAGAATAGTTGGCATGCGATTATCTTGATAAATTGAATCACCAGAAGCCCGCGCGGCTTCACCGGTAATTTCGGATCTTGGGAAAAAGATCTCGGATCGCGCTGAAAATTGGTCGGTTGAAGCGAAACGGTCGTCTTATTCAAAGTCACCGCTTTTCCGTGACATACGATGGATTTTGGTATTCCGAAATCGTTTAGACCACTTTTTAGACAGTTTTCGATTTTGCAGTTTTGAATTTTTGAGTAATTTTCGAGATTTCACTTTGATTCCTTTTAAATAAGATTAGATTTGAGTCGATAATGTTATCTTTAATTATCTGCATTCATTTTGGAGTCCTCTCTATATATACGGACGTCCTCTCTTTGTATTAGCTAGATTTTCATTCAATCAAATTTGAGTTTTCCTTTGGAATTGCTTTCCATTTATACGGACATCCTCTCAAGGTTGAGGGTTCGAAAGTCGTGGAACGCGGCCAACGAGTTTCGAACCCTCAACCTTTCATGAGAGGAAGAAGGGCACGATCTCACCAACTACGCCGTGCGCGAGTGGGTGTGCTTATGTTGTTGGTTATTGACACCTAAAATTACCTTAGGAGTCACGTGATGCGCACGAAGAGAGGGAATGATCAGTTACGGAAAGGTGTGCATAGCACAGGCGAAGATCAGCTACAAAGACGACACGATCAGGGAAAGTCGCAGGATTTGGCGACAATCCCATCAAAAGGAACGGAAGAGGCGCGGAAACCGTTAAAGGCTTCATCACAAGATTCGTCGAAGGAAAACATACGAAAAGGTCGAAGGTGACAGATATCCAGCAGTTATCGAAGTACGCCTAGTCACCAAAGGAAGATATGCTTGGAGCCCAAGGCAAAAACCACTCGACGGTTACCAGAGCACGCCTATAAAAACTTAAGGGCATCCTACACTGAGACCCCCCAAACACAACACAACAAGTCTTTATCTTTCAACTTAGCTTAGTCTTAGCTGTAGCTTTCAGATTCCTGTCGTCAATTCAATTCCGACGTGTTTTATATCTACAGTTAGGTGTCGTCAATTAAATTCCAACTTTTACTCACCCAGTCCAGTGCCGTCGATTAAATTCCGGTGCTGTATTGGTTCACTTTCCACCTGTCCAGTGCCGTTGATTAAATTTCGGTGTTGTGTCCTACATTTCCACTTGTCCAGTGTCGTAGATTAAATTCTAGCATCGTGTCCTACAGGGAGGTTCAGCCACGTTGATTCAATTCCGGTGTTGTATCTCGGTTACCTTTTTCGTCGAAGCAATTCAATAAGTTTCATCGAAATTCGTCTCCAGTAGGCTTGTCGAAGTCTTGTACAAAACTGCTAAAAGACACATTCCTATCAATAAGATATCTTGCATTTGACGCTCTCTGTCCATAGCTTACCCGGAACCATTCTTTCTTAACGAACTGCTAACGTTTGATAAAAGAAATTTTCCACGATTACAACCCTTTTGGGCTCCGACCTCTTGGCCGAACCCTGGGAGAATCAATTGGGCCTTACTGAGGGAGATGTTTCACGCAACAATCCTTTTTTGGCACGCTCGGTAGGACGAATGTGTCAAGTTTGAGAGAGTGTTATGCCACATACATGAGGTCGTAGCAATCTAGACGGAGACGAACTCATGGAGGAAGTACCACGAGCAGAATCTTCAACAATTCGATGAGTCCAAGATCCACACAAGATTGAAGATGGCGAGGTTCAACGACGACCTATCGAAGAACCAAGGCGAAACCCTGAAGTGACGCCGGTCATGATGTCCTCAATAAGGCGTACGATTGAGGAAACTCATAATGAGTTTGCTGATCACGTAGTCCAACGTATGACTGATGTTGTTAGACCATTGATCATCAATACATACCACGAATACGTGTCAGGACAACATGGAGCATCGCCAAGTTTTCCACAGCCTCAAATGGGAAATCTTTTCATACATACGGCGAGTGCACCTTTGCTAGCAACAAACGCAGGACTTACTGGTCAGAACATACCACCGGCTGTACCTGTCAGAATTTTTCTATGAGGAGAAGCTCCATCGACAATTGAGCCCAACCCTCAGGCAAATGACCCAGGTATATTCCCAAGCCATCATCTTCAACAAGATGTACCTGCTGCCCAGTATGGGACTGTTACATAGGCAAATCCTATATCTATGAATGAGCAGCCTGCACCCGTGATCATCAAAAACTACGGAGCATTGCCAGCCTTCCCTAGGGGGCAGTGGCAGCCCAGGGAGCAGGATCAATTCCCTCAGCCCATAGGGCAGGATCAACCTATTCATCCAGCGGTTCCTCAATAGATCATGCACCCAGGATACCAATAGGTGAATCAGATATTGCAGCTACATGGAAATCAACCTGTGCCACAAGTTCTTCAACCTATCGTGCCGCTAGCGTATCAAGTTCTACCTCATCCGGGTACCAGATGTCATACCAACCAGTATACCAAAATCAATCAGTTTTGAGCAAATGGCTGGGTATAATGATCCAGCGATAGGGTATAGGGTCAACGTTTATCGAAAACTATACCCTGATTGAATGGATACGTTCCCGTATCCAAGAGGATTCAAGATATTAGAATTCACACTATTCACTAGTGAAGTCGACCAATCCACTTATGAACATGTTAATCGCTTCATGGCACTCTATGGAAATGCTACCCATACTGATCATTGGAAGCTAAGACTGTTCCCACTCTCTTTATCCAGAACAGCTTTCACTCGGTACACTGCTCTGCCACCAAATTTGGTACTCTCATGGGAACAAATGGAGCGCCTTTTCATGGGCAGTTCCAACGAGCTGTGCCAAACCTATCCGTAGCCGACTTATCAATAATGAAGCAAATGTACAACGAGACAGTGAATCAGTTCATTACCAGATACAAGCGAGTTAGGAACAAGTGTCTGGTTCCCTTACTTGAGAAGACATTTGCAGAATTTGCCTTTAATGGGTTGAAGTTTGAAATATGAGACAGGATGAGGACATCCGTGAGCGGATTGTTCGAGCTGGCGATCAACCATGAGAGCCTACTTAAGGAAAAATACAAGAGACACACCTGACAAGGGAAAGCGAGTTATGTCGAGGCTCATGATTTTGACGAGGAACAGGCGAATCCGGTCGAAGTTGCCGTAACTCAATTAATTATAGACAAGCCATACATCTGTCAAGCGCTGAGGCCAACAAAAATGAAGGAGAAGTCAACCATTATGGCCAAAGCCAATGAGGCAGTGTATTATTCATTCGATGAGAATCGGACCGAAGAAATTTTGACATGTTATTGGCTGATGGGCAGATCAGGCTAACAGAAGGATAACATATACCATCCAAAGAAGAGTTGACCGGTAAAAGATACTGTAAATGGCACCACTCATGGAGCCATAATACGTCGGATTCTTTAGTTCTCAAAAAGAACATCCAAGAAGCAATTCGACAAAGAAAGATCAGGTTCGCCGATGACAAGGGTAAGTCTTCCATGGATATTAATACTGACCCATTTCCTGTGATGACTGAAATGGTGTCCTTAAAGCACTCAGACAAAGGACATAAATTGCCAAACTTCTGCCCACACTACAAGAAAAAATTGAAGGGTACGGGTCGAAGCCAGCGGAACGACCGCACCAACCAAGGAGGCCAGAACATACCACAGGTCAGAAGCGTGGTCCCCAGAAAAAAGAGTTACAAATCATTCAAACATAGGTACGAGAAAGGGGACCCCACTATTGGCACACTAGGAGAAACCCACTTCTCAAAGAGCTATGTCTGAAGGGGATGATGTAGAGATGGATCTCCATGCTGCTGATGTTGCAGATTCCCTAGGCAAGTCAGCATCATTTGAGCCCCAAATCAAAACTCAAGGAGAACTGCTACAAACCATGCCACAGACTCAGACCTTCTCAGAGAACTGCTACTGAATCAGAGAGCTCTAGATCAGAAATTGACCAACATTTGAGACTCTCTACACTTAGAGATTAAAGGTCTGACTGCTAAGGTAGAAGCTGAACTAGCATTGCAAAGGACCACTACTCAGGACCTTACAGTTTCTCAGCTTATTAAGATGGACAGGTCTATTCTCCAACTGAATGAGGATTTTGATAAAAAAATTTAATCAGATCTCTCAGTTTGTCTTGGCCCAGATCCCCCAGAGCCAAGCCCAACCAACATCTGCACCATCCACCTCTCAACCCCAACAAAAAGACTAAAAAGATTTTTTCAATATTTTTCATCTTTTTATTTTTGGGTTGATCGATTGCACAAGTTTGATTGATTAGTACTGTACTTTAATATTCTGAATGCTGTTTGGATTTTATTTTCGTACTTTCCTCAATGCTGTTATTTAATGCTAAATCATTCATGGGGAGTATTTATGCTACCCTTTATGCTTTACTAGATGAATCATATATTCAGTGGGAGTATTACTCTATCTATGTTTGACCATGTCGGTCATTTACTTACCATTTTTGTGCTGATGACAAAAAGGGAGAGAAAGTTACACAAAAGTTAAGTCATCAAACAGGGGCAGACAGGAGATACTAATGTGACTTGTGACATTAAGTCATGATGATTGAATATACAGGTACAAGTTCAAACAGGAGATACTTATTGAAGATATTTATCTCTGATTGAATATGCAGGAACAAGTCCATACATGAGACATTTATTGAAGACATTTATCTCTATGGATATTTTTATGATTGTTCTGTGAATATCATATTCTGTGAATGATAAGTTGTTTCGGGTACAACAGTTATGTGAGAACACATATAAATAGGATATTCACACAGGTTTTAAAAGCTGAAAAGATGGAACTAGTAAAATACATTTTCACTATGTTCAGCAGGAACAAGATATGAAAAGAAATACAATTTCTTTCAATTTCTTTCCTATGCCCAACAAGTGAACAAGTTCCTTACTTTGAGCATTTTATTAATCTATATGTTTGGTAACTTATCTACCAAAACAGATTGACTTGAGTATGTTAAAATCGTCATAATCTGAGCATGTGTTAACTGCAAGTTCTTTGCTATCGCATAGTAATTTTATATCACAAGCAATATGTTCATATGCAAGTTCTGAGCTATTATATAGCAAGTATATATCACAAGCAATACGCTCATATATAAGCTCTGAGCTATTAAGTAGAAAGTTCATACTCACATACATATTCTGAGCCTTTGTGCAGCAATTTCATATCACAAGTAATATGCTCATTATTATCATGCTCTCAAGTTTGTCATACATGTGATTAAGTTTCATGTAAAATCAAGTAAAATCACGTGACAATGCTCTGAAACTATACTTGTGCTTAATCTCTAAATCATAAGCATTATCACAAGTTCTGAAACTGCTTATATTGTTAAAATATTAACTTCAGAACTTATTCTTGCTAGAATACAAGGCATAGATTGTTGAAACCATTATGATCAAGATTATATTGAGAGTAACTAAATCCTAGTTGCTCACTCTTTTTATATAAATCGTTGTTACTTTTGTGGATAGTTTTGTCATCATCAAAAATGGGGAAATTGTTGAGAAAAACCCCTAGGTGATTTTGAAGTTGACAAAACAATCCAAGTACTCTTAATTTTTCGAGATAATGCCGTGGAATACTTGTTTTGCAGATTATCCTTTGGTGTGGGATGCACAAGATTGAATCTGTCAAAAATGTTTTGCTTAGATGGGATTTCTGAGGGACTTAGATTCTAGTTGGAGCTCAAACGTTGAGTGGGGATAACTCGGACGTTGAACGTTGAGCGGGGATAGCTCAGACGTTGGACTGATGCTCAAGCTCTGAGTGGAGTATTCACGTGCAGTAATCAGAACTTGATGATGACTTTCAAATGTGCTTATTTGAAATATTACAACTGATACAATCGAGCTGGATCATTCTTGAGGATTCTCGGGGATAGAAATTAATCAAGGATGCGAAATCAAGGAGACAAACATATGACTTTCCAACTGAGTGAAATTATCTATGGAAACCCATGATCATAATTGTATGGGCGATTTGATCTGAACGGGGAAGACTTTCCTTTGGCGATCCCCAACGGCTACGAGATCTTCTTTTGGTATGTCTTGTCCAAACGGGAAGTTTTGGATAGACCTTTTCTGGAAGCCTTGCAATGGGTTGATTGTAGGCGGAGAAGTATAAAAGACATCTCGAGGTCGAAGGGACAACAGATCAGCGTTAAGAGGGCAAAGTCTTTTTAATTCTTAGATCGATAGTACTTCATTTCATACACACTTCTTGATTCATTCATTGTAATTGTGAGGAGGTGTACACAAGAGTGTTGAGCGCTAGGTGGAGTATCCTGCGTGTCAAGGATCACTAAGCTGTAACCTCTTGAGCAGTTTACTAGTGGAATCCAATCGATTGGCCGATAGCCGAAGAAGCGGACGTAGGCTTACTCAAAGACGAACCACTATGAACTTTCTGTGCAGTCTTCTCTATCTCTACTCTGATCATTTTATATAATCTGTGATAGTAGAACTGCATATGAACTGTTTATATTGATATGTTGTGTTGCCATCGTCTGAGAAGTTATAAAAACACATGTGCAATTGATATTCCGCGAAAAACTTTTAAATTGCACTATAATCACCTATTCACCTCTCTCTAGATGATAACGCTAGCCACAACATAAAGAAAATCAGAGGAATTAAGAATATAACGATTTAAAGATAAATTTTCCAGGGGAAGAATGTTCTTCACTGAAAGCCATAATACATACTTACTTTCATCTACAGTACATACTCCTATTTATATGAGCCACATATCACTCACTATTTTTTCACAATTTTCTCTTGATTTTTAAAATCATCTCCCTACATAAATACTATGATTTCCTCTTGATTTTCAAAATCATTCCCCACATAAATACCTACCACGATTTCCTCTTGATTTCGAAAATATTCTCTCCACGTATCACTCACGATTTACTTATGATTCCCTCTTAATTTCTAACATCTCCTCTCCATATTTCTCTTCATTTTGTGAGAAACCAAAACCTCTTCTTCAATTGCTAATAACTGAACCTTCCGATGGTTCACCAATATTATTAACTTTATCAGATAAGACTACCCACCTGTTGCATGTACATGTTGAACCTTCTAATTCTCATCCTTCAATTGCACACAACTATATATTCTTTCCTCTTCTTCGACGCCTAGAATCACGAACTGTGAGTCGAGAATCGAGGTCATCTTGAGTGAGAAGACATGAAAGCCAATGTAGGATTGGTGACCATATCTTATAAGGGAAGAGGTGGTTAAGATACGCCACGACTCATATAGTGCGATTTGTCTCTTTAGTCACCGTTCCTCTATCTTCATTTTTGTTAGGGCCTGTATGGCAACGCTTTTGATTCAATAAATTAATTCTCATTAGAATTGTTCTTTTTGATTCTGTTCTCTAAATGAGTTCTAGAGAATCAGAACATGTTTGATAACTGCACAAATTTTTTGTTCCTCGAACAACAAAACTTGTCTGGTAACTACACAAAATTTTTGTTCCCAAAAATAATTTCTCTTTTCAATTTTTGTCATTAAGGTCATATAATTACATAATTACTTTGTGAAATTTCATCCTACATTTTGAATTAATCGAAGATTAATTCATATTAATTCTCTTACATAACATATTGCATATAATATTTCTCGTGCTATTCTGTCTAATTATAGTGTCATAACAAGTCATTTTAATCTTAAAAAAGGATAGATCATGCTGGGTTAGTGTGTGATTTCATATTAGCTCGAGCCCTCGCAAGACTATACCAAATCACGATAAAGGAATATCAAATTCGATCTTAGTGTGATCGATGACATGTGTATGCATACATGCAAATGAAGTTGCCACCAGTCTTTGAGAGTCTTTGAGAAAGGTAGATCATGAACCTTATCGAATGGTCGGGAGAAACCGGCAATTCTATGCAACTAGAGAAATCTAGGGTATGGGGACTTGATTACGTTGGTATTTCCACCGACGCCCTTTCAGCACCGAAGTTAAAAGTGTTTTCTAAATGTGTTTCATGTAAATGTTTAATTCATTTTCAAACCTATGAGGTAGACAAATGCTAAGTGTTCACTTATTTTATTTTTTTGTCTTTTCCGAATTTTATAAAAATAGATTAAGTTTAAAGTACTCAAACCTAGGTGAATCACAACCAATGAAATCAAGTACGCATCAATGAATCATGATATTGATAAACTGCATCATAAAACCCTAAAAGAGATTAGAGAAGTGTGGTTTGGGTTTAATTTCAAATATGTTTATGATTTTCCTAAAAAAATAAAATCTATGAAATCTAGAGAATCTAGGCCAAAATTTATGAAAATGAGGTCAAACTAGCCTAATCTAAGCTTCTCTTAGTTTTAGGGATTTTTTGAATTTTTTCTGATTTTTTTGAATTGTTTAGAATTCTTTTGATTTTTTTTTTGTTTTATTAATATATTATATATTTTCTTTTGAAAATGAGACCTTGTTATGTTCTAGGTCAAGTGAAAAGCGATGAGAAAACTGAAAGAAAAAAAAGTTAGAAATGTGAGACTTCATTCTATTTTGTGATTATCAAAAGTGATTTTTTTTCTAGAACCAACTTTTTTTTGTTCTTGTTTTTGCTTCGAAACTATTTTGAGGAACGATATCACAATCAGAATCATTTATGTTACCAAACATAATTCTCATCATTTAGTGTCTTTTGTTTGCTTCCGAGCTTCTTTCGCTTCAATTTCTTTCATCTACTTTGGAATGAAGTTAGTAGTCTAGATCACGGCATTATTGTTGGGTTTGAGTTCCGAGGCTCCATGAATGGTTGGAAACTATGAGATGGCAAGCACTATCACTTAGAAAGAAGTGAATACGTGATTTTGAAAACCCTTGACCAAATAATGCGAAATTAAAACAATCAGGATTAATATCATGTGAAATTGGAGTTTGAAGATAGATTTTGTTATAATCAATTCATTAGTAGCAAAATACTATCAGACACAGTAAGAGATGAGAGATATAAAAAACTGCACATAGAAATTATAATGGTTCAACTTATTGCAAGCCTACGTCCACTCTCCATGCTGACAACTTACTTGCTAGATTTCACTAGTGAATCAACCAGAGGTTACAATGAGTGAAACTTCTCAAGAGATCACACTATTTCACACAACCATTCTTTTCAGAACCTCTCAAAGATTACAACTTTGAAGCTCACAAAGACAAGTGTATAAGGATTGAAGCTCTCTTTAAACTTTGGAATTTTCGACTTTTAATCTCATCTTACGCTCTTCGGCACCTTGGTCTCATTTTATACTCTTTCACTTCCAATCAATCCGTTGGACAATCTTTTGAGAATCACTCTCTAATCAACCCGTTGGCTAAGATAAAGAAAATTGAGTAATCATAGTCTCTATGGATTTAGTCGCCCATATAATCTGAATTTAGGTATCCATAAATAGAGTCCTTCATTTGTGGAAGACATTTTGTCTATTTTAAGAAAGAAATCTAAGCCAAATCACTGGCCATCACGATATACTCGTTGCAGTCTGAGTTTGACTAGACTTCTCGATCAGAAGTTATTGTCCGAGTCTGAATACTCGTCAAAAGCAAATTTACTATATGAGTCTGAATACTTGGTCAAAAGTAAAATTCTAAATCTGATGACACTGCCCGAGTCTGAATATCTCGAAGTCTACGAAGTAAATATCCACAGTTTCAAATGCAATATCCAGAACTTAAAGATGCAATATTCAGAACTTTAAATGCAATATCCAAAACTTCACTTGAGCTTCCTTTAGGTCCCTCCAAACTTTGCCGAACTGGTTTGTTCACCTTCTACTTAGGTACCTCTAGCTTGTAGACACCTCTACACCTAAGACCTTGTTCACCATTGCTAGAAAACTTCTATCCTTCAGATGTTCTGTTAAGACACCATCTGTGTAATGACTTGTGCATTAATCATCTGAGTCTACTTAATCAATAAACATATTAGTAGCTTCTGATTATTTTATCATCTTCAAAATATTATAAGGGATTTCCCTAATGACTCTAGTGTTCTGACATGGCATCGAATTTTTTTTTTGTAGATTTTTTTTTCTGATTTATTTAATTATTGAAAATTAAAAAAAAAAAAACCAAACCCAACGATTCTCGCCGGCCACCACCGGCTGGCCCAAGGTCAGGGTCAGCTCGCCCTGGGCCGATGAGGCCTCGACGGCCCAAGACAACGGCCGTCACGGCCTCGATAACTGCGGGCGAGGGCGCAAAGCCCTCACCAGATTTGGGCGAGGGCCTCGTTCCCCCGCCAAGCAATGGCCCGAGGGCTGTCGCCTCAACCTCTCGACGACTGTCGGGCCTTGCCCATCGTCGCGAGGTCGAGGTGATGGCCCAACGGCTGTCACGAGGTCGAGGCGACAGTCGTCGCGCCATTGGCCGGCGGGGGCGCGAGGCCCTCGCCCAGATCTAGCGAGGGCTTTGCACCCTCGGCCGTGGCTGCCGAGGCCGCGATGGTAGTCATTAGGGCCGGTGTGGCCGCCGGCCCAGGGCGAGCCACCCTGGCCTTAGGTCAGCCGGTGGTGGCCGGCCGGCCGCGACCCTCGCTGGTCACCACCGAGAAACTTAGCGGTCTGGTTTTTTTAATATTAAATGATTAAAATAAAAATAAAAACATCCAAATGAATAACAACAACAATAATAATAATAATTCAGAAAATATTTAAAAAAATCCTCGTGGTACTCAAAAATCAATAAAATAATAATGAAAGGTCCACATGGCAAAAATAGCACTCACATGAACGTTTTTCGCCGGAATTGGCACTCACCTTAACGTTTTTGCTCCGATGTGGCACTCAAGTGAACGTTTTGAAAGTTATGACACAGTGAATGCCGTATAAAAGTTATGGCACTTCTAAAGTACTTATCCCTACGTTTAAGTCAACCTTTCTGGCAGCCGACAAACTCAATAGTAATACTAGGTAGGCTTCATTAAGATTTCCTTTGTGGTCTTCACAATTTATTTCACAGATGATGCGGCCAGCGACAAGTGTGTTTAGGATATGGAAATCTAGTTTGAGACATTTTATTTCCTGGGTTCTAGTAATTCCTTTCATATTTCCACTTGCGCCCTCGGAACAATCTATGGGCGTTGCCCGCGTAAATATCCAGAAAGGAACACGCGGTCTGCACCAATCTGAGAATGAGCAGCACCACGGCGGCGACCACGGAGATCCCAGACCATGGGTTGCTGAAGTAGTCCCGCTTGAGAATGACCCTCGACCGGTACCAGGCAGCCTTCCACTGTTGCCACCAGGTCCGGCTGTACGCGTTCAGGCTCTCGCACAGGCCAGAGTACAGGAACTCGCTGGAGTCCCTCATGGTCTCGTTGTACATGCCGTTGATGAGACGAGCCACATCATCTGTGCTCCCGAGCTGATTTTCCAGAATTCCGCAGCTGATTAGGATGTCGATGTCTTTGGACGTGTCGATGAGGCTGTCCAGAAGAATGACGTAGCTGCTGACGTGCTTGTACTCGTGGTGGCACTGCTCGTACGCAATCATGTTCCTGAAGTACGCCTCGGTCCACTCATGCACAACCAGGCGCCGCATCACAAGGGTCCTGTCCTTGAAGATGACATCGAGCAGGGAGGAGGTTCCATCGCCCAGTCTGAACGTGACGCCGGCCTCTTGCAGCTCCTTTGCACTCCGAGTCAGCTCGAATTTCTTGGCCAGTTTGGGCACCACACCCTGCGGGAATGAGGGCAGTTGCAGGGCTCGCACGTAGTCCACTAGGTGCCTCACCTGCATTCTCGTGCCTGCAAACTCGTGCCCGTGCAAGACATTTTTGAAGTACTCATAGCTGAGCTTGAAGAATGTGTGACTGGTCCTCAATGCGGTCAGGTTATAGAGATCCTCAAGGACGAAGAACGGGACTTGGTTTTCCAGCAGCAGAACGTCATGGAACACCGCGTTGCTCATCCACTGCTTGCTGAATATCTCGTCGCTCTCATCTCGGTGATCGGAGTAAAGGTTCCTTATGAAAAGCTCAACTATGAATACTGCATCCACTAAGATCATTTCGACGAGCTCACTGCTGCCTTGGGTGAGATTTTCTTGGTAGCATTGCCGAATGCAGTCTTCCGCTTCACTGATCTTTCTAGTACAAGCTATGAGGTCAGCCTTGATGCGGCGGAGGAAGCCTTCCAAGTACCTCAGTTTGATCTTCTCCGTCGACTGAAGCACTGTGTTATCACGGTGGAACGGCCCTATGGAGACGACTTGAGGTGTGTAGGCCTCTGCTTTTGCTCTGCGGAACTTCTCAGGCACTCGATAGATGCAACACTCGGAGGACATTTGAGGCACGTTGTTCATCTTCGTTGTAATGGTCAGTGCAATTTCCTTGACAATCTGACTCATACCTAAACAAGTGAGAGAAAATATTACGAGCCCATGAAACTAGAAAGAGTAAATCGGTACATTTAGGCATAATTCTATACGACATTCATTCATGTCGCGGTGATTTAGGTGCCTAATGACGAGAATGAATTAAGCATGTGTTCTTTTTTTTTCCATTAAACAGGACTCGAGTCCTGTCAAAAAGAAAAACCAAGCCATAAACAACACGAAAATGATGCTTCGTTCTTGTAAAACAGAAGACATGCCGCGGCTCGCGGTGCATTCAATCCTGTCTAAAAAAATGGCACAAAGGTCTACATCGACAGAATAACGTGATCTGATTTTCATTGTCTTGAAGAAACCCCTGCTCTCGAAAGATTCAACCTGCGGTGCTCCGGTTTGTTTCTGCCATTCAAATTTGGGCGAATCGGGCAGGTCCTTCACTTTCAGGAGGCCTTGTGCCTCAGCTAGTTGATGAAGAATCTGCAAAGCTTGAGAAGGGGATAAGGAAAAACCGTCACGTTCCAAGAGGCTGGAGCTCTCACCACCCGCCCACACCAGGCCCACCCCCCCCCCCCCCCCCCCCCCCGGGCGCAACAAAGTCAATTTGCGGTATAAATCACATGGCCACAACAATAATGGGAGATCGTAACTACCAAAAATCTTGCTGGAACATGCATAATCTAACCTTCTATCTCTGGGCTGTTCTACGGGCAATGAATAAGTCGAATGCATTCATAGTTCTTGTACTATTTGATTTAAAAATGGTTGCACCATGTGGTCACTAGACATAATGCTGTGTGTCTGAACAGGAAGCACCGAGTTGAAAGATGTTGGAGAGAAAAATTAAGGAGGCTTACCTGAGATTCGAGTCCGAGAATGCGTTCGTCCTTCTCACTGTCATCGAAGAATTCTGGTTTGCTACCCATAATATATAGTGAGAAACCATGAAAGCAGTAGCTATGGGGAGACAAAAGAAAGATCTGATATTCTTTCACCTTCTGTGAAGCATTATTATCTTATACACACACAACCAAAAAAAAAGGGGGGTCTTAACATTACCATGCACGGCAAAGAGAAAAGACAAGGGGAAAAGAACACAGAACAGAGTTACTAAGTTTCTTTGCCATTAAGCCGGAGAGATCCCCTTTTGGTCCAACTTTATCTTTACTGTCAGAGAAGCTTTTGATGCAGAAAAAGCGATGATACTTTGGCCACTATTACACTGCAGCTATGTAAGTATTCTAGTTATTCTCAATGAGGCAAAAGCAAAAGCAAAATTCTTCTTGGCGTATTTGTTCTATGGTTACATTCACCCTCAAGACTAATTTAAGACTTATGACAGGAATTCGCTCCCCTGTGCTTGTTTTGTATCAGTAATTTATTGGCAATAAATACTTTTACTTAGAACTTTACGTCAAGTTTTTTTCGCTAATTAATGGTTTAATGATTAGCTCCCATTCCTTGATAGGTTTGTTGTGGTCTACTTTGATGATGTTGTGGAACCGAACCCTTGAGGAGCACATCGTACATCTTAGGAGTTCTCCAAGTGTTACAGGGAACAACCTGTATGTTAAGCACGAAAAATGCACGTCCCCACAGCGAGCAGTACCGTTCCTCGGCCACATCATTGGGGGAGGTCAGGTACCGTTGGATTCAGCAAAGATCTAGCTGTCATGGAATAGGAGCCGCCGACCAAGGAGATGGAGCTGTGATTGTCCCTTGGTCTCACCAACCAACTACAATTCATCCAGAGTTACTTAAGCATCACCATGCTCCACATTCATGCTAAAGGGAAGCCGTGGGAGGGGCTGGATTGATGCCAAAAAGCTTTCAACCAACTGAAGCAGGCAATGACCGAAGCCCGTGCTCGTACTGTGGAATAAGCGGTGTCCTCAGGGCAGCCGATGGCATTTGAGTCTAGGAAGCTTAACGCCACCGAATGACTGTTGTTGCTGAGAGATGTTCAGCAATATTTTCTCACACAAGCCTCAAGTTGCAGAGAGAGGGATAGAGAGATGATAGAATAAAAATAGCATACATTACTTGGTTGCAGATTGTGTTTAGTATACGCACCAGGGAACACCCTTTTGAAACCACATTAAAACTTGCAAAGCCTTGTCTCCCTAAAATATAGTAAACAAAGCAACCCCTAATAAAACTAATCAAACCCTAATAAAACATTGCAACCCCTAATAATCATTACATGACTAAAATAACAAAACAAAGACTAAAATATAGAACATGATGAGAAAGTGCAGCAGCATTGAGACACGGCTCTAACAAACTCCTCCTTGGATCAGTTGCTGCTGCAAACTTCTATTTTCTTTCTTAATAGTTCAAATCTTCCAGCTTAAAGTGGCTTTGTGAATATGTCTGCAAGCTGATCTTCTGACCTGCAATAGACCAACTTAACTTCACCACTTTGTTGCACTTCACGCAAAAAGAAGAATTTGATCTTAAAGTGCTTGGTTTTGCCATGAAAAACTGGATTCTGTGATATTGCCAATGCAGCCTGATTGTCCACATAAACTTCAATGCAATCACCAGAATTCAGCCACAGATCCTTCATTATCTTCTTCAGCCACAAAGCTTGATTTGCAGCTGCAGTAGCTGCTATAAACTCAGCTTCTGCAGTGGACTGAGCTACAATCTTTTGTTTTTGGGAACACCAGGAGAAACAAGCAAAACCAAGAGTAAAGCAGTACCTAGATGTACTCTTCATGTCATCCACTGAGCCAGCCTAGTCACTATCAGAAAAGCCCTGCAACTTAAACTGCTGGCCTTTCCTAAACTTCACCCCAAAAAATAGTGTTCCTTTAAGGTATCTCAAGACCCTTTTTGCAGCTACCAAATGTAACTGACTAGGACTACTCATGAACCTAGATAGAACACTCACAGCAAATAGAATATCTGGTCTAGTTGCTATAAGATACATGAGACATCCAATCAAGCTTCTATACATAGAAGCATCTACTGCATCTGTTCCATCATTCTTCTGCAGCTTCTCCTTAGTAGCCATAGGAGTACTGACACTTCTGCAATCTTCCATCTGAAATTTCTTCAGAATTTCCTTCATGTATTTTTTCTGGCTGATGAAGATCTCATGTGAATCTTGTTTGATTTCCAGACCCAGAAAATAAGTCATCTTTCCCAAGTCTGACATCTCAAAAACTGCAAACAGACATTGCTTCACCCTCTCTATCAGTTCCACATCATTCCCTATCACAAACAAATCATCTACATAGAGTGACAGAATTACAACACTATGATTCACCCTCTTGAATAAAGAGTGAACTCACTCAAGCTTCTTATAAAGCCAAAATCTTGCAAATATCTATCTATCTTCTCAAACCAAGCTCTTGGAGCCTGCTTCAGTCCATATAGAGCTTTCCTCAATCTGTATACCTTCTCTTCTTGCCCTTTGATACTGAATCCTTCAAGTTGTTCGGCAAAAATCTCCTCCTCGAGTTCTCCATTCAGAAATGCAGACTTGACATCTAACTGAAATATATGCCACACATTCTCTGCTGCAACAGATAATAGTAGCCTGATTGTATCAAGTCTTGCAACAGGAGCAAAAGTCTCAGAATAGTCTACTCCCCATATCTGAGCATAGCCTTTCATAACCAATCTAGCTTTGTATTTATTGACATAAGCATCAGGATTAAGTTTTGTTCTGAACACCCACTTAACTCCAACCACGTTCTTATCAAATGGTCTGTCAACAAGCTCCCATGTGTGGTTTTTCTGAATCATTGCCAACTCATCCTGCATTGCTGCAATCCACCTCTGATTCTCATTAGCTTCCACAAAGTTAGCTGGTTCAAGCACTGCCACATTGCTTCTTTCATAAATTTCAACAAGTGACATTGTGCCTCTTACTGGAAGACCATCCATAGTATCTTCCAATCCATCCACATCTTCATCAACCTGTACAATTGTTGTAGGTTGTTGTTTTGCAGATTGTTGTTGTCCTACATTCTTTTCTTCTATCTAATTCCACTCTTCTTCCTCTAGAAAAACAACATCTCTACTCACAGTCACATTTCCTGTCATAGGCTGAAAAATCCTGTAAGCCTTTGATTGGAGACTGTACCCAATGAAGATTCCAGGCTCAGCTCTTTGATCCAACTTGTCCCTCTTGACCTGTGGAACATGAGTATAACGCAAACACCCAAAAACCTTCAAATTCTTCATAGAAGGTCTAACACCATACCAGGCTTCAAAAGGTATTGACCTCTCTAAGGCCTTTGTGGGCAATCTGTTCAACAAGAACACTGCAGTATTAGCTGCCTCGGCCCACAACTTCTTAGGTAGCATCTTCTCCTGCATCATACATCTAACCATTTCCATAATGCTTCTGTTTTTCCTCTCACTAACCCCATTTTGTTGAGGTGAATAGGGAGCAGTGAACTGCTGCACAATACCTACTTGCTCACAGTTTAACTTAAACTTGTGAGTAGTATACTCAAAACCATTATCAGACCTGAGCATTTGGATTTTCTTCCCACTCTGATTTTCAACTAAGGCTTTGAATTTTACAAACACATCAGCAACTTCAGACTTGGATTACAGAAAATAAATCCAGCTCATCCTAGTCATATCATCTGTGAAAGTAATGAAATACCCGCTACTAGTGAGAGATGGCTCTGACATAGGTCCACATAAGTCTGTGTGGACTAATTACAGCTTCTCACGTGCTCTCCAGCCTCCTCTTTTGAAAGGTAATCTGACTTGCTTGCCCAGAAGACAAGTTCTGCACTGTGGAAATTCCTCCTCCAAACTTGGCAAGTCATCTGCCAAGCTATTCCTTTGCACAAACAACATGTTCTTCGTGTGAACATGCCCAAGCCTTTTATGCCATAACTCTGCATTTTCTTCTTTGCACTTCAAAGCCATTTGTTGCATCTCTTGTGGCTTGAACATGAAGCACTTGTCCTTCATTGGTATTCTCAGCACTTCCTTGCTATCTGCATTATCAATAAGGCATTCCTTTCCTTCAAACTTCACCTTATAGCCCCTCTCAACTAATTGACCAACACTCAACAGATTCTGGTCAACTTTTGGCACAAAGAGAACATCATTTATCAGCTTCACCTCCTGATTTCCTTCAATAGCTACTGTACCCTTCCATTGCACTTCGATATACTGTCCATTGCCAATTCTGACTTTAGACCTGACTGACCTGTCTAGGCTCCTAAACAGCTTCAAAATGCCAGTCATATGATTTGTACAGCCACTATCCACCAGCCATGCATCATTCGCAACAGAAGAGCTAGAATAGGAAGCTACAAACAAGTGTTCTTCCTCAGTCTCATTTACTGCAATATGTGATTCTCCTGCTTGCTGGTGATTTTTCTCTTTGCAAATAGCTTCCATGTGACCAAACTTGTGACATCTCCTGCACTTGGCTTTAGGTTTTCTCCAGCATCTAAAGGACTGGTGATTAATTCCACCACAGTGTTGACAAGATTTCTTGTTCTTCTTCTAGATGTCGGACCCACTAGAACTTCCTTCTTTTGCTTCGAACTTGGAGTCACGTGCATTCCCTTTTGACTGATTCCATTTCTTCCCTTTGCCTCCATCATTAAACTTCACTTTAGCTTGCAGTGCACCCTCTACGTGCTCTTCTCTTCTCATCATTCTTTTATGCTTCTGTGCCTGCAAGGCACTTAACAACTCTGCAAGCTTTATGTCAGCTATGTCTCTTGTATTTTCCAGAGAAGCTATGGTGGCTTCAAACTTCTCTGGAAGAGACACTAAGATCTTCTGAACTAGCCTTTCATCCTTCAAGTCAGTCCCCAAAACTCTGATCTTCTCAGCTATCTCAATCATCCTATCAAAGTATTCATTCACTGACTCTGAATCCTTCATTTACTGTCTCTCAAACTCTCTCAAGAGATTCAGCACCTTCATGCTGTTAGAAAAATCGTACAATATGTATATTAATCTATACAATGACAGAACCAAATCATAAGCAATGAAATGAAAGATATGTTTATAACTGACATGTCATGGACTTTGTCATTCACCATAAGTCCCACTAATCTTATTCTTCTTAGAAGATCTGCAATCCACAAAGCTGTGAACTATCTTGTCACAGTTGAAGCGTGTACCTTGATATCTGTTCTTGGCCACTCCTCCTTCTGATCCCAACTTTAACTTACAATTTAAATTTAGAATCGCAATAATAAATGTAACCAAGCTGCCTCAAATATGAAAACATTAAGTTGGCAGAAGCACAAAATTTGATCCTTCAGAAGCAGTATTCAAAAATCGTCAGATGCAAAAATTCATCAGATACAGAAATTCGTCAGATGCAGTCCTTTTGGACCCGTCAGAAGCAGTCCTTCTGACCTTCCTTCTGAGCCTCCTTCTGAGTCTCCTTCTGACCTTCCTTCTGAGGCTCCTTCTGAGCCTCTTTCTAAGTCTCCTTCTGACCTTCTTTCTGAGTCTCCTTCTGACCTTCCTTCTGAGGCTCCTTCTGAGTCTCCTTCTGAGTCTCCTTCTGAGCCTCATTCTGAGCTTCCTTCTGAGCTTTCTTCTGAGGAACACAATCCAAACGAAAATATGACAATATAAATAAATTGAATTAACAAAATACCGAGGCCTGTGTTCTACACAATTTCCTTAAAATAGATTCGTCCCCTCCAATACGTGCTTTGAGGTTTCTTGAACGTCTGTTTCCCAGGATACAACGGTTGAACAGCTATAGATGCTAGCACAACACTCCAACGCTTTCAGCGAACTTGAACAATACGAGAACACTATCGACAATAATGCAAATGCATAGAATCGAAAAAGAGGGAGAAAAGTTTTTCTTTTGAGATTGTAGTATTTTCCCATCTCACTTCCTCTCTTTTTTAAAACAGAATGAAAAACCACCTATTTATAGGCTAAGTGGGGCATTGCGGAAATAAATAATAACGGCTAAATTAATTCTGTCGTTTAGAGCCGTTATGTATTTAATTCTGTAACCACAGAATTATAACAGCTGTTACTTAGTTAATACCATTAACACACCGGTAATTATCTTAAGAACGGTTAACGACTTGAGTTGAAAAAATAATTAAAACAGAAGGCAAAAATGGGCTTGTCGCGAGGCCCACTTTCCGGTCCCGCATTCGCGTACGCAGGTCGCGCACTCGCGCCCAAGTTTCAACTTGTCGGGCCTCTGGGATTTGCACCCCCTGCACGTGCGCGCGAGGCATAGTGCTTGTTACAATAGTTACCACTCAAAAGGAGTGTAATCACATATAAAGCACTTCAAGGCCTTCTTCCTTTCCTATGTGGGACTAGTGCTTTGTCACTTCCCACTTCCAACTCAATGGGTGTTCTTTGAGAAATAATTTCTCATTCATTCACCCATCAAAATACCTCATATTTTCCAACAATCCCCCACATGAATGAAAATTATTTTGGTTTTGACTCTGTTATACTGTTCAACAAATGAAACCTGCATAGGATAGGTAGGTATCACCCTTTGAACCTTCCCTTGTGAAAGCATATTTAATTTACTAGCTGTCCAGTAGACATGATGTCCTTGAACTGTCCTGCTTTCTTAGTAAATGACCCATATACTTCACACAGGAATCATCTAAACGTTTGTTCAGTTCTCATGAGTATGTTCGTTTTGGCCATGAACATCGTCCTGGTTCTGCGAGAGTTTCTAGAGAATTCAGCTCTCAATAATTCTCCTTTGAAGTGGCCCCACTTCTCTCTCACATAGGTGATTACTTAATCTTGAGTAATTGATTTACTCCGCTTAAGAATCATTAAAGCAATATTTTCTATCCTTTTCCTGATAAACCCCCACAGTAATTTGTTTACTCCACATACTTGGGGGATATCAAATCACTATTTTTTTATATGAATGATTTGAGGGATAGACCCCCACAGTGATATCTTAAGTTCGTATACTTAGGTTGTCCCTTTTGAACCTAAATCTTGGGATCTCCAGTCAGCTAGGTTGGGTTTTCCGTTATACAAACTTTTCTGTAATGGGCTGTAGTCCCATTCCTATTATTGATTTTCCAACTAACTCTCTGTTTAACCCTTTGGTTAGCAGATCTACAATATTAACCTTTGACTTTACGTAGTCAATAGAGATAATTCCAATTGAGAGTAGTTATCTAATGGTATTATGTCTATGACATATATGTCTAGACTTACCATTATACATAAAACTCTGTGCTCTTACAATCGCAAGATTGGCAATCGCAATATATACAGATTGGTGGCACAGGTTTTTGCCATTTTGGAATAACCTCTAGGAAATGGCGTAGCCATTCAGTTTCTTCACCATATTTATCCAAAGCTATTACTTCGGATTCCATTGTGGATCTAGTTATAACAGTTTGTTTTCAGGATTTCCAAAATATGGCTGCATTTGCTAATGTGAATACATATCCACTAGTAGATTTGGATCAGCCATTTTTGCAAGACACCCCCATACTTGTAAGCATTTGCAGGATGGTCTCCTACCTTTCCATAGCTCATAAGGGGTTTTATCCTCTTTATTTCGAGATATTGCATTATTCTCACCTTAGGAAGGAAATAATGCTTCACAAGGTCAACAAATGACTTGTTACTGCCCTAATTCATGAAATCGTCAATCACATAAGTTGGGTTACCATCACTGTTGATTTTCTTCAACTGGCTAAGTCACATTTCCCTCGAGGAATAGTCAGAGGATCGGCCGAATCCATTTCTGACTTTATATTATCAATGGACATAATTCCATTTTCAAGCAATTACTTTATCACATCACTCCTCGAGCGAACATGTCTCTTTCTACCATTGAAAGTTTTACTTTTTACAATGGCTATTGCCACTTGGCAATCACAATGCATAGACATGTAAAGTGCCGATTTCATTTCCTTGAGCAAACCTCAAGTTATCAAAATATTTCCTTCTTATTCTCCTACTAAAGCGTAGGAGGATAAACGTTATATTTTCACAAATATGCTTGGTAGCATCTAGGTTTATCACCTATTATTTTTCTGTTAGCCACAATATTGGCTCGAGAAATGACCGCAACATTTTTCATAATCATCTACTTCAACCAAATTGACTTTTGGTTTAGCAGGATTGTCATTTCCTCCAAAATATTTTGTTTGGTTGAGTTCCAAATTACAACATCCCACCAAGTATGAACATATATCAAATAGTGGATCTTGTCTCATTCGAGTCTAATTTCGAATTATACACAGAATTCACCAATTGGTGTTTCTTATTGCTTCTTATAGAGAACAAATTTCTCTTAAGACTTCATCTTTGCTTTTAAGCAAAAACACATAGCATTATTTTAGTGCTATCATCGATAAAGGTAATAAAATATTTATTACCGCCTCTTGTTTGTATGAATTACAAATTCACATACATCACAATGAATCAATTCAAGAGGATCAGAGTTTCTTTTACACGCAGAGCCTCTATTGGTTCGTCTATTTTGTACATAGAGCCTCTATTGGCTCATTCCTTTCGCGTGCAGAGCCTCTATTGAACCTTTTGTGTTCAAGGTTTCTATTGAACTTTTCGCATTCAGAGTCTCTGTTAAGCGCTAATTTTGTTCACGGCGCCGCACATGTTTCAAGCAATCTCTTTCGCATAGGAAGGAAAGAATCGCTTTTCGAAACTCAACCTCAGATGCCTCCCATGTCTTAATATGGTTGGCCTTATCGTTGCTCTTGGTGCATCACCATAGCAACGTATTTTCCAAATACAAGGGTATGGTATTCACACGCACCTTGTCATCCCGAGCTCCTTGGGTTTCTAATTATCGATTCTTCGCCCATAGGAAGATATCCACAATCTTGGAATTCCTCGAGCCTTTAAATTTCTCAGGTCGAAGAACATTCAATCTAAGTGATATGGGGATTGCCCCGTTCACATGCCCAGAGTCCATCATAGCCATTTTGGCCTTTAGCTCAAACGATCCAGCATGTAACTTGGTCCAATGATTTACTCAAGTACATTTTTTCAGCCTGAATCTCATGCAAGATCACTTGAATTTCTTGCACCTGACTGATCACAGTCTTAGAGTCCATCATCATATAATCAAGGAATTGTCCGACAACAAATTTCTTTGCTTCGGCATCCTTTGTTTTATGTTTCTGGTCAAGGATTCTCATAATTCATTTGACGTCCTTATTGCACAATTGACATTGTACAAGGAGTCTTATAAGCCATTCATGACATAATTCCTACATAGGAAGTCAGAATGCTTCCAAAGCCTCAACCTCGTTGAAGGCTTGCTTAACCGTTTCTCCATCGGATACCTTAGGAGGTTCCTTAGTCAAGAATCTCGCAAGATTCAAAGTTGTTGAATAAACCAACGTCTTGTGCTGCTACCTTTTAAAGTTCAATCAGTTGAACTTTTCAAGTTTCTTACCATAGTGGATAGAAACAGCGACAGAGGTAGACGATGATCCATACATAAACCTTTAGACAGCAAAAACAGAACCTTTGGTGATGTCGTTAGCAGCCATATCAACAACTTCGTTTCCAGTGACAATCAAAATACTAAATATGTATTCTCTTTGTCTGCATGATTGACAGTACAAAAAACACAATAGTCAATCTGGACAAAACCATAAGAAAGCAAATCTACCATTAGATTTTGTTGATGATAGGGCAAAACACCACATCAAAGCCATAAATAATATAACTTAGTATCAGCCACTGATTAGATCATTGGGGTCACGAACGAGAGTTCATTATGAATTGATGGCAACGCTTCAGACTTGCGATGACTCATAGGCTCTCGACGGGCACATAGATACTTCTTGGAATGCCACAGACAAGGCTGGTCGTCGTAAGGAGTCCACCAAAGAATCTGTAAAAGTCACCTAACACGCAAAGATGAGATTTGCATGACCTGTTGGTGTTATTGACAAATTAAATTGCCAATTTGGTCAAGGATTTATTGAACCGTTTGACAATTAGATCCTGTCCAGAATACTTCATGAGACTTCTCGCTTTTCGTCCATTCCTTTTATTCTCCTGCAAAAGACGTTTGATCCCAAAAATCAAACTGCACTTATATGGAAAAATTCAGATATCATTGTTCCATCACAATCTTCAATCCCTAGGGGACCCCTTTCGAAGGTCCTCCTCGAATCTACAGAAGAAGGAATAGAAGACTTCTTTCCTTCACCATATCTGTCATGTAAGTGATTAATCTTTTAAGAGAAGACTAATATGTTTTAAGATTGATAGAAAAATCGTACAATGTGTATATTAATATATACAATGACAGAACCAAATCATAAGCAATGAAATGAAAGATATGTTTATAACTGACATGTCATGGACTTTGTCATTCACCATAAGTCCCACTAATCTTATTCTTCTTTGAAGATCTGCAATCCACAAAGCTGTGAACTATCTTGTCACAGTTGAAGCATGTACCTTGATATCTGTTCTTGGCCACTTCTTCTTCTGATCCCAACTTTAACTTACAATCATTTAAATTTCGAATCGCAATAATAAATGTAACCAAGCTGCCTCAAATATGAAAACATTAAGTTGGTAGAAGCACAAAATTTGATCCTTCAGAAGCAGTATTCAAAAATCGTCAGATGCAAAAATTCATCAAATGCAACTGCATCTGAACCTATCAGATGAAAAAATTTGTCAGATGCAAAATTCGTCAGATGCAGTCCTTTTGGACCCGTCAGAAGCAGTCCTTCTGACCTTCCTTCTGAGTCTCCTTCTGACCTTCCTTCTGAGCCTCCTTTTGAGTCTCTTTATGACCTTCCTTCTGAGGCTCCTTCTGAGCCTCCTTCTAAGTCTCCTTCTGACCTTCTTTCTGAGCCTCCTTCTGAGTCTCCTTCTGACCTTCCTTCTGAGGCTCCTTCTAAGTCTCGTTCTGAGCCTCCTTCTGAGTTTCCTTCTGAGCTTTCTTCTAAGGAACACAATCCAAACGAAAATATGACAATATAAATAAATTGAATTAACAAAATACCGAGGCCCGTGTTCTACACAGTTTCCTTAAAACAAATTCGTCCCCTCCAGTACGTGCTTTGAGGTTTCGTGAACGTCTGTTTTCCAGGATACAAATGTTGAACAGCGATAGATGCTAGCACAACACTCCAACGCTTTCGGCGAACTTGAACAACACGAGAACACTATCGAAAATAATGCAAATGCATAGAATTGGAAAAGAGGGAGAATAGTTTTTCTTTTGAGATTGTAGTATTTTCCTATCTCACTTCCTCTCTTTTTTAAAACAGAATGGAAAACCACCTATTTATAGGCTAAGTGGGGCATTGTGGAAATAAATAATAACGGCTAAATTAATTCTGCCGTTTAGAGCCGTTATGTATTTAATTCTGTAACCACAGAATTATAACAGCTGTTACTTAGTTAATACCATTAACACACCAGTAATTATCTTAAGAACGGTTAACGGCTTGAGTTGAAAAAATAATTAAAATAGAAGGCAAAAATGGGCTTGTCGCGAGGCCCACTTTCCGGTCTCGCATTCGCGTACGCTGGTCATGCGTTCGCGTCCAAGTTTCAACTTGTCGGGCCTCCGGGATTTGCACCCCCATGCGCGTGCGCGCGAGGCATAGTGCTTGTTACAATAGTTACCACTCAAAAGGAGTGTAACCACATATAAAGCACTTCAAGGCCTTCTTCCTTTCCTATGTGGGACTAGTGCTTTGTCACTTCCCACTTCCAACTCAATGGGTGTTCTTTGAGAAACAATTTCTCATTCACTCACTCATCAAAATGCATCATATTTTCCAACACATGCTCCTTATCTTCTCATCTCCCTCGTATTCAGTCTTCAAGAAATCCCATATTGCCTTCGCAGAATCACATCTCATGATCCCTGTGAAGATCAGGGCAGAGACAGCGGCGTAAAGGCAAGACTTTGCCTTGGCCTTCCTTGTGGTTCTCTCTTTATGGTACTTTATCTGATTCACGGTCGGATTGTCTAGAAGTAGAGCAACCTCATAATCATTCTCCACAGCCTCCCATAGATCATGATCCTCCAAGAATGTTGTCATCTTGACTGCCCAAGCTTGATAATTTTCCCCAGTAAAGAATGGAGTAGCCATAGCAGAGAAACCACTTGAACCTGCCTCCATCACACACGCTTACCCTCACTTCACAGTCCCTTAAGATCCTTCAGAAGAGCTTTGATACCACTGTTGTTGCTGAGAGATGTTCAGCAATATTTTCTCACACAAACCTCAAGTTGCAGAGAGAGGGAAAGAGAGAGATGATAGAATAAGAATAGCATACATTACTTGGTTGCAGATTGTGTTTAGTACACGCACAAGGGAACACCCTTTTGAAACCACATTAAAACTTGCAAAGCCTTGTCTCCCCAGAATATAGTAAACAAAGCAACCCCTAATAAAACTAATCAAACCCTAATAATCATTACATGACTAAAATAACAAAACAAAAACTACAATATAGAACATGATGAGAAAGTGCAGCAGCATTGAGACACGGCTCTAACAATGACGCTACACGGTTCAACAAAAATGGGATGACAGCAACGGTGCAGTACCGTCGTACATGGCATCATTATTTCTTGGGTTTGTGTTTCATTGAGACGGATAACATTGCAAGGAAGGAAGAGGAGACTGAATGAGCAACAACTATATGTGCCTTTGTACGAGGGATCCGGATCGTCTGCCCTTCTAAGGGAAGGGCATGCGCCTGCCCTTGGAATTCGGGCCGTCCATTTTTAGACGGACAGCCCAGATCTCCTATTTTTATGGGATAATTTTTTGGATTTTTTTTTTAGTAATAATTTAATATATCCATTCATAACATGGACGACCCGAATTCCAAGCAGGGCCTGCCCTTCTGAGGAAAGGGCAGACGATCCCTTCACTTGTACGAGAAGCTACATAAGGAGGTACTACGCAAGTACCGCCATTCCCGGTGAATGGGATATCCAAGGATCCACTGCACTCTGGAACTGATGTGATAAATCGAAAGTGGGCACTCACAACTCAACTTCACTCACGAAGGAAGAGGAGACCGAAGATGGTTTTTCAATATTCTGTATTCACAATCGATTTACCCATATCAAAATGGTTACAAAGACATGCCTATTTATAGGATTAAAACATGACTATTGACATACTCTAGATACATGAACAGACGCAACGCACATACATAGCATTAACTACACATCGAAATACAAATGAACTCTTGAAATACTCAACTAATAATGACTCTTGAAAATTACACGATAATAAAGACAAGGCTTGGGTCGTGCACTGGCTCGTGCATGCATCTTGGGAGTCCAACGGACATGATAAACGATCAACATCTTGTTCATCGAATCGACACATTGATAGATGAATTTGGTTTAATTTCCAACAAGAACTTGTGACGGATGAGAGATTGAAATTTTTGCCTCGCCTGTATGACAACGTTGAAGTGTAGGTGAAGACGTGTCTTGTGTGCCAACAAGAGAAGATGGAGCAGCGATGACTAGGAGGGTTCTCGAACTGCTTCATGAGTGTCGCGACCCTCTCGAGGTTGCATGTGTGCTCTCGAGGGCTAATGGGCCGTCCAGTCTGGTCGGACGCGGGCCTCTCCCAAGGCCCGTTACCCAAATCGCAACGGAGGTATGCGTAGTCGACCTTCAGTGTGGTCTGGTGACATGTGCTAAGTGTGCATGCCATGGAGTCGCCACCAATCATTTTTTGGAGGGTATGATTGGACCACCCTATTGAATAGTCGGGAGTTTCTATTCAATTCTGCGATAACCAGAGAAATGGGTTCGGGGACTTAGTTACGTCAACTGTCAGAGTTGACGCCCTTTCGGTACCTAAGTTGACTGAATTTTCTTACCTAAGATTTCATGCAGATGAGTGGAGTACGAATCCTAAATCTAGGAATTCATGCAAATAGGAATGACTATCCTAGCAATCACAATCAATAATAAAATGCGCAAATCAATGAATCCAAATATGTAAAATAATCACATCAAATCAACATGACACTCCTAATAAGGCTCTATTAGCCTAAATAAGTATCAATCAAGCTTAGGAATGATTTAGACATGATTTTACCCATCAGGGGTAAAGTCGTAATTTTGAGACAAAAGGGAAGATTTGCCTAAAAAGGGAAAAATCGTCATTTCGGAATGAATCCGGAGTAAAACAATGTCAAAAATAGGTTTGGTCACTCAATTGACCCATTTCCTATTTTTTTTTGCAATTTTCATGATTTTCTGGAATTTTAGAAACCGATTTACCATTCGAAGGGGTAAAATCGTCATTTTCTAAAAATGGGAATGAAATGTGGAAATCTTAGACATAAGGTTTAGCCACCTATCTGGCCCATCACCAAATTCTAAGCAATTTCCACAATTCATCGGAATATCAAAGACGATTTACCATTTGAGGGGTAAAATCGCCATTTTGGATTAAATGGGAGAAAATCCAAAAAATGGAAACAAATCAATTTTTTTTGTCATTTTCAGCCTTCAAAAATTTTTAGAATTTTTTTAGGAATTTTCTGCAATTTTTCTCAATTTTTTTTTGAATTTTTCCTTAATAATTCATTTTTTTGGAAATTTTTTTTATTCTGAAAATCACCTAATCACGACACGTGGCTCATCTGCAGACGTCAGATCTAGCATTTTTTTGTTTTTGTTTTTATAGGACGCAACACAATGCAAAAAATAAAGAAGATATTAAGTCATTATACAACATAAACATAAGCAAAGGAGATGGGATCCGGTGAATTTTACGACGTCGGAGTCCGTCGGTGCTCGTGCAACAATGTGTGGGGGGTATATACCACCAGCAGGAGGCTCGGCCTTCCGATTCTGGGGTAGCACAATATAATTTACAGAAAATAAATAAATAAAACACCTTGGACGCCAATAGGAGGCTTAGCCTTCCGATTCTGGGTCTTTTATGCGAAATATAGAAATGCTATGACATAAAGTAAATACACAGCAAATATTTAGACACCAACAGGAGGCTCGGCCTTCCGATTCTGGGTCTTTTATGCGAAATATAGAAATGCTATGACATAAAGTAAATACACAGCAAATATCTAGACACCAACAGGAGGCTCGGCCTTCCGATTCTGGGTCTTTTATGCGAAATATAGAAATGCTATGACATAAAGTAAATACACATCAAATATTTAGACACCAACAGGAGGCTCGGCCTTCCGATTCTGGGTCTAATAGGTAAAATGTAAGGAGTGATAGGTGGTCTTACCAAGATTGAACCCAAAACAAGCTCGGAAATCCAATTTGGCCCTCGCGGACTCAAGTCTGATCAGTCTGACCTTTGCTCCTTCAAACAGCTCTACGGGACAAATGGCTCTGCCAAATTGGACTCACGATATGTCATTAGAACGGCAAGAGAATAAGCTTTCTAACAGTATATGGCTCGTTCCCATACGTTTCCTAACGAAAGAGTTATGACCGAAAAACCGGAGGGTTTTCAATCGCCCAATGACCAGAATCTGTCCTAGAAAACTCCTTCAATTCAACCATTAAAACCCATCCAAAACTCAACTAGACTACAATCTCAGCTTGCTAGATTCCTAAGTTAGGTGCTAGAGACATCTTATCGAATATTGGAAGCAAGGCAAGCCCTTGAATCACTCACAATGTTCACGGCACCACCTTGACAGAACCGGTTCAGATTTTTCGAACAAAACAATAAGGGATCAGCCCTTAAATCCAAATATAATCTATCTTCAAACCATAAAACACAATAATATATGTCTTAACAAGGAGTGAGAGGTGGTCTTACCAAGATTGAACCCAAAACAAACCCGAAAATCCAATTTGGCACCCGCGGACTCAAGTCTGATCAGTCTGACCTTTGGTCCTTCAAACAGCTCTACGGGACAAATGGCTGGGCCAAATTGGACTCACGATATGTCATTAGAACGGCAAGAGAATAATCTTTCCAATGGTATATGGCTCGTTCCCATACGATTCCTAACGAAAGAGTTATGGTCGAAAAACCGGATGGTTTTGGGTCTGGGCGGCAGGCTGAGCGAGAGAAAAAAAATCGAAAAATGAAAGAGAGAGAGTTGAGGGAGAAGAAGAGTCGGGAGATGATGAGGGGGAGGAGATAAATAGGCAACGGGAAGGAGAGAGGGAGTGGGGGAGAGAGAGAGAGAGAAGAAGAAAAAAAAAATATAATAATAATAATAATAATAATAATAAAATAATAAAAGTAAAAATAAAATAAAATAACAAAAAGAGAAGACAAAATCATTAGTCCCCTTTTCCTTTTAAATGATGATGTTTCCCTCCTTTTCCTTTTAATCATTACTAATATTTTTGTCAAATTCAATTTTATGGTGATCAGAGAACACCTAAACTCAAACCTGAATTTTACTATTTATGAGGTTAGAAAATAGATAAAATAAAAATAAAAATACCGACTATTTTTATATATCTTTGTGACCTCAAATATTATTTTTCTTGATTTTCTTCTTTTCTTTTTTTTTCCTCTTTTTTTTTTCGAAAATATTAAAAAAATGAAAATTATGAAAATAATTTGTTTGGTCAAAATGGTTCATTTAGCTTGGCCAAGGTCACCAAAATTGATTTTTCAATTTTTGAAATTTTTATAGATTTTCTATGATTTTTTTTAAAAAAATAAAGAAAAAAAAGGTTGATCAAAATTTAGGTGTCAACAGCTGCCCCTCTTTGAGAGGAATCTCGTTAGAGGTTTCTCTCAAAGATGAGGTGACACCTGAGTCCTGATCGACTCGACTCGGGAAACTAAAGGAAAAGGAGTCATGACATCCAATCTTCATGCTTGTCCATGTATGCTCTTTCTTGAAGGGGGAAATGTTCATGTGACATGAGAGAGTGAGATAATAGAGAGACATACCTGCCACTTACCTGTTCGATGTTTGTGCGATTTTCGCAGTGTTTGATGCATTCAAGAGAATTTCTAGGAACTCGTTACTAGAGTATCCTAGACAGGTTAAGCTCTGACCCGTATGGTAGGTCAAACCATAATGAGATTCCTAACTGATAGGAATCTAAGGAAGACGCGTCCCATTTGGGATTTGCCAAGGATTTTGATCCGTATGGTGGATCGGACCATTGAGTTGACCAGTTAAGTGACTTTTACTATTGGGTTGACCCTTCAGGCGGTTTCTACCGTTGTGTTGACCCTTCAGGCGGTTTCTACCATTGTTTGACCCTTCAGGCGGTTTCTACCTAAGGTTGACCCTTCAGGCGGTATCTACCATTGTTTGACCCTTCAGGCGGTTTCTACCTAAGGTTGACCCTTCAGGCGGTATCTACCATTGTTTGACCCTTCAGGCGGTTTCTACCTTTGACTGACCCTTCAGGCGGTTTCTACCATTAATTTGACCATTTAGGCGGTTTCTACCATTGGTTTGACCCTTCAGGCGGTTTCTACCTTTAGTTGACCCTTCAGGCGGTATCTACCTTGAATCGACCCTTCAGGCGGTTTCTACCTTGTGTTGACCCTTCAGGCGGTATCTACCTTGAATCGACCCTTCAGGCGGTTTCTACCTTGTGTTGACCCTTCAGGCGGTATCTACCTTGGTTTTGTTTTGAAAAGGGGTCTCATGACGAGGGTTCTCCACGTCCGATGAGACTGCCTGATTTTTGAAAATGGGTCTCATGACGAGGGTTCTCCACGCCCGATGAGACTGTTTGATATTTTTGAAAATGGGTCTCATGACGAGGGTTCTCCACGTCCGATGAGACTGCTTGATTTTTTAAAATGGGTCTCATGACGAGGGTTCTCCACGTCCGATGAGACTGCCTGATTTTTGAACATGGGTCTCATGACGAGGGTTCTCCACGTCCGATGAGACTGTTTGATATTTTGGAAAAGAGGTCTCATGACGAGGGTTCTCCACGTCCGATGAGACTGCCTGGTTTTTGAAAATGGGTCTCATGACGAGGGTTCTCCACGTCCGATGAGACTGTTTCTTTTAAAAGGGTTTTTCTTCCCCTTTTTTTTAGAGATCCCGAAGTTTGTCGGGAATTCAGTTTTGAAGCAGTGAAAGATTTTATTTTGACAAAGCTTCACTTGAGTCTGCTGAGCCGACATTCTGAGAGCTGGGTTCTCCAGGTATCCTGCAGAAAGTTCAAACCTGAAAGATTTTTCTTCACCAAGAAAATGTTAATAATCTTTGGGAAGACAATAATTGTCCAATTGACAAAATTTTATGACTTAAGTTTTAGTCATGAAATGTGCATTTTGATGCTGGAGGTTATCCAAAGCATTCTTACAACATGCAAATGTGATCACAAATTCCTTGCATGGAAAATTCGGATCAACAGTTTGAAAATTCCAAAAAGAGTTTGTTCAAAACATCAATTGGAATATTTCTCGACAAGGAGGCCATCTCATCTGTTTTGAGGTAATGATTTTTATAGGGGATGTACTCAATTCCCTACTGACATGTGCCTAGGTTTTAGGCTCATTCGCAGAGCATACATTTTGATCGGTCGGGAGGTCTTCCACGGGACCGTAATGTTGGGCTTGGATATTGGTTTTCAAAGGGGGGACTCACTTTTGAGTCGGGGCCATTGAATGAAAGTCTTCACCATCTGCTCCGGGTTTACAAGTCAAGAACCCTGTAAAATGAGAAAGAAATAGTCTTGCTCGTACTTCTTCGAGCTAAGCAATATGTTAACCCAAGTGTCTTAGTCAGAGAAGACTGTTTCAGGGTTGTGACATTGGTAGGATTGGGGACCGAAAAAGGCTTGTTTTTGGCCCAGAATTCGTGACGGATTTGACATTGGTGATCATTGCTGATTTGCCTCCTGTCATTTCCTTTCTGCATCTTTAGTCTTTGAGGTGCGCAACCGATTTTGAGGTGTGCACCAGCTCTTTAGAGAGCGTCTCTTGTGGTATTAAGAGGTTGACAACTCTTTCTGTGTTTTTGCTCCACGGCTGACATCATTTGGGGAGCAGTCTTCTTGATCTGACTCCATTAGGGGTTTTTCCCTCTTCTTTTCCCTACCAGGTTTCTTTAGGGATCGATCAAATTGTTCACCCGAGCATCGGCCTCGCTTTTACCAGGCACTTTGCTTTTTCTTGATGCTGGGGATTTCTTTAATCTCTTGTCGAAAGTGGGATGCTTGGCAATTGTGCTAGATATATGACTTGGCTCTTAGCACGCTTGAGTATCAACTTAGTAGTTTTCTTCGTAAACCCTAAGTCTTGAACTTCTCCGTTCCTGAAGTGATTTGTCTTTGCTTTGGAACTTGCAATGATTACCAATGGGTTTATGAAATGAATTTGCAGGCTCAACTTGGCTATGCAAAGGATATGGTGTGTGGGATAGAGAAATGAATGCTTCTCATCATCCTATGACATTTGGATTACCATATAAACAATACACAAAGATTGATGTTAGTCCGAGCAAGAAAATTTCTAACCATTTTCTCCTGATGTTGCTGGACTCACCTCCATTTTGCCCCAATGTGGGGTGGTTCTTGACAGGGTTGAGAATGAAAACCGCCGTTCGAAGGGGTTGTCAATGGTCACCTGTAGTGTTTGGGGATAAGAAACGAATGCCTCCGTCGTCCCATTCCATGTAATCGCTGCGGATGGTCCCTACTTCCGTAGGTCCAGATTTTGCTATCTGATCCGCTCCACTTCTCTCTCAAGTGTGTATAGGACGTGTTTGGATTAGGCTTTGCCTTTCGTCTTTTGAGAAAACGTCCTTTTGAAAGTTTTGAACTTTTGATTGGAAAAAATCTCTTTTATTTTCTCCAAAAATTTTACCCGTCAAGGGGATTTTATGATGCACCATGCATGTTCTTATTCATGTTCAGACAACCTCCTGTTTTAAAACATGAATGCCAATAAAGTTTGAATTCTATGTCTTTTCTAGACATTAGATTCTGAAAGCTTTTCTTTTTCTCTCTGTTTTTTATTTAACATCTTCAATGGATTGGGGAAAGGGATACTTACTTGTCCCCCGCGGCTGGAGATCCCTGAAAATGCGGAAGAAACATGTTATTGTACGTTCACGAATTTTTCAAAAAATTAGAACGATACAATTTACCCTTGGTCATGTATTCCAACGGGTAATAGATGGGATGTGAAAACCCGTTTTGCCTTGATGGCGAGCCCTTGTAAAAAACAAACAATAAGTGTCAGTTTGCGTTCCAAAATTCAAGACAAATTGGAACGATACCGCCTTGTTCTTGCTTGGCGTTTTCATTTGAACACAAACGCGCGGCTTGCAGAAATTGGCCATTTATATTGTGGCCACGATCCCTCCGTTTGGTTGGCAATGAATCATTCTCGAGGATTTGCCCCAGAGGAGATCCATTTGTGTTTTTGGGCACATTCTAGCGCCATTCTTCAAAGTTCCTTTTATTCAAGGAAAAAGGAAATTGTTATCGGAATGCATGTCAAAGCATGATGTGTGGAAGCGATACTTTTTACCCTCCACTCGATCTTATAATCAAAGACCATTTCTTGGAGTGCATGACTTCCAAGGCCGATAATTTTGTTCGCTCCCCAATTAGTGAGTTCTTTTCTTTTGTGGCTTTCGGCGCCAACGTCTTCCTGTTAAATGAGGAAAAACTCATGTTACATGTGGGATCTTTGGAGATCAAATTGGAACGATACAAAGTTACCGTTCACCCAAATTTGTATCTTGGTGTTTACTTCTGATGCGGACGACTATGTCATTGCGTCCCTGGATTTTTCCAGAGAAGAAACGTCCGGCGTACAAATGATTCACTTGCCCTAGTTAGGCATGGTTTTTCATGCCTGCCCCAGCTAAATTCATTCTTGCATTTTGCTGCAATCATCATCCACTTTGGGAATGTCTTCTCTCGTCTGTATTTATGAGTGTTGTTCGTGAGATTAACGGCCGTTCTGCCCCAGTTGGGCGACGTTTGTCCTGGCAACATGCCTTAGCACTTTCTGTGTTTGTTGGCAATTTTCAATTCAATTTTGACAACGTCCATGCACTGCACATGAAGAAACAGGTGTAGGTTTTGACTTCATTTGAAATTTCAGGAAAGAGATACTCCCTTCGGGGTTTCCAACATTTGAACGGACGGTGTTCTTCAAGAATTTTGCCTTGGTAAGGCTTGTTTGTTATCTCTGGATTTAATAACCCTGGTCCGATGCGTCTTTATGGGGGATCATGAGAGTTTGCCCCCGGTTTGGCCTCTTCAAAGAAAATGGGAGAACTCACTCCCATGGGTTTCGCCGATTCTGATCTTCTATCTCAATTGTCAGAATCTTCAATTATTTTTATCCGTCTCTAGATGGCTTGACGGTCTTGGGATTTGTCGTGTGGCGGTTTTGTGATTCTCTCGATCATCGTCGCCATTTGAAGTATTTGATGTTTCTCTTTTCCGGGTAGCGGAGCGATTTGTCCCCAGCCACTGGATGCTTTGTCTGGGGCTGGCTGATTTAGTCGTAGGCAATTTGATCCTGCCGCATTGACGCATTCAGGCTATTTGACATCAGTAAGCTTGGATTTACTCGTGATTGAGTACTTCAACAACCTGCGCGATGAAAGGAGTGAAAGAGTCAATTACCGCGTAAGGAGCTTTAATTGAAACGGTTACGGATTTACTATCCCCGCTCTGGTCACTTCTGGCGTCCAAGACGGTGGAAATTCTTCAGTGGTCCCATTCATTCTCGTCATCACCTACAAGAATGAAAAACCATATCAACTCGTGAACCAGTCAATCTGATTTGGAACGGATACAACTTTTTCGACTTAGGGAGAGCCAATCCTAATTAGGTTGCTCCTTCTTCATAATTTGATTCAATTTGTCATTGCAATCCCAATGGGTGACATCTGCTGAAGGCACATTTCTTTCCGTCTTATAGGGAAGACAAATTTTCCTTCGTTTGTCTTTGACCATCTTATCCTGTAGACAAAAGACATAAAGGTCCCCGTCAGGTATAATATTCGAAGGGCTTATTGGAACGATTACAGTTTCACCATCGTTCCATGATCATCTTGCATGTGATCGGATGAGGACATTTTTGACAAATGTATGCCATGTAAAACATGTCCCTCGTGTCTATCCACAAATGGATTTTCCTTCTGTACCTGTTTTTCACCTGAGAGGAAAAGATAGGAAATATTATGCCGGTATCTGATTGAAAATCAATTAGGAACGACACATCTTTACACTTGACCTGGCTGCCCCGGTCAAAAGGCATTTGCCCTCATCAGTTGACTCTCCAGGGTGGTCCAGCGCTTTTCTATGCCATCCTGGTTCATTTAAACTCGCGACTGATTCTTCACACAAGTCTTTGGATTTTGATTCATAAGCGGCGCTGAATGACCTTTTGGTTTCGAGGTGTACCAATCATTCACATACATGCGCATGAGACCAGTGAGGTTTGACTTCTAAGAATCAAAAATAGGGTTTTGAACCTAAGGCCAAGGCTCCCACTTCGAGTTCTAGAAAGGGTAGATTCCATTGCACAACTATCGTTGCATTGGGACCCAATCCATAGTTCGAAATGAGCAGAATTAAAAATGGATTACCCCGTGTTTTTCCTCACGGAGATTCCATTTTCAATTCCTTCTATTATTTTCCTAAAGAGAGCGCCCGAGGTTTTAGGCGCGGCTGTGTGTGTTCATTGTGTCGTGCTAAAGCAATAAACATGCATTTCATTTAGCAAACACCGCTTCAATATAAATATCCACACAATCATACATCCTAAACTCCTACCTGCATAAGACAGAGTTAACGAACACTTCACCCCTTATTTCTCCAATCTGCAAAAACATTTAACACCTCAAGGGTTAAAGTACGTACCTCAACTTGAAGAGCATCAGCATAAAACATGTCAGAAAAACCAATCAACTTTTTAATCGGCTCAAGTTCTCTAAGTTCCCCGGCGGAGTCGCCAGTCTGTCGCGACCCTCTCGAGGTTGCATGTGTGCTCTCGAGGGCTAATGGGCCGTCCAGTCTGGTCGGACGCGGGCCTCTCCCAAGGCCCGTTACCCAAATCGCAACGGAGGTATGCGTAGTCGACCTTCAGTGTGGTCTGGTGACATGTGCTAAGTGTGCATGCCATGGAGTCGCCACCAATCATTTTTTGGAGGGTATGATTGGACCACCCTATTGAATAGTCGGGAGTTTCTATTCAATTCTGCGATAACCAGAGAAATGGGTTCGGGGACTTAGTTACGTCAACTGTCAGAGTTGACGCCCTTTCGGTACCTAAGTTGACTGAATTTTCTTACCTAAGATTTCATGCAGATGAGTGGAGTACGAATCCTAAATCTAGGAATTCATGCAAATAGGAATGACTATCCTAGCAATCACAATCAATAATAAAATGCGCAAATCAATGAATCCAAATATGTAAAATAATCACATCAAATCAACATGACACTCCTAATAAGGCTCTATTAGCCTAAATAAGTATCAATCAAGCTTAGGAATGATTTAGACATGATTTTACCCATCAGGGGTAAAGTCGTAATTTTGAGACAAAAGGGACGATTTGCCTAAAAAGGGAAAAATCGTCATTTCGGAATGAATCCGGAGTAAAACAATGTCAAAAATAGGTTTGGTCACTCAATTGACCCATTTCCTATTTTTTTTTGCAATTTTCATGATTTTCTGGAATTTTAGAAACCGATTTACCATTCGAAGGGGTAAAATCGTCATTTTCTAAAAATGGAAATGAAATGTGGAAATCTTAGACATAAGGTTTAGCCACCTATCTGGCCCATCACCAAATTCTAAGCAATTTCCACAATTCATCGGAATATCAAAGACGATTTACCATTTGAGGGGTAAAATCGCCATTTTGGATTAAATGGGAGAAAATCCAAAAAATGGAAACAAATCAATTTTTTTTGTCATTTTCAGCCTTCAAAAATTTTTAGAATTTTTTTAGGAATTTTCTGCAATTTTTCTCAATTTTTTTTTGAATTTTTCCTTAATAATTCATTTTTTTGGAAATTTTTTTTATTCTGAAAATCACCTAATCACGACACGTGGCTCATCTGCAGACGTCAGATCTAGCATTTTTTTGTTTTTGTTTTTATAGGACGCAACACAATGCAAAAAATAAAGAAGATATTAAGTCATTATACAACATAAACATAAGCAAAGGAGATGGGATCCAGTGAATTTTACGACGTCGGAGTCCGTCGGTGCTCGTGCAACAATGTGTGGGGGGTATAAACCACCAGCAGGAGGCTCGGCCTTCCGATTCTGGGGTAGCACAATATAATTTATAGAAAATAAATAAATAAAACACCTTGGACGCCAATAGGAGGCTTAGCCTTCCGATTCTGGGTCTTTTATGCGAAATATAGAAATGTTATGACATAAAGTAAATACACAGCAAATATTTAGACACCAACAGGAGGCTCGGCCTTCCGATTCTGGGTCTTTTATGCGAAATATAGAAATACTATGACATAAAGTAAATACACAGCAAATATCTAGACACCAACAGGAGGCTCGGCCTTCCGATTCTGGGTCTTTTATGCGAAATATAGAAATGCTATGACATAAAGTAAATACACATCAAATATTTAGACACCAACAGGAGGCTCGGCCTTCCGATTCTGGGTCTAATAGGTAAAATGTAAGGAGTGATAGGTGGTCTTACCAAGATTGAACCCAAAACAAGCTCGGAAATCCAATTTGGCCCTCGCGGACTCAAGTCTGATCAGTCTGACCTTTACTCCTTCAAACAGCTCTACGGGACAAATGGCTCTGCCAAATTGGACTCACGATATGTCATTAGAACGGCAAGAGAATAAGCTTTCTAACAGTATATGGCTCATTCCCATACGATTCCTAACGAAAGAGTTATGGCCGAAAAACCGGACGGTTTTCAATCGCCCAATGACCAGAATCTGTCCCAGAAAACTCCTTCAATTCAACCATTAAAACCCATCCAAAACTCAATTAGACTACAATCTCAGCTTGCTAGATTCCTAAGTTAGGTACTAGAGACATCTTATCGAATATTGGAAGCAAGGCAAGCCCTTGAATCACTCACAATGTTCACGGCACCACCTTGACAGAACCGGTTCAGATTTTTCGAACAAAACAATAAGGGATCAGCCCTTAAATCCAAATATAATTTATCTTCAAACCATAAAACACAATAATATATGTCTTAACAAGGAGTGAGAGGTGGTCTTACCAAGATTGAACCCAAAACAAACCCGAAAATCCAATTTGGCACCCGCGGACTCAAGTCTGATCAGTCTGACCTTTGCTCCTTCAAACAGCTCTACGGGACAAATGGCTGGGCCAAATTGGACTCACGATATGTCATTAGAACGGCAAGAGAATAATCTTTCCAATGGTATATGGCTCGTTCCCATACGATTCCTAACGAAAGAGTTATGGTCGAAAAACCGGATGGTTTTGGGTCTGGGCGGCAGGCTGAGCGAGAGAAAAAAAATCGAAAAATGAAAGAAAGAGAGTTGAGGGAGAAGAAGAGTCGGGAGATGATGAGGGGGAGGAGATAAATAGGCAACGGGAAGGAGAGAGGGAGTGGGGAGAGAGAGAGAGAGAAGAAGAAAAAAAAAATATAATAATAATAATAATAATAATAATAAAATAATAAAAGTAAAAATAAAATAAAATAACAAAAAGAGAAGACAAAATCATTAGTCCCTTTTTCCTTTTAAATGATGATGTTTCCCTCCTTTTCCTTTTAATCATTACTAATATTTTTGTCAAATTCAATTTTATGGTGATCAGAGAACACCTAAAATCAAACCTGAATTTTACTATTTATGAGGTTAGAAAATAGATAAAATAAAAATAAAAATACCGACTATTTTTATATATCTTTGTGACCTCAAATATTATTTTTCTTGATTTTCTTCTTTTCTTTTCTTTTTCCTCTTTTTTTTTTCGAAAATATTAAAAAAATGAAAATTATGAAAATAATTTGTTTGGTCAAAATGGTTCATTTAGCTTGGCCAAGGTCACCAAAATTGATTTTTCAATTTTTGAAATTTTTATAGATTTTCTTTGAATTTTTTAAAAAAAATAAAGAAAAAAAAGGTTGATCAAAATTTAGGTGTCAACAATGAGCGATCACAATCTCGTGGTGGATCTGCCCAAGCTCGAAGTTGTTGGACTCTCATTATCGTGGTGGATCAATTTTCCAAGTTTACGACTGCCGAGCATGAAGAATTGCCCGACTAAGGAGGCAACTAGGCTATTGAAGCACATAGTCAAGCAATAGGGCGTTCCACAAACAATCATGAGCGATCCCATTCTCGCTTCACGGGAAGGTTGTGGACATAGCTCTTCAAAGTTATTGGGATCTATGATTTCAACTTCTCCACGAGTTTGCATCCCTAAATCGATGGACAAACAGAGAGGGTATGCACTCTTGTAGTTGAACCTGCGACGTTATGTGACGACAATGCAAAAGGATCGGGCAAAGCTAATCAATGTAGCCCAATTCTCCTATAACTTGCAGCAGAGCGAGTCCATGAACAATAAGTTCCTTTAATATCATGACAGGGCAATAGCCACTCACACCTAACATGGTTGCAACACGCTATCGGGGGAGCAGCCTATCAGCTTACAAGTTTGCCAAAGCGTGGCATAAGCAAGCTGACTTGCCGCGGTTTTGTCTAAATAAGGCCATGAAGCGCTGAATAAGTGGGTCGAAAAAAAAAAGTGCTGGCATGTAGTGTACCAAGTCGAGGACCTCTTTTTTGGCCGAACTAGATCTCATTCTTCAACATCGAGACATGCACAGGGAATTGAATCGCCGTTATGAGGGTTCATTCAGAGTCTTGCAAAGAGTGGGCAGGTGACCTACAAGTTCGAGCTCTCACCGAAGTTAAAGGTATATCCGGTGTTTCATATGAGCATGTTAAATTCGTTTATGTGGACCTGGACGACCCAGACTGAGGAGAATCACAACCTGCACCTCTCAGGGCGAAAACCTCATTGACCACAATATCGACTTCATCATGGACGATCAGGTCATATGGAAACGATACTATGCGCTAAAGCAAGAATATTTTATCCAATAGAAGAGTTTGCTTGAAAGTGAGACGAGTTGGAACCTGCGGAAGCACTTTGGCAATTTAAGAAACAGATTGATTCCTTACATACCAAGGATGCGACAAGTAGAAGTGTCAAATGGGTGGATCGGGTTGGGTCGAATATAACCCCCCATATTGACCTATCTAACCCATATTCAATGCCTATGCCCGACTCGACCCACAACTAACCCATACCCAACCCGACTCATTTTGCCCCATTATTTCCAAATCACAACAATAATCTAATAAAATAATATTACTTAAATAGTTCCATACAATAAAAAAAAAATCTAGTGCAATTTTTTAAGTGACCAGGATCGACGGCGGCGATCGGACCGGGGCCAGAGCCGAGAACGGCGACCGAGACCGACAATTATGACCGGTGACAAGGACAAGCCCAGCACCGGCTCCAGCCCCGATCCTAGCCCCGGCCCCTGCCACGACCCCGGTCTCGACCGGGAGCCGGAAGCGATTGCCGGCCCCGGCTTTGGACCCTAGTCCCGGCGTAGGCCCCAGCCTTGGTCGTCGACCCCAGTGGCTGGCCCCTACCTCGGTCACCAGCCCCAACCCCTGCCCAGGTCACCGATCCCGATCGCCGACCCCAGTACCGTCCTTGACCCGTCCACGATCGCAGGCCCCGGCCTCGGTCGCTAGCCCCGTCCTCGGTCCCGCCCCCAATCTTCAATCCCGACCCAGGTCGCCGGCCCTAGCCTCGGTCCTAGGACCCAACTTCGATCACTGGCCCCGGTCTTGGCCCTAGCCCCGGTCCAGATAGCAGACCCTGGCCCCGATCGCCGGCCTCGACCCCCGGCTCCAGTCGCCGATCCCGATCGTATGCCCCGGTACTATCCCCGACCCTAGCCTCGGTCCACGAACCCGGCCCCTGTAGCCGACCCTAGTACAAGCCCCGACCACAGTCATCAGTCTCGGCCCCAGTCGCCAGCCTCGGCCCCTGCCGCCGGCCCTAGCCCCAGCCCCAGTCGTGAGCCTCGGCTTCGACCCCGAGATCGGCCCTAGCTCTGGTCCTCGATCATAGGCCCCGATCCCTAGCCCTGGTCGCCAGCCCTGATCTTGGTTGCCAACCTCGGCACCAGCCCCGATCGTCGGCCCCAGGGCCTATGACCAGGACCGAGACCTGCGACCGGCAACTAGGACCATTTGTAACTTGTAGAAGGAAGCTGTCTTTATGGGTCGAAAATAGATCCAATATGTGTTGAAAATAAGTTTAAGTGTGGACCAATTATGACCCACTTAATTTTACTTTAACCTTTTGGACCCATTTTTAGTGAGTCTTTTAAAAACTAATGACCCATATAAGACCCATTTTATACAAAATATGGGACAAACATAAATCTATGACTCATATTGACAGCTCTAGCAACAAGGGCGTCGCCATATTAGGCGTAGGAGAGTGTTACGGTTAAGAGGTTTTTAAACGTGATAACTCTATAAAAATAGAGTTATTTTATATATATTGAGCAATAGATAATGTGACATATGAGAGAAAATATTTAGATTTCATTCTATTTATTCAAATTTTCTTTATTTATGCGGAATAATGATATATGGAGAAGATAAGGAAAATAGAAGAGAATCAAGATGTTACCAGCAGAATTTTTAGAAGATTACATTGTTTTTAGAATATCTCAATGTTATCCTTAGAGATTCAATTCTTTTTAGAATATCTTGATGTTATCTTTAGGATATTATTTGTTTATCTATAATGTTATTCTAGAGGGGGATTAGTCCGTGTGGGACGTCAGGGTTTTGATCACTTTTTACTTTTTCTTCCATCGTCGTTCTTGGAGCTTTTGAAGTATTTTGAAGAGAAGACAAAGTGGTGACAGATTTCTTGTTCTTTGATTCAAGATGTTTGATTTAATTTATATTTTTGCTTATTCTTCTTCTTCTTCTTCTATAATGTTCTAATTTTCTTTCGTTAGGGCTACGATGTAGCCTGATCATGATTATATGAATTTCATGATGTTCATGTTTTGCAAGTGATTTCATTCATGTAAGTTATATATTATTATGCTTTATGCTTTTAAGTGACTGGCCACCACTTGAATGATCCGATGTGCATGTTTGAGACTGAAAAGTGATAATATGCAATTGCTCTTTATAATATATAACCATGAATTACAACGTAGATAGAAATATACCATGTTATTTGTGTAGCTTTCGGTGATAAGATGATCCAAAAGACTCATTGTAAATCGGGAATATTCACAGATTTTAATGCACTTATGTTTATTTAAATTCACATAGAGATATAGTGGATTGATAAACTGAGTAGGTTTATTATGCCTAGAGATAGGATAGTAAATAGCAGAGGAAACTCCGCTATCACATGTTTGATGTCGTTCTTGTGTGCATAAAGATCTGAAATTCATGTCTAGTGGTTACGGTGAAATCGGTGCTCTAACATATTTATTTGATTGATTTTATCGCATCTAATTCTGAACTTTAATCTTTAAGATTGTCAATTTTATTTTATTCTCAATTCTATTTTTATTTGTTAGATAAATTTTAGAATTAGTCCATTTTTAGTATTTAATTAGTTTATTAATCATCAGTCTCTATGGGACGATATCTTTTCTCATCATTATATTACTTGTTCGACACGTACACTTGCGTTGAGAATTTTGCGAACAAGTTTTTGGCGCCGTTGCCGGGGATTGATTGTTTAATGCTAGTTAATATTGATACAGGATAATTCTAAGTTTAATCTAGCTTTTATTATTATTATTTATTTATTTTTTGCAGACGCACATCAGTGTATGACACGTAGCCAACAAGGAAAACTTGTTGAGTTTGATCCAGAAATTGAACATACATTCAAAAGACGACTAAGAGAACAGAGAAATCACACTGAAAAGATGGGAGATGTTGAAAATCAACGTAGACTCTTGAAAGATTATGCTGCGCCAATAGTTCAGGGCACTACATCAAGCATCAGGAGGCCAGCAATCCAAACGAACAACTTTGAGATCAAGCCATCACTCATTCAAATGCTTCAACAATCCGTGCAAATTAGTGGGCTATCAAGCGATGATCCAAATGCTCACATCAATGCTTTTCTTGAAATCTGTGACACAATTAAATATAATGGAGTTATAGATGATGCTATTAGATTGAGATTATTTCCGTTTTCTCTCAGAGACAAGGCTAAGAGTTGGCTCTCTTCTCTTCCTGCAGGATCAATCACTACATGGAATGACATGGCCCAAAAAGTTCTTGGTGAGTTCTTTCCACCTGCAAAATCTGCAAAAATGCGTAACGATATTACTAATTTTATGCAGATGGATAATGAATCATTGTATGAATCATGGGAAAGATTCAAGGAGTTTCTTAGGAGATGTCCACATCATGGACTTCCCGTATGGATGCAGGTACAAACTTTTTATAATGGGTCTAGTGCAAATATTCGTTCTATGATTGATGCAGCTGCAGGGGGAACGTTGAATAATAAAACACCAGAAGAAGCCTACGACCTATTAGAGGAAATGGCATCCAATAGTTATCAGTGGCCTACTGAGAGGCTACCTGTGCGAAAATCTAGCTGACTTCATGAAGTGGATACTGTCACTGCAATTGCCGCACAACTTGAAGTACTCAACAAAAAGATATACAACATGAGTGTTTCAATCATGCCAATTCAGAATATGACATGCGATTTTTGTGGTGGAGGGCATGTTACCGTAAAGTGTCCGGTAAGTAACACTTTTACACAATCTAGTGACAATGCTAACTTTGTTGGGAATTTTAATAGATTGCAGAATAATCCCTATTCCAACACATACAATCCGGGGTGGCGCAATCATCCAAATTTTTCATGAAGTAATCAGAATGTGATGAAACCACCACCGGGATTTAAACAATCAGGAGAGACAAAGTCTAATCTAGAAGATATAGTCACCAAACTTGCGAGCACCACTCAGGACTTCATCAAAAGTACAGATGTGAGATTTCAGAATCAATAGGCTTCAATCAGAAATCTGGAGATGCAAGTGGGTCAATTAGCAAACATGATATCAGGAAGACAACATGGTTCTTGGCCTAGCAATACAGAGAAAAATCCAATTGAAGATGCGAAAGCCATAACCTTGAGAAGTGGCAAACAAGTGGGACAAGAAGATGTTGAGACTTCTAGAGACAAAGAAGAGGAAGTCAATCAGCAATCAAAGGAGGCAAATAAGAGTAGACTTTTTCCAGATAATCCAAAGCCATATGTGCCACCAGTTCCATTCCCTCAGCGACTTCAGCAGCACAAAATAGATAAGCAATTCTCTAAATTTCTTGATGTATTTAAAAATTTGCACATTAACATTCCTTTTGCAGATGCTTTAGCGCAAATGCCTAGCTATGCAAAATTTTTTAAGGAGATTTTGGCAAACAAAAGAAAATTAGAGGATTATGAAACTGTGAAGTTGAACGAAGAATGCTCAGCCATCTTGCAAAATAAATTACCTCCGAAGTTAAAAGATCCATGGAGTTTTACAATTCCTTGCGGATCGATCGATTAAACATCCGAGAGGTATTGTAGAAGATGTATTAGTAAAGGTTGACAAGTTTATTTTTCCTGTAGATTTCATAGTTCTTGACATGGAAGAAGATTTTGAGGTACCACTTAACTTAGGTCGACCTTTTTTAGCAACAGGAAGAGCTCTTATTGATGTACAACAAGGAAAGTTGATTCTTAGAGTTCAAGATGATGTTGTCACCTTTAATATTTTTAAAGCCATGAAATATCCCTCTGATGATAATTCTTGTTTTAGAGTTGAGACAATTGACAAGTTAGTGAATAAAGTTTTTCAGGAAAATATTTTTAAAGATCCACTTGAAGCATGTTTGGTTCAACCAAGGGATAAAGAAATTGAGAATGAGGAGATAAAGGAGTACGCAAATTTTATGGAAGCAAATCCATCATATTCAAGGCAAAAGGCAACAAAATTTAAGGAGTTGGGACAACACTCAACAAAGCCTAAATCATCAATTGAAGAGCCTCCAATTCTTGAACTCAGGCCCTTACCTTCTCATTTAAAATATGCTTATTTAGATGGAGCTTCTTCTTTACCAGTAATTATATCTTCTTCTTTGACAGATTTGATGGAGGAGAAACTGCTCAGAGTGCTAAGAGAGCATAAGGATGCAATTGGATGGAAAATAGGTGACATCAAGGGAATTAGCCCTTCACTTTGCATGCACAAAATTTTGATGGAGGAACAATACAAACCCACTATCCAACCTCAGAGGCGTTTGAACCCGAAAATGCAAGAAGTGGTGAAGACTGAGGTAATTAAATTACTTGATGCAGGGATCATCTATCCTATATCTGATAGTTCTTGGGTAAGCCCAGTGCAAGTGGTGCCAAAGAAAGGAGGTATGACTGTTCAGAAAAATGACAACAATGAACCGATCCCAACTAGGACAGTTACTAGGTGGCGTGTGTGTATGGATTATAGAAAATTGAATGATGCCACTAGAAAAGATCACTTCCCTTTACCATTTATCGATCAGATGTTGGAAAGACTTGCAGGGCATGAGTTTTATTGTTTTCTTGATGGATATTCAGGGTATAATCAGATTCCTATTACACCAGAAGATCAAGAGAAAACTACTTTCACTTGTCCTTATGGTACTTTTGCTTTTAGAAGAATGCCCTTTGGTCTTTGCAATGCACCAGCTACTTTTCAAAGATGCATGATGGCTATTTTTTCTGATATGGTTGAAAAATATATTGAGATTTTCATGGATGATTTTTCTGTTTTTGGCGCATCATTTGATTCTTGTTTAAATAATTTGTCTTTGGTCTTACAAAGATGTGAGGAAACTAACCTTGTTTTGAATTGGGAGAAATGTCATTTTATGGTTCAGGAAGGAATAGTGCTCGGGCCTAAAATCTCTAAAAATGGAATCGAAGTTGATCGCGCCAAAGTGGAGGTCATTGCAAAATTGCCTCCACCAACATCTGTGAAACTTGTCAGAGGATTTTTGGGCCATGCAGGATTCTATAGGCGGTTTATAAAAGATTTTTCAAGAATTGCTAAACCCCTTTCTAATCTTTTGATAAAAGATATTCCATTTAATTTTTCTGATGAATGTTTGCAGGCCTTTAAAACTTTAAAGGAAAAGTTAGTGTCAGCACCAATCATGACAACACCAGAATGGAATTTACCTTTTGAGCTAATGTGTGATGCCAGCGATTCTGCAGTGGGAGCTGTCTTGGGACAACGGAAGAATGGAGTTTTTCAAACCATTTACTATGCCAGTCGAACCTTATCAGGTGCACAATTGAATTATTCAACAACAGAAAAGGAAATATTGGCGGTAATTTTTACTTTTGATAAATTTCGTTCTTATCTAATTGGCTCAAAAGTTATAGTTTATTCTGACCACTCTGCTCTTAAGCATCTGCTGGAAAAGAAAGAATCAAAATCCCGGTTGATTAGGTAGATTCTATTGCTGCAAGAATTTGATTTGGAAATTAAAGATAAGAAAGGGACTGAAAATCTAGTTGCAGATCACTTATCTAGAATCTCGAATTCAGAGGAAGAGGTAAGCCCAATTCTAGAAGAGTTCCCTGATGAGAAAATTTTTTCTATCAAATCTACAAACATTCCGTGGTACGCTGACTTTGTGAATTATTTGGTAAGTAATGTTCTTCCTCCTGAATTGTCATATCAATAGAAGAAAAAATTCTTTTCTGATGTTAAAAATTATTTTTGGGAAGAGCCTTTCTTGTTTAAAATTTGTGCTGACCAAATCATAAGGAGATGTGTTCCAGACGAAGAGAGGGCAAACATTTTACATCATTGTCATGATGGAGAGGCAGGTGGTCATTTTGGTGCCACCAAAACTGGAGCTAATATTTTACAATCTGGATTTTATTGGCCTACACTTTTTAAAGATGCATACTCTTATATTGCTTCATGTGATCGGTGTCAGAGAACCGGAAATATTTCTAGGAAAAATGGGATGCCTTTAAACAACATTATTGTTTGTGAATTATTTGACGTTTGGGGTATTGATTTTATGGGACCTTTTACACCTTCTCACGGGAATTTATACATTTTAGTTGCTATGGAGTATGTATCTAAGTGGGTAGAAGCTGTAGCATTGCCAACAAATGATGCTAAGGTTGTGGTTAAATTCTCGAAGAAAAATATTTTTACTCGATTTGGCACACCTAGAGCAACCATAAGTGATAGGGGAACACATTTTTGCAACAAACAGTTCGAAGCACTTTTAAGTAAGTACGGAGTTACCCATAAGGTTGCTGTTCATACCAAGTTTTCGATCAGCCTTTTTTTGGTTATTTCTTCGAAAATTCATAAACAAATACATAAAAAGTCAAAAAAATAAAAAAAAAAAATTACAAAATCAACTTTGGTGGCCTTGGCCAAGCCTAGGGAACCATTTTTGACACAAAAATAATTTTTCATATTTTTTACATTTTTTAATATTTTCAAGAAATTAGAAAAATATTAGAAAAATCAAGAAAAATAGCATTTGAGGTCACAAAAATATGGAAAAATAGCCAATATTTTTCTTTTTAAACCCTTGAAGTTTTGACCTCACAAAAATTCCAAAATCAAATTCAATTACAGGTGTTCCTTTGTTACACATATGATTGAATTTGAGAAAAAAAAAAATCAATTGAGTCTTTTAATTTATAATTTTGGCATTTTTAAGGATCTTGACATTCAATATGATTGTCCCATATTTCAATTTAGCCCAATTGTTCGCGCAAATTGCCCAATTGCATACATTGAACACTAAAATTGCATTTTGGTCCTTGAAATTGGGCATAATTGAAATTACTTTCAATTCGAGGGCTTTCATTGCAAATTAAACATACTGCCCAATGGGTCTCACCATTTTGAATCGATTGGCACAGGTAATTTGACCCAATTTGATCATTTAAACCTTCAATTGCATAATTCCCCAATTTGCAATTAAAAGAACATTTGGGGTTTTCATAGAAATTGATGTGAACTTTTGGGCAAAACCACATTTTTAGATAGAATTCATGCCCTAGATTCGATTCTGAGGTTTAATCGTAAAAATTTCCTATTAATTTGGGTTTAATTTTGAAAAATCCAATTCGCAATCGGTTCAGACCGGTCGAACCGGTTTGCTACAATGTCATCTTCTTCCTCGCGCAAATGAACAGTCCTGAGCTGATTTTGATAAAAAAAAAAAAATTGAAGGGTAATTCGTGACTAATTGAAAGGGGAAAGGTGGGCGTTTTGTTCCTCACTTCAATACCTTTCAATCAAGACCGGCCGCGAGGCAAATGGCCGCCGGACGAGCTCCGGCGAGGTCAGTCAAACCTGCACACCTGCAAAAGTCAACAAACGTCAAACGAAGGCCAAATCCGTGCCAATTCGCGCAGGATGAGACCCGCGGGAGGACCAAACGAAGCTAAACGGAATCCCCAGTCTCCCCGACACCGTTTGGACCTGAAATCACGTGGCTAGACGTGCGATTCAAGTCTGTTAGTCCCCTCCGCTCCATGCCAAAATTCGAAACAGGTATATAAGCTAACAAGCCTTCGCGAAGCAGGAGGCGGGCAGATTCAGTTAGAGAAAAGAAAACGGAATCGAGAGAAAGCGAAAGGGAGAGAGAAAGGGCTCGTCCTCCAACCATCATTATCGAGGACTGAGCTCGAATTCACAGAGCGGTGGTCAGGCCTTTAAAGGCTAAACCGGAGCTCGCGAAGATCGTCAGGAGGCTGCCCGTACTGAGAGGAAGCAGTTGCTGTCAACCGTATAGCCGAAAACCATCGAAATAGGTGAGTCTCGACCTCGAGTCCTTCACTGCACTTCAATGGCGATTCTTGCCTCTCTTGTTCATTCTTGCGATTGCTGTGGGCGTTTCACCCCTCGAACATCACTGACCATCGCTACGTCTTTATTTTGCATCGACCTTGTGTGAACAACTCGAATCGAGTCTTCGAATTTAGCCTCCATACCCGACCACTATTCATCTTCGCCTAGCCCAATCTAGGCCATGCGAGCTCGATCGGAGCTCGAGGTAAGTCTTCTGCACCTCCTGCCATGTCAGTCTATGAATGAATTGATCTGATTTCGCGTGGCCTATGCGATTGAGCTTCATGGCCGAACTCGGCACAATACTTGATACTCGTGATTTAGTGAATGAGGTGCTGCGATTCCTAGATATGTTAAACTAAAGACGATCGCAAGTCGATTGCCGTTGGTCTCGCATAATTTCATCAAGAATCCGTCGTTGGATCATCGCCGAAGTTCCTCAGCCGTCCGTTTCGCCGGGGTCGAGAGGTTGAAGATGAAGCTGACGTGGCGTGGTCAACCGGTCAAAGCTTAGGTGGCAGTCTGCCATTGGTCCACTTGGATGTCGAGTCAGCTCGACCGTTAGTCAGTTAGGGCGAGTCAGCGTTAGATCGGACGGTCTAGGTTAATCGAGTCAAATAAATAATAGCCGTCCGATTAGTAAATAGTATTAACTGAAAATGGTTTTAATCGAAAAATCAATCAGAACAACAAACAGTGCCGTTTTGATAAAGGACTAGGTGACGTCGTTTTGGGTAAGTGAGAATAGACGGTCCAGATCAAGTTTCACGTTCGAATCGTGGCCGTAGGTCTTAATAGGTCAATCGGACGGTCCCGAGCGAGTCTCCGTCTAATCTGAACCGTAGATCCCAGTCAAACCATCCCGCGGCCGTGGACAAGCCATGTGGTTCATCAAGAACCGTCCGATCGAGCCTGTTTAATCCGAAAATAAGAAACGTGCGATACGGCGTCGTCTCGGGGTTTCGGTTCGGCGGATCCAGGTCTGGGCCGGGTTCCGACCCGAGTAGGTCGGGTTGACCCGGTCCGAAATATTTTTTTAAAAATAAAAAAAATCAAAAAAAGATTTTTTTAAAAAAATTATAAAAATTCGAGAAAATCCAAAAAAAAATGCTAGAAAGTTCTAGAAAATCCAAAAAATGTGTGGAAAAATTGTGGGAAAATCCTAGACATTCCAGAAATCCCCAAAAATCGAGGATTGACCACATAGAACTGGTCAACCCTATTTTTGGGGTTTCTTATTCGTTCTTCCGAGACTTGACGATATTACCCTTTAGGGGTAAGTCGCCTCTGCTGTATATGCGAGATAATGCCGATAATGCCAAGGTAAGAATTAGGGTCGGGTAGGCGACCAATTCTTAGGCTTGGGTTTTGGAGTCCAGTCCCTTTTCTCAAAATGACGATTTTGCCCCCCTCAATGGGAAATCGTCTTTCTTGTTCCAATCAAGTCCTGAAAATTGCTTAAAATTAGGATTTGGGTCAGGTGGATGAACAACCCTAATATTTGGATTTTCAGTTCTCGTCTTTGTCCAAAATGACGATTTTACCCCTCTTAGGGTAGAATCACTTTTAAATTCCAGAAAAATCCTAGAAATTCCCGAAAAATAGAAAGTGGAAGAATTTGATCGCCAATTCCTTTTCCATCGTCCTTTGATCACAGATTTTATCTGAAATCACAAATTTTCCCTTTCGAGGTGAATTATCCCCAAATTGTTCAAAATTACGATTATGCCCCTCATAGGCAAACCATGTCAAATCATTCTTAAGCCTTGATTGATATTTCTCTAGGCTAATAGGGCCTCATTAGGGATGCCATGCTGATTTCATGTGTTTTATCCGCATGTTGTAGATCCTTGATTTGCGCATTTATTTTCATTGAATGTGAGTGATAGGGTAGTTATTCCCATCTTCATGAGCTCCTATATTTAGGATCTGTACCTCACCCATCTGTATGAAATTCTAAGATCAGATAAATCATTCAGCTTAGGTACCGAAAGGGGGTCAACTCTAGCAGTTGGCGTAACAAAGTCCCCGATCCCACTTCTCTGGTTTCCGTAGAATCGAATAGACCGCTCCCAACTATTCGATAGGGTTTCCGATCGTACCCTCCACGAAACGATTGGTGGCGACTCCTTGGCATATACACGTATCACATGTCACTAGATCGCACTGAAGGTCGACTACGCATATCCAGCCGTTGCGATTTGGGTAATGGACCTTGGGAGAGGCTCGCGTCTGATCAGGCTTATGTCGGGTGGCTCATTCACCCTCCTCCGCGGGTGGGTCGCGACAGACTGGCGACTCCACTGGGGATCGAACCCAGAATCTCTGGTTTCGCAGACCAGAGGACTTGAGCCGACTAAAAAAACTTGTTTGGTTTATCTGATCTTATTTTCTGCAGATGCTCTCGAAGGTGAGGTACGTACGCTAACCATTGTGTTAGATGTTTTTACAGATTGGAGAAATAAGGGGTGGAGTGATTGTTGACATTTTTCCTACAGGTTGGAGTTAGGAATGTATATTTATCTTACGCACATACTGAAGCGGTGTTTTGATACAAACTACTGTGCATGATCTTGCATTGTGATGATCACGACACATCGCACACACTGGCGGTCAAACCCCGACTGCAACCACCCTTAGGTTATCTTAGATAGGGAAAGGGTGCGAAAGGATCTTGTGTTTGATGGCACTTGAGACTTTCGTATTCGTTCCCGCTCACAATCCGCATTGGCGATACCTAACCCTCTTGGGTAGGTACCCTTGGGGAGGAATCTGCCTCATGTGGATCGTGGGGGCCCGAGTCGTAGGTTCCTCACCTGATTTTTTATTTTTAGAGTATACCCATTTGTCTCATGCACGTGTCTATGAATGGTTGGTATACCTAAAATCGCCCATTGATACAGGGGGACATTCCACATTCCCCCAAGTATGGTTGGTAAGGCATTTATTTCCAATGTACTTTATTATTCCCTGCTCCATAATATAACTCATGCATTTACATACATTCATATGCATTCGCATCATGAAGATCACTCAAGTGACTAATGGAAACAACAATGATAATGGGGTAGGATGTCGCTGTTCCCTAAAAGTTCAACAGAGTTGATAACCTTCGAGTGCCTAAGGAAAGCCACTCGCCCTGGACCAAACACAAAGCTACACTTCACCAGATTCGTGCATGGCCGAGAATTGACTGGACGTAAGTTGGGATATGCCGAAGATTGCCAAACCCGCTACTATGTCGATAACCTCAGGTTTAAGCGACAAGCGAACGAAATGTTTAAGAGTTATCTGGAAATGAAGAGACAAGCGTCGCAACCAGTTGGCTAGGGAGGCATATACCCGTCGGAAGGCGGGTATATGCCATTGGGAAGAGGGGTAGACCTCTAGGAAAAGGATGATTTAGATCCTCACATTCCATCGGCCTTTTATGGCTTTCTTGTTTGAAGAATCTCTTTTCACCTTTCTTTCATTAGGCGTCCTGATTGTAATAAGAAATTCATTTTACTCTGTTCATTTGATGTGCTGATCAATGGAATGTGACATTATTGTTTCCCCTAGTCACTGGAGTGAACCTGACTAAATTGCATAATTCACTTCCTTGAAATTCAAGTTAGGCTTTAAGTCAGGCCTTCGAGACCTAAAAAAGGTCCTAATTTCCATTTCTTCAATTGAACTATGCAATTAAGTTAGCACATGCATACCTCATGGCATCTGCATAATCACATGTTTAGAGTAATTTTTTACGATTGACTTTTCAAAATCGTTTGCATATTTTAGACTTGATGGGAAAGAATGATATTCAAGTGTTCAAAGTTCCCCGGGCCGAACTCCAATCATGGTGGGATGGCATGGGCGAAGCCAGCCAGAAATATGCTAAATCACGGCTAGGATATCTATTGAACCTGCTGAAGATTGAGTGTCCACATGCCTTTATCCAAGCCATGGCGCTCTATTGGGACCCTACCGCCGCTACATTCTGCATGGAAGGACTTGAAATTACTCCCACTATTGAAGAGTACAGCGCCGTCATCGGAGTTGAGTTCACTCACACGCTCGTCCGACCCTCCGTAGGATTTGAACCCTTGAGTCAATTAGCTGAATTCCTTGACACAAGCCTTAACGAAGTCAAAGCAGATGCAAAAAGAAATTTTGGACGAATCTCCCTATCTTTCCTTATATATCGATTTTCCCACCTCCCTGCTGCTAAAGGGACCAAATCTGGTAGAGCCTTTGTCTTGGCATTCTTCAGCTTTGTGCTATTCTCAATCTCATCTGTCACCTTCAACCCTATCATGGCTATAGTAGCCAGACAAGTCTGTTGTGGGTGGGATTACTCAAACATCATCCTTGCTGAAACTTTCCTTTCCTTAAATCGCTACAAGAAAAATAAAAAAGGAATCTTTAGAACCTCTAGTGATCTTTTGTATCTGTGGTTCACATCCCATATCAGACAATTTCACTTCCGCATGAGTTTCACCGAAATCAGCCCCGATGGGCATCCTCTTAAAACCTTTGTCAGAACCCATACACGTATTCCTAAGTTCAACTTCATAGAATGGAAGAACTTCCTTAGAGATCTAAAACCCGAACAACTCCGATGGCGGCTAAGGTTGCCAACGCTGGGCAAAGTCAGATTGGCCTGCAATGACAAAGGTCCAGTCCCCTTGCTAGGATTCACGGGCGCTACCGCATACTATCCGAAGAGGGTTATCCGACAGTTTGGGGCACTACAAGAGATCCCTTCTCCACCACGACCTGGTATCTTTTCTTTTGACATACCAAGCAAGACCCTCATGGAGGAAGAGAAGAGACAGTTTGAAGCCAAGGTGGCATTCATCATACACTCTTTGAAGAATTCTCAGGCCGAAGAAATAAGTTGGCTAGAAAACATGACTCGTGAAGAAAATATTTATAGGGCCACTACGGAATACATTCAGCACTTTAAAGCGATCAGACGGAGCCTTGTCAAGCCCTATATACCCGAATATATCTTACCGTACGTACCTGGAATAGAGCCGTACGTACCCGAAGACATGGGACCGCTGTCGTATTCAGAGGATGAGGAGCCCCAGACTGAAGAGGGGAATCCATACTGGGATGATGATGGCACCTTAGACCTCAAGCGTCCTAGACTTGAATAGACTATTCCGTCAAGTGTAAAATAAGCGAACATTGTGGTACCATTCCATGCATGTTCACTTGTACTGGATGTTATTTCACACATAAAGCATGAATGTAGGCATGTTTTGCGAACGCAAAAAAACTATCGTCAAAAATTACACTTCTTTTAATTTCATGAATTCTCTTCGGGGATGATTAAGAGAATTACTCACGTGAGGTTTAGGCTCACGAGGTAGTACTTTTTCTCATTCACCAATAGAAAACATGCAAATTAAAAGAATCAAGTACCTTCTCTTGATTAATACCAAAGAAATACTCACTGGAATTCTTTTTAAAACAGGCGTTCTTTCATCACGGAATTGCCAACGCATCGTTTCCACACCCGGCTTAAGACAAGGATGGAACAGCAAGAGTTGACCCCATGGGTAGGCATGTTGGAATCTCATATGACCGCTCTGGCAACTATGATGGCAGATAATAAAGCAATGCTAGAAGTCACCCAAGCCCAGCAAACGACGGCTCCTAACCAAAGCAACTCAGGTCCTTCCTTTGTACCTGATACAGCAGATAAGGAGGTGACGAGAGATACCCAACGTACGAAGGAGGACATCCGTGAGCCAAACATCTAGTCACAACAAAAAGCCTCTCCTATTATTATCAACCTCGAGAAGGAGGAGAAGGGGAAGTAGACTGCGAAAACTGAAATAGAGGCTAAAAGATTAGCCAAGATCAAAGAAAGCTTGAGCAGCCAAGGCTATAAGTTAGCCCGTTTTGACAAGATATCTCCTTTTGCCAAAATAGAAACTCCTCCCGACTACAAGGAACCAGACTTCATGAGGAAGTATAATGGGACAGGCTGTCCCCGTGCCCACCTCAAGTATTACCTGCGCAAGATGGCACACTATTCTGATTATATTCCACTACTAATGAACACGTTCCAAGAGAGTTTGGCTGGCGCCGCTCTGGCTTGGTTCATTGAGTTAGACCTAGAAGATTATGATGGGTGGGAAGATCTTGCGGAAGACTTCCTCAGACAATATAAGTTCAACACGGCTACAGCCCCAACGAGGGAAGACCTTCTACGAACCTCGAAGGCTAGAGGAGAATTAATCAGAACATATGCCCAGAGATGGCGAGCTTTGGCTACCCAAGTAAAGCCATCAATCCCAGAGGATGAGCTGATTGACTTATTCTTAAAGGCACTCCCCTACGAGTACTTCGACAGATTGAACACTTCCAGATGTCAAACATTTGCACACTTGATTAAGATGGCTGAAAGGCTAGAATGGGCCGTAAGAGAAATGAGGCCTCATGAAGCTTCTACTAGGAAACAGTATCCCTTAAAGAAGGAGAGAGAGGCCGGACTCGACATAGCATTCATACCGGACCCCCATAAACCCAAGCTGTTTGGCAATTCTAATCAGACCAAAGGAGGATCGTCCTGGTCGGCACCGAAAGTGCCAGAGCCTAGAAGGAGGCAACCCCAAAAGCAGTTTTCGCAGCTCTCGAGGCCTCTATCCAAGCTGCTCCCGATGCTGCTAGAGCAGCGCCTGGTGGCAAAAGAACCACCTAGGATAAACCCTGTTAAGTATCATGGCTTTGACGAGAGCCAGACCTGTGTCTACCATATGGGCGAAAGGGGACATAATGTGGATAACTGCTACATCCTTAAGCTGAAGGTGCAAGCTCTAATTGACAGTCAAATTCTGAAGTTTGACAATATAGCTCCAAATGTGCAAGAAAACCTACTCCCTGATCATCAAGCAATAGGGGCAATATTCACTGAAGAAGAGGAAGACCACCTTAAGCTGAAAGTGGACGTACCTAAGCTGACCAACATACTGGCGGTCGCTTCACTATACCCAAGAGGAGGGGAGATCTCTGCTGACATGAAGAAACTATGCATCGCCAAGATGATGAGCTTGGGAATAATATCATATGTTACTAATGAAGAATTCGAGGAAGTCAAAGCCTCTTTAATCATGGAGGGAGGTCGATTTATGATCGAAATTGAACAGGGAAACATGTCGGACAGCCCATACAAGGAGCTGACAGGCAATCTCAAACCAGTTACTAAACCAGAGGAAGAATTCGACGGAGACGAACTAGAGGATAAGAGGCGAAGTCTAGCAGATCGCAGATTTATGGCCAACGCACTTGAAATGGGTGAAATTGTAGACAACCTTGGTCAAAATTCTAGGGGGTACAACTTCAAAGTGAAATATTCAGCCCCTCCCAGCTTTTATCAGAAAATTGAGGATATTATACCAGACGGATGGGGAGGTATGGATGATCCCGCTCAACCAGAAACCTCGAAGGACATGGAAAAGCTTTTTACGAAAGACTTTGACGACACCATATCGATAATTGAAGCCGCTACGACCGTAGTAATACGATTAGAAGAACTGGATAGCCTGAGTAAGGTGGAAGATTGCCTGATCAAACCTGTTGTGATCCGATTGCCAAAAGAGGGAGCAGATGATGCGGCTAAACCAGATGAATTCGGCCCGACGATGGTAACCATAAATGTCCCTCTAATAGAGGAGTATGATCCTAAAGCAGTCCACTAGGACTATGGGACGGAGGAAGTGGATGCAGTAACGAGGTATGGACGATTTTATACCCCTAGGGAAGGCAAATCCGAAAAGAATGAGGTCTCGAAAGAAGACGCAGAAAAGCTCATGTCGATCATTAAGACCAGCAAGTTTGAAGTAATAGAGCAGCTGAGGAAGATGCCAGCTCAAATATCCTTACTAGATTTATTCATCAACTCAGAGAAGCACAAGAACACACTGTTGAAGATACTCAACGAAGTACATGTCCCTGAAACAATTAACAAGGTGCAATTAGGGGACTTTGTAGGGGCTATCCTTTTAAAAGACCAATTGAGCTTCTCTGATGAGGACTTCCCCATGGGAGGAAGAGGGCACAACAAGGCCTTATATATCTTCGCGCAATGTAACGGGAAAAGAGTGGCGCACGTACTAATCGACAACGGATCAGCCTTCAACATTTGCCCTTTGGCTACCCTAAAAAGGTTGTGAATCAATGAGGAAACGATTAAGACTTCCAAAACAGCTGTGAGAGCTTTCGATGGAATGAAGAAGACTGTGGTAGGTGAGATTGAGCTCGACGTATTCATCGGCCCAACAAAATTCTCCATAAACTTTCAAGTAATGGATCTGCCTAGTGCATTCGGGTTCTTACTAGGAAGACCCTGGATCCATATAGAAGAGCTGTACCATCCAGTTGCATCAGAAAGTGCGCTTTGTGGTATATGGAAAGGTAATTACATTACATGGGGAAGTCGACCTTCAAACATATCAGAGTAGTGTTATTCCCTACATTGAACCTGAAGTTAAGGTGGAAGCAAGCTACCATTCCCTGGAGCTAGTAGCGACAGTGCACACTCCTGTATGGACAATATTGAGGGCTCCATACATTTCTGAAACCCATCTTTTACCAGCTAAGATGCTACTGGCATATGGGTTCAACCCCGGAGAAGGCCTGGGTAAATACTGTCAAGGAATAAATACCCCTCTACAGTTAAAAGCCAACCAGCATAGAATGGGCTTGGGGTACCAGAAAGATCATATGGATAAGTCTGTCCCGAAGGCAATAGGCCGAGACAAAGGTTCGGGACGCCAGGGAGGCCAGAACAACCCGAATGATTCATTCATCGGTTCTCCAACTTGGAAAGGCAAGTCTTAGATATTCAATAATCATTTAAATGCCCACTTCAACCAGAACTCTAAATGGTTGTCTGAAGAGGATATCACTTCATCAACAGAATCAGATCTGACAAATCCTTTTCTCAAAGATGACTTTGTGAATGTCATCATGGAGTGTTTGGATGACAAAGCCACTTCCTCTGAGTAAAGAAGCTTCTCTCCTTCTTTAAATACTGCACTTAGAACTTTCTACATTTCTTTGGATTTTCACTCCTTGTTATAGATATAAGAAAAACGCCTTTGGATCTCTGGTCGTTGATCCAAACAGCGTAGCTTGTAATGCGGTCCATTTTGCATTCAATAAAATCACACGAGTTTTGTTAAGGGCATATGGAATCACGAATCAGCCCGATGATGATGCTAGTCTTCCGCGCAGAAGCTTGAGGCTTGATTTGCCATATGATTCCTAATTTCCAAAAGATTTTCACGAGGCCAGGATGTCCAATGGCATGAGGATTAGTCCCGTTTATACCTATACTTATTTCGAAAACTCTTTCGAAAAGACTTTCCACGATCATGCATGTCATTTTTATGGAGTACGAACTAACCATACTCATGACATTTCAGGCATGTCATCTCAAACATACATACCAGGTTGTTATGCGATTCGGACCATCACACCGACTGTTCCTATAACATTGAGGAAGAGGAGGATGAAGGTTATGCGTCTATCCGTAGAGAATGGAATGCCTTTGAGGAATCGATGCCTCCTACTTCAGAAGAACCGATCATTGTTAATTTGGGAGATACCGTGAATATCAAGGAGGTCAAGATCGGCAGACATTTATCCAGAGATGAGAGACTCGAGTTCACTAAATTACTGAAAGAATATCAAGACGTCTTTGCATGGTCTTACGCTGATATGCCAGGACTAGATCCTAAGATTGTGAAGCATGCATTACCCACGGATCCCAGTGTTAAGCTTGTCAAGCAAGGCAGCAGACGGATGAAGGCCGAGTTAGAAGATAAAATTAAGGAAGAAGTCATGAAACTTCTCAGGGTAGGCTTCATTGAAACTATCCCATACTCAGACTGGATTGCAAATCTAGTCCCCGTCATGAAAAAAGATGGTAGAGATCGGATCTGCATGGATTACCGAGATCTGAATAGAGCAAACCCAAAAGATGATTTTCCACTTGTTGACACCTGATTTTTGGTCATCTTTTATTTATTTTATTTTATTTATTTATTTATTTTTCTAAAATTAATTAAAAATACAAAAAAGTCATAAAATTATGAAATCGACTTTGGTGATCTTGGCCAAGCTAAAGGAACCGTTTTTGACCAAAAAAAATATATAATTTTTTATATTTTTATCATAGAAAAATATATGAAAAATAAAAAAAATAGCATTCGAGGTCACAAAAAAAAACAAAAAAAATCATTATTTTATTTTGACCTCACAAAAGAGAAAGTTCAAGTTTTATTTTATGAGTTCTTTCACAGCACATAGAGTTAAATTTGGGTTAAAAAATGTCGTTTGACTCTTTTAATTTATGATTTTGGCATTTAATTGGATTGCCCCGCATTTCGATTTTATTTGGTTGCAATGCTCATTTGCTTATTTGGACGACTAAAGTGAATTATTTCGATGAGCGGCCATTAAGCGGAAAGAAACCGGAGAAGGTGGAAGATAATGATAAAAAAATAAATAAAAAATAAAAAGAAAATGATAATGATAATGGGGAGGAGTGTCACACCATTCGGCCGATCAAGGGGGAGAAAGTGCCGTGTCATTTTTTTTTTAAAAAAAAAGAGAGAGTTAGCCATTTGAGAAAAAGAAAGCATTGGGGAATTAAAAAAGAGTAGGGTGGTACTCTTGCTTCATTGGCACGAAGAGAGAAAGGAGGGGAGGAAAACAATAAAAAAAATAAAAGGAGAGCTAGACAACCTAGAGAAGGCCAAAGGGATTGATTTAAAAAGATAAAAGGGGGAGGAAAGAGTCTCCATGTTGTCGTCCACTCATCTCTACTTGAGGTGGGGTGCCAATAAAGAAGAAAAAAAATAATAGCAAGTTAAAAAAAAAGGGAGGGAGAGAAAGGCAACGAGCGCTGAGAGGGGGGTGTCTCCTGGGTAGCCGCTAAAAAAAAAAAAGACAGAAGAGGAGGGGATGAGGAGGTCTCGACTGTGGTCGATGAAGAAAGAGAGCTCGTCGAAGCTTCATTCTGATTCGAGGCGAATTTCCGAAGGTTTTGCAAACCAAACCCAAGCTGCGTCATCAATATCGACATACGAAGAATTCAAGAACGGGAAACTTCGTCGGGCGATCACCGAGAGATGAGGATCTCCAGATAAGTTTCCTAAACCTTTGTTGACGTTTGATGTGTGTTTAGATTTGAACTATAACGATCAAAAATGAGAAAAACTTGTGTTCACCGAAAATTCATATCTGGTTATGTTGTGTAGGTTTCGTTGTAGGATAGTTCAAGTTTGTTTTCTTGTGCTAAATCGGAGTTATATTGATGCGGTTGAGATGAGTAGTTGTTACGTGTAAAATGGACGCGTTTGTTAGATGTCTTAAGTCGAATCTTCAAAGTTCGCCGGAAGTTGCAGAGGTCGCCTGACTGAGGTGGTAGAGGCTCGATGAAGGAGCATGCGTAGGCCGATGGTGAGATGCTTTCTCATTCTTTCATAGGATTGGACTGTGAAATTGCTTTCACATCCTGAGAACCCACAAAGAAAAGGCGTGGTGATAAAAAAAAAAAGGAATAAAAATAAAGGGAAATAGCAGGAGGAAGAAGACCCTAAAATAAAAATGTAAATAAAAAAATCAAACCCATTAAGAAGTGGCGTGAGTATGCTTTTGTGTGTAGTCTAGTGTACGGGCTTGGCTGGTGATTTAGGCTTTAGGGTGCAATTGGGCTTTTATTAATAAAAAAATTTTCAAAAAAATGAATTATTAATGAAAAATTCAAAAAACAAATGGAAAATAAATCAAAAATTCAAAAAAATTCGGAAAATTCAGAAAAATTCTAAAAAATTCCATAAAATAGGAAATGGCCACATTCAACTGGCCACGACCTGTTTCGGGTCATTTAACCCCCGATCTTTCCAGAAATGACGGTTTTGCCCTTTTGGCAAACCGTCTTCCAAAAAAAATTCTAAAAAAATCCAGGAAAATCCCCAAAAAAAGGAAATGGCCACAAACAACTGGCCAAGACTCATTCCGGGTGTTTTGAACCCCGACCCCTTCTTAAAATGATGATTTCGCCCTTTGGGCGAATTGTCTTCCAAAAATTGAAGAAAAATCAAGAAATTCCAAAAAATTCTCAAAGATGGGAAATGGCTACAATCAACTGGCCATGGAATATTTTGGGTAATTCGGTATCCAAGTCTTCCAAAAATTGACGATTTTGCCCTTCGGGCTAATCGCCTCCAAATCTTCCCATTTTACCCCGGTCCGAAATCACACCTTCCCTAAGCCCTTATGGCTATGCTAGGAAGCCATTGACTTGAATTGACGTGCATCGATGAGATTTATTTATGCACTTGATTGCGCTTTCATTTAAATTGATTGTGATTGATAGGAATAGTCTTCCAATCTGCATGAAACCCTGAATCAAACCTACCCCTCCTAAAATTGCGCCTGCATGAACTCTTAGCCAGGAAAATCACTCGCGTTAGGTACCGAAAGGGCGTTGGTAATGACACCAGCGTAACCAAGTCCCCGAACCCAAAATCTCTGGTTCCGCAGAATTGATCGATCTCTCCCAATCGGTCAATAAGGTTTCCGGTCTACCCTCCAAGAAAGACCGGTGGCGACTCCAAATGCATGCACAAGTTGCACATGCCACCACGACTACACTAAGGTCGAAAGCGATCGACTCTTATCGTCGAATCCTCCTGAAAAATACTCCCGCCGCGATTTGGTATGGGCCTGGGAGGGCTCGCGCCGATCCAAGGCCCGCGATCGGTAATCCATTAGCCGCGTCCGCTTTCGGACGGGTCGCGACAGCTGGCGACTCCGCTGGGGACTTTGTTCTAGAACCTATGGTTCTAGACCCCAAGTGGACTTAGGCCGTAATTAAAACGCTGAGTGATGTTTCTAACCCTGCAGGCGCTCTTGAAGGTGAGGTAAGTCCGCTTATGATAGGTGTTATATGTTTTTGCATATGGGAGTGATAAGGGGGGTAGTCTGTGATTAACTTTGTTTTATGCAGGTTGGGCGTAGGAATGTATGTTGTGTGGATGATTAGAAGTGCTGATTGATAAAACTGTTGTGCATGACTTGCCTTGTGATGATCACGACACATGGACACACACAACCGCGCCTAAAACCCCAGGCGCCGCCTTTAGGAACACAATAGAAGGAATTGAAAATGGAATCTCCGTGAGGAAAAACACGGGGTAATCCACTTTTCAATTCCGCTCGCTTCGAACTATGGATCGAGTCCCAATGCAACGATAGCTGTGCAATGGAATCGGCTCTTTCTAGAACTCGAGGTGGGAACCTTAACCTTAGGTGCCAAACCCTCTGATTTTTAGAAGTTTACCATCACTTGTCTCATGCGCATGTCTTTGGGCGGTTGGTACACCTAAAACCGCACATAAGTCGACGAGTTTGGTTGGTAAGACTCTTTATCCCTCAAATCTATTACAGTTCATATAAATATAGGCATTTCATTTATTGCATTCTGGTGATTAGATTAAATGCCATTTCAAGGATAGATATGTGTGTTTTTCCCAAACGTCCTTGATAGAAGACGAGGAGGATGATATCCCATGGCGAACACCGAGTGAGCAACAAAGGAGCCTACTATGGACATTATTGAGATATCGTCCAATGAAGATGACGAGTTGGGGCAAGTGATCCGGAAGTCACAGATCGAGCTTGGGGCATCCTTGAACGTTAGGATCACATTCCTTTGTTTTATTTTCCATTACTAATCCTCTTGTATAGGGTTTATTTTTATCGAAGTTTTCTCTATCTCACCCCTTAGAATGATTGTATTAGGGATCTATTGGTGTATACATTCAGATGGAGCTTGGTTGTATTTCTTTTGGCGGGTCATGGGAATGTGATAGTGGCATTTTCTCTAATCATCCGAATACTCCCAAGTCAAGTTTATAATTCCTTTAGAGGAAATTAAAATTGGAAGTCCTGCACGACCTTTTGGTCGTATAGGGTAATCCAACCCCAATTTCCCTAGAAGGAATTATACACTTGAATCGGTTCATGCATGTGTTACGCCGCTGGTAATCCACGATAATTGATCAAGAGTACCGGCATTGTTTCGAATTTAATGACGAGATAGATGTCCAAATTGCCATCGTTCTTAACAAAACGGCTTTGATTTGGATGCCGTATCTTCAATTAAATTTAAAACGCGTCGTTGGTCAAAAGCGATTATCGTGAATTACATTCCTTTCAATAGTATGCTTTCCTTCGAGGAATATTGATAAAAAATTTTCGCACAAGATTAATCCTTGTAAAAGTTTTTGTCTTTATTAATCACGAGCAAGCATAAGATTGAAAGGGGTTTATGCTTTCTTTTTCAAATTATTCCTTCTGATTCGGTCGTTTCATTTGCAGGTAAAAAATAGGTAACAGAGAGAAATCTTTTCCTGGATAAGTCTGAGGCTATTCCTTCATCTGATCATGAGCGAGTTAGAAAATCAGAACACATCTACTCGACTTATTATGGATCGGCTCATCCAAGTCTAAGATGTCCGGATACTCGGAGAAATGGATCGTATAAAAGCTGAAACAAACACACAGGGGCTTTCATTCATTCTCGCCTAAACCAGATCATATAATTCATTGGGGTGGAAAAGTAAAGCAGAAGTGAGCCCTGATCAAAGACACAAAGGAGCCCAGCTGGCCCTCCAAGTTATGGATGCTTTGTTTATACGCACCACTCCGCGTATCATGGTCCGCAAGCCTGAGGTGAAGGCGTTTGCGTTCATCATTGACTGCAACAACCTGAGTCTCGTGATCTTCGGCGACTGCTTCCAAGTCCCGAACAAGTCCATTCTCACGAGTTATATCCTCATTTATGCCGTTGAGCCTTTCTTCCAGCCACTCGCTTCGGTTCCTTAGCAGGGCGTTGCGTCGATCGCGCTCATAGGTAGCCAGAGATAGGGCTAAGTCCTCCACCAGATTCCTCCTCTCGCGTAGCAATGTCGAAACCCGCTCTTTGGCGAACTCAACAGCCTTTTTGTGGCTGTCAACCAGGTAGTCAGCCAGCGCTAGGCGGTCGGACTGATCCTCATAACGGGCTCGCAGGACACGAGCCACGGTAAGTCCCCGGTGAGCAGCGCGGTAGGCCTCCAAAGAGTTTGTAAAGAGCGTTGGAAAAATTCTGTATTCCCTCCCCAGCGCAGTACCCTCGAGGGAGATGATGTCCAGGTCCCCGAACATGACTCGGATTTCATCCTCGGTTTCGGGATGATCAGATATGTGAGCGTAGCCTCGACCCAAGAGGTTATAGAACTCTTCCCATCGAGCCAAAGCTTCAGCTGGGAAAGTGGGAACATGGGAAGAGGCCATTTTCGACGGAGAGGTGTGTAATGGAGCGATTTGAAGATGGAAGCAAATTATATGAGAGCATTAATCCCCCAAACACCAACTCCGCATTTTATAGCGTCTCGAGAGTGGAGAAAAGTTGCAGCAATAATGCTTGTGGAGCCGGGTTAATGTAAAGCGAGGGCTGCTCCTCCCGTGAATCATCAGACACGTCCTGGTCCGCAATTTCAGGCCTGACAAATTCGGTCTCGCCATTATTAAAGCAGGGAGGGAGGCGAGCGCAGCTATCGAAGAAGCCGCGAAAGGATTGTGTTGTTCCATCACGCACAAAGCTGGGCGGCGAGTGAACAGCTCTGCCACTTAAAAAGAGAAGACAGTGCTGAACAGGCATGACTATTGAGGAAAAGTGAAAGGCGAGCGCAACTATCGAAGAAGCCGCGAAAGGATTGTGTTGTTCATTTACGCATAAAGCTGGGCGGCGAGTGAACAGCTCTGCCACTTAAAAAGAGAAGACAGTGCTGAACAGGCATTACTATTGAGGAAAAGTGAAAGGCGAGCGCTACTATCGAAGAAGCCGCGGAAGGATTTGGTTACCCCTTCGTGTCGGAAAGCTGAGCAAGAGGCAAACAGTTCCGTCGTTTCAAAAACAGAACGCTGAACAGACCTAGCTTTCGAGGAAAAGGAGGCAACAAATCGAAAGAGCGAGTATACAAAAGAGAACAGAGAACCCCGAGTGACGAGTTCGTTGAAAGACCTCAAATTCTCTAGAATCAAATTCGACATCAAAGCCATGGAACTCAACATTGCCCGTGACGAACATCAAGATCGCAGTGGTGACGACGGCAGTGGCCACGACGCTCAACCCCGGAAAAGAAAAAGTCGTCAGCGCTACGCTCGGAAAGAAATCCAGGAGCTTGAAGCTTTCTTTGATGAATGCCCTTGCCCAGGCGAGGAACAAAAGATTGAATTGGGCCGGAAGCTGGGAATGAATCCTATGAGAATCCATTTTTGGTTTCAGAATAGACGTTTCAGACTAGGTGTCCAACACAGGCGTAAGGAGATCACGGCCCTAAAAGAGCAGAACCAAAACCTTCAAATGGAAAACATGTGGTATGAGAAAATCCTCAGTACTATTACCTGCCCTGACTGCGGTGGCCCTACCTCCCTCAGTAAATTGTTCCCCGGTAAGCCTTCTACGAAGATGGAAGGTGCTCATTTATCCCCCTGCTCCCTTGAGCCATCTCCGGTACAATCAGATCCTGCTAATGGCGCGCACGAGCAGATCGGTCCTACAGAAATTATACCAGTGTCTTCGGAGGAAGAAGATACGTGTCGTTATGATCGGAGTCACCTCATCGAAGCCCATGAATCTCCTCCACAACAGCTTCCGGTAAGATCAGATACGGTTCAAGAGGAGTTAGAGGTTAGTCGGCAGGCTATCTACGCCACTCTGGACGACGAGAAGAAGAAATTCACTTGGCCCCTGGAGCTTCATCTCAAGTTCTTGGACGCAGTTCGACAGATAGGACTCGACTTCATAGGTCCGACAAACATACTTAGGGTCATGAACGTACCGGGACTTACCAAGCAATTAGTCGCGAATCACCTTGGTTGCTACAGAAGGGCGTTAGGACAGCGTTATGCAGAACTGAATCCGAGCAATAGACTCGGCTGCGAACCCAGCACCCTTATGACAAATGAGGCCCGGTCGAATCTGGACGACTATTGGGGATTTGATCAGGATATCCTCGTGAGTCATTTCAATATTCCTCAAGAGCACGCATCACAAGTGCAACGAGTAAGCACTCCTCCGTCCGAGCAGCAGCTAGTCAGTGTTTATCCTGTTGCAGATCAGCCCACCACGCCCAGTGCTCAAGGGTTTGCCCAATCAGAGCATGTGGCTTCAGATGATCTAATGGGAGAATGCTTGGAGCATTCTTATTTTCCTAATCCCCAAGTGGGAGATGCTTGTGGTAGTCAATCGATCAAATCTCCTCTTATAATCCCAGACAAAGATGGAGGTTCCAGTTCGAAGAACCCGTCGGGCGATGCAGCTCAACCTACACATCAATCGTTCGAGGGGTCGGGTGATTTCTTCGATGAAGGACTTGATACCTGGTTCGATCAGTTGGAAGCTATTAAAGGTTGGCAACCATGATCTGCAGTTGGTAATGGCACACCTAAGCTGAGGCCAGACTGGTTAGTCATTGGACATGCCCAAAGAAAGAAGGGGATGTACGCGAGAAGGATGTATCTCCTATTGTAAAGTTCTCATCGGTGCATGCGTTTGTTTCTTCAATAGCTAGAGTTGATTTTGCATAATGTTTTTCGCAAACGTCATCTCGTGTGTATACGGTAATTCCTTGTTATTAAGTTCAAGGTAAAATCAGCCCCGACGCGTGAAGGCAGAATTGATAGCATGAGTTACTAGCAGAATGGGATCGAGCTCGAAAGTGAAAGATTACTAGCGGCCCCAAACGCAATGACCGCAAAATCAGGGGCAATCTTTAAGTTTCGAGCAACTACAAATCTATTTCTCACGAGACATTCAAGTCAATCAAATATAAAGCGTCGGGCTGTGAGAATGATGCGTAGTCAATCTGTTGACACAGACGAAAAAGGAGTCGCGTAGATCCGAAAGCAAAAACCTTTCTTGGCTAGTCAACAATGCAGAATGAAAGAGCATATATAAACAAACTCGCATTTATTTCATTCAGCAGGAAAGTTTACAAGTGGATCACTGAGGGGGAGCAGTAAACCCAAAATGAGTTCTGACAAGCATCACAAAAAAGCTTAACTGACTCTCCATGCTATCCATGCCTTGCTTACAACCCACACTCCGGGAATCGAGGTCTACAAGCTTGAAGAAAAGGAGACGACATTTCTCCTTAAGTTCGTTCACCTTGGTGTCATAGTACTCGAACTCAAGCTCTAAGTCATGAGCCAGCACCCTCCCGCGAGCTATATCCATGCTCAGGTCTTCAATCCTTTCCTCCAACCAGGCACACTGGAACCTCAGCACGAAGTTGTGCTGGTCTTGCTCAAAGGCGGTGTCAAAAAGAGCCAGACGCTCCACCAAGTTGTCCCTCTCACGGACCAGCATCGAAACCTGGGCGTGGGCGTATTCAACAGCCCTTTTATGGTTATCGGCCGTCAGCACGGCCAACATCAGGGACTCAGCTCGGTCCTGATAACGGGCTCGCACGATACCAGCCAAAGTGACCTCCCGGCTAGCAACTTCATAAGCCTGCAGGAAATTGTTGAAGAGAGTTGGGAAGATCACGAACTCCCTTTGCAGTTTCGTACCTTCAATACACACAGTATCCAGGGCCGGAATCAAAGTACGAACTTCAACCGCAGCTTCAGGATGATTGTTTATGTAGCCATAACCTCTACCCAAGAGATGGTAAAATCTCTCCCATTGGGTCGAAGTTTCAGTTAAGGCAGCAGGCACAGAGGAGGAATCCATATGCGATGGAATGACGGAGAGGAGAGTGAGAATGTGAAGAGTGTTTGAGAGGCTGAGTCTGATAAGGCTAAAGTGTTAATCTTCTTGACATCAATCTATCACCTTATAAATGCTCGAGTAAACAGGGAGAAGTGGTAATAATATTTTATGTGCAGCAGAGCCAAGCGGGTTTCGTTAATGCATCCCCGATGAGTCACGAATCCACCACCGTCCTGTGATCTCGGGTTTTACGAAACATAATGGCGCCGAAAGGTGGGCAGGCTTGTTACTCTAGAGACTGGGCCAGGGGGACAAGCGTAGTGCTCGACAAAGCGAAATCAACGCAAGAGATCTTCAGGCTCCGTTCACGTAGAAAAGAGCAAAAAAGGACAAAGTGGGAATTACGAAGCCTTGAGAAGAACGCTCGTCAAGTAGCCATCACAAAAGACGAAGTGGGAATTACGAAGCCTTGAGAAGAGCGCTCGTCAGGTAGCCATCACAAAAGGACGAAGTGGGAATCTCGAAACATTGAGAAGAGCGCTCGTCGGGTAGCCATCACCTTTGATCGAAGAACGGTGATCCGGCTCCTTTAACCTCTCAGAATTTGCAGAGGAAGTGAAGATCCAAGGAGGAACAAAGAAAGCTGAGTTAACGGAAAATCAAACAGTGATATTCCGGTCAAAATGTTCAAGGGATTCTGTCATTTACTGGAAGCGCCAGACTTGGAGGTCTCCGAGCTTGAGTTGCTGGAAGAGTTTGAAGATCTCAGGACCGAACCTGACACGAGGGCCATGGAAACCGATCCTTCTAATGATGAAACCCGCGGCTTGGTTAACGAGAACAGTACCCGCGACGGTGATCAGCGTCAGAAAGGGGAATATCTCCAACGCAACACTTCAGGTCAAGTCCATAAACTCGAATTGTTTTTCAGGGAATACCCCTATCCGGACATGGAACAGAAAATCAAAATGGGCCAGGAGATAGGGTGGGAGCCTCGGAAGGTCAAGTGCTGGTTTGAAAACAAACGAACCCGGCTGAAGCAGCAACGCGATCGGCACGAGTTAGCGATTGTAAGGGAGGAAAATGAAAAGCTTCGAATAAAAAACATTCAGTACAAAAAAGCTCTAAGCATCGCTATTTGCCTTGAGTGCGGTAACCCTGTTCCCACGGACGGAATATTCACTGAAGAGCCAGATCTGGGGGTTTATAATGCTCATTTGTTGCAATGCCCTTCGCAACATCTTTCGGAACAGGCGGGTACCGCCGAGGATCTACAAGAGGAAACTAGTGCTATAAGGTCAAAGTCGACGCCCATTGTGGAAGGGAACATGCATCATGACAAGTCGGGTCCGCTCAATGATGAACTCACCATCATGACCAGCCGATCTGAGACCACTAAATCCCCTCCAGAGCAACCTCCAACACGACCAGATTCCGAGAAGAGTAACCGCCAAGTTGCTGACACCACTTCGGCTAGCAAGAAAATAAGATTTCGTTGGACCCCGGAGTTTCATAGCAAATTTGTTGATGCAGTTCAACAGTTAGGGATCAGTTTTGCTTGCCCATTGCGCATACTCGAAATCATGAACGTGCCGGGACTGACTAAAAATATGGTCAAGAATCACCTTTGGCGCTACAAGAAACTACTGAGAGATGGACGAGCGTCACTAGATCAAGATAGAGGCGGTTCAACACGACCAGATTCCGCGAAGAGTAGCCGCCGAGTTGCCAACCCTACTTCGGCTAGCAAGAAAACAAGGTTTTATTGGACCTCGGAGCTTCATAGCAAATTTGTTGATGCAGTTCAACAGTTAGGGATCAGTTTGGCTCGCCCATCGCGCATACTCAAGATCATGAACATGCCGGAACTGGATAGAAATAAAGTCAGGAACCACCTTTGGTGCTACAAAAGACTACTGAGAGATGGACGAGTGGCACTAGACCAAGATAGAGGCAGTTCAAGTTTAAACGATGAGCATGGCTGTGATCGCAATCCCCATGCAGCAGGAAGCATCCAATCACCTCTTAACACCGATGGGACTGACAATTACACGGTCGATTGTTCAGGCATCAATCAGAGTACTCCCCTGGGTTATCCTAGTACTCCTCAGGAGTATGTACCGCAATTTCAGCAAATCGGGACTCCCCAGTCTGAGCACCGACTGGCCGTTAATGCTAGTCCTACAGCGGATCTAACATTGGCAGGAGATGCACGTACAATCTTGCGAGACGATTACGGAGATTCCGGCTCGAAGAATCAGGTGGTCCATGACGAAAATGGCGAAAAGATTCCTTCTCCAGTGGTCGACAATACTCAACCTGAATGTCAGTCGCTCGATGGTTCAGACGATCTCCTTGAAAACATCTATTCTTGGTTCGATCGGCTGAATTCCCCCCTGAGTTACCCTGGTACTCCTCAAGAGTATATACAACAATTTCAGCAGGTATGGACTCCCCAATTTGAGCACCAACCGATCGTTAGTGTTATTCCTACGACGAATCCAGCATTGGGTACAAACCTACTGGACAACGATGAAAGTACCAACTCGAGAAGTGAGGTTGTTCATGTCGAAAGTAGTGTGAGGAACCCATCGCCAACGGTTGAGGATGCCCGACTTGGGCGTCAATGGCTTGAAATTTCAAGCGAGTCCCTCAGTGAGCAACTCGGCGTGTGGATCACGCATAAACCGAGGAACCAGGTTGTTCATGCCGAAAATGGGAGAAGTCCGTCACCAGCAATTAAGGATGCTCAACTTGGACGACTCGAGCGGTCGGACGATCTCCTGAATGAGCAACTCAGCCTATGGGTCAAGCATTTTGGAACAAGTGCATCTTCGCAGTCGTGACCGGTACCGGCGACCGGACATCTGGTTCGAAGCTCGTGTGCTAAATCATTAGAAGGCTCAGGAGAGTGAGAGGTGAATACGTCGAATGAATGTGTTACGGATCTCGTTGTAAAGTTCCCGCGGGAACATTTTAATTAATGCTGAAAACTAACCGCTCTGAGTGTCTACATTACCCTTTGAACGTCTTCGAGCCAAGGGCCATGGATTAATCACTTAATCCGTGGAGCAAATCCCATGAACGATGACTATCACCCGCGGAGCATAATGGGATCTACCCCCATTCAGCACGAAATACGTTTGGTCACGAAGCCTCCCATTTGGTGATAAACGTGGATAAATCACTCAAGGAGCCATCTGTTCAAATAACGAAACAGACGTTGCCCAACCAGGGGCAGCTGAACCATTGATATTGCAAATATTCCAAGCATGGATAAGCGGATTTGATAGACGTGGTTCATATCAATACGCGACGTCAGAACGAGATGAGAACCAAGAGTAAAGTTGTATCGTCCCAATTTGTCTTCAATTTGGGAATATGAGTTAACACTTGTTATTTATCCTTGATAGGGACTCACCATCAAGGAGGACAGATTTTCACAACCTGTGTGCACTCGTAGAGGCACACGACCAAGGGGAAGGTGTATCGTTCTAATTTTTTGAAAAATACGTGAACGTACAATAACATGTTTCTTCCATATTTTCAGGGATCTCCAGCCGCGGGGGACAGGTAAGTATCCCTTTCCCCGATCCATTAAAGATGTTGAATAAAAACTGAGAAGAAAAGAAAAGCTTTCGGAATCTAATGTCTAGAAAAGACATAGAACTCAAAATTCATTGGCTCTCATGTTTTTAAAACAGGAGGTTGTCTGAACGTGAATAAGAACATGCATGGTGCATCATAAAATCCCCTTGACGGGTAAAATTTTTGGAGAAAATGAAAGAGATTTTTTCCAATCAAAAGTTCAAAACTTTCAAAAGGACGTTTTCTCAAAAGACAAGAGGCAAAGCCTAGTCCAAACACGTCCTACACACACTGGAGAGAAGTGGAGCGGATTAGATAGCAAAATCTGGACCTACGGAAGTAGGGATTATTCGCAACAATTACATGGATTGGGATGACAGAGGCATTCGTTTCATATCCCCAAATACTACAGGTGACCATTGACAACCCCTTCGAACGGCGGTTTTCATTCTCAACCATGTCAAGAGCCACCCCACATTGGGGCAAAATGGAGGTGAGTCCAGCAACATCAGGAGAAAATGGTTAGAAATTTTCTTGCTCGGACTAACATCAATCTTTGTGTGTTGTTTATATGGTAATCCAAATGCCATAGGATGATGAGAAGCATTCATTTCTCTATCTCACACACCATATCCTTTGCATAGCCAAGTTGAGCCTGCAAATTCATTTCATAAACCCATTGGTGATCATTGCAAGTTCCAAAACCAAGGAAAATCACTTCAAAAATGGCAGAGTTCAAGACTCAGGGATTACGAAGAGAATTCCCGGACTGATATTTAAAGCATGTTTAGACTATATGTCTAACATGATCCCATGAAGATGAGAAAAAAGCGGGATTCCAAAAATGAATGAGAAAAATCCACCGCATCAAGAAAAAGCAAAGTGCCTGGTAAAAGCGAGGCCGATGCTCGTGCAAGCTGTTTGCTTGATTCCCAGTGAAACTTGGATGGGAAAAGAGAAAATTCCTAAAGGAGTCAGATAAAAAGACTGCTCTCCAAATGATGTCAAGCGCGGAGGAAAGGCGCAGACAGAGTTGTCAACCTTCTTAATGCAACAAGAGACGCTCTCTAAAGGACTTGTGCACACCTCAAAAGCGGTTGCGCACCTCAAAAACTGACGATGCAGAATGGAAAAGACAGGTGACAAATTTGCAATGATCACCAATGTCAATCCCCTCATAAATTCTGGGCCAAAAACAAGCCTTTTTCAGTCCCCAATCCTACCAACATCATAACCCTGAAACAGTCTTCTCTGACTAAGACACTTGGGTTAACATATTGCTTAACTCGAAGAAGTACGAGCAAGACTATTTCTTTCTCATTTTGCAGGGTTCTTGACTTGTAAACCCGGAGCAGATGGTGAAGGATTTCATTCAATGGCCTCGACTCCAAAGCGGGTCCCCCTTGAAAACCAATATCCAAGCCCAACATTACGGTCCCGTGGAAGACCTCCCGACCGATCAAAATGTATGCGCTGCGAATGAGCCTAAAACCTAGGCACAGGTTAGTAGGGAATTGAATGCATCCCCTATAAAAAACCACTATATCAAAACAGGTGAGAAGACCTCATTGTCGAGAAATATTCCAATTGATTGTTTTGAACAAACTCTTTTTGGAACTTTCAAACTGTTGATCCAGATTTTCCACGCAAGGAATTTGTGATCACGTTTGCATGTTGTAAGAATGCTTTGGATAACCTCCAGCATCAAAATGCACATTTCATGACTAAAACTTAAGTCATAAAATTTTGTCAATTGGACAATTATTGTCTTCCCAAAGATTATTAACGTTTTCTTGGTGAAGAAAAATCTTTCAGGTTTGAACTTTCTGCAGGATACCTGGAGAACCCAGCTCCCAGAATGTCACCTCAACAGACCCAAGTCCTAGCATGACGTGGAGAACCCTCGTCCTAGGACCCATTTTCAAAGATATCAAACAGTCCTAGCATGACGTGGAGAACCCTCGTCTCAGGACCCTTTTTTTTTTTTTTTTTCAAAAAAATCAAGCAATCCCAATAGACGTGGAGAACCCTCGTCTCAGGACCCCTTTTCAAAAAAATTAGGCAGTCTCATCGAACGTGGAGAACCCTCGTCATGAGACCCATTTTCAAAATTTAGGCAGTCTCATCGGACGTGGAGAACCCTCGTCATGAGACCCCTTTTCAAAATTTAGGTAGTCTCATCGGACGTGGAGAACCCTCGTCATGAGACCCCTTTTCAAAACAAAGGTAGAAACAGCCTGAAGGGTCAACTCAAGGTAGAAACCTCCTGAATGGTCAACTCAAAGGTAGAAACCGCCTGAAGGGTCAAACAAAGGTAGAAACCGCCTGAAGGGTCAAACAAAGGTAGAAACCGCCTGAAGGGTCAACTCAAGGTAGAAACCGCCTGAAGGGTCAACTCAAGGTAGAAACCGCCCGAAGGGTCAAACTTGAAGGTAGATACCGCCTGAAGGGTCAAATATGGTAGAAACCGCCATAAGGGTCAATTCATTGGTAAATACCGCCGTAAGGATCAACACAAAAGTCCGATCCACCATACGGATCAAAATCCTTGGCAAATCCCAAACCGTGGGATGCGCCTTCTTTAGGTTCCTACCAGTTAGGAATCCAATAATGGTATGACCTACCATACAGGTCAGAGCTTAATCTCCCTAGGATATTCTGAATGACGAGTCCTAGGCATCTTCTTGAAAGTTGTCGCAACCGACAGCATCCGACAGGTGAACTTCATGGTAAACCTTCCTCCCTCCAGCCCAAGTTCAAATTGCAAGAGCAAACCCGGGATTAATTTGAGCATTCATCAAAAGTCTTAAGGATCCGATGTCATAGCATTTATTTTTCCCAGGCGAGTCGGTTAAGATGCAGGTGTCATTTAGTCTTTGAAAGCAACCTCTAACGAGCTCACTCTCAAAGAGGGGCAGCTGTTGACACCTGATTTTTGGTCATCTTTTATTTATTTATTTTTTTTTCTAAAATTAATTAAAAATACAAAAAAGTCATAAAATTATGAAATCGACTTTGGTGATCTTGGCCAAGCTAAAGGAACCGTTTTTGACCAAAAAAAATATATAATTTTTTATATTTTTATCATAGAAAAATATATGAAAAATAAAAAAAATAGCATTCGAGGTCACAAAAAAAAACAAAAAAATCATTATTTTATTTTGACCTCACAAAAGAGAAAGTTCAAGTTTTATTTTATGAGTTCTTTCACAGCACATAGAGTTAAATTTGGGTTAAAAAATGTCGTTTGACTCTTTTAATTTATGATTTTGGCATTTAATTGGATTGCCCCGCATTTCGATTTTATTTGGTTGCAATGCTCATTTGCTTATTTGGACGACTAAAGTGAATTATTTCGATGAGCGGCCATTAAGCGGAAAGAAACCGGAGAAGGTGGAAGATAATGATAAAAAAATAAATAAAAAATAAAAAGAAAATGATAATGATAATGGGGAGGAGTGTCACACCATTCGGCCGATCAAGGGGGAGAAAGTGCCGTGTCATTTTTTTTTTTTAAAAAAAGAGAGAGTTAGCCATTTGAGAAAAAGAAAGCATTGGGGAATTAAAAAAGAGTAGGGTGGTACTCTTGCTTCATTGGCACGAAGAGAGAAAGGAGGGGAGGAAAACAATAAAAAAAATAAAAGGAGAGCTAGACAACCTAGAGAAGGCCAAAGGGATTGATTTAAAAAGATAAAAGGGGGAGGAAAGAGTCTCCATGTTGTCGTCCACTCATCTCTACTTGAGGTGGGGTGCCAATAAAGAAGAAAAAAAATAATAGCAAGTTAAAAAAAAAGGGAGGGAGAGAAAGGCAACGAGCGCTGAGAGGGGGGTGTCTCCTGGGTAGCCGCTAAAAAAAAAAAAGACAGAAGAGGAGGGGATGAGGAGGTCTCGACTGTGGTCGATGAAGAAAGAGAGCTCGTCGAAGCTTCATTCTGATTCGAGGCGAATTTCCGAAGGTTTTGCAAACCAAACCCAAGCTGCGTCATCAATATCGACATACGAAGAATTCAAGAACGGGAAACTTCGTCGGGCGATCACCGAGAGATGAGGATCTCCAGATAAGTTTCCTAAACCTTTGTTGACGTTTGATGTGTGTTTAGATTTGAACTATAACGATCAAAAATGAGAAAAACTTGTGTTCACCGAAAATTCATATCTGGTTATGTTGTGTAGGTTTCGTTGTAGGATAGTTCAAGTTTGTTTTCTTGTGCTAAATCGGAGTTATATTGATGCGGTTGAGATGAGTAGTTGTTACGTGTAAAATGGACGCGTTTGTTAGATGTCTTAAGTCGAATCTTCAAAGTTCGCCGGAAGTTGCAGAGGTCGCCTGACTGAGGTGGTAGAGGCTCGATGAAGGAGCATGCGTAGGCCGATGGTGAGATGCTTTCTCATTCTTTCATAGGATTGGACTGTGAAATTGCTTTCACATCCTGAGAACCCACAAAGAAAAGGCGTGGTGATAAAAAAAAAAGGAATAAAAATAAAGGGAAATAGCAGGAGGAAGAAGACCCTAAAATAAAAATGTAAATAAAAAAATCAAACCCATTAAGAAGTGGCGTGAGTATGCTTTTGTGTGTAGTCTAGTGTATGGGCTTGGCTGGTGATTTAGGCTTTAGGGTGCAATTGGGCTTTTATTAATAAAAAAAATTTCAAAAAAATGAATTATTAAGGAAAAATTCAAAAAAAAAATGGAAAATAAATCAAAAATTCAAAAAAATTCGGAAAATTCAGAAAAATTCTAAAAAATTCCAGAAAATAGGAAATGGCCACATTCAACTGGCCACGACCTGTTTCGGGTCATTTAACCCCCGATCTTTCCAGAAATGACGGTTTTGCCCTTTTGGCAAACCGTCTTCCAAAAAAAATTCTAAAAAAATCCAGGAAAATCCCCAAAAAAAGGAAATGGCCACAAACAACTGGCCAAGACTCATTCCGGGTGTTTTGAACCCCGACCCCTTCTTAAAATGATGATTTCGCCCTTTGGGCGAATTGTCTTCCAAAAATTGAAGAAAAATCAAGAAATTCCAAAAAATTCTCAAAGATGGGAAATGGCTACAATCAACTGGCCATGGAATATTTTGGGTAATTCGGTATCCAAGTCTTCCAAAAATTGACGATTTTGCCCTTCGGGCTAATCGCCTCCAAATCTTCCCATTTTACCCCGGTCCGAAATCACACCTTCCCTAAGCCCTTATGGCTATGCTAGGAAGCCATTGACTTGAATTGACGTGCATCGATGAGATTTATTTATGCACTTGATTGCGCTTTCATTTAAATTGATTGTGATTGATAGGAATAGTCTTCCAATCTGCATGAAACCCTGAATCAAACCTACCCCTCCTAAAATTGCGCCTGCATGAACTCTTAGCCAGGAAAATCACTCGCGTTAGGTACCGAAAGGGCGTTGGTAATGACACCAGCGTAACCAAGTCCCCGAACCCAAAATCTCTGGTTCCGCAGAATTGATCGATCTCTCCCAATCGGTCAATAAGGTTTCCGGTCTACCCTCCAAGAAAGACCGGTGGCGACTCCAAATGCATGCACAAGTTGCACATGCCACCACGACTACACTAAGGTCGAAAGCGATCGACTCTTATCGTCGAATCCTCCTGAAAAATACTCCCGCCGCGATTTGGTATGGGCCTGGGAGGGCTCGCGCCGATCCAAGGCCCGCGATCGGTAATCCATTAGCCGCGTCCGCTTTCGGACGGGTCGCGACACCACTACTTCACATTGATGTGTTGGTGGATAGTACGGCAGGATATGAATTATTTTCATTCATAGATGGATTCTCGGGATACAACCAAATCTTCATGAAACAGGAAGACAAACCAAAGACTGCTTTTACCACACCTTGGGGAAACTTTTGCTACAAGGTTATGCCCTTTGGATTAAAAAACACATGGGCCACCTATCAGAAGGCTATGGTCATATTATTCCATGATATGATCCACAAAGAAATTGAAGTATATGTCGATGACATGATCGCCAAATCCAAGAAGGGGCAGGATCACGTACAGGTGTTAAGAAAATTATTTGAGCGTCTGCGTAAATATAAGTTGAAGTTGAACCCTAACAAATGTGTGTTTGGGGCAAAATCTGGGAAACTTCTCGGATTCATGGTTAGTAACAGGGGCATTGAGATCGATCCTTCGAAGATTCAAGCCATCCATGATCTGGCAACTCCCTCCACGGTAAAAGAAGTGAGAAGCCTTCTAGGGAGACTGAACTATATTGCCATATTTATCAATCAGCTGTCTGATGTGGCTAAACCAATCTTCAAATTACTCAAGAAAGGCGCGAGAGTGACATGGGATGCGGAATGCAGTCGGGCATTCCAAAAGATTAAGAACTATCTAGTCACTCCACCGGTACTTGTGCCACCAATCCCAGGTCACTCGTTGACCTTATATCTAACTATACAGCAGGAATCTTTGGGAGCCTTGCTTGCCCAAACAAGCCCAATAGATGGTAAAGAAAGAGCCATCTATTACTTAAGTAAGAAGTTCACGCCATCTGAAGCAAAATACATACCAGTTGAAAGGGCTTATGTAGCAACGGTATGGGTACTTCGTAGATTGAAGCTGTATACCCTACATCACCACGTTCAGCTCATAACAGAAAACGATCCTGTCAAATACCTCCTGGAGAAACCCGCTTTAATTGGGAAATTAGCAAAATGGCAGGTGATGTTATCTGAATTTAACATAAAATGTTCTCCACAAAAGTCAGTAAAAGGAATAGCTATAGCTGACATGCTGGCAGAAAACCCGTCAAAGAGTGAGCCTTCTAAAGTAATAAAGGCAGAAGATCAAATTCTGAACTTAGCAGAGGATACGTGGGTCATGTATTTCAATGGTGCTGTTAATCTATCAGGAGCAGGCACTGGGGCAGTACTGATATCCCCTGATGATCAACATTATCCTGTTGCGGCGAAGATGACCTTCCCTTGCACCAATAATATCTCGGAATACGAGGCATGCATTCTCGGCTTGCGATTGGCCATTTCCATGGGAATACCTAAGCTGCAGGTTTATGGAGATTCCATGCTCATCATTTTGCAGACATAGGGAGAGTGGAGGACCAAAGACGCGAAGCTCATCCCTTATCACAAATACCTTGAAGAATTGACACTTAAGTTCGAAGAAGTGTCATTCGAGTACCTATCGAGATCTTACAATCAATTTGCAGATGCGCTAGCCACCCTGGCCTCAATGTTACAAATAACTGATGGGTTGGAAATAGAACCCCTAAGGATCGGTATAGTTGAAAGGCCAGCTTATTGTATGCTAATCGAAGAGGAATTTGATGGAGAGTCATGGTATTACGACATCAAGAATTATCTCTCAAAAGGGGAGTTTCCTGAAGGATGTCAGCCAGGAGATCGGAGATAGATAACCAAGATAGCCAGCAAATTCTTCCTCAGTGGACAAATACTGTACAAAAGGTCATTTGACTCTACTCTGTTGAGGTGTGTAGATGCCAAAGAAGCAAATATTTTCATGAAGGAGATCCATGAAGGTATATGTGGGCCTCATATGAATGGCCACCTCCTCGCCAGGAAGATCATGCGGCTTGGCTATTATTGGATGACCATCGAATCAGACTGCTGTCAGCATGTCAGGTCATGCCACCAATGCCAAATATATGGCGATAAGATTAATGCACCCCCGAACGAATTACATCAAATGTCTGAGGTTTGGCCTTTTTCTATGTGGAGAATAGACATGATAGGGCCTATTAATCTTGCGGCTTCAAATGGTCATCACTTCATCCTGGTGGCGATCGATTACTTTACAAAATGGATAGAAGTCACTTCTTACAAGAATGTCACTGCAAGAAATGTGGCAAGATTCATCAAAAGAGACATCATCTCCCGATATAGTACCCCTCAAGCAATCATCACAGATAATGGGTCCAACCTAAACAACAAGATTGTCGATGATCTACTGGATCACTTTGGTATTCGACATCTAAATTCATCCCCTTACCGCCCGCAGATGAATGGGGCAGTAGAGGCAGCCAACAAAAATATCAAGAGAATCTTGGCTAAAACAGCAGAAAACTACAGAGATTGGCATGAAAGGCTACCCTTTGCCTTAATGGCATATCAAACTTCAATCAGGACCTCTACAGGAGCAACCCCCTACAGTCTGGTATATGGGATGGAAGAAGGTCCCCTCTCTGAGGACCTTATCAGAAGGTAAACTCTCCGAGTCAGAATACTCCAAGCTCATAAATGAGCAGCTAAATTTGATGGATGAGAAACGTCTCAGAGAAATCTGTCATGGTCAAAGTTACCAAAAGAGGGTGGCCAAGTCATTTAATCAAAAAATTAAAGCCAGAAATTTCAAAGTGAACAACTTAGTGGTGAGAAAGATTTTGCCAAGTACTGTCCATCCGGGAGGCAAATTTACCCCGAATTATGAAAGCCCATATATTATCCAGAAGATTCTCACAGAAGGAGCATTGATTTTGGTAAATTCTGAAGGAGAAGAATTGGGACACCCTGTAAACTCTGATGCTGTGAAGAAGTATTACTCTTGAAATAAAATCGGATTTTGGTCATACGGCTTGTCTAGTATTAGTCCGAATCGTCATGACGATCATTGCATAAACATATCATGCATCCACGCATACACTATCATGTGTTCATTTTTGCAGGGTTCCAAGAAGCAAATTCAAGATCGGGTTCATTCAAGCGGAACCCTAGATAGGAGGGACCTCGACACCAAGCACCAGGTGATATGTATCTGTTCCATCAAAGGTTAAACCACCTTTCACTGACAAGGATACCTTTTCTGTTTTACATGCAGAAATGAGTAATGAAGATGGAAGACGGCAAAAGAAAAGCACAGTAAAGTATCTCTCACTTCCTATAAGACAAAGAGAACGAGAGAATGAACATTCACATACTTGGGCTCAGGAATAAACACTATTTCTGAAAATGAATTCATTGCATTTATTGCACACCCGTTAAAATCAGGAGATGACCCGAAGCATGCATGATGCATCATTGAAATCCCATGTGGGGTGAGACGCCTGGAGAAAAACAAGCTGATTTTTCCAAAAAAACAGGGCTCGCTTAGACATCTAGCATGAATATCCCTCCAAATGAAAGGCAAACTTGATCTAAACACGTCCTACATACACTCGAGGGACGAGAGAAGAGTGAGAATAAGAAAACCCGAATCTGAGGATACAAGGACCCTTCGCATCGATTACATGGATCGGGAAGACAGATGCATTCATTTCTCTATCCTAAACACTACATGTGATCCTTGATAACCATTTGAACGGTGGTTTCATTTTTACCCCTGTCAAGGACCACCCCTCGTTAGGGCAAATTGGAGGTACGACCGGCGGTGTCAAGAGGTAAATGGTTAGAAATCCTCTTACTCAGACTTGCATCAATCTTCGTGTGTTGCTTATCATTTTAACTTCTATGGTGATTCAGGTGCTTTAAGATGACGAAAAACATTCGTTTCTCTATCCTATACACTTTTATCCATTGCACAACCCAATTGATCCTGTACATTCATTTCGTAAACCTGTTGGTGATCAGTGCATATTCCAAGACGGAAGCAACACCACTTCTAGAGTGAAAAATTCGAAAGGTGGGATTTATGTAAATCCTCAGACTAATGATTGAGTGTTGAGAATCAAGTTGTGCCTCTAGCACATTCATTTGAAAAATCCTAGCTCCCAAAAGAGAAAGAAGGGACCTAAAAAAAGAGAAAAAAGAAAAGAAGTGAAAGAAAAATTCCATCATTGGGCATCAAGAAAAAGCAAAGTGCCTGGTAAAAGCGAGGCCAATACCCGTTCAAATATTTGTACCCTTGTAAATCATGAGTTTGATCTTGTAAATGCCAAAAGATGGCATGACACCTATGTATAGGTCACTAGCGAGATTTGATAATGTCACATTCAGATGTTGACACCACACCAAGAAAGGGGTTCTCCAAAGACTACCAATGCACTTCGAAGACTAAAGGCGCTCTATGAGGGACTAGATCGGCAGCAAATCTGCGATGATCACCAATGTTAAACCCTTCACATATCCTAGGCCCAAAAACAAGCCTTTTTCGGTCCCCAATCCTACCTATGCTACATCCCTGAGAAGTCTTTTCTGATTAAAGCACTTGGATTAGCATAGGGTTTAATGTCTAAGCTTAGCTCGAAGAAGTTTGAACAAGATTATTTCTTTCTCATTTTTGCAGGGTTCTTGACTTGTAAACCAGGAGCAGGTGAAGAAAATTCTCTGTACAAAAGGCTTGACTCAGAAAGTGAGTCCCTTTTCCGAAATCATGTCCAAGCCCAATGTTACGGTCCCGTAAAGACCTCCCGATTGATCTAAATGTATGCGCTGCGAATGGTCCTGAAAACCCAAATACCGGGCATTAGGAAATTCGAGTGCTCCAATTGTGAAAAGACCAAGTCAGGAAAAGTGGTGAGAAAACCTTTCCGGCAGAAATATTCCAATAGAATGCTCGAAAGCAAACATTATTTGGAAACTTCAAATTGTTCTATCCAGGATACGCCGCACAGGGATCCTCGATCGTCTTTGCATGCTTTGAGATATCTTTGATAATCTCCGGCATCCCAAGTTATTTTACATAATTGCATAGGTTAAAATGAACCTTTACATGCGTTATGTCACCTTCAATGTCAAAAGGACAATCTTCAGAATCATCTCTATGTGAGATTTCAGTTTTTACAGGTTTGAGCTTTCTGCAAGATATCTGGAGTCCCCAGATCCCAGAATGTCACCTTCAATGTCAAAAGGACAATCTTCAGAATCATCTCTATGTGAGATTTCAATTTTTATAGGTTTGAGCTTTCTGCAGGATACCTGGAGTCTCCAGATCCCAGAATGTCACCTTCAATGTCAAAAGGACAATCTTCAGAATCATCTCTATGTGAGATTTCAATTTTTACAGGTTTGAGCTTTTTGCAGGATATCTGGAGTCCCCAGATCCCAGAATGTCACCTTGCATGCTGAAAGGGTAATTTTCAGAACCAGCTTTCTGTGAGGTTCTAGGTAATCCCTAAACCCAGAATAGCCCATTTGGTAAAGCCTAAAGGTTAGGTACACCTCATTTGTATAGATCCTAGTTAATTCCTTAGAATATAGGATCAAAACTTCTGACAATCCCTAAGATAACGGGTACGTCATCCATAGGTTCCTAACAGAAAGGAGTCCTATTCTCGGCCTGATCCCCCTGAAGGATCAAAATGTTCGACAATCCCTAAGAGACTTGGTGCGTTATCCATAGGTTCCTAGCAGAAAGGAGTCCTATTCTCGGCCTGATCCCCCTGAAGGATCAAAATGTTCGACAATCCCTAAGAGACTGGGTGCGTCATCCATAGGTTCCTAGCAGAAAGGAGTCCTATTCTCGGCCTGATCCCCCTGAAGGATCAAAATGTTCGATAATCCCTAAGAGACTGGGTACGTCATCCATAGGTTCCTAGCAAAAAGGAGTCATATTCTCGGCCTGATCCCCCTAAAGGATCAAAATGCTCGACAATCCCTAAGAGACTGGGTGCGTCATCCATAGGTTCCTAGCAGAAAGGAGTCCTATTCTCGGCCTGATCCCCATGAAGGATCAAAATGTTCGACAATCCCTACGGAACAAGTGCGTCACCCATAGGTTCCTGATAGATAGGAGTCTTATTCATGGTTTGATCCACCATACGGATCAAAACTTTCGATAATCCATGTAGAACGGGTGCGTCATCCATAGGTTCCTAGCAGAAAGGAGTCTTATTCATGGTCTGGTCCACCATACGGATCAAAACCTCTGGCAATCCCTAAGAGACTGGATGCGTCATTCACAGGTTCCTGTCAACATAGGAATCCCACTCTGGTACGGCCTACCATACAGGCTAGAGTTTAACTGCCCCAGGATACTCAAAAGACGAGTCCCTAGGTATCTACTTGAACCCGGTATAGACCGCGCACGCCACACGAGCGTCAGGCAGGTAGGTAACAGGTGAGTATCTCTGTCCCGCCTCTATCCCTCTCGTATCAGCCAAAGATAATACAAGCAGAGCGTTTACCGGCAAGACAAGAAAGATTGAATGTCAAGATTCATTTTTCTATTCCCTAGTAGAGTCGATCTAGACTTAGGTGTCACCTGTCTTTGAGAGAAACCTCTCGCGAGATTCCTCTCAAAGAGGGGCAGCTGTTGGCACCTAGTTTTCGATCAACCTTTTTTGGTTATTTCTTCGAAAATTCATAAAAAAAATCCATAAAAAGTCTCAAAAAAATAAAAAAAAAATTACAAAATCAACTTTGGTGGCCTTGGCCAAGCCTAGGGAACCATTTTTGAGACAAAAATAATTTTTCATATTTTTTGCATTTTTTAATATTTTCAAGAAATTAGGAAAATATTAGAAAAATCAAGAAAAATAGCATTTGAGGTCACAAAAATATGAAAAAAATAGCCAATATTTTTCTTTTTAAACCCTTGAATTTTTTACATTCAAAAAGTCCAAAATCAAATTCAATTATAGGTGTTCCTTTGTTACAAATATGATTGAATTTGAGAAAAAAATATCAATTGAGTCTTTTAATTTACAATTTTGGCATTTTTAAGGATCTTGACATTCAATCTGATTGTCCCATATTTCAATTTCGCCCAATTGTTCGCGCAAATTGCCCAATTGCATACATTGAACACTAAAATTGCATTTTGGTCCTTGAAATTGGGCATAATTGAAATTACTTTCATTCAAGGGCTTTCATTGCAAATTAAACATACTGCCCAATGGGTCTCACCATTTTGAATCGATTGGCACAGGTAATTTGACCCAATTTGATCATTTAAACCTTCAATTGCATAATTCCCCAATTTGCAATTAAAAGAAAATTTGGGGTTTTCATAGAAATTGATGTGAACTTTTGGGCAAAACCACATTTTTAGATAGAATTCATGTCCTAGATTCGATTCTGAGGTTCAACCGTAAAATTTCCTATTAATTTGGGTTTAATTTTGAAAAATCCAATTCGGAATCGGTTCAGACTGGTCAAACCGCCGGTCGGACCTGTCGAACCGGTCTGCTACAGTGTCATCTTCTTCCTCGCGCAAATGAATAGTCCTTAACTGATTTTGATCAAGAAATTGAAGGGCAATTCGTGACTAATTAAAAGGGGAAAGGTGGGCGTTTTGTTCCTCACTTCAATACCTTTCAATCAAGACCGGCCGCGAGGCAAATGGCCGCCGGACGAGCTCCGGCGAGGTCAGTCAAACCTGTACACCTGCAAAAGTCAACAAACGTCAAACGAAGGCCAAATCCGTGCCAAATCGCGCAGGATGAGACCCGCCGGAGGACCAAACGAAGCTAAACGGAATCCCTAGTCTCCCCGACACCGTTTGGACCTGAAATCATGTGGCTACACGTGCGATTCGAGTCTGTTAGTCCCCTCCGCTCCGCGCCAAAATTCGAAATAGGTATATAAGCTAACAAGACTTCGAGAAGCAGGAGGTGGGCAGATTCAGTTAGAGAAAAGAAAGCGGAATCGAGAGAAAGCGAAAGGGAGAGAGAAAGGGCTCGTCCTCCAACCACCATTGTCGAGGACTGAGCTCGAATTCACAGAGCGGTGGTCAGGCCTTTACAGGCTAGACCGGAGCTCGCGAAGATCGTCAGGAGGCTGCCCGTACTGAGAGGAAGCTGTTGCTATCAACCGCATAGCCGAAAACCATCGAAACAGGTGAATCTCGACCTCGAGTCCTTCACTGCACTTCAATGGCGATTCTTGCCTCTCTTGTTCATTCTTGCGATTGCTGTGGGCGTTTCACCCCTCGAACATCACTAACCATCGCTACGTCTTTATTTTGCATCGACCTTGTGTGAACAACTCGAATCGAGTCTTCGAATTTAGCCTCCATACCCGACCACTGTTCATCTTCGCCTAGCCCAATCTAGGCCATGCGAGCTCGATCGGAGCTCGAGGTAAGTCTTCTGCACCTCCTGCCATGTCAGTCTATGAATGAATTGATCTGATTTCGCGTGGCCTATGCGATTGAGCTTCATGGCCGAACTCGGCACAATGCTTGATACTCGTGAATTAGTGAATGAGGCGCTGCGATTCCTAGATATGTTAAACTAGAGACGATCGCGAGTCGATTGCCGTTGGTCTCGCATAATTTCATCGAGAATCCGCCGTCGGATCATCGCCGAAGTTCCTCAGCCGTCCGTTTCGCCGGGGTCGAGAGGTTGAAGATGAAGCTGACGTGGCGTGGTCAACTGGTCAAAGCTTAGGTGGCAGTCAGCCATTGGTCCACTTGGATGTCAAGTCAGTTCGACCGTTAGTCAGTTAGGGCGAGTCAGCATTAGATCGGACGGTCTAGGTTAATCGAGTCAAATAAATAACAGCTGTCCGATTAGTAAATAGTATTAACTGAAAATGGTTTTAATCGAAAAATCAATCAGAACAACAAACAGTGCCGTTTTGATAAAGAACTAGGTGACGTCATTTTGGGTAAGTGAGAATAGACGGTCCAGATCAAGTTTCACGTTCTAATCGTGGCCGTAGGTCTTAATAGGTCAATCGGACGGTCGCGGGCGAGTCTCCGTCTAATCTGAACCGTAGATCCCAGTCAAACCATCCCCCAGCCGTGGACAAGCCATGTGGTTCGTCAGGAACCGTCCGATCGAGCCTGTTTAATCCGAAAATAAGAAACGTGCGATACGGCGTCGTCTCGGGGTTTCGGTTTGGCGGATCCGGGTCTAGGCCGGGTTCGGACCCGAGTAGGTCGGGTTGACCCAATCCGAAACATTTTTTTTAAAATAAAAAAAAAATCAGAAAAAGATTTTAAAAAATAAAAAAATCTAAAAAATTCTAGAAAATCCAAAAAAAAATGCTAGAAAGTTCTAGAAAATCCAAACAATATGTGGGAAAATTGTGGGAAAATTCTAGACATTCCAGAAATCCCCAAAAATCGAGGATTGACTACAGACAACTGGTCAACCCTATTTTTGGGGTTTCTTATCCGTTCTTTCGAGACTTGACGATATTACCCTTTAGGAGTAAGTCGCCTCTGCTGTATATGCGAGATAAGGCCGATAATGCCAAGGTAAGAATTAGAGTCGGGTAGGCGACCAATTCTTAGGCTTGGGTTTTCGAGTCCAGTCCCTTTTCTCAAAATGACGATTTTGCCCCCCTCAATGGGAAATCGTCTTTCTTGTTCCAATCAAGTCCTGAAAATTGCTTAAAATTAGGGTTTGGGTCAGGTGGATGACCAACCCTAATATTTGGATTTTCAGTTCTCGTCTTTGTCCAAAATGACGATTTTACCCCTCTTATGGTAGAATCACTTTTAAATTTCAGAAAAATCCTGAAAATTCCCGAAAAATAGAAAGTGGAAGAATTTGATCGCCAATTCCTTTTCCACCGTCCTTTGATCACAGATTTTATCTGAAATCACAAATTTTCCCTTTCGAGGTGAATTATCCCCGAATTGTTCAAAATTACGATTCTGCCTCTCATGGGCAAACCATGTCAAATCATTCTTAAGCCTTGATTGATATTTCTCTAGGATAATAGGGCCTCATTAGGGATGTCATGCTGATTTCATGTGTTTTATCCGCATGTTATGGATCCTTGATTTGCGCATTTTATTTTCATTGATTGTGAGTGATAGGGTAGTTATTCCCATCTACATGAGCTCCTAGATTTAGGATCTGTACCTCACACATCTGTATGAAATTCTAAGATCAAATAAACCATTCAGCTTATGTACCGAAAGGGCGTCAACTCTAGCAGTTGGCGTAACAAAGTCCCCGATCCCACTTCTCTGGTTTCCGCAGAATCGAATAGACCGCTCCCAACTATTTGATAGGGTTTTCGATCGTACCCTCCACGAAACGATTGGTGGCGACTTCTTGGCATCTACACGTATCACATGTCACTAGACCGCACTGAAGGTCGACTACGCATATCCAGCCGTTGCAATTTGGGTAATGGACCTTGGGAGAGGCTCGCGTCCGATCAGGCTTATGTCGGGCGGCCCATTCGCCCTCCTCCGCGGGAGGGTCGCGACAGTTACGACACCGTATCATCCTCAGACTAGTGGTCAGGTAAAGGTGTCAAATAGAGAAATCATAAGAATTTTAGAAAAAACAGTGAATATTTCTAGGAAAGATTGGTCAATGAAACTTGATGATGCTCTTTGGGCCTATAGGACAGCTTTCAAAACCCCAATTAGGATGTCTCCTTTTAGACTAGTATTTGGAAAAGCTTGTCATTTACCAGTAGAATTGGAGCATAGAGCATATTGGGCTTTGAAATTGTTAAATTTTGACTTGCAGTCTACAGGCGAAGGAAGATTGTTGCAATTGAATGAATTAGAGGAATTTCGTAATGAGACTTATGAAAATGCTCAGATGTACAAGGAGCGTACAAAAAGATGGCATGATAAGCAAATATTTAGAAGAGAGTTCAAAATTGGGCAAAAAGTTTTACTTTATAACTCTCGTCTTAAATTTTTTCCAGGAAAGTTACGATCCCGATGGTCTGGTCCTTTCACAATCACACAGGTGTTTCCATATGAAACAGTTGAAGTTGCAGATGATACCAAGGGCACATTTAAGGTGAACTGTCAACGTTTGAAGCCCTACTTTGAAAGTGGATACAACAAGCAAAAGACCACTGTCGCGACCCTCTTGAGGTTGTCGAGCTCTCGAGGGCTAATGGGCCGTCCTGTCTGGTCGGACGCGGGCCTCTCCCAAGGCCCATTACCCAAATCGCAACGGAGGTATGCGTGATCGACTTTCAGTGTAGTCTAGTGACATGTGCTAAGTGTGCATGCCATGGAGTCGCCACCAATCATTTTTTTAGGGTGTGATTGGACCACCCAATCGAATAGTTGGGAGTTTCTATTCAATTCTGCGAGAACCAGAGAAATGGTTTCGGGGACTTAGTTACACCAACTGTCAGAGTTGACGCCCTTTCGGTACCTAAGTTGACTGAATTTTCTAGCCTGAGATTCATGAGGATGAGTAAGGTATGAACCCTAAATCTAGAAATTCATGCAGATAGGAGTGATTATCCTAGCAATCACAATCAGTAATAAAATGCGCAACTCAAGGAATCTAGATATGCAAATAAATCACTTGGCATTCCTAGTAAGGCCCTATTTATCAATCACAGCTCAAGAATGATTTAGCTGTCCTAGCCATTCTACACACGATCTAACCTAAGAAAAGCATTAGGAAGCATCGAAGGAGTTCGAGAGTACTCACATGGGGTTCGCCGTGCCCTGGTTTGGTCTTGGACGAGCCGACCCGATTATATTTGGGGATCCACTCGGCGTTTTACACCATGAAATCATGTGAAACAAAAACGAAAATATTCAGCAAGGGGAATTTATTGTAGATGGTGGTCGATCTAATTGGACGTCAAGACTAAAAAATATGTAGAAATTTACAAATTAAAATACTCGAATGACATTTTTTTGCCAAATTCAATTCTATGCGTCGTGAAGAAACACATGCAATTGAAGTTGAATTTTGACTATTTATGAGTTCAAAATGAAAAGGAAATTAAAATAAAAATATTTACTATTTTCTATATTTTTACGACATCGAACGCTATTTTTCTTCATTTTTCATGTATTTTTCTATTTTTGGAAAATATTAAAAAATATGACAAATTATTTTTTTATCAAAAATGGTTCATTTAGCTTGGTCAAGGCTACCAAAGATGATTTTTTAATTTTTTTTAACTTTTTATAGATTTTTTTATGAATTTTTAAAAAATAAACTATGAAAGACTGATCAAAAATCAGGTGTCAACAACCACCATTGAACTTCATCCTCCAGAATAGCGATATCGAAGAGTTTGGCTAAAAACTATAAAGCAAACGCTTCTTGGGAGGCAACCTAAGCATTTTCATTATGTTTCTTTGTTAATGTTTTTAATTTTTTTTTGCAAAAACAAAATACAAAAAAATACAAAAAGTAAAAAAAATAATAATAATAATTTCTCTCTATTTTATGCGGGTTAATTTTCTTTCTCAAAGGATCAACAATTTGGAGTTCTCTTTATCAAGGCCATCAGTGGACACATCTTAAAACAAGGGGAGTTTTCTTGTTCATATTTTTATCTTGTCTTTCACATCGAGGACAATGTTTATTCAAGTTTGGGGGAGACAAAATCAACTCTTTTTTTTGTGTCATGATTCCTACTTTCTTTCATGGTTGCATTCCATATTGTGAATTTTTGCAATTCTTAGGAAAATTTAAATTTTGTTCCGACTATGTAAGTTAATTTTGATTCTGATTATGTTGATCCACTTACTGAGCACTAAAAGTCCTTAATTTTTTTGGGTTATGTGTGCATCCAAAGAAGATTCGTGTGAAGTGTATGATTTTCTTATATCTCACCCAAATCTTAGAATTTGTTTGATTTCTTCTTGAGGCGAAATCCTAAGCTACATCTGACTAAGAAAATGATTTAGGCAATTTTTTTTGGACCGATTGAGCCTTTCAAGCCAACCATATTTATTTATCTCTAGTCATCTTGTTGAGCCATAACTCTTAACCAATTTTTTTCATTGGCACCTACATGATTTTAGCCCAGCTTTTACAAAATTATATCATTATCCCATGCCCATGAACATGTTGATTTTTAGGATAAAAAAAATTATTTGAGCATAATTACAAGTTGGGAGGAAGGGTGGAGCATGAAAAAAAAATATTGCTATTGTTGTTTGAGGTATATTGTTAAAAAAATTGCTTTTATGGTTCCCTATCCAACTTTCAATTGAGTGAGCCTTTTGGATACTCAATGGGTTGGGAATGGTCATGTTATATCTGGAGGGACTTAGGGAGGAACTCCACCATAAAGCAATTGAAAAAAAAGAGAGAAAAAAAAAAAGAATGAATTGATGATGATAAGTGGTGGCAGAATGATTATGTTCAAGGAGTGAAATTGAGGATATTGGCATGAGCTCTAATTATATCCTAGAAATCAATGTGTTAATGGGCGATTTGAGCTTAAATTTACCTTTATCTCACCATTAGCCCAGCCTCACATTACAACCTGAGAAAGTCCTATTGATTTTTGGTTGGATGATTAGCTTACATTAGTGGAGAGAGGAATGAAAAGCAAACTTATGAGATTTGGTCATATTATTGAGAGTTTTTGAGAAGTTGCTTACTAATGTGAATTTATTTGGATTGCACATAATTTGAAAAGATGGGGATTCACACACACAATTGGATCGCATAATTAGAATTAGTCTTAACTTATTTTCAATGTTTGGATGAAATTTTTATTTTTCTTTGAATTGTAAATACGAACAATTATGGAAGAATGCTATGGAATAATTTGATATATGTTATTTGTTGCTTTTGTTCGAGGACTAGCAAAATGTCAAGTTTGGGGGTTTGATAACTCTATAAAAATAGAGTTATTTTATATATTTTGAGCAATAGATAATGTGACATATGGGAGAAAATATTTAGATTTCATTCTATTTATTCAAATTTTCTTTATTTATGCAGAATAATGAGATATGGAGAAGATAAGGAAAATAGAAGAGAATCAAGATGTCACCAGCAAAATTTTTAGAAGATTCCATTGTTTTTAGAATATCTCAATGTTATCCTTAGAGATTCAATTCTTTTTAGAATATCTTGATGTTATCTTTAGGATATTATTTGTTTATCTATAATGTTATTCTAGAGGGGGGATTAGTCTGTGTGGGACGTCAGGGTTTTGATCACTTTTTACTTTTTCTTCCATCGTCGTTCTTGGAGCTTTTGAAGTATTTTGAAGAGAAAACAAAGTGGTGACAGATTTCTTGTTCTTTGATTCAAGATGTTTGATTTATATTTTTGCTTATTCTTCTTCTTCTTCTTCTTCTATAATGTTCTAATTTTCTTTCGTTAGGGCTACGATGTAGCCTGATCATGATTATATGAATTTCATGATGTTCATGTTTTGCAAGTGATTTCATTCATGTGAGTTATATATTATTATGCTTTATGCTTTTAAGTGACTGGCCACCACTTGAATGATCCGATGTGCATGTTTGAGACTGAAAAGTGATAATATGCAATTGCTCTTTATAATATAACCATGAATTACAACGTGGATAAAAATATACCATGTTATTTGTGTAGCTTTCGGTGATAAGATGATCCAAAAGACTCATTGTAAACCGGGAATATTCACAGATTTTGATGCACTTATGTTTATTTAAATTCACATAGAGATATAGTGGATTGATAAACTGAGTAGGTTTATTATGCCTAGACATAGGATAGTAAATAGCAGAGGAAATTCCGCTATCACATGTTTGATGTCGTTCTTGTGTACATAAAGATCTGAAATTCATGTCTAGTGGTTACGGTGAAATCGGTGCTCTAACATATTTATTTGATTGATTTTATCACATCTAATTCTGAACTTTAATCTTTAAGATTGTCAATTTTATTTTATTCTCAATTCTATTTTTATTTGTTAGATAAATTTTAGAATTAGTCCATTTTTAGTATTTAATTAGTTTATTAATCATCAATCTCTGTGGGACGATATCTTTTCTCATCATTATATTACTTGTTCGACATGTACACTTACGTTGGGAATTTTGCGAACAAAGCGCGACAAACCGAGGAAGTAGGCCAAGATAACCCATCAATCAGCCTCGTGATCTAGAATCTTCTTGTATCTAGGGTTTCCTAAGAGACTCTAAAATGACACAAGTGTAATATGCAAGAGGAAAATATTTCCCTGACAGTCTAATAATATTGTGAGTTATTTCTGACCGTATATCCACACACCATCACCACATCTATCACATAAAATACTCATTAACTGAAAAATCGTGGGGTCAGAAATAATAACAGTATTGTCAGAATGTCAGGTTCGCAGCTTTCTATGAAAATGTACATATAGATATTTTAGAGTACTCCTGGGGACAATATAGAAAATATCCACTTATTTAGCTTTCCATTAATCTCAATGGTTAGAATCAACTGTAGATTTAAGATTGCAAGTGAAGGGTTCTTGTTCAATAGGGTTCTCCCCTCATTATATCATCTACAAATAAAAACAAAACTTCAGAGCAGCTCTCTCTCTCTAGAATTGCTGGTGTTATTGTGAGTGAGGCTATCTTGGGAAAGAATTTTTTAAAGCGTCGCGGGTAATGAATGCTAGATCAGCCGGATGGGGATCCAAGGCAGGGGAGAGCCAACCCATGACACTGGAATGTGAATCCCTCAGCTTGCCCTGACAATGGACAGAACTCCGTATTCCTTACTCGGCAAGTCATTGGATCAATTATGTCGTGCCCACTTTGGCGTTGCTTTGCGGATGAACTTAAGGAGGAGTTATATTGTCTTTTCGCTGCCATTTCTTCCCCCAAGAATGGCTGCATACGAGGTTGGATCGTCCTTCACCAAAATGTGGCTTGCCATAAGAAAGCACGGACACTTTTCGGCGCATTCGTGTCAAGAGTGTCGGATGCGTGTCGAAAATCAACACACGACCCACACTTGATCAATAGGTGTTAGACATCTATCATGTGGCCAGCGCTCCGAACGCGCTAGCGACATGTGAGTCCAGTATCCGACATTTCACCCGACATGCATGATGTCAATTTTAAACATTTTTAATAAATTAATGATCAAAATATAGATCTATCAAAAATAAATATTTAAGTCATGTACCCAGCCACCCCAAATTTAATATACCTAGCCAATCCCAAAAAACCATAATTGTAAAAAATGATAATTTTATATATGACGTGTCGCAATTCACTATTTTTTTTTTCAGAAATGAGATGTTAGCATGTCGTGTCGCATGCCGGTATTAGTGCTACTTAGAATGGCAATGGCAGAGATAACGACAATGTTCACATCGAATTCACCTAAGCCAAGCAATGGACACATACCCTTCGTCGTTGGGGAGTGGTGATACCAGGGGTGAACCAAAAAAAAATCATGATTTCCACCCAAACCGGACTGAACCGTACCCAACTGACTGATTTTAGATGTTACCCGGCGGTTACCTTTTTAATTTTCAGGAACCGGTGGGTATCAGTTCGATTCATAATTTCGGGTATGAACTATCCAACTGGATTGGTCCTTTTATATAATACAAACATATATTCTTTTAATTGAAGTGGAGAGCACCAGTTTTAAAATGACGAAAAGGCCCCCATACACATACATGCCTTATATAAGCACTTCGTTTCGGACCAACTTTTCTCCTCACTCCTAGTCATTTTTCTTTGCACAAATCATGGGGTTTTTCCAAAAATCCAAGATGGCCTCCTTGTTCAAAGCCATCTTCCTCCGTTTTTTCCTATATCATACGAAAGCAGAAAATTTTGGTATTTTCACAAGCCAGACTTGGTCGGGATTAGGCTCGGGAGCAAGGTTGTGAATCCTAGTATGCAGGGGCTAAGATTTTCGAAACCTAATTTAAACTGATCGAAGCTTTTCTCCGGTCCTTACAATCCAAAATATTTTATACGAACTAAAATTCAATTTAATTCTCTTTTATTGAATTCAAACACTTTACGAGAGTTAAATTTCTAAGACATCACAATATGCCAAAGTCCCAAGCTGAGTCCTTCTCCTTCAACCGCTACGGACTAATTCCCTTTTCTTTTTTAATTGATATTGGTGCTCGGTATAATCGAAATCGAGATCCAATCGAGAATCGAACCGGACCTGTGGTTTGGTTCTCGAATGGATCAATGGAACGAGCAGATGGTTCATGATTCGCATTTTGTGAAACCGATCCCTAGCATGTGGTTCTTAATTTTAAGGTGGAAATCACCCATTCTGGAACCGATCACCCTAGGTGATACCACTGCAATAGGTTTCCATATCCTTCTTGTCCATTTTGTCCTTCATTTGTGTTTTTTGGGAATTTTTTTGTTTGTTTGTGTTATCAAGGTTTATCAAATATTCGTTCAGTTTTATCTTTTAGCGTTTAATGGCTACAAGGTTGTCACAATGCTACTTAACATCAACTTAACGGTCTAATTACCATTTTCATTATTTTTCCAACGGAAGGGTTAAATGAAACGAAGAAGTATATAGCCGTGAATCTAAATGGAAAGAAAATAAAAAGTTTAGAGAATAAATTGAACAAAGTAAAAAAGTTTAGGGAGTACCGATGCTTTTATCTGATGGAATTTGAGTGAGATAGAATATGGATGAAATATGAAGTTTGATTGAGACGGTAAAAACTCTTCTCATTCTTAACGCTGCTACTAGCTCTTGGTAAAAAATGAAAAATCAAAGGTTAGAATTAGAACAAATGTCCCAATATTTTCTTTCGATAATCTTGGGGCAACGATGCAAAGACTTGGCTACTTTTTCAGACACAATGCAAGCGAAAATTAGTGAAAAAAAGTCTTGAACCTATTGTACTTATACCAACTTAATAAATCTTTCAACTTGACCAATTAAATCCTAAATCTTTTGATGATTGATTAATTCAGTCCAAAGGCTTTCAATATTGTCAATTCATTCCTAAACCTTTCAATTATGTTAGTCAGCACTAGTCATCCTACGTGGCTCTGTGAGCACTGACATGGACAACTCTTAATTTTTTTTTTTACTTTTGTTATTTTTCTTTTTGCATTATTTTCTTCCTTCCTTTTTTGTAATCATGGGTTGGCAACTCTCGCCTGATTAAGGTGAGGGCGTAGCAGCCTTCGTTGGCGAGGGTGCGGAACGCCCTTGCCTGATTTGGGCCAGGGCTGCGACCCTTACCCTTTTGCTAGTGAGAGCGTCATAATTGTCACCTTGATCTGGGTGAGCGCACCGAGGTCGGAATGGGCACAAATGCTAGAATTAGGACATTTTTTTAATAGTCTTTCCCAATACAAGCTTTTATGGGATTATTGCCAACAATTCTTACATATTTTAAATTGTTAGCTTGAAGGTTGATTTTCTTCAAAGTTGAAAAGACATATGACCCCTCATTCCTTCCTTCCGTTTCCATATGGATGTAGCTGTTGCCAAAGGGTTCTCTGTATGCTATTTCAAAATGCATGAAGAGACAAAAACTTCAGAGGATTGAACTACCCAGTCCAGCGAAAAACGATAAATAAACAAAATAAGATTGAGCTACCTCTTGATACATTCTCTCTCTCTCTCTCTCTCTCTCTCTCTCTCTCTCTCTCTCTCTCTCTCTCTCTCTCTCTCTCTCTCTCTCTCTCTCTCTCTCTCTCTCTCTCTCTCCTTTGCCTAAATCACACATGTGTGATACTAGCTTCCCCACCTCCCCAATCCCTTTACGAGCAGAACCGCATGCTTATTGACTACCTCTTAGCGTTATCAATACATTGAATAGATAGTTTTATGTTTTTTTTTATCTCTTTCCAATCAAAAATATGTGTTTTTTGTCTTGGCTTCCTTATACGCTGAAAAAAAGTTTCGTTTAACACCCCGCTCATTCATCGATTTTAACAAATAAAATAAAGTGTTAATACCACGAAAAATCTCAAACTGGTACACCTGTGACAAATTTATCCCGAATTATTTTTTTTACCACGAAAAACTCCAGACTGGTATATTTGTGATAAATTTATCTAAAACTATTTTTTTACCATCAAAAATCCTGAACCGGTACATTTGTGACAAATTTGCCTTAAACTAATTTTTTTAACAATGAAAAACCATCAAACTTGTACACCTGTAACAAATTTACACTTCGTTAAATTCAGTTAATATTATGAAAAATTCCAAATTGATACACATGTGACAAACAGAGGGTAAAAATCCTAAACTCGTACACTCATGAACTGTTACATGCCATCTAACTCAGCAATTTAGCGGTTCAATTTAACGAAAACTAACTGAGGGTAAATTTATCACAGATGTATCAATTTGGGGTACATTTATCACAAATGTATCAGTTTGAGGATTTTTACGGTGAAAAATTGATTTGGGGTAACTTTATCACAAGTGTACTAGTTTGAGATTTTTCGGGGTATTAACCCTAAAATAAAATAAACTCGTCAAGATATTCTGAGTCACTCTGGTTCTGGCATTGAGGAAATTTTTTGGGTGTAGATAGTTCTGCAAAATTTTGTAACTAGTTTGTTTATTAGTTAAATTTATAGTTGACAGCCAAGAGCGAAAACCACGCTAATATTCCACCTGGAATTTGGTAGAAGAGCGAAAATCGAACCCACCGACAGCAATTTTACGAACTAGTAGAGGCTACCGCCTACCGGCACTACCCAGCAAAGCGAAAATTGAACTTCAAACTTTTTGGGCTTTTTTTTTTTTGGAGAAAAACTTTTTGGGCTTTTGAAACGTCGCTTTTGTTCGACCACAAAAAATAAAAAACCGTGGCCTCTGTTTTTTTTTTTTTTTTTTTGCAGTTCAGTCCTTGAATTTTTTTCGAATTTATGCATTATGAATCCTTCTATGAGGTGTTCGAATGAAATTGCTAATGTGATAGTTAAATAGCTGTTAAGCGCCTAAATGTTGCTAACAACGTAACACGGTGCCTGTGGAGAAAAGTGTCATAAAAGGCATAAACATATTGCATTAGTGCCAATTTAGTCTAAAATCTTTTTTTGATGTCAATTCAGTCCTAAACCTCTTTCATTAGTGCCAATTAAGTCTTAAACATTTTTATTGATTCCATTCAGTACTAAACCATTTAGTACTGACCAAATTCCACAAGAACAAAAAAACCTAGGAATAAACAAATTAATTCTCTCTGGTTTTGTCCATCCAGAATTAAAAAAAATTCTGCATTAGCATCAGTCATGAAGGACAATAAAAAGGTCATGAAGGACAATTGATATCTACGCCAACGATTTTTAGCCAAAATTGAACGAATTGACTCAATTAGTATAAATACAAAAAAATTAAAAACGATTTTTATTGATTCACATTGTTTTATTTAAAATATCAAAAAAATTAAAAACAATGTCTGCATTAGCATCAGTCATGTCATGAAGGACAATTGATGTCACGCCCCGACTCTCGAGCCCGCGACATCCCTTGCCAAATCGCCACGAGGTCATAGAGATAGCTTCCCAGGCACGCTATCGACCTATCACTTAACTACGCATGCGGAAACGTTTAAACCTCCTGACATCAAACAATCAAGGAATAGAATAGCAGGAATCAAACACCACAACTTATTCACTCGAAATAAGAATAAACAATTATACACAACGGCAGACGTGCGAGCATAACCCCATACTTCGGGGCGACTAAACAAGACCTAAAAAGGTCACTTGGTCAGGTGAGGTCAACTACTCACTTTCTTCAACAGACTACTCCGACGGCCAATCCTTGGCGTTCACGAGACTTCGCCACTTGGGACCTGAAAATGTTATCCCACGACGGGGTGAGAATAAATCTCAGTGAATCAAGCCTAAGCTCGGTTAGGAAACTGATTCGCCGAGGGCATCCTAACATCAGTCATACAAGATCACATAGGCACGTAAAACAGCCTCACAAACAACAATATAACAACCATCCACATGCACACTTACCAGCCTCAGCCACACATAATGCAATGCTTGACTCGACTCAACAGTCAAACCAATCAATCACTCAATCACAGCATTACATCCACCAGTATGCACACAATACAATAATAACTCGAACACAAGCGAGTATGAACGTCCGTCTTCCTACTCCATTTGTCCCATTACAAATTTCGTAGTCGGGATACGCTCACACTAACCCATGCACAAAGTTACATTGTATTCAATCCTTTTTTTTTATTAACGGTGATCGTGCCCACGGCACCAGAGAGGATCTACGCGAAAGAGGGCGTGATTCGACTCTCCCAATAACGCGATCCAACACCTTAGTACGATCCAGCGTCTCACCGGCAGCACCGGTCTACGTTCCTTTACTCTCGGCAACGGCTACTACAAGCGGTGTATCCAGTGTACCCATCACGGCACCAGCAAGTAGGCATCCCTAAACGGGGCGTCGGTCCAACACCAGTTGCGACCGGCATCCGATAATCCCTTAAAACCGTACGTCTGGCACGGGGCATGAATTATCGTGCTTCTGGCAAGTTGTATAGTTCCTTACAAATCATAGAACACGAACTTGCCAGGAACCTCATTGTTTTTCCCTCGTATGACCATATATAATACATCCAGCAATCAACCATTTTCATTATCTTTGGTTAAGGCCGGATGCTCACACAGGCATGTAAAAGTCTCAGCCAAAGGCCATTTTCGTGCTAAAATATGTCATTTGACTTCACACTCAGTCATATGCACATGCCGACTATCCACTAGTCATAGCAACCATACACAGGGAGATTAACCCTCGATCAACAATTAACAGTGAAAGAACATTCACTACACCCAATCAGGCATTTCAGTGAAGCGATTCAATCAACGAAGCCATAACTTAATCCCGAGTAATCAAACTCAATCAAATAATATCCAACTCAATTCATGCCATGTTATTTATTAATCGATTCAATTTAGCACATTGATCGCTCGCTCGTCTCTGGCCTATCGCTCACTCGCGATCACACAATGGCAATCCATTGCCCAATCAATCAATCAATTAGCAATAATTAGCCACAGACAATTCAATCAATCCGGCTAACCTAATCGATCGGCCATTTAACCAAATCCCAATTTCTATTTAGACCGGCCCCGATCGTGTACCTAGATTTCACAATTAACAAAACGGCTAATCCTAGGCACAATTAGCGCCCTAACCAAGGATTAGGGTCAACTCACATCCAATTTAAGCTTGGGCAGTCTCTACGGCGTCGACACGAGCGGCGACGAACTCACGAACTTCGGTGAGGCTAGGAATTCCTCTCGATGTCTCACGGATCACGGCTCAACTTCCTCGGACAACGGCCCAAACCCACGGCCCATGGGCCACAACTCTCGACCAACTTGGCCCACGGACCTGGCACGAAGGCCCAGCCACCCGGCCCATGCCACAGGCCATGGCCCAGGTCAGAACAGGCCACGGCCCAGTACGTTGGCCCACGAACCAGGCCCAAAACAGGGCAGGGGCGACGGCGGGGCTGAGGCGGCCGAAACGGTGGCCGACGGCGGGCGGCCGGCTGAAGGGTCGGCGGCGGAGGCTTGAGGGGACTTCGGGGAAGCTGATGGAAGCGACGACGGTGGCGAAGGGCGGCCGGAGGCGGCTGAACCGGCGGCGAACAGAACCGGGTGGAGGCAGGGGTCTCGCGCGGCCGAACAGGGGAAGGGCTTCGGGCGACTTCCCGGCCACCACGAGCTGCGGCGAGCTCCGCCGAGCTCAGGTAAGTTAGAGGGAAGTCCAAGGAGGCCGAAGGAGGTGGCGGTGCACGGCGGTGGCCGCCGGTCAGGCGGGATCTGAAGAAAAACTGAGCCGACAACCGAAACAGGGGTCCGAGGCTTTCGGGGCTGATTCTGGCGGCTCCGGCGGGGTTGGGTCGAGGGTGTTGAGGGGAGGCCGGTGGGTGTCGCTGAGGTGGTGGCCGTCCTCGGTGGGGCCACGAACGACCGGAGGACGAGCGGAAGCTCTCGGGTCAGGGGCGGTCCGAAACAGGGGGCTGGGTTCCGCGGCTATTCGCGGCCGTCCGACGAGCGACGACGGCCGTGGAGGGGTCGGGGGTGACGGCGAGGTGCTGTTGAAGGTGATGGCCGTCCGTGATGTGGTGGTGGCGCGCCTAATCCGACGGGAGGAGGGAGATGATGTTCGGTCGTGAGGTGCAAGAAGAAGAAGAAGGGAGGGGGGTGTCGTCCGCGCACGAAGGAGAGAGAGAGAAAGAGACGTGAGAGAGAGGGGTCCACCTTGGACTTTTGGGGCAATTTTTGTCCTATATACAAAATATCTAAGGGCAAAACGGTCAATTGATAAATCGGGACTGAAACGAATTTTCGGTACAACGGACGAAGGGTGCTTTTGGTAATTTCATGGGCTAGGCTCGATCGGGATTAGGCTCGGGTCGCGAGGATTAAAATCCTAATTTACGGCGACTAAGAATTCGAAACTTAATCTAAACCGACTGAACTTCAGAATTCGTCCAAACGCCGTCTCTTTCAGTCTTTTCGATCCAATATAATTTATCGACTGAATTTCGCTCTTAATCCATTTTATCGAATTCAGGGACTTTACCAAAGTCGGATTTCCAAGGCGTCACAATTGATATCTACGCCATTAGCCAAAATTGAACGAATTGACTCAATTGGCATAAATACAAAAGATTTATGACTAAATTGACACTAATGCAAAAGGTTTTGGACTGAATTGATATTAATAAAATACTTAGAATTGAATTGGCACCAATACAAAATGTTTAGGACTGAATTGGTATCGAAAAAAGATTTAGGACTAAATTGATACTAGTACAATAGGTTTATGACTTTTTTTACACTTTTTCCGGTGCTTGCGTGGCTTTACGAATTTAAAGAATTAAAAGAATAAAGGCAAGGGTTTGAAAGTTAAGATAATGGGAAACTCATATTTCAGCTTGCTTCAACAAAGAGAGGGTGATCATTATGGCGGTCTAAAACTATTATCCAGAGGAAATGAATCTAAAACTATTATCCAGGGGAGATGAACATGTAATTATAAACGAACTTGATAAAATAATACGAAAATAGAAATTATAAGTTTTATAGCAATGGATATAAAGAACAGAACTATGCAGTGCTTCTATCAAAATATAAATAGATGCGAGTAGCATAACAGAAAGTAACGCGAAATAGTTTATAGGGGTTCGACTTTTGTTAAACCTAGCCCACTCTTTCACAGTAATTGCCTACTGGCTAGATTCCACTAAGTAATCAAATGAGCAATTACAGAAAAACGTAATAGTTAATGCTCAAGCACTTTAACATAATCAAGTACTGCTTTTACCCAAAGCTTTCTCGTTCTACACACTTTTGAATTCTGTACAACACCTACCAAAAGATCTCAAAGATAAGCTCGAAGAAGATAATTTAGAATATGTGTAGTTCTCTCGAAATATGACAAATTCTTGATTTCTCATGCTCTACTGTGCCTTGTGCTCCTTAAAAATTCCTCGATATCCAGCTTCCCGCTTCTTAGAATTGCCTCGATGATCAAACTCCACACTAACAGTTCGTTGATTGATAAACAAAGATCAAGTATCCGTTAGGGTTGAAAGGTTAGCGATTTGAGAGTATTTGCTTGTCAATGTAATCAAATCCTTAAATCCACAAATCAGGCTTCTAAGAAATGAAATGATCCTGGGGTGATTGCCCATCAAGTAAGATTTATCTTGTGGAAAGTTATGGAAGATCTTTACGATTGATGGACAACAATATAACTTAGAAAAGAAATACCAATCAAATCTTGAGTCATTAGTGAGAGATATTTTGCCATAAAAATAATAAGATTAAGTTTTTTAAAAAAAAAACTTTGAAAATTGCATGAATATTCAGAATATGTCTTGCCACAATTGAACAATGATATCTTGAGAGTCTGCTTTTGTTCACGTAAACTTATACAGGATGTAAGCATTTTGCAAATTAAATATATAAGGCAAAGTGTCCTCAAAGTACTTCACATAGTCTTTTCAAAATATTATAACAGTATTGTCAACTTCAAAATCTAATAGAATTTCTCAATAGCAGCCCTCGTGAGTTTTTGCCGTGTTACCAACCAGTAGAGACACCGACTAGGGGCCACAACCTTGCCTATGGTAGCCTCTTTTTCTCGCGCACATGTCCTAAAATTTGGATAAACATTTAGGATTAATTTCATTAAAATTTAGGGACCAACCTTAGTTCCTAGCAAAAATATTTAAATCATTTTTCATATAGTTTGTGTTTAGATTAGTTTAATTTTAGCAAGCATCGCATCTACATTAAATTGAACCGGCTAGAGATCACATTGTGGCCATCGTGTAAAAATCACGTGATGAAGCACTTTGATGAAAACATCCACTGAAGACCCCAAAACATCTGGCCACCGAATATTTGATGTCGAAACTTGAAAGATCAGGTTAAATAAGGTAATATAAAATCCATACGAGCTGATGTTTGAGAAACATCAACTGAAGTGACCAACGCTTGATGGGAAAAGCCAATGAGAGGATTTTTATATTCTCGGGAATAGTATACTGCTGTGTCAGAGTATAGTAGAAAATTGCCAGCATGAAACAGTAGCTCAACACCTAAAATTTTAGGTAAGTCTAGTCTGACTTGAAAAAAACTACTCCAATGTGAGGACAAGATGTCCCATCGATTTCCGACGGCTCTTTTGTTTCTTCATAGATGCTCAAACGACTAGAATGCTAAGGTTATATAAGGAGGAGCTTGTGAGGCCAAGATAGAACCAAAAAAAAAAAAAAAAACGATTTATTGCAGTGGCTGAGTAAGATAGTGTGATTTATCGCACAAAAGATCAGTTCATGTATTGTTTGTAACTTGTGAGGCAATTTATTGGTGTATTCCAGCCTGTGTTGTAAATGCTACTTGTGTGGAGTGGACGTAGGCTTGGTGTATATGCTAAATCACTATATATCTGGTATGCCAATCTTTTCTAAGTCTATTTGCACATACTCATATATTGTTTCGTAAAATATTTGCTCATCTGATCTTTTTTCATATTGACATTTGGTTTGCAAATTAATTAAAAAAGTTTCAAAACAACCTATTCATCCCCTCTATGTTGCATTGTTAGTCTAATAAAAATACTTTCGAAATCGTACCTCTTGAATTTTTCAATATTTTAATAAACTAATATATATTTATTTTTTATTTTCAATTTTTTAATTTTTCTAATTTTATCTTTTCTTTTTTCTTCTTTCTTTGCCAGTGGCTGACCATGGCGACAATCGGCCAGAGGCAAGGACTAGCTTGTTCAAGGCTGGCGAGCTCGTGGCCTCGCTAGACGAGCTCGCCAGAATCTGGCCAGGGCAAGCCTCGCCGCCTTGGGCAAACTCCTCTTCGCTTGTGTCGATCACCAACTGTCGTCGTGGTTGGCCACTGGCAGAGAAGGAAGGGAAAAAAAGTAAACTTTAAGTAAAATTAAAAATTATTAATTTTTTTCCTCAAATGAAGTGTGACGCCCTGAAAATTCGCCTTTTGTAAATCGCCTAAATTCAATAAAAAAGGAAATGAAATTGAATTTAGGTTGGCACGAAATTTTGGATCGTAAGGAATTAAGGGACGAATTTTGGACGATTCCCGAAATGTCAGTGAGTTTAGACTAGGCTCGGTAATATCGGTTACCGCAAATTAGGATTGGAATCCTCGCACCCAAGTCTAATCCCGACTGAGCCTAGCCTGAGAAAAGATCAAATTACCCCTTCGTCAGTTGAGCCAAAATTCGTTCAGTCTCGAATTGTGAATTTACTCTTTTTCCCTCCAATTATTCACAAGAGGCCAAATAATTCAAACGTTATGGGCCCCCCTTCTTGTCACAATCCAATCCCCACCAGCCCATCAACTTTTGGGTCAAGTCTCACCAACTCTCTCTCTCTCTCTCTCTCTCTCTCTCTCTCTCTCCTCCGCATGTTTCCTATTCACGTAGGAACCCCTAGTAGAACATCTTCCTCCAAGGTCCTCATCTTCTCCTCGTAGGTTGTTATCGCTCCACCACCACCACCACCTTCAGATGCCTCCACCACCCAGTCGCCACTGTCCTGGCCATTGCACACCGCCGGAGAGTCCCAAGACATCTCTATCGGCCGCCTGCCCTGCTTCGGGTTCAGTGGGTGTTTTGAGCCCCGACCGGCTTGCGCCGCTCCCAACCGCCTACCACCACTTCGTCGTCGTCCTCCGCCTTCATCATCAACCTCTTGACCACCTCTTGCCGATCGTTACCTCCCAGAGCCGCCGTGGAAGCCCCGGACCTGAGCTCCCTCGTTTGGTGCCTTGTTTTGGGCCGAGTCTGTTCTAGAACTCTTTCGGCCGTCTTCGCCTCGCTCCGCCGCTCCCAAGCCGCCGTCAACAACCATCCTCGACCCCTTGACGTTCCCCAAAGCCATCGTAAATCGATCGCCGCCCGTAAAGCCTCGAACCGACTTGGAATCCATCTCCCTTATTTCTCGGCATTAGGTCTCCTATTCTGCTCAGCTGCTATTCGCAGCTGTCAAGCCGTCTCCGACCACCATCCCCGCCTTCTGCTGGTCCCGAAGGTCGTTCTCAGTTGCCTAGTAAGTCCTCAAACCTTTCTCAGACCTTCCTCAACCCGTGAGGCTGAGAAACTCCACAAACAACTTCATTCCCCTATTTTTCCACTGTTGACCGGTTCTGTTTCAGCCCTTCGCTGGTCACCAGAGCTCCGCCGTCGCCGCCAACCCTTCGCTGGACCTCCGCGACGTGCCTCAGCCCTTTTCAAGTCGGGTTGCCACTCAAAACACTGAGAAACCTGAGAGACCAAAGGGAAACCGAGAACCGTCATCGTCGCCGTTACTGCCGAGGATCGTCATCGCCATTTCGCTGTGGCCATGCCGTTGTTGTCGCTGCCCGAGCTCGATTAAGGAGTGAGTCGACCTCTAATCCTTGTTTAGGGCGCTAATTGCGCCTAAGATTAGTTAATTAACTCGTTATGGTGTTTAGATAGTTCAATTGCGGTCGGGTTAGATAGAAACATGGATTAGGTTAAATGACCGTAATTAATTAAGCTAGTCGGATTAGCTAGGCCGTCTGTGGCTAATTGGTGATTAGAATTGATTGATTGGTTGATTGGGGAATCGATTGCCTTTGTTTGATCGCGAGCGAGTGATAGTTCAGAACCAAGTGATTGATCGATAACTTAACGAAATTGGGATTCATCATTGTCATTTGATTAATTGAATTGGCTAATCGATTGATTAATTGACTGCTTGATTGAGTGCAGTGGATTGATTGTCATGTGTTACGATTGAGGTTCTGTATGTTTCATCGTTCGTGTTAGGCACAAGTCTAATTGTGAAATTGTGCATTCATATAACTTGTGTGGAATTAAACTACATGATTTAGCATGAAAACGGCCTTGGGTCAAGTCTTTGAGCACGTTCGTATGAGCATCCGGTCTTAATCAAATATGATAAAATTGATTGGTTATCAGATGTAATGTATGGTTATATGATGGGACGATGAGATTCTTGCCAAGGTCCTGACAAGATTGTACCGTGTCAATCGAAAAAATATGACTTGTTGGATGTGTCGCGACCCTCTTGAGGTTGTCGGGCTCTCGAGGGCTAATGGGCCGTCCTGTCTGGTTGGACGCGGGCCTCTCCCAAGGCCCATTACCCAAATCGCAACGGAGGTATGCGTGATCGACTTTCAATGTGGTCTAGTGACATGTGCTAAGTGTGCATGCCATGGAGTCGCCACCAATCATTTTTTTAGGGTATGATTGGACCACCCAATCGAATAGTTGGGAGTTTCTATTCAATTCTGCGAGAACCAGAGAAATGGTTTCGGGGACTTAGTTACACCAACTGTCAGAGTTGACGCCCTTTCGGTACCTAAATTGACTGAATTTTCTAGCCTGAGATTCATGCGGATGAGTAAGGTATGAACCCTAAATCTAGAAATTCATGTAGATAAGAGTGATTATCCTAGCAATCACAATCAGTAATAAAATGCCCAACTCAAGGAATCTAGATATGGAAATAAATCACATGGCATTCCTAGTAAGGTCCTATTTATCAATCACAGCTCAAGAATGATTTAGCTGTCCTAGCCATTCTACACACGATCTAACCTAAGAAAAGCATTAGGAAGCATCGAAGGAGTTCGAGAGTACTCACATGGGGTTCGCCGTGCCCTGGTTTGGTCTTGGACGAGCTATCGAGCTCATGCCGACCCGATTATATTTGGGGATCCACTCGGCGTTTTACACCATAAAATCATGTGAAACAAAAACGAAAATATTCAGCAAGGGGCATTTATTGTAGATGGTGGTCGATCTAATTGGACGTCAAGACTAAAAAAGATGTAGAAATTTACAAATTAAAATACTCGAATGACATTTTTTTGCCAAATTCAACTCTATGCGTCGTGAAGAAACACATGCAATTGAACTTAAATTTTGACTATTTATGAGTTCAAAATGTAAAAGAAATTAAAATAAAAATATTGACTATTTTTCTATATTTTTACGACATCGAACGCTATTTTTCTTCATTTTTCATGTATTTTTCTATTTTTGGAAAATATTAAAAAATATTAAAAAATATGAAAAATTATTTTTTTTTATCAAAAATGGTTCCTTTAGCTTGGTCAAGGCTACCAAAGATGATTTTTTAATTTTTTTTAACTTTTTATAGATTTTTTATGAATTTTTAAAAAATAAACTATGAAAGACTGATCAAAAATCAGGTGTCAACAGGATGCACGCCATTCTGTGTTATTAGTTTGATTGGATGCTGGTCGCAGCTTGTGACGGACCGAAACCCTATAGGAACTCCTGATAACTCTATGCCGTGTCAATCGGAACCACATGGACTACTGGATGCAATCGCCAAAAGTAAGGGACGATGTCTAGTGGCGCCAATAGAGTACCAATTGTCTAGTGTGCTAGGCACCAACTGTTGAGTGTGTCGTCATGCCTTATACCCTAATAAATTGCTTCTCATGGTGTCCTGCATGTGTGAGTTGATGTGATGCTTTGCCTTGATTGGGCTGTTTGACTATCATGTCGTCTCTACATCGTATTTTATGTGGCTTCCTAGTGGGTAAGTTGCATGTGACTAGATATCTATTCTGCGACGATATGTCATGTTTGTTTGGTAGGATATCCTGGGCGAATCAACGTCCTAGCCGAGCTTAGGCGTTGACTTCACTGAGATTTATTTCTCACCCCGTCGTAGGCTAACATTTTTAGGTCTCAAGTGATGGAGCCTCGCAGATGCTAAGGTGTGACTGAGGAGTAGCCTTTTTGAAGTAGATGTGGAGTTAACCCTACCCCGACCCTTTGTCTCTTTTTGAGGTCTTAGAGAGCCGCCCTGAAGAATGGGGTTGTATGTTGTTGGCTCTATAGGGTTAATTAACATCTACTTTTGGTTAATGTAATGAATTGCCTTTTTGCCGAGTTGGTTGTGATGCTTTCCTGCTTCACCATCCCTATTGATCTGTTTGAGAGAAATGCACGTTCCGCATGTGTATTATGTTTATAGGTCGATAGCGAGGCAGTAACGCTATCCTTCGTGACCTAGTGACGATTTGGTAAGGGATGTTGCATGCTCGAGAATCGGGGCGTGACATAAAGTCATGAATTGAAATCAAATATTCAATACGTTTTCAATCACATATCACTAAACATAGAAAAACTAAGCATTTTTTTAAGAAAATGATTTTTGGAGGAGCATTTTCCTTTATTTGGAGTCATGCGGCATCTATTTTCGTTTTGATATATTGACGTGTAGTTCTATGCTCTCAATGAATCAAATTGAACTAGTGAAAACTTACTACGTTTTGCTACATCGTACCCCATAAAAAGCGACCCTTTTAAGGTGTCATTTATTTCTCGAAAAATGAAATATCTGAAAAATATTTTCTTCAAAACGATTACTTGTATTGTTTAGAAAAGTAAATAAATAGATATTTACATTATAGACGAATTTTTCTCGATAATTAGAAATATTTTATATTTCCTAATTATTTCAAGCAATTTAAGCTAGCATTTTAGGACAATATTTTTCAAATGGTTCATTTTTCACGAAACAAACAAAGCCTAAGAATGCGTTTGCTTCTATGCATTTGTTTCGCCGAAAACGAATGATTTGAAAAATATTTTCCAAAAAATAATTGCTTAGATTGAATAAATGAAAAATATTTTCATCGTGTACGAAAATGTTCAAACAAAAATCATAGTCGATTTCGACCCAAAAAAATCATAATCAATAATGAAAATATTTTTTATGAATTAAGTATTTCAAGCGATATAAATGATCATATCTCGAAAGATATTTTCAAATCATTTGTTTTTCACGAAATAACGGACCCTAAGTCTTGTTTTTTATAGCACTCATTCAAAGTATATTTTGAGAGTTGACACAAAAAATGTATATATATTTTAGATCACCGTATTTATGCTTTTTTCTTAAATAAATCCTATATGTAAAAGATTTGAATATAGAGAGAAACTACTCCCAAGCGTCCCTACCGGTTACCTGCTCCCCCGGTCAAAAAAAAATTATGAACCGACACCTAATTTTTTTTATCAACCGACACCTAATTTTACAATGAAAATTACACACAAAAAAAAAAAGGCAAAACAAAACGTAAGGTGACGAAAAGACAGAGCACTGAGTAGCAGCTGGAACTGAAAGGCTGATGCTAGAGAGGGAGAGAGAGATGGAGTGACGAAGAAGGCTCTCCTCCTCCTTCAACAAGTGTTCGCTTTCTCTCTCGACACCTCCCGCTACTGCACTCGCATTGGCATCGCACTGTCTCCGCACTCGCCACTGATCTCTGCTTCGACGCCCAGAATCGCGAGCCGCGAGCGGAGGATCGAGATCATCTCGAGCGAGAGAGGACGGCATGGAAGCGAATGCAGGATTGGTGGCCGGATCTTACAAGAGGAACGAGCTGGTTCGGATACGCCACGACTCCGACAGCGCGGTTCGTCTCTTCAGTCACCGTCCCCTCGTATCTTCACATTTCTGTCGAGCGTCTTCTGTTTGCTTCCGGAGCTTCGTCTTTCGCTTCGGTTTTGGTTCGCCTGCTTTGGAACTCGAAGTTAGCAGTCTAGATCCCGGCACTGCTGTAGGGTTTTAGTTCCGAGGCGCCGTGAATCGTTGCAAACTCTGGTTGTGGAGCCTACTTTGGGAAGATCGGTCGCTCCTTACAAGCATTTATTGGAACGATCGAGTATTTCTTGTAATTTCTGTGCTGGATCAGAGTGTGCACTCTCTGTTCCTTGCATTAGATCGTCAGTGATCCTGCTTCCCTGGTCAAATGACCTGACGTTTTCTCAGATTTTGCTTTTGGTTCTTCTCTTTCTGGTGATCGCTCGTCCCGTTCAGCCTGTTACTTTCGACAGAGTTAATGTTTTCTAGTGTATAGTCAACCATTCTGGCAGCAGATAATCTCAAGTCAATAGTTGTACTGGGCTTCATTAAGATTTCCTTTTCCTTTGTGGTCTTTACGATTTATTTGGTAAACGATGCGGCCATTGACAATAGTGTTTAGGATTTGGAGGTCTAGTTTGAAATTTTCTATTCCTTGGTTCGGGTAGTGCATTTTATATCATCGCAAACGTGAGAATTGGTTGCTGTCTTTTCTTGGAGGAGGCTGAATTGTTGATGGTTGTGCATTATGCAGCCCAAGCCCCTGAAGCACTTGAATGGCCAGATATGTCAGATTTGTGGTGATTCCGTTGGACTTACAGCCAGTGGTGATGTCTTTGTTGCTTGTAATGAGTGTGCATTCCCAGTGTGCCGTCCCTGTTACGAGTATGAGAGGAAAGATGGCAATCAGTGTTGTCCTCAGTGTAAGACTCGGTACAAAAGGCACAAAGGTTAGCTCTTTTAATTTATTTGTAAATGCACCTATCCTGTTCCCTGTCCATCTTAACTAGGATAGAGTTAATGAGGCAAAATCTTGCAGGGAGTCCTCGAGTGGAAGGAGATGATGAAGAAGATGGTGTCGATGATCTAGAGAACGAGTTCAGCTACACCCAAGGAAATGCCATGAGGCGCCAATGGCAGGGAGAAGATCCTGATCTCTCGTCTTCTTCTAGACATGAATCTCAACATCCAATCCCCCTTCTCACTAATGGGCAGCCAGTAAGCAATTAGACCATCTCAAGCTACCTTCTTGAATTTATATTGTTTGACTGACCTTAAATGATGAGACTCTAGCTGATTGCTTGACTCGTTCATTAATGTACTGAAGGACTTTGCACAAGGGATAAAAAGGAGATACTTAAGAAAGCTCCCTCATCCTTAATGCTAGACCCGCAGAGCAAATCTGTCCTTTTTGTCTGCCATGTCAATACCCCATTAAGTGGTCACTCTTCCCCATCATGGAGAACGAACCGGGCTATAGCCATCTGCTTCAGAGCTATGTCTTTATACTTAACTCAGTCACAAAGCTCTCGTGGTAGGCATAAGCAATCCAAAGGAAACAGCATTCGTTTTTATTGTGAAAAGCAAAAGCAACATTTCTTTAGAGAATCAAGATATGTCTGTCTTACAATTCAATATTTCAGAACTAAGAAAAGTTTCTCAAGCTTTGTGTGTCATAGAACTAGTGATTTTTCTTTAATTAAGTTGTAACCAAGGCATTGTCCCAGAATATGATATGTTATTGAAGACTATCTAAAGCAGCTAAGCTGAATTTTTTTTTTTTTCATGCTGACAAAATGAAATATTTCAGGTATCTGGTGAAATCCCCTGTGCTACACCTGACAATCAGTCTGTTCGGACAACATCTGGACCTTTGGGCCCTTCTGATAGGCATTCAGTTCATTCTGTTGATCCTAGACAGCCAGGTAAGTAGTAACTTGAATTCTAATTCAACAACTGTTCGATTGCCGTTGCATATGCATGGATTATAGGTTGACAATGCTTTCTGTTTTTATAGTTCCTGTGCGAATTGTGGACCCCTCAAGGGACTTGAACTCTTATGGCCTTGGAAATGTTGATTGGAAAGAAAGGGTTGACAGTTGGAAACTCAAGCAGGAAAAGAACATTCCCCACATGACCAGTAGATACCCGGAAGGAAAAGGAGACATAGAAGGAACTGGTTCTAATGGAGAAGAACTTCAGATGTAAGACATTTCATGCAGGATATATAAGGTTTCAGAATGAATATGCTGGTTCATTTATCGATGTAAAGTTTGCATGCATTCACTTCTTGCATTCATAACCCCAAAGAGAAAAAAAAAAAAAAACTGTGTTTGTGTCCCAAAATGCCCATGGAGCAACAGTTTTACTGTTGGTGTGGATGTTATTGACTGCTGATCATAGCTTTCATTCATCGTGAAGCAAAGTCGACTTTCATTTTATTTTTTCAGGGCCGACGATGCTCGTCTACCTTTGAGCCGCGTGGTGCCTATACCATCATCACATCTCACCCCTTATCGTGTTGTCATTATTCTCCGTCTGATTATTTTGGGCTTCTTCTTGCAATATCGTGCTACCCACCCTGTGAAAGATGCTTATCCACTGTGGCTAACATCAGTCATCTGTGAGATCTGGTTTGCCTTATCTTGGCTTTTAGATCAGTTCCCAAAATGGTTTCCCATCAACCGTGAGACTTACCTTGACAGGCTAGCATTGAGGTGAGCTGAATTTATCTTCTCTGTATTATAAAATGGGCAGAATATTTGCAAGTATTTTCATCATCCTAATCATCATTTTCAATCACAGATATGACCGTGAGGGGGAACCTTCTCAATTGGCTCCTGTTGATGTCTTTGTTAGTACGGTGGATCCACTCAAAGAGCCACCTCTTATAACTGCGAACACTGTCTTGTCCATACTTTCAGTGGATTACCCTGTTGATAAAGTCTCATGCTATGTCTCTGATGACGGATCTGCAATGTTGACTTTTGAAGCACTTTCAGAGACTGCAGAATTTGCAAAGAAGTGGGTGCCCTTCTGCAAGAAGCACAACATCGAACCTAGGGCCCCTGAATTTTACTTTGCCCAAAAAATAGATTACTTGAAGGACAAGATACAGCCATCTTTTGTAAAGGAACGCAGGGCTATGAAGGTAAGTTTTGTGGCAGTACACTAATTGTTGGTTCTCTTTATGTCAATTTGTTTATATAACAATTGCTTTTACCTCACATCATCATGGTTTGTACAGTTGAGGATCGTGGATAAATGCTCTGAAGTTCCCACTGGGAATTATATTTACTAATGTCATGTATACTAGCATTGCCAATGTTTTTAGATAATGAGTTCATGAGGTATATCTAGATGTCTGTTTCTAAATGGAGAAAATAAATTTCTGGTAACAATCATTGCTTTCAGAAAGGTAGAGCACCACTGTGGCTTTGGGGTGCTTTGGGGTTCTGAGCCTGCCCCCAACCAGCCGACCAACACTAAGTGCAATGAAAAACTAAATTAAAAATGTTGGACTGAGAACTTAATAGTTTCTCATGATGTGTTTAATCAGTCAGTGCTCATGTGGTTTTGTAAAATTCTTGAGCAAACTTTTTTCCTAATTGTTGGGGTCTGTGCTTCCATTTATTTTTTTTAACTTAATGTGCAATTTGTTTTGTTTTAATAATTCAAAATTTTGTGCAGAAATTTCCTGTTTGGCTCTTACCTACAGTGACAAACCTTGAAAGTTAACTATTTTCCTGCATATAATCCGCAGAGAGAATATGAAGAGTTTAAGGTACGGATCAATGCTTTAGTTGCCAAAGCACAGAAGGTGCCAGAAGAAGGATGGACAATGCAAGATGGCACTCCATGGCCTGGAAATAACCCCAGGGATCATCCAGGAATGATACAGGTACACTTATATACTTGCTATTAAAGTGGAGCAGGATAGCTCTATGTATGAAGGTACGAGGGATCGTTCAGCGTGTTTTGAAATTAGTCTTAATGTTTTTAGTATTTCTCTGGTGGGCACGTTGGTCCAGAGAAGAGAGAGGAGGAGAGAGAGAGAGAAAAAACAATTCTTGTTCAAGCGAGCACACACCTACTTGTGCAAAAGAAGAGGAAGAGGAGAAAGTAGGGTGCGCTAGAGGAACAGTTGATTGAGAATAGATGGAGGTTCATTTTTGCCCCTTATTTGTTAAGTGAATTGCTTAAATTGTTTCATTTTATAGCTGCATGCGAAGAAAAATTGATTACTTTTTCAATTACATGAATTTAGACTTCATTGTGACCAGAGTCAATAGAAAAATCTTTCCATCATTTTATCCAGGCCATAATACCATTGACTTTTCTCACTGGATGGCATTGCCTCACATGCAGAATTTGTGTTGTACTATACCCAGCATGCCCTCCCAAAATATATATATATATATATATATATATATATATATAATATATACAATAGGAATGATAATAAAAATTATATTAACAATTATTATTGTAATTATGGAAACCCCGCAAGGGCAAGATTCCAGGTCCTTCCTGATTATATCCAGGCTCTCCCCTTGGAGTCCCTGAGACTTCTCTAAACCTTTCATTGGTGATGCAGGTTTTCTTGGGTCACACTGGTGGGTTTGATACAGATGGAAATGAGTTACCAAGACTTGTCTATGTGTCACGAGAAAAGCGACCTGGTTTTCAGCATCACAAAAAGGCTGGGGCAATGAATGCCTTGGTATAATTTTCTTCAAGTTCTTACACGGCTTTCTAATATAGCCTGGAAAAAAAAAAGATCATATGAATGGCTTTTAAAGTTGCAAAAGTCATATATATTGCTGGGCATAGTCATCTAACTTATTCTGAATGTTATGAACTTGGTTTTATTGTTTCCTACTTCCATTATTCTTTTTTTATTATTTGTGTCGCCATGCTCCCAAAATCTTAGAAGAATTATAGGAAACAAAACGTCTAAGATAAGTCGATCTCTCTTTATTATGATGCTTGGTTGGTGTGAGGAGTGTCATTCTGCAAATATTTGCAGCTGTAGATGGTATTACTTTTCTCATGTTATATAAACAACGGAAAGAGTCGCGGATTTTCTTTTTCTTATATGCATTTGTACCATTGTAGCTCATAATTATCTTTGTTGAACAGATTCGTGTTTCTGCTGTCCTTACCAATGGAGCATATCTTTTGAATGTTGATTGTGATCATTACTTCAACAACAGCAAAGCTCTTAAAGAAGCGATGTGTTTTATGATGGATCCTGCTTTCGGAAAGAGGACATGCTATGTCCAATTTCCACAGCGTTTTGATGGCATTGACTTGCATGATCGATATGCTAACCGGAATATTGTCTTCTTCGATGTAGGTTAACTTCATTTTCAGAGTGGGTTGTCTCAGGTTCTGTTATCCTTGACTGTAATGCTTTCTAACTTTCCATTTTATGTAGATTAACTTGAAAGGACTTGATGGAATCCAAGGGCCTGTCTATGTGGGAACTGGATGCTGTTTCAACAGGCAGGCCCTATATGGATATGACCCAGTATTGACTGAGGCAGATTTGGAACCAAATATTATTGTTAAAAGCTGTTTTGGTCCCAGAAAGAAAGGAAAGGGTGGTGACAAGAAATACATCGACAAGAAGAGAGCTGTCAAAAGAACTGAATCCAACATTCCAATATTCAACATGGAGGATATTGAGGAGGGGGTAGAAGGTAGGAGGCCTAGTAAATTCAGTGCTTCTTAGTTTTTGGACAGAGTTTCCCAGTTTGTTTCATTTCAGGTAACGGAAAGAAAAGTCAGATAGATTAGTCACAAGACAAGGTTGATATACTTTCAACCTTTCAGTAAGGCATCCTAAGTTTGTCATATTCTGGTTCTTATTATGACCGATGTGCCAAATCCTCTAGAGTTATCTCAGGCCCCTAGTAATTCACTACCTACCCATCTGTGCCAGGCCTGAGATATGGTTTGCTTTCACTGCTGTTTTCTGTCTATGCAACTCATCAATAAGGTTACACTTTTTTGGTCTAGCTCATTTCCTATCTCCCTTGTGGGTTTCCGGGATAGTCGCATTCGTAACTCGACGGTAGGAAGATGAACAAATACAGTTTCCATGTTGATTTTGGCAAAATGCCTTGCTTCTATCCTGCAGGTTATGATGATGAGAGATCACTTCTTATGTCCCAGAAAAGCTTAGAGAAACGCTTTGGTCAATCGCCAGTCTTCATTGCAGCGACATTCATGGAACAGGGAGGGCTTCCACCATCTACTAATCCAGCAACTCTTTTGAAGGAAGCGATTCATGTTATCAGCTGTGGCTACGAGGACAAGACTGAGTGGGGCAAAGAGGTTGGTTACATAGAATGTACTACGGCATCTCTATATCATAACCCCATCCACAATGTCTTTCTCGTGGGTGCTTACATTTTATTTGCTGGCAGATTGGATGGATATATGGTTCTGTCACAGAAGATATCTTAACAGGGTTTAAAATGCATGCGCGAGGTTGGATCTCCATTTACTGCATGCCTCCTCGCCCAGCATTCAAGGGTTCTGCCCCCATTAATCTTTCAGATCGTCTGAACCAAGTTCTTCGATGGGCATTGGGGTCCATTGAGATTTTACTAAGCAGGCATTGTCCTATATGGTATGGTTACAGTGGGAGACTGAAGTGGTTGGAGAGATTGGCATATATAAATACCATTGTGTATCCCCTCACTTCAATCCCTCTGATTGCTTATTGCATGCTCCCTGCATTTTGCCTTCTTACTGGAAAATTTATCATCCCAGAGGTAAGTGGGCTCCCATCAATTACAAGTACAATTGTTTCAGCTTTTTCTGCTGATGCTTTAGGCTGTGTCTGGATAGACTTTTACTTTAATTTGCTTGATCCAAATCTTGCGACAAATGTACTTTGACCATTTCTAGCACACAACACCTGAAACGTTCACTTTATACGAATGTTAACACATAGACCCACATACTTTTTTCATAGCTTTTTGCCAATGCTTTTAAATCCAGACCAGACCAGACCAGCCGGTTGAACCAGGAACTACTCCTCAGTCTGGTCCAGTTGAACCCCTAGACTTGTTTTTGTCTAAACCTGGTCAAACCCAGAAGAACGGACGACTGGGATTTTAGTGGAAAAGCTTGATTTTTTGGGTTCCAATGGGTTCAAATCCCAATTAAATCTTCAGCCCACTGTCGACCAGAAATAAAAAAAGTAAAAGCCACATTTTCATACCCTGAAATGTCCTCTCCTCCATGCAAAGAAAAAACAGGGGTCACAATGTCTCTTTCATGAGAAAAAACAAAGATGAATGCCCCCTCTCTTCCATGAGGCCTTTCTTGGACTTTTTTTATGATGTAATTTTGTCGTCATTGCAAAAAGTATTTTTTGTAGATTTAAGTTATGACATTATACTCTTATCCGTAAATGTGGTTTTGTGTTTTTATAGTGTTTTATCATCTAGACATTAAGTTCAGCATTTTACTGAGTATTCAGGATGTTTTCTGGACTTTTTTTCCTAAATTTTCCAGATTTTTATTCACTTTTTTTTGAAGTAATGATGTCATAAAGTTGGCTCAGCCCGGTTAAACCAGAAAAATGTTTGATGACTTGTTTGACCTCCGGGAGTATGAAAACATTGCTTTTTTACTTGAAAATATTTCTGAACAAACAAGCCCTTAATGTGGCTAGGACGTTGGGCAATAGTATGGGTGTATATGCCATTTAAAACACCAACATCAATGATGTTTCATTTTTATGCAGCTGTAACCAATATATGCTAATTTGTTTATGCAGATTAGCAACTTTGCTAGTATGTGGTTCATTCTCCTCTTCGTCTCCATTTTTGCTACCGGAATCCTTGAGCTCAGGTGGAGTGGAGTGAGCATCGAGGACTGGTGGAGGAATGAACAGTTTTGGGTCATCGGGGGTACATCAGCTCATCTTTTTGCCGTGTTTCAAGGGCTTTTGAAAGTTCTCGCTGGCATCGACACCAACTTCACTGTCACTTCAAAGGCGTCAGATGAAGATGGGGACTTCGCCGAGCTTTATGTGTTCAAATGGACGTCACTCCTCATTCCCCCAACCACTGTCCTCATAATAAACTTGGTAGGCATCGTAGCCGGAGTCTCATACGCCATTAACAGTGGCTATCAGTCATGGGGACCACTCTTTGGAAAGCTTTTCTTCGCCATTTGGGTTATTGCCCATCTTTATCCATTCTTGAAGGGGTTGGTGGGCCGGCAGAATCGTACCCCCACAATTGTGATCGTGTGGTCAATACTGCTTGCTTCCATCTTCTCTCTGCTTTGGGTGCGCATCGATCCCTTCACCTCCGACTCCTCGAAAGCTGCTTCAAAAGGTCAATGTGGCATCAACTGCTAGTCAGGAGCAACCTTTGCTTGTGTTGCTAGTAAGAACCGACTGCTTCGTGTGATGTAAATAACAAGATATCATGCCACCAGCCAGGTTCGTGCATTTAGAGGGGGGGAGCTGCGGTTTTAGTTGGTCGTCGTTCCAGCTTGTACCACAATGGGTGTTTCAGACTTGAAGTTTTAGTAATCATTAGTCATGGAGTTCTCTGTAGTCCTTCAAGGAGATTGCTCAATTAAATCCCTTATGTTGTCCGCAGTTCAATTAGGAAAAATATGGTCTGTTCACTGTTTCTCCAAGACCGGACATTGGAAATGAATCTTTCATCGTGGTAATTGCTGGCTCTTATGTTTGTCGTCATTTTGCGAGCCCTCAAGGAGCGGCTTGTTTCATTTGTACATGCTTCAGTGCGGATGAAAAAAATTCCTGCCTTAAAGTAGTCCCCGGAGCGCCCCCCCTGCCCTGCCCCGCACGGGGCACTGGCGGTAGTGCCGGTGGCAGTCCATCCCTTCACAGGGCAGGCATGGGCACTGTGATCTCCAGCCCCACCCTGCCCAATGTCTTTCGTAGCCGTGACACTCCGAAAATATGAATCAAAGACACATTACTTCACACCAAAATATATTTCAGACGCCCGTATGTCTCTAAAGATGCAATTTCTAATAAATTAAGTCAATTTTTTCCCTCCTAAACTGAGAAGACCCTCACAATGTAAATCCGATGGACCATTGCCGTTCCAATGAAAAAGAAATTAAAAAAAAAAATCAATACTCACCTTGAAAAATTGTGACAATCACGTCGATTGCGACCTCCCACATATGAAAAAGATGCAAAACCGGAAAGACAACATGTAAAATATAAAATATGCCTACCGCTAATAACCAAAAGACGTCCCAAAACCAGCTCCTCTTCGTCGAAAAACCGAAAGCCAAAACTCCCGGCTCCTTGCACATTCTATTTCTACACATCCTCTTCATCCTCCACCAATATCCTCTTACATGCTTCGTAGGACATGAACGATATCCCAGCAGCCGGCACCAACTTCATGCAGCTCGGACCCAACCCTCTATATAAGCCCCCGATTCCTTCCTGCTCAAGTATGCTTGTGAAAGCATGGATCACGTCCCTATACACCTTTCTCCCGCTCAAGGCCCCGACCTGCATGTGCTTACGCACCACCTCCAGTGGGAAAGTCGCACTGCTCGAAATAGCCCCAGCCATTGATCCAATCAAGAGGGTCTCGATGTTTCCAATCTTCTCTTGCTTGAAAACCTTCCTATACGCTTTTCTCAATGTGTCATAGGCGAAATAGTTGGTGGCAGCGTAAGGGATGACCCCGATGAGGCTAGGCCCGAGGCCTCTGTAGAGCTCTGCTGGACCCTCCTCTTTTACTATTTTCAGGAATGCGTCAAAGAGACCATCGTAAACCCCTCTCTGCAATTTTAGCAGGAAGATATTAGTTTAATGCAAGTTTGTGCACTTTAAATACCAAGCAAGCTTTTGACCAGTACCTGTATCGTCAGACGAGTTTTGACTAGCTCGAGAGGGTATGTGCATAATGTTGAACTGATACCCGCACAGGCCCCGGCAACCAATGATGCGGGAATTGGAAGTTTTGGCTGCTCCCCAGGTTTGGGTGACAGCTGCTTGTTGACCGTATCATATGCAAATAGCTGCACGGGAAGAACAGAAATCTTTTAAGTACCTTTAACCATAGAACATCCCTCAGGGGTACAAAAGCAATTCCCAGAAACAATGTGTCTTAATGCATGAAGAGAAAAGGAAACCTGGCTTATTAAATGAGAGGCTAGCCAATTTAAAATAGCTCTGCACTAATGATGGGAGACAGAGAAGCAAGAAGATTAATTTGTTTCAAGACTTGGCCTCCCCAGTCGAAGATTATGTGCTTATTAAACCAATATGACATTGTCAACGCAAACTGATAGGCATTAGTCTTTTGGCCACTTACAATGCTCAACGATTTGCCTAGCGAGGAAGTAGCTCTAGCACTACATGTGAAAAGTTTGATTACAAAGAGAAAGGAAGAAACCTAGTTGTCGCGGTTAGCAACTCCCAAAGTTGTTTTTCCCACTCTTCTTGGTCATTTTCCTCCTTATTTCCCCTCCTAGGGATCAAATGGGATAAGGAATGGAGACAGAACAAGATTATCCACCATGATACATTTAAATTGCAAGCAACTTCTCAACCATTCAAAATACCCATGACTTATTTCGAGTGACCTGAAGACGTTGGTAACATTTTAACACTTGAGACAAAAGATCACAGAGCGACAGGTACTAGTGCTCAGGTCTATCATGGAGATATTCTGCCGTCAAATAGGACTTGGTGTTGTATTTGACAATGGATCAACTATAGCTTAAAGGAAGCATCGGTTCCACTCTAAATGAGTGAGAACAGCAAAACAGAAAGAAAAGCATTGGTTCCACTCTAATCTCAATGATGATGAGCAAAGCATGGGCCTAAAGTATCCATTACTTCGGCCATGTTACAAGCCCCAGATGATGCAAGGATTATCCAACTGAAAACATAAGGATAAAAGCATCGTAAGTCATCAAGTAAGCACAACATGCAACTCATTCAAAGTCTTTCCAATTGAACAATTAAGCCATAAAGCTTTTCACAAACATGCAATCAACTACACATTAAATTCGTCTTAACTTATGTTGACAGAAAATCGTAAGCATAGTATTCTTATGGTTTACTCTGTCCTGTTGGCCTGGTTAAAAACAGATGAACCCTCAGCATTACAAAGGCATCAATATTCCATTCAAGAAACAGTGCTGTCAAATCGAGCGACAATTAAAATCGAGAGACTACAAAGAGACAGAGACTGCTAAGTGGCTTTGCAGGAATGTCGACGATAGCAAAGCACAACAATGCATGACCTCTACAAGACAAACAACACATGAAGCAATAGAGCCAAATATGGTACATGTATGTACCATGGTTGAAAAAGAGAGCAATGGAATGGATGATAAACAAACAAACAGACATCAGAAGATTCACCCAAAGAAGATATCCTAAATAGACAATATTGAGGGCACTGATGAACGAAGCAGGACAGCATGCATAGTTTCAACTGATTAGACACAAAAAGTCACAAGAAACCGCTACAACTTTCAAAAAGTAAATAAGGCATTACCTCTATGGCCTTGCTAGGGGCAACCCGAATCACATTAACCAAATTACCCCTAAACAATCCCTTCCATCCATCAGTCTTCATAATATTCTGGAACACCTCAGTAGTAGAATGCCCACTGTTTCCTACCATCAGATGTGTCCTTATAGTCTCCAATGGCGCTACTGCAGTCCGTGACACAGCCCCTGCCACTGCTCCACTGATTAACCTCCTCAACGAAGGGTTTTTCACCTTTATTTTCAATTTAAACCCATTCTTTTTATTCCCTACAGTCTCTTCCTCCTCCGGGACCCCAACAATCCGAATACCCTCCGGAGTCGTCACGTACTTAATCATCAAATCGGGGCAGCTTAGTTTTAGGCTATTCACGGCCCTGTTATCACCCGTATTAGGCGAATTCGGCGATAAACCGAAATTCATCCCCATTTGGCCTACACTGGCAAATAAACCACCTCCAGGATACATATCAGGATCGACAGAATTCCATTGATAGCCCAAGTTATTAATAGAGAAGAACCCATCCTTCCTATCATCAAAAAGCTGCAAATCTTTCCTACCCATGATCAAAACCTTGTCCACAAGCACTTGATTCCGACGTTCTGATCTGATCAAATACTTCTCAAAAAATAAACAACCCCTCTTAATTACGGACAGCTGAGAATTCTCCTGTGAACGCGAAAGAAAGGTATATCAGAAGCAAGCTTTTGACAAGGTCCACTCAATCAAGCCCCATTCACCACCTCATAGCCAAAATTCAAGAGCTTAAGAGGCAAAGACTGGATTTTGACGAGACGGGTGTCCCAAAAAAAAACTGAAGTTTTCACCGCAGAGACCAACAACGAAACTGAAATACATATAGTTAAAAGAGTCAGAGCGGAGCATACGAACGACGCGAAGAGATTCTGATTCTGCTTGGACGTTACGAGAGAGGAGGCGATGAGGATCAAGGAAAGTTCTCCGAGAGAGAGATTGGAGGATACCCGGTAGAGTCCCTCTCTCTCTCTCTCTCTCTCTCCCTCGAGCTGTGTTGCGGGACGAATTGATTTGCAAAGTTTCTCCTTTTATAATGTTCTGAGGCCGCTTCGCTGTTTGTTGAGGTCGGAGGAATCTGATTCGAAATCGGAGTGCACCTCTTTCTGAGTTAACGAGGAAACAAGTTTCCCACCAACCCCACCCCCCCCCCCCCCCCCAAAAAAAAAAAGAAAAAAGAAAAAGGGAAACAAGGTATTTTCAAGAATTTCGGTTTTTTCTCTTAGGTTTTTTTTTTTTAATCGAGATTTCTCACGTGCAATAGACTAAATCATCGAGATAGTGCATTACAAAATCAATACTACCGAGCAAGCCCCCAAGTCTCTAGATTCCTTGTATGTAAATTTTTCCTTTTTCCTTACCAATAATGCATGGATAAATTTTTTATCGAAACAACAAGAGCTTAACTTATGGATACTTGAACAAATTAAGAAGAAATTATAGGCGATGGAAAGGGAGGAAACTCGTGAAACATGATAATTTTTTGGCATAAATAATAAATTTACAAATTTATTATAAAATATTATCGTGCAATTTTCGTTGTCATATTGACTTCGAACTTTTTTTAGCTCTTATTTTGCCTAATATTGTTTCTAATAAAATTTTTCTTTACGGGATTTAGACTGGCAACATAAAAGTACGGATTTTTTTTTTTAAAATTAACGACCATTTTACTACTAGATAAGCATATTATGAAGTGTGAATAATAATGGAAAAATAATTTTCAAACTTAATTAATGAGATGTGTCAATCATGCATATATCTTTTTAAGGGTTTTGCTTATTATTGATTTAGTTTAATTAATTATATTTCTATTATAATATCTCGAAAATATTCTAGGAATAATGGCAAAGCCCAAAGTACATTGTGATAATCACTGCCTAATTTCTTTATTATTGCATCATACTTTTATAATTTTAAATTAACAGCATTATATAGCAAATTATAGTAGTAATGTAATTACATTTTGAACTATATCTTCTATAATCCTACCCCTGCCCTTCTAGGAAGGGCAGACGATCTCTTCGCGTTGAGGCATCCCAACGCATCGAAAGATTCAGACTCCGATGAACGACGAAACTCGGAAGCAACAATGAATCCGAGTCCGAACCGACTCTTCAGATGCAATCCTCACTCGCCATCAAAGCCAACAAGCTCGCTCGCAGGTTCACCTCCCTCTCGACATCCCTTATCGCTTCATCTCCCCGTCGTCACGTCCGCATCGACGACGGCGGTAGCACCCCCGTCACGAACAAGCGAGAGGCGGAACAGAGCTGCCTAGCTTGTCTCCGACTCTGCGACACCGTCCCAAAACTCGCCCAAGTCCACACCCACATCATCAAATGGGGCCTCGGCAACAACCCCCTCGTCCTCACCAAGTTCGCTTCCACGTCTTCGGATCTCGACGCCGTCGACTTCGCCTGCTCTTTCCTCTTCGCGCCCGATGCCGACGCTCGTCTCTACGACGCCTTCCTCTTCAACACCGTCATCCGAGCTTGTGCTCAGAGCAATCGCCCAAAGTCCTTGGCTTTTTACAATCTCATGCTTAGGTCTGGCATTTCGCCGAACAAGTTCACGTACCCGTTTGTTCTTAAGGCCTGTGCCGGCATTGGGGACTTGAGTTTGGGCCAGTCGGTTCATGGCTCCGTCTTTAAGTTCGGGTTCGACGAAGATGTTCATGTGCAGAACACGATGGTTCACATGTACAGCTGTTGTGGAGGGGGCATCGAGTTTGCGAGGAAGGTGTTTGATGGAATGACGAAGCTGGACTCTGTTTCGTGGAGTGCCATGATCGGTGGCTATGTACGTTTAGGCGAATCGGGGGATGCCGTAGCGTTATTTAGAAAGATGCAGATTGCCAGGGTCAAGCCTGATGAGATTACTATGGTTTTGTTGTTGTCGGCTTGTGCGGATTTAGGTGCCCTTGAGCTGGGTAGGTGGGTGGAGTCCTATGTTGTGAGAGAAAATGTTCAAAAGACCGTGGAGCTGTTCAATGCTCTTATCGACATGTTCGCCAAGTGTGGAGATGTCGATAGTGCATTAAGGTTGTTTAGAAGCATGAGTAAAAAAACAATTGTTTCATGGACTTCTGTCATTGGCGGTCTTGCAGTACATGGCCGCGGTGTGGATGCTGTTTCTCTTTTTGATGAGATGATAGCATCTGGGGTGGTGCCGGACGATGTTGCCTTCATTGGCTTGCTTTCGGCTTGTAGTCACTCTGGCTTGGTTGAGAAGGGCAGAGATTATTTCAACTTGATGACAAAGGAATTTGCTATTGAACCTAAGATAGAGCACTATGGTTGCTTGGTAGATCTGCTCTGTCGGGCTGGTCTCATCCAAAAGGCCATAGAGTTTGTTGAGAAAATGCCCCTCGAACCAAACCCAGTTATTTGGCGAACCTTGGTTAATGCTTGCCGTGCACATGGTGAGCTCAAGCTTGGGGAGGACATCACCAAAAGGTTAATCGGAAAAGAACCCATGCACGAGTCAAATTATGTTTTGCTCTCGAACATATATGCAAAAATGTCCAATTGGGAAAAGAAAACCAAGATCAGAGAGGTGATGGACACCAAGGGGATGAAAAAGATTCCTGGAAGCACCTTGATTGAACTAGAGAACGAGATTTATGAATTTGTGTCTGGTGACAAGTCGCATGAGAGGTATAAGGAAATCTCTGAGATGTTGGATGAGATGGGGAGGGAGATAAAGAAGGCTGGATATCTTCCTTCTACGTCGGAGGTGCTCCTCGATATTAATGAAGAGGATAAGGAAGATGCTTTGAATAGGCACAGCGAAAAGTTGGCAATTGCATTTGCTCTTCTCAGGACACCACCTGGAACTTCTATCCGCATAGTGAAGAACTTGCGAGTTTGTGAGGATTGTCACTCTGCTACCAAGTTCATCTCCAAAATTTATGATCGAGAAATTGTTGTGAGGGACAGGAATAGATTTCACCATTTCAAGGATGGCATGTGCTCATGTGGAGACTTTTGGTGATATATCCCTACATTGTGGTACTCACATCAAGTGGAACATCATGTTTTATTACTTGGGATCAACTGTTTTATCTCCACTCAAATGTTTTACTTGTAGAGAGAGAATATCATATGCAAAGTGCAAAAGTTCTTCACTCGGAGGTTCTTAGCCAGAATCCTCTATTGGGGGTCATAGCATCCACGATATTCCAACCTGTATGATCGTGAGTGCTCCATTGACCGATCCAAAATTGAGCTGATCTCTTTTTTTGAATGAAGAACATGTATTGGCGCATAAGATGGGTTGGAGGCTGGAGCTGGCTTTCTTTCTCACCAGAGATACTTCATGAATCATTCGTTTTAGGGAGGAAACAGGGTTTCGACAATCTGAATATTGACTCCCAAGTGTTGGATAAACCTGGAAAATCTTGCTAAGGCCGCCACCACATAACTTCTCTTCAGGATGCTTGTGAGATTTGTGAACTGAGAAACAGGAATTTGCAGCCTGGTTTTTCATCTTGAGCACACCGTTGCTCTAACGATTATTTTGACAACCCTACGCTAAGTTCCATCTGGGAGGAGCAATGTGTTTTATTTTGGGGGCACCAGATTTGGAATAGCAAAGTAATACGCCATAAAGATAGCTCGATTGAGTCTGGGTTGAGTAAGCAGGATCTGCAAAATAGTCATGGACATTGAGATGTCCCGAGAACTGAGAAACTTCGTCTACAAAATCTAAAGGCATGTTCTGAGCTTTTCAGAATTAAGGGAGAGATGGGTTGCCGATACACTAACTGGGGTATGTTCATACAAATGATGTTTTGTCCTTGCTCTCGTCGAGAATAATAAATTGGATCATTAGTGATGGGAATAAGACGAAGAGGGAGCTCGATTTACACAACTCGAGACGAGAGAATTTTTTTGATTTTGTAATTCTCATTCCATCAAAATAATTACAAGACAAGCTTTTATATAGGCAGAATATAATGACTCTTCAATTACATGACTACTCAACCAATTCATAAATAATCTACCATTCCAAAGCGATAGGCTTTTAGGAACTTACAAGATAAAAGACTTCATCGAAAAATTACAAAACAATAAAAGCTCTTTGACTGAATCTTCAAGAATTTGATTTAATTTCCAATCATTAGTACCACCTCACTAGCTTGGAAGAAACTAGTATGCGCTCAGCCTGAGGAGGGGCCCGCATCTAATTAGCTATGATTATATAATTGGTCCCATCTCTCAGCTCTCTCCAGACCTAACCTGGTAGGTTTGACATTTAGTCATTAGAGGAAAGGAATAGCAGCCCCCTCAAACAGATCCGAAGGGGACGCAATTGGATCTAAATTTCACCAGGACCGTCGTCGAGACAATTTATAAGCTTTGCCACTCTGACCGAGAGCCACCGACAGAGCTACAGGGTCTAATGTTAACCTCACTCGAAATCGGATGTGGGTGGCCTGGGGATCCACATCCTGCTTCTTATCAGGGTAATTGTCTTTTAGCTCTCTTCAATTCCGCGAGGTAGGGCCGAGAATGAAGAAGACAGGATGCACAACTTGGCAAGGTTAGGCCGAGAACGCAGAGTAGGGGGATGCTTTTCTGGTTGATGGTTACATCTAGATCATAACTCAAAACACGGGAAGCATATGACGGAAGAAGCATCTTCTTAAGGTGTATGACCATGGAGAGATGCTTTTTGGTCTTCTGACCGCAAATGCTGCACGAACTTCGGGGGAGTTTCACAGAGCTAAGACGTTGTTTAACATAGATCGAGACGAAACGGTCAAAACTCTGCATTTGCTCTTCTTCGTGTACTTGAACAGTGCCCTGATAAATCACAGATTAAGACAAATTATCCCTCCCGGTCGGGCAGGGACAAGAATATCCGCATCATCTTCGTTATTGTACTCATGAAATGCGTCTGCGTTTGCGCATATGGATTCCGACTTTTAGGTGGGAGCGAAACTCACTAAGAGAGTAAACTCTTTTAAGCTCACCGACACAATTTTAAGAGCCTGTCTCTGAAAAAGCGTACAGCCTTTTTACCCAGAGAAGACATGTGAACTTCACTCTCCTACGCAGTCAAAGCGAACGTGAAACCCTCTGTGAGCAACAGAGAGCATCAACAGTGACGCAGCCTCACAAAGAGAAGAGGGCGGGGGGGTGGGGTGGGTGTGTGTGCGTGATAAACAACCTCGAGCTGCCATTGTCTTTGGTTGGGTTGGGTCCACTGCAGTTGCTTCTGTAACTTCAAACTATCATTGGCTGAGCATTTTCCATTGGTTTCCACAATTTATCCCGTCGTTCCTCCACTTCTCTGTGACTTCCAATATCACAATGCACGCAATTTCAGTCTAAAGAAAGAAAGGATCTCATCTCATGGCTTGTGAAGCAAATTGGAAGATAACCCCTCTTCAAAATCCAGAAACTCATAGGCCCACCAAGTCAGACAAATTGCTGAGCAGACCTAGTGTTCTTGTTAGTGTCCTGAATCAAAATTTAAAAGCCAAGGCACCATGTTTAACCAATGTGACAGCATGCCATTAGTGCTCACATGAAGCAGTCCACAAGAGAAGGCCTTCAGAGGACAGGGCATATGAGATTGAAGTGCAAAATCAGGAGTAAATCTCCATAAGTGAAGAAGAAGGTTTAGGATACAAAAAAGGGACCAAAAATTTGCAACAGTAGACGAAATTTGACTAGCAATAAGAGATTCTTCACCTCTAGTGAATAAGGCTTTGAAGTATGCTAATTGGTAACTAAATGAAGTAACATCTCATAACCAGCAGGCGAAGCAGAGCAAGAAACTGCAAGAATGCATTTGCATTTCTCTGCATTTTCGTTCTTCATTTTGCCGATTTCGCCTTCTCGGTCATCGAAAGTTCAAGGAATCATCCTCAGGCTTGAGAGTTCCTCTTCTCTCCCACTCCCACCGACCCGTCTCCTTCCCTCTGCCCCAGCAACCTCCCGGCCTCCCCCTCGCCCGCATGGGCCGCCGCCTTCTTCTGCGCCTCCTTCGCCTTGAGCGCCTGCAGCTTCGAGTGGTTGTAATACGCGACGCCCAGGAACGCGAGCCCGTACCCGAACAGGTTCACCGGCGTCACCGTGTCCTTGATCACCGACCACGAGAAGGCGATCAGCAGCCAGTCCTTCACCACGCCCGCCACGTTCATGGTCAGCGCCGAGGTCTTCCCGACGAGCAGGAACACGGCCAGGTTGAGCGCGAACGCGCAGAGCGAGTTGGTCCCGAAGACCACGAGGTCGGGCCGGAAGCTCGTGGACTTCACGAGCACCGGGCACTCCACGAAGACCCAAGGCACAAGCAGGAAGACAAGGCAGCACGGCGCGACGTAGTACAGGGACGTGATGGGGTTCAGCTGAATCCCCTTGGAGGTGAGCAGGATCTGGATCAGGACCAGCCTCGTGGCCTCGAAGGCGACGGCCCCGAGCTGGAGGGCCACGCCCCAGGCGTCGAACTTGGCCTCCCCGTAGGCGGCGACGCCGACGCCGAGCGAGATCGACACCATGTTGAGCATGGTCTGGGACTTGAAGGTCTCTCTTTTAAGCAAGACGCCGATGGAGTAGACGGCGACGGGCATGAGGGCCTTGAGCATCTGGATGAAGGAGACGGAGAGGTAGATGTAGGCGGAGTTGGAGAGCCAGAGGGAGAGGGCGTAGAGGGCGCCGATGGGGACGACGGAGGAGAGGTAGAGGTCGCGGGACATGGGGACGGGCTCGACGACCTTGAAGACGTTGACGAGGAGGAAGGCGAGGGCGGAGCAGAAGGACATGTGGAGGAGGGTGAGGGAGACGGGGAAGGGCCAGTTGTAGAGCTTGCGGTCGAGGATGTACTTGTTGTAGACGATGACGGTGAAGGAGAGGAAGATCCAGACGGCGACGTAGGTGTAGGACAGGACGATCTTCCTCACCAGCCCCTCGCTCAGCGACCCTCCCTTCCCCATTTCCGGAAGCGGCGGCGGCGGGGGAACGGAGGAGGAGGAGGAGGAGGAGAATGCGGGCGGATTAGGGGTGTCGGGCAAAAGGGGTTGCGCAGGATAAGCAGGAGATGCGCGCCAGCTGAGAGGAAGTGGAGAATTCGCAGTGGCGAGAGAGGCGACTGGTGGGGGGTTTGGGGAAGAAGATGGTGTCGCAGAAAGAGAGCAGAGGATTTTTAAAGTTCCTGTGCTGGGCTGTGCGGTGAAAAGTGGATTCACACCTCTGGTGATTTTATTTTTTAAAATTTTGTCCGAAGTTACCTGTTCGGACGGTTTCCGGTTTCCCCAATTTGATCCTCGCAAAAGCATTTTTTTAAAATCCCCCATTTGTTTCGACCCCCAAAAAAAAAAAATCGCCCTTTTGTTTTTTAGGCATTTTTAAGTCTCTTTTTTTTTTTTTTTGCATAATTATCTCGACACTCAAGTGGTCTCCAATCACGAGTTGCTTGTGTACACACATGAGAGAAGCATCATGCATTCGATAATCACATTCTAGAACAAAACATTAGATACAAGAAATGTTAAACAATCATAAAAAGCAAGTTAGTGACTAAGGACCGACATGATTCTTGATTCATCCAGTAGCTCGAATGATTAGTAATATCGAAATTTCGAAATTGAGGAATCTCCCAATAAATAGAAAAAAAATCTACTGGTTCATGCAAAAGGTATGGTCAAAATCTCTGGTCGAATTTTCGAATCTTGGATAAAAAATGTTGGAATATATAAATATTAAACCACGTCTTCTTCTAACAGCTTAAGCTTTTAGAACAATTGGTTGTGGTCCCACAAAATCGTTACATGGTATCAGAGCATGAGGTCCTGAGTTCAAATCTTTCCAGGCCCCTATTTACCTCCACAATTAATTTGTTCATCCTTAGTACTAGGCAAAAGACCACACTACCTATTTACCTCCCCAATTAATTTGTCTAGCTTAAGCTTTTAGAGCGGTTGGTTGTAGTTAGTCCCACCAAATCTTTACAGAAAATGAGGTGTCGATAGTCTGGTTGGCACCGTCATGAATCAGGTTTTGAGTCCGCTAAACTTTCTGCGAACCTTAGGCATGCAGGATTAAATTTATCCGACATAGCTACCATGTTTTGGTATATATAATATAATAATAATAATAATAATCCTAGACGAGGAGCATAATCCGGAAAGAATTGGTAATACATAAATTTGAAAATTAGATATCGGCATCCCTTATATATTTTCGTCACTGTGCCGTCAATAAATAATAAGGGTAGGTTTTTTCCATCTCACTATGGCTAAAACACTTACTAGCACATTGTTTTGTCAATATTAACCTTTGGGATCCCACCATTTTTAAGCATTCTTCATTTGCTTTTCTTTTCTTTTCTTTTTCTCTTCTCGATGCCACTTTCCTTCGTCTAATTTATTTCTATGTTCTCTCTTCGTAAAACACCCCTCTCATGCCAATAATAGGCAAGTTTTTGACACCCTAGGTCGCTCACCGACACAAGCAATTGATGCAGTTGAAGCCCTGATTTGCAAAAACCTATTTCTCAACCAACTAGTCCTCGTCCATATCCACCTCTTCAATTCAAAGATCAATTGTAAGTAAAAATCCATCTCATATCTCTTCACTCTTCACACTTATTCCATCCCTTTCGCTCATTGTGTTATTCGTTTTCCCATTTCGCATCAAACATTTCGATTGATCGATCATGAAGACAAGAAAAACCCTCTTAAAGATTCAAATCCAGGAGTTGAAGCGCTTGCCCAAATCCTCATCAAGCTTATCATCAATGTCCACTTGTCCATCTTCATCTTCTTGGTCATGACCATCACTGTCATCGACGATTTGCCATCACCTACCTTCCTTCATATCCATGGCTCGAATTTGCCCCTACTCTCACTAAGTTGTTTACGCAAACTGAAAATGCCACCTTCAAGAACAACAATCGTCTAGATGGTGAGGATTTGGCCGGCCTGGCCTCCACGTCTCTCCTACTTCTGCTCCAATCTCAATTGTCGAGGTGCCATCGTAGATGATTGAGAGGGCTGAAGAGGTGATTGCAGACTCGACCCTCAAGCCCAAGCCCTTATGCCATGAGGAGGCTCTGTTACCTGTCAATTTTTCGAATCCCCGTGTTCTAATCGCCGTTAAGAAATTTTATGCAATAACCTTGAGGTCTATTTTGTTCATGGGTATCAAACTCGGATTAAAGATTTAAAAAGGGCAGAAGGACAGTAGAAGTGCCAATATTTGTGTACGGCGCTCACTTTAGTGCTAATTTTTTTTTTCAGATCACTTAAGTGCCAATTTTTTTTTTCAGATCACTTAAGTGCCAATTTTTTTTAAAAAATGATCATTTCAGTGCCAAGTCCGACGTGCCTTGCCGGAAAGCATATGTGGCGCCTACGTGGCTCGCCGAAGCTTCCACGTCAGAAACAAATAAATTAAAAATCAGTGAAAATACTTAATATTAAGTGAACTAAAAAACTAAAAAAAGCCAAAAAAAAAAAATCAGGGTTTGCAGCGGCGAGGGGCGTGACCCTTGCCGCCGTCGCCCCTGCCATCTCCGGCAATGGCGATGGGCGGTTGTGGATGAGGGGCGGCATGGGTTGGTTGAACTTGTGGTCTAGGCGGCGGGGTTGAAGACGGAGGGGTAACGCTTGTCGAAGAGCTCCATCATCCTATGGCCTCCAAGAACCTCTTCTGCATCTCCTCCTGCTTCTGCATCACCTGCTTCATCAGTCCCTCGAAGAGCTCCATCATCCTATGGCGGCTTCCACCGCCGTTGCTACTCATCTCTCCCGGCCGCCTCTTCCGCTTGCAGGGGATGGCTGAGGGGGGTCGCCGGGGCCAGACCAGCCTCGCCGTGCGCCGGCTTGACGAGGCTCGGCTCGCAGACCCACGGCGAGGTCGACCTCGCCCAGATATAGGCGAGGTCGAGCCTCGCCGTGGCAGGGCCAGATCGGCCTCGCCTAGCGACGACCAACCCATGAACCAAGGCCGAGGACTAGCATGAAGTTTGGGTGATGGCTCGGATCTTCTGTTGGAAGTAGGCGATTTTGCTGTGGATTCGGTCCCAGATGAAGAAAAGGAGAGCAAGCCTGTGGGTGAGGGAGGTTCGAGAGTGGCAGGTTTCCTTCTACTTCTTCGGTCGCCAAATGAAGAGGAAATAGAAAAGGGTTAGAGAGAGTTCAAGAGCGATTGAGCATGAAAAGGAAGAACGTAGCCACATCCCAGTAAGAAGAAGTCCGCCCTCACTTGCTAGTCGTCCTTCCGCCGAGCCGTCACTGGGCGAGGCCGATCGGGCCTCGCCGACCCTGGCGACCTCGCGACGGGGGTCGCCCGACCCCGGCAACCCCCTGGGCCAACCCCCACCCCTCGCCGGCCATTGCCGGCGATGGTGGGGGAGGCGGCGAGGGTTCACACTCCCTCGCCGCTACAACCTCCATTTCTTTCTCTCTTTTTTGTGCTTTTTTACTCTTTTTTAATGTTTAGGATATTTTCTATTTTTATTTTAATTTTTTTGAAAAAAATAACTATTTTAATAATTTAAATGACCACGTGGCATCCACATGGCTTAATTTTTTTAAAAAATTGACACGTAATATTAAAATAATAATAATAAATACCACGTGTATTGTTTGCCCGGAATTGACACTAAATTAATCATTTTTTGCCGGAATTGGCACTAAAGTGATCGCCGCACACAAATATTGGAACTTAAGTGAGCCGGCGAAAAAAATTGGCACTAAAGTGAGCGCCGTACACAAATATTGGTACTTCTACTGTCCTTCTGCCATTTAAAAAGCAATGTGTGCAACATGTCCAAGACGGCAAGTTATAGAGGCAGATCACAAAGGAGAGTGTTCTTCTTCTTATTCTTCTTTATATATAAATATTGCCAAGCTTGAACCATGATCAGATTAAGAGGAAATAGAGAGAAGTAAAAAGAAAGGAGGAAAATGTGACCCACCACAAAAGAAAAGAAGAAAATCGCAACCAAACAAAAAGGATGCTTTAAAAAAATGTGGGACCCACAAAGGTTAATTTTGTCAAAAATTATAAATGAGAGTGTTTTAACTATGGTGGGAGTGGAAATAGCGTAACCCAATTAAAATCTTAAAAGAGCCAATTTTTTATTTTATTTTTCCCATTTGGTGCAATGCATGCGTTCCATCTGTTAAGATTGTTTCACATCGCTTGTGGAAGGGATTAGTGGTCGATTTATAAGTGTGAGGGAAAATCTCAACCTTTAAACTAACTTTTGGGTTGATAGAGGCGCAATACTACACAACACTGGTATTAGAGCCCATGTTACCAATAAGTCTGGACCCAATAGTCACACGGGGAAAGATATGGGTTGTCGCTCCCTCCGACCCATGGCCCGATGTGTGAAAGGGAGATTGTTGGGTTGTCTCACATCAGTTGTTGAAGGAGTTGGTGTTCGGTTTATAAGTGTGAGGAAAAACCTCAACCTTTAAGCTAGTTTTTTGATTGAGAGAGGCCCAGATCACCCAACATTATCTGCAGGCCTCGTCCTCAACGTGACAAGCACGTGCCTCGTAGTTTCTTGACTTGCCTTCCCTTGACTTGGCACAAAGAGGAAAAGGAAACAAGCTATTACTTAAATTCAAACTGTTATTGAAATTAAGCTAATTATATATTTAGGAGCAAATATTATATGAGATCACATTTAGTCTCGCCTAAAATTACCTTCTATGCTCCATCGGGAAAAAAAACTATAATTACTTGCTCCGGCACATTGTTGGATGATGCAGTCGACATATCAGTCGCGGTGTAGTAACTATGCGGAAACTTTGGACTCATAGTTAATTAGGCTTGATGTGGATCCAATATGTCCTTAAAATGCAATTGATTCGTACCATTATCTTCCACCAACCAAGTAATTAGATATTGCATTTGGAATGATGTTAACAGGTGTTTTGTGGCACTTATTAAGCAGTGCCATTAAAGAAATCTAGTTTTGAGAGGATGATGTCGATATACAGAAGATTATGATATTTCTTCATTCGATCAATTCACAAGTAAGATCTATTATTTTAACGAAATCCATCGTAGTTCAGAGCCTCTGGAAAAACACGTCTAAATTTTCGTTTATATAATGGAAAACGGATGATTATGAAAAGATTTTCATGGAAGCAATTACTTTTGTCCTTTACAAAATCGAATGAATCGAAAATATTTTCATTGTTCACGAAAATATTTAGATATAAATTATATCATCGGTGGTGAGAAAATTTTTTCTTTGATTAATTATTCCAAACGATCATTTTTTTACCAATATATATTTTATGAATTATTCATCCTTCACGAAACATACATAATTAATTAAACTCTATCAGTCTCCTTGAATTATTTTTTTTTGTCCGGGGGGTGGGGTTGGGGTTGTCGAATCCTTAAATTAACTTGGTGGCGCGATTTTCAAACATGAAGTTCTTTCTCCGGTGCAAACCGGCTGACAAAAGAGGAAAAAACAAGAATAAAAACAGCTCATTTGATAACACCTTCGTACCAAACCTTATCATAGACTTCGTCGTACCTTCGGGCATGTGTCGTTTCGAGGTTTGACTATTGGATCCCTGTAGCGTTCGGCAAATTTAGGGTTTTCTTGAATCTTTATTCCTCTTATTATATTTCTTGGGGATTATTTCTTTTATTGTGGGAGAGAATGCGATGTTCACAGGATCAAACCCGCGAGCGAGAATAAGTTCCCGACTTTCCAAAAGCATATTCGCAGCGGACAAGACACGGAGACTTCCAAATCTATGGAAGCAGACAAAGAGAGAACGCGTAGTCTTCTGTTAGACGACTGCGACAGCTTCAGTGGTTTCGCGTCGCTACTTATGTTTGGACATCTCATGTGGATTAATAGTTAATCCCACATCACTGGCTGCTTCCTCTTGGCAATTTTTCTGATCGATTCAATATGATCCTCATCGAATAGTTGGGCTCGATTTGATCAGTGTGGAACTTTAATGCTGGCGGCCGAGGTCTTCGGCCCGCGTACTTTGGTCTAGGGTTAGGGGTTTTGAGTCTAAGCGCCAAGTTACCAGGTCTAACCGCCGGGGACGGCCTGGCCTAACAGGATCAATGAGGACCTATTAGACCGTGAAAGCGGGTGTCTAGGTCCCAATCCTAACTGTTGGTCCGCCAAGATCCTAGGACTACTAGTCCCAGGCACCAAAGAGGCGATTTCGATACTGGGTTCTGAGTTTGGGCATCAGGATCCCTAGACCGCCAACTAGAGGCATTTGGCACCCAAGGTCAATCACTTAGGTACTATGAACTTGGGTCTAGGTTCGGCCGTGAGGTCTCGAGTCCAAAGGATGATTAGGATGGGTATGGTTGTAAAATCCCATAAGAAGTGAATAAGAAAAGAATGATGGAGAATCTCACATGGAAAAAAGAGTAGATGGTGAATTGGCTTAAATATTGAAACTTCACAAATGGGTTTGGGCCCCAAGGGGCACCGCACTTTTGTGGACGGCGGAGGACCTACGCACAGCTAGGTCGGCCCACACGCGCGCGCGTTTATTTATTTTTACACCATTTTTTTATTCTTTTTAAATTGAAGGGACACGACTTGAATAGACATGTCCGAAAATTTCTGGACATTCTTTTTCGTCCGAACAGATATGTTAGCTCGGCGTTGAGCGAACATGAAAGTTCGAACGTCGAACATACATGTTCATTCGGATTAAAGCGAACGAACATGTTTGTTCGAATAGAACTCTTTTCGGTTGCATTCCTTCGTCAATAGAAATGTTCGATTTCGCGAATCTTCACATCATTGTCTATAAATACAAACTCCGACCGTCACTTTTGAACTACTAAAATTTTTATTTTCCACCACTCATTACTCATCTTCATCATCTGTGCTATTGTTCTGCAAACTTGCGTTCGAAGGAGTCCTTTGAAGAAGTACTGCTTCAGAGGAACGCGATCCGTTCTATCTTGGGAGACAATTGTCCAAGGTCCTCGGGTACTGATTGAGGGGACAAATTTGTCTTAAGGATACAACGTCATTTCGTTGGGCTCGGATCAACATTCTGGTTACTCATTTGCATTGGTTACAGGTTAGTCTTTCAATTGCAATTCTGTTTATACGAACTTAGGCTATAACAATCTTAAGACAAATTTATTTTGCTGTTGACGTTCCTCGTGCCTAGTTTGTGTGATATTTTCGTTAGAAGTATTATGTACCATCGTTCACATATCACGTCTATTCAAATCAATCTTTTCTCGAAACTCTATAACATCGTTCGAATAGACCTTTGTCGAATTGCTATTGTCGTCGTCCTTATAGTTCTTTTGGAAAAATTCTGTGACTTCGTTTATATAATTGTTTGATATTATATACGTTCTGTTTTATCATTTTTGCAATAGAAATGGCTTTGACTTCGACTCCGATTACTCCTATTCCGAATCATGGAGGAAAGCTAGAAAAATTCAATGGTTCTGATTTCAAGAGATGGCAATAAAAGATATTGTTCTATCTCACGACCTTGAACTTGGCAAGATTCCTCAATGAGGATGGTTCTAAATTGGATTTTGGAGAGACAAACAAGGAAAAAGTTACTGATGTGGATGCATGGAAGCATTCTGACTTCCTGTGTCGCAACTATGTCCTCAACGGTCTAGACAATACCCTTTATAACGTTTATAGTCCGTTGAAAACGGATAAGGAGTTATGGGATAGTCTAGACAAGAAATATAAAATAGAAGATGCTGGATTGAAGAAATTCATTGTCAGTAAATTTCTGGATTTTAAGATGGTCGATTCTAAAACTGTCTTAAGTCAAATTCAAGAGCTTCAAGTGATCATGCATGATATTCATGTTGAAGGAATGACACTAAGTGAGTCATTTCAAGTGGCCGCCTTCATTGAAAAATTGTCACCGTCAACACAAGAGAAAGGAGTTATCACTTGAAGACTTGATTGTTCGATTGAGGATTGAGGAAGACAATGGGCTTTTTGAGAAGAAAGTTGGCGAGAATCTAGAGGTCTCAAGGGCCAATGTTGTTGAAAAAGGATCTAAACCCAACAAAAAGAGGAAAATGCCTAGCAAGTTTGGAAAGAGATTCACCCAAGGCCTGAAGAAGTTCGTTGGCAAATGCTTCAACTGTGAAAAGTCTGGACATCAAGCCTAAGACTGTAGAGCCAAGAAAAGACAAAAAACTCAGGCCAACATGGTGGAACAGATTTCCAATGGTGTTGATGATATCAATCTTACTGCTATGATATCTGAATGCAACATAGTGGGAAACCCCAAGGAGTGGTGGATTGATACTGGAGCAACTCGTCATATCCGTGCAAACAGATCGATGTTCTCGTCCTACACTATTGTGGGGGGTGATAAAAAAAACTCTATATGGGTAATTCATCAACCTCTAAAGTTGAAGGTGTTGGAAAGATTGCTCTGAAGATGACATCTGAAAAAATTGTGACACTAAATAATGTTCTGCATGTGCCAGATGTTCACAAGAATTTAATGACTGGATTTCTCCTTAGCAAGAATGGCTTCAAGTTAGTGTTTGTGTCTGACAAGTTTGTACCCTCCAAAAATGAAATGTATGTAGGAAAGGGTTATATGAGTGATGGTTTGTTCAAGATGAATGTAATGACTGTCGTAACTAAGGATAATATGAATAAAGTTGCTTCTACTTATGTGCTTAAGTCTCCTGATATTTGGCATGCTAGACTAAGACATGTTAATTATAAGTCGTTAAAGAAATTAATGAGTGTGGGACTATTGCCGAAGTTTGACTGTTCAAGTGAAAAATGTCAAGTGTGTATTAAATCTAAGTTTTATAAACCTCCTTTTCATTCTGTAAATAATAGGGCAACAAAACCTTTAGATTTAATACACACAGACATTTGTGATATGAAAGCAATACCTTCTAGAGGCGATAAGAAGTATTTTATCACATTTATAGATGACTGTTTGAGGTATTGTTATATCTATTTACTAAGTAATAAAGATGAAGCTGTGAATGCTTTTAGAACTTATAAGTCTAAAGTTGAAAATCAGTAAAATAAGAAAATAAAAGTGATAAGAAGTGATAGAGGAGGTGAATATGAATTTCCTTTTGAGGAAATTTGTTTTGAGTTTGGTATTATTCACCAAATCACCACTCTTTATACACCACAATCGAATGGTGTGGTGGAAAGGAAAAACCGATCTTTAAAGGAAATAATGAATGCATTGTTGAATAGTTCTGGTCTACCATAAAATTTGTGGGGGGAAGCTATCTTGACGGCAAACTTTATTTTAAATAGAGTAGCCCATAAAAAGACACAACAAACTCCCTATGAGAAGTGGAAAGACAGAATGCCTAATTTGAAATATCTCAAAGTGTGGGGATGTTTGGCTAAGGTTGCGGTTTTTAAACCTAAAAAGGTTAAGATAGGACCAAAAACTGTTGATTGTGTCTTTATTGGATATGCTCTTAATAGTAATGTATATCGATTTCTTGTTCATAAGTCTGAGATCTCAAATATACATGTTAATACGATTATTGAGTCAAGGAACGCTTCGTTCTTTGAGAATATATTTCCGTATAACATAGTATATAAGCCAATTGATAACGATAAGAGGCCTCGAGATACTACATCTAGAAGTGATCCAATATAGGATGAACCTAGACGTAGTAAAAGACAAACGACTTCTACGTCTTTTGGATATGATTTTCTAACATATTTGTTAGAGAATGAGCCTCAGACATTTAAGGAAGCTGTGACATCCCCAGAAGCTCGGCTCTGGAAAGAAGCTATCTATAGTGAAGTTGAATCCATCTTGTCTAACCATACTTGGGAATTGGTTGATCTTCCTCTTGGTAATAAGCCACTACAATATAAGTGGATATTTAAGAGAAAAATGAAAGCAAATGGTATTATTGATAAGTATAAGGTTAGGCTTGTAGTAAAAGGCTACAGGCAATGAGAAATTATTTTGACACTTATTCACCTGTCACGAGGATTACATCTATACGGATGTTAATCGCTATAGCAGCGATGTATAGACTTGAAATCCATCAAATGGATGTCAAAACAGCTTTTCTAAATGGGGATCTGGAAGAAGAAATATATTTGGAATAACCTAAAGGGTTTATTGTTCCAAGACAAGAGAGGAAAGTATGTTGGCTTATCAAGTCACTCTACGGCTTGAAACAAGCACCAAAACAATGGCATGCTAAATTCGACCAAGTCATGTTGTCGAATGGTTTCAAGATTAATGAGTGCGATAAATGTGTATATGTTAAGAACACACATAATAGATTTGTCATTTTATGCTTGTATGTAGATGATATGCTTATAATGGGCAGTAATAGTGAGGTTGTCAAGGCAACCAAACGCATGCTCACAAGCAAATTTGATATGAAAGACATGTGGATCGCAGATGTTATTTTAGGAATTAAAATCCGTAAAACATCTGAAGGATTTTCTCTATCTCAATCCCATTACATTGAGAAGATTCTTGAAAAATGCAAGAATCTAGACATTGCATCAGTATGTACCCCGATAGATGTTAATTTACATCTTTCAAAAAATACTGGTAAAAGCAAGGCTCAAAATAAGTATGCTAATATACTAGGCAGTTTAATGTATGTCATGAACTGTACTAGACCAGATATAGCTTGTGCGGTAAGCAAGCTAAGTCTATTTACAATTAGTCCAAATGAAAATCACTAGAAAGCTATGAAATGTGTGATGGGCTACTTGAAGCATACTCAAGATTATGCTTTGCATTATACAGAATATCCAGCGGTACTTGAAGGATATTGTGATGCAAATTGGATAACCGGCACAAAAGACACAAAATCAACAAGTGAATATGTGTTCACACTTGGTGGGGAGCAGTGTCTTGGAAATCATCCAAACAAACTTGTATAGCTAGATCTATTATGGAATCAGAATTTATTGCTTTGGATAAAGCCGGTGAAGAAGCAGAGTGGCTTTGAAATTTCTTAGAAAATATTCATGATTGGCTTAAATCAGTGCCAACTGTATGTATTCATTGTGATAGTCAAGCGGCAATAGGAAGGGCAAGGAATGTCACGTATAACGGTAAGTCTCGACATATACGTCGAAGACACGATACCATAAGACAACTTCTTTCTAGTAGAATTATCACAATTGACTATGTGAAGTCAAAAGATAATGTTGCGGATTCACTAACAAAAGGCATAACTAGAGAGTTTGTTATGAAAACATCAAGGGGAATGAGTTTAAAGGCCTATAAATAAGTCATCATAGCGGAAACCCTACCTAGTTGACTGGAGATCCCAAGATCTAGGTTCAAAGGGACAACCAAATTATGAAGACAGTGTAGAGTACTGTAAATTCTTACTCATTCCCGGATAAAAACAGTACTGACATGTGAAGGTTAAGCGAAAGCTTTTAATGATTCTAAATTAAGTATGTAATATAACGCACATTTAGAAATCACCTACATGAGTGTGAAGTGAGGGCTACTTCTGTAAGAATTGAAAAAAGACCGAATTCTCTAAAACACTCATAAGACCAGGCGGTGTTCACGGCCAAAACGAACACAACTGTGAGAACCAATTTTGTTCGAGAGACAGTTATGTGATTTCTATTGTCTAGGCTTACACCAAAGGTCGACAATTCAAAGACATTAAGTTTACTGATTGACCGAGTAAGTTCGATAGGTTTCACTAGGGAAAGTTCAAAATCTCACACTTCTTATCTTGATGCAACGCTCTCTCATGAAATAATCGCACATTGCATCTCATGCCTACACGAAGAGTCGTGATATTTGAACATCTCATTCATGTGGGTGATTGTTGGGATTTTGTTGTAAAATCCCATAAGAAGTGAATGAGAAAAGAATGATGAAGAGTTCCATATAAGAAAAAGAGTAGATGGTGGACGAGTTTAAATATTGAAACTTTACAAATGGGTATGGGCCCCAAGGGGCATCGCACTTTTGCGGACGGGGGAGGGCCTACGCAAAGCTAGGTCAGCCCGTGCATGCGCGCCGCCGCAGGCCGGCTCGGTTCAGTTAGGTTCGAGCCGCGCCCGAGTCCGCACTTTTATTTATTTTTACACCATCATTTTTTTATTCTTTTTAAATTGAAGGGACACGACTTGAATAGACATGTCCCGAAATTTCTGGACATTCTTTTTCGTCTGAACAAATATGTTTGCTCGACGTTGAGTGAACATGAAAGTTCGAACGTCGAACATACATGTTCGTTCGGATTAAAGCGAACGAACATGTTTGTTCGAACAAGTTCGACCGTCGAACATACATGTTCGTTCGGAATAAAGCGAACGAACATGTTTGCTCGAATAGAACTCTTTTCGGTTCGCATTCCTTTGTCAACAGAAATGTTCGGCTTCGCGACTCTTCACATCATTGTCTATAAATACAAACTCCGACCGTCACTTTTGAACTACTGAAATTTTTGTTTTCCACCACTCATTACTTATCTTTATCATCTGTGCGATTGTTCTGCAAACTTGCGTTCGAATGAGTCTTTTGAAGAAGTACCGCTTCAGAGGAACGCGATCCGTTTTATCTTAGGAGACAATTGTCCAAGGTCCTCGGGTACTGATTGAGGGGGCAAATTTGTCTTAAGGACATAACCTCATTTCGTTGGGCTCCGATCAACATTCTGCCTACTCATTTGCATTGGCTATAGGTTAGTCTTTCAATTGCAATTATGTTTATACGAACTTAGGCTATAACAGGTTTTAGAAAATGAGTTGCAAATTTAGAATAATGTTATTGGCACCCTAAAAGTGCCAACTTTAATGTCAAATGGTTTAAGTTAATAAGCAACTTATAGCCGCTGACCATTGACCCAAATGGGAAGCTCTTGAGTGTGGCCAGTTGATGATAAAAAGCAAAGTTAGGTCAGGACTAAACTGTGAGTATTGATTGAGGAATTGAACATGTTGAGCGTCTACAGAAATGGAGGAGTAAATGCTTACCGAGAAATGAAATGTTTCATTGATGTATTTCATGTACTTTCAGTCGATTTATGTACATGTCATGTTCCTTTGTTGGTTGTAATCTTCTGTCAATCAAGTTCAAGGATTGCAGTGCACCTTCAGAAAATCGTTAATCCGGTTTGTTATTCGATGGATGGTCACTGTCGACAATTTTTAGCGAACAAACATGACTCAATTTTTCAAAGTCTAATGCAGTTAAAAAAGCTGAAATCATTTTTCCAAAATATGCCCAAAACTCTATGCTTGAGCATGGAAACCCCAATGCTAATTCTTTGGTTCTCCGATATCCAAAACTAGGTCTTCAGCGCCTGCGCCCAAGTCTGTCACATTTGGACCCATGCTCGGATCCCTAACACCCGAGCCTGGGTTGACAAAGGTCGTGCTCGGATCCATTGAGGTAGGGACCGAGACCTCGGTACCTATGCTCAGGTCAAAGGAGGCCGACTCGGGGACCCAGGAACCCATGCTCGGGTTAGGGTCCATCACAGCTGGAATAGTCCGTGTATTCTAAAAAAAAAAAACTTAAATCAGATTTTTCATACTAAACGAAGGTTTCGTTTTCGTGTTTAAACTAAGCACAAAAAAACAATGTCATTTTTTCTAAAAAGAAATAATGTTCTCAAAAATAATTTTCAGAACTGTCACATTTTCCACCAAAAGAAGAGTACATGCACATTTTTTTTTCCCCTTCACCAAGTAGAACTTTCAACGGGGGATGAATCGTGCAGCCTGAGGTGGGTCTTTTATCCAGCCAGCTTTGTTTTGCATCAGCTTCATTGGGAAATTCAAACACAACAGACAAAGAGCAGTTGAATCGAGCTCTGTCGGTTGCCCCCCTTCCCCTCTTCCTTCCTCGAACTTGCAGCAGTTTGTTTCAGAAAAATCCTCTTCACGCAACGTGCACACGTGGAAGACAACGAGAAGCAAACGGCCACCGCATCATTGAAGCCGGTGGGGGACAGCGGAACCGAGCCGGCGGATCCGAGGGCAACGAAAATCACGCAACCTGCATCGACCCTCTTTTACTTTTACAGCTGAAGAAAGAGGGCGTCAGCTGTTAGCTTTTAGCTTCCATCGTCGCCTACGCATTTACTCGGAAAGAGAAGATCAGATTACTTGCCCGGCCTCCCCATGGAAACAGAAGATTTTTTGTCATCTACTTCAACTGAGTCACTTTATAATGGGCCTCAAGTTGGCCGTACCACCAGCTGGATCACCAGAGGCTCGCCGACTACAACAAGGGTAGGAGCTGAGCTGAGGCCCATCCTCTAAACAAAAGCCCTCTAATGCCCAATTCAAAATGCGGAGTCCGGTGAACTACTTTTGCCGTTGCAAAAAGGAGTGTTTGCCGCTTGTCGCCCGGCAATCCGGTGCGGAGTACCCGAGGCTGACCTGAGAATCTCGGCTTTCCGACTTGTTCTAGATCGGGTGAAGTCGGACCGACCCATTCATGTGGTCTCGGTCGGCACCGGCGGGCCCTAAATGCTCACCCGCATTCGTTAGATGTCCGCTGCAGCCTTTTATCTCAACCACAATGCTCGCGCCTAATCTGCCCAGTGGTTCGTGGGCCGTTTGGGCTTAAATGTTGTTGCCGATTATTTTAGTTGGACGAGGGTGACCACAGCAAGCGTTTGTAGTCCAACGGTTAGGATAATTGCCTTCCAAGCAATAGACCCGGGTTCGACTCCCGGCAAACGCATGTCTTTTTGTGCTTCTTCCCTGTAGCTGCGAAAATCGTTCCTGATTCAAGTGGGTCTCCTCCTCCTCCTTTCGTATGCTCCATTTACCTCCAGGAACGAGAGGCGTCATGCATGACCTGAATCACTTCAGCTCTGTTTCATTTTGGTCAAACCATGTACAACCGCAACACTCACAGAGGAACGTATGTACAACCGTAGTTTCCCTAGTTCTTGTAAGAAAGCAACACTCACAGAGGAACGTAAATACAGCACACGGCTAGCTTCAAAGAGTATCACCATTCTCCACAACATTGTACCATAATACGATTAAAACTCAGTCCTGAAATGACTCGGATGCGAATTGGGTGGAATTTTCAGCAATCTTCAACTCTCGAGGCCATCATCGCGGCCCTGGCATCTCCTCCTCATGCTCGAGTTCTATCTCGTGCAGCGAATGGAGGCGTGAGAGGGCGAAGGCGGACTTGGCCCCGGAGGAGATCGCGGACTTGGTCCCGGAGGAGAAGCCGATGGTGGCTAAGCCCGAGAACGAGACCGGCACACAGAACGCACTGGGCCGGGAGGTGGGCAACTCCATCAGTGGCTCGTTCAGGTTCAGGAAAATCTGGACCACCTTCCGCACCCTCGGCCTGCACGCAGCATTTGGGTGCAGGCAAGCGAGGCCCGCTATCAGTGCTCTCTCCGCTTGCTCCTCCTCAAATTGGCCTTCCATTTGCGGATCCACACACTCGAGGAGCGAGCCTCCTCCGTAGAGACTCCACACATGATCCACCAGGCTGTCCTCTTCCGTGATCCCCTTGGATCTCCTCCCACACACCACCTCCAGGACCACCATTCCAAAGCTGTACACGTCTGACTCCGGTGTGGCCTTCCCTGTGTATGTCACCTCCGGGGCCAGGTACCCGAGGGTGCCTGCAAGCATGGTTGTGACTGAGGTGTCGTTCTGGAGCAGCCTCGCGAGCCCAAAGTCGCCCAAGTATGCATTGTAGTTGGAGTCTAGCACGACGTTGTTGGGCTTGACGTCTCGGTGAACCACGGGGTTCCCGCATTCTTCGTGGAGGTAGAGCAGCGCCGAGGCTAGGCCGGTCAGGATCTCGTACCGTTTCTCCCAGCTGAGGGGCTGCTTGCCGATATAGCGGTCAAGGCTACCGTTGACCATGTATGGATAGACTAGTAGAAGCTGATCCCCCTCGTGGCACCAACCTTGGAGCTGTACTATGTTCTTGTGCCTCATCCTCCCAATTGTGCATAGTTCTGCCATATACTCTCTCTCACCTGTTGAATTTGAGGTCGAAAAATCGCCCTAAAGTTATTCTTCGCAGTTGTGGCTTTAATGTTTAGATCTTAACAACAGGACCTACCTTGCTCAAGAAAAATGTGTTAAAAGGACATGATACAAAGTAAAGAAACAGACCTTGTTTTGAGGTTGCCGAGATCTTTTTCACGGCTATTTCGCCCGGAGGATCTGAGATGACCCCCTTGTAAACACTGCCAAAACCGCCGGTGCCGAGCAGGTTCTCCTTGCTGAAGTTGCGAGTGGCCTTCGCTAGCTCCTTGTAGGTGAACATCTTCGGAAGATTCGCAGCCAGCCTTGATTGGCTTTCCAAGTCAGCGTCCTTCTGGTTTCTATCACCCGGTGCTTTCCTAACGAGTAGGTAGACGCATATCGCGATGAACAACACCGCCATCACGCTAGGCACGACCCAAAGCAGCGTGGTTTTGATCCTGCTGTCTCTCTTGAGCCGCTCCTCCGAAGATAAAGGAAAGGAGGTGAACGCCCAGTTAATGACCTGCTGGCTTTCGGGAAGAGGACCAGTAGATCCCGAGAAGCCTACGTACACGAGAGGAGGGACGGCTTCCGACATTTTGATAGGATAACTGAGAACGCTTTTTAGCGGATTCCCGTAATATGCCACCGAGATTTGGAGCTTATGTTTATAGCCATCATAGTCAATTCTGAATGTGATATCCTTTCCACTTTTGAGGTTCACTCCTGTGCTGTTTAGGCTCTGGGCAACGACTGGGTTAGTAGTGCTTGTCGTGTCTATGCCTACATGGTTGTCATCGGGATCGAATTCATTCATGTAAGTGTCCAGCTCCACGGCTAGTTGTCGAAGAGTGCCGCCTATATATTCAGTTGAAAAGAAACCGTTCTTTGATCAACATTCCACAGCAAAGCAGCGCAGATTCCGTGTTCATCTAACAAAAGATTGGGTGGAATTACCTTGAGTGGACCGATCAAGAATCCCCATGTACGAGCCGAAACTGCCCGGCGGTGAGGGCCTATTGTCCTGTGCGAAAAGGAAAGCCATCCCGTCGCCGGAGGCATTGGCATTTGGCAACGTGGTGATCCTGACAGTGAATGTGGTGGAGATCATGGCGGTCCAAGCAACCACCGGCCGGGAATAAAGAACCCGTCCTATCTGGTTTTTCGGCTTCGTGTCGATGCTTGAATTGCCCAGGTCCGCCAGCTCCGGTGTGATGTTCAAATAACCATCTCGCGAGCTCGAGGAGTTTGTGCAAATTAGCTCTTCGCCGGCGCAAGAGCTACGATTGAAAGAAGGGAAAAAGAAACTTGCGGGTTCAGTACTTGAAGATGAAGAATAAGCTTCCCGAGAGCTGAGGAAGAGCGAGACTAGGATCAGCAGGAAGAACATGGTTTGGACACGAGAGAACCTGCAACACCAGATGAGGCATCATTGGTTGGTGCATATATAGTACAGTTCATAGGTTGCTTCCTAAGTTGTGTTGGGTTGTGACACAAGTCAAGAGATGGCGACGCAATTGAAGGTACTAGCGTGCCCAGACTCATTTATAGAACCGTTTTTCTTTCCTTAATTCAAAAGCTCCGAATTCGGATTTCCCCAACTCCTGTCCAGCCTCAACAAACTCCGACCGCCGTCTCTGTCTCCACGGCTTCCGCCGCCCTTCGCCCTTTTTTGGTCTGCCCCTCTCTCTCTCTCACATCACGCGAGACCTTGCACAATCTTCGACAATGTCAGTGAGGTCGCCCCAATGGCGACCTCAATCGAAGGCCGTCATCAACCATGGACAATTTGGGTCTGAGGACCTGCAAATAGGGTGAGCGAGCTCGAATGGAGTTCGCAAGCGAGAGAGAGAGAGAGAGGGGGTGCGCTTGCGCTGGAGAGCAAGGCTGCGGTGCTTGTGATCGGTAGCCCCGTTCAACGGGTGTGAGTGGTGATGGGTGCAGGCAGGAGGAAATATTTAGTGGTTTTAAACCACCACGTCATCAGCTTACGTGGCGTGTGAGAGCCTAACCATCTCCACTCAAAAGGCGACACGTGTCTCATGACATGGAAGCTCTCTTTTCTCTATGCTTTGATTTGACAGGGTTTGGAGATTTGTTACGAGTTTGCGGCTGGTAATATTAGAGTTAGGTTGATATTTTGTAAGGGAGGGTAATTTGGTTCTTTGAACAACTTATCTGTCTTGAGGTGCAAAGCCATGATTTCAAAAAGAGATGCCTAAAACTTATCATGAAAATACAATTGAAATTTAAAATTTTCAAAAGTGCAATTAAGTCTTAATATTTGTCAAATTAGTATAATTAAGCCTTTCTGTTCACTCCATCCAACTAGACTAATGAAAAATGCTCACATGACTTTTTATTAGTTTATCTATTCTATGTGATGTCACTAAACATGAAAAATAAGATCAAAACGACGTTATTTTGATCCAAATATAATTCTTCTTAACACAAAAATTTAAATAAAAGGTTAACTTAAAAAAATGACACAAAAAGAGAGAAGAAGAAAAAAAACCTAGCCAAAAACCTAGAAGCCCTCCCTATTGCTAGGGCTTGAACGATACCTAACGATCCTTTCAATTAGGGGTGTGCAAACTAGACCGGACTGGCCCGGATCGGACGAGGACCGGCTCGGATTGAGGGGGATCGGACCGGACCGCATAAATTGGTCTGATCCTTAAGGGGGGATGGTCCGATCCCCGGTCTCAATAAATGGGACCGATGGTCGGGTGGTCCGATCCTTGGTCCCATGATGAATGGGACTGAACCGGAATATTCAGAATATATATAAATATATATAGGAAAAAATATATTTTTTGAAGAAATAGATAACCTAAACATAATCCTCATCTTCATCTTTTGCTCGACAATCGATATTTACTCCTCTCGCTAGACGCGAGTTTACCTATCTCCATTTTCTGTTCGACAGTCGATACTCACTCTTCTCGCTTAATACTCGCGTCTCGCCTTTGCAACGCAGTTCTGCTCGGCGCTCGCTTCTCTTGCCTTTGCCTCTTCACCCATGCATGTATTCCAATAATTTCTATAAGTAACTTGTGTTAACGGTCCCATTAGGACTGAACCATCGATCCTGATCCCGATTTGTGTTCGGTCCCTAATCCCAAAAACTTAGGAAATAGGACTACGGTTCAGTCCTTGGTTCCATACCAAGACCGAACCGACCCAGACCATGCACATCTCTACTTTCAACCACAGGCGAGGGCCAACGACCCAAGATCTGGTGGCCAATAGCCAAAGATGCGGGGGAGGGTCGTTGGTATCACCCCACCATCACCGGCCATTTCCAGTGATGGCAGGGAAATAGGTTTTTTTTTTTTTTTTTTTTTTTTTTTTTTTTTTTTTTTAAGACTTTTCACTTTTTTAACCTAATTTAACTCAAATTTGGGTTAAAAAAAGATTTTGGACCAAAACGATGCCATTTTGGATTTATATTTCATATTTTAGTGATGTTAACATTACATCGGCGAGAAAAAATAATAGTCACCACTTTACGTCAGTCAAGTAGGATGGATATAACATAAGGACTTGATTGCATTAATCTAACACGTTTTAGGACTTGATTGTACTTCTTAAAAATTTAGGATTTAATTGTACTTTTGTGACAAATTTTAATGCTTCTATTGTACTAATTTCTTTATTAAAAAGAGAGAGAGAAAATTGTGATAGAGTGACCAAATGAAAAAATGAGGAGGCCACATGGTATATTTCGGTATCATATTACATCTTAATTTCATTTTGTGCATTTCTCCTTTTTTTTTTAAATCTTTTTCTATGTAAGTAAGGTATTTCAACTATTATTTTAACTAGTGTCTCGCACTCATGTTTTCAGACCTTAATAGTCCTTTCAATCTTTGCTTAGGCGACTATTACTATATGAGCAGACATATCACATCATTGTCTGATTACTCAAATTGCATACAGCTTATGGCTGGCTAGAGACACTAGAACTTACTAGGAACAATGATTTGCCAAGTTATATCCAATCAACTGCAAAGATTCTTTTCAATAATTCTACGACCTTAGTTTAAAACACAAGCATAGACCACCCCACCCCCCCCAAAAAAAAAAAAAAAACCTATAATTCTAGCACTATATGTCACGAGCCTCCTGATGGGCATGTCTGGGAGATGACAGGTTTAGAGACAATGCCGAGTTTGGAACCAACGGTCCCGAGTCAGCGGGTTCTTCCAAACCTTTATTTCGTTCGACATTGGGAAACTACGATTAAAACTGATTTATCCATGAAGTCCAATATAAATAGGAGTTGCCACTAACTTATTGGGGCCGAGTAAGAGCCAAGTGAGACGTGGGAAGATACCTCACTTCCCACGCAATTAGAGATTTAGGGCCGAGGACTTGAAAACACCAATTGTTTAACTAGTGCCATTTCGATTTCCTAATTCGATTTGCTAGTTACGTAAATGATTCAGGCAATCTTTAACCATATTTGTCAGCGCGTGCCGCTAAATGATCTCCATGCACGAGTGCGCCATCAAGGAAAAGTGGGACAATGACAATAAACGTAATAAAAGTGAAAGTGTAAAAAAGTAGACTTAATGAAGAACCAAACAAAGAATACACATGGCGTCGTTATTAAGCACCAGGACATGGGACAGCAACCCCGTAAAGTAAGTTCAAAATTGAGTTCAATTTCTTACATAAAAAGATCAATTTATTTGAACCTAAGCTATATCAAAAGTAACTACTTAAACCCCTAAACCAAAAGTTATGAAACCGATCTATCCATGAAGTCCGATCTACATAGGAGTTGCCGCTAACCTATTGGGGTCGGGTAAGAGCCAAGTGAGGCATGGGAAGATACCTCACTTCCCACGCAACTAGAGATTTAGGGTCGAGAGGACTTGAAAATACTAATTGTTTAACTAGTGATCCTTTCGATTTCCTAACTTGATTGACTAGTTACCTAAATGAATCGGCGATCTTTAACCATTTTTGACAACTTGTATCACTAAATGATGTGCATGCATGAGTGCACAGTCAAGGAAAAGTGGACAGTCACAATAAACGTAATAAAAGTGAAGCGTAGAAGAGTATACTTAATGAAGCACCAAGCATAGAATACACACGGCCTTGTTACTGAGCACCAAGACAGCAACACCGTAACCTAGGTTCAAAATTCCGACCCAAAAAAAAAAAAAGTAGGTTCAAAATTGATTTCAATTTCTTGCCTAAAAGATCAATTTATTTGAACCTAAGCTATATCAAAAGGAACTACTTGAACCCCCCAAACTAAAAATCGTGTTATCCGAATGAAACTAAACTAAATCTATTACTAAGATCTAACAACCGTATCAAGGCTAGTAATAAATCACTCAGGAAATGTTCGAAATCAACGCAACCAAATCATTCAGATCCGTAACCAGCATGAAACTGAAGAAACCGAGTCTTGGCGTTTCCCTCAGAACAGGGGAAGGCAGGTGGGTTCCAGCGTTACCTTGTCAAGGAGGAGTTGTCTCGGTTGCGGTTCCCGGTCGAAGCTTCCGGGAGGATCGTCTGCAAAGCGTTCCCGACGAGACTTCCCGCCGGCGACGGAGCTTCAAAACACGCACGAATCGCTTCGTATCTCCGCAGCCGGAAAGCAGGGGCCAAGACAGGGTTTCTTGTGATAGCTGGACTGGCGATGACGAACGGAAAGGGAAGAGATGGGTCAGAGAGAACCCTCGAGGGAGCGCCTTCTGGACGCCCCAAAAAAGCTCGCAAGTCTCCTCAGTCCATGTCCTCTGTCCTTGCTCTCTTCCAGTGGGAAAAGCTCGTTGTTGGCCATTAATGGTGGAAAAACCGTGCTGTTCTACTCTGTTAAACACACGGGCGACGACCAAGACCTTGGTGGAGGCCTCCCCCAACTTTGAAAAGTCAAAGCTCTCCACCAATCAGAAGGAAGCTCCAATGCTTTCCTCGTGCCCCACGAGTGAACGCAAGAAAACCTTCAAGAATAAAAGATACGCCTGTTTAGTGTTTATCCGAGTGCTGTCTCTTTCGTCTTTACGCAGCTGAGGTTTCCACTATTTGGTGCTCTGGTCCCGTCAACTTCGGCATCGATTTTCTTCGTCAACTCTAAAAATCAAAATACCAATGAATCGGCAATAAAGAAAATCTGAACCAATCTGACGTTATCCATTGTCAGCCACGAACTTATCTTCAGCGTCATCGAGATTGGCTACAGCTTCTGACGGGTCGTGAGCGACGGGTCCCGGGCCCCGAGTACGCTAATCTTTCTGTGAACCTCGGGCGATTCAATGTTGTCCGACGTAGCCACCAATCACCATGTTTGGGTATTAAAAAAAAAAAAAAACCACACGAGGAGATTCAAAAGAAAATGAAATCGTATTTTGTATAAAATATTCATTAATTGAAAGATTATGTTTTGCATGAAGCTTTCCTTGACCAAAAAACTAATAACATGTAAGTTCAGAAGTCCAACATTAGCATCACTTATATGTTTCCATTAGTACGTGGTCGGTCAATAAAGACAGCATTTCTAAGTAAATGCCATAGAAACCGCCACAATTCTATTCGCTTCATGCAGTTTTGTCACAGTCACACTACACCATAAAAATTAAAATATTTTCGTAAGTTTGGACTAAAATAAAAATACTAAACGACCCGATTTTTCTTCTTCGTTTCTCTTTTTTTAATCATTCGACGGAAGACAAAGGATGGAATTGGTCGTCGTCCAATTCGGACTTTCGCCCTGCATAGTGATGTGCATCATGTGCATCTGCAGGCAAGCACGTGCCTTTGCACAGTTAACTTGACTTTCCTTCCCTGTACTTTGTTAATAAAATATGGCAAAATTTCAATTAAGGATCTAGAGCCATTTTCTCAAATAATAATAATAATAATAATAATAATAATAAAATATCTTAGAGTGGACCGTATCGCAAATAATGATGGGACGTAGCCAATTCGTCTCAAATAAATGTCTAAAGTAGCCAAATCATATTAAATAAGGATCTAAGCTCGCCAGTCGAGGAGCATGCAACTATTCTGTCCACCGCCAAAAGGGTATTTCAGCCAAAAGAAATTCTAGGTACAAAACAGGACTCTTAAAAACAAAAACAAAAACAAAAACAAAAAAAAAAGCCCCAATTTCCAAGTACAAAATTTCAATGAAGGCTGCTAACCACTAAATGTCTTTAGGTATTTCACCCACTCTGCTTCTACTCTTGCTCAATTTATCCAAAGAGTTCTAGGTCAAATATTGAATTCCCTAAAACCATAAACCCCCAGCCCCAAATTACTCCGCTTCTTCTTCTTTTTCCCATATGTTACGTGTCAGTATCTTCGTTTGTCTGTCTTTGTTTCTTTGTTTTCGACTAATCTTTCATTGATGTGAGATTCGGTGCTCGGCCATCGATTGTGCTTTGATGCTACGATTGACCCGACTTTATAAAATGAGCGAGTCTCTTCAAGCTGTATCAAAGTCGATTTATCTTTCGGATTTACTTGCTTTGTTTGATTTTCATGCTCTTTCAAGTGAAATGAAAATAATAATAAATGATCTTTCGTTCGCTAAAATGAAAATATTGGTCTGCTGCGTTTCTTCCCATTGCAGCTTCGTTTACATAGGTTTCTTCTTTTTCGTTTGTTCGTTTGCCATGTTTCTTCACTGTAGCTGGTCTTTCGTTCATCCGAGAGGAGGCATTTGCAGCTTGTCGAAGAAAAATGACGTGGAATGCCACACCGATCGCAGAGATGACAGTGATAGCAAAAGGAGTATTTTCATTTTATGGTGTTGATTTGATGTTTTGATCGGACTTTAAGGTTCGTTCTGTCTCCTTTTGTGCGGACTGATGAAACATCAGTTGCATTTTTCTATTGGCAAGTGGTGTCTAACGTGCATTTCTAATTGGTTTTACCGCCACCAACTGGTGCTGCTCCTTGCAATTTTTTTTAATGCTTTTCTTTTACGTTTTGTGACGTATGTTTTGTCGTTTTCAGCCAATCAATTCGTGTTTGTACCATATATTACATAAAGGCTGCCATCCACCAAACGTCTTTGGAAAAATTTTGGGTCGCCCGGGTGCATTGCACCCTGGCCAATCAGGAGGGGACATGTGTCCCCTCCAAGTGACATGTTAAAGGAGAGGAGAGATAGAGGCTCATGAGAGAAAGATGGGACATTGTCCCCTCTTTGATTGGGTTGGGTGCATTGCACTCGGCCCACCTAATATCGCCTCAACGTCTTTAGTGCTGTTTTAGAGATATTTGTGCTTTTAATTCTTTTTCATGTCTTTTTCGCCAAGAACGGATACATAGGCTATGTTTGGCGATAAAAATAAAAATCAGAATAGGATAATTTTATCATATCCTGTGTGGCTATCACTTAAGGCTGGATAAAGTGGGATATAAGAGAGATATAACATGAATAAAATTATTCCATGGATGATGTGCGATAAAGGTGGATATGATTTATTATGTTTATAGTATAAAAGCTATTTTTTTTTTCTTGAATAACAAATTTATTAAAACATTAAATTATAATAACAATTAAATATGAATTGTAATTAAAAAAATTAATTTTTTTTATTTATTCTTATATATAAAATTTCAGTTTCTTTCTACTTCACAATATATATTATGTACACATACATATACACACACTTCATATCTGTGTCATTACGAACTGAATGACTTCTTATTGGGTGAGTTCAAAGAAGGATTTTTGGTAGTATAGTTTGTTATTTACTAAAAATTTTATTAAGAAATGATGGAATGAAATAAAAATAACAAAAAATGGAATATCAAAATAAAAATGAAGTAGATAAATCCAAATTTTAAATGAACAAATTCGAACTTGAAAATGATCCTTCGAATTTTTGAAGAATGTGGGGGCAATGAAATTAAAAAAAAAAACTACAAATTTCCTTCTCATAACTATCTTTGATTCATGTTGAAGTTTCACCACTTCTTTATATGTTTTAGTTCACGTCAAAATTCTACAAAAACATCGAGAGTTGAAACTCCTTCTTCTTCATAGATTTTTGGTTCACGTCAAAAGTCTATAAAAACGGAAAGAGAGTCAAAACTCGGTCTCTTCTGTAGCTTTATGGTTCATGGTGAAATTAAACTAAAGTAGCGAGAGAGGTACAACTTTTCATTATTGCAAATGCGAATGATCATGATTTCTCTCTTATTAGAGTTGGCAATGAATTATGAGAATTCTTAGTCTCCATTTGTGTATTTTCAGATTCATCTATATAATATGCAAATACTAAACAATGAACATAATAGAATACAAATATATCTAACTTTGTTACTGTGAATCACCAAACAATAGATATGATGTGGTAAAATCCCTAAATTTCAAATCCTATTATATCCAATCCTATTATGGCTAAAAATCCTAATGACCAAACACAATATTATGGGACCACCACTCTAACCTATGTGGCTTCAAGTGAACTAAAATATTAATTGATTACTGTTTCAGAAAGAAACTTTGAAAATCCAAAAAAGGGTAATACCTGGGAACAAATCTTACGTCCTATAATTTTTTTTAAATGTTTTTGTTTTGTATTTTTTTGTGCGTAGAATCATATTGACGTTACTTTTGCTTCCATTTTGCACCAAGCGAGAGATGTGAAGAAGCCAATTGTTCCCTTTATAGTAGTAGGTGTAGAGGATGCTGAAGAAGATGGATTTGCCATTATTGATTTTGATGAGTTACACGTAAGACATGTAAAAGGTAATAGATCGATGGAGAGGAATATGGAGGTTGGAGATAATGGCATGTATGTGCTCATGTTGTCTTGAATTCCACGAAGATATGTCAAGATATTCCTAAAGATTTGGGGGATAATCACTAAAAAAATTTTAGTTAATTTTCTAAACCGATAAGATCTTTAGGAATACTAATATAAGGATTTTATTTATTCAGCATTGTGCCTTGTATCTTTGTACGCGCTCAAAATAAGAAATCAAAATCTCTCTCTCTCATGGACGTAGGCGGATTTTCGCCAGAGGAATATGGAGGTTGGAGATAACAGCGTGTATGTGCTCATGTTGTCTTGAATTCCACGAAGATGTGTTAAGATATTCCTAAAGATTTGGGGGATAATCACTAAAGATTTATGAGTTATTTTTCTAAACTGATAAGATCTTTAGGAATACTAATATAAGGATTTTATTTATTCAGCATTGTACCTTGTATCTTTGTACACGCTCAAAATAAGAAATCAGAATCTCTCTCCTGTGGAAGTAGGCGGATTTTCGCCGAACCACATATATCTCTATTTCTTGATTATTCTTTTTTTCTACTTTTAATCTCATTTAGTTAGGGTGCTCTTCCACACAACAATTGGTATCTGAGCAATCTAGGTTCTTCATTCCTATATTACGACTTTTGACTAGATGGCTGGAAAAGGTTCGATCATTCGATTCGATAACGAAATAATTTTACACTATGGAGGAAATGGATGAAGGATCTCTTGATTCAATAGTGTTTATCAAAGGTTCTTCTGGGAAGTTGGAACAAGCCGGCCACCATCATCGATGATGATTAGGACGACATGGAGGAAAGGGTGTGCGGCACGATCCGATTAAACCTATCGGACGGGGCCCTTCAATACGAGGTAGAAATCGATTCAGCTCCGGAGGTATGGCATACCCGAAAGCTTCTACTTGAAATTTTTCAATATGAAGAAGTTTCCAACGACAATTCATTTGCCTATATGATTTCGTTTCAATATTGAATGTGTGAAGCAGGTATGTTAATGAGACGCTTTAAGTTTTTAATGGTTTAGGGATGTAAAAATTATATGGTTTCTTGTTATGTCTAATTAGGACGATACTTGCCCCAGTAGATGTAGCCGTGTAATTAGAGATCTGGAAAGGGAATTGGAACAAAGCCGAAGGGAGTTGGAACATAGCGAATATTCGCATTAATTGACTATACAAGAGTTGGAACAAAACCAAGGTTCGCTTCGGTTGACTGTATAGGAGTTACATAATGCAAGGGAGGTGAATGACAACTACTAATATATGATTAGTGACTTCAAGGATATCAATATCAATTAGAAATGTTAAGACACTGAGTTCTTTTTTGTTATTGCGTAAGCTTAAGATTGACAAGTTAAATGAAATTTAACAAATGCTTGTGATTTTGGCATGGTTAAGTGGTGTTCATAGCATTCGCCTGCAACAGCTAAAACGTATCTCTTTGCCAAATTTCTAAGGCATAGAGATTTCTAGGGGGGATTTTTAATGTTCAAAGGCACATCCTCAATCAGTAGAGCTAGTATCTTCCCTCTGTCTAGTTGTGGTACTTCCTATATTTCTTGGAGTAGAATACAGGCATTTATTGACGATAATGCTTTCAATTCTAGACTCTGATTAGTTAAAGATGGTACGAGCAAGATATTTGGCAAAAAAACACATGGTAGAAAAAGCATGGAGAACAAGTAGATACAAGTTTATGTACACGGTTACGACACATCAACACGCAAACTGCAATCTCTAGATATGGAATTCATAGTTATGTGGAGACAAAACAGTAATGATGATGATAGTCATGCAAAACAAATGGATGGCAATAACACTAAGCTCCACATGAAAACCCACCATAATCCTGTCAACGACAACAATCCGCATATTCCTAGGTTGACCAACATTCATTAACATAATCTTGTCAACGATAACAATCTGCATATTTCTTGGATAAGGCCAAGATCTATGCATAGCTACTAATGCAATCAAGAGAGGACCAAATCCCAGCCTCTTTATCCCGCCAAGCTTTCTTTGAGGCAACTCAGAAATTAACTTTATAGACCCGCTTTTCAGAACACCAAGAGGAATAATAAAAAGCACCATATCACCTTAAAAAAACCTAGCTACCTGCCATCACTTGCACATCATCATTGCCAAATCTGATAGTATGCACGGTTCTCTCATACAAAATCGGTACATTCTAAGCCAAAGCCTGAATCAACCTTCCATTCCCTCCATGCAAAAAACAGTGATCACCTACCATATCATAAGGATCATCCTGGTCCCAAAATGCAAGGGAAAGCTTTGAGAGCAAACCTGCATTAGCATATTTCAAATTGGCAAGATGCCAATTAAACAAGTGATTTCATCAGCATTTGCAGTATCCCCATAAACTAGCCTAAACGTTTCCAAGGCGGATCCAAGCGAAACATCCATAGTACATTGTCAAATGTAAAATAATTAGAAAATTATGCACTCAAGTCCACTCAATTGACATAAGGAATCAAGATATTTTCCAATTCACATAAGTATATCGGCAGATTGGGAGAGACTTACAACATCCTGACTGTCAAATAGAAGAAATAGAAAGAGTTAATTTAATCAGAAATTAGTATGCATGATAAAATGAGCATAACATAGTACAAATAGAATAGTGCATTATTTGTCACCAAGCGGTGCTATCATGAAAGGAATATTCAAGTCTTGTGATGCTTCAAACCTACTGAGTAGATTACTGCAAAAATCCAGAGGCTTATTGTAACTTCCAAAGTTATGTGAAGAAGATTGCGAAGAAGCTTGAGGTGTATCTCCTTGAGGTGCATAAGCTTGCGAAGAAACTCGAGGTGCATCTCCTTGCTTCTTTCTTTTCGTTTTATTCTTCTCTTAACAGCTCTTATGTCGCTTTCCTCCTTTGCGTCCAACTTTCTTTCTTGAGGCCCGTACATTTTGCAATGAGACTCATATTTTCACTTAAGGCTATCAAATTTTCTTGAGACTCACTTCCAAGTGGCATTTGGTCGAAAGATTTGTTTATGGTCAAGATCATCTTCTTGATAAATTCATATATCTGGATAGTTTGTAAGCCCCTAATTGCTATCTTAACAAACTCGGGACACACTTCTCTATATCTATCAGTAGCATCCATGTCACCATGCCCCTGAACCAATATATAGAATTTATTAGAAGTTACCAATAAATTATAACAAAAAATTGAGTGAAAAAGAGTATAATGACAATTTATACCTGAGTATCTAAATCATACTTCTCTAGTATTCCATTTCTTGCTTCACGTGTCCATCTCTTCAAAATATAAGTACCAAGAATTAACTTTATATCCAAGTTATCAAGCACTTTCAATGCATGACAACATAAAATCCCAATGGTCTCAAAATGATTACAAGCACAATTCACCACTTCATTGCTTAGGCAACCAGTGACCTTGTACTTTGGTTCATTTACACGAAATGAATCAACAATATATTCACGCAAGAGACCCATTTCATTATGTTTCTTGATAATCGGGGATAAAGTTTTTATCCATTATGTCTGAAAATTGTCAAATATCAAAGGTGTATGACCTTACCTGCTTGCGGCAACATAGGTAATGTCTGATACAAAATCGTAGGCAATTTCATTCTAGCATCAAACTCAACTTGTAACTCTTAGTACCGCTTATCATTCATTATCTTATCAAATCTCTTGAAAAATCCATTTAGATTTATATTATATGTAAGATAATCCTTCAAATCTCTATTCAAACTCTCACTCAACTATGTACTACGCATCCCCAAAGTCACTGTAGATTTCATATAATATCTAGCCCACTTCTCTTTCAATCTATATAGATTTTGGAATCGAGAATTGTCACTAGCTTCATATGTTGAAAGTAATGAATCCCAAACATCTTCAAATTTTTTCACTTCTACATAGTCATACACAAGCTTCTTCAAATCAGTCAAAAAATTAGATCCACTCTTAATTAAATGACCAACATTTTTATAGCATTTTGCATAGATGCCATCTACACAATCCATGTCTAGTCTCGAGAATCACCTCTTCTAATGCATTTAACATTTGCTGCATCTTGATCAATAAAAATTGTTGCATGCCTCCTATACTTGTGTGCCCCCAAGAATATTTCGAAAAGCTATCTGAAGGAATATGTGGTTTCATCATATAAAAGTGTAGCCCAAAAATTCACAAGCTTTCTATGGTGATTGAATCCAATAAATACACATAGTGGCCCGTACTCTTTGTTGGTGAAAAATGTGGTGTCAAAGGTCATAATATCACCAAAAAAGGCATAATCAATAACCATCCTAGAACTTGCTCAAAATATGCTTGTTATTTACTCGTTACTATCAAGCTGAATAGCATAGAAGAAAAATTTATCTAAAATTTATCGTTTGTTGAAGTACCTCAATAAACATCATGCGTCTTCAAACTCTATGTCTCTCCCTCATTTAGTATGCAGATAATTTTTTAGATCAACTCTCGTGTAATCAACATTTTCTCTTCCTCAACCTGTACACTAGACAAGTCATGCTGCTATCTCTGTGTAAGGCCTACATTGTCAGCCAACACAATTTGCTGAGCTTGAACATCGCTTATTTGCCTATGTGACCGTATCAAGTGAGTACACTCTGCAAAGTAGAGTGGATGAAAATATTTTGTCTCCGCTTCCTTTAGTGGTATCAGAGCCAAACATTGTCGAAACTGAGTTAAGATTAGTATTCTGCAATTCAAAACCTGTTGAACAGAAAGAAGAAACTCATACTCTCATGGAATCCTCCACAGATATTTCAGCTCCTGTCCAATTGGAAACCCCCATTTCACTCCCTCCGCCACCTGAACTCCGCAAAACCACTTCATCCAAATTGGATTACTTTTATGAGGTGTCCTATGTGAATAATGATAAAAAAAATATCTGGGACACAGCTACCTCTCATGAACCTTTATTTTGCCTTTTGCAAACCACCATCCTTCTCACCCATCCAATCCATCAAACACATCTCATGTTCTGTCAAAGAATATGTCCAGTCCATCAAATTTGATCAACACCCCATCCTGTCTACGCAGCAAGAGTAGTTTGTATATCTCCAGATTCCATATGAATTTCCTACTCAGTGAGCTCAACATGGTTATACTCACCCTCACTTTGGAGCCATCAGATTGGCCTTATCCTTGTATGGACAAAAAGGCTTGCCAGTTGTTGCGTGGGTTGCTTTTTGGAATATCAACATGCTTGTATCGGTACAGTTCAGACTGCTCTGAACGCAGGCACAGTGTTTGTTACACTCTTCCCAAATTTCAACATGACCTTGATAGATCCCAACCTCCTTACTGCTTTGAGGGTCCAGTTACAGATCACTGGTGCTCCTCAAACCACTTCTGCTATAATTGCTACTCTTCATTACCATATGGTATATAAAGTGCAAAATCATGCCATTGATCTTAACCTTCCCAGTGCCGAAGATGCTTTGCTTATCTCTGTTGACAATGACTAGACTTCATGCATCCATATCCCTCGTCAACTTCCAAGAAATCAGCTTGTCAAACTCCTTCCTGACAGTTGGGTGACCAACTATGAAAAACTTCACTAGAATTCCTGACTTGTCCAATCTTTCGAGTCACTATACACCAAGAAAAAAGATGGTACGGTTACCATCAATTCGTCAAAAGAAAAGAAAGACACTTCTTCCTCTGTTTTCTCCTCATTCCCCACCATCTTGTGCTTCAGCCCATGTCCAATTGAGTCATTCAGTATGAAAGACCCTCACCCTAAAACTCATGTTCAATCCTTTGATGCACATGGACGACCTATCCACTATTTCAAGGATCCATCCGGACATTATTTTTGGGACGTTGATTGTTCCTGTTCCTCCTGCTTAAACGTAGACGATGAGGATGACAGACCTTCCTCTATGAAAAAAAAAATATTCCCTTTACCAAAGGTATCTAGATGGTGATCCAACCGTAGGACCTCTTGGCGAAGACAGTGGCTGCTGATAATACATGGTTGAGTATGATTCTCTCAAACCTCCTCAAATTACTGCACCTCCACTAGCCTATCCCCCAGATGAACCGAAGCCACCACCTCCGCCACCAAAGAAACCCATCACTTCACCATTCTACAAGCCTATCTTCAAGTGGGTAAAGAAAAATTCTTGCCCCATCAAACTGCCTGAGCCATACACTTGCAATTCTAAACCCGAACCACCCCCTGTTTTACCCAGCATTTGTATATTCAGACCAGAGAACTTTCCCCCTTTGCAGCCTTCTGAAGAAAGTGCAGCACCCTTCAGGTTTTCTCCTGTTGAAAGTTTCTCTAACCAACAACAGAAATACTTTCATTCTCCGAAAATCCCATTTCCAAATGATGTCGATCTTCAAGGGGGACAGAAAGGCCTTACTCCAGTGGAAGCTGTCTTGAACTGGAAGATAGAAAATGCTCTAGTCCAGAATGTAGCCATAAACTCAGGTGCTACTCGTCTTGATCGAGTAGACCATGCTACATTTATCTCAAAGAAGATGTTGGAAGATTTTCAGAAAAGGCTCTATTTAATAGAAACAAAGCAGATCCCTCCCAGCCATTATCTGGAAGACTAGACTCCTGAGATTGAAAAGCTCAAACGCGAAGTCCAGATACTACAAAAACAACAGGCCCTCCTAAAGCAAAGAAATCTGCATGCTCTAGATCCATTCTTTTTCCCAATAGTAACACCAAAGCCCACTTCCTTCTTCTCGTCAAGCTCTTCATATCCTAGCTCTTTTGCGGCTGTACTTATCACAACACCACCTCCTCCAAAGACGAATATCATTTCCCTTTGGGATCATCTTAAGAAGCTAGATCAAGAGAAAAAAGGCAAACAGACCTCTCTTCCACCTCCTTTAGCTCCACCAGAACAATCTCCTAGGACTGCCTGCCTGTTTACTTACTCAAGCTCATTCTTGAAGCTCAACCCTTAAGGTGCTAGAAATTTCTGATTCACAGGTTCCACATTATGGCAAGTGAAGAGCATATTGGACCAAACCAATCGTACTACTGAATCAATAAGAGGATTCTGATATCCAAAGACCAATGCTTTGAGGAAAGAAGAAGAAAATGAACTTAGAAATTCATGGTTTATAGAAACACACTGATATTTCACAAAAGGCTGGTTATGCCGATTACAAGCCTTTTTCGAGGGCCTTTTATGGGCATACAAACTTAATAAGGACATCTGACAACGGATACACAGATCCACGAAAAAAATTGAAAAAAGTCTTTAAGTGAACAGTACTGCTACAGTGATGAACTGTGATGAATAGTAACTGTAACATTGTCATGAACATTACTTTTCGAAAAAAGTCGTCCGAAAGGTTGGCAGCTTCTTCTGCTTATTGAATACAAAAGTCTTTTTCACACATGACTTTAACATACGACTTTAACACTTATCTAACACACACGAGAAGTCTGCGCGATTCAAAGCCGGCGTCGATATGGATCCGGGTGATAATTGGCATCGTTAGAGTCGGAACTATCTGGGCCGTCTTTGTCTTTTTTGTATTTATTTCAATACCACCGTTCTTCGAGTTGTGACAGTATGATGTCTGGATCTTCAGATAGTGGGGGACTATCTTCTTGTTCTTCCGCTTACCTTTCTGCGAACAAGATATCTTCCATGGTGACTGGGTCCTATGGATCTTATCGAGGTCTTGATTAGAGCTGGATGTCATATGAGGCTGGGGCCATAGTTGGAGCTGAGGCTAGTAGAGCTGGATGGTTGGTCTTGGGTGTGGATGCATTATCCTGTGTAGGATAAGGATTCTATGACAATGGTCCTCCCCAAGGGTTTGAGTGTCGGTATCCATAGAAGAACCTGGTTGGCTGCTTTGAAATGCTTCCAATGCATTAATGATATGAGGATGAAATTTAGGCCCATCCCATGAAAGGTTCATGTGATGGTACGGCCAAATCTCAGGGGGAACTTCATGGTTTTCTGCACATAAAACTCGCTGGAGTTCTCTGTACTCATATTATATCAGCAAGATGGATTTGGGCAATGCTGTATGGAACCGAAAGATCTGTCGATAGAGATTGGGCTTGAAGGTAGTAATGCCGTAGGGCAATGCTTTGTCTTGGACATCTCCTGTTGGACCAAAGAAAACCCAAGGTCTGTGGAAAATGACTGTGGTGTCTTTTTCTGGTTCGGCTATTCCACAACGCTTTTGGGAAATGAAGTGATTTTTCCATGCTGCTAAAGGCTGGAACCAAGTGAGCATTTCTGTCAAAGCTTTCTGATTTGAAAAATCTCTCATGAGTGCTCTGGACAGCACTTTAATAATTTTGTCTTCGGGAAATTCAATGGCAATGACATAAACATTGAGACAATACCAAAAGAACCATTTAAGATCGTCAAGAAAATCATGATCTGGAGACCACCGCAAGACATGGATGAATGGATAGTCTGGATTAAGACCATACAGTCCTAATATCAATCCTCCATAGTTGCTGAAGATGCAGTAATGGTACTCGTACATGAAATACCTCAAATTTTTAGTGAAATTATTGTCTGCAATTTCTCCTGGGACTTATGAGGGATAACTGTGAGAATTCCATGGTATATCTCGCATAAGTGTAATGCGAAATGTTCCCGATTTCAAAGGATTTCTGCGGACATACATGTTGATGGATTCAACGGGCTGCTTGGCCTTGGACAGAAAATCTGCAAGGGCATTTTTTTGCCTACTCTGTGTTTAGCATCAAAAGAATATTTCGAGAACCATTCGACCACCTTAACAGCTGAGGGTGGGGAATCTATTTCTGCTTGAATTTGAGCATTTTGGGAAATGAAGATATATCCATTTCTACCAAAAAGTGATGCCCAATAATGTGGTATTCAAACTTCTTGATACCATATTTGACTGCGAGAATCTCCTTAAAAGTGGAGTGGTAATGCATTTCTGCAGTGGTGAATCTTCTACTTTTGTAAGCACAAATGAAGCACTTACCTTTTATTTATTCAAGGAGAATGGCTGCCCAATATTTATCACTAGCATCTATTTGCAAAATTCTCTAGCCAGTGGAAGGAGTTTGCAAAGGAGGAAGACTGCAAAATTTCTTTGAGATGTGCTACGGCTTGTGTCTGCGTTGGTCCCCATGGGGAGCATCTTTCTTCATCATCCTCTGAAGAGGATAAAGTGCTTTAGAGATCTTTGGTTCAAAGTTTCGGAGATAATTGACAATTCCAAGAAAAGCCTAGATTTGGCTAATTGTCAAATTCTCAGAGGGAAATTTTTGAAGTTCTTTTGCAAGGTGAGGACCTAGATAATAGGTGTATTCTTTCAAATGCATGCCTAAGAACTCGATCTCTTTTTTAGCAAGAATCATTTTCTTTTGTGAAAGCATGATTCCATGTTTCTAGACAATGTCAACGAACTGGAAAAGCAATCTGTAGTGAGATTCCTCATCAGGACTGTAGAGGAGAATGTCATCAATGTAGATCTATGCATGTGGGAGAATAGGCTGGAAAATTCTACACATGGATTTCTGAAAAATTGATGGGGCTGTTTTAAGACCAAACGGGACAACGGTCTATTGAAAGTGCTGGTTTGAAATGCAAAAATCATTTTTAGGACGGTCATTAGGATGGATTTCAATTTGCCAAAAACCTGCTTTCAGGTCGAACTTTGAACCAGGCTACCAAATAAAGAGTTTTTGTGAGGCAAATGGAATTTGTCATCTTGAAGGAATTTATTCAAGGGTTGATAATTGATCACCAATCTGAGCCTACCACGGTTCTGTTCTGCTCGTTTGTTCACATAAAAGGCTTCACAAGCCCATTGTGAATCAAAGGGTTCAATGAGACCTTGTGAGAGTAGCTCAACACATTCCTTCTTGGCTAAAGCGAGATGTTTATGATTCATACCAGAATGACTGGCTTTTGTGGGATTAACATATTCGCTTTTCTTGAATGGGAGTTTGACAAAGAAGGCAGGATTTTTCCAAAAAGGGTTTGAACAAGTTTGGACAAACTGGTAATGAGATTCAGAGCAACAAGATAAGAGACTTTGGGTGATTGGATCAAGGATTTATGGTTGGATAATGAAAAGTCTCTGAATATCCACATATTCACGGAACTGGTCACCAAACTGTAAACCAGTGAACATCCCAACCAATGATAAGGTCTTTATTTGGGGAATTACAACCAAGGATTTTTGTGGATATGGAACAACCTGGGAAGATTTGGAGAGTGATGGTTTTGTTGCGGAATTTTGTAGTAAAAGTATTACCGGAAGCATAATGAAAATACATTGTATAAGGCATCCAAAATTTTTCTAGGAGTACTTTTACATCCATGAGAGATGCAATCACACCGGTATCAATGAGAGCAATGACTTGGATGGGTTTATCATCTTCTGAAGTGTGGATTTGGATGGGGATATATGGAGAGTGGAAAACAGGTTGGATATGGAAAGAATCAGAGATAATATCATGGAAAAATACAAAAATATCACCAGGGGATTCATCTGAGTCTGAAGAGCAAAAAGTGTGTCGGGTGAAGATTCATCTTTAATAGAGAATACATACTCGATATCTTCATCATCCAATAGGATACCTGTGGGTGACGAAATCTTTTGGATCATGTGACTTCCTTAGCGCTTTGCTTGGGGACAGTTTTTACAAAATTCCCTTTCTTGCTACAGATGTAGCATCGGTCAGATTTCTTCTTCTTCTTGAAGTCAGGAGAATGATGCCACTTCTTTTTTTCAAAGGAACTTCCACTTTCTTTTTTTGGATCTCCTCTTGCCAAAAGAAAGCTTCTCAAAGGAGAACTTTTTGAAGTGCTTTCGTTTCTTATTGCCAGCACAAGAGGGATCACTACAACCTATTGAGCACTTAATCTTCCAATGAGAATTGTCGCAATTCTTTTCGAGAGAACGATTCTCCCATATATAACTCTTAAAGACTTCTCTTCTGTGGCATATTTCTTCAATGGCAAGGTAGACAGATTGTTGGATTTCTCCAAAAGTGGCATCTGTGATAGTCTTGTTTTTGAGCTTCGGGCTTTCTCAATAACTTGACTAATTTCTTTGGGAATAGAAGTCAGAAAAACTGACTTGAGATTAGGATCAGAACCAAGTTGGTAAACAAGCTTGATCATTTGTCAAAAGTGTCTATCCAGATCTTTTTTTTGCTAGAGAACAGCATTTTCTTTCAAAGAATTCTTTTCTTTTGAGTTCTTTTGAATCTTGGGGTTGGCCAATAAAGAAGAGATGAATGAGCTGAAAGGCTTCATCAAAGGACATGGTTAGGAACTTGAGTTGGTCTCTTTTTGGAGCTAACTTCCACCAATCTTTCAAGAAACTAGTGAATCGAGTGACAAATTCAAGGAGAACATCATAAATACTGTGTTTTTTCAGGTTCCTGGTAATCAACCAAGCACGAAACTCTTGGAATCTTTCGGCCCATTTGTGATAAGGGATATCATCCAAAGTGAAGAAATTGGACGAATAAGTTTTTGAGGACGATGGGTCATGGTAAGGCTGTGAGGGCGAAGGTGGATGTTCTACCTCAGGTTGATCTTTCATTTCTTCTTCAATGATTAGCTCTGTTGGATCTGCCATTATGATGTCCGCTACAACAGATGGAGAACTGGAGTCATATGACTCAGTATCAGGAATGGAAAAAGAATCACTAATAGAGACTTCAGGAGGGGCTGGAGGTGACGGATTTATGAGTTCCACAGTGGAAATGGTAGGAACTTGTTTTCTAATGACTTGCATAATCTGATTCCCATTCGGGCATGACAGTACATCCTCATTTCATGCCTAGGCTTTTTTACTAATTCCAATCGTTTGTCTTTTCATCAACGTCCCTCATTTGCACAATAAAAGCGTGTAGAAGTTATGGAACCGTCCTTCCTTTTGTTAGTAACTCTCCTACATACGCCAAAATCAACTTTCAATGCATATATCTTTCAAAACTTCCACGTCTCATCTACATCATTAAATTTCACACTCACTTGTGGAGTCCAATCATTACTGCTGATAAAATCACACAAAAAATAATGGACAATGTGGTATCATTAGAAGATAAACTTGAACAACAAAAAAATAAAACAGAGAAAAACTAACATACTTTCATGAAGACATTAATTACCTTGTGCCATCATCATCCATTTGAGAGATAATTTGACTGCTAGTACTAAGCATGACTTTTGAGAGGCAAAGTGCTCGCCTATCTCTTCCAATATTTCTAAAAGTGTGCAACTGCTGCCGACTAACACTTTTCTGGATTTGATAAAGGCATAACTGTGAGTGTTATTACTTATAGAAAACAGTTGCTAATGAAGATTTCTTGACAGAATTTGAAAATAATATGCAATATCACTATCCATATTTGTAGCTTATCTGAGTTAGAATCTTAAAGTTTATAATTGCATGCTCAAATTTCCTTTCTTGCTATTGCCTTTTAGCCTAACCAAAGTCTGTGTCGTGATATTCTTGGAACTCGCGAGATCTTATACAACTATCAAGTAGTTGGATTAGTAGTTTGGATGAGTATTCAAGTATTCCATATTAAATTTATTTAAAAGAGGATCTGAGTTTTGGTTGAACTAAATTAATTGTGTAATGGTTTGGTTGAAAATATGATGCATAAGAAGGGATTAATTGAAAACTGGGTATAGTCTGAAAGGTTTAGCATCGCACTATTTAACAACTCACAGATTCCTCTGCAGCTTCATATTGTTTTCTTTTCTCTTCTCGATTCCAGCTAGTTGTTTGTCATGTGAATTAGTGAGAATTGGGTGGGTGTCATGTTTATTATGGGTTATGGGATTGTTTTGTTCTATTGCTGATTTGAATTTGTCTTCAATCAATTTTGTTGATTTCAAGTATGATGCCTTTTATATTCCTTGATCATTGCAGATCCTACAATCTTATAAGAAAATTAGCAGTGGTACATGGAAGCAGAAGAAACTCCAAATCGATTTCAAATAGAAAGCATACATCCATGCAAATGCTCATGATCATGCCGAGGGGTCATATAATCATTAACGAAGGTGTCTGCCAAGTGTGTTGCGCAGTTGAAGAGCGATTATAAACTCGAAAAGCATAATATAAGAAACTATTTATGCTACATAACCTCTTGTTAGGTGGAATTCAATTCTAACTTACCACACTTTCAGAAACACCTGGCTTCAAATCTCATTGTGAAGAAGCTTGCTGGCTGGACTTAGGGAGAGAGGATATTTCTGATTTGAATCAAGAGAGGGTCGAATGTGGAGATTTCGGATTTGAATTGGGGAGAGAGGAAATTTTGGATATGATTTGAGGAAATTTCGGATTTGATTTGAGGAGATATCGGATTTGGTTGGGTTGGGTTTCAAAAGTTCCCACCCAATTTTTTTGCCTCCCCCTCCTTCAGATGACGTGGTAGATTCTTGGCCTTCGGATGAGAATAGATGGTCAGATTTAATTTAATGGTACCCTTGACATGGAATTTGAATGTTAGGGGATTCGAATCCGTGAGAAGATGTTGACGCCTGATTTTTTTTTTATCATTTTATTTTTAAAAATTAATTAAAAATTATCAAAACAATTCATAAAATTACAAAATCAACTTTGAAAGTTTTGGCCTAACCTTAGAAACCAATTTTGAAAAAAAAAATTCATAATTTTTGACATTTTTAGATTTATTTTAATTATAAAAATAGCCAAAACAAGGAAAAATATTATTCGTGATCATAAAAATGCGCAAAAATATTTTAATTCACTTTTCATTTTGACCTCTTAAAGTTTTAAAAATTCATTTTGGGACCACGGCCTCTTCATTGAACATAACCCTAAATTGACTAAAAATTTTCATTTTAAATCATTTTAGCCAAATTTTTTTAATTTTAGAGTCATGACATGAGACTTTGATACAATGCATCTCATTTTAGTCCTTATATTTGGAAAGAATTGTACAATTGGACTAAAAGGATCTAAATGCACAATATTTTTCATTTTAGTCCCCGGTTTCACTCAAAGTGCAATTACTATTTTTCTAGGGGTACCCGTTTAAAGGTAATCATATTTTTAACTACTTGAGAACATTTACGTGTGACTCATAATTGTAATTTTTTCTATCTATAGAAAATATATTTAATGTTCTCGTTGTCCAATTTCAATTCGTCTTTTCAATTTTTTTTTTATAGTTGATCTCATCCATATTGTGATTTGATAAATCATACATAAATTATTTATACATATATTAAGACAAAAATATAGCAGAAGTGTCAATATTTGTGTACGGAGATCACTTTAGTGTTAATATTTTTTTGGATCACTTAAGTGCCAAATCGGAAAAAAAAAAACGATCACTCAAGTGCCAAGTAGCCGGAATTGGCATTAAACCGATCCTTTTTTCGCCGGAATTAGTACTAAAGTGATTATTTTTTGGATCACTTAAGTATCAATATTTTTATTAAAAAAAAGGATCACTTAAGTGCCAATTTCGACGACTTGACACTTAAGTGATCATTTTTTTTTTCCGATTTGGCATTTAAGTAATCCAAAAAAAATATTGGCACTTTTACTGTACTTCTGCCCATATATTAATCTAACTTGATTTAGTAAATTGAGCAAATGAAATTTAATCTGATCTAGTAAGTTAAAAAGATAAATACATCTTAATTTTAATATATATAGTCTCCTTAATTAAATGAAAAATTAGGAACAATTTTTTTGCAGTTATCAAAACCGTTTCTTTTCTCTTTTTTTTTTTGTTTCGAGAAGAGAAACTTTATGCAATTACCAAACGGGTTTCTATTCTTTTTTTGTTTCGGAAACAGAATTTTTTTACAGTTACCAAACGTGTTTCTGTTCCAAAAAATTGTTGTCGGGAATAGAAACAGAAAAAAGTGTTATGTTCCAAAAGTTGTTCTGGGAACAAAAACATTACCATACGTAGCCTGAATGCTCACCCACATTCATTTGAATAATTTGAGAATTGAATTCCAAAAATATGCGAATCAGCATATGTAAATTGTTCCTGATTCAAGTGAGTCTTCTCCTTTGTATACTCCGTGTAACTCCTGTAACGAGGCGTCATGCATGACCTGAACCACTCCAGCTAGATTTCATTTTGGTCAAACAATGTTGTACAGCTGTCGTTTCCCTAGTTCTTGTAAGAATGTAGTATTCATATTGGAATGTAAATACTGCACAGCTAGCTTCAAAGAGTATCGATTCTGCACAACGTTGTAGCATGATACGAGTAAAACTCATTCCTGGATGACTCGGATGTGAATTGGGTGGAATTCTCGGTGATATTGAACTCTCGACTCTCGAGGCCATCAACACAACCCCGGCATCCCCTCTTCATGCTCGAGTTCTATCTCGTGCAGCGAATCATGCCGGGAGAGAGCGAAGGCGGACTTGGTCCTGGAGGAGAAGCCGGTGGTTGTCGAGCCCGAGAATGAGACCGGCACATAGACCGAGCTGGGCCGTGACTTGGGCAACTCCATCGGCGGCTCGTTCGGGTTCAGGAAAATCTGGACCACTTTCCGCATCCTCGGCCTGCACGCAGAGTTCGGGTGCAGGGAAGCAAGGCCCACCATCAGCGCCCTCTTCACTTGCTCCTGCTCAAATTGGCCTCCCATTTTCCCATCCACACAGTCCAGGAGCGAGCCTCCTCCGTAGAGGCTCCACACATGATCCACCAAGCTGTTCTCTTCCATGATCCCCCTGGACCTTCTCCCGCACACCACCTCCAGGACCACCATCCCGAAGCTGTACACATCCGACTCCGGCGTGGCCTTCCCCGTGTATGCCACCTCCGGGGCCAAGTACCCAGGGGTTCCGGCGAGCATGGTCGTGACTGAAGCGTCATTCTGGAGCAGCCTCGCGAGCCCGAAGTCACCCAAGTAGGCATTGTAGTCGGAGTCCAGCATGACGTTGTTGGGCTTCACGTCCCGGTGGACCACGGGGTTCCCGCATTCTTCATGGAGGTAGAGCAGCGCCGAGGCCAGGCCAGTCAGGATCTCGTACCGGGTCTCCCAGCTGAGGGACTGCTTGCCGATAAATCGGTCAAGGCTACCATTGGCCATGTATGGGTAGACTAACAGAAGTTGTTCCCCTTCGTGACACCAACCTTGGAGTTGTACGATGTTCTTGTGCCTCATCCTCCCAATTGTGCATATCTCTGCCAAATACTCTCTCTCACCTGTTGAGTTTGAGGTTAAAAAACTACCCTAAAATTAATTGACAGATGGTTATATCAAGAATTTTTTCACAGAGGATCTTCGCAGTTGTGGCAATTAGCTAGAATATGAACAAAAGCGAAATATAGAATTGCTCCAGCACCGTGTTTGTTTCATTAATGTTTAGATCTTTTCAGCACTTAGCAGGAACATTTTCAAGAAAAATGTGCTAAAAGGACATAATACAAGTGAAGAAACAGACCTTGTTTGGAGGTTGCCGAGATCTTTTTCACGGCTATTTCGACTGGAGGGTCTGAGATTACCCCTTTGTAAACGCTTCCGAAACCGCCGGTGCCGAGCAGGTTCTCCTTGCTGAAGTTGCGAGTGGCCTTCGCTAGCTCCTTGTAGGTGAACATCTTTGGAACGTTTGCAGCCTGCCTCGATTGGTATTCTATGTCAGCGTCCTTCTTGTTTCTCTTCCTTGGTGCTTTCTCAACGTGTAGGTAGATGCATATCACGATGAACAACACCGTCATCACGGTTGGCACGATGAGAATCAGTATGGTCTTGATCCTGTCGTCTCTCTTGAGCCGCTCCTCCAAAGATAAAGGAAAAGAGCTGAATACCCAGTTAATGACCTGGTGGCTTTCGGGAAGAGGACCGGTAGATCCCGAAAAGCCAACATACACGAGACTAGGGACCGTTTCCGACATTTTGATCGAATGATTGAGAACACTTATTAGCGAATTCCCAGAATATGCCACTGAGATTTCGAGTTTATGTTTATGGCCATCATAGTCAATTCTGAATCTGATGTCCCTTCCACTTTTTAGGTTCACTCCTGTGCTGTTTAGGCTCTTGGCATCGACTCGGTTAGTAATGCTCGTCGTGTCTATGCCAACGTGGTTCCCGTCGGGATCAAACTCGTTCATGAATGTGTCCAGCTCCACGGCTAGTTGTCGAACAACACCGCCTGTATATTCAGACGGAGAGACATCGTTTTTCGATCAACGGTCCAGCAAAGTACCACAGATTTCGTGTTCATCTAACAAAAAGATAGCGTGGAAGTACCTTGAGTGGATCGATCAAGAATCCCCATGTACGAGCCGTAACTGCCCGGTGGCGAGGAGCTATTGTCCTGGGCGAAGAGAAACGCCATCCCGTCGCCGGAGGCTGTGGAATTCGGCAATGTGGTGATCCTGACGGTGAACGTGGTGGAGATGGTGGCAGGCCAAGCAACCACTGGCCGGGAATAAAGAACCCGCCCTACCTGGTTCGTCAGTGGCGACGGCGAGTAGCTCGAGTTGCCCTCCTCCTCCAGCTCCGGCGTGACGTTTAAACACCCGTCTCGGGAGCTCGCCGACCCCGTGCAAACGAGTTCCTCACCGGAGCAAGATCCAGGGTCGAAAGAAGGGAAAAAGAAAGTCGTGGGCTCAAGACTGGATGAAGAGGAAGAAGCTGAAGAGCAAGATTCCCGAGAACTGAGGAAGAGCGAGACGAGGATCAGAAGCAAGGACATGGTGTTCGGACACGAGGAGACCCTGCAACATCGGACGAGGCATTGTCGGGAGCATATATACAACCCGGTGCTGTGGATCGATGGGATGGGAAAGAACTGAATTCTTGTTCTTGGCTGCGTTCGGATCTAGGGTTCGTTCTTCCCTCCCCCCAAAGAATTGACCGTCAATGATTAGAAGGAGATGCAGTGTCTTGTCTCGTTAAGAGACGGAGAGATTAGACCTATTCAAGCGACGTGCTCAGGAGGCCTTTGACTTGATTGGGATGCAGGGTGGCGCATAAGCCCCAAAAGAACAGAACATGTTGGATTGCGGTTTTTAACTTTTCTGGTCAAAGCATAATGCGTCCATGCACGTTGGAAAATGACATGTTTGGGCCGCATTGCGCGATTGACCACTTCCCGCGTAATGATTACAAAGCTTTAAAAAAAACCTTTTGCATTTTTTTAAAGGTTAATACCATGAAATATTCTCAAACTTCTGCGAAGTTTACCCTATTTGCAACTAAATTTTGGTGGCATTTTTAGAATTAATTGCATAAAAAAATTAGGGACTATACGTAGTCCCTAGCAAAAAAATATTTGAATTATTTTAGTATAGTTTTCATATAGATTATTTTTAATTTTATCATGCATTTACATTTAATTGGACCGATGACAAAAACAAACCTGAACAGAAGCCGAGACAAGCCAAAACTCATCAAGGGAATTTGGCCAACAGGGGAGAGCATGTGCCGAAATATATAGGGGCCTTAAGGCCTAAATTAAGCTTAGTTCGGCCCATTAAACTCCAATTATGAAAAGGGCCTTTTAATTAAAAGCTTAATTTGTCACACCCCGAAACTAGCAAAAGTAAGGGATGACACAGCCGTCCTTCCACCCGAAAGACAAAGCCTCAAAATAACCAAAGAACTTGTTGACAAAATATACATATATCTCCAAATATATATGTACATGATACCCCAACAGATTGATCCCCACATCAGAGTTTCTATCAATCATAAAAAAAAACATATACAGCTAGAACTCAGCCAAACCAACAAACTACCAACAACTATATGTACAACTCCCTTAAACTATACCCAAAATCCTACTACCAAAAGTCCCTGACGATGCTCTCGCCTCACTTGCCGCTAACCGAGGAACTTGAAAAGCATGTAAGATGAGAGGAATGAGAAACTAAAGCTCAGTGAGTAATATATCTCTTCTGAGTGGATAAAACTTCCATAACAACATTCAAGACTTAAGACATCGCTCATTCATACCAAAATTAGAGTATAAATAAAAACTCACATGAATAATGTCAGAACAAGTATCAATGCTCAATCTCGTAAGTTACATTGTAAAGGTCCATTCCTTGCTCAATACTCAATTCAAGGCTCTAGAGGTGGCTCTCACGTGACTCGCGTCACCATGTAGCACTTAGTCCTTGACTAACACATATCAATAATACAAGGCTCTAGAGGTGACTCCCACGATACACTGATACTTAACCCTTTATCAACAGATATACCGTACAAGGTTCTAGAGGTAACTCCCACCAGACTCTCGTCACCATGTAGCACTTAGTCCTTAACTGTAAGGCTCTAGATGTGGCTCTCACGAGACATGCGTCGTCGCGTAGCACTTAGTCCTTGACGAGTCCAAATCATAATTTATTTCACAAATCAAACATGTAATCTTTATGCAATGCAACTCATCTGCCAGCAATACTTTCATAACCATTTCGTAAATCAATCCCTATCATTCCACAAATCGTCTCGCAAAGCAGTATATAAAACCATCCTTGATGCATTCACAAAACAAAGAGACAATAAATGCTCGAGCCATTACATATAACTAAGCCAAAAGAAAATGCTTTCAGAATATGAGTTTGCAAGCTCGAAGAAAAGATAGTACCATTCACCTGGGATCAATTACAACCAGACAACAAATGATTCTCGAATAGTCGAACTCGTGATCCTAACAAATAAGCGAGAAGTAACGTCAAGATCAAGCAAAACACTATCTCGACGACGAATCAACCAAACTAAACATAAATCCTAACAAAACAACTTATATGTGCCAACAAATCGTATACCCAAAGCGATTATTCAAATCGTTCCCAAAGCGAAACCCAAATGTGAAACCCTTAAATTCTTGCTCCGACCAAACCGTCGCTTCGAAACCACTCTTGTTAGAACCCATGGCTTTGAAATGCTATGATCTACCATTTCCACGAATATCCGAAACTTTACAACTCAAAAATCGGATTTCATGGCTTACATTTTGTTTAATCTTGAAGTTTCAAGCGCTAACCCGAAAATACTTCGATTGGAAGAACGATTGGCGCAATTACTTACTAGGCGTCGTTAATCAGAGTCGGGACGGCTTGGCGAGGTGTCAATGCAAGAACCCCTCTTCTTTTCCTTCTCTTTTCTTTCTTCCTATTCTTCTTTCTTCTTTCTTCTTCCTCTGTTCTTTTCGTTTCTGTTTTGTCTTCTTCCCCCCCCCCCCTCGTGAAACTGAGCTCTTGGTAATAAAGAGCTAAAACTCACTGTTCTCTTTTTTCTTTTGACTTTGACTTTTCAATGCTCTTCTCTCTCTTTTTTTATAGTGGGGCCCATCATCTTTATTTGACCTGAAGAAATAACCTATTATTATATTCTATGCTCCTTAAAAGAAATTTCTTCATCGAAATTTGAACAATCCGAACTTACATCAACTTTCGAATAAATGGGTATACTTGTGTCTCGCCTCTTCCTCGAGTTCCCAAGTGGCTTCTCTCTCCATGCCATTGGATCTTTACATAAGGGATGGTCTTCCGCCTTAATACTTGATCCTTCCTATCGACGATGCGAATAGCCTGCTCTTCATATGTTAGGTTCTCCCTTAATCTCAATGGTGTGAAACCTAATACATGCTCAGGATTTGACACATATTTCTGTAGCAATGCGATATGGAATACATTATGCAAGTCGGATAGTGCTGGTGGCAAGGCTAGTTTGTAAGCGACTTCACCAATCTTTTCTAAGATCAAGAATGGTCCCACATATCTTGGACTTAACTTGCCACACGTGCCAAATCTTATAACGCCATTCGTAAGAGAAAATTTGAGAAAAACATGATTTCCCACATCAAATTCTAACTTGCGTCTTTTGAGGTCTGCGCAACTTTTCTGACGACTTTGTACTATTTTGAGACATTCCCGTACCAATCTAACTTTCTCTTCTGATTGCTGAATGAACTCTGGGCCGGTTAAACTCTATTCACCAACATCATCCCAACAAATAGGAGTTCTACATTTACGGCCATACAAAGCTTCAAAAGGTGCCATCTTAATGCCGGAGTGATAACTGTTGTTATAAGAGAACTCCGCTAAATGTAGATGTTCATCCCACGAACCGCCAAAGTCAATAGTGCATGATCTTAGCATATCCTCTACCATTTGGATTGTTCTCTCTATTTGCCCATCTATTTGTGGGTGAAAAAACTGTACTGAAGTTGAGTTTAGTACCCAATGCGCCCTGTAGACTCCTCCAAAAATTAGACACGAATCTGGGATCCTTATCAGAAACAATGCTCACCGGAACTCCTTGAAGCTTGACTATTTCATTAACATATCGCTTTGCCATGTCTTCCAGTGAAAGGCCAAATCTGTATGATAAAAAGTGTGTGGACTTAGTCAATCGATCAACAATCACCCATATAGCATTCTTATCTTGTCGTTCTCGGTAGACCAACTACGAAGTCCATAGTGATATGCTCTCATTTCCATTTATGTGACATTCCGAATTCCGACTCCTCGAGGCTTGAGATATGGAATGGGACTTCGAAATTAGAAATTGGACGATGAAGAATTCCAACATTGAAAGTGAATTAGATGTCGCCTCATCGAAGGTAATTTAAATTGAAAAAGTGAAAATTCGGACGGTAAGTGTAAAATTATCATTTTGCCCCACAACCTTTGCCCTTGCCTTAGGAGTTAATGAACGATATAATGGTCATTTGGACTCCCCCTAACTGCCGAAAATAGTGTTCAAAGGAAGTCAATGGTGGACCAAGCTATTTTAGAAGCAATGACAAGTGTCACCCTTTTGGGGTGATTAGCATTAATTGCCTTACAACTATCAATCTAATCATTTTGACCAAGCAAATTATTGATGGAAGCCTTCTTCTCCCTCCTCTTCATCTTGTACGACCATCTCCCTCCCTCCCTCTCTCTCTCTCTCTCTCTCTCTCTCTCTCTCTCTCTCTCTCTCTCTCTCTCTCTCTCTCTCCATTTCTTCTTCTTCTTCTTCATTTCTTCTCAGCCGAACTGCTCCAGCCCGATCAGCACAGACCACCTCCCTTCCTTCGGTCATAACTTCTTCTCCAGTGTTGGATTGAGGTGATTTTACCTCCATTAGAAAGCTTATCATCTTATCTTTCTAGGGACATGTCGTAAGCTCATATTGGCCTAGCCGTTTGTCCCATGGGTCTGTTTGAATGAGCAAATGTCAAGATGGAGACAGAATCTGACCAGTTTGGGATAAGGATCTGTTTCGGGGGCTTCAAGACTTCAAATGATTCCAAACTTTCGGTGAGGTCTTCTAAACTCATAGTACTAGGGTTACCTGAGCTGTGGTTGTAAGTTTATTTGAGATTTAAAGGGTTTTCATGGCTGATTTGAGGTAGATTCTATAGGGCAGTTTCTGATCGCGCGTAGACCAAAAGAAGCCGAGCTGTTTGGAAGTCCTTCAAGTGCTATTTCACTTCCAAATCTTCGGTGAGCTTCCTAAACTTGTAGATTGAGATTATGGCAAGTCAGTTTTGTGGTGAATGGAAGTTTAAAATTGAATTAAGGGCTGTTTGAGGTGAAAAATGTGAGATGTCGTCCAATCTGTCCTCAAGGCGCACCAATTTTGAATTGAGTCGTTCTAAGTCGTCGGGTATCCAAATTGAGCTCCGTTTTCGTTCATGCGTCCATAAGACATTGAAGTATAAGATTCTGAAATTTTTTTTCTCACAAGGTTAGTAGAAAGATATCAATTTTCCTTCGATTGAATCTGGTCGGGGAGCCTAGGACAGGGCAGATTTGGTGAAATGAGATTTATGATGACTTACCTTGATAGGACGACGCTTTTCATGCTTAGGAGAATTGAATTAAAATTGTGATGACTTGAGAATAAGGTGTTGTATGTGTAACTGAAGTATTGGCGTAATGAAATTGAGAAATAATTGAGTTTCGATGTGGTTTTTCCTAGGCGCGCCGTGGGTACCCTATTCAGCCATGGAATTGCTGACCTATGAGGGTCGTTGAGTTGAAATCTCTAGCTTGTCTGGGGAGGTAAGTGTTCCTTAAACCTCTCCTAGGACGTTAGGACACTACTGGATGAATTTGACCGATGAATTGATCAATTAGTGGATTGATTGAGCTTTGATTGATGATGGCCAAACATGAATGCGTAAATTGAGCTTGGCATGCTTGTTTTATTGAGAAACTCACATGGAACATGACTGAATTAATGATGTGGGTAATTGAAAGTCATGTTAGCATGCATGGCTATGTGGTAGTTGACACTTGATTGATAATTATGCATCGTAATTGGCCAGAGTGCCCTGATGCTTTGCATGGCCAGAGTGCCCCAGTGATCTTTAAATGGCCAGAGTGCCCCGGTGATATTAAATGGCCAGAGTGCCCTTATGATTTTAATTGGCCAGAGTGCCCTTAAGAAATACATCGCGGCCCGGGAGCCCATGGCGATGAGTGCATGAAGTGTCATTTATATGACTTTTGGAATTATGTGCTTATTTTTTTACTAGTGCATAGAGCTTGATTCTATGAGGTTGAGTATGTTGACTGTGACTTGCCTTGTAATGATTGCATGGCTATAGTGCATATGTGATATAAATGATCTTGTTGCCTATGTGATTTAATTGACTATAATGCCTCATCGATTGAGTTGGCCAGAGTGCCCCAGTATGATCAATTGGCCAGAGTGCCCCAGTGTGATCCATTAGCCAGAGCGCCATTGAGAAATATATCGCAGTTCATATGCCCTTGGCGATGAGTTATATTGATACCGCTGTGATGAATTTGAAGTTGTGAGTTTATTCTATACTAGTGCGTGAAGCTTGGTGCTCATAGAATGTGATGTACTTGCCTTTGATTCGCACTAGGCCAGGTATATTGTGATGCCTTGAGCTTATGATTGCCACATGCTATTATTATGATGAATTCCTACATCTTGCCTCATTGTATGATCTGGGGGGGCTGGCAGTCTGGTCTAGGTTTAAGGTTCACTTGCTGAGATTTATGTCCCACCCCGTTGGAGATTAACCTTTTTCATGTCCCAGGTGATGGAACCCCACGTTTACCAAGGATTGGTATTTGACCGCTGTAATTCCTGAGGTGTATCATGTGAATACAAGAAGTATAAACTTTCTGTCCTGAGTCATCATGTATAATAATTGTATGAAGATGTTTTATTATTTTCGTCGTGTTTGTTTCGAATTGAGGTTAAAGGAAGGTGAATAAAAGAAAGACCCTAGGAGATTACCGAATTCTGAACGGCCTGTTGAGATGTCCGCTAGCTCGACAGGTACGGGGCGTGACATCACTGTTTAAGTGGTATCAGAGCAAGGTCAGCTCGATCCAATTTGATTGAGATTTGGAGTGATAAGGAGTGATGACTTGGGGATAATTAGATAGTGAGACCTTTAGGATTAAACATTAATCGCTGAATCTTGAGAATTATAAGCTTGAACTTGTGTGGTATTCTAATGGTCCTAGTATTGACTTTAATGGATGATCTTGAGTGATGTTGTGATTGAGGTTCAAGTGGAAGCAAGCTGAAATTAAAGAGACATAAGCATGGATTTTGATATAGTAATTGTGCTTGAAGTTAGTAGAGAATTATTTTTGAATGAGGGGTCAATGGGATTACATGATTGTAACTGTGGTTTGTCAATGACCCAACTTGAGGAATATGAGTTATAAAGAGACGACTGGTATTAGTAGCTTCAGATTTGAATTGCGCTATATCTTAACGATTTTAGTTATCTGTTATGATTGACAACCTTGGATAATATGAGATGAGATGTATACTAGGAAGCAGACAAGGAATATTGGGATTAAAGGCTAGTGGTGATCGAATGCATTTGGATTTGACTTGCATAGCGACTAGACTTGAGGTATATGATGGAATATCGACAATTAATCTATGGGATGTGACTGTCATTGATGGAATTAGAAATCTTCAATGGATAAGAATCTATTTGAAAACGATTGTGGTATGACAGGTAGTGAGAATAAACATGATGTGCATGTGTTTGTGGCTATGAAATGAAAGTTGATGAGGGTGTATGCTTGAGATTATCACTATCAGACTTAATAAACTATCGCTTGGTATGAGACGAGTTGATGGGATACCTATAAATCGTAATGAAGCATCTTATGGGACGTGTGGAGCGGGGCTTCCTCTGTAGATGTATGACTTGGGACAACCTACAACGACCAGGTCTGATGAGGACGGGGAGTGATCGCCGGGACAAAGAGGTCCGGATAAGGAGCGGCTGCTGGCAGGCTTTTAAGATAACAAGGAGGCATGGATGACCCAAGTCATAAATTGAAAATGGAAAGCCTAGGTATCGGGTTGAGTCTGATTGTGGTTAAGAAATGTATGGCACGAGATTGATTCTTAAGTGAATGTTTGAAGTGGCATGGCATTTGTAATGGCCCATGTGATTGGCATGGCTAAGAGCCTTGTATTTGGCAGTGGATGCCGTTTGAAAAAGAAAACTGATGTTTGTGATTGGCCTGTTAGGCGTGTTATAGTTGGCATCATGTGATTGTTATGGCCAAGGTCTAACTGAGAGATTAGACGGCGTGAGGAGTTTATACTCCATTGAACTGATGCCTATTGAAATTGAGATAGCCTGCCATGTTTATGACAAAGTGGCAGATGTCTTATGCTTAAAGCATGAATAATTGACTTACTGAAGTGATGCCTTAAGTGTTTGTTTAATGTTGGCCTAGTTGAGGTTTGCCTAGTAATTGGCTGTTGATTGAGAGGTTGCCTCGTTGAGGTTGGCTTGATATGTGATTGCTGCTTAAGGATGGTTTGGAATCCTTAGATAAATGGCAAGTAGTTGAGAGTTTCTTAAGAACCATTGGATGGTTGATTGATGGTGATGAATGATGAGATGAGTAGCCTGAGACTGCTAGACTTGAGTAAATGACTTAAGTTTTTGATTCCTAGAGGGAATCATAGTGGTTCAAGTGACATGAGAACCTAATAAGGTTGAAAGACCAAAGTACGGTCGCTAGAGGAGCATTTGGCTCAAGTGTGCAAGATATGAGAAGATCCGAGAATGGAAAGGGATCGTGAGAATTGAGTAAAGATGAGCGACTGGAGTATGAGTACTGGAAGAGAATATGGCTCGATTTTGTTAATTGTGCGAGACCCAAGTGTAATAAGGGGTCGTGAGAACTTTGAATGGAAATGGAAAAAGTAGATGGGTAGGCAGACTCGAGAAGAAGTTGCCATCGTTACTCAAGTCGCTGAGTCGACTGATGCTAGTGCCGATGAGTTAAGTGATGGAAGTCACGAGAAAGGTGACTCTAAGACTACTCATTTCCAAAGTGGAAATATGGACAGGAACCACGAGAGTTTTGAAAAGCTTGTGAAGCGATGTATAAGGTTTAGATTGGTTGAGTTGATGAAGAAATGGAATTTGAAACTGCCTCCCTCCGGATTGAGAGTTTCGTGAGAAAACCTTAGAGGTTTTGGGTACACTAATGAAAGAAAGTGACCTTGGTAGTTATTAGCCTTAAGAAGCTGTTGATGATTGATGAAATTTCACAAAAGGAAGAGTTTTCCTTGAAGGCATGGTATCTATCTAGATCGCCTTCATTGAGTTGTTTAAATGGAAGTACCTTCCTGGGTTTGCTTGAGAGCAAAGGTGGTTGGATCCTAATAATGTTGTAAGGATCTAAAGATGGTTGACCAATATGAGATAAAGTTCTCAAGGTCGTTTAAGGATATGTTAAAGGTGGTCAACGACCCTTTGAATGAGACGTGAAGTACCTAAGTAGATTTGAATTTGGAAGCCTTGTGGCTAGTTGTTATTCCTGAATCTGAGGAACTGTAGTGGATTTTAATGAAGGAGTGGATGATTAGAAGAAATATAAGTAAGAGAACTCCTGCTCATGGATTACGAGCAAATAGATGTTCATTATGGAACATGGAACGTGCCTGCGAAAAACTGTTATTACATTGGCGTAAGACTCGTAATGAGAGATTGTTGTTTTGTTTCTTCCGTCGTGAGGAACATTAAGGAAGAAATTATGTCAATTGTTTGACCTTGTTGAATAAAATGAGATTGATTGAAGTTGAGTCGGAATCCCAAGAAATGACATTACGAGTTATCACCCCCAACGAGTAGGGTGTCGTTCTTAAAGGGCGATTGGACCATGAGATGGTCGTTGAGGGAAAGGAAAGTGAATGGACTTGATAGTCCTGACTGTTCGTAATTTTAATGAATGGTTGAGTAAGCGAAAAGAGCGCTTAGAGTGTGATTACAAAGTGACTTGAAGTAGTCGAATTGAGTATTCGATACGTGAATTTATGGAGACTGGGGAAGGACCTCGACTCCTTGGAACCTTGTCACTTGAGGTGACTGAGTTATTAGAAGGAGAATGTCAAGTATGGTGGCATATGAATCTTGGAGTGCAAACACTGCTGTTGACATAGACTCCAAGACTAACGTCCTATGGAAAAGGAAGCACAAGGTGGATTCGAAGTAAAAGAATGCCACATAAGTGTATAGTTTCCTTCATAGGGTAAGAGACCTTAGCGTGGAAGGAAGAGGAGGTCCTAATCGTCTTGATATTAAGATTGAACGTCTGGACTAAGAAAGAAGACGCGGAATTTGGATGATTCTTGGAAGTGAAGTCCGAGAGACTATCCTTTAAGCAATGTTGAATTCCAGGATAATGACGACGTTCGATTGAATGGATGAAATTGAGGTATGGTCGCATTAGCTGGTTGTGGAACCTAGAGGCTAAGGCACTAATGCTTCTTGAGGAAAGAGTGACAAAAATGAATAAAATATTGTATGGTCTAAGTGGGAACCCATGAGAGCAGAGGGCCAAGGTATGAGTTCTCAAGTGAATGGTACCATGGACAGTTGGAGGGATTCGACACTTGGTAGTAAAGAAGTGGATAACAGTCGGATTTGGGTATCCAAGGAATGATTGAGTTGATTGTTATCATTTTAAGAGACGATAATTGGACTCATTTAAGGAGTCAAGAGAAACATGAATAACCTTTGAGGGTATCCTATGGACACTAAGGAAAACGCTCATTGTATACTAAAAGTGAAGAGCGTGAGCTGTGGGCTGGATAAGGTAAGATTCCTTAGTCATGAAGTTTCTGGGGAATGAAATCCCTATGGAGCACTTGAGGAACGGAATAAGTAATGAATCGACTAGGGTCAACGTGAGTTGCGAAAATTGGAAATTTCCTGGGACTGGTGAATTGTTATAGACGGATTGTGAAAAGATTCCCCCACAAGAGCTGTTCCATTGATGAAATGGACTAAGGACGAGATGTAACGCGAATAGATGAATGAACGTGAAAAGAGTATTCGGAGACTTGAGTCAAGTTGATGACTACGCTGATGATGGCGTTCCCGTTTGGAATCAGAAGAGTCGATAAAATCATAATGACGTGACGTATGAAGGAAATTTGAGGCGTAGCAAGGCAGACTAAAGTGGGCTGTGCGAATGCGCCTTGACAATAAGACCATATGAGTTGGAAAGCTTAGTACATGATTGGAGTTGGTTTGCGAATATCCTCGCAATAAAGTTTGGGAAGCATTGTTTAGGATGGAAGAAGATTTTGGGTCTATATCTACCACAAGAAAATAAGGCAGTAGTTTCCCGAGAGGAATTGAATAAGAGGCAACGCTGATGTATGAAATTGTTTATGGATATGAGAGCGTTGCTTGTATAAAGACAGACCTCGAAGTTATGTGAACTATAAGAGGTTGAGAGCATTGACTGCCTAAAGAGAATTGAAAGAAAGTCACGTGGAACAAAGAGATTACCCAAGTGTTGTTATTGCGATACCTATATCGCTAAGGAAGGGTGAATTAAGTAGCGGATGCTTATATTTGAGAATTGAGCATTGTGTAATTGGTGATGGAGGGATAGATCTTCCCTTGAGGAATAAGAGATTCAACTTCTAAGTTGGAAATAATTGTGAGTTTGCTTAAGGAGTCAAGAAGGTTATTACTCGATTTGGTTGATCGAGGGCAAGTCGATAAAGTCCATGAATCTCTGATGGTACGAAAGGACGTTTGAAGGGAGTGACACGCCAAATGGTATGGACATCAAAGAGCGCATACTTGCGATGGGTTAGTACTGTTGGTGATAGGCATGGAACTTGAGTGTAACATGATGCTCTAAAAGGGCCTTCAGTCAAGAATGCTTTGGAAGTGTCAAGTGATGAAAAGAGCTACTTCAAAAAGTAAAGTGGCGATGAGGCGCCGTTACCCCAAAAGACTAGGTGGTTAGAAGGTCGCAAATTTCGAGGACGAAATTTCTTTAAGGGTGGAAGAGTTGTGACATTTCGAATTTCGAATCATCGGCGCTTGAGATATGGAATGAGACTTCGAAATTAGAAATTGGACGATAAGGAATTCCAACATTGGAAGTGAATTAGACGTCGCCTTATCGAAGGTAATTTAAATTGGAAAAGTGAAAATTCGGACTATAAGTGCAAAATTACCATCTTACCTGTCAACCTTTGCCCTTGCCTTAAGAGTTAATGAAGGATATAATGGTCATTTGGACTCCCCCCTAGCTGTCGAAAATAGTGGTCAAAGGAAGTCAATGGTGAACCAAACTATTCTAGAAGCAATGCCACGTGTCACCCTTTGGGGTGATTAGCATTAATTGCCTTCCACCTATCAGTCTAATCATTTTGACCAAGCAAATTATTGATGGAAATCTTATTCTCCCTTCTTTTCATCTTGCACAACCATCTCTCTCTCTCCTCTCTCTCTCTCTCTCTCTCTCTCTCTCTCTCTCTCTCTCTCTCTCTCTCTCCATTTCTTCTTCTTCTTCATTTCTTCTCAATCGAACTGCTCCAGCCCGACCAGCACAGACCACCTCACTTCCTCTGACCATAACTTCTTCGTCCGGTGTTGGATTGAGGTGATTCTATCACCATTAGAAAGCTTATCGTTTTATCTTTCGAGGGACATGACGTGAGCTCAGATTGGCCCAGCCGTTTGTCCCGTGGGTCTGTTTGAATGAGCAAAGGTTAGGATGGAGGCAGAATCTGACCAGTTCAAAAGAAGGATCTGTTTCGGGGGCTCAAGACTTCAAATGATTCCAAAATTTCGACGAGGTCTTCTAAAATCATAGTACTAGGGTTGGCTGAGCTATGAGTGCAAGTTTATTTGAGATTTAAAGTGTTTTCATAGCTGATTTGAGGTGGGTTCTATAGGGCAGTTTCTGATCGCGCGTAGACCTAAGGAAGCCAAGCTGTTTGGAAGTCCTTCAAGTGCTATTTCACTTCCAAATCTTCGGTGAGCTTCCTAAACTTATAGATTGAGATTATAGAAAGTCGGTTTTGTGGTGAATGGAAGTTTAAAGTTGAATTAAGGGCTGTTTGAGGTGAAAAACGTGAGATGTCGTCCAATCTGTCCTCAACGCGCACCAATTTTGAATTGAGTCGTTCTAAGTCGTCGAGTATTCAAATTGAACTCCGTTTTCGTCCATAAGACATTGAAGTATAAGATTCTGAAAAAAATTTCCTCACAAGGCCAGTAGAAAGATGTTAGTTTTCTTGCAATTGAATCTAGTCGTGGAGCCTAGGAAATGGCAGATTTGGTGAAATGAGATTTATGATGACTTACCTTGATAGGACGACGCTTTTCATGCTTAGGAGCATTGAATTAATATTGTGATGACTTGAGAATAAGGTGTTGTATGTGTAACTGAAGTATTGGCGCAATGGAATTGAGAAATGATTGAGTTTTGATGTGATTTTTCCTAGGCGCGCCGTGGGTACCCTGTTCGGCCGTGGAATTGCTGACCTAGGAGGGTCGTTGAGTTGAAATCTCTAGCTTGGCTGGGGAGGTAAGTGTCCCTTAAACCTCTACTAGGACGTTAGGACAATACTGAATGCATTTGGCTGATGAATTGATCAATTAGTGGATTGATTAAGCTTTGATTGATGATGGCCGAACATGAGTGCGTAAATTGAGCTTGGCATGCTTGATTTATTGAGAAACTCACATGAAACATGACTGAATTAATGATGTGGGTAATTGAAAGTCATGTTAGCATGCATGGCTATGTGGTAGTTGACACTTGATTGATAATTGTGCATCGTAATTTTGCCAGAGTGCCATGCTTTGCATGGCCAGAGTGCTCGTATGCGAATGAATTGGCCAGAGTGCACCAGTGTTATTAAATGGCCAGAGTGCCCATGTGATTTTAATTGGCGAGATTTCCCTTGAGAAATACATCGCGGCCCGGGAGCCCATGGCGATAAGTGCATGAAGTGTCATTTATTTGACGTCTGGAATTATGTGCTTATTTTTATGCTAGTGCGTAGTAGGGGTGATCGATTTACTGGATGAGTGGTTTTATCCTAAAATAGAGAACCATCCGCTAGGAACCGGTTCTATAAAATGTGAATCGTGAACCAACCGAACTATCGGTCCGATCCGATTTTCGGTTGGATTCCGGTTATGTTTTTACCGAGCAAAAAAAAAACTAATTCGATGTGAACACAATTCAATTTACCATTCTAGACTAAAACTAATTAAAGACCCGACTCAATTGCACCTCGGTTACAAGGAAGTGACAATAAGAACCAACCAAACTAGGATAAATGAAACATGAGCACGAACAAGGTAGTTGCAAGAAACTTCTCGCCAAAACTGGACAATCGCCAACCGCAACATGAGCACAAACAAGGCAGTTGCCAAAACTGGACAATATGCTAATTAAAGACAAAATAAAAGAACTTGGTACAAGAAAGAAATTGAATACGAGGACAAAATAAAAGAACTAAGTACTTTCGAACATAGCAAATGAGACTTGAGTATATTGACAGGAAAACTGAATACGGAGAAGGAAAACAGAGTATCAATGAAGTTTCCACAACAAAGTAAGCAAATGACATAAGTCAACTTCTTAAAAGAACATACAAGGCCAGTTCGGTTGGGCCGGTTGATTGGTTTCATCCAAAATCGGGAACCGAACCATATCCGTCAGTTCCATAAAATTGGAACCGAGAACCGAATCGTACCCACCGGTTTTTATCCAAAATCAGCCGGTTGGGTACGGTCCGGTCTGGTTCGATTGGTTTATGGCTTTTTTGCTCACCCCTAGTGCGTAGAGCTTGATCCCATGAGGTTGAGTATGTTGACTATGACTTGACTTGTAATGATTGCATGGCTATAGTGCCTATGTGATATAAATGATCTTGTTGCCTATGTGATTTAATTGGCTATAATGTCCCAGCGATCGAATTGGCCAGAGTGCACCAGTATGATCAATTGGCCATAGTGCCCCAATGTTATCGATTGGCCATAGTGCCCTTGAGAAATATATCGTGGTTTATATGCTCTTAGCGATGAGTTATATTGATATCACTGTGAAGAATTTGAAGTTGTGAGTTTATTCTATGCTAGTGCGTGAAGCTTAGTGCTCATAGAATGTGATGTACTTGCCTTTGATTCGCACTAGGCCAAGTATATTGTGATGCCTTGAGCTTATGATTGCCACATGTTATTATTATGCTTGCCTCATTGTATGATCTTGGGGGACTGGCGGTCTGGTATAGGTTTAGGGTTCACTTGCTGAGATTTATATCTTAACCCGTTGGGGATTAACCTTTTTCAGGTCCCAGGTGATGGAACCCCAAGTTTACCGAGGATTAGTATTTGACCGATGTAATTCTTGTGGTGTATCATATGAATACAATAAGTGTACTCTTTCTGTCCTGAGTCATCATGTATAATAATTGTATGGAGATGTTTTATTGTTTTCGTCGTGTTTGTTTCGAATTGAGGTTAAAGGAAGGTGAATAAAAGAAAGACCCTGAGAGATTACCGAATTCTAAACGGCCTGTTGAGATGTCTGCTAGCTCGACGGGTGAGAGGCGTGACAATTTGGGTATCTCTAAAGGTTGCAATTGACCACCTGGTCTTTGATGTTCAATTTTCACTTGTTGGCATGCTAGACATTGGTCGACAAATTTTACCACATCCTTCTTTATGTTAACCCACCCGAAGTTTTCTCTCAAATCCCTATACATTTTGGTTCTTCCAGGATGAATTGAGAATCTAGTACTGTGCACTTCCTGCAAAATCTCCTTTTTAATCTTTGAATCCTTCAAAACACATAGCTAATCACGGAACCTCAAGAACCCATCTACATGTATACTGAAATCTGCTTGACCCCCAGCTTCTACGCCTTCTCTGATTTTCTGTAACTGAGGATCGTCATCCTGTTTAGCCTTAATTTTGTCAACCAACATTGGTTGCACTTGAAGATTAGCTAACCAAGTATCAAGCTGATGCACCAATACCTCCAAGTCCAACTTCCTCATATCTTCAAGAATAGGTTTCTAAGAAGTAAGCAAGGCTGCCATATTTCCAAAAGACTTGCGACTCAAAGCATCTGCTACCACGTTAGCTTTACCTAGATTGTAATTGATAGACAGGTCATAATCTTTTAGAAGTTCTAACCATCTTCTCTGCCTCATGTTCAATTCTTTCTGAGTAAAGATATACTTCAAGCTTTTGTGATCGGTAAAAATTTTACATTTTTCACCATACAAGTAATGCCGCCATATTTTCAAGGCAAATACAACTGAACATGACCCAAACCTTCCTTAGATGCATCATAATAGATTGTGAAGCTACCATTTCTTGAAGGTAAAGTTAATATAGGAGCTGAGACGAGCCGCCTCTTCAACTCTTGAAAACTGCGCTTTCACTGATCTGACCATATAAATTTAACTCCCTTCTGAGTTAGGCGAGTAAGTGGGCCAGCAATTTTAGAGAATCCCTCTACAAATCTCCTATAGTAGCCAGCTAAACTAAGAAAACTTCTCACTTCAATAACACTAATAAGGCAGTTCCAATGAACAACTGCTTCAACTTTCTTTGGATCAACTAATATGCCATCCTTCGAGATCACATGGCCTAAGAATTCTATATGATCAAGCAAAAAATCGCACTTACTGAATTTTGCATACAACTTCTTTTCACGCAAAGTTTGCAGAACAAACCTCAGATGTTGCTCATGCTCCTCCAGACTTCTCGAATACACCAAAATATCATCGATAAACACCATAATAAATTTGTCTAGGTACTCCCTGAATACCTTGTTCATCAAGTCCATGAAAGCAGCATGCGCATTTGTTAATCCAAAAGGCATAACAAGGACTTCATAGTGGCCATACATTGTTCTAAATGCAGTTTTAGATACATCAACTATTTTTATCTTCAACTGATGATACCCAGAACGAAGGTTGATCTTGGAAAATACTTGAGATCCTTGAAGCTGATCGAATAAATCATCAATCCGAGACAAAAGGATATTTAGTCTTTATCGTCACCTTGTTAAGTTCTCGATAGTCTATACAGAGCCTCATATTACCATCCTTCTTTCTCACAAATAGGACTGGAGCTCCCCAAGGTGAAACACTGGGTCTAATGAAACCTTTATCCAAAAGCTCTTGCAACTGTGTTTTCAATTCTTTCAATTCAGCAGATGCCATTTGATATGGTGCCTTAGAGATTGGTGCAGTACTAGGCATAAGATCAATACAGAACTCAATTTCTGTATCAAGAGGCAAACCCGGTAAATCCTCAGGAAACACATCTAGAAACTCTCTGACAACAAGAACATTTTCCATCTTCACTACGACTTTCCTTGTGTCTTGTACATAAGTCAAATAACCACAACCACCCTTTTTTCAAAAGTTTCCTTGCTCGCAAAGCGGAGATCAATATCAGAAAAGTGCCTTTACAACTTCCCGAAAAAAAGAATTCAGGCTTATTCGAAAATTTAAAGACAACTTTCTTTGAAAAACAGTCAACAATAGCATGATATGTAGATAACCAATCCATTCCTATAATTACATCAAAATCTCGAATATTTAACTCCACTAGATCCATAGGCATTTCGACATTATCTATCTGGAGTGCACAACTCTTAAACACACGATCCGCATCCAAGAAATCACCAGTAGGAGTACCAACACGCAACCCGTAAACAAGAGGCTCAGGTAACACATCAAGCTTTTTCTCAAATTCTGTAGAAATAAAGGAATGCATAGCACCAGGATCAAACAACGCGTAAGCACAATGCGAGGCAACAGAAATAATACCTGCAACAACTGCGTTAGATGCCGCCGCATCTTCCTCCGTCAACGCAAACACTTTCCCTGTTGTCCTATGTCTTTGCTGGTTCTCTTGGGGTCTACCACCTGAAGGAGAATTCTTCCGCATGGAACAACTATGTCCTAGGTGTCCTTGTTGTTCGCATAGATAACAGGATCTACTATCAATCGTAGAATTCTTCTGCATAGGACAATCTCACCGCATGTGTCCCACTTTCCTACATAAGAAGCATGCTCATGTTTTGCGATAACAATAACCGTCATGAAGTTTTCCACATGTATTACAAGGGCTCTGGTTATTTTGGGTTCTAAACTTTCCCGGCTAGTTAAAACCTCTTCTCTTTCCAATACTACTGGTAAGACTATCTTGGCAATCAGTAAACTTCTTGTGCTGGGGTATGCCATGTGTGTCGTTCTCCAATGTATCTTGCTCAACCCTTATTGCTCGATCTAAGACATCCTTGTATGTTGACAATACAAAAGGTATGAGTATCCTACGGATTTCAGGTCGAAGTCCTCTTTGAAAGTGTTCCGCCTTACGCTTTTCACTAGTCCCAAAGCCTTCCTCGAATCTACTCAACTGATTAAAACGGCCTACGTACTCCATAACAGTTGAGTTACCATGAGAAATATTGGCAAAGTCATTCCTCATATTTTCTTGTAAGGACTTTGGGAAGAATTGAGCGTTGAATGCCTCAGTGAAGTCTTTCCAAGGAATAGTAGCTTCATTGCCTCCAAGGGCGGGTCGAGTCCCTTCCCACCAAAATATAGCTTCGCCTTCAAGATACCAAGTGGCAAAGTTAACCTTTTTATCATCACAGACATTTTCTGCTCTAAAGATACTATCCATGTCTCGAATCCAACCAGCGACCTTGAGAGGGTCCAACTTCCCATCATACTTAGATGGCTTTGCCTTTCTGAACTGGACAAATGTGCAATCTCTATCATTTTCAGTCACAATGGCATCATTTCCACCTAAATCTTTCATTTCACGATAAAAGTCGAGTACTACTTGACAAGCTCCAGATAAATCATCCTGAGTGGTAGCTTGATGGGGTTGGTTCCTTGCATCCTGCAAGTCGGGACTCCTTTCATATTGATCCTCTAGTCTCCTTTTTGAAGCTCCACCTTGAGAACGTTGAGGCCTATCCTTAGATTTTGGCATAAAAAACTCGTCTTCCCTTAGTATTCGTAAAAAAAGAGGCAAGCGGCTCGGAGTCAGAACTCATGATCACCTGGGACCACAACAAAAGAAAACCTTAGCACCTATAAGATTAACACACTAAAAGTATCACACAAACTCACGCGTCCCATAAAATCTATACCCCCGAACAAATCAAAACCAAGCTCTGATACCAAAAGATGTCACACCCCGAAACTAGCAAAAATAAGGGATGACACGACTGTCCTTCCACCCGAAGGACAAAAGCCTCAAAATAACCAAAGAACTTGTTGACAAAATATACATATATCTCCAAATATATATGTACATGATACCCCAACATATTGATCACCACAACAGAGTTTCTATCAATCATCAAAAAAACATATACAGCTAGAACTCAACCAAACCAACAAACTACCAACAACTACATGTATAGCTCCCTTAAACCATACACAAAATCCTACTACCAAAAGTCCCCGACGATACTCTCGCCTCACTTGCCACTAACCGAGGAGCCTGAAAAGCATGTAAGATGAGAGGAATGAGCAACTACAGCTCAGTGAGTAATATACCTCTTCTAAACGGATAAAACTTCCATAACAACATTCAAGACTTAAGACATCGCTCGTTCATACAAAAATTAGAGTATATATAAAAACTCACATGAATAATGTCAGAACAAGTATCAATGCTCAATCTCGTAAGTTACATTATAGAGGTCCATTCCTTGCTCAATACTCAATTCAAGGCTCTAGAGGTGGCTGTCACGTGACTCCCCTCACCATGTAACACTGAGTCCTTGACTAACACGTATCAATAATACAAGGCTCTAGAGGTGACTCCCACGATACTCACATCAGCGTGTAGCACTTAGCCCTTTATCAACAAATATACAATACAAGGTTCTAGAGATAACTCCCACCAGACTCTCGTCACCATGTAGCACTTAGTCCTTAACTGTAAGGCTCTAGAGGTGGCTCCCACGAGACATGCGTCGTCATGTAGCACTTAGTCCTTGATGAATCCAAATCACAATTTATTTCATAAATCAAACATGTAATCTTTATGCAATACAACTCATCCGCCAGCAATACTTTCATAACCATTTCGCAAATCAATCCCTATCATTCCACAAACCGCCTCACAAAGCAATATATAAAACCATCCTTGACGCATTCACAAAACAAAGAGATAATAAATGCTCGAACCATTACATATAACTAAGCCAAAAGAAAATACTTTCAAAATATGAGTTTACAAGCTCGAAGAAAAGATAGTACCACTCATCTGGGACCAATTACAACCAGACAACAAACGATTCTCGAATAGTCGAACTCGTGATCGAAACAAATAAGTGAGAAGTAACGTCAAGATCAAGCAAAACACTATCTCGACGACGAATCAACCAAACTAAACATAAACCCTAACAAAACAACTTATATGTGCCAACAAATCGTATACCCAAAGCGATTATTCAAACCGTTCGCAAAGCGAAACCCAAATGCGAAACCCTTAAATTCTTGCTCCGACCAAACCGTCGCTTCGAAACCACTCTTGTTAGAACCCATGGCTTTGAAATGCTATGATCTACCATTTCCACGAATATCCGAAACTTTACAACTCAAAAATCGGATTTCATGGCTTACATTTTGCTTAATCTCGAAGTTTCAAGCGCTAACTTGAAAATACTTCGATTGGAAGAACGATTGGGTGATTACTTATTGGGCGTCGTTAATCAGAGTCGGGACGGCTTGGCAAGGTGTCAAGGCAAGAACCCCTCTTCTTTACCTTTTATTTTCTTTCTTCCTTTTCTTCTTTCTTCTTCCTCTGTTCTTTTCGTTTCTGTTTTGTTTTCTTCCCCCCCCCCCCCCCCCCCTTCGGTGAAACTGAGCTCTTGGTAATAAAGAGGTAAAACTCACTGTTCTCTTTTTGCTTTTGACTTTTCAAAGCTCTTTTTTTTTTTTTTTATAGTGGGGCCCATCATCTTTATTTGCCCTGAAGAAATAACATATATATTACATAATTAATGGCAGAAGAACACTAGAAGTGCCAATATTTGTGTACGGCGCTCACTTTAGTGTAAATTTTTTTTCGTCGGCTCACTTAAGTGTCAATTCCGGTAAAAAGTGATCACTTAAGTGCTAATTCCGGCTAAACCGTATACGTGGCATTTTTTATTAATTTTTTAATGTTACATGGCAATTATTTTTAAAAAAAGCACAATACACATGGCAAAAGAAAAAGGCAAAAATTAAAATAATTTCCACATAATATTGAATTTTTAAAAAAAGCTAAAAAAATTATTAAATAAACTAAAAAAAACAAAACACAGATGGAGCGGCGAGGGCCGCCGGCCCACCACCGCCGAAAAAGAACGGCGAAGTGGGGGGATGGGTCGGCGGTGGTCGCCGACCACTGGCGACCTCAGCCAGTGGCTAGCAACTCCCGCCGGTAGCGAGATCCCGAAGATACCCATCTAATTGGCCGAACACGAATTCGCAGATACGGACCTCATCAACGAGATCAAGTCAACTACGATCGGACTCTTGCACTCGGCCCCAAGAACCTCAGCCGCGAGCGTCGAGTATGAGCCGTCTGCCGAACAATTCGAGAAGTCGAACCCCAACCTTGGAGGTCTGAATTCGGGGTTGGGCTTCTGACTGGGGCAGAGGACGTGGGACCAGACCCAGCACTCCTGGAAGATCCGGCAACTGTTGAGGCGTCCTCCTGCGGAGGACGCAATGCTTTGGGCCATGTAGCCGGAGTAGCTAAACGTAACACGGATCGCCATAACTGCTAGTTGTAAAAACCAGATGAGAACTTGAAACAGAGTTCTCTGGTTGACTAAATCGAGGTGCAAAAGGAACCCTAGTGAGCAGAAATCAACGCCGTCTCTAAAGAACGAATCGAGGAACTGAAGGACGTGCGGGCGAATCGAGATTCCAAGTCCAGATCAGGGGAAGGAATGGGAGCGAAGAAGAGGAAGACGGGAAAATCTATGGTTTGGGTATCGGAAAAAGGGGTTTTGTGAAGAATCCGATGATGGATGATGATGAATCGGGGCGAAGAATCGAAGGCGTGAGCGATCCCCCTGCATTTTAATTTTATTTTTTTAACTCATTTTTTTATTTTTTAATATGACTTGGATTTTTTTTTAAATTTTGGTTTTTATATTTTGCTGATTATGATGCTCCGGCGAGCCATGTAGACGCCACATCAGATTTCCGGCGATGTTCGCTGGAGTTGTCACTCAAATAACCGTTTTTCAAAAAATTAGCACTTAAGTGAGCCGGCGAAAAAAATTGGCACTAAAGTGAGCGCCGTACACAAATATTGGCACTTCTAATGTTCTTCTGCCCATAATTAATTAAGAAAATGCTTAATTAAATTTGCCAAAGAACAAACAAGCCCACATAGGGGCATATAATTCGGCCAACCCATGTATTGGGCTTGGCCAAATTCTGCAAAGAACACAAGGCTCAATTTAATGCAATTTGGCCGTTCCAGGACTCAGTTGGAGTGATATTTCGATCCTGGGTCGATTTTGTGAACATCAAGAACTTGAGGCCCTTGGCCTGAAATGACGGCCTCTATATAAACAACGTTATGCCAAGAGTTAGATGAGGGGATATAGTATATGGATCCCCTACTATAGTGGGAGAATGGCAGGGTGACATAGAATTAAATCCAACTGTCCGTTCGCATCCAACGTCTGAGATTCCGCCACTTCATCTGTAGAGGAGCAGCTCAAATTTTGGCACCGAAAATTTGAATTTAAAAAAAAAAAAAGACAAGAAAACCCAATTTCTCTCTCAGATCGGTCCTCCCTTCCTCTTTTCTCAGATCGGTCCACCTATCATCGAATGTTGTGCTCTCTCGCCCACCTCCCCTGTCACGCCCCGACTCTTGAGCCCGCGACATCCATTGCCAAATTACCACTAGGTCACGAAGGATAGCGTCACAGGCTCGCTATCGATCGATTATCGTAATATGCATGTGGAACGTGTCAAACTCCCAAATAACAAGATCAGCAGGGATAGGAAAGTAGGAACTTACATTCAGTCAATTCATCAAAAGACAACTTCAATCCTCATACAAAGCAGATACTAATTAACCCTATAGAGCTAACGACATACAGCCTCATTCTTCGGGGCGGCTCTCTAGGACCTCAAAAGAGACAATTGTTGGTAGGGTTAACTCCATATCTACTCCAAAAGGTCACGCCTCAGCATTCTCGAGGCTCCGTCACTTGTGACCTGAAAATGTTAACCCACGACGGGGTGAGAAATAAATCTCAGTTAATTCAATGCCTAAGCCTGACTAGGACATTGATTCACCCAAGATATCCTACCAAATAGACACGACATATCATCACAGAGCAAATATCCAACCACATGTAACTTACCCGCTAGGAAGCCACACGAAATGCGATGTAGACACGACATGACAATCAAACAGCCTAATCAAGCAAGCATCATATTAATTGACATACATGACGTCACACGTAGTTCATTTATTATGAGATAGGGCATGTTAGTCCGGCACACTGGTCAATTGGTGCCTAGTACACTAATCAATTGGTACTCTTCTAGCGGCACTAGGCATCGTCCCTTACTTCCAGCGACTTCATCCAGTAGTCCATGTAATTCCGATCGTCACGGCACAAAGCTATTAGGAATCCCCTCTAGGACTTCGGTCCGTCACAAGCTGCGATCGACATCCATCAAACTGGCATCATAGAATGACGTACTTCCAACAAGTCGTATTCTTCTGATCATCACGGTACAATCTTGTCAGAAATCTCATCGTCTCATCATATGACCCACACATGACACTCGACAATCAATCAATTTTATCATCTTTGATTAAGGTCGGATGCTCTTACAGACATGCTCAAGACTTGGCCCAAGGCTGTTTTCGTACTAAATCATGCAGTTTGATCTCATACAGGTCATATGAACGTACAACCTCATAATTAGGCTTGCGCCCGACATGGACAATGAAACACTCAGGAACTCAATCATAACACATCACAATCAATCAACTGTACTCAGTCAAGTAGTCAAAACGTGATCGATTAAGCAATTCAATTAATCAAATGGCATTGATTAATCTCAATTTCATTAAATTATCGATCGACCGCTTAGTTCTGAACTTTCGCTCGCTCGCGATCAAACAATGGCAATCAATTGCACAATCGACCAATCAATCAATTCTAGCAACCAACTAGCCACAGATAGCCTAGCTAATCCGACTAACTTAACCAATTACGGTCATTTAACTTAATCCATGTTTCTATCTAATCCGACCGCAATTGAAATTACCTAAATACTTTAATGAGCTAATTAGCTAATCCTAGGCGCAATTAGCGCCCTAACCAAGGATTAGGGGTCGACTCACCTTCCAACTAGCTCGGCAGTCACGGCAATGACGAACGGCATCTCGGCTCGACTCGAACTCGGCGGCGATTGGCGACAAATCCCGAAACTCGCGACTAACTGGGGTTTTGGGGCTCCAAGTCCGACCCAAGGTAATCCGACAAGATCACAACATTCTGAGATAATGATATAGGTTCGGGGTGGTGGCCGGCGACCTCCGGTGGCCAGAACAGTGGCGGCTGGCGACTGATCAGGGTCGGGAACATGGAAAACATAGTAGGGGAGCTCGTCTTGTTTTGGATGTTTCTCGGGCCGACGAAGCAAGGTGATGACACTACAGGTCCTCAAGGGTTCCACGGGTCAAAGGGTGGTCGGCAACGGCGAGTAAGGGCAGCCAAAGGTGGCGACGAAGCCGTGGACAGAACCGTGCGTAGCTTCGGGTCAAAACAGGGGAGGCTAAGGCCGGGGTTAGATCAAGCTCTACCGGCGTCGATCTGCCTCCAATGGCTCGGAGAGACGTCAAGGGGGTCGAGGGTGGTCGTTGGTGGTCGGTGATGAGCGGCGGTGCTGCGGCAGAGGCGGCGGAAGGGCCTCGGAACTGCTTCGGCCCGAAACAGGGGAGACCATCCCTGAACAGGGGTCGCCAGGCTTGCAGAGCTGTTCGACGGTCCTACGGCGGCAAGCGACAGTCGAACAAGAGTCTCAGGGTCGAAGGGAAGTCGACGTGGTGGCTGGTGGTCGGGGTGGCTGCAAAGGCTAAAGAAGAAGCAGCAGAAGAAGTGGTCTCGTGAGGGGAGGGGATTTCGGGGGAGGGAGAGAGAAGAGAGAGAGTGACGAGACATGGTTAGTGGGGAAGTGACCTTGTATGGGGAAGGAGGAGATGGGGCCCACATGAAGACTTTTCAATATTTTGTCTTGTAGTGCATTATTGGAGGGCTTTTTGGTCTTCGATAAATCTCGACTGGAACGAAATTTGGTATTTTCATAAGCTAGGCTAGGTCGTGATCAGGTTCGGGCGCAAGGATTTAAATCCTAAATCGCGACGACTGAGAATTTCGAAACATAATCTAATTGACTGACAATTTGGGGGATGGTCCAAATGTCATACAAACTGAAATTCAATTCCTTTCCTTTTTATTGAATTCAGGCCATTTACTGAAGTCGAATTTCCAGGTCATCACATTCCCGCAACACCTGCATCGCCGAGTGCCTCGTTGGGGACGAGACTGGCTACATCGTCTTCACCGCTCGTAACCAGCAAGGTATACGTTTTCTTGCTGTATTTGTGGTCTGATCGCATGACTTTTTCGCGTCCCATTGGGTGCTCTTGACTCCTCGATTTTTGCTTCTAATGATGGCTTACCTTTGGCAAGCGGAGTCGGATTTTCCCTTTCCCTCAATGCTTTTGTCCACTTTTGTGTAGAAGTTGTCTTTTTCTACTAATTTCAATTACCACAAGGCGCGTTGGATTGTTTTCTATATGGATTAACGTCAATACATTGCTCTCCTACTATACGTATTGCCGCATATCATCAATTAAGTAAGTTTACGCCGAAGTTTCCTATAACTGTTTTTTTTTTTGGTCGAATCCTATAATTATATTTATTTGATCCAGATTTCATAAGGAGAAGAAAGTAAAATTCTTAAATCACAATACAACCATATCTATGTAGCACCTCTCGACAATGTAAGAAAATCATGATTACAAATGTAAAGCTACTTTTAATTCAGCGTACATTCTTGCAGCAAATAAACGCAAATTTAAACACTAGTAAAATGATGATTATATTTGCTAGCATTGATTTTGTTGATCCTACAACATGATCCAATATAAATAGGACGAACGGTAATTGATGTTTGAACAAGGCGAAATGTGACGCACCCGGAGCCTCCCATCCTCCTGCTCCGATCCCGATCGTAGGCCCAGTTGTCGTCTCCCCATCTGAAAAATGTAGTCCCACAACGTGAGTTAGCACGACGGCTAGCAAGGAAAACGTTCAATCCCATCATAGGGATCCTAGGACGCCATATCCAAAACTAAACAGGAGTACTTTTGCTATTAAACCGCAAGTAAAAGAACGATGAAGCAAACAAGCATCGAAATGCAATGCATATGCCAGGATGTCAAAGCATAATGACGTGCTCTTCAATCAACTCTCCACTGCTAAGCCAACCAAACTGATGGTCAATCGTAACTTGATTCGACTTGCAGCCCTCTCCTTCGAGGCACCCAGGACTCAAGACTATGGCTCTCCCCCCGCACTTAGCTCAGGATCCAGAAGCCATAGCCAATCCTGGCACACAGCCCGGAGATTGTCCAATCTCAATTCAGTGCATTGAAGAGTACTGGCATCTCCACAATCATTTGAACCATGTATCATGACATGCTGGTCGTGAGTACGCCATGTCTCACTTTTCATGTGTTTGTGCTTATGATCACATGATGCAATGTCAATGGCAAACAACTCATACCCATATATAGGCATTCGCAGACAAGGCCATGGCAATCCCCGCACTCAGCTCGGTGCGTCCGTCGTCCACTTAGGACATCAATGAACTCATGTCATGCGCGATGCTCAAATGAAATTGCACAACATGACATGCCAAATATTATTACAAGATGCATCATCAAGCGCATTATCGATTGAGCTAAACTCGGTATCACCTATACTTAGCAACCGAAGTGATCATAGGCACAAGTGCAATGACACACAAGTCATCCCTTAACTTTTCAATTCTGATTGGACTACATCATCTACTAAGCAAGCTAACCTACCTCTCAGATCAAGTTACTAGCCATTAAATCAGAATATGTAATGTCAAATGCTCAGCTTCACTAACCCACAATTGCTATCAAATTGCCCCTTCATACTACCCTATGCGAATCCAGAGGATATTGAGCATCTTGCTACACGACTCCTAGATTTTTAATCGCGGAATAGATCCTCAAAAATGTTTTTAACTAGAACTGCGACTCAAACTTCTTCCCTCTTCTCTCGCTTTTAGCCTCCATATTGTACCAAGAGCTAGCACCAACATCCATACGGCTCCGACTTCCAATTGCACCCGAACCACAGTACAATCAGATAACCTCTAGTTCTAAATTCAAGCTATTCGGATACTAAATTATCCATCAAATGATTTTCGCCCATGGACAGTTCTAACCATCTTCTCTTATCACACAATCTGTTCCCTAAACCATTTCTGTCCATTAAGCCAAATAACGGCCCTCAAGGACAATTGAGCTAGTCCCAACCTTAAACTTTCACTCGCAACTCCACTTCGAATATACAATATGTCACCACCTTAAGGTTTTTCATCTATGGACTATCATTCTTAGCCGGACTGCTCACCCTAAATCTTTACTAACCCGAACTGCTCTTCCTTATCTCGGTCTCAGTAGCTCCCTATTTCCTAGCAAATGAACACACATCAACTCTAGAAGACAGAATTGAAAGGATTCCTTGCCTTTTGATTATTTTGAGCTGTTGTCCGTCCAGTTCCTCTCCTCCTTTATGTCGCCCAAACTGTCAGAGATCAGTTCCCTCTTCTTGCTGTTTTGGTGATACCAAGGTGAGGATCTGCCCCCTTCTTCAACTCTTCTCTCGTTTATATAGTTGTGGGATGGGAAGGCTAAAAGTGAATTGACAAGTGTTTACTTGCATGTAGGGCATTGCTTAGATTCAAACCAGCTGTCCCAATCTGGGAATTGTATGGATAAAGCTCCTTTAACTTAACGTCGCTTGTCCAGAACCTAGGCAAAATGCTCACTCTTTAACCACTTGTCTCTTCTTCATTTGTCATTGGTCTTCCTTGGTGCCCAAGTTTGAAGGGGAAGATGAATCTTGTGACCATTTGTATGTTAGTCTTCTTAGGCCCATTCTTCTAGCCGACCGTTTGTGATGTCCTTTGATTTTAATTCAAATGGTGATCAAGCCATCCATGGTCACGTCCATGAACACCAAGCTAGTAGAGAGAGAGGATTGTGCGTGGCCATGTACATGAATTCCTCGGACGTCCAATACCAACACTGGATTTTCACGTCTAGACCTATTCTCAGTAAAAATGACAAAGGTATGTTTACTTTTTGACCAATCGGACCTCAGATTCATGTTCCTCATGATCATACGGTTGCGTGGGAGAAAACATAGCTCAATTCGGCCTCCGGATAACTTTGAACGAGCTGTTTTACTTTCGATGTGCGCCGAAACCTGAAACTACGGGTTCTCGGGTCGTGAGGCATTTTTGTGCAAATTCATCTCATATTGAAGGCCGACTAAGTTTTGGTGACTAATCACATGTGATACAAGATTGTGATGACCTTTCACCACTTCTTAATCCTCTTGAATGTGAAATTTAGCCACCCGTCCATATGTCGCTAATAAATTCCAAATCAATCCTCTTGTGTCCCAATAAACTGATTAGGGTCTTGATTTAATTCATTGAACTTATGTCGACGGTGCCAATATTTCGTCATAACTTAGCATTTCAATCGGCCTTCCTCTACTACTTAAGGGTTACTAAAATTGGGATATCACAGTTTCTCCCCACCTTATAAAAATTTTGTCCTCGAAATTTGAACTTGGTCTCCTCATAACTCCTTAGTGCAGCAAAAAGAAATAAACTTAGTGTGCATCAAGCTGCAGCAAAATGGTTTTTATTATATTATATTTACAAGGTATGTATATACAACAGATAGTTTCGAGGGTCGATCCTGCGACCACCACCTCGAACCATGTCATTCCCGCATGCCACTCGGCTATTGCGCCGACAATGGTTTCAAGGTGCTTTATTTTCCTCTTAATGACTCTTTAAGGTTGACTCCCAATAACGAAAATGTCCTTAGTTTCTCATATGTTATATTACAGAGTCAACTATAGAGATGTATCCATGGGTTACTGTATAACCTTATACTTGAGTCAATATGTAGAAGAAAGCATCGCAGGGAAGTGCAGCATGTCTAATCAAGAGTCTAAGAATTGACCTGTGACTTTAAACATGTGAGGATATTGTTGCCTCATTGCTTTCCTCAAGCTCCCAAGGGGATTCCTCCATTTCCTGATATTACCACAATATTCTTGCTGAAGGAATCCCTTATTCTTTAAGTTTTATTCCTTTTGAATTGAAACGGAAGGAGTTGATGGTCCCTTGGTACTGTTTCAGGACATTAGTCATGAGGATGTTTAATTCTTTCAGAAGCGCCTCACTAAGACGGATATGACTAACTAGTCTATATTTATCTTCAGAGCTTTCCAACATTGTCCATTGTTCCTCATACTTGATCATGAAGTCAACAGTGAGATATTAAGTTTCCAATGGGCTTCCGCTGCGCACTCTGATCACTTATTCTCTCCAGTTTTTCCACATCTGTTCTTATATCTATAACCATAAGCGACCATCAAAGCCAAAATCAAGCGCCTAGATCAATATATAACCTCAAGTTCAGTGCTAGTCCAATCAAACCTATATGTATTCGATCACACTAGCCCATAATCCAAACGTTTCTTGTTCGTTTCCTTGTGGACATCTTACCTCACGTCTTATAAGGCCTTTAATAACAATGAATAGCTCAAACCCGTAAGATATGATACAATTCGAGCCTAAATCCACAATATCGGTCGTCTCATTACAACTCTTGTTCATAAGTCGAGTCTATTGATAAGCTATTTCCATTTCGACTTATCCTCCAACCTATTGTCGAATATTAATAGCTAAACATCAGTATATCTATTCACGTCCAAGACTAAACTTTATCCTTCATTCGTTTTCGCGAACATCAATCAACAATAAGCGCCTTCTAGCATTTGAACTGAGTCGTTAGCCGAAATACCATTCTTGTACTGATCAAATGTTGTAAATTTCCCTCGATGATCCTGAACACTCACATTCAATAATTCATTTCCCTTTGAGTCCTCTTTCAAGTCGGTCAAACTCCCAGTTACTAATTTCCTCTCCCGGGTAGTCCTTACTAACCTTCCCAAACTCGGACTCTAACTTGGCTAATTCTGCCTCAGTGTCTAGCACGAGCGCCACATTCGACGCAGGAGACTCTCGACGTTTAGTTACGTTGGTTTTGGAGTCTCGTCTCTCTGTGTCACAGAATCTGGTAGTACTATGGATGGCATCTCTTGAGTAGTCTCTTCCTTGGGGGTTGGGGTCTCCATTACAAGTTTGGGTCTCTCGATAGCTTCAGATTTTGCTCTCAACCTTTCAATGTCATTAAATAACGTCTTTCCTTTCTTAATGTTTCTCTTCATTGAGTATAGAATTGCTCCTTCATGTTATTCACTGAATGTTGTTACGCTCTTGGCTTCATAATCTAGATACTCTTCCTCGAGATATTTCCTGGGGTGAATTGTCTTGGACTCCTCATTTCCTTCACTAGCTAGAGTAGAGATGACCCCAGAACCTTCACCCAAGTTCTTTTTCTCCACAATTTTCTTTTTCCAATATGACTTATAGCAGGTCTCAGCTCTTCCTTGTGAGTAGAGAGGAGATAACAGCTAGGTCCACAAAATAGTCCTCATGTTTTCTCCAATTCATCATTGACCTGTTTCTCTCTCACTTCCAGAAGGTTAATCTTTTTACTGAGAACCTCAGTTTCAGCCTTTCATGACGTGATTGTTTTTTGACAGCTCATCTTCCTTAATTTTCAAGTGCACAATAATTTGTTCGTCTGCTTCGTCAAATTGGTCTCTCTCTTCCGTAGTATCGCGAAGGAGATATTAACCTTTTTTCTATTCAGCCTCGAGCTGACATCTTTGTTTCTCAAGTTCAGAAATCTCAGATGCAATCTCCTTCTCTTTTTCACCAGCTTCACTAGATCAACATCTCTGTGGCTCTGGAAAGGTGCACCTGGGTAGGTGAAAGTTCATGATTATGCTCCGTTGCAAGACTATAAACAAACTATTTGCCATTATGTCTTCTCTTCACACGCATATTAGGAGAAGGTTTTGGGTTAATGGCATCATCTGACTGCTGTTTATTCTCATACTGTATGTACTACCGTCAAACAATAAATTCTTTTGATGCTCCAGATTCGCGCCTACTTAATTAGGCACTACCAAAATCTGCTGCTCATGCATTCTCCTTAGAGGAAAGCATATGCATTTTCATGTGGCTCAAATTCCATGTCATCACAAGTTTCTGCAATTGTATTGGCTGTGATTTCATCAAATTCCATCGCCACATCCCCAATGCTTAAATGCCTCTTCACAAATTCAAGTCTTCCATATCCATTCCATTAAGCTTCTGTACCAGCATTCTATTTTCCATATTCACGGTACACTTTTCTTTAGGTACCTTTCAGCCTTTAACTCTTTTTTTTTTTTTTTTACTCGGAACCATCGCCCTCCATTGAGGTTGGTTCTTCACACAAACCAAGGTAGTTATTCTACCCGATGTTACTTAGAGCAAATTGATATTGAAATCCCACTTGTTGTATCACTTTCACCTATCCTTTTCTCACTTCTTTCTTAAATTGTCATTGGATGAGGGATATTCCTAGTTCTCCATATCTTCAGTAATATCCATTGAACGTTCCAATGCCGTTGATATCTTAGTCCATATGTCTCCAAGACCAATTTATCTTTAGATATAGCTGCCAATCTTCTCCTCCAAGAGATTTAATAAATGGCCTTGCCTGGAAGTCCCTTCCTTGTTAGCAGTAACCTTTTTCTCCCCATATGATCGCTGCTTCCTAGAGGACGGAGATATGCAATTAAATGTCAACTTCTTGCGTTTCTTGGCCAGCTTATTACTGTCAGACCCAACTTCTTCAAATATACTGTCATATGACTGAAGCTTTTTTTTTTTTTTTTTTTTTATACCTTGGGATTGAACCAGAAAAATATTTCCAGCCAAGAATGCTTTCCTTCCAACATCGTCCAGAAAATTATGCGGCAAGTCTTCAGCAGTGGAATGAACCATTAACTCACCAACCAAAAGAAAATCTGTGTAGTAAGTTCCTGAGTTTTGCTGCGCATTGACAATGACAGATCTGCTCTTCACAATGTTCTCATTCTGTAGTATCAGAACCAGAAACTCCTGAACCATGGAGTCTGCAAGCAATTAATTAGACAATTCCATGGAAGTCCTTAGACTTATATTTTGCAGTTTGTTTTCGAGGTGCATGCCTTGCTTTTCACATATGAATGCCTTCTCTTCAACCGTGCAGGTAAATACAAGCGCACTACTTTTGTTTGGGCTTGAGATTCAATTGTCAATTTCTGCAAATTTCTTAAGTCACTAATAGAATTCCAGTCACTATCAAATATAATCACCATATCAACTGATGACAATTTGATGTTAGGATTACAACAGGCCCCATTCTCCAACAAAAACACAAATCTTCCCAGCTCCTTGTCATTAAACTTAGTCAAAGTAGGCTGTTTCTTAGAAGGGAGAATGCCACCATCGGCACGTTCATATGAATCTGCAACAAATCTCGGAAGTAAAAAGTCCTCCAAAACATCTCCAGTCAAAACTCTTGCTCAACCACCAATGGACTGAGACAATGGGAGAACTTTCAGATGCTGTCTCAACTCCGAAAGTAACCGATCAAGAAGCTGAAGTTTCCCGCTTGCCTTTCTTCTATGTCCAAGTCAATTGGTTGGAGATCTTTCGTCAATGGGCCTTGAATAGATGGATCAACATCGTACGAATAATTACAACACCTCCGAGCATAAACAAGGATATCACGTAGCCCACCGACAGGATCAAATTTTGTTGATGAATAGAGCGACAAAGAATTTGACAGTAGAGTAGCGCAATACTGTTCAAGTTGCACATTCGATATTTGTGCAGGAAACCAGTACTCGACAAATCTAGATGAATTGCCCACAAGTGTAGTATGGCTAAACAACCGCTCCTTGAGTTTATGTACAGTATCATGATAATTGGCTGCCAATGCCTTCATAATTTCTTTGTCACCACGATCATTAATTCCTTATGTAGTGGTTGACAACAATATTCACTACTAAGTAACGTAAGCTATCGCCAATCTCATAACAAACACAATCACAAACATTTTAAGTTCTAACGTGTTCTTGCCTATCAACTGTTTCAATGACTAGCGCACCTTATCACTCCGTTTAACCTAATCTCTGATATCAACTTAATGTGACGCACTCGGAGCCTCCCATCCTCCTGCTCCGATCTCGATCCTAGGCCCAATTGTCGTCTCCCCATCTGAAAAATGTAGTCCCACAACGTGAGTTAGCACGACGGCTAGCAAGGAAAATGTTCAATCCCATCATAGGGATCCTAGGACACCATATCCAAAACTAAACAGGAGTACTTTTGCTATTAATCCGCAAGGAAAAGTACGATGAAGCAAACAAGCATCGAAATGCAATGCATATGCCAGGATGTCAAAGCATAACGACGTGCTCTTCAATCAACTCTCCACTGCTAAGCCAACCGAACTGATGGTCAATCGTAACTCGATTCGACTTGCAACCCTCTCCTCCGAGGCACCCAGGACTCAAGACTATGGCTCTCCCCCGCACTTAGCTCAGGATCCAGAAGCCATAGCCAATCCCAGCACACAGCCCAGGGATTGTCCAATCTCAATTCAGTGCTCTGAAGAGTGCTCGCATCTCCACAATCATTTGAACCATGTATCATGACATGCTGGTCGTGAGTACGCCATGTCTCACTTTTCATGTGTTCGTGCTTATGATCACATGATGCAATGTCAATGGCAAACAACTCATACCCATATATAGGCATTCGCAGACAAGGCCATGGCAATCCCCGCACTCAGCTCGGTGCGTCCGTCGTCCACTTAGGACATCAATGAACTCATGTCATGCTCAATGCTCAAATGAAATTGCACAACATGACATGCCAAATATTATTACAAGATGCATCATCAAGCGCATTATCGATTGAGCTAAACTCGGTATCACCTATACTTAGCAACCGAAGTGATCATAGGCACAAGTGTAATGACACACAAGTCATTCCTTTACTTTTCAATTCTGATTGGACTACATCATCTACTAAGCAAGCTAACCTACCTCTTGGATCAAGTTACTAGCCATTAAATCAGAATCTGTAATGTCAAATGCTCAGCTTCACTAACCCACAATTGCTGTCAAATTGCCCCTTCATACTACCCTATGCGAATCCGGAGGATATTGAGCATCTTGCTACACGACTCCTAGATTTTTAATCGCGGAATAGATCCTCAAAAATGTTTTTAACTAGAACTGCGACTCAAACTTCTTCCCTCTTCTCTCGCTTTTAGCCTCCATCAAAACATATCAATTTATATATCCACCAAAAGAGACATGTACATAATCTCCACCAAAAGGATATACTCCAAAGGGGAGGTGGATTTTCTCCAGAGAAGCGGGATTCCAAAGGCAGCAATCGCCGGAATCTTGATCTTCCATGAACAACCATTCGTGACTCAAAGCAGGGCGGATCCACTTGTTGTCGCGTAGATCGGGAATGATCTTCGTACGTATGGTGGCGGCCCTCCAAAATGTCGTAGAAGGTTTGCCTCTGTCCTTCCCTTCCGTGGTATATCACAAGCCAAGGGCAAGATCGATTGCGCCGGGGAGGAGGATTAAGGTAGCTCTTTTGCTTTTGTTTTACAACGTCCGAGGAGTCCTTTTCCATCTTACTGCAAAGACCTACACCAATGTGCATAGCCCTCAATCTCTTATAGCAAGTAAACATCTATTAATCTATATATCTAAGTAAACAGTCTCACTTTTAAATTTCCAATTAATCCTTATCTACATATTAAATTGGCTAAAAGAAAGGATTAACATGTAAATTGAAAAAAGAAAAAAAGTTACACAAGATAGATCATATGGTTATCAAGGAGATGAACATCAAGGATAGGTAAAAAGCAGTCAATTCTTTGCTTTTAGCATCTCCTCAGCTCGTGATTTCGAACGGTATGTCCAAATTACGTTTTTCTTTAATTTGACTTTGGTAATTATCTTTTATTGCTATGGCAAATAAACGCCTTTAGTTCCCATCAATTAAACCTAGAACTGGTAAGCAAATATTTCTTGGTTAATTGCAGAGAATCATGAACTTTGTTACCGTCATAATATCCCCACCCTCTAATTTAGAGAGTTTTACCAACGAATTTTGCATCAAAAGATGTCATCCCACTTTTTCATAACGTGATGGTGTCAAGACCTAATTTTGCCGAAACTAGGCTGACGGAATGCTAAGCTTATTATCGGCAGAAGGACAGCAAGAGTGCCAATATTTGTGTACAGCGCTCACTTTAGTGCCAATATTTTTTTTGGATCACTTCAGTGCCAATTTTTGTCAAAAACGATCATTTCAGTGCCAAATCTGACGTGGCTTGCCGGAAATCATGACACGTGTACTGTTGGCACTGAAATAATCGTTTTTGACAAAAATTGGCACTAAAGTGATCCAAAAAAATATTGGCACTAAAGTGAGCTCCGTACACAAATATTGGCACTTGTAGTGTTCTTCTGCCGCTTATTATCTAATTACCTCTTAGCTTGGACTCTCCCAAATTCGCAATACTTCAACAGCAAGAAAAAAGCGAATCTAAGCTAGGATGAATGCATACAAAAATGACATGAAAGTGAATTCTAAGTTAACATGGCATGAACTTGATTAATTACATGTCTAACTCTACATGACATGCAATTAAATAACATTAATCTAACATTCAGGCTACATTAGGAATTAATTATCCCAACATGCGACTATATGAGATGCTTCAATGATGTGGCAATCTGACATATAATATGATATGCAAATGAAATTTTTGTTATTTTCGGATTTAATGACATGCCTGATTAAACTATGTCAAAAGAATAGTTATCTACTATAGTTTGGGGACTAAATTGACCTATACCAACCTATTAAACATAAACTATTTTAAGCATACAAATTCTATCCTAAATGGAATAACTGTCTAAATTCTAGAATCTATAAATTTCTTTTAACTCAAAATATGTAATTCTATCTAAAATAATTTGCAATCTTAATCTACATGCAAATTTTTTAAAGATGCAGATAAATATTCACAAGATAACAATCCACTTGAAACAAATTCAAATAAAAAAAGCGGATAAAATGAACTCGAATATTTTGTAATTTCTCTTAAATTTGATAATTGACATAATGCCTTATAGATCGACCTATCTGATTTCGTAATACCCAATAGACTAATAATTCATCTAAGGCCCTATAAATAATTATATGTCATTCACGAATTAGGAAATAAATCCTAACCGGTTACTTAGCTCGACATATGTCCTCAGAAAATAGATAATCCAATGTTGAAATTGATATGGGTAAAGAAATTCACCTAATTTGCAGAGATTACTTTCCAAATTCGAACGGACAACGAATCTTGGGATCGCGAATGATGGCTCCTCGGGATGCTTGCTGAATTGGAAAACAACCGATAGCCTTGCCGTCGTCGTGAAGAGAGGGCCGCAACGTCGTCGCAGTGCAGCCGCCAAATTGACGTCGGGGACAGCGGCAGAGGAACGGGCACAAGCTGTTGGAATGGAGGCTTCGTCGTCGTGGAAGGACAGTGACCTTGTCGAGGCTGCTTCATCGACGCGGAATTAGCTCGGCATGGATCGACCACGCAGCATCGGTGATGGAATGGGTAGTCTCGGTGGAAGCAGAGGCTTCAGCAGTAGGCGACGGCGGAGGTGGTCTTCGGCCGTGAAGACCTCGGTTTAATTTATTTGTCTTGTTTTACGTCCATATCCACAGAATCAGCCAAATTGCTTTCTTTCCACTGCGCATGCGCCCGACATCATTGTTCTACTCAAATCTTGCATGATTGACTTCTTTCTTTAATTTAATTAATCTTCAATTAATTTCGGCCATGAGAAGAAAACTGATGGGCTAGGCCACTGCGGCCTTAGCTTAGAACTATCCACTCGAGTTCGTCCACCGCCTGTCCAATAAAAAAGGCGAGTTGTCCGGCGGAAAAGAGAAAGAACCGTGGCTAGTGGCAGAAGTGAAGTAAGAGCGAGTTGTTTGATGGTTGACTTCATGTATTCCCGATCTAAACTTTGATACTTGTATGCGCAAGTCACCCTCTTAATATAGAACAAGTACTAATTTGAAAGTATACCGATTCCTAATCCAATCAGTACAAGGTGAGTCATTTCCTAGTTTTTGTTGGATTCGATTTTGGTTTGCCCAGTAAAAGTTTCCTCTCAATTATCCCGTAAGTTGTTTTGATTAGAAGATATTGTCTTGGGTCATATCGTACAATACAGTGACAAAAAGTAAGGGGTGTGCCCTTGTTTTGAAAACATTTATATGCAAAATCTTAGGAGAGCAAAGAGGTCACAAATGTTCTCCATGGTAAAATCTAGAAGTAAGATAACCTAACTAGACATTTTGAAAAGTGATCATGTGAACAAACTAAATAGGCAAGGTAATTCTTACAAACAAAGAATGGTGATGCATAACCGTAAGGCCAACTAGGAAATCAAAACAAAACCTGAAGCGCTTACTTTGTCCTTCTCTTCCTTCAGTGACTGAAGCGAGGTCTAAAATGCTTCGTTTAACTTCCGTTCCTCTGAAAATGAGAACAATATAAGAGGAGCCCAAAAAAATCACGTGCACTCTAATTCACAAAGCATAATAATCGCTCGAGCCAGAATAAACCTTGCAATTCAATGTCTACAGTGGCTAATCTTTTGCGTTCCTTCTCCAGTTTCCTTCCTGAGTTATCCAATTCGTAATTGGTGAGTAGCTTGAGTGCTGCAAGGGACCGGTTTTTTTTCTTCTAGCAAATCTGCAAGCTCCTAAAGGGCATTCATCAATTTTGTCAAGCTTACCCATTTAAGTGTTGGGGTGTGGTTTTTTTTTTTTTGGTAAGGGAGTGTTGGGGTGTGGTTCATATTCCCCTGCGACAGGAAAGCACGTGGGTCCCGCTCCACGCTGAGCGGGCGGGGGAGTCGCCCCGGCGGGGGTTTCAAGGGGTCAGCGCCCCCTGGACACCATAGGGCTTTTATGATTTAAGCCCATAAATTTTCATTAGTAGTTTGGGCTTGGGCTCATGAATAACTACTGATATATATACTCTTGTTCGTTTGTAATTGAGTAATGTAACGAGAGATGTGAGGTACTGACATAGTGGAATCCTCTGCTGGACGTAGCCCTAGTTTAAGGGTGAACCAGCATAAATCTCGTGTCTCGATTTTTCTTTCTCTCAACTTTTTACTTTATTGCGATTGTGTGCTGATCTTAACGTCTGGTATCAGAGCAAGGTTTGAGGTTAGGGTTTTTCTTGGTGAAGAGAGATCCGAAAAATTGAATCTTGGGAAGATGTCGGCTGGTCAATCGCGAATTGAAGTGGAGAAGTTTGGTGGAAAGGGGTTCGAGTTATGGAAGTTGAAGATGGAGGCTTTACTCGTGGACAAAGATCTGTGGTACGTGATCGAAGAAGATAAACCTGAACTGCCTGCTAAGGATAAAGTGAAGGAGGAAGAGATTGCGTCCGCATCCAATCAGGTAAAGGCTTGGATTAGCAGCGATCGGAAGGCACGGAGCCTGATCTGGCTGTGCCTCGCTGATAACGTCTTGGTGAATGTGACCTCTGAGAAGACGTCAAAAGATCTCTAGGCTAAGCTAGGAAGCCTTTATCAGAGCAAATCGCTCGTGAACAGGTTGTTTCTGCGGAAGCGACTGTACAACCTTCGGATGAGTGAAGGTGATTCTTTTTCTGCACACTTAAACGAATTTAATACTGTCTGTGGGCAGCTTGCGTCGATTGACGTTAATCTGGATGAGGAAGATAAAGCATGTACTTTACTGTGTTCACTGCCGAATGCATGGGAACATATAATTGTTTCGATTGGTACTGGTGTTAGTGCCCTGTCTTTTGAGAATGTTGTATCTGCTTTATTGTCTGAGGAGATGAGGAGAGCAGGTTCTGATAATGCAACGAATGAAGCTCTTTTCGTAAGAGGAAGAAGTAGTGAACGATCTAAATCCAGATTTGGTGTAAGGAATAAGTTTAAAGGAAGATCTAAAAGTCGAGATCGATCTGAAATAAAGTGTTGGAAGTGCGGAAAAGCTGGACACTTGAAGAAGGATTGCAGAAACAGAAGCGTAGGTCCAGAGAAGCGAGATGAAACATCATCATCTAGTATAAAGAAGGATGATGACAGCAATGCGGGAGACTTGTATCTCGCTTGCAACTCATCCCAGGTTGATTGGGATGCATGGATTATTGATACTGGAGCGTCTTTTCACATGACGCCTCACAGAGATTGGTTCTGCTGTTATGAGCCATATCATGGAGGTACAGTACGGATGGGAGATGATACAACGCTTAATATTGTCGGTCGCGGAAAGGTGAAGCTGAAAATGAAAGATGGGACAATCAAAAATCTTCTAGATGTGATGCATATTCCTGGTCTTACTAGGAATCTTATATCTGTGGGAACTATGACGGATGCTGGCATTACTTTCACCAGCGACAAGTACTCATGCAAGCTAACCCGTGGATCTATGGTGATTGCTAGAGGCGAACGGGAAGGAAAGCTATGGAAATTACTGGGAAGCACGGTGATGATCAGTGGTGAGAGTTATATCACGGAACAGGTGGAAGAAGATTCTGCGATGTTGTGGCATCGGAGATTAGGTCATATCGGTGAGAAAGGGCTGGTGACCCTTACTTCAAAGAAGATGGTAGATGGAATCCCAAGCTGTTCTATGGGTTTCGGATTTTGTGAACATTGTCTACATGGAAAACAGAATCGGGTATCTTTTGAATCCATAGGAGGGAGAGCGAAAGGGATTCTAGATCTAATCCACAGTGATGTCTTTGGTCCTACACCTGTAGCATCGTTTGGAAAATCAAGGTACTATGTTTCTTTTACTGATGATTATTCCAGGCATGTGTGGATATATTTCTTGCAGAGAAAAGATGATGTCTTTGAAAAATTTCGTGAGTTCAAAGCTTTGGTGGAAAATCAGTTTGATAGAAAAAATCAAAGTTTTACGGACTGACAACGGAGGAGAGTTCTGTTCATCGAAATTTGATCATTTCTGTGCTACCAGTAGCATTGCAAGGCAGAAAACTACGCCCTATTCACCTCAGCAGAATGGCGTGGCAGAGAGGCTTAATCGGTCTCTCATGGAGAAGGCTAGGAGTATGCTTAGTGGTGCAGATTTAGCAGCTGATTTTTGGGCGGAAGCAGTGGCTACTGCATGTTATCTGAAGAATAGGTCTCCTACATCAGTTTTGAAAGATAAAACACCATTCGAGGCACTGTTCGGGAAAAAGCCAGATGTATCTCATGTTAGAGTGTTTGGCTGCAAAGCATATATACATGTGCCTAGGGAAAAGAGGAATAAACTTGAGAGCAAGTCAGAGAAATGCATCTTCATTGGGTACAAGGATGGTATCAAAGGGTATAAGCTGTGGAATCCTGATACTAAACGAATTACCTACAGCACGGATGTGGTGTTCAGAGAATCTTCAACAAATCAGATTGTTTCGCAACCTCCTGAAGAACCACATACAGTTGAGTTAGATGTTGGTTTGCAAGGAGAAGCAGAGGCTACACAAGCTGAAACAGAAAATTCAGATTTTGAAGCTAATGAGCTGGATGTGGAGGATGATATAGTTGATTCTGATACTGAGTTTGAAATTGAAGTACCATCTGAGCCGGTCTTGAGGAGGTCTACACGGGTAACAAGACCACCTGAGAGGTATACCCTATTTGCTAATAATGAAAACTGTGCTCTGACTGTCACAGGTGATGATCCAAGTACTATTAAGGAAGCAAGAAGTGCGGAAGATGCCAAACAGTAGGAGAAAGCCATGAAAGATGAGATGGACTCATTGGATAAAAATAGGACGTGGAGTCTAGTAAGATTACCTGCGGATCGGAAGACAATTGGTTGCAAGTGGGTATTCAAGAAGAAGATATCTACAGATGGAGATATAGAACGATATAAAGCTCGTTTGGTTGCAAAAGGATACTCGCAGATAGAGGGAATTGATTATGGTGAGATTTTTTCTCCTGTTGCTAAATTAAGTTCCATAAGGCTTGTTTTATCTGCAGCAGCTGCATACAATCTGAAGGTAGAGCAGCTAGATGTAAAAATAGCCTTCCTACATGGTGACTTGGGGGAGGATATTTACATGAAGCAACCGGATGGGTTTGTGGTCAAAGGAAAAGAAGATTTTGTTTGCAAATTGAACAAGTCTTTGTATGGCCTGAAGCAATCTCCAAGAATGTGGTACCAGAAGTTCAACTCATATGTCTTGAAGCTTGGCTTTATTCGCTGTGATGCTGATCATTGTGTCTATGTGAAGAGGTTAGATGATGACTTTATTGTTTTAACCTTATATGTAGATGATATGCTGCTAGTTGGGAATAATATGAAAATGATCAGCACTGTGAAAGGACTATTGGCAAAACAGTTTGAGATGAAAGATCTAGGTCCAGCAAATTTTATCTTGGGCATGCAGATAAAAAGGGAGCGTGAGAATAAGAAGTTGTGGTTAAGCCAGAAGAAATATGTTGAAGATGTGTTGAAAAAGTGCAACATGACAGATTGTAAACTAGTGAAGACCCATATGCCCACAAGTTCTAAATTATCAGCGCTCCAATGTCCCAAGACTAAAGAGGAATCTGAAGAGATGGCAGCAGTTTCATATGCAAGTGCAGTTGGGAGCTTGATGTATGCCATGGTATGTACTCGTCCAGATATTGCTCAAGCAGTGGGAGTATTGAGTAGATATATGTCCAATCCAGGTAAAGAGCATTGGACAGCTGCAAAGAGAGTGTTTCGTTATCTTCGCGGTACGTCTGACATTGAGTTATGTTATGAAGGTATGAAAAGCTCACAGGGACAGCAAGCGTTAGAACTGAAGTGTTTTGTCGATGCCGACTGGGGAGGAGACATTGATAGCAGGAGATCAACCAACGGTTATGTTATTTCCTTATTCGGTGGAGCTGTGAGTTGGATGAGTAAGAGACAGATCACGGTTGCATTATCTACTATTGAAGCAAAGTACATGGCTCTTACTCATGCTGCTAAGGAAGTGATCTGGATGAGCAGATTGTGCAAAGAGCTTGGTTTTACAAAAGGAGAAGTGAATATTGGGTGTGATAGCCAGAGCGCTATATTCTTGGCTAAGAATCCTGCTTTTCATGCAAGAACAAGGCATATTGACATACAATATCACTTCATCCGAGAGAAAATAGAACAAAAAGTTGTTGTGCTGGAAAAAGTCGACACATAGGTGAATAGTGCAGATTTTTTGACCAAGGCAGTGAGTGCAGAAAAATTTGAATGGTGTACAACTGAGTTGGGTCTAAAGAAGCATGGAAAATATTCACCAAGTGGGAGAATGTTGGGGTGGTTTATATTCCCATGCGACAGGAAAGCACGTGGGTCCCGCTCCACGCTGAGCGGGCGAGGGTCCGGGGGAATCGCCCCGACGAGGGTTTCAAGGGGGCAGCGCCCCCTGGACACTAGAGGGCTTTTATGATTTAAGCTCATAAATTTTCATTAGTAGTTTGGGCTTGGGCTCATGAATAACTACTGATATATATACTCTTGTTCACTTGTAATTGAGTAATGTAACGAGAGGTGTGAGGTACTGACATAGTGGAATCCTCTGCTGGACGTAGCCCTAGTTTAAGGGTGAACCAGGATAAATCTCGTGTCTCGATTTCTCTTTCTCTCAACTTTTTATTTTATTGCGATTGTGTGCCGACCCTAACATTAAGATCATAATTGAGTGACAAGACATACACTAATTAAGGAAGAAAAATTCTACCTCAGCCAAGCATTATGTGACACACAAGCATCCACACAACAAAGGAGATTGCCCACAAAGCGCCATTGCCTTTTCTTTAGCCCAAAAACTGTCATGTTCTCCAGCGTGCCTAGTTGCGTTGCCAGTAATGTCCAGTCTCGAGACAATACCATTTTGTCCTTGATTTACACTGGCACGTGTTTTCATTTGTGTCGCAAATCTGTGTTGCCAGTTTGGTGATTGGTCATTAGCCTCCTAAACATTGCGAAGAATATTCAGCCCCATTGCCATCTTAAGAATATGTTCTTCAGGGAAAACAATCTGGAATTTCTATAGATGTATAAAACATCTATACCAGAAAATAATATAGCAGACCAATACCAAGTCATTGGTCAGGAAAAGATGACAAGGAAGCTAGCTATTTTGCTCATTTTCAAAATGGTACAAATGTCATCTCATATATGTGTTCTCTATATGAAATACTAACAATACCAAGGATCATAAATACTAACAATACCGAGGTTGCGGTTCCGCATCTTTTACAGTTCATGGAGCTAGAACTAAGCAGGACCAGAATTCAGATTACTGGAAAGCTCGTGATATTATAAACAGATGCCATAGCACAATCAGGCAACTAATGAAAAATATCTGGCAAATCCCCGAGTCTCTTTTCTTGTATCACTAATTTCATATATCTAACAATTATTAGTGACCAAAAGCCGTTATGTTGCCCGAACGGGCTCTTGAGTCATTCTGATCAGCATCTGCAGATCCAAGATTAGAACATGTCTATAAACATGAGCAAGTGCATAAAGTATCGATACAGATAGAATTTCAGATGTAATAGAATAATGTGACACAAGGGGTCTGATACTGAACAAAAAACAGCACTTTGAAGTGACCACTTGCGCCAGTTAAAAGCAATGCAAACATAGTAGAAAAGTCAAAATGACCGTACCAACTATTCTCGAAAACATTCAAGAAAATGATACATTGTCAAATAAAAGCAGGCAGAAAACATTTCTGACAAAAATACGTCCTTTACAATGCCAACCTACGATCAGTGGCCTACCTCGGGAGCATTTGTACTATTTATAGATGCTCTCATACTTTCGTTTCTACCACCATTGACAGTCGCATCCAGATTCTGCTTCAATACTCCATTTTCTTTGTTCAGCCTGGAAATATGATCCTGCTCGAGAAGAAGAAAGCCGTAAATGAGTGAGAGTTGCAAACTTGGAGAAAATAACAAATAAAAAATAAGCCGTAAATGAGTGAGAGTCGCTCAATCATAGAATGTTTGCCGCACATATGCACCACCGGTGATATTATTTTAAAGTAGGATAAACAAAGATCGCGTCGAGATGAAGATATTTAGAAAAATAATTAGTTTTGAATATTTCAAAGCAAGATGAAAGGGCAAAAACATTATAAAAGTGCATCCCAATAAGATGCAGTAAAGTAATTCTTTAGGAATGGACTAGGTTCAATCTCAAGCTCATTAACTACTATAGGTCATTGGGGAGAAAGAGATGACAATTGAACAAAGTCTAGGGATTATAAAATCTTTATGAGGGATCAATCACATCCGTATGTTTCAGGCTATCAGCTACACAAAAGTAAGGGTGCAAACTACTAAAGAAGACAATAACCTGCATCTAGTGGAACAAATTGCATCAGGAGCAAATATCTAGCGGTACAAAGAATGAAACCACCGCTGACATGAAGCGATTATACCAAATTGATAGCTTTTTGAAAACATTAGATCATTGATTCCAACGATACAAATCGCGAGCATCAATTATCAACTCATAATAGCAGCACATCATCCATCAGTTTACCTCTTTCTCCTTTAGCAAAGCTGCATAATTTACTGATAGGGCCTTTATTTCTGCTTCTGATTCTTGTAGTCTTTTGATTTCTGCTTCGTATTGCTCAATCTACCAAATAAGAATGACAATTGTGACTAGAGTAAGCTGTTAAAGGTTATCTCGAATTTGAGCCCACGAGGATAAGAAAAGAAGAAGAAGGAGTCTTCGTTGACTGTTAAGTGTGGATATCAGGAGAAGAAATAATGGTAGCTGGATTTAGTCTTTGACTTGGTCAAAGAAAATAAATAAAAGAGGATCTGCCAACTTTTAGTTGTGTTCTCTGCAAAAGGAAATAAGATTTGCGAGGGAATCCTCTTGATTTTCTTCTGGTGGATGTCATCCAAGAAAGGAAACAGGTCAGGCGGTGGAAGTCTTCGTCAAAGTACATATATATAATATAATATGTATTGTTGGGTTAAGAATTAAGACTGAAAAAGGACCGTGAAGTCTTGTAGCGCTACTGGTGTAAGAGCTTGAGTGTGGTCTTGTCTGCGACCCGCCGTTGATCTGAGAAGCTTGGAGTGCCGTTTGTCACAACGAGTGCTTGACATTGGGACTTCGTTTGTTCGTGGAATTACATCAAGAATTCAAGTGTCGAAGCCAGTTAAATCTTGAGGTTAGATTTGTGTTTTAATTCATTTGCGAGATTGAGAGATTATTTCGCGAGGAATTTGGGGGGGCTGAATACTGTGTGCGTTCTTGGATGTAATTGGGTCTGGGAAACACCAAGAGTGTATTTGTGTAACTCGAGTGTGGATTGTAATCTCGGTGTATCGCTCGTTCTATAGTAGAATTCGTTGCTACTCTCCCCGTGGACGTAGGTCTCTACGATCGAACCACGTATATCTGGTGTCCGATTTACTTTACTCGTTCTATCTATTTTATCATTCGATCGCTTGTTCCGCAACAATTGGTATCAGAGCTAGGCTTGTTTGAGTTGAAGCGAATCGATGGCGACAGAGGAAGTTAAAGTGAAAATCGACAAATTTGAGGGGAAGGACTCTGGTTTCTGGAAGATGCAGATAGAAGATTATTTATATAAGATGAAGCTGCACGAGCCCCTGTTTGGGAAGAAACCAGAAACAATGAAGCAACCCGATTGGGAATTGTTGGATAGACGAGCGATAAGTGTTATTTGGCTGACGTTGGCTCTTAACGTCGCATTTAATATCGTCAAGGAGAAGACCACTGCGGGTTTGATGAAAGCCTTGTCGGACATGTACGAGAAGCCCTTTGCGATCAACAAGGTCTATTTGATGCGACGTCTGTTTAATTTGAAAATGAGCGAAGGTGTGTCAGTTACTAATCATATCAATGAATTTAATGTGATCGTTTGTCAATTGAGTTCAGTTGAGATTGACTTTGAAGATGAGGTACGTGCTTTGATTCTATTATCCTCATTGCCTGATAATTGGAATACTATTGTTACTGCTGTTAGTAATTCTTCTGGGTCAACTAGTTTGACGTTTGATGAGATTCGAGATTTAATTCTGAGTGAGGATATCCATAGAAGAGAATTTGACGAATCTGTATCTACTGTTTTAGTAGGTGAAAGAGGAAAAGCTGGTACTTGTGTTAGCAGAAGTAGTATGAACATGAATAGACGCAGTCAATCTAGGACTAGCAGTGATGCCTGTTGGAACTGTGGCAAGAGAGGGCATCTTAGAAGAAATTATTTTAAGCTGAAAAACGAAAGGGCTAAGGGAATTGGAGTTGAATCTGCGGATGATGTTGCAGCTGTAGCTGAAAATTCTGATGGTGTCGATTGTGTCTTGTCTGTCACTGAGAATTCGTCTTTTGGCGGATGGATTATAGATTCTGGTTGTTCTTTTCATGCTACACCAAACAGGAACTGGTTTACTTCTTATCAATGCATGGATAATAGTAAAGTGCAGTTGGGAAACAACGCTGAATGCGATATTATGGGGGTTGGTAATGTTAAAATCAGAATGCATGATGGTATTGTGAGGACATTGAATGGGGTAAGACATTTTCCAGAATTGAAAAAGAATTTAATTTCCTTGGGTGCTCTAGATTCAACTCGATGCAAGTATTCTTCACGAGGTGGAGTCCTGAAGATTGTTCGAGGTGCTGTGGTGATAATGAAAGGAATTAAGCATGGCGGCCTGTATAAACTTCAAGGTGAGACATTGATAAGTTTCTATCCTGAGACGTCGACATCTGTTCGAGAGTCTAACGACTGCTCGAGGAAGGCCTGGGTGTTTGTGCGAAAGCACAAGATTGATGCTATTGTCAAGAATACGCGGTCGAGAGCTTTGATCGGAACGGAGACTGGTAAGTTGATCAAGCATGTGCGAACTGACATTAGCATGGAGTCCTGCTCGAAGCTTGCAAATAAATTCTGCATGAAAGAAGGCATAGTGAAACACCACACCAGTGCCAGTAAAGCACAACAGTTTGCAGAATTGATGAGCAGAGCATTACTAGAGAAAACCAGTAAAAAGATCTCTAGTGCAGGTATGGTTTGGAGAATTCCAGCGGATGTGCTTAGTATGGCGAGCTACCTAGTGAAGAGATCCCCATCGACTGCGATTGGATATCAGACTCTCGAAGAAGTGTGGTCAGGTAATGTTGCTGATGATTCTATTTTTAGAATGTTTAGTTGCCCGTGTTATTATCGAGTAAGTGATGGTAAGCTCGATGTGAGGGCAATGTGCATATTCCATGGCTATGCACAAGGTGAGTGTGGCGATTAGTTGTGGTGCCCGGATATAGATTCACCTGTTTGCAGTAGAGAAGTTACTTTTGACGAGTCTTCCGTACTTCTAGCTAGGAGTGATTATGACAGTGTTTATACGGATCTGGACGGTGTTCAGCTTGAGGTGGAGTTGCAACCAGAAACTCCTGAGGTAGCATGTACTAACGTGGTAATCGACACAGATGGTGTTTGTAGTGAGGTGGAGCCTATAGAGCCAACAGTTGCTATAACTGCTGATATTGACAAGGTACGTGTTCGATCTCCAGACAGATATGGATGCAATTGTGGTTTTGCTTTACCTGTGGTAGAGGAGCTTCTATCAGAAAGCCCTTGTGGAGCAGTTAAATGTACATGTTCAGTTGGTGTTCTGATGAGGTTCTCAGTTATGGCGAAGTTCAAGCGTGACTTGGACTTGGATGATATCTGTGGCGATTGAGCCCAACGGGGCTGTTGGGAGAGTAGTAGATGAAGTTCGAATTTTAGCGGAACGATCGTGACATGGCTTAAACGTCAAGCTAAGGTGGAGATTGTTAAAGGCTGTCTCGAATTTGAGCTCACGACGATAAGAAAAGAAGAAGAAGAAGGAACCTTCGTTGACTGTTAGGTGTGGATATCAGGAGTAGAAATAATGGTATCTGGATTTGGTCTTTGACTTCGTCAAAGAAAATAAATAAAAGAGGATCTGCCAACTTTTAGTTGTGTTCTCTGCAAAAGGAAAGAAGATTTGCGATGGAATCCTTTTGATTCTCTTCAGGTGGATGTCATCCAAGAAAGGAAACATGTCGGGCGGTGGAAGTCTTCGTCAAAGTACATATATATAATATAATATGTATTGTTGGGTTAAGAATTAAGACTGAAAAAGGATCGTGAAGTCTTGTAGCGCTACTGGTGTAAGCGCTTGAACGTGGTCTTGTCTGTGACCCGCTGTTGATTTGAGAAGCTTGAAGCGCCGTTTGTCACAACGAGTGCCTGACATTGGGACTTTGTTTGTTCATGGAATTACATCAAGAATTCAAGTGTTGAAACTAGTTAAATCTTGAGGTTAGATTTGTGTTTTAATTCCTTTGCGAGATTGAGAGATTATTTCGCGAGGAATTTGGGGGGGCTAAACACTGTGTGCTTTCTTGGATGTAATTGGGTCTGGGAAACACCAAGAGTGTGTTTGTGTAACTCGAGTGTGGATTGTAATCTCCGCGTATCGCTCGTTCTATAGTGGAATTCGTTGTTGCTCCCCCCGTGGACGTAGGTCTCTACGACCGCACCACGTACATCTGGTGTCCGATTTACTTTACTCGTTCTGTCTATTTATCGTTCGATCGCTTGTTCCGCGCAACATAAGTAATCCTCACTAATGAGATTACCATAAAGGAAAAAGTAAAGAAAGTTCAATAGAAAGACCATGCTTAAGACGTATGTTCCGAGCATCTGTTTCTTAGTGTATTCTGTTTCGCTCTTATTGAGTCCAAAGGCATCAGTTTGCGAAGCACGAAAAGTTGTGCATATTGACATAGTACAGTGAAATCACGTAATCAAGGGGAAATATCACTTTTAAAGGGATGAGAAGGATTCAACAGCACATGTCCTGACACCATAGACGGGTAGGGTTGCAGAGTGCCTAAGTTGGGATGCTTTCCAGTACATACAACATTCTGCAGCACCAAAAGTTGAATGCCATCCACAAGGAACCACATGATAATAGCCAAACTGAGTAGTAGTTAAATTTACTAATTTCTTGCCTCCACTTATTTGAGCTTAACGCTTAATGATGAATGAGGTAATTTATTCAGGCTTCAAATGCTTAATGATGAAACAATTTATTCAAGCTTAAAAAATGGAGGTCTTCATGCCTTACCTCTAATCTAAATGGGAAAAGCCCCAATTTCGAGCAAACGGAACTCCTTTTGATTGTGCATTTGTAAGACAAGCTCAAAGTTTTGCAGTATAGACGATTTTAATTTAGATTTAAATTGCTCAGAAACTTAAGAACACATGACTACCAATGAAAGGTTATGCGCCTTCAAAGTCGGCAAAGAGATTCCAATGGCGCATCTCATCAATTAAGCAACAATATTAGCCACCACAAGTTAATCGAACCTTGCCTAGACTAACAATTTACCCAGAACACATTTCACGGTGCTCAAATCGCAGTCCGGGAGCCAGGCTCATTTATTCAACCAAAACTGAACATAACAGAAGAGACGCAAAGAGCTGAAGCAACAGCTCCGCAATCAAACCCTTAGTATATTTCATCAACAATCAGTTCAATTGAAAGCCTACCTCCAAATCATGAGGGGAGTCGAATCCATTGGCCACGGGAGACGGAGGAAGAGGGACGACGAATCCATTAGCCACCACAAGTTAATCGAACCTTGCCTAGACCGCAAGAGGGACGACGAATGCACGAAACTATGAGAGTTTCTCCTATCAGAGACGGAGGAATCGTCCCCGTTGCTCCGGCCGTCGATCTCGAGCTCCTCGTTGTCGTCGTGCACGGCGAGAGCGATTTTCTCCAAGCTTTCCCTCCAATTCGCTAGAGGGCTCAGCATCCTTCGGCTCTGATCAATGCGGATGTGCAAAAAAAAAAAAAAAAAAGCTACGCGAATGAAGATCGAAGCCCCTCCACCGATCAGCTCGACAGGGCTTTCCTTCGGCGAGATTACGCACAGGTGAGGGTAGATCCAAAAAGAGAGCGACAGAAGAAGTAAAATCGAAAATACGTTTTAGTGGGAGATTGGAAGGAGAGATTAAAGTAGACTTCCCAACCGTTTTAGCGCAAGGAACATTCTGATTTATGACATAAGCAAACCCATCAAATTATTATTATTATTATTATTATTATTATTATTATTATTTGCTTCTTGATAATGAAAATTTGAATTTATTAAATATCCATTGAGCAATTAGCAAAAAAATGACCTGCACTCTTCCTTAAATACAATGTATAATAACTTGGTCACTTGAATTTATTAAATTATAGTAGTTTTGTGCTGTAATATTCATTACTCGTGTTGAATATTTACTTTCAAATCAAAACATGCTTTCGATATTTATTTTGAAATTAGGTAAGTTGGAAGGAAAAACTTACTTTAGTGGTGATTTTATTTTCATGCCGTTTAACTTAAATTAGCTTATAACTACCGGATCCTTACATATTCATAAAATTTGAGCCTTCTAAGATCCATGATTGGTGCGCAATTATTATTTTTCATCATTAAACGCTATCGTATTGTATTAATGTGACGGATGTTTACATTAAGAAATTCACATAATTAATGTAAATTATCCTAAACAAAAATCAATTTAATAAAGAAAAATGTAAAGTAAAACTCTATAAACAAAGGGAGGGAAAAGGAAGTACATTGATTTATGATGTTCTAGTTTTACTATTGCTCGAATGAGCTCTCTTAGCAATCCCCTTAAGTAGAATTCAATCATACGACCTCTTGATTTTCAACTCAATTAGTCTCTACGAGCGCTCCGTGACCGGTATAATAGGATGCGTTTAGTAATCTATTTTTTGACTCGAAGGAGAGTAGTTAAGTGACTTTGATGATAATTTTGGATAAAGTAGTGTGGATTTTTTTTATGGCGGTGAATGAGGGAAAATTTAATATTAGAATGAAAGTATTTTTTTTAAAGTAAGTTTATTTTTTATTAGATTAAAAAAAATTAAGTTGATTTTTTATTAGATTAAAAAAAATCGTGGCAGGACTGAAATTGAATATCAAGTTTGAGGAGAATATCTTGCAAAATCAGAAAATTTTAGAGGTGGAAATTACCGTGGATTCCCCCAAGCCAAGACCAAACTAAGCGTAGCGTTAGCGCTGGTGACTAGCGTTGAGTAGGGACATATTTGGTAACTTCAGCTAGAGAAGAAAAAGAGAGTATTGTCTTAAGAGAAAATTACCGTGGGCTCCTCTAAGCTTGAACGAACTAACGTCGCGGAAAGGCTGGTCACTAGCCTTAAGTATGGGACATCTTGGTAACTTCCGTTAGGGTAGTCGGGAGGGAAGAGCAAAGGGCGACCAAAACTGTTTGTAGCAAAAAGCAAGCCCCGCTGTCAGCTCGTCCTTTCGCGGAGTCTCACATCACATCTCATTCTCTCCATTGCTCACTCCCCGCCTGTCTCCGAAATTTTTCCATCCCCATTCTCTCTCACTCTATCTCTCTCTAGAAACACTTCACCGTCTTCTTCGCCAAATGTTTTCTAGGATTTCACTCTCAGAACGCTGAGTGAAGACGTTCGGGCAAGAAATAGCTCAACCTTGTTAGCTAAGGTACGTAGCCTTATTTTTATCTCCCGTCGATGATGCTATTTTCGGTCGTCGTCCTCATTTCTGTGAAGAAAACGAGGCTCGTTGAGCTTGTTGCTCGCTGAGTCGTCTTTCGTTGAGAGGCGCGAGATGTTTTGTCTGAGTTCGGAACTATGATCTTGCGTGTTATTTTCATCGCTACTTTTGATTCGTTGTGCTTGCTGCTCATTTCTGTGAAGAAAAAGAGGCTCGTTGAGCTTGCTGCTCGCTGAGTGGTTCTTCGTCGAGAGGCGCGAGATGTTTTGTCTGAGTTTGGAACTATGATCTTGCGTGTTATTTCCGTCGCTACTTTTGGTTCTCCAAATGACGGCAAACTGCGGGAGTTATCTGTTCATCTTTAGTTGGCGGACCAGTGCGAGGAGGATGAGAGCGAGGAGAGGGAGGAGTGTAGGGAGGTGAACTTAGAGCGGAGGGATTGCCACCGCCCGGCGAAGGACCGGAAGGTGAGGGACGACAGTAGGAGGAGGGAGAGGAGGGGGTTTATCAGGTCGAGGAGCGATTGGGGGGAGGCGGCGGAGGAGGGATGCATTTCCATCAAGGTTCCGGGCTAGGACCAAGAAGAGATTGGGAGGGATAGGGAAGGGAAATCCATTAATGAGGGAGAGAGACGGAGGCTTAGCGAGGAAGGAAAATGAGGAGCGAAGAAAAGCGAAGCAAATCGAGAGAGGGTTGAGGAGTTAGAGCTGGAGCTGGAGCTGGAGCTAGAGCTGGAGCTCCGGATGAGTGAGAGAGAAGTTTCAGTTTTGGAAGGAAGGGGAGCTAGTCGTTCTTCGTTGAGAGGGGCGAGATGTTTTGTCTGAGTCCGGAACTATTCTTGCGTGTTATTTTCGTCGCTACTTTTGGTTCTTCAAATGACGGTGAACTGCGGGAGTCATTTGTTCCTCTTTAGCTGGTGGTACGTGCTTTGGCCATTAGGGAGCACAGATGAACTGGCGATTGGACGCTTAATCTTCCGCGAGAGTAGTTGTATTGCATGTTTCTTCGTTTTCTTGCATGCGAGGGGATTTCAAATTTTGACTATCCCAAATAGTGTCACGATGTTCGCGAATGTCCTAGAACTGGGTAATTTGGAATTTCAAACATTTTATACGTCACATTTGTCACGTCATTGAAGCATCTCTGCAGCATCTTATATGGTCGCATGTTAGGATAATTAATTCGTAATGTAGCTTGAATGCTAGATTGATGTTATTTAACATGTCATGTAGAGTAAGTCATGTAATTAATCAATTCACGCCATGTTAAATTAGAATTCACTTTCATCTCATTTTTGTATGCATTCATCCTTGCTTAGATTGCATTTATTTATGTCCTTGATTAGAATTTATGTTGCACATAGTTTATTACAAGAGAAGTTATTGTGAAATTTGGTCGGTATTCCGAGCAGATTTTCACAGTATCTCATTTTTTTGTTTTACATTTTAAAAATGAAAATGGGAGGCCATAGGAAGCACTCCATTCCTCCTCCTCGCAAGAACAAGAAAGGGAAGCGGAAAGGGCAAGTCAGTGGAGAGGAGCCGCGCCTGTTCGAGTGTCACACTTGCAAGCAGACCTTTATGACACTGAATTAGCTCACATATCACGCCCAAATTCCTCACAAGGGAAAGAAGGAGGGGAGGGCTCCTCACAAATGAGATTACAGGAATGGAAAAAGTAAAGAAAGTTCAACAGAAATACCATGCTTAAGACGTATGTTCCGAGCATATGTTTCTTAGTGTATTCTGTTTCGCTCTTATTGAGTCCAAAGGCATCAGTTTGCGAAACACGAAATGTTGTGCATATTGACATAGTACAGTGAAATCACGTAATCAAGGAGAAAAATCACTTTTAAGGGGAGGAGAATGATTCAGCTGCGCACGTCCCGACACCATAGATGGGTTGAGTTGTAGAGTGCCTAAGTTGGGATGCTTTCCAATACATACAACAATCTGCAGCACCGAAAGTTGAATGCCATTCGCAAGGAACCACATGATAATAGCCAAACTGAGTAGTAGTTAAATTTACTAATTTCTTGCCTCCACTTATTTGAGCTTAATGATTAATGATGAATGAAGTAATTTATTCAGGCTTCAAATGCTTAATGATGAAGCAATTTATTCAAGCTTAAAAAATGGAGGTCTTCATGCCTTACCTCTAATCTAAGTGGGAAAAGCCCCAATTTCGAGCAAACGAAACTCCTTTTGATTGTGCATTTGTAAGACAAGCTCAAAGTTTTGCGGTATAGACGATTTTAATTTAGATTTAAATTTATCAGAAACTTAAGAACGCATGACTACCAATGAAAGGTTATGCGTCTTCAAAGTCAGCAAAGAGATTCCAATGGCGCATCTCATCAATTAAGCAATAATATTAGCCACCACAAGTTAATCGAACCTTGCCTAGACTAACAATTTACCCAGAACACATTTCACGGTGCTCAAATCGCAGTCCGAGAGCCAAGCTCATTTATTCAACCAAAACTGAACATAACAAAAGAGACGCAAAGAGCTGAAGCATCAGCTCCGCAATCAAACCCTTAGTATATTTCATCAACACTCAGTTCAATTGAAATCATGAGGGGAGTCGAATCCATTGGCCACGGGAGACCGCGAGAGGGATGGCGAACGCACAAAACTGTGAGAGTTTCTCCGATTAGAGACGGAGGAATCGTCCCCGTTGCTCCGGCCGTAGATCTCGAGCTCCTCGTTTATCGTCATGCACGGCGAGAGTGATTTTCTCCAAGCTTTCCCTCCAATTCGCTAGAGGGCTCAACATCCTTCGGCTCTGATCAATGCAGATGTGCAAACAAAAAAAGAAGAAGCTACGCGAACGAAGATCGAAGCCCCTCCACCGATCAGCTCGACAGGGCTTTCCTTCGGCTAGATTACGTAGAGGTGAGGGTAGATCCAAAAAGAGAGCGGCAGAAGAAGTAAAATCGAAAATACGTTTCAGTGGGAGATTGGAAGGAGTGATTAAAGTAGACTTCCCAACCGTTTTAGCGCAAGGAACATTATGATTTATGACATAAGCAAACCCATCACATTATTTTCTTTTTCTTTTTTTTTTTTTGCTTCTTGATAATGAAAATTTGAATTTATTAAATATCCATTGAGTAATTAGCAAAAAAATGACCGGCACTCTTCCTTAAATACAATGTATAATAACTTGGTCGCTTGATTTTATTAAATTATAGTAGTTTTGTGCTGTAATATTCATTACTAGTGTTGAATATTTACTTTCAAATCAAAACATGCTTTTGATATTTTTTTTGAAATTAGGTAAGTTGGTAGGAAAAACTTACTTTAGAGGTGATTTTATTTTCATGCTGTTTAACTTAAATTAGTTTATAACTACCGGATCCTTACATATTCATAAAATTTGAGCCTTCTAAGATCCATGATTGGTGCGCAATTATTATTTTTCATCATTAAACGCTATCGTATTGTATTAATGTGACGGATGTTTACATTAAGAAATTCACATAATTAATGTAAATTATCCTAAACAAAAATCAATTTAATAAAGAAAAATGTAAAGTAAAACTCTATAAACAAAGGGAGGGAAAAGGAAGTACATTGATTTATGATGTTCTAGTTCTAATATTTCTCGAATGATGTCACGCCTCGAACCCGACGAGCTCACGAATATCCAACTGGTCGTAATCAATCTGTGCGGTCCAGGATCCTTCGGCCCTCATCACTGTAATCATATACATGCGGAAGCAAGAAACTACTCCGTACACAAATAAAATCAAGATGACTTAGGACAAAAAAAATAGTACACTTCTCGTATCTATAAAATGCGTCTCAATTCATATCCATGGTCAAAACTAAAGGTTTAGTTTCTACCTCCACCAAACAATATACAATCTCTAAGGTCACCCAACGTAATAAAACCATTTGATCAACTACTTCCTCGAATGCTCAATCCTTGGCAAGTTCGGGCTTCCCTCGCTTGGGACCTAAAAAAGTTAAGCTCCCACTAGGGTGAGATATAAATCTCAGCAAGTGAAACCTAAATGTAAACTTGATCACCAGTCCCCCCCAGACCAACTCAACAACGCCAGATGTGGGCATTCATCAATTCAATGGCACAAGGCCTTCATAAATCGAACATTTTAATGTAACTGGCATGAGTCACAACCATAGTCAGGCACATCATACACAATGGGTCTCAAGCTTCATGCACTAGCACCAAAATGAACTCAGAACTTCTCTTTCATCACAATGATATAGCATTTCCCATCGCCAAGGGCTCCCGGGCCGCGATGTAATTCACAGGGCACTCTGGCCAATTCAATCATAGGGCTCTCTGGCCATTTCATTTGCATCAGGGCACTCTGGCCAATTACGATGCACAAGGGCACTCTGGCCAACTACAAAGCATCAGGGCACTCTGGCTAATGACGATGCACAAGGGCTCTCTGGCCAACTACAAAGCATCGAAGCAAAATAACTATGCTTCCACATAATAGGCACTATAGCCATTTCAATAAACATAAGACACCATAACCGTGTCAATCTTATATGGCACATTAGCCGTTTCAATCTAATAACATTATAGTCATATAAAACACACAGGAACTAGGACCATTTCGGACTCAAAGGCACGATGGCCAAATCAATCACATAAGGGCACTCTGGCCATGTGTTCACACAAGGGCACTCTAGCCGTCTCATTTGCATAATAGGCACATACAATGCAATTAAGACATAACCACGCCAATTCAATAACAAAGGTTTAAGGGACACTTACCTTGATCGATTAGCAAAAGGTTTAAAGGACACTTACCTTGATCGATTAGCAAAACGTCACACCAAGCGATCCTTTTCAATTCCACAAGTATGCAATCAACCAAGGATCTCTCGTCAACCTAGAAACGTTCATCAATTTCGGATCAAAAGCCATTGAATCTTACTTTTCTTAATCCAATCCCTCAATAACCATTCAAATGGCAACTCAAGATGCCTTAGCAATCGGTCAACTACACGACACTACCTCCACGAATCCTCAATATATTCGGTTCATACAACAATATAAAGGGCGGAATATAATTCGAAGGTTTCACGCACATATTAGCCCTTAAATCACCTCTAAATCCCAATCCACTTCACATACTTCCCACTAACATCATAATCAACATTTTAGGTAGTCTCTTGAGTCAATTTGAGGTCCAAATACTCTTCTAACAGCCCCCAATAGAATCGGTTCATGTAGAACAGTAATCAAAACAGAATCGATTTGAGCCTATTTCGCATAATCAGCCCATATTTCAATCCTAGGTCCCAATTTCTCACGAATTGAACTTGTTAGAACATCAATTTATGTGTTAAGGAGGCTCACCAAGAGTTTTGAAGTGGAACGACACCTCGAAGACCTTTGAACAACCCGGTTCCTTCACAACCCTCACACGGTCAAAATTTGTTCGCTTATCATCACCTCTGTTCAGCCATGAAAATACCCTAAATTCTCAATAAAATAAATATACTTGCTCAACCAACTCAAGTACTAGACATTATGAAGACCTCACCGAAAATTTGGAGCCATTTGGAGTCTGGAAGCCCCTAAACACCGTCTCTCTCCAAAACCGGGTCAGATTCTGACCTTTGCCCACTCAAAAGGACCTACGGGAAGAAATAATGGGCCAAATTGAGGTTATAATACCTTTTGAGAATGGCAAGACGATAAGATTTCATATGACGGTAGTTTTACCTCAATCCAATGTCGGACGACAAAGTTATGTCCAGAATAGTGAAGTAGATTTCTCTGTCCGCGAGAAAACTGCTCGGCCAAGTGGAAAAATAAGAAGAAGAGGAAGAGAGAGAAGGTGGCCGGCCAAATGAGGAGGGAGAGAGGGTCATCCACACCAATAATGTACTTTGGGTCAATTAGATAAGATGGGTAATTAATGGGCATTTAATGCATGAGGACTTCTTTGGTTGACACTTGACAAGCTTCCATTGGTTGATCCATTGACTTTGACTTCGACTTCCTTTGACCATATCCACATCAAATTTTCTGCAGCTTCTATGGGAGGGTAGATTGACTATTTTTCCTTTCCAACTTTCTTAAGGCAAAGGTATGAGGTTGAGGGGCAAAACGGTCATTTGCCACTTTTCGTCGGAAACTTCGTTGTTCTCAATTTGAGTGGCCATTGGCGAGACGACGTCAAATCCTTTTTCCAATGTTAAAATTCTTCATTTTCAATTGCCAATTCGAGCTTCCAATCCATGTCATTAGCCTTGATGGGTCGGAAGTTCAGAATGTCACAATGAGCTCTCTTAGCAATTCCCTTAAGTAGAATTCAATCATACGACTTCTTGATTTTCAACTCAATTAGTCTCTACGAGCGCTCCATGACCAGTATAATAGGATGCGTTTAGTAATCAACCTTTTGACTCGAAGGAGAGTAGTTAAGTGACTTTGTTGATAATTTTGGATAAAGTAGTGTGGATTTTTTTATGGCGGTGAATGAGGGCAAATTTAATATTAGAATGAAAGTAAGTCGATTTTTTATTAGATAAAAAAAAATCGTGGCAAAACTGAAATTGAATATCAAGTTTGAGGAGAATATCTTACAAAATAAGAAAATTTTATAGGTGGAAATTACCGTGGATTCCCCCAAGCCTAGACCAAACTAAGCGTCGCGTTAGCGCTGGCGACTAGCGTTGAGTAGGGACATATTTGGTAACTTCAGCTAGAGAAGAAAAAGAGAGTATTGTATTAAGAAGAAATTACCGTGGGCTCATCTAAGCTTGAACGAACTAAACGTCGTGGAAGGGCTGGTCACTAGCCTTAAGTAGGGGACATCTTGGTAACTTCCGTTAGGGCAGTCGGGAGGGAAGAGCAAAGGGCGACCAAAACCATTTGTAGCAAAAAGCATGCCCCGCTGTCAGCTCGTCCTTTCGAGGAGTCTCACATCACATCTCATTCCCTCCATCACTCACTCCCCGTCTGTCTGCGAAATGTTTCCATCCCCATTCTCTCTCACTCTCTCTCTCTCTAGAAACACTTCACCGTCTTCTTCGCCAAATGCTTTCTGGGATTTCACTCTCAGAACGCTGAGTGAAGACGTCCGGGCAAGAAATAGCTCAACCTTGTTAGCTAAGGTACGTAGCCTTCTTTTTATCTCCCGTCGATGATGCTATTTTCGGTCATCGTCCTCATTTCTGTGAAGAAAATGAGGCTCGTTGAGCTTGTTGCTAGCTAAGTCGTTCTTCGTCGAGAGGCGCGAGATGTTTTGTGTGATTTCGGAACTATGATCTTGCGTGTTATTTTCGTCGCTACTTTTGATTCGTTGTGCTTGCTGCTCATTTCTGTGAAGAAAAAGAGGCTCGTTGAGCTTCTTGCTCGTTGAGTCGTTCTACGTCGAGAGGTGCGAGATGTTTCGTCTGAGTTCGAAATTATGATCTTGCGTGTTATTTCCGCCGCTACTTTTGGTTCTCCAAATGACAGCGAACTGCGGGAGTTATCTGTTCATCTTTAGTTGGCGGAGGGGGTTGTCGGACCAGTGCGAAGAGGATGACAGCGAGGAGAGGGAGGAGTGTAGGGAGATGAACTTGGAGCGAAGGGATTGCCACCGCCTGGCGAAGGACCGGACGGTGAGTGACGATAGCAGGAGGAGGGAGAGGAGGGGGTTTATCAGGTCGAGGAGCGATTTGGGGAGGCGGCGGCGGAGGATGGAGGCGGCGCGGCGGCGGATGAGGGATGCATTTCCAATAAGGTTCTGGACTAGGACCAGGAAGAGATTGGGAGGGATAGGGAAGGGAAATGCATTAATGAGGGAGAGAGACAGAGGCTTAGCAAGGAAGGAAAGCGAGGAGCGAAGAAAAGCGAAGCAAATCGAGAGAGGGTTGAAGAGTTAGAGCTGAAGCTAGAGCTGGAGCTCCGAATGAGTGAGAGAAAAGTTTCAGTTTCGGAAGGAAGGGGAGCTAGTCGTTCTTCGTCGAGAGGGGCGAGATGTTTTGTCTGAGTCCAGAACTATTCTTGAGTGTTATTTTTGTTGCTACTTTTGGTTCTTCAAATGACGGTGAACTACGGGAGTCATCTGTTCCTCTTTAGCTGCCGGTGCATGCTTTGGCCGTTAGGGAGCACAGATGAACTGGCGATTGGACGCTTAATCTTCCGTGAGAGTAGTTGTATTGCGTGTTTCTTCGTTTTCTTGCATGCGAGGGGATTTCAAATTTCAACTATCCCAAATAATGTCATGAAGTTCGCGAATGTCCTAGAACTGGGTAATTTGGAATTTCAAACATTTTAAATGTCACATTTGTCACGTCATTGAAGCATCTCAGCAGCATCTTATATGGTCGCATGTTAGGATAATTAATTGCTAATGTAGCTTGAATGCTAGATTGATGTTATTTAACATGTCATGTAGAGTAAGTCATGTAATTAATCAATTCACGCCATGTTAAATCAGAATTCACTTTCATCTTATTTTTGTATGTATTCATCCTTGCTTAGATTGCATTTATTTATGCCTTTGATTAGAATTTATGATGCACATAGTTTATTACAAGAATTTATTATGAAATTTGGTCGGTATTCTGACCAGATTTTTAATGTATCTCATTATTTAGTTTTACATTTTAAAAAGGAAAATGGGAGGCCATAGGAAGCACTCCATTCCTCCTCCTCGCAAGAACAAGAAATGGAAGCGGAAAGGGCAAGTTAGTGGATAGGAGCCGCGCCTGTTCAAGTGTCACACTTGCAAACAGACCTTTATGACACTGAATCAGCTGACATATCATGCCCAAATTCCTCACAAGGGAAAGAAGGAGGAGAGGGCTCCTCACAAATGAGATTACAGGAATGGAAAAAGTAAAGAAAGTTCAACAGAAAGACCATGCTCAAGACGTAAGTTCCGAGCATCTGTTTCTTAGTGTTTTCTGTTTCACTCTTATGAAAAGTTGTGCATATTGACATAGTATAGTGAAATCACGTAATCAAGGAGAAAAATCTCTTTTAAGGGGATGAGAAGGATTCAACAGCACACGTCTCGACACCATAGATGGGTTGAGTTGTAGAGTGCCTAAGTTGGGACACTTGCCTTGATCGATTAGCAAAACGTCACACCAAGCGATCCTTTTCAATTCCACAACTATGCAACCAACTAAGGATCTTTCGTCAACCTAGAAAAGTTCATCAATTTCGGATCAAAAGCCATTGATTCTTACTTCTCTTAATCCAATCCCTCAATAAACATTCAAAGGGCAACTCAAGATACTTTAGCAATCGATCGACTCCACGACACTACCTCCACGAATCCTCAATATATTCGGTTCATACACAACATAAAGGGCCGAATATAATTCGAAAGTTTCGCGCACCTATTAGCCCTTAAATAACCTCTAAATCCCAATTCACTTCACATACTTCCCACTAACATCATAATCAACATTTTAGGTAGTCTCTTGAGTCAATTTGAGGTCAAAATACTCTTCTAACAGCCCCCAACAGAATCGGTTCATGTAGAATAGTACTCAAAACAGAACCGGTTTGAGCCTATTCCACATAATCAGTCCATATTTCAATCCTAGGTCCCAATTTATCTTGAATTAAACTTGCCAGAACATCAATTTATGTGTTAAGGAGGCTCACCAAGAGTTTTGAAGTGGAACGACACCTCGAAGACCTTTGAACAGCCTGGTTCCTTCACAACCCTCACATGGTCAAAATCTGTTCGCTTATCATCACCTCTGTTCAGCCACGAAAATATCCTAAATTCTCAACGAAATAATCATACTTGCTCAACCAACTCAAGTACTAGATGTTTTGAAGACCTCACCGAAAATTTGGAGCCATTTGAGTCCGGAAGCCCCTAAAAACTGTCTCTCTCCAAAATCGGGTCAGATTCTGACCTTTGCCCACTCAAAAACACGTACGAGAAGAAATAATGGGCCAAATTGAGCTTATAATACTTTGTTGGAACGGCAAGACGATAAGCTTTCATATGACGGTGATTTTACCTCAATCCAATGTCGGACGACAAAGTTATAGCCAGAATAGTGAAACAATTTTTCTCTATCCTCGAGAAAACTGCTCGACCGAGTGCAAAAAGAAGAAGAAGAGGAAGAGAGGGAAGGTGGCCGGCCAAATGAGGAGGGAGGAGGGTCTTCCACACCAATAATGCATTTTAGGTCAATTAGATAATATGGGTAATTAATGGGCATTTAATGCATGAGGACTTCTTTGGTTGACACTTGGCAAGCTTCCATTGGTTGATCCATTGACTTTGACTTCCTTTGACCATATCCACATCAAATTTTCGGCAGCTTCTATGGGAGGGTAGATTGACTACTTTGCCATTCCAACTTTCTTAAGGCAAAGGCATGAGGTTGAGGGGCAAAACGGTCATTTGCCACTTTTCGTCCGAAACTTCGTTATTCTCAATTTGAGTGGCCATTGGCGTGACGACGTCAAATCCATTTTCCAATTTTGAAATTCTTCATTTTTATTTGCCAATTCGAGCTTCCAATCCATGTCATTAGCCTTGAGGGGTCGGAAGTTCAGAATGTCACAATGAGCTCTCTTAGCAATCCCCTTAAGTAGAATTCAATCATACGACCTCTTGATTTTCAACTCAATTAGTCTCTACGAGCACTCCTTGATTGGTATAATAGGATGTGTTAGTAATCTATCTTTTGACGCGAAGGAGAGTAGTTAAGAGACTTTGTTGATAATTTTGGATAAAGTAGTGTGGATTTTTTTTTTTTTTATGGCGGTGAATGAAGGCAAATTTAATATTACAATGAAAGTAAGTTGATTTTTTATTAGATAAAAAAAATTATGGTAGGACTAAAATTGAATATCAAGTTTGAGGAGAATATCTTGTAAAATTAGAAAATTTTAGAGGTGGAAATTACCGTGGATTCCCCCAAGCCAAGACCAAACTAAGCGTCACGTTAGCGCTGGCGACTAGCGTTAAGTAGGGACATATTTGGTAACTTCATCTAGAGAAGAAAAAGAGAGTATTGTCTTAAGAGGAAATTACTGTGGGCTCCTCTAAGCTTGAACGAACTAAACGTCGTGGAAGGGCTGGTCACTAGCCTTAAGTTGGGGACATCTTGGTAACTTCCGTTAGGGCAGTCGGGAGGGAAGAGCAAAGGTCGACCAAAACCGTTTGTAGCAAAAAAACATGCCACGATGTCACCTCGTCCTTTCGCGGAGTCTCACATCACATCTCATTCCCTCCATCGCTCACTCCCCGTTTGTCTCCGAAATTTTTCCTTCCCCGTTCTCTCTCTCTCACTCTCTCTCTAGAAACACTTCACCGTCTTCTTCGCCAAATGCTTTCTGCGATTTCACTCTCAGAACGCTGAGTGAGGAAGTCCGGGCAAGAAATAGCTCAACCTTGTTAGCCAAGGTACGTAGCCTTATTTTTATCTCTCGTCGATGATGCTATTTTCGGTCGTCGTCCTCATTTTTGTGAAGAAAACGAGGCTCGTTGAGCTTGTTGCTCGCTGAGTCGTTCTTCGTTGAGAGTCGCGAGATGTTTTGTGTGAGTTCGGAACTATGATCTTGCGTGTTATTTTCGTCGCTACTTTTGATTCGTTGTGCTTGTTGCTCATTTCTGTGAAGAAAACTAGGTTCGTTGAGCTTGCTGCTCGCTGAGTCCTTCTTCGTCGAGAGGCGTGAGATGTTTTGTCTGAGTTCGGAACTATGATCTTGCGTGTTATTTCCACCGCTACTTTTGGTTCTCCAAATGACGGCGAACTGCGGGGGTTATCTATTCATTTTTAGTTGGCGGAGGGGGTTGTTGGACCAGTGCGGGGAGGATGAGAGCGAGGAGAGGGAGGAGTGTAGGGAGGTGAACTTGGAGCGGAGGGATTGCCACCGCCCGGCGAAGGACCGAACGGTGAGGGAATACATCAGGAGAAGGGAGTGGAAGAGGTTTATTAGGTCGAGGAGCGATTGGGGGGAGGCGACGGCGGAGGCGGCACGGCGGCGGAGGAGGGATGCATTTCCAACAAGGTTCCGGACTAGGACCAGGAAGAGATTGGGAGGGATAGGGAAGGGAAATGCATTAATGAGGGAGAGAGACGGAGGATTAACGAGGAAGGAAAGCGAGGAGTGAAGAAAAGCGAAGCAAATCGAGAGAGGGTTGAGGAGTTAGAGCTGGAGCTGGAGCTGGAGCTGGAGCTCCGGATGAGTGAGAGAGAAGTTTCAGTTTCGGAAGGAAAGGGGGGCTAGTCGTTCTTCGTCGAGAGGGGCGAGATGTTTTGTCTGAGTCTGGAACTATTCTTGCGTGTTATTTTCGTCGCTACTTTTGATTCTTCAAATGACGGTGAACTGCGGGAGTCATCTGTTCCTCTTTAGCTGGCGGTGCGTGCTTTGGCTGTTAGGGAGCACAGATGAACTGGCGATTGGACGCTTAATCTTCCGCGAGAGTAGTTGTATTGCGTGTTTCTTCATTTTCTTGCATGCGAGGGGATTTCAAATTTCGACTATCCCAAATAGTGTCACAAAGTTCGCGAATGTCCTAGAATAGGGAAATTTGGAATTTGAAACATTTTAAATGTCACATTTGTCACGTCATTGAAGCATCTCAGCAGCATCTTATGTGGTCGCATGTTTGGATAATTAATTCCTAATGTAGCTTGAATGCTAGATTGATGTTATTTAACATGTCATGTAGAGTAAGTCAAGTAATTAATAATTCACGCCATGTTAAATCAGAATTCACTTTCATCTTATTTTTGTATGTATTCATCCTTGCTTAGATTGCATTTATTTATGCCTTTGATAAGAATTTATGATGCACATAGTTTATGACAAGAATTTATTATGAAATTTGGTCGATATTCTGACCAGATTTTTAATGTATCTCATTATTTTATTTTACATTTTAAAAAGAAAAATGGGAGACCATAGGAAGCACTCCATTCCTCCTCCTCCCAAGAACAAGAAAGGGAAGCGGAAAGGGCAAGTCAGTGGAGAGGAGCCGCGCCTGTTCGAGTGTCACACTTGCAAGCAGACCTTTATGACACTGAATCAGCTGACATATCATGCCCAAATTCCTCACAAGGGAAAGAAGGAGGGAGGGCTCCTCACAAATGAGATTACAGGAATGAAAAAAGTAAAGAAAGTTCAACAGAAAGACCATGCTCAAGATGTAAGTTCCGAGCATCTGTTTCTTAGTGTATTCTGTTTCGTTCTTATTGAGTCTAAAGGCATCAGTTTGAGAAGGATTCAACAGCACACGTCCCGACACCATAGATGGGTTGAGTTGTAGAGTGGCTAAGTTGGGACACTTACCTTGATCGATTAGCAAAATGTCACACCAAGCGATCCTTTTCAATTCCACAACTATGCAACCAACCAAGGATCTTTCGTCAACCTAGAAAAGTTCATCAATTTCGGATCAAAAGCCATTGAATCTTACTTCTCTTAATCCAATCCCTCAATAACTGTGACATTCCGAATTCCAGCCCCTCTCGAGGCTATGGAATAGAAGGATATTGATCGGTGTGTTTCAGTGGTATCTCGCTCGAAGCAGGCTACTCTCGAGTTAACTGACCGAAAGGGAAAGACTAACGCAAGGTCGGGTACGTGGACATGAGGATTTTAAATAAGAAATGGCGCTTTGACCATAAGGATTCTCGATGGAATATTTTGGGCCAGCAGAGATAGATCTAGGAACGATCATGGAATGCCTTGCTAGCTTTATACGTTGGGACGCGGGTGATTCCGCTTAACCAATGTGTAATTTGCGAGAATTTCCTAAATCGGATTCCGACGATCATGACCGCAAGAACTAGTGATAAACCATCGCAATTACATGACAACCAGAGTCGCCACGGCTTAAGAAAAATCCCAAGGTCGATACGCGTAGCACCTGCAAGAGTTGCCCCCGTCAGTTTGAGATAAACTGGAATTACAGTCGACGAGAGTTCGACATGAAATTAGACCTCGAGATTGGGTATTGGACAATGAGGAATTCCAATATTTGAATTGATATGGACGTCACCTCATCGAGGGTGGTTTACACTGGAAAAATGAACTTTCGGACGAAAAATGCCAAATGACCATTTTGCCCCTCGACCTTTGGTCTTGCCTTAAGAAATTCAGAAGGTCATTTTGGTCATTTCCCCTCCTCCATATGCTGCCGAAAAGGATAAGATTAAGTAGTCAAAGAAGGTCAAAGTCAAGGAAGCAACCAATGGGAGGTTGCCATGTGTCATCTTTTGATTGGACCAAGCATTAAATGGCATTAATTGTGATCTTGACAAAATGGCACCAATTATTTGATGGACAACCTCCTTATCTTCAGCTGGTCGACCACCCTCACTCCTCCTTGCCAATTCCTTCATTTTCCTCTTCATCTTCACCAAACAGAAAACTGCCCAGAAAAACAGTTTCTGACCCTTCTGTTCGGTGCAGTCTAGCGGATCTTCCTAGTGTCTTTTGGTCGAGCCCTTTTACCACAGGTTAGTTCAATATGTCCTTGACATTTGTCCATTGGTTTAATGATTTTTGGAGGTCTAGTTGATTTATGGTGATTTTTGGAAGAAAAGCGGACGGATGCTGAGCTAGCTGAGGAGAAGTGTTGGTTCTAGCTCTTAGAAATTCCAAATTACCTCAAATTTTTTAGGAGAGCTTCATAACATCTAGTACTATGTTCAGATGGTTTATGGCTGCAAATAGATGATTTTAGAATGCGTTTTATGGCTGATTATGGGTGGTACAAAAATGGACAGATTCTGACTTTGAAGAGATCGGGCTGTTTCGACGTCTTTGGAGTATCAATCCGCTACAAATCTCACGGTGAGCTTCCTAAACCCATAAAGGAAGGTCTTAGAAAGTTGATTATTGAAGGATTGAGGATTAGAATTGATTCATGGCTCAATTGAGCGGTTGGAACACAAAATCGGTTCTGTTTTGGATGATGTTCTTTGTGTACCGATTCTGTTGGGGGCTGATATAAGAGTGTTTTGACTTCAAATTGACTCATGGGACTATCTGTAATGTTGATTAAGGTGTTAGTGGAAAGTATATGAAGTGGCTTGGGATTTAGAAGTGATGTAAGGGCTATTTGGAGCAGGAAACACCAAGTTATATTCTTCTATGCATTTTACTGTTTAAACAGAATATATTAAGGGTTTGTGGAAGTATTGTGGTGTATTCGATCATTTGATGAGGCATCTTGAGTTGCCATTTGATTAATGATTGAGGGATTGGTATCAAGGAAGTGAGAATTGAGTGGATTTTGACTCGACATTGATGAATTTCCTAGGATGGTACGAGAACCTTGGGTTGCCGAACATTTGTGGGGTTGATGAGGATTGATCGAAGTGGATTTTTGCTAATTGCTTGAGGTAAGTTATGCCTAAACCTTTATTATGAGGTTAGGTTACTAAAGGACAGAGTTTTGAGTTGGATTGAATGATTTCATGGCCTGGATTTTGTGAGAGGCGCGAGGGAGTCCAAATCTGTCTAGTTTTGTGAGTTAGCATTCCTTGGCATGTTTGATTGAAAATAAATTGTTTGGGGAGCCCTAATTGACCATGAATGTGTGTTTTAATGGCTATTTGAGCATGTGAGATGAGAAGTCGAAAGTTTTGACTGAAAGGAAAGCCAAGATTGAAAGTGCCGAAAAATATGATTTTGAGTCAAGCTTTGAAACTATGAATTGGCCGTATTTGTTAAATTGTCCGAGGCCTTGTTTGAATTAATTCGTGTGATGCATGTGCTTGACTGAGAAATTTATGACTTGAAACATGTTTTGTCCAGTGACGGACGTTTGAAATAAATGCCTCGAGTAGGCGATGAACTGCTTGATTTCATTTTATGATGGGGAATATGTTTTGTCCAGTTGAGGGATATTTGAAACGAATTCCTTGTTTTGGCGATGAATCTCCTGTGTTGTTTTTGAATGATGAATTTTGAGGCATGAATTATTTTCTTTAAATGAAAAAGCTGAGGCTTTCTATTACTGAAATTTTTATGAATAAAATGGCGTGTGGGATCGTCGAGAAAATTATGTGTGCACTGGCGTGTGGGATCGCCGGGAAAAATTATAAGTGCACGGGCGTGTGGGATCGCTGAGAATTTATAATTTGGCCAATGTGTTGGGAGGGAGTTACTCCCATTGGACCTGACGAGGTCGTGCGACTAGAGAGTCCCATACTGACACGATTCATCTCGATTGATAATGGGCGTCGAGAGTCGTATGGTGACCGAATCATCTCTAGGTCCGGACGCGAGAGTCTCATATGTACCGACGGGTCATATGGAGACCGAATCATCTCGCAGCCCTAAAGTGGCGGCCCAAGATGGGCGGAAATGGAACGACTTATTTTATGAGAAATTCAAAGAATGGGTTTTGAGAAATCGAAAATGCCTCATGTTTGAAAATTTACCTCATGATTTGAAATTGGCCCAGAGAGGGGCGTGAAAGAATAGAACGTATTTTGTGAATATTTCAAGAAATAATTCTTTTGATAAAGAAGTGAAAATTTCCTCTTATTTTTGAGGTGGCGTCATGCGTTTGTTTCTGATTGAAAACTCTGCCATTGTACGAACCTTTGAGTTGTCATGATTTTCTTGATTGGGTCAAACTGTTTTGAAAGTACTAAATGCCATGTTTTGGAAAGTACCCCGTTTTGCCATGCCAAAGTTTTTATTACCAAAATACCATGTTTTCCAAAAGTGTTTGGAGGTACTGGCAGCCTAGTTTAGGGTTAGGTTCGACTTACTGGGATTATATATCTCACCCCGTCGTGGGACAACATTTTTCAGGTCCCAAACAAAGGAAACCAATGCTTGCCATGGATTGGCATTCGATGAAGTCAATGGAAGAAATGATCATGAATCCTTTTGTGACCATAAGGTTGAAATGAAATATTTGAGGATTTAGCATTATAACCTCTGATATATGATTGACCCTTATATAAGGTGTACCCGTTTGTCCTAAGCCATCTTGTGTTTTATTTGTATGGAGTTGTCCTCGCTTTCGCATGCATGTTTCATATAGATCTTTAAGCATTGGCCGTTGATTCCTGGGAGATCATTAAAGGTAACGGCGGAGGTGGGATGCCCGTGTGCTCGCCGATTTCGGGGCGTGACAATAACCATTCAAATGGCAACTCAAGATGCCTTAGCAATCGGTCGACTACACGACACTACCTCCACGAATCCTCAACATATTCGGTTCATACAACAATATAAAGGGCATAATATAATTCGAAGGTTTCGCGTACATATTAGCCCTTAAATCACTTCTAAATCACAATCCACTTCACATACTTCCCACTAACATCATAATCAACATTTTAGGTAGTCTCTTGAGTCAATTTGAGGTCAAAATACTCTTCTAACAGCCCCCAACAGAATAGGTTCATGTAGAACAGTAATCAAAACAGAACCGGTTTGAGCCTATTCCGCATAATCAGTCCATATTTCAATCCTAGGTCCCAATTTCTCACGAATTAAACTTGTCAGAACTTCAATTTATGTGTTAAGGAGGCTCACCAAGAGTTTTGAAGTGGAACGACACCTCGAAGACCTTTGAACAGCCCGGTTCCTTCACAACCCTCAGACGGTCAAAATCTGTTCGCTTATCATCACCTCTGTTCAGCCACGAAAATATCCTAAATTCTCAACGAAATAATCATACTTGCTCAACCAACTCAAGTACTAGATGTTTTGAAGACCTCACCGAAAATTTGGAGCCATTTGAGTCCGGAAGCCCCTAAAAACTGTCTCTCTCCAAAATCGGGTCAGATTCTGACCTTTGCCCACTCAAAAACATGTACGAGAAGAAATAATGGGCCAAATTGAGCTTATAATACTTTGTTGGAACGGAAAGACGATAAGCTTTCATATGACGGTGATTTTACCTCAATCCAATGTCGGACGACAAAGTTATGGCCAGAATAGTGAAGTAATTTTTCTCTATCCGCGAGAAAACTACTCGACCGAATGCAAAAAGAAGAAGAAGAGGAAGAGAGAGAAGGTGGCCGGCCAAATGAGGAGGGAGGGAGGGTCTTCCACACCAATAATGCATTTTGGGTCAATTAGATAATATGGGTAATTAATGGGCATTTAATGCATGAGGACTTCTTTGGTTGACACTTGGCAAGCTTCCATTGGTTGATCCATTGACTTTGACTTCCTTTGACCATATCCACATCAAATTTTCGGCAGTTTCTATGGGAGGGTAGATTGACTATTTTACCCTTCCAACTTTCTTAAGGCAAAGGTATGAGGTTGAGGGGCAAAACGGTCATTTGCCACTTTTCGTCTGAAAACTTCGTTATTCTCAATTTGAGTGGCCATTGGCGAGACGACGTCAAATCCATTTTTCAATTTTGAAATTCTTCATTTCCAATTGCCAATACGAGCTTCCAATCCATGTCATTAGCCTTGAGGGGTCGGAAGTTCAGAATGTCACAATGAGCTCTCTTAGCAATCCCCTTAAGTAGAATTCAATCATACGACCTCTTGATTTTCAACTCAATTAGCCTCTATGAGCGCTCCGTGATCGGTATAATAGGATGCGTTAGTAATCTATCTTTTGACTCGAATGAGAGTAGTTAAGAGACTTTGTTGATAATTTTGGATAAAGTAGTGTGGATTTTTTTTATGGCGGTGAATGAGGGCAAATTTAATATTACAATGAAAGTAAGTTGATTTTTTATTAGATAAAAAAAAATTATGGCAGGACTAAAATTGAATATCAAGTTTGAGGAGAATATCTTGCAAAATCAGAAAATTTTAAAGGTGGAAATTACCGTGGATTCCCCCAAGCTAAGACCAAACTAAGCGTCACGTTAGCGCTGGTGACTAGCGTTGAGTATGGACATATTTGGTAACTTCATCTAGAGAAGAAAAAGAGAGTATTGTCTTAAGAGGAAATTACCGTGGGCTCCTCTAAGCTTGAACGAACTAAACGTCGGGGAAGGGCTGGTCACTAGCCTTAAGTATGGGACATCTTGGTAACTTCCGTTAGGGCAGTCGGGAGGGAAGATCAAAGGGCGACCAAAACCGTTTGTAGCAAAAAGCATGCCCCGCTGTCTGATCGTCCTTTCGCGGAGTCTCACATCACATCTCATTCCCTCCATCGCTCACTCCTCGTCTGTCACCGAAATTTTTCCTTCCCCATTCTTTCTAACTCTCTCTCTCTCTCTCTCTCTCTCTCTCTCTCTCTCTCTCTCTCTCTCTCTCTAGAAACACTTCACCGTCTTCTTCGCCAAATGCTTTCTGCGATTTCACTCTCAGAACGCTGAGTGATGAAGTCCGGGCAAGAAATAGCTCAACCTTGTTAGCTAAGGTACGTAGCCTTATTTTTATCTCCCGTCGATGATGCTATTTTCGGTCGTCGTCCTCATTTCTGTGAAGAAAACGAGGCTCGCTGAGTCGTTCTTCGTCGAGAGGCGCGAGATGTTTTGTGTGAGTTCAGAACTATGATCTTGCATGTTATTTTCGTCGCTACTTTTGATTCGTTGTGCTTGCTGCTCATTTCTGTGAAGAAAACTAGGCTCGTTGAGCTTGCTGCTCGGTGAGTCCTTCTTCGGCGAGAGGCGCGAGATGTTTTGTCTGAGTTCGGAACTATGATCTTGCGTGTTATTTTTGCCGCTACTTTTGGTTCTCCAAATGAAGGCGAACTGCGGGAGTTATCTGTTCATCTTTAGTTGGCGGAGGGGGTTGTCGGACCAGTGCGGGGAGGATAAGAGCGAGGAGACGGAGAAGTGTAGGGAGGTGAACTTGGAGCGGAGGGATTGCCACCGCTCGGCGAAGGACCGAACGGTGAGGGAATACATCAGGAGAAGGGAGTGGAAGGGGCTTATTAGGCCGAGGAGCGATTGGGGGGAGGCGGCGGCGGAGTCGGCACTGCGACGGAGGAGGGATGCATTTCCAACAAGGTTCCGGGCTAGGACCAGGAAGAGATTGGGAGGGATAGGGAAGGGAAATGCATTGATGAGGGAGAGAGACGGAGGCTCAGCGAGGAAGGAAAACGAGGAGCAAAGAAAAGCGAAGCAAATCGAGAGAGGGTTGAGGAGTTAGAGCTGGAGCTGGAGCTGGAGCTCCGGATGAGTGAGAGAGAAGTTTCAGTTTCGGAAGGAAGGGGGGCTAGTCGTTCTTCGTCGAGAGGGGCGAGATGTTTTGTCTGAGTCCGGAACTATTCTTGCGTGTTATTTTCGTCGCTACTTTTGGTTATTCAGATGACGGTGAACTGCAGGAGTCATCTGTTCCTCTTTAGCTGGCGGTACGTGCTTTGGCTATTAGGGAGCACAGATGAACTGGCGATTGGACGCTTAATCTTCCGCGAGAGTAGTTGTATTGCATGTTTCATCGTTTTCTTGCATGCGAGGGGATTTCAAATTTCGACTATCCCAAATAGTGTCACGAAGTTCGCGAATGTCCTAGAATAGGGTAATTTGGAATTTCAAACATTTTAAATGTCACATTTGTCACGTCATTGAAGCATCTCAGCAACATCTTATATGGTCGCATGTTAGGATAATTAATTCGTAATGTAGCTTGAATGCTAGATTGATGTTATTTAACATGTCATGTAGAGTAAGTCATGTAATTAATCAATTCACGCCATGTTAAATCAGAATTCACTTTCATCTTATTTTTGTATGTATTCATCCTTGCTTAGATTGCATTTATTTATGCCTTTGATAAGAATTTATGATGCACATAGTTTATGACAAGAATTTATTATGAAAATTGGTCGGTATTCTGACCAGATTTTTAACGTATCTCAATATTTTATTTTAGATTTTAAAAAGGAAAATGGGAGGCCATAGGCTAGGTTGCACCGATTCTGATACTGACACCGATACCGACACTGACACGATACGTCGATACGCCATTTCTCAAAAACAGAAAAATCCGATACGTCAGGGACATGTCATATTAAATATATATATTTTTAAATATAAAAAAATAAATTAAAGCCTAAACAGGTTATAAGCATTAAATTCAGCAAAGAAAGTTTTTTAAAATAATATTTTGATTTCATAACAAAAAAAAAAAAAAAACCTCTTCCCGCGTGTCCGACACGTTCGACACGCGTGTCGGACACGTATCCGACACGCGTGTCGGACGCATATCGGCGCGTATCGGACGCGTATCGGTGTCCGATACGCGTCCGACACCGATACTTTCGCCAAATAGATGTATCGGTGCTACATAGGCCATAGGAAGCACTCCATTCCTCCTCCTCCCAAGAACAAGAAAGGGAAGCGGAAAGGGCAAGTCAGTGGAGAGGAGCCGTGCCTGTTCGAGTGTCACACTTGCAAGCAGACCTTTATGACACTGAATCAGCTGACATATCATGCCCAAATTCCTCACAAGGGAAAGAAGGAGGGAGGGCTCCTCACAAATGAGATTACAGGAATGAAAAAAGTAAAGAAAATTCAACAGAAAGACCATGCTCAAGATGTAAGTTCCGAGCATCTGTTTCTTAGTGTATTCTGTTTCGCTCTTATTGAGTCTAAAGGCATCAGTTTGCGAAGCATGAAAAGTTGTGCATATTGACATAGTATAGTGAAATCATGTAATCAAGGAGAAAAACCTTTTTTAAGGGGAGGAGAATGATACAACAGCATACGTCCCGACACCATAGATGGGTTGAGTTGTAGAGTGCCTAAGTTGGGACACTTACCTTGATCGATTAGCAAAACGTCACACCAAGCGATCCTTTTCAATTCCACAACTATGCAACCAACCAAGGATCTTTCGTCAACCTATAAAAGTTCATCAATTTCGGATCAAAAGCCATTGAATCTTACTTTTCTTAATCCAATCCCTCAATAACCATTCAAATGGCAACTCAAGATGCCTTAGCAATCGGTCGACTACACGACACTACCTTCACGAATCCTCAATATATTCGGTTCATACAACAATATAAAGGGCATAATATAATTCGAAGGTTTCGCGTACATATTAGCCCTTAAATCACTTCTAAATCCCAATCAACTTCACATACTTCCCACTAACATAATAATTAACATTTTAGGTAGTCTCTTGAGTCAATTTGAGGTCAAAATACTCTTCTAACAGCCCCCAACAGAATCGGTTCATGTAGAACAGTAATCAAAACAGAATCGGTTTGAGCCTATTCCGCATAATCAGTCCATATTTCAATACTAGGTCCCAATTTCTCACGAATTAAAATTGCCAGAACATCAATTTATGTGTTAAGCAGGCTCACCAAGAGTTTTGAAGTGGAACGACACCTCGAAGACCTTTGAACAGCCCGGTTCCTTCACAACCCCCACACGGTCAAAATATGTTCGCTTATCACCACCTCTTTCAGCCACGAAAATATCCTAAATTCTCAACAAAATAATCGTACTTGCTCAACCAACTCAAGTACTAGATGTTTTGAAGACCTCACCGAAAATTTGGAGCCATTTGAGTCCGGAAGCCCCTAAAAATCGTCTCTCTCCAAAATCGGGTCAGATTCTGACCTTTGCCCACTCAAAAACACGTACGAGAAGAAATAATGGGCCAAATTGAGTTTGTAATAGTTTGTTGGAACGGCAAGATGATAACCTTTCATATGACGGTTATTTTACTTCAATCCAATATCGGACGACAAAGTTATGGCCAGAATAGTGAAGTAATTTTTCTCTATCCGCGAGAAAACTACTCGACCGAGTGCAAAAACAAGAAGAAGAGGAAGAGAGAGAAGGTGGCCGGCCAAATGAGGAGGGAGGGAGGGTCTTCCACACCAATAATGCATTTTGGGTCAATTAGATAATATGGGTAATCAGGCGCCGGCGAGATGTGGTGGCTGATTGAGGTGCCGGCTAGATGTTATTTTAGCTAGGATATGGCTCGGATTGGTTCATTAGTTGGTTTAGGTAGAATTAAGATGAAGGGACTGTGAAATTTGGTCGGTATTCCATTGAGATTTTTAACCTATTTCATTCTTTTGCTTTATAAAGAGGAAGATGGGAGGCCATAGGACACAGCACTCCATTCCTACACCCAAGAATAAGAAATGGAAGCGGCAAGTCAATGGAAATTCGAGAGGGTGCCAATGTCAGACTTGCGAGAAAAATTTTCTTACACTGGATCGGTTGGCCCATCATGTCATCCATACACACAAGGGTAAGAAGGAGGAGAGGGCTCCTCCCAATGACGAATGATATGGTGAGTTTCCTTCTCATGGATTGTCTTCATATTGTTTAGTTTCCATTTCATGGTTGACTTAACAATTTTCTGTAATTTTTTTTAACAGATTTCATTTCATGGACGTCAAAGAGTCTGTCACTTCTCTTTGATGTCCATGATTGATCAAGAGTTCCTGAAAGCTCTTGATCATCTATGTTGGCATGCAATAGATCCCTGTGGAATTTACGATCAGATTGAAACCCACGGAGGAGTGGATTTGTAAATAACAATGGCAACAATACAGGTGGCGTACGTAGACTAAGTTCATGCATGGGACGTTTTTCATCTGTTTTTGGTCAGGTTGATTCGAAGTTGAGTATGGCTGGTTATTGAGTCTAATTGAGTCGGGACAATTCTCTTTGTGCTCGAGTCGAGCCTTTTGACTCTGGATGCTGCTCGAACTTGATTTGAGCTCATCTGAGTTTCTTGCTTCAGCCTCAACTTGACTCCGTTGACGTATTTTTCGAGCACGAGAGATCGTTGGATAACAAGAAAAGTAGACTCAATTTGAGTTCAAAACGAAGATTTTAATACGAAAATAAACTAAACACATAAACTATTTGATTAGGCTCATGAATCGATTGGGCTGAGTAGTTTTCATGATCCCATATTTGAACGACTCAAAACTATAATGGAATCTTAGTCCAAAACGACAAAGTTGTTCTCTATGGTGTACTACATTGTAGACCTAAATGCAATAGAAACGTAAACGGTGAGTTACGTCACGTGGCTTACGTCATAATCATATAATCGGTCTTTCTTTATGTTGTAACAAACGCAGAAAAACAAACACAGAACACAATGATTTACGTGGTTCGATTAAGGTGATCTACGTCCACGGGCGAGACAAAACAATATTCCACTATAATCAAAGGGAGTACATATTACAGAAGTCGGTCTTAGCGACTGAACAAAAGCACACGGCTCACAAGTCTCTCAGATGACGAAAATCCTCCCTACGACAAAATAAACCATAACCACAGCATAAATAGAGCCCAAAAAAATTCTGATAAGGTGGAAGTAGAGACAGCTGGTCGAATGTGAGAATCGAAGAGCAATTTAGGTTGTCGATTTTGTCTCACAGAATTGGTTGTCGAATCTAAGGGAGTTTTCTGGACATTTTGCACTTGTTGTCTACTGCACAAGGAGATTATCAGCGAATGTGTGTCCGATTGCCAAAGGAAATCTAGGTGATCCATATTTTTACACATCTTTGGATGAATTGATTTGATTTGAAGAAAAACAATGAAAATTACAAAACGAATTCCGCTGGAAAATTGGACTTGGTGGGGACTTGGTGGGAGATGTGGTAGTTGATTGAGGCGCCGGCAAGATGTTATTTTGGCTAGGTTACAGTTTGGATTGGTTAATGAGTTAGTTTAGGTGAATTTAAACAAATAAATTGTGACCGGTGTCGAAATTCCGACACGCGTTGACCGCGTGTCGGACGCGTATCGACGCGTATCGGTGTCCGATACGCGTCCGACACCGATACTTCCGCCAAAAAGAAGTATCGGTGCAACATAGGCCATAGGAAGCACTCCATTCCTCCTCCTCCCAAGAGCAAGAAAGGGAAGCGGAAAGGGCAAGTCAGTGGAGAGGAGCCGCGCCTGTTCGAGTGTCACACTTGCAAGCAAACCTTTATGACACTGAATCAGCCGACATATCATGCCCAAATTCCTCACAAGGGAAAGAAGGAGGGAGGGCTCCTCACAAATGAGATTACAAGAATGAAAAAGGTAAAGAAAGTTCTACAGAAAGACCATGCTCAAGATGTAAGTTCCGAGCATTTGTTTCTTAGTGTATTCTGTTTCGCTCTTATTGAGTCTAAAGGCATCAGTTTGCGAAACATGAAAAGTTGTGCATATTGACATAGTATAGTGAAATCACGTAATCAAGGAGAAAAACCTCTTTTAAGGGGAGGAGAAGGATACAACAGCACACGTCCCGACACCATAGATGGGTTGAGTTGTAGAGTGCCTAAGTTGGGACACTTACCTTGATCGATTAGCAAAACGTCACACCAAGCGATCCTTTTCAATTCCACAACTATGCAACCAACCAAGGATCTTTCGTCAACCTAGAAAAGTTCATCAATTTCGGATCAAAAGCCATTGAATCTTACTTTTCTTAATCCAATCCATCAAAAACCATTCAAATGGCAACTCAAGATGCCTTAGCAATCGGTCGACTACACGACACTACCTTCACGAATCCTCAATATATTCGGTTCATACAACAATATAAAGGGCATAATATAATTCGAAGGTTTCGCGTACATATTAGCCCTTAAATCACTTCTAAATCCCAATCAACTTCACATACTTCCCACTAACATAATAATTAACATTTTAGGTAGTCTCTTGAGTCAATTTGTGGTCAAAATACTCTTCTAACAGCCCCCAACAGAATCGGTTCATGTAGAACAGTAATCAAAACAGAATTGGTTTGAGCCTATTCCGCATAATCAGTCCATATTTCAATACTAGGTCCCAATTTCTCACGAATTAAAATTGCCAGAACAACAATTTCTGTGTTAAGGAGGCTCACCAAGAGTTTTGAAGTGGAACGACACCTCGAAGACCTTTGAACAGCCCGGTTCCTTCACAACCCTCACACGGTCAAAATATGTTCGCTTATCACCACCTCTTTCAGCCACGAAAATATCCTAAATTCTCAACAAAATAATCGTACTTGCTCAACCAACTCAAGTACTAGATGTTTTGAAGACCTCACCGAAAATTAGGAGCCATTTGAGTCCGGAAGCCCCTAAAAATCGTCTCTGTCCAAAACCGAGTCAGATTCTGACCTTTGCCCACTCAAAATCACGTACGAGAAAAAATAATGGGCCAAATTGAGCTTACAATAGTTTGTTGGAACGGCAAGATGATAACCTTTCATATGACGGTGATTTTACCTCAATCCAATATCGGACGACAAAGTTATGGCCAGAATAGTGAAGTAATTTTTCTCTATCCGCGAGAAAACTACTCGACCGAGTGCAAAAAGAAGAAGAAGAGGAAGAGAGAGAAGGTGGCCGGCCAAATGAGGAGGGAGGGAGGGTCTTCCACACCAATAATGCATTTTGGGTCAATTAGATAATATGGGTAATCAGGCGCCGGCGGGATGTGGTGGCTGATTGAGGCGCCGCTAGATGTTATTTTAGCTAGGATATGGCTCGGATTGGTTCATTAGTTGGTTTAGGTAGAATTAAGATGAAGGGACTGTGAAATTTGGTCGGTATTCCATTGAGATTTTTAACCTATTTCATTATTTTGCTTTATAAAGAGGAAGATGGGAGGCCATAGGACACAGCACTCCATTCCTACACCCAAGAATAAGAAATGGAAGCGGCAAGTCAATGGAAATTCGAGAGGGTGCCAATGTCAGACTTGCGAGAAAAATTTTCTTACACTGGATCGGTTGGCCCATCATGTCATCCATACACACAAGGGTAAGAAGGAGGAGAGGGCTCCTCCCAATGATGAATGATATGGTGAGTTTCCTTCTCATGGATTGTCTTCATATTGTTTAGTTTCCATTTCATGGTTGACTTAACAATTTTCTGTAATTTTTTTTAACAGATTTCATTTCATGGACGTCAAAGAGTCTGTCACTTCTCTTTGATGTCCATGATTGATCAAGAGTTCCTGAGAGCTCTTGATCATCTATGTTGGCATGCAATAGATCCATGTGGAATTTACGATCAGATTGAAACCCACGGAGGAGTGGATTTGTAAATAACAATGGCAACAATACAGGTGGCGTACGTGGACTAAGTTCATGCATGGGACGTTTTTCATCTGTTTTTGGTCAGGTTGATTCGAAGTTGAGTATGGCTGGTTATTGAGTCTAATTGAGTCGGGACAATTCTCTTTGTGCTCGAGTCGAGCCTTTTGACTCTGGATGCTGCTCGAACTTGATTTGAGCTCATCTGAGTTTCTTGCTTCAGCCTCAACTTGACTCCATTGTCGTATTTTTCGAGCTCGAGAGATCGTTGGATAACAAGAAAAGTAGACTCGCTTTGAGCTCAAAACGAAGATTTTAATACGAAAATAAAATAAACGCATAAACTATTTGATTAGGCTCATGAATCGATTGGGCTGAGTAGTTTTCATGATCCCATATTTGAACGACTCAAAACTCTAATGGAATCTTAGTCCAAAACGACAAAGTTGTTCTCTATGGTGTACTACATTGTAGACCTAAATGCAATAGAAACGTAAACGGTGAGTTACGTCACGTGGCTTACGTCATAATCATATAATCGGTCTTTCTTTATGTTGTAACAAACGCAGAAAAACAAACACAGAACACAATGATTTACGTGGTTCGATTAAGGTGATCTACGTCCACGGGCGAGACAAAACAATATTCCACTATAATCAAAGGGAGTACATATTACAGAAGTCGGTCTTAGCGACTGAACAAAAGCACACGGCTCACAAGTCTCTCAGATGACGAAAATCCTCCCTACGACAAAATAAACCATAACCACAGCATAAATAGAGCCCAAAAAAATTCTGATAAGGTGGAAGTAGAGACAGCTGGTCGAATGTGAGAATCGAAGAGCAATTTAGGTTGTCGATTTTGTCTCACAGAATTGGTTGTCGAATCTAAGGGAGTTTTCTGGACATTTTGCACTTGTTGTCTACTGCACAAGGAGATTATCAGCGAATATGTGTCCGATTGCCATAGGAAATCTAGGTGATCCATATTTTTACACATCTTTGGATGAATTGATTTGATTTGAAGAAAAACAATGAAAATTACAAAACGAATTCCGCTGGAAAATTGGACTTGGTGGGGACTTGGTGGGAGATGTGGTAGTTGATTGAGGCGCCGGCAAGATGTTATTTTGGCTAGGTTACAGTTTGGATTGGTTAAAGAGTTAGTTTAGGTGAATTTAAACAAATAAATTGTGACCGGTGTCGGAATTCCGACACGCGTTGACCGCGTGTCAGACGCGTATCGACGCGTATCGGTGTCCGATACGCGTCCGACACCGATACTTCTGCCAAATAGAAGTATCGGTGCAACATAGGCCATAGGAAGCACTACATTGCTCCTCCTCCCAAGAACAAGAAAGGGAAGCGGAAAGGGCAAGTCAGTGGAGAGGAGCCGCGCCTGTTCGAGTGTCACACTTGCAAGCAGACCTTTATGACACTGAATCAGCTGACATATCACGCCCAAATTCCTCACAAGGGAGAGAAGGAGGGAGGGCTCCTCACAAATGAGATTACAGGAATGAAAAAAGTAAAGAAAGTTCAACAGAAAGACCATGCTCAAGATGTAAGTTCCGAGCATCTGTTTCTTAGTGTATTCTGTTTCGCTTTTATTGAGTCTAAAGGCATCAGTTTGCGAAGCATGAAAAGTTGTGCATATTGACATAGTATAGTGAAATCACGTAATCAAGGAGAAAAACATCTTTTAAGGGGAGGAGAAGGATTCAACAGCACACGTCCCGACACCATAGATGGGTTGAGTTGAAGAGTGCCTAAGTTGGGACACTTACCTTGATCGATTAGCAAAACGTCACACCAAGCGATCCTTTTCAATTCCACAACTATGCAAACAACCAAGGATCTTTCGTCAACCTATAAAAGTTCATCAATTTCGGATCAAAAGCCATTGAATCTTACTTTTCCTAATCCAATCCCTCAATAACCATTCAAATTGCAACTCAAGATGCATTAGCAATCGGTCGACTACACGACACTACCTTCACGAATCCTCAATATATTCGGTTCATACAACAATATAAAGGTAATAATATAATTCGAAGGTTTCGCGTACATATTAGCCCTTCAATCACTTCTAAATCCCAATCCACTTCACATACTTCCCACTAACATCATAATTAACATTTTAGGTCTCTTTAGTAAATTTGAGGTCAAAATACTCTTCTAGCAGCCCCCAACAGAATCGGTTCATGTAGAACAGTAATCAAAACTGAATCGGTTTGAGCCTATTCCACATAATCAGTCCATATTTCAATACTAGTTCCCAACTTCTCACGAATTAAAATTGCCAGAACATCAATTTATGTGTTAAGGAGGTTCACCAAGAGTTTTGAAGTGGAACGACACCTCGAAGACCTTTGAACAGCCCGGTTCCTTCACAACCCTCACACGGTCAAAATCTGTTCGCTTATCACCACCTCTGTTCAGCCACGAAAATATCCTAAATTCTCAACAAAATAATCGTACTTGCTCAACCAACCCAAGTACTAGATGTTTTGAAGACCTCACCGAAAATTTGGAGCCATTTGAGTCCGGAAGCCCCTAAAAATCGTCTCTCTCCAAAACCGGGTCAGATTCTGACATTTGCCCACTCAAAAACACGTACGGGAAGATATAATGGGCCAAATTGAGCTTATAATACTTTGTTGGAACGGCAAGATGATAACCTTTCATATGACGGTGATTTTACCTCAATCCAATATCGGACGACAAAGTTATGGCCAGAATAGTGAAGTAATTTTTCTCTATCCGCGAGAAAACTACTCGACCGAGTGCAAAAAGAAGAAGAAGAGGAAGAGAGAGAAGGTGGCCGGCCAAATGAGGAGGGAGGGAGGGTCTTCCACACCAATAATGCATTTTGGGTCAATTAGATAATATGGGTAATCAGGCGCCGGCGAGATGTGGTGGCTGATTGAGGCGCCGGCTAGATGTTATTTTAGCTAGGATATGGCTCGAATTGGTTCATTAGTTGGTTTAGGTAGAATTAAGATGAAGGGACTGTGAAATTTGGTCGGTATTCCATTGAGATTTTTAACCTATTTCATTATTTTGCTTTATAAAGAGGAAGATGGGAGGCCATAGGACACAGCACTCCATTCCTACACCCAAGAATAAGAAATGGAAGCGGCAAGTCAATGGAAATTCGAGAGGGTGCCAATGTCAGACTTGCGAGAAAAAATTTCTTACACTGGATCGGTTGGCCCATCATGTCATCCATACACACAAGGGTAAGAAGGAGGAGTGGGCTCCTCCCAACGACGATTGATATGGTGAGTTTCCATATCATGGATTGTCTTCATTTTTTTTAGTTTCCATTTCATGGTTGACTTAACAATTTTATGTAATTTTTTTTAACAGATTTCATTTCATGGACGTCAAAGAGTCTGTCACTTCTCTTTGATGTCCATGATTGATCAAGAGTTCCTGAGAGCTCTTGATCATCTATGTTGGCATGCAATAGATCCATGTGGAATTTACGATCAGATTGAAACCCACGGAGGAGTGGATTTGTAAATAACAATGGCAACAATACAGGTGGCGTACGTGGACTAAGTTCATGCATGGGACGTTTTTCATCTGTTTTTGGTCAGGTTGATTCGAAGTTGAGTATGGCTGGTTATTGAGTCTAATTGAGTCTGGATAATTCTCTTTGCGCTCGAGTCGAGCCTTTTGACTCTGGATGCTGCTCGAACTTGATTTGAGCTCATCTGAGTTTCTTGCTTCAGCCTCAACTTGACTCCGTTGACGTATTTTTCGAGCTCGAGAGATCGTTGGATAACAAGAAAAGTAGACTCGCTTTGAGTTCAAAACGGATATTTTAATTCGAAAATAAACTAAACGCATAAACTATTTGATTAGGCTCATGAATCGATTGGGCTGAGTAGTTTTCATGATCCCATATTTGAACGACTCAAAACTCTAATGGAATCTTAGTCCAAAACGACAAAGTTGTTCTCTATGGTGTACTACATTGTAGATCTAAATGCAATAGAAACGTATACGGTGAGTTACGTCACGTGGCTTACGTCATAATCATATAATCGGTCTTTCTTTATGTTGTAACAAACGCAAAAAAACAAACACAGAACACAATGATTAACGTGGTTCGATTAAGGTGATCTACGTCCACGGGCGAGACAAAACAATATTCCACTATAATCAAAGGGAGTACATATTACAGAAGTCGGTCTTAGCGACTGAACAAAAGCACACGGCTCACAAGTCTCTCAGATGACGAAAATCATCCCTACGACAAAATAAACCCTAACCACAGCATAAATAGAGCCCAAAAAAATTCTGATAAGGTGGAAGTAGATACAGCTGGCCGAATGTGAGAATCGTAGAGCAATTTAGGTTGTCGATTTTATCTCACTGAATTGGTTGTCGAATCTAAGGGAGTTTTCTAGACATTTTACACTTGTTGTCTACTGCACCAGGAGATTATCAGCGAATGTGTGTCCGATTGCCATAGGAAATCTAGGTGATCCATGTTTTTACACATCTTTGGATGAATTGATTTGATTTGAAGAAAAACAATGAAAATTACAAAACGAATTCCGCTGGAAAATTCGACTTGGTGGGGACTTGGTGGGAGATGTGGTAGCTGATTGAGGCGCCGGCAAGATGTTATTTTGGCTAGGTTATATTTTGGATTGGTTAATGAGTTAGTTTAGGTGAATTTAGACAAAGAAATTGTGACCGGTGTCGGAATTCCGACACGCGTTGACCGCGTGTCGGACGCGTATCGACGCGTATCGGTGTCCGATACGCGTCCGACACCGATACTTCCGCCAAATAGAAGTATCGGTGCTACATAGGCCATAGGAAGCACTCCATTCCTCCTCCTCCCAAGAACAAGAAAGGGAAGCGGAAAGGGCAAGTCAGTGGAGAGGAGCCGCGCCTGTTCGAGTGTCACACTTGCAAGCAGACCTTTATGACACTGAATCAGCTGACATATCATGCCCAAATTCCTCACAAGGGAAAGAAGGAGGGAGGGCTCCTCACAAATGAGATTACAGGAATGAAAAAAGTAAAGAAAGTTCAACAGAAAGACCATGCTCAAGATGTAAGTTCCGAGCATCTGTTTCTTAGTGTATTCTGTTTCGCTCTTATTGTGTCTAAAGGCATCGGTTTGCGAAGCATGAAAAGTTGTGCATATTGACATAGTATAGTGAAATCAGGTAATCAAGGAGAAAAACCTCTTTTAAGGGGAGGAGAAGGATTCAACAGCACACGTCCCGACACCATAGATGGGTTGAGTTGTAGAGTGCCTAAGTTGGGACACTTACCTTGATCGATTAGCAAAACGTCACACCAAGCGATCCTTTTCAATTCCATAACTATGCAACCAACCAAGGATCTTTCGTCAACCTAGAAAAGTTCATCAATTTCGGATCAAAAGCCATTAAATCTTACTTTTCTTAATCCAATCCCTCAATAACCATTCAAATGGCAACTCAAGATGCCTTAGCAATCGGTCGACTACACGACACTACCTTCACGATTCCTCAATATATTCGGTTCATACAACAATATAAAGGGCATAATATAATTCGAAGGTTTCGCGTACATATTAGCCCTTAAATCACTTCTAAATCCCAATCAACTTCACATACTTCCCACTAACATCATAATTAACATTTTAGGTAGTCTCTTGAGTCAATTTGATGTCAAAATACTCTTCTAACAGCCCCCAACAGAATCGGTTCATGTAGAACAGTAATCAAAACAGAATCGGTTTGAGCCTATTCCGCATAATCAGTCAATATTTCAATACTAGGTCCCAATTTCTCACGAATTAAAATTGCCAGAACATCAATTTCTGTGTTAAAGAGGCTCACCAAGAGTTTTGAAGTGGAACGACACACCTCGAAGACCTTTGAACAGCCCGGTTCCTTCACAATCCTCACACGGTCAAAATCTGTTCGCTTATCACCACCTCTGTTCAGCCATGAAAATAACCTAAATACTCAACAAAATAATCGTACTTGCTCAACCAACTCAAGTACTAGATGTTTTGAAGACCTCACCGAAAATTTGGAGCCATTTGAGTCCGGAAACCCCTAAAAATCGTCTCTCTCCAAAACCAGGTCAGATTCTGACCTTTGCCCACTCAAAAACACGTACGGGAAGAAATAATGGGCCAAATTGAGCTTATAATACTTTGTTGGAACGGCAAGATGATAACCTTTCATATGACGGTGATTTTTCCTCAATCCAATATCGGACGACAAAGTTATGGCCAGAATAGTGAAGTAATTTTTCTCTATCCGCGAGAAAACTACTCGACCGAGTGCAAAAAGAAGAAGAAGAGGAAGAGAGAGAAGGTGGCCGGCCAAATGAGGAGGGAGGGAGGGTCTTCCACACCAATAATGCATTTTGGTTCAATTAGATAATATGGGTAATCAGGCGTCGGCGAGATGTGGTGGCTGATTGAGGCGCCGGCTAGATGTTATTTTAGCTAGGATATGGCTCGGATTGGTTCATTAGTTGGTTTAGGTAGAATTAAGATGAAGGGACTGTGAAATTTGGTCGGTATTCCATTGAGATTTTTAACCTATTTCATTCTTTTGCTTTATAAAGAGGAAGATGGGAGGCCATAGGACACATCACTCCATTCCTACACCCAAGAATAAGAAATGGAAGCGGCAAGTCAATGGAAATTCGAGAGGGTGCTAATGTCAGACTTGCGAGAAAAATTTTCTTACACTGGATCGGTTGGCCCATCATGTCATCCATACACACAAGGGTAAGAAGGAGGAGAGGGCTCCTCCCAACGATGAATGATATGGTGAGTTTCCTTCTCATGGATTGTCTTCATATTGTTTAGTTTCCATTTCATGGTTGACTTAACAATTTTTTGTAATTTTTTTTAACAGATTTCATTTCATGGACGTCAAAGAGTCTGTCACTTCTCTTTGATGTCCATGATTGATCAAGAGTTCCTGAGAGCTCTTGATCATCTATGTTGGCATGCAATAGATCCCTGTGGAATTTACGATCAGATTGAAACCCACGGAGAAGTGGATTTGTAAATAACAATGGCAACAATACAGGTGGCGTACGTGGACTAAGTTCATGCATGGGACGTTTTTCATCTGTTTTTGGTCAGGTTGATTCGAAGTTGGGTATGGCTGGTTATTGAGTCTAATTGAGTCGGGACAATTCTCTTTGTGCTCGAGTCGAGCCTTTTGACTTTGGATGCTGCTCGAACTTGATTTGAGCTCATCTGAGTTTCTTGCTTCAGCCTCAACTTGACTCCGTTGATGTATTTTTCGAGCTCGAGAGATCGTTGGATAACAAGAAAAGTAGACTCGCTTTGAGGTCAAAACGGATATTTTAATACGAAAATAAACTAAACGCATAAACTATTTGATTAGGCTCATGAATCGATTGGGCTGTGTAGTTTTCATGATCCCATATTTGAACGACTCAAAACTCTAATGGAATCTTAGTCCAAAACGACAAAGTTGTTCTCTATGGTGTACTACATTGTAGATCTAAATGCAATAGAAACGTATACGGTGAGTTACGTCACGTGGCTTACGTCATAATCATATAATCGGTCTTTCTTTATGTTGTAACAAACGCAGAAAAACAAACACAGAACACAATGATTTACGTGGTTCGATTAAGGTGATCTACGTCCACGGGCGAGACAAAACAATATTCCACTATAATCAAAGGGAGTACATATTACATAAGTCGGTCTTAGCGACTGAACAAAAGCACATGGCTCACAAGTCTCTCAGATGACGAAAATCCTCCCTACGACAAAATAAACCCTAACCACAGCATAAATAGAGCCCAAAAAAATTCTGATAAGGTGGAAGTAGAGACAGCTGGTCGAATGTGAGAATCGAATAGCAATTTAGGTTGTCGATTTTGTCTCACTGAATTGGTTGTCGAATCTAAGGGAGTTTTCTGGACATTTTGCACTTGTTGTCTACTGCACAAGGAGATTATCAGCGAATGTGTGTCCGATTGCCATAGGAAATCTAGGTGATCCATGTTTTTACACATCTTTGGATGAATTGATTTGATTTGAAGAAAAATAATGAAAATTACAAAACGAATTCCGCTGGAAAATTGGACTTGGTGGGGACTTGGTGGGAGATGTGGTAGCTGATTGAGGCGCCGGCAAGATGTTATTTTGGCTAGGTTATAGTTTGGATTGGTTAATGAATTAGTTTAGGTGAATTTAGACAAAGAAATTGTGAAAATTTTACATTTGTTTGGTGTTTTGTGCTACTATTTTCATATGGCCTTGGATGAATTATTAGTTTTTTGGTGTGTTACAAAATTTAGCTTGATCTATAAGGAATTATATCAATTATCAAATTTACCAGAAATCTAGGTGATCCATGTTTTCCTTCTCTGTCGAAGCATTATGAAGTCTCTTTACACATTTTTGATTGATTTAATTTCAAGACAAACAATGAAAATTACAAAAAACGGATTTCGTCGGAAAACTGGACTTGGCCGAAGATGCGTTGGCTGATTCAGGCGCCGGCTAGATGTTATTTTGGCTAGGAAATGGTTCGGATTGGTTCATTAGTTGGTTTAGGTAGAATTAAGATGAAGGAACTGTGAAATTTGGTCGGTATTCCATTGAGATTTTTAACCTATTTCATTCTTTTACTTTTTAAAGAGGGAGATGGGAGGCCATAAGAAGCAGCACTCCATTCCTACACCCAAGAATAAGAAAAGAAAGCAGCAAGTCAGTGGAAATCCGAGAGGGTGCCAATGTCAAACTTGCGAGAAACATTTTCTTACACTGGATCAGTTGACCCATCATGTCATCCATACTCACAAGGGGAAGAAGGCGGAGAGGGCTCCTCCCAACGACGAATGATATGGTGAGTTTCCATCTCATGGATTGTCTTCATATTGTTTAGTTTTCATTTCATGGTTGGCTTAACAATTTTCTGTAATTTTTTTAACAAATTTCATTTCATGGACGTCAAAGAACAAAAAAGGAAGTGGCAAGTCAATGAAGAGCTGCACCAGTTCAGATGTTAAATTTGCAAGCAAACATTTCTGACACTAGCTCAATTAACCCTTCATGTTCAAACTCACTTCGGGAAGGAGGATGAGATGACTCCTCCTAACCACGAATAATATGGTAAGTGTCTTAATATTGTTTAATTTCTATTTCATGGTTGAATGACCAAAATGTCCCTAAATAAAACGAATCGGGTTTTTTTTAGATTAATATAGTCTTTTATGTTCTTATTTGAAATAATGTGTACTTGAGGCTCTTCTTTGATACAATCAGGACACTTCATGTACTTATTTGAATCAATGTTCGCTTAAGGCCCTTATTTTTCAAATAAGAGCGCTTGGGCCCTTTTTTGAAATTTCCCCGAGATTTTTAACCTATTTCATTTTTTACATTTTAAAGAGGGGACGGGAAGCCATAGAAACACTCCATTCCTACCCTAAAGAACAAATAAGAAAGCGGCAAGTCAGTGAAGAGCTGCACCAGTTCGGATGTAAAATTTGCAAGCAAACATTTCTGACACTGGCTCAATTAACCCATCAAGTTCAAACCCACTTGGGGAAAAAGGAGGAGATGGCTCCTCCTAACCATGAATAATATGGCAAGTGTCTTAATATTGTTTAATTTCTATTTCATGGTTGAATGACCAAAATGTCCCTAAATAAAACGACTCGGGTTTTTTTTAGACTAATATAGTCTTTTATGTTCTTATTCGAAATAATGTGTACTTGAGGCTCGTTTTTTTATACAATCAGGACACTTCATGCACTTATTTGAATTAATGTTCATTTAATGCTCTTATTTTTCAAATAAGAGCACTTTGGCCCTTTTTTGAAATTTCCCCGAGATTTTTAACCTATTTCATTTTTTTACATTTTAAAGAGGGGACGGGAAGCCATAGAAACGCTCCATTCCTAGCCCAAAGAACAAAAAAAAAAGCGGCAAGTCAGTGAAGAGTTGCACCAGTTCAGATGTAAAATTTGCAAACAAACATTTCTTACACTAGCTCAATTAACCCAGCATGTTCAAACTCACTTAGGGAAGGAGGAGATGGCTCCTCCTAACCACGAATAATATGGTGAGTGTCTTAGTATTGTTTAATTTCTATTTCATGATTGAATGGCCAAAATGTCCCTAAATAAAACGACTCGGGATTTTTTTTTTAGATTAATATAGTCGTTTATGTTCTTCTTTGAAATAATGTGTACTTTAGGCTCTTCTTTGACACAATCAGGCCCTTCATGCACTTATTTGAATCAATGTTCTCTTAAGGCCCTTATTTTTCAAATAAGAGCCCTTTGGCCCTTTTTTGAAATTTCCCCGAGATTTTTAACCTATTTAATTTTTTTACATTTTTAAGAGGAGACGGGAAGCCATAGAAACACTACATTCCTACCCCCAAAGAACAAAAAAAGGAAGCGACAAGTCAGTGAAGAGCTGCACCAGTTCAGATGTAAAATTTGCAAGCAAACATTTCTAGCACTGGCTCAATTAACCCATCATGTTCAAACTCACTTGGGGAAAAAGGAGGAGATGGCTCCTCCTAACCACGAATAATATGGTATGTGTTTTAATATTGTTTAATTTCTATTTCATGGTTGAATGACCAAAATGTCCCTAAATAAAACGACTCGGGATTTTTTTTTTTTAGATTAATATAGTCTTTTATGTTCTTATTTGAAATAATGTGTACTTTAGGCTCTTCTTTGACACAATCAGGGCACTTCATGCACTTATTTGAATCAATGTTCACTTAACGCCCTTATTTTTCAAATAAGAGCACTTGGGCCCTTTTTTGAAATTTTCCTGAGATTTTTAACCTATTTTTTTTTTTTTACATTTTAAAGAGGAGACGGGAAGCTATAGAAACACTCTATTCCTACCCCAAAGAATAAAAAAGGAAGCGGCAAGTCAGTGAAGAGCTGCACCAATTCAAATGTAAAATTTTCAAGCAAACATTTCTGACACTGGCTCAATTAACCCATCATGTTCAAACTCGCTTGGGGAAGAATACCACAAATAATATGGTAAGTGTCTTAATATTGTTTAATTTCTATTTCATTGTTGAATGACCAAAATGTCCCTAAATAAAATGATTCGGGTTTTTTTTAGATTAATATAGTCTTTTATGTTCTTATTTGAAATAATGTGTACTTTAGGCTCTTCTTTGACACAATCATGACACTTCATGCATTTATTTGAATCAATGTTCACTTAAGGTCCTTATTTTTCAAATAAGAGCACTTGGGCCCTTTTTTGAAATTTTCCCGAGATTTTTAACCTATTTCATTTTTTTTACATTTTAAAGAGGAGACGGGAAGCCATAGAAACACTCCATTCCTACCCCAAAGAACAAAAAAGGAAGCGGCAAGTCAGTGAAGAGCTGCACTAGTTCAGATGTAAAATTAGCAAGCAAACATTTTTGACACTGGCTCAATTAACCCATCAAGTTCAAACTCACTTGGGGAAGAAGGAGGAGATGGCTCCTCCTAACCACGAATAATATGGTGAGTGTCTTAATATTGTTTAATTTCTATTTCATGATTGAATGACTAAAATATAACGACTCGGGTTTATTTTAGATTGATATAGTCTTTTATGTTCTTATTTGAAATAATGTGTACTTTAGGCTCTTCTTTGACACAATCAGGGCACTCCATGCACTTATTTGAATCAATGTTCGCTTAAGGCCCTTATTTTTCAAATAAAAGCACTTGGGCCCTTTTTAAAATTTTTCCCCAGATTTTTAACCTATTTCATTTTTTTTACATTTTAAAGAGGAAACGGGAAGCCATAGAAACACTACATTCCTACCCCAAAGAATAAAAAAGGAAGTGGCAAGTCAGTGAGGAGCTGCACCAGTTCAGATGTAAAATTTGCAAGCAAACATTTCTGACACTGGCTCAATTAACCCGTCATGTTCAAACTCACTTGGGGAAGAAGGAGGAGATGGCTCCTCCTAACAACGAATAATATGGTGAGTGTCTTAATATTGTTTAATTTCTATTTCATGGTTGGTTTAATATTTTTCTATAATTTTTTTAACAAATTTCATTTCATGGGTGTCAAAGAGTATGTGACTTCTCTTTGATGTCCATGACCGATCAAGAGTACTTGAGAACTCTTGATCATCTTTCTTGGCATGCAAGAGGACCTTTGACTTTTGAAGTGAAATTTGCAACCTGATCAAAACCCACATAGGTAGTCATGGCCACGAGCCGGGGACCGTCGGTTTCGGTTCTTCAATCGGCGGTTCTGATTCCAATTTAGGGGAACCGAAACCGAGCCCTTAAGTGGTGGTTTCGGTTCCATTTTGAACCGATGATTATGGGCCGATTTCGGGCCATGTTCCGGTTCAAAACCAAAAATGAAACCTCGGGTTTCGATTACGGTTTTTGAGTTTAAAAATTAAATTGTAATGAATTTGTAATAAAATTATAATCAAATTATCAAATAATGAATTTTGAAATAAAAGAAAATAATGAATTATCAAATACAAACTGTAATGAGAATACAAATTGTTGGAAAAAAATTATCAAATATAAATTGTAATCAAATTTAGGGTGAAAAAAGGGAGGAGGAAAGGCTTGAACTTAATGAATTGCCATTAAGAAACTACATATCTTTTTGGGATAGAAAAATCAAAGCTAATGTAGTTCTCTTACATTTGATAACTCTATACTTATCTTCAATTGTCGCTACCTATTCCGGTACCGGTGCCAGTGGTATCTCTGTCATCAAAGAATTCTGTTTTATTATTGCAATCTATCCCTTGTTATCTATATTGAGGCTTTGTCCAATCATCAACACAAACTTGAACCTCCACCGAATCGGGAGCTAATATTGAACGTCGTTTGTCCAAAATATTGCCTCCAACGCTAAATGTTTGTTCTATCGCAACTATTGAACAAGGATTGGTTTCGGCGAGGCCGGCATTAGTTACAGAAGGGAAGAGGGAAGGGGAGGGAAAGGAAAAAAGGGAAAGGCGAATAGAAAAAAGAAAAGAAAATGCAAACAGAAAAAGAAAAAAAAGGAAAATAAAATTAAAACGTTAAAAGACATAAATGTTCTTTTATCAGGCCCTTCTTTGAAACGAAAAATGCACCTCGGACCCTTTTTTGAAACAAAATCTAATACATGCCCTTTTTTGAGAAAATCCAAGGACTTCATTCTCTTAAATGAAATTTTCCCAAGAAATCCAAACTAAGTTCGGTCAACGTAGTCGGCACTGATTCGTCTGGGGAATAGAAACAAGATCTCTCTGACTCCTACATGAATAAGTTGAACAAACCGACTTGGACAATCAGAAGGAAATCCACGCATCTTGCTTTGCTCAACATTTGAAATCCAGAATTTTTTGTATAAGGATCAATATCAACTTTCCTATTTAACTCTTCTCGCGGTCAAAGTCCCAACTCCACCTTGGATTCCATGTGCATAAAAATTAATTCAGTCTTGAAGAAGGCCACCATAAAAGTCCAATTTGGACTTTCTTGTCAGCACCTCGATTTAGATAAGTTTTATATCTACGGGCTCATACTCGAGGCATATATTTTAACATTTTACAAACAAAACCATGTAATTTTGATCCAATTGATAATAATGCGTTTCTCATGCATAATTATCGATTACAATACAAAATAGGTTCTCTCTCTTCTCATTTTTGTATTGTTGTCATCTTCCTTTTCTACAAGAATTACGCTTGGTAAAGTATTATCTCTCGTGTATATTTTGGCAGATAAATAGTTTCGAAACGGGGCATATCCCTTAATTTTAACGGAAACTAGGAATGATCCCTTCTGATAACTCATCTTGTACGAATTGGATTAGGAATTGGTAATGCTTTCAAATTAGGATATGCATTCTATATCAAGGGAGTGACTTATATATACAGCCATCAAGCTGTTGGACCCTTACTTTACTTCCCATCGGTTGCCACCACTAACCCCTCTATATTTTCTTTTTTCCCTCTTTCGTTTCCGCCATAGTATCGCCACCAGCCACCGAGAGTAAGGTGCTCGACGAATTCTCGAGCACGATCACGAGAAGGCGGCAACTGCCACGTGGATCGAATTGATCGGGTAAATACGAATTCTCATCTTGTTTCTTGTTTCTTGTTTCTTGTTTCTTGTTTCTTCTTCTTCTAAAAATGCCTGCTGTTATTTTTGTTTGCTACCGCCTGAGTCCTTCGTTGGTAAGAGATTATGGATGTTTATTATGGTTTTGGCAATTGGTCTTTTGGAGGTCCAAGGAACATTACGAATAATCAAGACGTTTATTTTCCCTACTCTCTTTTTGACAATGCGTTATTAAAATAGTGGGATAACGCAAAATTCAGTTCATGATTCCCTACAATTAACCAAGAAATATTTGCTTACCTATTCTAGGTTAGCTTATGATTTATGGATCGATTTGGCTATCGAAATGAGAATTACCAAAGACGGCTTAGAGGAAACAGAATCTAGATATATCTGTCAAAATCATGAGCAGATTATGGAAGATGCTAAAAGCAAAGGATTGACTGCTTTTTTTTCCATCGTGCTATCCTTGATAATTATCTTCTTGATAAATAAATCTCGTGCCTTTTACAAACTGTAAAGCCATGCTTGGTTAGTTTCTGGCTCCTTGTATAATTCCATAAAAAGGCAATAATAAGACTAACAACTGACTAGAAATAAAACATTTGACACTATTCTTTTATCACTGTACGAATTCACTTCTAGAAAGTAAACATCGAATGAATGGTTATACACAAAGCGTAACTTTTTAGTGGAAGGTGGGTAGTTATAGCTTTCTTTTTAATTAGCATGTCAATGCTTTCTCTGGGCCGGTTTAATATGCAGGTGAGGGTTAATTGGGAAATTTAAAGTGAGACCGTCTACTTAGGGATGCATATTTTTACTTGCTTTGTATTTTATCTAGTTACTGGTGCTATAGTCGGTCTGATATTATGGGAAAGTAGACTATGCAAATTGGTGTACGTATTTGCATAAAGATGGAAAAGGATGTCTCGGATGTTGAAAAACAAAAGCAAAATATCTACCTGAATCCTCCTCCTCCCGGCAATCGATCTCGCCCTTGGCTTGAGATATGCCATGGATGGGAAAGACAGAGGCAGACCTTTTACGACATTTCAGAGGACCACCACCATATGAAGATCATTCCCCCATCTGCGCAACAAGAGCATCAGCCCTACTTTGAGTCGCGAATGGCTATTCATGGAAGATCGAGATTCCGGGGATTGCAACCTTTGGAATCCTGCCTCCTAGGAGAAAATCCCACTCCCCCCTTTTGGAATACCTCGTGTGCTCTTGCTGTTTCTTGTTGTCTTCGCCAAGCAATCCTCAATTATATGTTCTAGTGGTTGATTATGGAGAGGACACGATCGGATATTACAACCCTGGAGAGGATACATTCAAAAGGCACAAGGTTGAACCTGACATCAGTTGTGCCACGATGTTCAAAGGGCAAATTTTCTTGCTGATGAAGTATGAAGAATTGGCTATTGTTGGCATAGAGAATTCAGAGCTGAGAGTACGTGCATTGAGGAACAAAGATATTAATTGGTCAAATCCCGGAGGCATACCGGTGTTGCGCGATTATCTGATCTCATCCGGCGACGACTTGTTAGTTGTGCAAGAGATGATATTTGCGCTCCCGATGGGGCAGATCTATGGCTTTAAAGTTTTCTGGATGAATTTTGCAGAAGGGACATGGGAGGAACTGAAAAGCATTGGCGACCGAGCAATTTTCCTTACTACTCGTGGGGGAATTTCTTGCTCTCCAAAAGACTCGAGAGTTAAGAAAAATGCCATATATTTAGTGGAGAATGGCAATTCAAATATTCGCGTGTATGATTTGGAAGATCAAAGCATTTCAAAGGTGTCGCCTTACTCAAACGTTGATTACCGTTCATCGCATTCAGAATGGATAATGTTGTGACACTTGAAATAGATCGAGAAATGCACTGCGACCAAATAGAATCCTCTCATTTACTTGTGTTGGAATGCTTATATTCCGTTATTTGCTGTAAGAATGCATGTTTAGGCAACTGAGACTTCAACAGTTATAAAGAGATTACATTCTCTTTCGTTATGTTGCGAGTTCGTTGATGAACAAACTTCTACTTTGATCGTGTGTGTGTATATATATATATATATATTTTGTTGAAAGGACTAAACTAAAAGTAGGATTGTAGGGCTTAAAGTTGCTTGATATTTATACTCCTGATTATCTAGCATTGTTGAGATACATATAGTTCCGCTTGTGATTTTAAAATTTGGATTTTTATTCTCCTTTAGAATTCTGGATCAAGTAAATTTAAATGTTCATTTGCATAAATAAAACTACAAGAAAAATTTATGCAAAAACCTCATTGATGATATGAGTTGCTACGCTATATTGGTTAGATATAGATGAATTACCGAGTCCAAATGACTATAGAATTAACAATAACGACATCCACAGACTATAAAGGGTGATATGGATGCCCAAATTAGGACCAAAAGATACTTGAAGAATCAACAGATATTAAACTCGGAATGAGATAAGACACTCGACCATATGTAGTTTTTGTATAGCCGCAAACAAGCTCTATGGAATAACAGATCGGCATGTATATGAAATTACACTATAATTGATAATCATGCAGGAAAATGAACTGAATATCTGGATTAAAAACTTCACTCAATCTAAAGAACTAAGAGCCGTGAGACTTTAAACGGAAAAAGTATTTTTTTTTAAAAAAGTCTTAAACTTATTGCATTAGTACCAATTCAGTCATAAAGCCTTTAATTGGAACAATTTAGTCCTAAACATTTTTGCATTTGTACCAATTCAGTCCATCCGGTTAATTTTAATCAGAAATTGCTGATATGAATGTCAATGATGCCACGTTGGATGATCGGCGTTGACGTGAATATTTTTTTATAATATTTTAAAAAATAATTTTTTTTTTCATTTTTTCTGAAAATTTAGATTTGGTGGGCAAGGGTCACGGGCAACACCCTTGAATGCTCTTTCTGCAGGCATGACATGAATGCCCAAAAGCATCAACCACAACCCATGACAAAAATCTTCCTCTCTGACCTCAAGAACAGCACATGGAACCCAAACACCGAAACTTAAACTAAACATAGTTTATAACTATTAGAATGTGCTGTAAAAGATGTTGTAATCCTAAAAGATATGTATGAGCTGTAATTAGCGAGATTGAAGGATTGTAATTAGCTAGATTAGATGATCTAGATTAGAGAATATATCTTTTAGGATTCTTTCCTTTATCTGTATATATATACCTTTAGGTCATTGTAAAAAATTTGAAGAAGATATAATACGTTTTCTTCCTCGAAATCTCTCTGTGTTAAAAATAACTTCATACCCGAACCAATTCACCTGAAACAACGAAAGCTCTCACCTTTAATCATGACCTTCATCCATCATCATCTAAGCTTCTGCTTGGCCGAGCTCTTCCTCGCTGCCTCCTTGACCTTTTCAATGTACCCTTCAATTGGGGCCCAGCCTCTATAGACCCGGACAGGGGTGCCGGCACGGGCACTGAATTCTCGGGATTGGTTTCGGTGGATCCAAGACTAGTGTCCATGCTCGTGCTCAGGACTTGGGTACATGGGCTTAAGACCCCGGGGCCCTACCGAATTACCAAGTATCTTGGCTACTCATATGCAAGTTACTAGCGCCCGAACAGTGAATGTCTATTTAGGGTACCAAATGATTTTTCTTACCAAATGATGAAAAGTTTGACATTATATTTTCATGTGCCATGAGAACATGAGCTACATATAAGATTTCACTTGTCATGATAATATTGATAAACATGAAGCCATATGAAAGTATTAGGTTACGACATGCTGAATGTTTATATGATCTTTGTCTCCGGAGTTTGAGTGGTAAGCTTAGTCATATAGGGAGGTCGCAAATGGATTTAAAGACAAACTCATATTTTAACCCATTCACAACCTATTCATATGCCTCTCGAATAGTTTTTGTATTTGTAAAAATTCTTTTGGTTTTCTGATTTTCGATTTAAAAAAGAATTCTGAAATTTTTTTTCTTTCTTTTCCTTTTTTTTCTATGAAATCCGACAAAAGTTGCCACCTCGGAGCTGCCGATCACAGGACATCACCACCAGTCGTGGTCGTCGGTCTCTACCGCCGATCGGCTGACAACCTTAGCCGAACGTAGAAGAAAAAGAAAGAAAGAAAGAAATATATTAAAAAAACCGCAATTTTTTTAAGAATTATGAAAATTTTCTACAATGTTTTAGTAATATATTATTTCTTAACGAATTGTAATTTTTTCTAAACTGGATTTTAATATTGAGATGTTTTAGCAATATGGATCAGCTAGGGTGTGAATCGGGTCGAGTATGTGTCGCTGGAATTATATATCATAAAAATAGGTTAAAACGAGTTGAATGATTCAATATGGGTCAGACCATTTTCGATTTAACCCACCCATTTGATGGCTCTAATTCCAATGACATGGAGCTGAGCGAGCTAGCGCAAAATGAGCATTTGGCGAAGTAATAATCTCCTTCGTAGACCAAGCTTGAATTTCAATTACATTTGTTCCTACCGTCGGCATGTTCTTGGTTAAACTTAAGAGGTTGCCTATCCATCCATTGGGGAAAAAAAAAAGGACAGATACATTGCTCTCCTAATATACGTATTGCCGCATATCATCAATTAAGTAAGACTTCCAAACGAAGGGAAGAAAAAGATCAGATCCGCAAGAAAATGAAAAGCGACAACATGTGGAATTAAGAATCGTGCTCATGGTACCTGTACGCAAAAAGTAGCATTCAGACCAACTGCCCCCCCCAAAAAAAGAGGTTATTCGAGGAAGACCTGACATCGTAGCTGCAAAATGTTACTTTGAAATCTCCATTTCCAAGTGCCAACGCAGGCCCTTTGAATAATTAATACTCCATGAATTTGAATTACTGTGAATGCTACTCGTTCGGGTTGTCTTAGCTGGGTAATTGGACCCGTTGGCCATTCTTCCCTATGTAGCAATGTGTAATATGGTATTTGGGGGGGGAGGAAGATTTGCTACTTAACCATTACGTGGGGGACAAGATGTATCCCTCGACCTACTTAAATATTTTAGTTTTGCACCAGTAGTTGAAAGACTAGTATGTATTTTTCCAGCACAGTGCTCTGATCACACAAGGACATTATCCTATATTGTATTTGGTATGACTTTTAGGTTGAATGCTACTTTTAACAAGTATCAATCACAACTGTGATGAACTAAAAGTTTCTCAATTTCATTAGAGTAATGTGCTGACCTATGCTTACGGTCAATAGAAATTCGTTAGGGGCAGGGATGAGATGAAGTCCAAAGCATCAATACGGGGCTAGTGGCTATGTTACATCGACACGACACGACACGACAAGCGACGCGACACGACACTTGAATTCTCAAAACATAGAGAATTTCGACACATTAGGACACGTTGTATATTATATGTATATTTTTATATATACATGATAAACATGACAGGAGGGCTAGTGATATATACACGATAAATTACTATTTTTATATATGCCCCACAATTTGTGGGGTTAAATGTTTGCTTCTTTCTTCTTCTTTCATTTTTGAAGACGAAAATGTCGAGAGGGCTAGTTTTTTCGACTTTCGTATGCACATTTTTCTCCCTCGCGGGAAACGCGTGTCGGACACGCCAAAATTCTGAAAAATAACGAGTCTGTGTAACTTAAGCTAGTGGTACAATTCTTGAACTTTTATGTGCTTTTTATGGAGTCACCCATATTCTGCTCATAGACGTGACCAAAAAGTGAGAAAGCATAAATTATTTGTCTGTTTGATGTCTTTTGAATGCTAATGCCCCTTGGTGTTGTACCTCACTTCTCTATGTTATTTTAGGTTGGTTAATACCACGAAAAATCTCAATCTAGTACGACAAATTTATCCCAAATTATTTTTTTTATCATGAAAAACTCCCAAACTGGTACATTTATGACAAATTTATTCCATACTATTTTTTTTACCATAAAAAACCCTAAACTAGTACACAATAACAAATTTATCCTAAACTAATTTTTTTTACTATGAAAAACCCCAAACTTGTACACCTGAAACTAATTTACCTTTCATTAAATTTGATTAATATCACGAAAAATGTCAAATTGATACATCTATGGGTAAAAACCTTAAATTCGGGTTTGCGCGCCCAAAATTTGGGCTGCCCCTTCATATGACGTGGCGAAATCTTTCCGATGAAAACGAACGACCGGATTTAATTCTATGTCACCCTTACCATTCCCCATTATGGCAGTGGATCCGGATCACGGACATAGAAGCAAAACGAGAGGATCGACCGAGAACCTCCCGATGAGGCTCCCGTCGTCGCCGCTGTCCCCTTCTTCAACGAGCTCCGCCACGCAAGCCAACGCTATTGCCAAGCCCCTGTTCGACATACTTGCGTCGTCCCCTCCAACGCCACGATAAGCCCTGGCTACCCTATAGAGCCGTTGTTCGCAAGAGATCCCTATCAAGCAGTGAAACCCCCTCATCGTCATTGTCAATCCGCAAGCACTAGTGTCCATGCGGGACTTACTGCTGCCGCCCGACGCCCCTGTTGTTGTCTACCTCCAATGATCCGCAAGGGGCTAAGAGCCGAAGACCACCGAGAGCCTTGCCGCATCCTGAACATAGCGTGATACCGTCATCCACCAGAGCCGAGAGCACCCCCGAGCTGTTGCATTACGTGGACTACCGCTGGATAGCAAAACCACTACAAGCATCGTCGTTGCCATTGAGAGTTGCTCATCCGAGAATCGCCAATGTCCAGTTGAATCCTTCAGCAGTGAGCTGCTGTCAAGCCGAGAGCTTCGTCGGTCCTCCTGCCATGTGAGCCATTGCTGCTACTGCAAGCTTATGAGCTTCCTAGTCCAATCCCGATCCGCCTGTTCAAACGGGAAACGATATCTGAACCAATATTTAAGTTAGGTAAAATCTTTTGTTTCGATAAAAAAAAAATGTTGATATTGATTTCCTCATTTGAATTATTTGATATCATGCATATTTCCTAGTCTAGAAAACTATTATAGATTTAGGGGATTATTTTTTCTACAACAATGCTTGTTTTTGATGGCTGATCTCGATCATGATATCTTGTCTGATTGTGCGGGAATCGAGCTATCCAATCTACAACCACGTAGATATGATTCTTCGATTTAATTTGTTACTAAATCTGGATTAGAGGATATTTTCAAAATCATGCATTTCTTTAATTGCATATTTGATTGATCATTTCCTCATTCAGAAAATTCAAAAAGATTTAGAAAGATAAGGTTTCTAATCCTTATCTCATTAATTAAAATGCATTTTTTTTTAGATATGATTTTATATTCAACCAAAAAAAAGATATGATTTTATAAAATTCTTATTTCATAGGTTAGGCATTCATTATAAAGATATAATTTATTGGAAATCATATCTAATAGATTATGTGCATTTTAAAATATCTGTGTATAGATTGAGATTGTATCCTCATTTAGAATTAGGGGTTAAAGATTTCATAGATAATTTTATGATTTAATTGAAATTATTTCATATACATTTGAGATAATATTCATTTAGTGTAGTTTAAATTTTGTAAATTATTAATTTCGAAATTGATGTAGAACAGTTGGCATGCGATTATCTTGATAAATTGGATCGCCAGAAACCCACGCGGCTTCACCGGTAATTTCGGATCTTGGGACAAACGATCTCGGATCGCACTCAAAATTGGTCGATTGAAGCAAAACGGCCGTCTAATTCAAAGTCACCACTTTGTTGTGACATACGATGGATTTTGGTATTCCGGAGTCGTTTAGACCACTTTTTAGGCAGTTTTCTATTTCGCAATTTTAGAATTTTTGCATAATTTTCGAGATTTCACTTTGATTCCTTTTAGATAAGATTTGATTTGAGTCGATTAATGTTATCTTTAATTATCTGCATTCCTTTAGGAGTCCTATCTATATATATGGACGTCCTCTCTTTGTATTAGACAGATTATCATTCAATCAATTTGAGCTTTCTTTTGGAATTCCTTTCCAAGTTACCGTTTCCCTGCGTCATTTGGTATCAGAGCGAGGTTTCTCCTGGCGATGATGTCTCATAACGTGAATCAATATACTTCCGTAGCTGAGGGCCATCTTGGTGAGCCTATTACACGGAAGGTGTTTACCCAATTTGCCGAGGAAACTCGACGAACTCTGCAAGACCGCCAACGGACGATGCAAGACTTACTTGCCGCTACCCAACGGTTGTCTACAAACTACCCTAACCCCGGCGTTCTTCCAGCCGAGCGAATTCCTGTCGCTCGTGATCAGGAAGTAGCTGTGGAGCGAAAGAAGAATCCCCGACAAAGACGACAAGGCTGTGTCGAGGATCCTGAAAAAGAAGACGAAGATGAAGATTTCCAAGATGAACATGAATTTGTTCATGGAGGCCACCGACATGAGGAATTCCGGGATGAACATGTTAACTGCGTGGTGAGACGATTGCTATTAGCCCCACGAAAGGAAGATTCGGAGCGAAATAATCTTTTCCGCACTCGTTGCACTATAAGCGGAAAGGTCTACAACGTCATTGTTGATAGAGGAAGTTGCAAGAATATTGTATCGCAGGCACTTGTCGATCATCTCCAACTGAAAACTGAAGCTCATCCCTCACCCTATACAATTGGATGGATTCGTAAGGGATCGAAATTAAAGGTAACTCAGATTTGTCGTTTGCCTATTTCAATTGGAAAAACATACAAGGATACGATAATCTGTGATGTTGTTGAGATGGATGCATGCCACGTCTTGCTGGGACGGCCATGGCAATATGATGTTAATGTTACTCACCGAGCGCGTGACAACGTTTATTCGTTCGTGTGGGGAAGGACGAAAATTACCATTCGTCCCTTGGATGAAGCTGCTCATGTTTCACGATCTGCTCAAAAACCTGAAGGGACGGCTCCCGTCGAGAAAAAGGACCAACTTTTCGAGAAATTAGAGGAGGAATCGAAGTGAGAGAAGAAACGGAGCAGAAAGATCCGAAGATCGCTCCCGAAGCCGAGGCTTCCGTCGAGAAACCGGGTGAACACGAAGGAGGTGAGCGAATTGAAGAACCTGGAGGAGAAGCTAGAACAGAACTTGAGAAGTTGCCGCTCACCAGCAGAATTACCGTTCCGTGCATCCGGACAGCTATGTCGGAGTTGCCCAAGCCGGACGCGGCCTTGGCTGATCCAATACACAAGAAGTACTCAGGATGGATTAACTGGTATGGATTGATATCGGAACTTTTCCCAAATGCTAAGTACATGTATGGGATCATGAGGGGATCAATGGAGCCTTATTTGAAAATTTTGAAAAAGTTGAGGCACCATGCAGGGGAACCACCTCTATTAAGTACTGACTATGGTGCATCCGAAGGGTGGATCAAGGCAAATGTTAATCCACATTTGCCTCCTGAACATGCTACTTTCGCTGTACTCCCTAATATTGAATATTTTGAGTTCATTCCCTTACAAGAGTATACCGATATTCTGGAGCCGAGGCCATTGAGTCTAGCTAAAGTGCAGGTTGGTCAAGAGTATGAGATGCTCGTTACCAATTTTGCAAAATTTCACAGGTATAGACTCGGAGACGTGATGAAGGTGGTGGGCTTTCAGACGACGAGGCATTGGAAGTACAAGAGGAAGCGGATCAAGACACGACGTTATAACTCGAGGACGAGTTTTTCTAAAGAAGAAGAGAATGATGCAGGACAACTGTCGTACAATATTCAGGAAAACATAATATTACGATTTTAGATAGAGTTTTAGGCATTTTTCTATTTTAAGAATTTTAGCGATAGATAATCGCGATATTTGATTTCAATTCCATTTGATTAGATTAGATTAGATTAGATTTGTTTTAGTGTTATCTTCTAAAATCTTATTTCCTTTTAGGAGTCCTATCTATATAATGGACGTCCACTCTTTGTAATAATGAGACTATTATCAATTCAATTACAGTTTATCTATTGGAAGAGTATTCCAGTTATCGCTACCCTGCGCTACCCTGCGTCATTTGGTAGTAATTTCCTATTTTATGGCAACAGGCTATGCATCCCGCGTAGTTCCCTTCGTGAGAAATTGATTCGGGAATTACATGGGGGGAGCCTTGGAGGACATCTTGGGCGTGATAAGTCCATCGCCTTGGTGGAAGAGCGTTATTTTTTGCCACAATTAAAACGCGATGTGGGGCGTTTTGTGCAGAAGTGTCCTGTCTGTCAAGTTGCAAAGGGGCATTCTCATAACACTGGCCTCTATACACCGTTGCCAATACCAACTGGACCTTGGGTGGACATATCCATGGACTTTGTTCTGGGACTACCGCGAACACAACGAGGTATGGATTCCGTTTTCGTGATAGTTGATAGATTTTCGAAGATGGCACATTTTATACCATGTAAGAAAACTTCTGATGCTTCTCATGTTGCTGGTCTATTCTTTCGCGAAGTTGTTCGTTTACATGGTGTTCCAAAGACGATCACCTCTTATAGGGATACTAAGTTCCTCAGTCACTTTTGGAGGACTCTGTGGAAATTATTTAGCACTAATTTGCAGTACAGCAGTTTTTTCCATCCTCAGACTGATGGGCAGACCGAGGTAGTTAATCGGACAATGGAAGACATCATTCGTTGCCTTTGTAGCGACACGCCAAAATAGTGGGATCGTTATTTAGCTCCAGCGGAATTTGCTTTCAATAATACAGTTAATCGTTCCACTGGAAAATCACCATTTGAAGTTGTTTATGGCCGTGTACCTCAGCATACACTTGACCTGGTTCCTCTGCCTAAGATTCCTGGTTATAGTGTGGCGGCAGAAAATTTGGCGACAAAAATTGTAGAAGTTCAAGCTGATGTTACACGCCAACTTGTTGAATCCAATGCAAAGTACAAGGAGCATGCTGATAAGCGACGTCGTTCCAAGACTTTTGAAGTTGGCGATGAGGTCATGGTTTTCCTACGCAAGGAGCGATTCCCCGTTGGTACTTACAACAAGCTGAAGAACAGAAAAATCGGTCCTTGCCGCATCACTAAGAAGATCAACGACAATGCCTACATTGTTGATCTACCTGGCGATCTTAATATCTCCCCAACATTCAACGTGGCGGACCTATCCGAGTATCATTCTCCAGACATTCCGCTTTATCCTAATGATAACTCGAGGGCGAGTTCTTCTGAAGATGGGGGGAATGATGTAGAACAGTTGGCATGCGATTATCTTGATAAATTGGATCGCCAGAAACCCACGCGGCTTCACCGGTAATTTCGGATCTTTGGACAAACGATCTCGGATCGCACTCAAAATTGGTCGATTAAAGCAAAACGGCCGTCTAATTCAAAGTCACCGCTTAGCCGTGACATACGATGGATTTTGGTATTCCGGAGTCGTTTAGACCACTTTTTAGGCAGTTTTCTATTTCGCAATTTTAGAATTTTTGCATAATTTTCGAGATTTCACTTTGATTCCTTTTAGATAAGATTTGATTTGAGTCGATTAATGTTATCTTTAATTATCTGCATTCCTTTAGGAGTCCTATCTATATATATGGACGTCCTCTCTTTGCATTAGACAGATTATCATTCAATCAATTTGAGCTTTCTTTTGGAATTCCTTTCCAAGTTACTGTTTCCCTGCGTCAGAAATTCATCTAAAATACCAAAAATATTTCATTCATACGCATGTCGTATAGTCTAGGTCATTTCATGCCATGCATATAGATTAGGCATTTCATTATATATGCATGTCATATAAGTTAGAATGTATATTTTGCCATGTCATCATTTGCATGCCATATCATGTGCCGTGTCATTACTCATTGACATGTCACATTTGCATGCCATCTAGAATAATGTCTAGGTTCATTCATATAGTTTGCATGTGTAGGTTCATTAATCTAGTTTACATGTTTAGAACATTTAGCCTAATGTTGCATGTCACTTAGGTTAGATTTAATTCATTTTGGCATGCCATTTATATTAGGATCATTTGATTAATTCACATGTCATTTAAATAGAATTGCACTGTCATTCTAGTTAAACTCATTTTTGCATGTCATTACAGTTAGGTCATTTAAATAAATGCCCACATGCCATGTCATTTAGAGTAATTGCATATGAATTTTATTTCATGTGCATTAGTCACTTAAACAAGTGAAAATCATAAATAAAAAAATAGCATTAGACTAAGTCTTGCACTTGGGAAAAAAGTGCTAGGTTTAGGCTGCGACATCTAGGTACATTCCCTTTTCCCTAATCTTGTAATTTATTTAATGCTTTGATTATTGGGTGTTACATAATATTTGTGCACTCGCATGATCACTTCACATGTTAGGACTTTAGAATAAAATCGTCTCAAGTATTTTCATTAAAATAAAAAGTTACCAAAAGTGTGTTAATAGAAATATTAGCGTAATCAAGTCTCCAAATTTAATCATTTATGGTTCATAAAAATAAAATATTTATCTTGATACTTTATTTAGGTGTATAGTTAGCTAATTCTAAATTGATTGGTAGCGACTTCAAATTGAAATTATTTGCATGTTAAAGATTAAACCCTAAGTTGTCATTTGGTACAAACTTGGGAGAGTCCTAGTTAGTTTAATTAGATAATTAGCTCAACAATATATTAGCCTAAAATTGATTTTTTGGTTGCGACAACCCCGAACTAATTTTTTTTATCACAAAAAATCTCAAGTTGATACGCATGTAACAAATTTACTTCAAACTAATTTTCTATAACAAAAAATCTCAAACTAGTACATATGTGATAAATCTATCCCAAACTAATTTTTTTACCACAAAAAAATCAAAACTAATACACCTGTAACAAATTTAACCTCCATTAGTTTCTGTTAAGTTTTACCATCAAATGCTGAGTTAGATGACACGAAATGGCTGACGAATGTACCAATTTGAAGTTTTTACCCTCGTTTGTCATAGATGTACAAATTTAGGGGTTTTCATGGTATTATCCCAATTTTACAGAAGCAATCGGAACATAAATTTGTCACGAGTATATCAGTTTGAGATTTTTTATTATAAAAAATTAATTTGGGATAAATTTATCATATGTGTATCAATTTGGGATTTTTGGTGGTAAAAAAAATAAGTTTCGAGTAAATTTATCACAATTATGCCAGTGTGGGATTTTTTACAGTCAAAAAATTAGTTTGGTGTAAATTATTATAAATGTACCAGTTTGAGATTTTTCATCGCAATAATCCTTTTTTATGGGGAAAAATCACCAAAAAAATCTCAAGATAACCCCCACTATGATACATTTACCCTAAACATTTTTTGTAATATTGAAAATCCTAAACTATTTCGACCAAAAAAAAAACTTTTTCTTGTGTCAAAAATCCTCAAACCTGTACTTATGTAAACCATTTACCCTTAGTCAAATGAGTGTTTTTGGGATTTTTAACGTCGCGAATAAAGTTAGAGTAAATGTGTCATAAGCATAGTTTCAGGTTTTGACTTTTGCCTTCTTTTCTTTTCTTTTTGTACAATGAAATACGGGTTTGTATCATAAGTTTTATGTTGAATACCTGACCATGTACCTCGCGAGTTAACAGCCTATACTTCGAAGTGTTTTTCTTTCCTTAGTCCAAATTTCGATTTCCGCCATTCCTGTCCACCCCCAATAAACTATGACCGCCGTCTTTTCCCTCCACCGCCCTTCACCGTGTTTTGTGCCGCCTCTCTCTCTCTCTCTCTCACATACATACACACGGATTTGTACCGCCCGCCCCCAAAAAAAAAAAAATCACGCTTGACTTGACCCGACCTTTGATAATGCCTGTGAGGTGACCTTGATCTTAGGTTGTCGTCAACTATGGACAACCTAGATTTGAGATTGTTGTTTGGGGTGTGTAGTATAAATTCGATGCTTTTATTTGGGAGATTGCCAAAAGGATGCTCAACTCCAAGCCCGTCAACATATCCAGTTGGACTCATTTTCACTCAAAAGTTTAAGCCAATAAGTTATGGGTCAACTAAGATACATTAACTGTTCTGCACCACACCATTCTCTGATGTGGGATTTCCCTAACATAACTCAGTCACTCATACATTTTAATAATCTCGCCCTCACGTGTGAGCTTGGTGTTATTTCTATTTCTCATTAATTCTGGTATTCTTCGACGTCAGCATATCTCAAGTTGAATCTCGTCAACTCCCAACTTCATCTCTACAAACCCGCATTGCTACACCACAATCTCATATGTTCGAAAATCGCAATCATGTCTGAGACCTTTCACTTAGGGAGATCACCAAGAGGGAGCTAAAGAGAGCCTAAGTATAAGCCCATCAACATATCCAGTTGGATCCACATTCACTCAAAAACTTAAATCAATGAGCTATGATTCAACTATGATATATTAACTGCTCTACAGCACATTGTTCTCCCCTACATAATTTCTATAACACAACTCACTCACACGTGCATCCTAACAATTGTGAAAATTAGGTGAGCTCGAATTGAAGTCGCGGGCAACTAGAAAACCGGACAACCGAGACGTGAGATCGCCACGCCCTTTCATGATCCATACATGCGAGAGAGCGGGTGTTGCGCCGGAGAGCAAAGCCTCGCGGTGCTTGTGATAGGTAGCTGCGTTCGACAGGTGCGAGCGGTGGTGGGTGCAGAAGACTAGGCTTTGGAGATATGTTATGAGTTCGTGATTGCTAAAATTAGCGTTATGTGGATACTTTTTTACGAGGTATGGTGATTTGATTTTTTGGATAGTTTTGTTTGTCTTAAGATGCCTAACGATATTTTTAAAAAGAGATCAATATACTTAAAATTCTGAAACTTATCATGAAAGTGTAATTAAGTCATATAATTTTCAAACATGAAATAGAGGCTTAAAATTTATCAAGTTAGTGCAATCAAGTCTTTTTGTTAACTCCATCCAACTTGACTAATGAAAAATACTGACTGAGATTTCATTTTATTTTCTCTATCCTACGTGCCATTGACGTCACTAAACATAAAAGATCAAAACCAAGTCGTTTGGATCTAATCTAATTCTTTTTATCCCAAATTTTAAATAAAAGGTTAAATTTTCAAAAAAAGGACACAAAAAAGAGAACCAAAAAAAAAAAGCTTGACAAGGATGTACATACCATTTCTGTTGTCGGAGCCCGAATGATGACCAATTACCCTTGCAACCACAAGCGAGGGCTAGCGACCTAAGATCTAGTGGCCGTCGGCCATAAATTTGGGAGACGGACATGGCCCCACCATCGTCGGCCATTTTCATACACTTATCCCTTTTGAAAAATAAAGAAGAGAAAGTTGTAATAGAGTAAAAAGGTGAAAAAAAAATGAGGAGGCTAATTGTATTTTTTTTTCCTTTTTAATGCGGTAGCATAGGACATCTCAATTTTTCCTTTTGTGCATTTCTCCTCTTTATCTTTTTTTATGTAAGTTCGGCATCCCAACTATTATTTTCATTGGTGTCTAGTGCTGTGCTTGATGTGTTTTTAGACTTCAATCGTCCTTTCAATCTTTGCTTATATGACCATTAATACATTTACACAAGTACCACATCATTGCCTATTTACTCAAATTGCATATATCGTGTTGTTGGCTAGAGATGCTAAAACCTATCAATAAGAACGATTTACCAAATAATATCCCATCACCTAACAAAATATTTTTTTTTAAATAATTATTCGAACTAAGTCTATAGTCCAAAGTCTATAATTCTTGCACTATCCATTTTCACTCGATCGCCGACAATCTTGCTTCGAGAGCTCTTTCTTCATGTAATTATGTTTTATGTCGATGTCAACAAAACAAATGTACTTATGAAAAGACTTCTTTTGGTCGAGATATTTTTTTTTTTTTAAAGACATTTAAAAGGTGTGTTTTCAAGTAAAAAGGGACGTGAAAATAGTTTCCCCACAACATCAACTCTAGCACCCTATAGGCCCTCAAGTCTGTTTGAACTACGGTATAACCAGCCAACCTCCCATTTCTTTGATCCTCGCACCATTTTGATTTGAATTGAATACGCCAATCTCGAACATTGACTTCATACACACTTACACAGTACGCTAAACGGTAAGCCGAGAATTTTGGGTCCAAGTGTATAAGGATACGAAGGATTTGTGGGGATTTATCATATATATGAGGAAGAACATGGCCGGGCCCGCATCAAACGCCGGTGATGTCGATGAACGAGGACCCGCCCTTGATGGCGATGCAGTCATCGACGTTGTCATTCCATCGACAAGGCAGTCAAAAAGTCAATAAAACGATGGAAGTTTGAATAACAAAGCTCCGTTTTTTTCACGGAAAACAGATGATTTTCAAAATTATTTTTGTTTCTAAAAAATGATCTCACTTACAGAGATTACGAACAGGAAATATTTTCCATCGTTCGCGAAAACATTGAGACATGAATTGACGTCCATAATGAAAACATTATCCATTGACTGATTATTGCTAGCGATATAAACGATCATGTTTAGGAAAATATTTTCAAAGTTCTTTATTTTCTTTTTCTTTTTCTTTTTCTTTTTGGAGGGGCTTAACTGTTTTGAAGGTCGAGTTAGGATTTGGATGTGGCATGAGGCAACAATGGTGATAGGGGTGTGCAATCGGACCGGATTGACCCGGAACCCGGATCGGCCCACCCGAAAAACAGGGTCGGGAACCGATTCCAGCTCAAATCGGTCCAGGTACCAATTCTGAATTTTGAGAACCGGTTTAAACGTGTTCGGTTTCCGGTTCTAGGTGCAGGCCCACCAGGACCAATTTTTAGTTGCTATTAAAAGAAAAGAAAAAAAAACCTTGGTCCCAACTCCCTAATGCGTCGCTGCCCTTGTTGCTCATGCTCATTACTCATTGCGCACTGCCCTCGTCTTCTCACCTCCTCTTATTTAATTTTTATTTGTTGCATTATTCCTTTCGATGGATTGTAATTTTTATTGCTCATTTTATCTATACTTGTATTATTTTGACGAAAAAAAAAAGGAAAACAGGTTTTCGGGTAGATCCTGAAACCGGACTGAAAAACAGAGTCGTTTCCAAAACAAACAAGGACGGTTCTCGGTTCCAAAAACTGGGAACCGGCTATAACATGGTCGATTTCAGGATTTAGGCTTAGAATCGGCCCACCCGGGCTATGCTCACCCCTAAATGGCGATGCCATCAAGTGTTGGGGAAGTCTTCTTGGGCAAAGGATTTGGAGGGCAGTGAGCTTTGCACAAGTGCAGTTCTGAAGTTTTGTGTGGGCCCTTGGGCTGTCCAAATGGGTTAAGTCCACTCATTTCAAGGTTCTCCATTTTGAGGAAGTTCATTCCCTGCAAAATTCCACCATAAAAGAGAGAGAGAGAGAGAGAGAGAGAGAGAGGAAGAAGAAAGCCTTTCGACAGCACCAGAGCCCAATGTGGTGCGGATTTCAATTCTAACGGGTCCATTCGGCGAGAAACTCTTGTCTTGAACCCAGATCGACAACCTTAATTGATCAACGGTTACGATAGATCTGATCTTGAACGAGCTGTCGGGAATAGAATATCGGATTTGCGTGCATCCGGTGCATCGAGCAATTGCTAGCGAGGAAACAAGAGTCTTCTTCTAATTCCTTGCAACCTTTTTATATGTTTCCCCATTTTGGTTGGTGGGTAGAGAAAATTTCATCTATTGTAGACTTAAATGAAAAATGGTTTTTTTTTTTTTTTGAAGTGAAAGCCTCATCACAATTCCGCGCCTTCATTACTCTTACCTCAACTCCATGTGATCCGGAAGACCAACAAGAAAGCCTCCGTACGAATCCCATTCCATTTTTTGTTTGATTACTTTTTTAGCCTTTGTAATTCCTTGTATATCGAAAAATAGAGTTGCCGTTGCGACGAGTGTCGACGAATGAAACGACCGAACTCTTTTTCGGTTCTTTCACTGGAAAAAAAAAAATTCTTATCACCGATATGAAAATGATCCCGAGTCCCTTTTTCTTCTGCCAGTAATGAGCAAGATCCTATTTTTGCCTTCTTCTTCTTCTCGTCAATTACTCGAAACATAAAGTTTCACTTTTTGCAAGTTCAAAGCTTAGTTTTTTTTCTTGTCCTGATTGACTTTTGTAACTTCAATTTACATTTTTTTTAACCAGGGAGATGACTTGGCTATTCTTTCGGGTATACACACGGATGTGCTTTAAGCGCATTCTACTAGGACTCTCAAATGCTATCGATTTTATGTGTCAGTTGTTCCCATTTGGTTAATCTTACATAATGCACGAATTTATTGAAATAGTATTGAGGAAAATGAGCACTATTCGCATACGTTTGGAGTTTTTTTTTTTTTTAATAACGGAGGTTTCTCTCGTGCAATGGACTAAATCCTCCGGGTGATGGGGTACAAGACCAATGCCACCAGATAAGCCCCCAAGACGTGGCCTGAGAGATTCGAACCTGGAACCTCATTAGTTTAACTGTCTAAGGCCTAAGGATCTTACCAACTCAGCCAACGCCCCATTGATTTGGAATTCCTCATCGAACTCGGGACCTTATCAATTTAACTGTCTAAGACCTAGGGACCACATATGTTTGGAGTTCCTTCCGAAAGTCAAAAGGAAACAAACAAAAAGGGGAAACTACATTAAACAGCTATCTGGAAAAGGGCCAATACCATAAATAAATAAATAAATAATCGTAAACTAGTACACACCTCAAATTATTATTATTTTTTTACCACCAAAAAACCAAACTAATACGCTTATGACAAATTTACCCCAAATTGGTACACCCGTGACGAATTTACCATATATTAATTTTCATTAAATCTAACTGTCAAATGGATAGCATGTGACAGTTCAAGTGTGTGCTAGTTTGAGATTTGTCTCTGATTGTCATAGGTTTATCAATTTAAAATTTTATGTGGTATTAATCCAATTTAACGGACGGTAAATTTGTCACATACCAGCGTCGAATTTTTCTTAGTCAAAAAAATTTAGAATAAATTTATCACAAAAATACTAATTCAAAGTTTTTTGTGATTAAAAATATAATTTATGATAAATTTATCACATGTGTACAATTTTTTGTGATAAAAAAATAAATTTATCACAGATGAGATTTTTTTTTATGACATTAACACTTTGGAAAATAATGAAGTTGATTCCTATCCATGCAATCTTATATGACGGCATTTTGCATAAGACATCATCTAACCTTTGTGTAATTGCAAGACACTAGACACATAAGAACTAGGATCCAGGAACTGCCGAAGCAAATTACACATCAAAGATAATCCACCCAGACTGGCCACCGCCAAACAAAGTCACCACCGATGCAATGGCCGGCGATGAGCATCAATGGCAGTCGGGGTGGGGGTGGGACCGAGTTGGAACCACCCCCAAGGAGGTACTGAACTTCAGAACGGGAAGATCAAACAATGGATTATAGTTTTCTCTAGCAAACGGATGGACCAAATGTACAAAAAAACCGATTCAGCCTATAGTACCAAAGACTTCATTGGCGCTTCACGAGACTATAGTAAACTAAGGAACCAATTTGCTAACAGTAACGCCACGTGATGTAGTCCAAGTATCACTCCCCTAAAACGTAGAGAAGATGTGAAATTCAAAAGATGATCTCTCATCATGTTAATGATTAAGTTCACAAGAAGTTTGAAATGCAGCTGTGCAATAAAACTTTTTAACAGTCGGCTTTGAGCAAAACCCCATAAACCCTAAAAAAATTGCAACGGGTCTCATCTACTTGATATGAATTAAAGGGATATACGGATAACATCTAAGGGCTAAGTCACTAAAGCATTACTGCAATTAAATGTCAAAAATAGTACTCGAACACTAATGGCACGCCCAAAATAAGACAAGCAGAGTAGACATGGCTTGGTACTAAAAATTACAAACTCCTCAAAGAAAGGGTAAGCGCCAGAAGCATGCAACTCTCCACAACGCAAGAGTTTGTCAAAAAGTTCGAAGAACAAAAGCCACAATGCCCCTCTGGCAGCAAAACCCATCTTCTGCAAACGGGTGTATGTAGCCTTCGATATCGCCCAGCAATCCTTCAAGATGGCACTGCAAGGCAGAAATCATACATAAAAGCCCTCATGTTAGAAATTCTGACCCCAACAAAGCATATACCTACAATATAAGCTCATAAACGAGATCAGATGCCATGCAATCATACAGTATAAGCTTATAAAAGAGGAGATCAGATGTCGTGCAATCGAACTTGATCTCAAGATGAAAGGTTCTATCAGAAGGGAAAACCTGACAAACCCTAGAAGTCTAAGCCAATCACAAACAACGTAAGACTGCAACTGTCGACTCGTTAACATCAAGGCAAGATGGTTTATCAGAAACCTAAAATGCAGAAATATTTAAGCAAGAACCAGATGCTTTCAAATTTAAAGAGATGGTCCTATGAAAGAAAAATCAAATAAAGTCACAACAATTTCTAACTCAGACAAATAGCACACAATTAAAATGCAGAACAATTCTCTAACATGTCATTTAAAAGAACAGCCTGTCCTACAGTGTGAGGCTGAGACACTGCTAAAATACAACATACAACACTAAAACCACACTCAACGTAATCATCAATCGACAAACCAAAGCTTCTCAATGAGATTTGGAAAAAGAACAGAAAACTTACTATATGTAGAAGTATCAATCTGCTCAGGAAGCTCCTTTATGTCGACCTCAAATCGTGCTTGTACCTGAAACCACCCAACAAGTTTAAAACACATCCCCAAGGATCAAGATAATGAAAGACAAGGAACACCAAATCTACCTGATTGAGAATGTCAGAATCAGAGGCAGAGGAAACAAACGTGATTGCAAGTCCTTTAGTGCCAAACCTCCCAGCTCTACCAACCTGTCATTTAAGAGGCCCAGAACATCATTTTATTAGTACACTGAAAATGTCCACAAAATAGAAATTTATGCTGAAGAAGTCACTGGCATACCCTGTGCAGATAAGTATCAGCAGAATCTGGCATATCGTAGTTGATCACAATGTTGACACGCTCAATGTCTATTCCACGACCAACCAAGTCTGTAGCAACCAAGATTCTTTTATGGCCCTCCTTAAAGCCCTTGTAACGTGTTAACCTACAACAATATTAAATTCAGGTTAAGGTCAGTCACTTCTTGGCACACCATGGTAAACACCAAAACTAACAGCATTCTCAAAATCGAAGGCTTAACAAGAAGACAAAACTAGCTGAAGGCATTTTGCAACCGATACCAATATTCATTTTAGTAGCGCACAATCACAAAACAACATAGGGGCAACATGTGCAGCTCAATGTGATAATGTGTGCAGTCTAAGGCAACAGATAAACCTAAAAGGAATCACATAACAGAGTTAGCAACAAGAAACCTAACAAAAATTTGAGTCCAGCATGACATTTTTCTATAATCATACACACACCAGGCAATGCTTGACTCTAAATCCTACCAAAAAAGCCAGGTCTTTAAAACAACAGCAACAGAATCACCAAAGGAACATTAGCTACAATCCTTGATATTGGCTATCCATTAAACAAGACCTACATATCAACATCAACAACACCTTTATCCCAAACTAGTTGGGGTCGGCGGACAAAACCTACATATCAGATAACTGAAAATACGCAAGTACCCATTGGGTCAAATGAAAATATCAAGGCAAAAGATATCTAAATCTGTTTGAAGGTTAATGGGTATGAACCCAAATCAGATTCCTATAGGGTGAATTAAAGGAGCAGTCTGTTAGGGAATATAAGATATGATGCTAATAAAACCCAAGCAACTCACATTCCAGTATACTTATAACATATGCAAACTCGTTAGTATAGCACTAACACATGTAGAGTGATGGCTCTTTAACATAAATCCCACAAAAAACTTCTATTTCAATTTAAATTTCACCAGAAGCTCCCAGCCCCAGCATTTTCTTCATCTTTAACCAATTTACCTTGAGGAAGTTTTCAATGTTTCTCATTCCCTTCAGATCGAGAATAAAACGTCCCGTTTAACATTCCTGATTGCCTCAACTACTTTTAAATTGGATAGAAAACTTTGAAATAACATTCTGCTGATAAAACTATATGGTCCCCTACCATTACATTAAGCCCACAAAGTTTTCCACAAATGGGAACACATTCCCAAAGCCAGTGCAGAAACCTAATCAGATATTGCTCCTAATGCATCTCAGATTACGTAACAAATCGAGAGTGAAGATTAAAAAGCTACTAAGAATGTTAGAACTGCTGCGAGTTGGCTGTTGGCAAAATTAAAACTCATCTAGAACCATTATGTCCCAGAAGGTAGCAAAATAAAGTGATGAGAAGTCTTAACAAGTCTCGAATAACACTGATAGTCTCATGTTGCCAAGATGAGTTCTCATCTCAATCTGTCATAGAGACAATTGAATGTCACAAATTCAAAACATACATAACAACAACTCCCTCTCCATCCTATAAGCACCAATCCAGTAAAAGAACCAGCTGGATCTCTTCCACAGGCACACGGAGTAAGCTCAAAATCTCAAACTGAGAAAGAAACAACTACCAGCATGCACCCATTAATGGTGCCCACCAAAGATCGTTGATATAAAGCAGGGCTAAGATAAATACAACAATAAAAACAAAACAACCAGATCAAAATTAAACAAGTAAACAAGAGCTAGTGAAAAGAAGCATTGCTATTACTAACCTTTCCTCCTGGGACATGCCAGAATGAATGCATATCGAGGGGAAGTTGCAGTCCACTAATAACTTATTCAGTTCTGCAGCTCTATTCACACTCTTGACAAATATGACAACTTGATTGAAGTCCAATGCATCGAGTAGGTCATTCAGTTTGCGATTTTTCTCCGCTTCGCTCAATTTGATGTAGTGCTGCATAATTCTCCAAGTTAAAATATAACTTCACACAAAGCAGACAGTTTAAATGGGAAAAAAAAAAAGGAATCAACTCATACCTGTACAAGACCATGAAGGGTCAACTTGGCCTCGTCGACATATATTTCCATTGGCTGAAAGGAACAAAGGTTATAGCAAAATAATATTAGATGGCTTCTCAAAGCTAACAGAATCCAGTAGCTAATGACTCATGGAAGCAGCAGATCGCTTAGTCTTGCTTCATCTGGAGTCTCCTTGCTGGATTTTCAGAATGTGTACCACGCAAGTGCCAGAATCCCTTCACACATATCCTATGTAGGAGGAGCCCATCCCACAAGAGGCCGCAAAACTAACCTCAAGCTAGACAAATCTCTCTACGGGTGGAAAAAATTTAGAAAGGTCATCTTGCGCTATGCATAGCCAAAGTCACAACAACTAAATAAAGCAAAACTAGTGCAGGGACTGACTGAACCGATCTTCATGACCTTGACAATCGAATCATGTCACTACATGCCTCTCAAAATCCTCAGCTTTCACCAACTCTTCCCCCATCAAGATGCGATTCCGACAAGATGACTTACTGAAATAATTGTGACAGTGAGCAGAGCAGACGACTGTAGCACCCACATTGAATTATGACTATCTTAAAACCCATGGAAGTAGCTCGGAAAACAGAAGAAGACTTCTAAATTGAAGCGATAACTGGCCACGAGACATTACATCTTGCATAAACTTCTTGCAAACTGGCCGGATCTCCTTGCTGAGTGTTGCGGAGAACATCATGACTTGCTTATCATGTGGGGTCATCTTGAATATCTCCTGCACATCTCTCCTCATGTCTGCAAAAAGCAAATGAATAAGTAAGCCAAAAAATGAAGAGAGCGGACAAAATATTAAGTAGCCCAGCATGCTAAGTTGGACACATAAGAGGACGAGAATCGTACCAAGCGATTCAAGCATCTTGTCACACTCATCGAGTATGAAATGCCTCACATTCTTTAAAGAAAGGTCCTTATCTCTAGCTAGAGCAAGTATCCGACCAGGAGTTCCAACAACAATATGGGGGCACTCATTCTTCAATAGGTCTTTATGGATTTTGATATTGACGCCACCATAGAACACAGCAACCTTGATATCAGGTAAATATACACTGAACCTCTCAAACTCGTGGCATATCTACAGAGCAGACAAGCAATGAAAAACTTCAATGAGATGCCCACAAAATTTATAACTGCAAACATTAAATCAATCTCAGATCTAGCAAGAACCTGATAAGCCAATTCCCTCGTATGACAGAGGACAAGTGCAGCAACTTGCCCTGCAACTGGCTCAATCTGCTGCAAAGTCGACAGGACAAAAACAGCAGTCTTTCCCATTCCGGATTTAGCTTGACAAATGACATCCATGCCCAAAATGGCTTGTGGAATACACTCATGTTGAACTGGTGAAGAACCAAAGAAAATTGGATCCAAGGAACCGTCGGTAAGTAAAATTATAACCTCCCAGACCCTTTCAAGTGAAAGGTTTATCAAACCAGGTTATTTCTCCAAAATCAAGAGAATGGCTTTAGTATGTTATATTACCTGAAAGAAAGCCAAAATGAAAGTCATTGAAGCAGAACATTTTTCGACTAAAAAAAAGCAGAATATTAACTGGAAAAGCCAATAAAAGTGAAGGCAATCAAGTAGAAGAAGTTAAAATTGAAGCAGCATTAGACAGAGATGCCCATTTAAAGTCTTGTTCTAAGCCCCTATTTTGAGGTTGAAGCTTCTTACAAGCAAATTGACAGATGATTCCGTCTAATCTGATGTACATATCCTTTTGAGCATTTTGGCCAAACTTTTATTAGTTGTCCAGTCCCTTTTTTTTATGGAATAATATACTTGAGATATAGCTCAAAAATCTCAATCAAGGTAATCCTGTTCTGAAAACAAGGCCTCTTACAAGCAAATCAACAGATCGTTTCATCTAAAATCTAATAATAATATCGTTGTTACTTCTTATGGCCTTATTACTGTTTAAATGCTTTTCAGGTTTTAGAATTAGTAGTTAAATACTTAACTGCACCAATACAACAGCCCCGGAACACTATCTACTGCAATCAAGGCATATGACAGGACAACATACACCTTTGCAGATGGCAAAAGACTAATATTCAGATAAAAAGAAGACCAACAAATCAGTTAAAACTTTGCCTTCAGAGGGATGCTCAAATCCAGAGTCAACAATAGCTCGAAGTAGCTCTGGCTTCAAAAGGAAGTCTCTGAACCCTGAACTGTGAATTCCCACGTATCCCCTGCAGAAGACACATGAAAACCTAATTAGACACGCTCCCAAGAGCACACACTGGTATATCCAATTACGTACAGTGTTTCCCAAGAATAAACCCCAAAATCCAGCTTCTACTCTCCGTTTCCCCTCATACTACACCAAAACGAAACCTAAATCTACTGATATCACCTCTCCAAGAGCAATAACAACAGCAACTGAACTAGAACGGACCACAAAAAAAAAAAAGCAAACCTTTTAGCAGCCTCGCCGTTGGTCTTAGCGTTGACGGAGTCGGGTGCTTTATCTTCCTCCTCTTCGTAGTCGAGAAGCTCTTCTTCGTAGGCATCGTTGTCCCTAGCATCCCCCATCTTTCCTGCAAACACGAACTCCGCGCCTCAATACACAAACTCAACGAAACCCCCAGACAACCGTTTAGCTCGACGACTACGGAGCGAGAAGAAGAAGAGAACTGGAGAGCGAAGCGGGAAAACTAGGGTTTACAGGAGAGAGGAGTAGAGACTGAGGGAGAGCGAGTACCTCTGAACTGGTGAGAAGAGAGTTGCTTAGGAGTTAATACGAAAGACAGCGTCTGCAATGGAAAACAAGGTTAGCTGAACCGGGGAGAGAAAATTGGGAGAGGGGGGGCGAACTCTCTGGTTTTGTGCAGAGGAAGAGTCGAAGACGACGACCTCGACAAATATCGGGAGAAGAGAGTTGGACGAGCGGATTAGGGTTTTCCCTCGATCCGGATCCCCGGAGCGGGTCTATTTATACCGCCAGACAAATTCCGGATTCCCATTTTGCCCCCCGTTGCGAGGAAATTGGGCAATCATCGCATCGCGGTGTCGTTGAAAATTCAACCTTGAGGTTCAGGATAGGGCGGATGATGTAACATTTCAACACATTTTGCCAATTGAGGGGAAACTATCGTACGTATATCCTAAAATAAGTTGCACGAAATGTAATATTTAGACCGATCGATGCCCGCCGTAGTAATCTATCTATGATCGAGCTCTCGAATTATATTTCGTTAAGGCAGGTTTCATTAGAAAATCTATCGCGATCGTTTATGCCACGTCGACCAATCATTCGACTAATCATTGATGGCAAATAAAAAAAAAATATCGAGAAACCACGAATCAGGGGACAACCACGCTATTTCTCAAAATTATTTGTGGCTGAGCAGAGAAAATCTATATGGAATTCATAATTATCTCGATGCCTTTTTTAACTTTTAATTTTTACTTTTTTAATTGATGAATATTCGAAAACTAAGATTGTTCCAATGTTTCTTTTCACTATGCGTAAACTGAATCTATGATAAAGCTAAGCACGAAAATTAAAATTTCTATACATATGGATACCATCAACATATTGTAACTGAACCCCAATGACGACCACTAGACCATTGCCGTTGTTTCGATACACGATCGCTCCTCGTCTACTTCTCGATCTAATTCTAGATTATTAATTTTTTGTTTAGCTTCCTTGGATGAGAATACTGATGATGGGGATTATTGAATCAACAGTTTTGTTTTTTTTTTAATGGAAGAACCAATTTGAATATATATATATATAATATCAACGCCATGACTACAAAACAAAAGTATGAAAAATGGCATGAGTGAACCAATTGGAAAAAGTCCAAGGTCCCTTGTCTGTGTCCTCAATTCCTCATGCCCAACGTTATTTAGGCAAGTACGTTTGGTAAGAAAAAACTATGATCTCTTTTCGGCTAGATATATGTGAAAGCCCGTAACTTTACACCGTTCATAAAAAAGTAAGGCTCTGTTTGGCAATGTTCCCGTTTCTGTGTTTCTGTTCCCGAGAATAGTAAAGAACAGAAACATGTTTGGTAATGTAAATAATTATGATTCTGATTCTGTGTTCCGGAACACTTTTGGACCACTTTTCAAAACAAAAAAAAAGTTGATTTTTGTGTTCCGGAACATTTTTGCAAATCACTGTTTTTCACGATATACTTCTATGAATTTTTCATCGATACTTTCAGTTCTTGTTGAAACATGATTTATAATTATAATTATAATTATATTTATATTTATATTTATTTTTAAAATTAATTTAAAAATTACAAAAAATCATAAAAATTACAAAATCAACTTTGAAAGCCTTGACTGAGCCTTAGGAACCAATTTTGAATTAAAAATAGTTTTCCTATTTTTTAATATTTTTAATTTATTTAATTATAAAATATCAAAAAAATTAGAAAAACATCATTCGTGGTCAGAAAAATACACAAATATAGTTGATATTTTTATTTCAATTTCCTCTTTAAGATGGTATTTTTAAATCTAAAAAAGATTAAACTTTCTTTTTCGCAACTCTTTTTTATTTTTTCGTTTCTTTTTCTTAATCACTATTTGATTTTATTATTTTCTCTTTTCTTTGTCATCAAATATAATTATTTAATTATGTAATTATTTAATTTAAATGAAAATTGAGAACAAAAATTTTATGCAGTTACCAAACGCGTTTCTGTTCCTAGAACAAAATTTTTAGCAGTTACCAAACGCGTTCTGATTCTCAAAAATCATCCGGGAACAGAAACACTGAGGAACAGAAACATTGCCAAACAGAGCCTAAATATCTCGAATCATAGAACTTCCTCAAACTTATTTTTTGTTACTAGAGATGTTTTTGTTTATTAGTTGAACCATTAAACAAGCCATTAAGGCTCGTAGCCAGGGAAAGTGTTTCTGTTCTAAAAGTATTCCGGGAACACTTTTGGAACAGAAACGCGTATGGTTCAAAAATGTTTCAAAAGTGTTCCGCGGAACACTTTTGTGCCAAGGAACACTTTCCAAGAAACAAAAAAAAAACTTGCTTTTGAATTTTGGAACACTTTTGGAATCACCATCCATCGCCGCCGACGCGGCCACCACCGGTTAGTTGCCGCCTGCCACCGTCGCCAGTCACCGGCCATCCGTCGCCGACGCCGGCGGAAAAAGTATTTCTTTTTTACTTACCAAACGCGTTTTTATTCCCAAAAATTATAGCCGGGAAAAAAACACAAAAAAATATTTCTGTTCAAAAAATGCTCTCAGGAACAGAAACGCTACCATACGCAATCTAAGATATCGAGGTGGCAAACGTAATTCTCCGGATAAGCTGGTGTGAACGCCGTATAAGGTTGACATGGCACCAAGCTAATCTTGAATTTGACTTTCGGGACGGGATGGGAGTAGCATTACTATCAAGTCACATGCAATCAGGCTAGTAGATCTCGACTTGAGAGACTCTTGAACCTAATCCAAGTTACACATCCATATTTACACGATAAAGTTGGAAAGTTTTGAGTTTGAGCTCTCATCTGGTAGAGTCGAGGACGTTGATTTCGAGTTCGGGGACTTTGAATGTTTCACCAAGTCAAGCTAGAGAGCTAGAAATATCAAGTCGTTTCGTATGAAAATTCATTAAAATAGATAATTTGTATAAATTTTTCTTTAGACAATTAGTAAGAACTTGAGAGAGACTTTCGAGATTTAACACGAAACTCCAATTTTCCTCAAATTGGGTCCCACTTCCATAGACAATAGACGTGAATAGTTTAAATGACCGACCTAAGATATGCTAAATTCTCTTCATGAAGTGACTCATTTGCTTATGGAGCAAAGAAGTGGCCTCAGATTTAGGATGGAACACGTGATAGACATGTTGCTCCCCCTTGGCCTCCACCAGCTCCACCTCCTTCACTCCTCGCCCCTTCAAGAACTCTGCATACATCACTCCCCTCTCCTTGAGGAAGTCCAGCTCCGCCACGTGGACCGCCACCGCCGGGAACCGCCGCCACTCCTCGGCCGACATTCTCGCCATCTCGAAGTTGCACCCGGGATAGTCGCGGTCCGATCCTTCCGGTATGCTCAGTCTCCAGAACAAGTCGTTCGAACCGACGCTCTTGCCTCCTTCGTCCGCCGATTCCGCCTCGGTCCTTCTCTCACTGCCGAAGTACGGATGTATCGACATTAGCCCCGCGATCGACACGGGGCTGGTGGCGTCCTGCAGCGCCCTGATCGCCACGTGGTGAGCGATGTTCGCCCCGGCGCTGTCTCCGGACAAAAACAGGCGGGAGAGGTCGGAACGCTCGAGCCAAGGGTCGGTGCCTTTAGAGCGGCGTAGCCACTCCAGGGAGGCGTAACAGTCTTCGTAGGCAATGGGAAGGCGGTTCTCGGGCGCCAACCGATAGTCCACCGAGAAGACGATGCACTGGGCCGCGAGACAGAGGTCCCCGAGGAAATGGTGGTAGCCCAGCCATGTGGTGGAGCCAATGCAGAAGCCGCCGCCGTGGAAATAGGCCAGGACAGGGAGGCGGGCCAAGGAAGTAGCAGGAGCATTGGGGATGAATATTCTTGCGGTTATCGGTTTGGACGGGTCGATCGTCACATCCTTTGAGAAATACCCAGTGGAGGAATCAGTCGAGGCAGGGACGCTTCCGGGCACGAAGCGCTTGACAGATCCGTCGGACAAGACTCGAAGGAAAACAGGCATTTCAATGGACATCTTGTTGGAAACGTTTGAACTAATCCACACGGCTTACTGAGCATTCAGAAGATAAATCAGACAGTAGAACTTGGAAGGAGGCTTAGGTTCATATATAGAATGTCACTGGGGAAGACGGTTGGAGCTTGTCCTATGGGAATTTGCTCCTAGGATTTAAGAATTGATGTTTGGTGAGTCTCATGTCAGGTGTGAGTTGCTCCAGTTTCATGCATGAAGAGTGTGAGCGATGAGATCATGCAAAGAGTCAAATGGCGATTACATTAAAGGTTCGATGCAAAGAGCGTGATGCGGTCAAAGCAGGGCGAATTGCGACATTGCAGCAGAAGCTTCATATGAGAACTCGATGCGGTCTCGACAGAGGCACAATCCCCATGAAAAATCAAACTTTAGTTCGTACAAGGCGCGAAAATTGCGCGACAATTTGATCTTGCAGACACTTTAGGGAGAAATTTGAAGCAAGGGCTGATAAATAGCAAGGTCTTGCTGCACAGAAGAGCAAGCAATCAAGAAAATAAAGCAGTGAGAGTTGCCAAAGATGAAAACAACAGATTCCGCTCAAGTCCCGGAATAGAAACACAATGAGTTATTCCACTTGTACAAGTATAATTTTAGAACAAGAAGCATCCACAGAATTGTCCACCCCAAACTCTGGAAAAGAAGAAGGATCATCAGTACTGATATCTGTAAACCTTTCGAGCAGGAATAGGAAAGGGACGCAAAATGCGAAGCCGCGGGTCCTTCCAAATCGCTATTAATTAGCGTGTCGGTGCCAAATTGGGGTTATTCTTCGTCTAATCTTCACTCTTTTGATTATTATGCAGAGGCGGCAGCGAGAACATGCTCACGGTCGAGCTTCTGCTCCGAATCTCCTCATACACACGCAAAGCCGATAAAGTGAGCTTCTTGTACATGCGCTCCATGATCTCAATCTCGACGAGCTCGCTGGGAACTCTAAGCAGGCTATCTTTCGGATCAGCCACAGTAGTCTCTTCGTCCTTCACCTCGAAGTCTATTGTCTGGTGGTCGTTCTCGAAGAGAAGTTGATCGAGCACGCTCTCGCACTCCTTCACAAGCTTTTTGAGCACATCCCTCCTGCAAAATGGCTGCTGCAGAACTTTCTGGATGAAAGGCAAGCGGGTCAGCTTGCCGCTCCGCTTGTCGTACTTCTTCATTATCTTCACTAGTCCTGCGGTTTGAAACACGGTGTTAGGCAAGAAAAAACAAGGGAAGCACTGAAGCGCTCATCTTGAACTCCCTTCATCTGTATGACCAAGCTTTTATCCTACAAAAATCTAGTTCATCAATCAGATACCTATGCAGTTCAGAGCGCTGTAGTTCTCCAGCAAAACCATTTCTCCATGGAAATCCACTATTTCTCTACGCACTTCCATCAACTCACTGTCCGCGCCCTCGGCCTTTGCTACCCAATCTTGCAAATCCTACACTCCAGTGAGACCCGCAAGGAGTCAGACTCGAGTTTCAAGTTAACAGTATCACAGTAGCAAAACCAAGCGATTGCTTTTACATTAGAAAATTAGCAAAGACACCGAACAATGTTAATGAAGTTGCTGGCTTTCAGAATCCTGGTCCTGGATAAGGCATTTTTATCAGTCCAAAGATCCTTTTTTCTGTATCATCTACCAAACACAGGCAAAAGCTCGGTTTTGAAATAGGTTCTGTCCTCAGAAACAGAAAGCAATTCCTAATGATGTGCACTCCTGGTTATAGAACTCCCAAAATGATGTCTTCGGATGTTTCCACAATGCTGTTCCATTGAGAATTGAAACCCGAATACTAATCAATTTGATCGCACCGCTCGTTATTCCGAAATTTACCATCCAGCTCGGATCCATTCAGTCTTTCTAGCTCGACCCCATGAGTAATTTGATCAAGCCCTCTGAATTGGTTAAGCTCTTGCATGCTATGATACCGCTCTCGCGGTGAGATGCTATAAAACAGAACCATTTCATCCATTCATTGATTTCCAGACTAATTCAATAGGCATGAATCACACACACACTGCCATCCACAGAAAACAAGCTATTGTCGCGACCCGTCCGAAAGAGGACGCGGCTAATGGATTACCGATCGCGGGTCTTGGATCGGCGCGGACCCTCCCAGGCCCATACCAAATCGCGGCTGGAGTATTTTTCAAAGGATTCGACGATAAGAGTCGATCGCTCTCGACCTTCAGTGTGGTCGTGGTGGCATGTGCAAATTGTGCATGCATTTGGAGTCGCCACCGGTCTTTCTTGGAGGGTAGACCGGAAACCTTACTGACCGATTGGGATAGATCGATCAGTTCTGCGGAACCAGAGATTTTGGGTTCGGGGACTTGGTTACGTCGGTGTCATTACCAACGCCCTTTCGGTACCTAACGCGAGTGATTTTCCTGGCTAAGAGTTCATGCAGGCGCAGTTTTGGATGGGGTAAGTTTGATTCAAGGTTTCATGCGGATTGGAAGACTATTCCTATCAACCACAATCAATTTTAATGAAAGCGCAATCAAATGCATAAATAAACCTCATCGATGCACATCAATCCAAATCAATGGCTTCCTAATATAGCCATAAGGGCTTAGGGAAGGTGTGATTTCGGACCGGGGTAAAATGGGAGGATTTGGAGACGATTTAGCCCGAAGGGCAAAATCGTGAATTTTTGGAAGATTTGGATACCGAATTACCCAAAATATTCCATGGCTAGTTGATTGTAGCCATTTCCCATTCTTGAGAATTTTTTGGAATTTCTTGATTTTTCTTCAATTTTTGGGAAGACGGTTCGCCCGAAGGGCGAAATCGTCATTTTTAAGAAGGGTCGGGGTTCAAAACACCCGGAATGAGTCTTGGCCAGTTGCTCGTGGCCATTTCCTATTTTTTGGGATTTTCCTGAATTTTTTAGAATTTTTTTGGAAGACGGTTTGCCGGAAGGGCAAAACCGTCATTTCGGAAAAGATCGGGGGTCGAAAGACCCGGAACAGGTCATGGCCAGTTGAATGTGGCCATTTCCTATTTTCTGGAATTTTTTAGAATTTTTCTGAATTTTCCGAATTTGTTTGAATTTTTTTATGATTTTCTATTTTTTTATTGATTTTTTTGATTTATTATTATTTTTTTATGATTTTTCGAAATTTCTGAAAATAAAACCATCTGACGGTCCTCAGCTCGCCACGTGGCATCTCACTGACCATCCGATCGTTTTAATTTTTATAAATCCGAAATTCATTTTTTTAATATATAAAAAAAAATTATTTTGAAAATCACCGGATCGCGACACGTGGCACATCCACGGCCATCCGATTCGGCGTTTTATTTTAAAAGACACGGACCCACATTGCTGACTTGGCTGCCCACGTGGCGTGCCACGTCATCGTTGACTCGTTGACCGGCAAAGGGTTTCGCCGGAGAAGACGACCGGCGCCGGCGACCCTTCGTCGGCGCCACGTTGGAAGGCCATAACTTGGTCGTCCGATATCCGATTGACTTGAAATTTTCGCCAAAATGCTCCTATCGAGCTCCTCTACGACATATCTCAGCCTCAACACAGCAGAATTACGATTGCTATACCTGCAACCCCGACCGAGACCGAATTCCGGCGAAAGTCCCGGCCTAGCCATTCTACACGTTACATGGCTAAAATAAATTATCGGGAAGTTTCCTAGGAGTTCTAAAAGACTTACCTGAGCCATTGAGGGAGTTCATCGTTGCTCAAGGCGTGCTCCCTAACTCGTGACAGGTCCGGCGGTCCGGGGGCCGACTCAACGAATTATATGCAACGAAAACGAAAAAACAAACATAGGAATGGAATCAGTAACACACAAGGAGTAATTCGAGCTCAAGAAAAAATCAACAAACCATAGACTGTATGGAAATATGCCATTAACGGCCGAGCGAAAGCTCAATCTCGGTGGTTACTCGACTCGGTGATGAAAAAGCGCGCCGACCGGTTCTGTGGCTTCCTCAGGTCGTCACTAAGCTTGGAGGAGGGTTCGTCGACTTCGCTTTCGTTCAATATGAGGTGACGAGGATTCGGGAGCTTCGGCGGATCTTGGCGTCGTCGGCATAGGACGAAGGTCGGCGACGGACTGTCGCGATGGCTGAGCGGTTTCGACCGTACGATGTCGTCCGTTCGAAGGCCACGAGTTGCCGCTCCGATGAGGTTCGGTCCGTGCTTTTTTGTCGAGGAATCCCGATGGCCTCGCCCGACTCCTCCTTCTTGATGAAAATGGGACTCGACATGATCATAAAGAAAATGATCATGATGAAAGGAAGTTGTCATGATGAAGATTCCCATGATGAATGCTCCATTCTCTTTCTTATGCCTTTTCGCCTAAACTTGGAAGGCATGCAAAAGAAAGCTCGTGTGGTCATCCGAGGACTTCCACCTTCCACCCTCCTTGGATCTTTCTTTTTCTTTTCTTATCCTCTCTTTTCTTTTCTTTTCTTTTCTTTGTTCCTCCACCCACTCCCCTCTCTTCTTTTTACTTCTTTATTCTTCCACTCCACTTTCTTTATTTTTCCACTCCACTTCACTATCCATCATCCGTGTCCAAAATGACATCTCCAACTAAAACATAAAATAAAATAAAATAAAATAAAAATAAGAACCACACGTACATTCCCCTCCCTTGTGTGAACAATTTAATCAAATTTCAACGTAGGGTAATCAAATCGGATGCCGAGACTTCAAAATTACAAAAATTGCAAATTAAAAGACATAATATGATTTTTTTTTTCGATTCGGGTTTATGTTTGTGAAGGAACATAGTGACCCAAGCCGTATTTTCAAGATTTAAGGCGACACACTTGAAGAGGAAATTAAAAAAAATATATTGAATATTTTTGTGTATTTTTCTGACCACGAATGGTATTTTTCTGATTTTTTGGGTATTTTTAGTAATTTAATAAATAAATAAAAAATTATTAAAAATTACGAAAAACATTTTTTGTTCAAAATTGGTTCCTGGGGCTAAGCCAAGGCTTCCAAAGTTGATTTTGTGATTTTATGACTTTTTTTTATATTTTTAATTAATTTTAAAGAATAAAAATCACAATAATAAATAAAAAATTATTAAAAATTACGAAAAATATTTTTGTTCAAAATTGGTTCCTGGGGCTAAGCCAAGGCTTCCAAAGTTGATTTTGTGATTTTATGACTTTTTTTTATATTTTTAATTAATTTTAAAAAATAAAAATCACAATAATAGATGGTCAAAAATCAGGTGTCAACAGCTGCCCCTCTTTGAGAGGAATCTCGTTAGAGATTTTTCTCAAAGATAAGATGGCGCCTGATTCCTAACCGACTCAACTGGGAAAATGAAAGAAGAAATGCTATGACATCGGATCCTTAAGGCTCTTGATAAAAGCTCAAATTAATCCCTGGTTTACTCTAACAATTTGGACATGGGCCGGAGTGAGAGAGGCTTACCTGAAGCTCACCTGTCGGATGCTGCCGGTTGCGATAACTTTCAAGAATATACCTAGGACTCGTTCAGAATATCCTAGGGAGATTAAGCTCTAACCTGTATGGTAGGTCATACCATTATGAGATTCCTAACTGGTAGGAACCTAAGGAAGGCGCATCCCATGCTTTGGGATTTGCCAAGGATTTTGATCCGTATGGTGGATCGGACCTTTGTATTGATCCTTTAGGCGGTTTCTACCTTTGGTTGAGTTTAGTTTGATCCTTATGGCGGTTTCTACCAATGAGCTGACCCTTATGGCGGTATCTTCCATCAATTTGACCCTTCAGGCGGTATCTACCTGGAGTTGACCCTTCAGGCGGTATCTACCTTTGATTTGACCCTTCAGGCGGTTTCTACCTTGGTTGACCCTTCAGGCGGTTTCTACCTTGAGTTGACCCTTCAGGCGGTATCTACCATGAATTGACCCTTCAGGCGGTATCTACCATCTGTTTGCTTTGAAAAGGGGTCTCATGACGAGGGTTCTCCACGTCCGATGAGACCGTTTGATATTTTTGAAAAGGGATCCTAGGACGAGGGTTCTCCACGTCAAGCTAGGACTGCTTGATTTTTGAAAAGGGGTCTCATGACGAGGGTTCTCCACGTCCGATGAGACTGCCTGACTTTTGAAAAGAGGTCTCATGACGAGGGTTCTCCACGTCCGATGAGACTGCTTTTTTGAAAGAGGGGGTCCCGAGACGAGGGTTTTCCACGTCTGCTGGACTGTTTGATATTTGAAAAGAGGTTCTAGGACGAGGGTTCTCCACGTCATGCTAGGACTGTTTGATATTTTTGAAAAGGGGTCCTAGGACGAGGGTTCTCCACGTCAAGCTAGGACTGCTTGACTTTTGAAAAGAGGTCTCATGACGAGGGTTCTCCACGTCCGATGAGACTGCCTAAATTTTAAAAAGGAGTCTCGGGACGAGGGTTCTCCACGTCCGATGAGACTGCCTAAATCTTGAAAAGGGGTCACATCCTCACCCCTTCCTTTGAAAGATCCCGAAATTTGTCGGGAATTCAGTTTTGAAGCAGTGAAAGATTTTATTTTGACAAAGCCTCGCTTTAGTCTGTTGAGGCGACATTCTGGGAGCTGGGTTCTCCAGGTATCCTGCAGAAGTTTGAGGTTGAAAGATTTTTCTTCACCAAGAAAACGTTAGTAATCTTTGGGAAGACCATGGCTGTCCATTTGACAAAAACCGTATGACTTAAGTTTTAATTGTGAAATGTGCATTTTGATGCTGGAGGTTATCCAAAGCATTCTTGCAACACACAGATGTGATCACAAATTCCTTGTGCGGCAAATCTGGATCAAACAATTTGAAATTTCCAAAAAGAGTTTGTTCAAAACATCTATTGGGATATTTCTCGACGAGGAGGTCTTTTCACCTGTTTTGATATAGTGGTCTTTATAGGGAATGCACTCAATTCCCTACTAACCTGTGCCTAGGTTTTAGGCTCATTCGCAGCGCATACATTTTGATCGGTCGGGAGGTCTTCCACGGGACCGTAATGTTGGGCTTGGATATTGGTTTTCAAGAGGGACCCGCTTTGGAGTCAAGGCCATTGAATGAAAGTCTTCATCATCTGCTCCGGGTTTACAAGTCGAAAACCCTGCAAAATGAGAAAGAAATAGTCTTGCTCGTACTTCTTCGAGCTAAGCAATATGTTAACCCAAGTGTCTTAATCAGAGAAGACTGTTTCAGGGTTGTAACATTGGTAGGATTGGGGACCGAAAAAGGCTTGTTTTTGGCCCAGAAATTACGAAGGGTTTGACATTGGTGATCATTGCAAATTTACCAGCTGCCATTTTCCTCTCTGCACCTTCAGTTTTTGGGATGCGCAACCGATTTTGAGGTGTGCACCAGCTCTTCAGAGAGCGTTTCGTCGCATTAAGAGACTGATGACTCTGTCTGCGTCTCTGCTCCACGCTTGACACCATTTGGGGAGTAGTCTTTTTGATCTGACTCCTTTAGGGATTTCCTCTTTTCCCATCCGGCTTCATTGCGGATCAATCAAACAACTTACACGAGCATCGGCCTTGCTTTTACCAGGCACTTTGCTTTTTCTCGATGCCGTGGATTTTTCTCATTCATTTTTGAAATCCCACTTTTTCTCATCTTCATGGGATCGTGTTAGACCTATGATCAAAGGTCTAACAAGGTTAAACATTAACTTAGGAATTTTTTTTTTTTTTTTTTTTGCAAACCCTAAATCTTGCACTCCTTCGTTTCTGAAGTGATGCTGGATCCGTCTTGGAATGTGCAATGATCACCAACGGGTTTATGAAATGGTTTTGCAGGCTCAACTTGGCTATGCAAAGGATTCGGTGTGTGGGATAGAGAAATGAATGCTTCTCATCATCCTATGGCACTTGGATTACCATATAAACAACACACAAAGATTAATGTTAGTCCGAGCAAGAAAATTTCTAACCATTTTCTCCTGATGCTGCTGGACTCACCTCCATTTTGCCCCGATGTGGGGTGGTTCTTGACAGGGTTAAGAATGAAAACCGCCGTTCAAAGGGGTTATCAACGGTCACCTGTAGTGTTTGGGGGATATGAAACGAATGCCTCCGTCGTCCCAACCCATGTAATCGCTGCGAATGGTCCCTACTTCTGTAGGTCCAGATTTTGCTGTCTGATTCGCTCCACTTCTCTCTTAAGTGTGTATAGGACGTGTTTGGACTAGGCTTTGCCTCTCGTCTTTTGAGAAAACATCCTTTTGAGAGTTTTGAACAACTTTTGATTGGAAAAATCTCTTTCGTTTTCCCAAAAATTTTACCCGTCAAGGGGATTTTATGGTGCACAATGCATGTTCTTATTCATGTTCACATAACCTCCTATTTCAAAACATGAATGCCAATGAAGTTTGAATTCTATGTCTTTTCTAGACATTAGATTCTGAAAGCTTTTCTTTTTTTTCTCTATGTTTTTTATTTAACATCTTCAATGGATTGGGGAAAGGGATACTTACCTGTCCCCCACGGCTGAAGATCCCTGAAAATGCGGAAGAAACATGTTATTGTACGTTCACGAATTTTTCAAAAAAATTAGAACGATACATCTTACCCTTGATCATGTATCCCAACGGGTAATACATGGGATGTGAAAACCTGTTTCGCCTTGATGGCGAGCCCCTGTCAAAAAAAATTAGGTGTCAGTTTGCATTCCAAAATTCAAGGCAAATTGGAACGATACAGCCTTGTTCTTGCTTTGTGTTTCCATTTGAACACAAACGCGCGGCTTGAAGAATCTGGCCCTCTATCTTGTGGCCTTGATCCCTCCGTTTGGTTGGCGATGAATCACTCTCAAGGATTTGCCCCAGAGGAGATCCATTTGTGTTTTTGGACGCATTCCGGCGCCACTCTTCAGAGTTCCTTTTATTCAAGGAAAAAGGAAATTGTTGTCGGAATGTATGTCAAAGCATGAAGTGTGGAAGCGATACTTTTTACCCTCCACTCGATCTTATAATCAAAGACCATTTCCTTGAATCCTGACTTCCAAGGCCAATGATTCTATTCGCCTCCCTGTCAGCGAGCTCTTTTCATTTGAGGCTTTCAGCGCCAACGACTTCCTGCAAAATGAGTAAAAACCCATGTTAGGCATGTGATCTTTGAAGACTAAATTGGAACGATACAATGTTACCGTTCACCCAAATTCGTATCTTGGGGTTTGATTCTGATGTGGACGACTCTGTTATTGCGTCCATTGACTTTGCCAGAGGAGAAACGTCCGGCGTACAAATGATTCACTTGCCCCAGTTAGGCATGGTTTTGCTGTTTGTCCTCTCTGGATTCGATGACCCTGGTCTGATGCGCTTTCATGGGGGATCATGAGAGTTTACCCCCGGTTTGGCTCCTCAAAGCAAATGGGGGGAACCTGCTCCCATTGATTTTTGCAGATTCTGATCATCCATCTCGATTGTTAGAGTCCTTGATCAATTTTATCTGTCTCAAGACAGCTTGATATTCTTGGGATTCGTCATGTGGCGGTTTGGTGATTCTCTCGATCACAGTCGCCATTTGAGGTATTTGATGTTCCCTGTTTGTTATTTGAAAGCATTACATCCTGTGTCCTCTGCTCTTGATCATCATCTGAGAGGAAAAAGAAAGGAAGCATTATTCCCATATCAAGAAAATAATCATTTTGGAACGATACGTCCTTTTACACTTGATTTGCATTCCGTTTTGATGTTGCATATTGATATGCACAACATCTATCAAATTCCTCCATCCGTGCTTGAAGGTATTTGCAACGCCTAAGGTTCATTTGCCCCAGCTGGGCGACGTCTGTTTTGTCATTTGAATGCATGAGCTTTTGGGTGCATTGTCTCTTTTATCACCTGAGATAAAAAAAAAAAATGGAGAAAAACTTATCCCCAGATCTGATTAAAAATCAATTAGGAACGATACGTCCTTTCACCAAACGAGTGGCTCTGCGGCCAAATGTATTTTGCACTGAAGGGACGAATTCCACTATGCTCCACGGGTTTGGGGAATTTGCCCCCATTTTCGATAGAAATGAGCCTTATCAAGATGTATACAATACAAATAGATCCATAATACAATCAATCTAAGGGACGAGATAGAGAGGATCTCAGCAAAATTAATCTTATACAAGAGAACTAAGAATGTCAAATCAATCAAAGGAATGTGGTCCGAACACTTGGAGATGCCCCAGTTCCAGTCTTCGAGATGTGACTCCAGGATCACCGATTTTTTTAGGTGGTTTTAGATATACCAACCATCTAAAGACATGCACATGAGACAAGTGAGGATAAAACTTCTAAAAATCAAAGGATTTGGCACCTAAGGTCAAGGTTCCCACCTCGAGTTCTAGAAAGAGCCGATTCCATTGCACAACTATCGTTGCATTGGGACTCGATCCATAGTTCGAAGTGAGCGGAATTGAAAAGTGGATTACCCCATGTTTTTCCTCACGGAGATTCCATTTTCAATTCCTTCTATTGTTTTCCTAAAGAGGGCGCCCGAGGTTTTAGGCGCGGTTGTGTGTGTCCATGAGTCGTGATCACCACAATGTGAGTCATGCACAATAGTTTATCAATCGGCGCTTCAAATCATCCATACAACATACATTCCTACGCCAACCTGCATAAAACAATGTTAATCACGGACTACACCCCTTATCTCTCCAATCTGTAAAAACATATAACACCTACCATGAGCGGACTTACCTCACCTTCAAGAGCGCCTGCAGGGTTAGAAAAATCACTCAGCGTTTTAATTACGGCCTAAGTTCACTTGAGGTCTAGAACCATAGGTTCTAGAACAAAGGTCCCCAGCGGAGTCGCCAGCTGTCGCGACCCGTCCGAAAGAGGACGCGGCTAATGGATTACCGATCGCGGGTCTTGGATCGGCGCGGACCCTCCCAGGCCCATACCAAATCGCGGCTGGAGTATTTTTCAAAGGATTCGACGATAAGAGTCGATCGCTCTCGACCTTCAGTGTGGTCGTGGTGGCATGTGCAAATTGTGCATGCATTTGGAGTCGCCACCGGTCTTTCTTGGAGGGTAGACCGGAAACCTTACTGACCGATTGGGATAGATCGATCAGTTCTGCGGAACCAGAGATTTTGGGTTCGGGGACTTGGTTACGTCGGTGTCATTACCAACGCCCTTTCGGTACCTAACGCGAGTGATTTTCCTGGCTAAGAGTTCATGCAGGCGCAGTTTTGGATGGGGTAAGTTTGATTCAAGGTTTCATGCGGATTGGAAGACTATTCCTATCAACCACAATCAATTTTAATGAAAGCGCAATCAAATGCATAAATAAACCTCATCGATGCACATCAATCCAAATCAATGGCTTCCTAATATAGCCATAAGGGCTTAGGGAAGGTGTGATTTCGGACCGGGGTAAAATGGGAGGATTTGGAGACGATTTAGCCCGAAGGGCAAAATCGTGAATTTTTGGAAGATTTGGATACCGAATTACCCAAAATATTCCATGGCTAGTTGATTGTAGCCATTTCCCATTCTTGAGAATTTTTTGGAATTTCTTGATTTTTCTTCAATTTTTGGGAAGACGGTTCGCCCGAAGGGCGAAATCGTCATTTTTAAGAAGGGTCGGGGTTCAAAACACCCGGAATGAGTCTTGGCCAGTTGCTCGTGGCCATTTCCTATTTTTTGGGATTTTCCTGAATTTTTTAGAATTTTTTTGGAAGACGGTTTGCCGGAAGGGCAAAACCGTCATTTCGGAAAAGATCGGGGGTCGAAAGACCCGGAACAGGTCATGGCCAGTTGAATGTGGCCATTTCCTATTTTCTGGAATTTTTTAGAATTTTTCTGAATTTTCCGAATTTGTTTGAATTTTTTTATGATTTTCTATTTTTTTATTGATTTTTTTGATTTATTATTATTTTTTTTATGATTTTTCGAAATTTCTGAAAATAAAACCATCTGACGGTCCTCAGCTCGCCACGTGGCATCTCACTGACCATCCGATCGTTTTAATTTTTATAAATCCGAAATTCATTTTTTTAATATATAAAAAAAAATTATTTTGAAAATCACCGGATCGCGACACGTGGCACATCCACGGCCATCCGATTCGGCGTTTTATTTTAAAAGACACGGACCCACATTGCTGACTTGGCTGCCCACGTGGCGTGCCACGTCATCGTTGACTCGTTGACCGGCAAAGGGTTTCGCCGGAGAAGACGACCGGCGCCGGCGACCCTTCGTCGGCGCCACGTTGGAAGGCCATAACTTGGTCGTCCGATATCCGATTGACTTGAAATTTTCGCCAAAATGCTCCTATCGAGCTCCTCTACGACATATCTCAGCCTCAACACAGCAGAATTACGATTGCTATACCTGCAACCCCGACCGAGACCGAATTCCGGCGAAAGTCCCGGCCTAGCCATTCTACACGTTACATGGCTAAAATAAATTATCGGGAAGTTTCCTAGGAGTTCTAAAAGACTTACCTGAGCCATTGAGGGAGTTCATCGTTGCTCAAGGCGTGCTCCCTAACTCGTGACAGGTCCGGCGGTCCGGGGGCCGACTCAACGAATTATATGCAACGAAAACGAAAAAACAAACATAGGAATGGAATCAGTAACACACAAGGAGTAATTCGAGCTCAAGAAAAAATCAACAAACCATAGACTGTATGGAAATATGCCATTAACGGCCGAGCGAAAGCTCAATCTCGGTGGTTACTCGACTCGGTGATGAAAAAGCGCGCCGACCGGTTCTGTGGCTTCCTCAGGTCGTCACTAAGCTTGGAGGAGGGTTCGTCGACTTCGCTTTCGTTCAATATGAGGTGACGAGGATTCGGGAGCTTCGGCGGATCTTGGCGTCGTCGGCATAGGACGAAGGTCGGCGACGGACTGTCGCGATGGCTGAGCGGTTTCGACCGTACGATGTCGTCCGTTCGAAGGCCACGAGTTGCCGCTCCGATGAGGTTCGGTCCGTGCTTTTTTGTCGAGGAATCCCGATGGCCTCGCCCGACTCCTCCTTCTTGATGAAAATGGGACTCGACATGATCATAAAGAAAATGATCATGATGAAAGGAAGTTGTCATGATGAAGATTCCCATGATGAATGCTCCATTCTCTTTCTTATGCCTTTTCGCCTAAACTTGGAAGGCATGCAAAAGAAAGCTCGTGTGGTCATCCGAGGACTTCCACCTTCCACCCTCCTTGGATCTTTCTTTTTCTTTTCTTATCCTCTCTTTTCTTTTCTTTTCTTTTCTTTGTTCCTCCACCCACTCCCCTCTCTTCTTTTTACTTCTTTATTCTTCCACTCCACTTTCTTTATTTTTCCACTCCACTTCACTATCCATCATCCGTGTCCAAAATGACATCTCCAACTAAAACATAAAATAAAATAAAATAAAATAAAAATAAGAACCACACGTACATTCCCCTCCCTTGTGTGAACAATTTAATCAAATTTCAACGTAGGGTAATCAAATCGGATGCCGAGACTTCAAAATTACAAAAATTGCAAATTAAAAGACATAATATGATTTTTTTTTTCGATTCGGGTTTATGTTTGTGAAGGAACATAGTGACCCAAGCGAAAATTCAGTTGTCAACAGCTATCATAAATTGTTAAATCTCATTCCTGGTGCACTAAATTCAGTTGCCTCAAAAAGGTTAGGGAGATGAAAACCAAGCGAAAAAGCGAGAAATAAGTTACTTTACCGCCCATCTAATGATATGCTCTTCCTCTCTGTCCATGAAGAACTCGTTGATCTTGTTGATCTCGCCATCCAACAGCTCCAGGAAATCGACCACCTCCTCTGCCTCCGCGGTGCAATCCCTGCCCCCCTCTGCAGAGTCCAGACGGAGGCGCTTGACCAGAGGATGGCGCCGCGTGCCGCCGTCTTTCGGGCAGATGAGCTCGAGCTGCTTCTTCAAGTCCTTGTAGGACAGGAACTTGCCGCGCCAATCAGGCTGCGCCTCGTCGACCAGCCTATTCACGATCTTCCAGAACTTCATTGGTATCGCACGGGGCCCTCTCGGTCCCTCTCCGGGTTTTGCAGAGAGAGGGTGAAAGGGACAGGCGCGAGAATCCTCGGCGGGTCCGGGAATATGGTAATAAACTGCGACTGACAGACTGTTGCCTGGTTCTTCTTCTTGGTCTTCTTGAAGCGGCATATGATTGGATTGACTTCGTTTACTTCTTCCAATTCTTGGAATTGGCGAAAACGTGGGGATTGAAGCTTCGTTACCAGGAAAGCGACGAAACGTCGGTGTCTGTTGTGCTTCAGCCTTCCGAGGAGGAAGACGAGACATTCTCGGGAATCTTCTCTCTTTCATTCGGTCCTCTTCCTCCGGTTGGTTTCGTAACCTCCGACGGGGAGACGGAGTTGACGTCGACTCTCGACACAATCGAAGCTGGTTAGAGGTCACGACTCGAACGCGACACAAAATATTTGACATTTGACGTGACATGCAGCCAAAGGCGGTCAAATTCGAAAATGGCACGACTCGACACGATTCGGACCATCCGTCCTTACATGTAGAGAAATGGTTTGGCTTGAGTGTGCACGACGAATGTTGAACAAGTCGATACGGCGAGAAATGGGGCAGCTTCAGTTTGGCTTGAATGGATCCCGGGAAATGGCGAGAAATGGTTTGGCTTGAGTGTGCCCGACGCCCCCTCCAAGTATTTTCAAGCCCAGGATGGTCCGAGCATAATCGCAGAGGAAAATGTCCGCGTTTCACAACGCAAGTGTAGATTCGATTCTCAAAATAATGATGGATTGCCGGTCGTGTTTGTCTGTGTGTGTGTGAAAGAGAGAGAGAGAGAGAGGGGAGAAAGAACCGCACGCCATTCTTTTGTTCCTTATTTTGTCTCGCGTACCTTTCGTAAGTAATCTATATCTTTTTATAAGTAAGAATGTAGCCTTTCAAAAGACACATCTTCGTGGGGTCCGTCCTCTCAATCGCAACCCATCATGGACGTAACCTTCACAAAGAAAATATATAGAAGATTTGACAATATAGCTCTTGAACCCATTTATTAATCCAAACTTATTGGAATGGGACATATATGAGTCACTTTAAATTTGAAAAGTCTAGCCATAATGAATTCTAGAACTTTTTTTTTTTGGTCGAAAAATTCTAGAACTTAAAGCCCAAAATAAATGGATTTAAATGGGTTCTCAACTAAGCCCATTTTCAACCCACTAGGGCAGGGTGAGTTTGGTTTAATTTTGGAAATGGGCTTTGGAAGAATGCAAATATCTTTAGCTTAAGAGGTTTTGGAGAAATGCAAATGGCGTTTGGTAAAAAAAAACACTAACTAATGTTTTGCTAAACAAATTTGCAAAGGGACTTTCTACCATATTTATTTTTTAAATAAAAAATGATTAAAAAAGTAAAGAAAATCCAAACCCTAAGGTTACGGCCGCTGGCGAGCTAGATCTGGCTATTATATTCAAGGTTCGATGAGATACGGCAAAGCACGAATTGCGCCATTGTTGCAGAAGCTTCGTATGAGAACTTGATGCGGTCTTGACAGCAGCTAAATCCCTATGGAAAATCAAACTTCAGTTCGTACTGGGCGCGAAATTCCGTGACAATTCGATCTTTCAGACACTAAGGGAGAAATTTGAAGCAAGGACTAAAAAGGAGCAAGGTCTTGCCGCAAAGAAGAGCAAGCAATCAAGGAAAATGAAGCAGTTAGAGTTGCCAAAGATGAAACAAAAGGCCCTGCTTAAATCCCACAACAGAAGCACAATGAGTTATTCCACTTGTACAAGCATAATTTTAGAACAAGAAGCATCCACAGAGTTGTCCACCCCTAACTCTGGAAAAGAAGAAGGATCATCAGTACTGATATCCGTAAACCTTTCGAGCAGGAATAGGAAAGGGACGCAAAATGCGAAGCCGCGGGGTCCTTCCGAATCGCTATTAATTAGCGTGTCGGTGCCAAATTGGGTTATTCTTCGTCTAATCTTCACTCTTTTGATTATTATGCAGAGGCGGTAGCGAGAACATGCTCACGGTCGAGCTTGTGCTCCGAATCTCCTCAAACACACGCAGAGCCGATAAAGTGAGCTTCTTGTACATGCTCTCCATGATCTCGACCTCGATGAGCTTGCTGGGAACTCTAAGCAGGCTATCTTGGGGATCAGCCACAGTAGGGACGTCTGTCCGGTGGTCGTTCTCGAAGAGAAGCTGATCAAGCACCCTCTCGCACTCCTTCACAAACTTTTTGAGCACATCCGTCCTGCAAAACGGCTGATGCAGAACCTTCTGGATGAAAGGCAAGCAGATCAGCGCGCCGCTCCGCTTGTCGTACTTCTTTATTATCTTCACTAGTCCTGCGGTTTGAAGCGGGAGGTTAGGCAAGAAAAACAAGTGAAGCGCTCATCTTGAACTTCCTGCATCTGCATGCCTTGACGTACCTATGCAGTTCAGAGCGCTGTAATTCTCCAGCAAAATCATTTCTCCGTGGAAATCCACTATTTCTCTACGGACTTCCATCAACTCGCTGTCCACGCCCTCGGCCTTCGCTACCCGATCTTGCAGATCCTACGTTCCAGTGCGACCCGCGAGGAATCAGACTCGAGTTTCATGTTAGGGGTATCACAGTAGCAAAACAAAGAGATTGCTTCCAAATTAGAAGAAAAATAGCAAAGACACCGGACAAAGACATCTTCTCGTACACGAAGAAGTTGGAAAAGGGAAAATTACAACAAAAAATTAGCAGCACGGTGTTAATGAAGTTGCTGGTCCTGGCTATGCTCATTTTATCAGTTCCCAAGCTCTTTGTCGGTATCATCTACCGGATACCGGCGAAGGCTCGGTTTTGAAATTCACAGTGATGTGCAGTCCTGACTATGAAACTCCCAAAATGATGTCTTAAGACATTTCTACTATGCTTTTACATGAGAATTGAAACACGAATAGTAATCAATTTCATCGCGCCACTCGCTATTCTGAAATTTGCCATCAAGCTCAGATCCTTTTGGTCTTTCTAGCTCGACCCCACGAGCAATTTGATCAGGTTCCTCAATTGGTTAAGCTCTTGCATGTTATGAAACCATATTCACAGTGAGATGCTAGACAACAGAACCATTTCATCCATTCAGCGTTCACTGATTACCAGACTAATTCAATAAGCATGATTCAGACCCTCTTCCATCCGCACAAGACAAGACGTCACAAACTGTTAAATCCCATTCCTGGTGCACTAAATTCAGTTGCCTCAAATCTAACCCAAGATATTTTGAATTCGAGAACGTAAAATAAGTTAGGGAGATGAAAACCAAGCGAAAGAGCGAGAAAGGAATTACTTTACCGCCCATCTAATGATATGATCTTCCTCTCTGTCCATGAAGAACTCATTGATCTTGTTGATCTCGCCATCCAACAGCTCCAGGAAATCGACCGCGTCCCCCGCCACGGCCGCCGCAGCGCAATCCCCGCCCCCCTCTGTGGAGTCCAGGCGGCGGCGCTTGACCAGAGGGCGGCGCCGCGTGCCGCCGTCTTTTGGGTAGATGAGCTTGAGCTGCTTCTTCAAGTCCTTGTAGGACAGGAACTTGTCGCGCCAATCGGGCTGCGCCTCGTCGATCAGCTTCTTCAGGATCTTCCAGAACTTCATTGGGTATCGCGTGGGGGCCTCTCGGTTCCTCTCTGGGTTTTGTAGAGACAGGGTGAAAGGGACAGGGGAGAGAATACTCGGCGGGTCCGGGAATATGGGAATATACTGTGACTGACAGACTGTTGCTTGGCTCTTCTTCTTGGTCTTCTTGGAGCGGATATATGATTGGATTGACTTCGTTTTACTTCTTCCAATTCTTGGAGTTGGCGAAAACGTGCGGACTGAAGCTTTCGTTTCCAGGAAAGCGACGAAACGTCGGTGTCTGTCATGCTTACGAGGAGGAAGACGAGACATTCTCGGGATCTTCTGTTCCATTCGTTCCTCTTGATTTCGTTCTTTTCCTTCGCTTGATTTCGTAACCTCCGACAGGGAGACGGAGTGGACATCCAACTCTCCACACGATCGACCGCCGGTTCGAGATGACGAACTCGAACGCGACACGAGGTTACTTACGAAAATATTTGGAATCTGACGTGGCATATACAGCCATAGGCGATCAAATTCAAAAATGAGACGGCTCGACACGTTGGCACGACTCGACTCCTTTGGACGATCCATTGTCGCACGTAGAAAAATGGTTGGCTTTAGTGTGTATGATGAATGTTAAACAAGTTGCTATGGCGAGAAAGGGGGAAGCGACTATCCTGACAGACGGTATTGACATTACTGACCTCACGATTTTTTAATTAATAGTGATTGTTTGTAGATCTACAGTCAGAAATAACTATAGTCAGAAAAACATTTCCCTTTCTGGAATTTCACGTGTTTGAATTGTTGAAAATGATCGGTCAATGGAAAATCATTTGCGGTCAAAGTGTTGGAGTTATACATCGAGAAATACAACTTACCTCTTTGACGTTCGATTGCGAAAGTAACCGGGAATGCCCCGTGGAATCACCGACACGTCCTTCACATATTTTCAAACCCACGATGGTCCACAAATATAATGATAGAGGAAAATATCCACATTCCACAATGTAAATGCAGATTTGATTCTCAAAGTAACGATGGATTGCCTGTCGAGTTTGTCTGTGTAGGAGAGGGAGGGGGAGAAAGAAACTTGCATCACTCTTTCGTTGTTATTTCGTCACATGTACCCCTTCAGAAGTTGTCTATATTATTTACAGATAAGAAGATAGCCTTTCAAAATAAATAAATAAAAAATATTTCAGAAAATAGTAAAAAAAATTCAGGTGGATTTTTTTAAATTTTTTAATTTTTTTAAAAAAATTAAAAATCCACGTGTCGCTAAAAAAATAAATAAAAAAGTCCAAGTAGGATGTTTTGCTGAAAGTGAAAAATAAAAAAGTGAACGATTTTCGCCAGAAGTGGTACTCAAGTAAACAATTTTCCTCCAATATGGCACTCAATTTAGCCAAAAAAAAGTTATGGCACCCAAGTGAGCGTTGTACAAAAGTTATAGCACTCGTAGTGTACTTACCCCCAATAAATGGGTTATAAACTAAACCTATCTTCAACCCACTAGGGTTAAGGTGGGTTTGGTTCAAATTTGGAAATAGTTTTTGAGAGAATGCAAATATCTTTAACTTAAGGGCACATATGATAACCATTCTATTTATGGAATCAATTTCTAACTAGAAATAGATTTTTCTATTTCTATTTTTTAGATGAGTTTTTTTAGCAAAAAAAAAAACGTTTGATAACAATATAAAATTTCTATTCCTGGAAGCTTGTTTGATGACAGTTAAAAATTTCTATTTCTGAAATATTATTAACACAATATTTTCTACGAAAATTTTATACTTCATTTTTTTCATTTTTTTATGCCTATTATTTAATATTTAAAAATAAATAATTATTATTTACTTTTTAATCCGGCGGCGGTGGTCGGCGGCGGGCGATGGTTGACAGTAGGGGTGACGGTAGTGGGCGGCGGCAGGCGATGGTCGTTGGCGGATGAGGTATTCACTGCGATGGGCGACAGAGGGCAGTGGTTGGTGGCAGGGACCAACGGTGGTGGCGACAGCGGTAGTTGCTGCAGCAGCCAGCGATGCTCGCTACAACAACTAGCGGGAGGGGCCGACACTGGGAGGAGCTGCCGGCAGAGGGGTTTGGCAGGTTATTTCTTATTTCTGTTACTGGAACAAAGAAACTACAATGTTTAGCTTCTATCTTTCAAATCTATTTTTGGAACAAAAATTTGTTCTAGAAACAAAAAAAAATGTATTACCAAGCAAATTTATCTGCTCCATAAACAGGTTTGGAATAGAAATGGAATTGTTATCATGCGCACCCTCAAGGGCTTTGGGGAAATGCAAATGACGTTTGGTAAAAAACGCTTTGAAAAATAGGTTTGGGCTAATTAGTGTTTAGCAAAACAAATTAGCAAAGGAACTTTCTACCATATTTATTTTATCAATAAAAATAATTAAAAAATAAAATAAAATCCAGATTCTAGGGTTACTGTCAGTGGCGACCGTGGGTAAAGGCTGCCAGGGATCAATCGAATCCCAGCAACAGTCGCGATGGCCGTGTGACACTCACCTGGGCTCCGCCAAGGGTTGTGCGACGCCTAATGGCCGTCGATTGAGTCGCGTGACCTCGGCAACGAGGCCTAAGGTTGCTAGACCTCAGGCGATCATCACTTGGGTCCTAGTGATGTCCCATGACCCCTTACGACACTCGCTTGGGCTTGCATGCCCATGCGACGGCTACTGGGGGTCGCATCATCGCTGGAAACCTCGGCCGACGGCCGTTGGTGCCAGATTTGGCTTGCTAGTGACCGTAGCAGGGTTTGATTTTCTTTTATTTTTTAATAAAAAGTAATATAACAAAAAAAGAGAGGTAATATTGAAATGTAAAAGAATGAGTTGTGGTAGTTTTGGAAGAAAAAAAAAATCATGACCCAGCATTTTTAGGGACCCGTATTGAGCTTTCAACTTTCTTAAGGCTAGTTTTCATCCAAAAGCCTCTTAGAAATGGTTTTTAAACGCCCTACGTTTTCCTCGAGGGGCTTTGGAAAGCTTAATCAAACCCACCCTCAGACTCCGTTCTCTCTCCCTCTTCGATCATCGTCTTCTTGCTCGCATCCCTTAACCTGTTGCTCAACATTTCGATTAAAAAAAAAAAGTCCGACCCGATTCACCTATTTATCACCTAATGCTCAAACATTTTTCCTATAAAGTGATTTTTCGAAATTAAGTGAAATACATACGTCATTTTACGGCCGACTCCGTGTGCCGTGCGTGGATGTACTTTGCCTTACGTTACTGATTGCGTTGGACGCCGACGATACTTTTAGGGAGAGTAGCTATAGTTTCCATAGCATTCTTTGTAAATTATGACATGCAAAGTCTAAAACGGAAATAACAATCTAGAGAAATTATAAAAATTGTTTAAATTTAGTCTAATAGAACGATGAGAAAAAAAAATTAGCAAAAAAAAAAAAGCCTTAAAACTTATTTTACGGATGCCAGTTCAGTCTCGAGCCTTTCAGTTTTGCCAATTGAGCCATGAATCTTTTGACGAGTCGCCAACGTAGTCCCTCGTCAATTTGGGCGACAACAACTGACGTGGATACTTATCGTCCTTTGTGGCATGACCACTGACCAGTGGCCAGTGGAGGCGTGGATAAATGCTACAATTTTTTTTTTTAAAGATGCGGAAGAAACAAGATTTTTTTTCGCTTGTTGTATAACTTTTAGACGAAGGAAGGGACTAGGGTTCAAGAGATTAGTAAATTTAGTATAGCAAGAAGAAGAGATGGAAGACATTGAATTAGTGATTCTTAGAAGCAAAGGTGAGAACAGATTCTGGCTTCCATGGCGCATGAAGACATGAATCATCTCTTTCTTCTCGTGTACAACTTCTCTCCCTCCTTCCTTTATAACCCCAAACGCTTCTTTGCCCGCCATTGTACCGCCACGTTCTCTCCCAAAAAAAAGGTTGCGTCTCCTTACACAGACACCCAAAAGCCAAAAGTATGTTCCTTTGCTACATTGACTTCTTTCATATTCTCTCTCTCTCTCTCTCCATATATTCATAGGTTAGTACCATGAAAAACTTCAAACTGATTTACCTGTGATAAATTTACACCAAACTAGTTTTTTTAACCATAAAAAAACCCCAAACCGATGTGCCTGTGACAGATTTACTTCCGATAGCTTTCGTTAAATTTTAGTATCAAATTACCGAGTTGAATGACACATGGTACCTGATGAGTATATTCATTTTGGGTTTCTACCCTCTGTTTATTACATATGTACTAGTTTAGGATATTTTTTCGCGATATTAACTTAATTTAACGAAAATTAACGGAGGGTAAATCCGTCATAAATGCATCGGTTTGGGATTGTTGATGGTTAAAAAATTAGTTTAGGTTAAATACGTCACAGATGTACCAGTTTGAAGTTTTTTTTATTATTAAAAATTAATTTATGATAAATTTCTCACGGGTGCACCAATTTAGATTTTCTTTTTTGTCGTGGTATTGACCTTATGTTTTTCTTTGATTTCTCGGGGCATCAAGGTACGTGCTCGACTCGCCTTTTTTTTTCCCCTACTATCATTTTGACCCCAATATTATTTCAGGTTTTCCTCCTCCTCTTCTTTTTTCCCCCGTCGCGACCGAATATGTGGATCTCGAGTACGTGAGTTCGGTCCTTGAAATACCTCGCGAATGATAGCGGAAAATATTTTCGAGTTCATTTAGGTTTTTGACGTCACATGTGTTTCTTGGAAGGGGAAAGGACGCCGCGCCTGGTTCACGGGGTGCTCAGTGTGGACATACTTAAGGTGGATAGGCTCCAACTAGGATGTGGATTCAATCTTTGTGGGAAGGTACACAATTTCATTCTACAATTGATTTCTTTTTTTCTTTTTTTTGGGGGGGGCTAAGAAACACTACAATTTATTATGATATAAAGCAAAAGTAAGATTTTGTTTGGGGGTTGAATGTGTCGTTAAATCATTAAAATCTAAGCAATTGATATCAAAGAGGTATCCTTGTTTGAAGTATGCTTCATATCTATAGCAATTGAGGTTGTGTCGGATTGATGATCTCCCGATTATTCAAGTCATAAGATATCTTTTTTCACGTTCAAATAAGTATTTTCACTAAAGAGGTCTCGCTTGAAGGTGATTGGTTTCGGAGTGGGTAGGTTATGAATCAACTTCCTGTCCTCTTCCCCCCAAAATATCATGTTCTTTCTGTTTTGAGCTAATGATTGAATCGAACCGGCCTCAAACGACGGACCGGTTCAAGATAGGGAACCTAACATCTATGTAGCACGGACACGTGCAAATTTGTTTTTTTTCGCGTGTCGGACACGGTCCGACACGCGTTGACCACGTGTCGGACACGGTCAACACGAGTCCGAATTCGGACACGCGAATGCCATGTTTCCGAGCAATTTGGGCTGTGCTAGCCAACTGGGCTTTTTCCATGGCCCATGAAAGCCGTCCACGTCCGACTGCTACTGCTACTTTATAATGGCTTGCCCTCTCTTTTTGTGGGCTTTTTGTCCAATGTGGGACACAAAAAACAAGAGGAAAAGCTAAGGCCAGTTTCTTGCTGAGGTAATACAATGATGTCTCCTTTTTCTCTTCATCCAAATCCTGCAACACATCTAGTGTGCGGGATATAACCAAGATTTCTAACTTTCTCAATCAGTTCTTCCAGCAGAGAGCATCAACAATATGCGTTTCCCTCTCTATCCAGGGAGCTTATTTATTTATTTATAAAATTATAAAAATAATAATTTATCGCGTATATATATAAATATATTTAATATATAACGTGTCCCAACGTATCGAAATTCTCTATTTTTTTAGAAATTATGTGTCGGCGTATCGTGTCGTGTCGTGTCCCGTGTCTCGTGTCGTGTCGGTGCTACATAACCTAACATGAGGGTTGGATCCCAAGCTTTTTATTGGGAACCGGGCTGGAAATTCGGTTCCGCGATTGAGCAGGCTCCCTTTCACAAACGTTTTCGCTAAGCCTTACAGTAGTGTCACTTTTAATTTTTTTTTTACTCTTATGTTTGATTATGAACATGAATCTACTTTCCTTTCGCCTTCAAACTCGAAATCTCAAGACCGCGAGTAGCCAGAGTTTCCCGAGAAGACTCCTATCCGAGGTCAAGAGGGTGATCTTGTGCCGTCCCGAGGTACTACTCGATCTTCGAACCGTTTCTTTTTGTTTCCTTGATCCTTTCGCTTGGCCTCTAAGCAAGATAAAGACTGTCTACCACCGATTGCGCGCAGATCGTGGGATCGTACCTCTACGCGACTGTGGATTTGGACCGGGCTAGGGTCGCGCGGACAAGGACGATCCAGAACGAGCAGGGGGACTCGCACTGGTACGAGACCTTCCACATCTACTGTGCTCATCGGATCTCCCACATCATATTCACCGTCAAAGATGATAATCCTGTCGGAGCAACCTTAATTGGGAGGGCCTATGTTCCTGTTGAGGATGTCATCAAGGGCTTTATAGTGGAAAGGTGGGTTCCGATCGAGGATGACGACCACAACCCGATCTACGGAGGAGGGCGGATTAATGTCAGGCTGCAATTCTGGAGCGCCACCCAGGACATTCACTGGTCACGCGGGATTAGCTGGAACTTCGAAGGCGTTCCGCGCACCTTCTTCAGCCAGAGGCAACATTGCAGGGTCACTCTATATCAAGATGCTCATGTTTCGGATCATTTCAGCCCTCGCATCTCCCTCTCTCACGGACGGTACGAGCCCCGCCGGTGCTGGGAGGACATCTTCGAAGCCATCGACAATGCGAAGCACTTGATTTATATAGCGGGATGGTCGGTCTACCCGAACGTTGCCCTGATAAGGGACCCGCGCAGGCTCAGGAAAGGGACCGGCGAATCGTTAGGTGAGCTGCTGAAGAACAAGGCTAATGAGGAGGGCGTGACTGTCCTGATGCTTGTATGGGACGATCGCACGTCGGTCCCAGATTTGAAACGGGATGGGCTGATGGCAACGCACGACCAAGACACGGAGCAGTACTTTCGGAACTCAAGAGTGCATTGCGTCCTGTGCCCTCGGAATCCCAAAGTGGGCGCGACGAGCATAATTCAGGGCCTGGAGGTGTCGGCGATGTTTACTCATCACCAGAAGATTGTGGTGGTTGACGCTGAGATTCCTGAGGGAGGATCGCAGAAGCGGAGGATCGTGAGCTTCATTGGCGGCATCGATCTGTGCGACGGCCGGTACGACACGCAGGAGCACCCGCTGTTCAAGACTCTGAATTCAGACATCCACAGGAATGATTTCCATCAACCGAATTTCCATGGCGCTTCTATCAAGAAAGGCGGCCCGAGGGAGCCGTGGCACGACGTTCATTGCCGTCTCGAAGGCCCCGTCGCGTGGGATGTCCTCTATAACTTCGAACAGAGGTGGAGGAAGCAAGCTGAGGAGAAACTCCTCATCCCGATAAGCGAGATGGACAAGATCGTGATCCACCCGTCGCAAGCAACGTCAGGTAATGAGCAGGACACATGGAATGTCCAATTGTTCCGGTCCATTGACGCCGGCGCAGCAGCTGACTTCCCCGAAGATCCCGATCTTGCACTCTCCATTGGCCTCGTCGGCAGCAAGGACAACATCATTGACCGGAGCATCCAGGATGCCTACATCAACGCGATCCGCCGGGCCAAGAACTTCATCTACATCGAGAACCAGTACTTCCTAGGCAGCTCCTTCGGGTGGAAGGCGGAGGACATCGTGGTTGCAGACATCGTCGCGCTGCACCTGGTCCCGAAGGAGCTGTCGCTGAAGATCGTGAGCAAGATCGAGGCCGGGGAGAGGTTCGCCGTGTACATCGTGATCCCGATGTGGCCCGAGGGCATACCGGAGAGCGACTCGGTGAAGGCGATCCTGGATTGGCAGAGGAGGACGATGGAGATGATGTACACAGACATTGCCAATGCCCTCCAGAAGAAGAGGATTGATGCCAATCCTAGAGATTATTTGGCCTTCTTCTGCCTTGGAAACAGGGAAGCAAGGAGGAGCGGTGAGCCAGCGCCTGAAGAGAAACCAGAGCCAGGTAGTGACTATCTCAGAGCCCAGGAAGCAAGGAGGTTCATGATTTATGTCCATGCGAAGATGATGATAGGTGAGTGAACGATGAACTTTGATCGGATTATGACGGATTTTCGGCAAAGTGCTGATTCATGCCCCTTTTCAGTTGACGACGAGTACATAATCGTCGGATCGGCCAACATCAACCAGAGGTCCATGGACGGCGCCAGGGACACGGAGATCGCGATGGGCGCGTTCCAACCGAATCATCTTGCCGCTGCTCAGCCACCTAGGGGCGACATCTACGGCTTCCGGATGTCGCTGTGGTATGAGCACCTCGGCCATCTCGAGGAAACCTACAATCATCCGGAGACTCGGGCGTGCGTGCGGAGGGTGAACGCGCTTGCCCAGCAGAATTGGGAAATGTACGTGGACGACGCATTCGAAGAGGACTTGCCGGCTCACTTGCTCCGTTACCCCATCGAGGTTGCGGGAAATGGAGCCGTCACGCCCTTGCCCGGGTTTCATCATTTTCCCGACACTGAGGCTCCAGTCTTGGGCGCAAAATCTGATTATCTTCCTCCTATTCTGACCACTTGAAAGGATGATCAGATGCAAAATCGCTTGTTGTGGTGACAATGCTGTATTAAACACCGACAAACTGACAATTAACCTATACTAGTTTGGCAATATGAATCTATGGCTATCTGTGCCATGTGAAGCACAAAGAACTCGTTTTATAATGCATAAGGAGTATGAATGGCGATTCTCGACACGACAAGTCATAACATGAGAACTCAATCCGATCCGACATGAAACTGGTGTTGCGGGATTTCACCTTGAACATGCTCATATGAGCAATATATACGTATACTTTCTCATTGCCGTCTAAATAAAGTCTCGTAGGGGCCTTCGCAATGGCGGCCATTCTTGTGTGGCCCTTGACGAGGGTTGTGGCCTTATACGATGTGGCGAGCAATGGAGAGAAGACGAGTACTTGAATCCCCCAATCTCTTTGAAGAGGGTCGTCAAGAGAGAAGAGCAATGGACAAGATCAGCCAGCCACGCACGAGCTCGAGCAAATGTCCGCCGTTGCCGATAGCGCCACTGCTGCTACTGCTGCAAGTACAGCCTCGCACGAGCTCGAGCAGGTCTCTAGCTACACAGCTACACTGGCCGCCGCCCCACATTGCGACATGAGGCAGCGTTGTCTTTTTCTCTATCCCTCTTGCTCCAACTTGTGCTGTTTGGCAAGCAATTCCTGTCTATTATTTTTTCCAACAATTTTGCTTAAATGTGGCAGTAAAATGAATAACCACATCGTCGGATTAGGGGTGAGCATAATTTCAGATTTCAAGGTGTGCATGATAGTTTTCAGATTCCAAAACTTGAGGAATCTATTCCGACAAATAAGCTCTAGGCATTTGGAAATTGGAATAAAGTTTTTGTGTATTTCATGGATCGCGCAATCCTACGTTATTCTTTAATATTCAATGATGAGTGTGTAATGTGACGATTTTGCAGTATTCTATGTGGAACCACTAGTCTGGGATTTCATTTTCTGTGATATTTATGACTAGGACTCATACTTTGTTTATATTTTATTATTGTCAGTGGATTGTAATAACAAATGATGATCATTAAATGTGCTGATTCAATATAATCGTGCAATTAAGAACATATGTGAAATTCGAGCAGATTATGTAATGGTAAGTTTTAGATTCAAAAAATGAGAGGTAGGCAGAATCTAGAACCGCTCACCACATCATCGAGGTGAGCTGAAAGATTAAATTGGTCACATTAAAAGAGTTTATGGATCAAAATTGAATAAAATTACAATTAGAGTTCAAGGATAAAAAATACGAACAAAATGTTATCTCAAGGGGGGGCTAAAAAAAAAAAACACCTTGACAGCGACATAGACGGCTCTCCTATCCTTTCTTGAATCTTCACTAAGCCAGTAACCAGGAGGCCGAGCGAGCAGACTCGAAGACGAAGGGCGAAGTGGGGGAGAGGGAGAGGGAGAGGGAGAGGGAGAGAGCAGGCGGCTAACAACTCCACACCATGCTTGAGGTACTGGGCGAAGCATATTGATGTGTCAGTCTTTCCTCCTTTACAAAGCCCGGAAAAACTTAGGGGAAGTGATGGGGGTGTTCATTTCTTCTTTCTTTCTCGGGTTCGGGTTCTGTTGTTGTTTGTGCTTCGGAGCCAAACTGGGCTCGAACATCATCAAAAGCTGAAAACTTGTTTCTGGGTTTTGATTTAGTCCGATGAACGCGATTCCACATAAATTCTTTTCCGCAGGGTCGCGAGATCTCTCCCTTCACTTCTACCAGGAGGTCTCAAGCTCGACTCCTCTAGCTGTAAATGCAGCTGTGCAGATACCTCCCATCTTCGATCTGTCGAATTCTTGCATGCATGGGGTGAGCTTTTGCTCTCTGGCTTTGTGCTCGTTTCTGGGAAATGTTTTCTTGCTGGATGATAAGTTATTGCGGGAATCTCAGATATGCAGGGACTACAATACCCATTTTACTGTTCAAAATACTTGGTTAAATACGATACTTTTGTAACTCCTCCTGTGTAATGTGAATTGTTATGCATTTTGATGTGTATCAAAAGAATTCGTGATTTCGATGTTCTTTGGTCTCGGTGCTAGGATGAAATTTTTTTGATTAGAATTAGATTGCTTCTAAGGTGGGAAGGCAGAGAGTTTAAATTCATGCGCTAGCAGTTCATGCTACGAGTTTCATGTCACCAAAAATTTCTGTGGCTTAATTGATTTAGCGTTATATATAGGACTCGACACTCGATGGCTCAAATAAGGGTGATATTTCGGTTTTATTGGTTCAAGCTTATTGAGAGTGTCTATTATCTGTTTCTTGAACTTGGCTCTTCTTTGTTTCTTGTTTGCAACTCTTGGGCTCTAGACTTTGCTTTCTTTGTGGTTCCAGGAATCTTATATGCACATCTATATGCGCTTACTGGGAATGTTAGTATCTTGTTCTTACCTTCCTAGGTAAACCAAGCGCGTGTTTGGTAATGCATACTCTAAGGTTGCTTTGCAGTTGGCATGGAATCCTTTTGAGTTTGCTTGTTCAGCAAGTGAGAGTTTTCAAGAGTTTGTGAACATTGTAAATCTATGTCTAATAAGAATCTGGTGGCCGCCCTTCATAGTTGCCATTCTTTACTCGAAATCTTGTGTGTTTGGTTGCCCTATCTGGGAGTCCTTTTTCCTTCCTTTCCCAGGATTTTGTGAGATCGATGCATCCTAGAAATAAATGCTGTTCATTTTCTCTGTTGGATAGTTGCTTTGGAAAGAGAAGTAGCTGCTATTTTTTGGGAGCCTGTTTCCGTATTCTTGCACCTTACATAATGGAGAAGTTTAGGGAAAAGTTCAAGGCACTTTTCGATGTGAGGAATTGTCTCTATAAATTTTTGAAGGTGCCGGTATTGTATTTTTTTATGTTAGTGTCTGCAATGTTGATCTGCAATTCTTTTCCTTATTTTCCATTTGATCAGTTCATCTAGGTAATTTGACTTGCCATGCATTGAGATAAACATTCAAAAACAGTTAACCAAGTTAATAAGGGCAGCCCGGTGCAGGATTTCCCGCTATGCATGGGGTCTGGGCGAGGGCTGAACCAGTTTGGCTTGAATATATGCATCCTTAAATTGTGACTCTCTTTCTCTTTTGCAATTGTGTCAACTTGCTTCAGTGCTTCAGCTGCTAAATAACACTAAGGGGAAATTTGGCTAAATTTTTTTGGCATGCTTGGGGACATAGTTGGTTTATAGCACTAGGAATAAGCTTTTCATGGTGAAATGCTGGTATCTAAACAATTACAAGTAATTGATCATGGCGTGTTTGGCCTCATAATATCTTTGTTAGTTTGGCAGTTGATTGAGCATCAAGTTGTTTTAATCCAGTACTAACCATTTTTTCATCAAACCTGATTTGTAACAGAGCAGAGGCTGTCTTGGATGCTTTACTAAACCTCCGTTAGGTATCTCTGTGAATGATCCTTCAAAGGGACAGCAAATTCAAGGCCAAGCAGTGAAGAAACGATTCATCGCAGACGACTCCTGGAGCAGTAGCCCTTGTGAAATGGATAACAGTGTTGCACCTTCTCAAAGAAGTATATCCTCCATCAGCACATCAAACCAGACGCTTGATCCTCCTCATAGCAGTGCTGGTGAACCGAGCAACCCATCCGAGTTTGTAAATCATGGCAAGTCTGATTGCTTCATGCATTTTGTTTAACATATCTGAAACACCTTTCGCTTCTCATTGTGAAGACGTTAATTAGTATATGATGTCATGCAGTGGTAATTTAACTGTTTCTAGAGGTTAATGGTTTTTTGGGAAGTACCTGAAATGTACTTCAGAATGCTAATTTGCACTTCTCTCCTAATACGGGCACACAAATAATCTTCAAATGAATATTGGCTACACTGTAGGTTCATATACCTTGTCGCCTGTAGACATAAACTAAGAGGACTTGTACGAGGCCTTATTTTTGTAGTGAGGTAGTTTTGCAGGCAAAGCATATTGTTATCTCCAATTCAATTCTTACGTCATCCCCATATGCTACCTTTTTGGGTTTCCATCGTTTGCCAGAAACTATGTTCTTCTAGTTTGTGCTCTGACATGGTCAATGCTGGTAAATTCTTGATCTATGACATATTAATTCAGGATTGGGAACAGTACAGTCATTATGTTGGTCTGGTTACTTTAGTTGACTTCTTGAAACAATTTACAGGGGCTTACATTTTATCTTGAGTTCTTTTTTAGCTTTGCATTCATGCAAGTTCTTTGTTTTCCTTTTTGTTTATGCTTTTCATTTGAGCAATTTGCTGGGGGCAGGCCTTCTTCTGTGGAACCAGACAAGGCAGCAATGGACTGCAAATAAGGGAACTCAGAATCGCACACAAGTTCGTGAACCTAAAATCAGGTGAAATAAGTTTTATCATCAATTATGATATATTCACTCTGATGAAACAATAAGTATATTATGCAGTTGATAGCTTCTTTGAGTCATTTCTCTGTATGAGATAGGACCTTTGCCCCCAAGGACCAAGCAATCACTTCGACCTCCTGTCTAGGATCACGCTTATAACTAGTTTCATAAGGTGGAAATTAAGTGGTAATCGTTGGAATTAGCTGTCACGTTGCTACAGCTCATGTCGTATTTATTCATTACTGATTATGGTCTTATTTAAGCAAAATCAACACCATGAAGAACCACTCAAACTCCACTAAGATACTTGATATTTGATATCGTGAGCATGTCATGCTGTTGAGTAGATGATGGACCCGTTTGTCTAGGCTCACATCCATAGTAATCGGCTTTGTTGAGGGGATGTAACGCTCATGCTTACTCTAAGTACACGGAAAGGAGTAAAGAGTACCAGTTACAAGAATTAAGGCTTCTGAGCCTCTCGGGTCAATTATGAGCAAGTTCAAAACTTTAAACCCATTTCAAAAACGTCCAAGCGGATCTTTGAGTATCTCGTCTTGTGTGCGTCTCACTTGCATTCTTACAATGATGTTTGCGTGAATAAGCTTCACGATTTTTTCTCTTTTCTCGAAGTTTCTCGCTGAAGGACTGAGTTTCAAGCACAACGTTTTGCAGCTGGAATGCGACTTACGAGAGCCTACTTGGGACCAGCAAACCTTTCCCACAGCCCATTCCACTTGCGGTAAGTAACTTTTCAAGGGGAAGGAAAAAGTTCTCTGATGTTTCTCTTCTCACCGGCGTTACAAGTTCGTCGCTCCTGATTGCTTTTGGATTGAATGGCAGGAAATGATAGATTTTCTCGTCGATGTCTGGGAGCAGGAGGGCTTGTACGATTGACGGCTTAGCGATATCGGTAATGTTAGCATTCGTGGGCTGCTTGAGAATTCTTTTATGCGAAACCGCATTTGATTATGTTGCGCATTTGACTCGACTAAATGTTCGGTTAGACATGTGCATAGGGACCTTCAATATATTACCTGCCGGGCTGCGACAAGAACGTGGGTCGCCAGTTCTGTTGTCTTGTGTTTTTGGCCCAGCAAACATCTTCATTATGGAAGTTTAAGCTACCTCAACAATAGTTGACAAATTATTTGAAGCCTGAAGAGGTGAAAGAGAGTAATGCTATAGTACTTAAAGCTATATCGCGCAGAAGATGTTCGTGGAAGACCTCTTCAAGATTCAGGATCAATCAACCTTGATCCCACTCCACATCAGCCAGCCATGACGACTAATTGACTATGCATAGTGTAGCATATCAAACTCCCGTGCGCAAAAAACGAAGAGCGATTGCGCATTTTCATTAATCCCCGGGCACATAGATTCGTGAACTCATATATCTCGATAGGAAAAGAATCAATAGAAGGAAGAAAAAAAAAGAATTAAATGATATACTTCTTGAAACGAATAAAATAGAAAGGAAAGATGAAACATAAGTTGCGTTTCAAATTTTTAATTAAGCCCTCTCGGGGGCTTGCTTAACACTAAAGCCATATTCATACATCGAGGCGGTGGGTCCATTGGTATCGATTCCGTTTCCAAAATGGTTCGAATGCGAAAACATTTGGGTAAAATTAGGAAAACAAATTGCAATTGTGTTATGTCTGTCTTTAAACTTTTCAATAATGTCAATTGGATTCTAAATCTTTTGAAGAAGTGTAATGTAGTCCTTTCACTAGCGTGGCGGTCTAGTTAATGTTGGTCATCCTATGTAGTGTGTATGAAGAAGCTGACGTGGGTAGTTAATTAAATTTTTTCAATTTTTTTTTCCTTTTCAAGGCTGGGTGAGGGCTTGGACTAGGCCGGCGAGGGTTGCGATAACAAAAAAAAAAAAAAAAAAAGGGAAATGTGAAAAAATTAAACCAATTTGCAAAATCATTCATATTAATATCGTCAGTGCCACGGAGAAAGATTGACATTCACGTTAGCGCTTTTCGATGAAAAATCAGATGGACTAAATTGACGAAATTAAAAAGTTTAGGATTGAATTGAATAAAATAAAAAAGGTTTAGGAGTGAGTTATCACAAATAAATTGGAATCGATGGAGATATTTCTCGAAACAAGCAAAAAAAGAAACGAACGATGAAACACAAACCGTGGTCCGCCCTCTTGGGGGCTGGCTTGCTTAACAATGAAGCCATCTTCATACATCGAGCCGGTTCGATCCGGCATCCGTTCTGTTCCCAAACCGGACCGAAACACGAGAACATTGTTTTTGGCCCACGCGGTTGCGGCTCGGAATCTTTAAAAGGAGCCCTAATTTCCCCAGCAATGTCTCTGCATTACAAGGGAGAAAAGGACGGGGGGTATGGATAGATGCATGAACAACCACCGAACGGACCCCATCGGTTTTTCCCACCGACGGGGGAAAGGAAGGAGCGGAAGCCGGCGGTCCATTCAAGAAAGGAAGGAACGGACCCATCGGTTTTTCCCAGTCACGTTTCGTGCGCCTCATATCGTGTTGTCTAATTTCTGACCACATAACGATCAAAGTCCACTGTGAAACCGTGTCTTGCTTTTCTTCTCTCTCTCTCTCTCTCTCTCTCTCTCTCTCTGTGTTATGCACGAAGGCGGCCGCTGAAGACATGATGATCTTCGGACATTTGATTTGACGGGTCTTGTCTCCCGATTCCGATTCACCCTCGTGAAAAAAATGTTCGACCCAACGGCTACAAAACAAGATGGCCTCGTTAGGGGGACAACGTGCCTTGTTCACATTGGATGACATATGCTGTTGTCAGAAGCAAGAGCATATGTTAAGTAAGAGATACGGAGAAATTGTCAAGAAAGTCGTAAATTTATGGAGCGGCGGCGAACGGTTCGGTTGTATACTTTTTTTAATTGTGTTGATTTAGTGCTAAACTCTTTTACGATTCAGTTATTCCGATCAATTTTGATAGAAAATCGCCGGCCCCGATGTTGGCACGGCCGGCGGAGACGCGAACGACCACCAATGGAAAATTAAAATGAAAAATAACTAGAGAAAGTAAGAAAAAAAATTGCAAAAATTGTCGAGACCAAAAAGAGAGAGAGAGAGGGAGGAAGGTTGAGCAAAGGGTCTCGTGACTGGTGGTGGCGGTGGTGGTGATGGCTAGAGTGGCAACGCAATGGCAAGTTGAAAGAAGGCAAAGAAAGAGGGAAAAGAAAGCGAGGAAAACGCATCTCAGCCATTGAAATTTACCAAATTGATTTTGTTGATGTATCCTCTCCTCCTAAAATATAAGGTCAAGCTTAAGATGCGAATTGCATCCCCTAAATCTAGAGAATTCCAATCTCGAAAGCTTAGGCTTTAGAAATATCTAAGAGCGACATGATCCACTTATTTTCGAATTACTAGAAAAGTTATAAAATTATATTAATTCAGTCTTAGACTTATTTTTTTTTTGCCAATTGAGTCATAAACTATTTACATTTATGTCAAATCAATCGATCCGGTCAACTTTGGCCTGAACTTGCTGTTGTGGATGCCGATCGACCTATGTGGCATGCCGGTGCTGATTTGGACAACTTTAAATATTTTTTTTGTTTACTTTACCATGGACTTAGGATCGTGGGCACGGGCAAGGGCCAGGATGGCCTCATCGATAAGAAAAAGAAAAAGAAAATATAAAATATAAAAAAATTCAATATATTTTTAAAATATTATGAAAAATGTTTACGTCGGCTCTGGCCGTACCCCGTAAGGCACGTGATGTCCATGTCAGAAGTTTTCACTTAAAGTTGGCCGAATGAATTGAATTAGCACAAATGCAAAAATGATTAATATTCAATTGGCAAAAAAAAAATATGAATGAATAGGGACAATTGTAATATAATTATGATTTTTTTGATAATTTCCCATATTTTTTTTTACATTTATATATTAAGATTATGATACTCGCAACAATGCCTGTGTTCTTCTCATCTGACGTTGGACTGGACCGATCTTGTCACCCAATTTCGATTCACCCTCGTGAAAAACGTTAGGCCCGACAATCACAAATTCGATGACGTCGTCGTATTTGCAACCGGGAGACGTGTTTTGGCCCCGCGGCTTGAGCGTCCCTTCCGGCTTCGGCTTTGTAAAATCGGCTTCACTTTAGAAACCGGCTTCACTTGAAAGAAATACTTTACGTAGGAAACACGAGGGGTCTAGATCAAAAAGCACGGTGGGGGTGGTTTTTGTTTACCTGGTGAAATTGGGGATGACAGGAAAATTAAGCAAATTAAAGGGGGCCGGGGCGAAAATGAAGATCGTCGAGGGCGATTTCGTCAACTCGGTGAGATCGGGGGTGGATTTAGTGAAAAGCTAGGTGCAAATAGACCTGCCATTACAATGTATAGAAGACTCGATTTAATTTGAGAGCGTATATATTCACATGGCGTGCGCCGTTTACGCTAGCGTATTTTAAATGCTTGTCGCATTGATTTTGATTCGTTGGGTATTGATTATGGATGTCCTTTGGTGTTTACTTGCTAATTAAGGAAACTTAACTTGGAATATTTTTACTCTCAAACTATTAATTGTGCATAACACAAACTAAATTATTTTAACTCTCAATTAAGCCTTAATTGTCACAAACATGAAAATATTGGATTCAACTGCAAAAATAAATAAATAAAAATAAATTCAGAAATGAGAACAAAAATATATTAGAAAGATAGAAATCCTCTAAGGGGTGCATGATTGTCTCTCTGTTTCCTGTTTTTTAGTTTTTTTGTTCTAGGGAATAGTTTTGGAACAGAAATGCGTTTGACAACGCAACGTAGTTTTTTCATTTCCAGGCTGGTTTTTTGGCCGAGAAATAGATTTGGCCGAGATTTGAGAAATAGAAAAAATTGACTTTTTTGTTGTGTTGGAGTAACCCCTTTCTCACCCCCACCCAAACAAAAAAAAAATCCTAGAAAAGAAAAAAAAATGAAAATCTGGAATATTTTATTTCGCCAAAAGAGAAAATCTCCAAGTTGGTCATACGAATCACGAATTTGGCAAAGAAAGACTGAAAAGGAAGAGAGGATGCATGCATGTTCTGAAAATGGTACGACTGGCTGGCCATCAATGAAAAGAAGGCATGGCTCGATGCACGCACTTGCCAAAAGAATTAGATAAAGCTAGGAGAATATGCAACACACATACGTACATAACGAGGGCGAGGCCAGGAATTCTTGAGTTTTATATGAAGGTCGTGCATACCAAAGGGGGGGGGGGGGGGGGGGGGGGATTCTCCAGGCGAATCGACACCTTTCTTATCAAGCCACGTAATCTAATCCTAGTGGGGATGGGAATTGGGGCTTTTGAATAATCCTAGTAGTCCTCTTTGACCGGGCACGAGAGTTTAAAAGAAAAAAATAATGGTTAGGTTCCTGTGATCAATCAATCTTTGGCCTAAGATTGATATGGAGTCCATCGAACTTGGACGAGTCCTTTGTCCTTTCCGCAATTTAGAAATGGAACCCCCGTGCCGGAATTCGGGCCACGAAAGGGATGGCGAAATCGAATCGGATCGGATCCCCGTTTCGTGATTAGTTTATATCGAAGTGGATTTGCCAATGAGTCGCGGAAACATAGTTTTTATGCAAGTGCTCGACAACCGCATCGCGATCTCATATGTCCCCGATTAAGATAATTGCAAATGGGTGCTTAACTTAATGTTCATATATATGATACTTATCGCCCAGCTCATGTCGCGATGAGATACTTAAAATCCTCAACTTTTGTTTCGACTTGTTACCACCTTAACAAAAGTCTGGTGAAAATATAAAATGCATTCAAGCATAGTACTTTTTTTTTAAATCGAAAATCATAGTGCTTTATTAGCTTGAGCTTTTTAGTTGAACTTTATAATATGATATTTAAGTTGTGTTCCCGCAACCTTCATTCTCCAACTACTTATATCACGTTTGTCTATGCCATATGCCTTTTTTTTTTTTTTTCATATGCTCCCTCAATTTCAAGTGGTTATCAAAGTTGGAAATCTTGAGTTCGATTTTTTAGTTCTTTCACCTCACTTACAGGTCATCTCATTATTTCCTAAAATCTTGAGTTCGATTTTAGATAGACGTTTTGCATTGACCGGAGAACATTTTCTTTGACCACGTATTTTCCGCCTCCCATGACTGCGGAGAGTCTTATGTTATTCCTTCTGGTTATGAATGAAAGTAACATGTTTTCCGTCCAAAAAATAAAACACCAAAAATTGGAAAGCGAACAATGGAACGTACGTAAGTGTTTAAACTAAAATATTATTTGGTGTATGAGGTTAAAAAAAAAGCTTGCTAGATACATTCAGCTATCAAAAGGAAAGCTATGGCTTTTGGGTGTTGTTCTTTCAGACCTTCATTTGGTTTTAAATTCATGGAGTCGGTCGTTGGAAAACTGCCGAAAAGATCATGAATGTCCGAGATGTGCGATTGCCTAGAAAGAGAAATTTGCCAGATCCAGCTAAGTCCTGCATGCGTACACATGGCTGCCAAGCCATGGCTAACTTATTGGAGCTTATCTTCACTACACGCATGTGCTCCCTTTCCTATCAACACATGGTTTTTTTCCCCTTAACAGGTTGATGAAATGCAAGTGGACAGATCCATTGAGCATCACCAACCGGAAGAAGAGAGACTGATTGAGTGCCATGCCACTCTTTAATTTACACTTAACACTATTCTTTTCATATTTGCTAATTGCATGTCTTCATTTCTTAAGACCTGCGCGACTATTCAGCTTTACTCGCTTTCAACATCGTGAATACATTCACGGCATAAAATTTCAAACTTGGTAGAGCAAGAAGAAGAAGAAGAAGAAGAAGAAGAAGAAGAAGAAGAAGAAGAAGAAGAAGAAGAAGAAGAGAGACTATGATTGAGTGCCATGCCACTCTTTAATTTACACTTAACACTGTTCTTTTCACTTTTGCAAATTGCATGTCTTCATTTCTTAAGACCTGCGCGACTATTCGTGAATATATTCACGGCATAAAATTTCAAACTTGGTAGAGCAAGAAGAAGAAGAAGAAGAAGAAGAAGAAGAAGAAGAAGAAGAAGAAGAGAGACCATGATTGAGTGCCATGCCACTCTTTAATTTACACTTAACACTGTTCTTTTCACTTTTGCAAATTGCATGTCTTCATTTCTTAAGACCTGCGCGACTATTCAGCTTTACTCGCTTTCAACATCGTGAACACATTCACGGCATAAAATTTCAAACTGGGTAGGGCTTGACGAGAGTCTCGAGGCCCCGAGCGAAAAAAGAAATTAAGAAAAAAAAGATAGGAAAATTAAATTGACCCACTTGCCTTGTCCCAAAGTTGATTTCATGATCACATTCAGCGTGGAAAGTTGGCAATTTGAGCAGATTAAATGTATCATTAAACCGATAAAGGTGCGTCATGGTCCGACCCACATGAGCTGGTAAACCTTAATAAGAGAAAAAAGGAAAGAGAGAGGAGACCATCAACTCGGGTCGTGAGAGTGAGAGAATCTAGGGGATAGGAAAACCCTAATCCTTAAAATTGAGCATGATTGCATCTCCCAATTTCTCAAGTGGCAAAGTTCAAAATTAATTTATGTGGAGAGAGAGAGAGAGAGAGAGAGAGAGAGAGAGAGAGAGAGAGAGAATTTCTCCATTTTTTAAAGAACCACCGGCCATGGAGAATTTGGAATAAAAAATGGTGCAAGTAGACACATGCTCGGAAAGAAAGATATTCGGATGTTTTGTACAATTGAGATTTTCAGGATATCCTAAAAAAAAAAAAAAAAAGCAAACCAAAGTTCGGTCGTGGGCATATCCATTTCTATTGATTCATTATCAGGATAATCGTTTGTGCATGCTCCTCATAGCTACACCTTGTGAGTTAGAGACGATCAAAATTATTCTACATAAGTCGGATACATGTGAAATATCCTGGAATCTGAGGAACGAACTAAAAGATTAAACTCGTGACATGCAACTCTAGAACACATGAGAATGAGCCTTAATCAACTCGATCGACCGCCCCCGAAACACATGTACTAAAGAATTAGGAATCTCTCTACATTGCCTCCTGTGAAGAAAGTGGATGCATTAAGCATTGCTACTAATCCAAATTTGTTAATCATATAGGATTCAATTGTCAATTTATTTAAAGTGATTTTGAGGCCAATTTACATGCCTACATATGCATAATCATTAAATGTCTTCAAAGAGGCTTTAGAAAACATTGCTAAGCGAGCTGGGGCAAGAAGGACTTCAAGACACTTCCATGAAATTTGGAATGTTTTGGTAACATAGAGAATTATGTCTACATCTTCTCTAGGGCTTTTTTCGGTTCTCATAACTTGATAAAAGGGCGTCAGATAATAAATTAGGTATGAAGAAATTCAAGAAACCAACTCGATACATCGAGAATATACGCGATATCTATAACTGGGTATACACCATATCCAATCTATTTCACAATGTCAAGTAAAGCAATATACCATTGGGGACAAATGTAGGTTTTAAATATGTTAATTACAAGGGGAAATAGTAACTATTACGAGTAGTCAAGTTTTTTGTTTTTTTGGGTCGAAAACTAGATGTCAAGTTGACTAATGACTTTTGCATCTTAAGTTTATTTTAATAGACTTACATTTTAATTATAACAAATGCCTTTTCATAGCTACTTATAGATAGAGATGATTATCAAGTAGTCACATATTTCTTTTTGCCCAGAATGTGTAAAATAAAATTTAAAATTAATTGCTAAAATTGTTTAGTTGTTCTTCCCATTAAATTATAGTATAGTATACATGTTGACAATGAAAATGTGTCATTTAATGCTTGGGTATCTTATGTTATCGTGATATATGAACTAATGTAAAGTCAAATGATTTTTTTTTTTTTTTAGGTTTGAACAGAAATGAGAAGTAGAAATTTTTCACTTTTCTATTTTTGGAATTAAAACAGAAATAAGAATTTTTTTCATTGCTTACTCCCTCTCCCTTGCATACCGTAGAAATTTAATGATGTTATCAAGCGAATTTCAATTCTGAGAACATAACTTTTGTGTCGTAGTCAAACATGTTTTTTTTTTCCTGTTTAGAAACTCGTTCAGGAAATAAAAATAGAAAAAAATCTATTTCTGACTAGAAATAGCTCCCGAAAACAGAATGGTTATCATTCGCGTTTTTAATTTCATAAATTTATTTTGATAGCACACATAATAACATAGTTTATTTGATCGCAAATTATGTTAAAGTCGCCTCTATATATATAATGTATTAGGTAAACGGGACCGATGTTCTTACCCCATCTCTACCAAAATCCCCACCTCTCATTTCTTTCGATTGTTTCAACGAATAAGTTATTGTAGGAGTGAAACATTGATATAATTAGGGTTGGGGGCGGGGCACGCCCCATCTCACCAAATTGTTTGGTTCGGGTCGGAGCGGTGGACCCTGCTCCAACCTTTTTTTTCATTTGTGAAAAAACGTGGTTTGGACAATTTTGTCCAGGGATTTCTCATCCATTGCATCCAAACACACCCAGAGGGAGAGGGAGAGAGAGAGAGAGAGAGAGAGAGAGAGAGTAATATTAAACTTGCGATTGCCACCATCCATGCACAGGTACAATGCATCTTACAATGGATTTGTTGGATTTGTACACTTCTTTAAGCAAATGCATTGCATGTGTCTCTTCATTCTCTCTCCTCTCTCTCCCTCCCCCCTCCCCCAATTTCAAAGCTTCCTTCCCCCACCGGGGCCACCACCATGAATAAAAAGCTCCCATCTTTACGTATACCCAGACCTCTCATCATTCTCCTCTTCGCCTTCCCTCTCCCTTCCTCCTCTCCCCCATCTTCTTTTTGCCCTATCTGATAGGGTTTCTCGCCTCCCCCTCCTCCCCCAACTCTCATGCATTCTTGCCCGCACGCTCTCCAAATCGCCCTGACCTTCTTGATCGTCTCGGGATCTGCCTTTTTCGCTCTCTCTCGAGGGTTTTTGGGTCGCGATCGGTTCGGAGTCCGCCTCCCGGAGTTCTCGGTGCCGTTCCCATGTCAGAGGTCCTCGGTTTTGCTGGTAAGACCCCAAAGCTCTGCCCGTGGAATTAGTTCCTTGCTTCGTTGTTTGAGCTCGGTCTCTCGCTAGTGTTTGTCGGTTGCTAAAAATCCGCTTGTTTTTAGGTTACTTAGGTGGTACTTGTCCTAGGTAGTGGCTCAATTTAGCTTTTTTCAGGGGGACGGAGTTGCTTAGAAATAAATTTATGGAATTTGGAGGAACTTGGCTTGATTTGGGTCTCATAATAGACTGATCTAGTTGGAGTTGCTTTTACTTTATGGTGATTTCTGCGGTAAGCTGAATTGGTTCTGTTAATGATAAGCTAATTGATATTAGGATAAACTAATTGCATGTTTGGTATTGGGGAGGTTTTAGGGGTTCATCTGTTTTGTAGGATTTTTGTCTTTCCCTTTAGCTTAATTTGGAAGGTCATTCACAGTTATTATCTTATGTGTATGGTGATTTCAATTTTTTCTTTTTGATAATTCAAAGATACTTGAAAATTTGAACCTTGATCCGGTACAACACTTAAAAAGTATTTTAGGTAAGCTTGAGTAAAATTATTTGAAGTAAGTGAAAAGCATATGCGAACCGTGGATCTTTTAATTTGAAGGTCACACAGCAGTGGGCGAATTTGTAACCTGAACATGTTCATATCTTTTTTTCCTCAGGAGGTGATGATTTTTACTCTGGGGCGTCAATATACCCAAGCCCAAAGGAAGCCAGCTTATTTTTGTCCCTTGGTAACCATGTGGACGTGTATTTTCCTCCTCGCAAGAGGTCCCGCATCAGTGCTCCATTTGTTTTCAGTGAGGACCTATTCGAGCAGAAAAGGCAGGATACAATCGAAGTTCTTCCAGATGAGTGTCTCTTTGAGATATTCAGAAGGTTGCCAGGAGGCCAGGAGAGGAGTGCCTGCGCTTGTGTATCCAAGCGCTGGCTCACGCTTTTAAGCAACATATGCCCCAATGAACGCAGCTGTGGTAAATCACAGAACAATTTGGCGCCTACTAGAGAGGAAGTGATTTCTGAGGACGATGGATTTCTCTCTAGGAGCTTGGAAGGGAAAAAGGCTACTGATATTCGTCTTGCTGCCATAGCTGTGGGAACAGCTGATCGTGGGGGATTGGGCAAACTTTCAATCAGGGGAAGCAAGTCGTCCCGAGTGACAAACATTGGTCTTGGGGCAATAGCAAATGGTTGCCCTTCCCTTAAGGCCCTGTCCCTTTGGCACTTACCTTCTGTCGGAGATGAAGGTTTGCTCGAGGTTGCGAATGGTTGTCACCAGCTTGAGAAGCTAGATCTTTGCCAGTGTCCCAAAATTACCGACAAACTGTTGGTTGCCATTGCTAAGAACTGCCCTAATTTGACCGATATCTCAATAGAGTCCTGTTCTGGCATTGGAAATGAAGGTTTGGCAGCTGTTGGACAGTTCTGCCAGAATCTGAAGTCCATTTCGATAAAAAATTGCCCCAGTGTTGGAGATCAGGGCATTGTTGGTCTTATTTCTAGGGCTGGTAGTGCCTTGGCAAAGGTCAAATTGCAGACATTACACATAACTGATGTATCTCTTGCGGTCATTGGGCACTATGCCACGGCTGTTACTGATTTAACCCTTACCAGCCTCCATAATGTCACTGAGAGAGGGTTTTGGGTCATGGGCAATGGTCATGGTTTGCAAAGGTTGAGGTCTTTGATAGTCACTGCTTGTCGGGGTGCTACTGATTTGGGACTTGAATCTCTGGGGAAAGGTTGCCCTAATCTTAAGCAGCTATATATCCGTTCATCTGCATTCCTATCCGATGGTGGCCTTGTTTCTCTCATTAAGTCAGCGAGGTCACTTGAGAGCCTGCAATTGGAGGAGTGCCACAGGATTACCCTGTCTGGACTATTTAGTCTTGTTGCTGATTGTGGGGATAAACTAAAATCCATTGCTTTGACAAACTGCTGGGGATTTAAGGAGTTTGATTTTAGTTCACCTCAAGTGTCTTCTTGCAAGTCCCTGCGCTCATTGTCTGTTCGCAACTGCCCAGGCTTTGTTGATGCATGCTTGGTGGCCCTTGGGAAGATTTGCCCACATCTGCAGCAAGTAGAATTGAGTGGGCTTACAGGAATAACGGCTGATGGGCTTTTACAAGTGCTTGAATGCTGTGAAGCTGGTCTGGTGAAGGTTAACCTCAGTGGATGCATCAACGTGACAGATCAAGTGGTTTCAGCAATGGCTAAGTTGCACGGTAGAACCCTTGAGGCGCTAATTCTGGATGGTTGTACAAAAATTGGTGATCTGGGCTTGCTGGCTATTGCAGAAAATTGCCAACTGCTATCTGATCTCGATGTCTCGAAATGTGCAATTTCGGATTTTGGATTGATGGCATTGGCTTGTTCTAGTCAACTGAATTTGCAAGTCCTTTCTGTTTCTGGTTGCTCTTTGGTGTCAGACAAGTGCTTGCCTGCTCTTAAGAAAGTGGGTCACTCCCTTTTAGGTTTAAATCTCCAACATTGCACTGCAATCAGCACTCGTTCGATCAACTTGCTTTTGGAAGAGCTTTGGCGGTGTGATATTCTCGCTTGATTGGGACCGGATGAAAATTGCAGTTGCGATTGGATTTTTTTATTAAGAAGACTTAGAATTCAGCTTGGCATATGTGGACAGCTACAGTTTGTGTTAGTTTTTGGGTCCAGAATCCAGCGGATATGGGTGGTGAAGTAATCCAGTGCTTGGTCCTTTTTTCAGGGAATATGGCCTTCTTTTTGGCAGGTTTCTGAATTGGGAATCTGTTCTTAGTAGTTTTGCCTACCCAAGACAGACAATGGGAGCGTTTATGGCCAGATTTTCCTGAGAATGTCCCGACCATGCTCTGGTTCAGTTCATCATCAATTTCTAAAGAGTTTTTATGATGCCTGGGTTGGTATCTGCTGTTTTAGCTCGGCATCATGCTGGTCAACTATGCTGCTCACGATCGGCTTTTCCCCGCTTCTGGATCCTTGCACTTGCAGGAATATTTCGGTTCTGACAGGTCTTTCTTGTTCCAGATCCTTGTATGTTGGTGGGTCATTCTTCAGAGTTTTGGTGATGGTCGCAGTTGCTTTTCACACTTTTACAATGCCTCGTCTTCTAGGGCTTAGGCCATGGCAGCTGCTCACGCAGTCTGCCGTCACAACCTTCTTGATGTGAGGTTGTTTTTTCTAACCGAGTCTTGGTTTTACGGGCATTGGTGTGTGGATAGCTTCTCCAATCGTTTCACCGTGCGTCATTGGGATCTCCCCCTGACAGAATGTTGGTGTTACCGTTTGTCATGTGAAATAAAAGCATTTTGTTTGTCCATGTTCTCATGATGTTCAGTTATTTTGCCTGTGAATGGGATGTTTGCTTGTTCATTCATGGCCGTGGTCCTTGTGCTTCTTCCCTAGTTGATTCAAAGTAAATCCAAAATGATCGAGGATACCAAAAGGAGTTCGAATGTAGATATAGAACTTGACTGTTAAGAGAGTGCATCTTTCCAGTTCATTGTAAGTAGTTTTTGTTGCGGTGGCTTTTAGAAGTGAGGCTGCGGCGATAACAACAATCAAGTGGTTTTTTCACTGCTCGTAAGCGGTTGACGATAAGGATCAGTCTCATGCCTTATCGTCATTCTTATGCTTTATCGTCGTTCGTCTTGACTTAAGATAGAAGTGCTACGAGATTCAGAAGGTCGATTCAAGATGGTCCCAAGATGTCAAAAGGATGTTGCATAACTACCAGTTCATGAGCACTTGCATAGAACAGTTTCGAAGGATGGTCTGAATTTCTGACAAAGATCGCAGAGACAGAGAGTTGAACTGTCTCTTTTACCCGGAAACATAAGCACATTACTATAATCTCATCAGAACTGGCCTTAATATCCTTTAGTCACAAATGCTATCTGATTAATAAACTCTAAACACAAAAGGAAGAAATTTTAGAGAGGTGGAGATTGGCCAATTCCTCGTGCAGAAATTTGTTAAAATGCCACAAAAAGGAAGAAATTTTACGGAGGTGGAGATCGGCCAATTCCTGATACAGAAATCTGTCCAAATGCCATACTATTTTTCTGCCATTTTATAAAAATGAAGACACGGTCTATGGGGTACAGAGTGAAATCGCCAATACCGGTATGGAGAATGTCAGGGCGCTGTTGCCGCCGTTGGCGACACACCGAGCTAGCAATGCCACAACTAGGCGGAGGCAGGAAGCCACGGGTCTAACGTGATCGGTACCGTGCGTCTTGAGCCCCATTTCATAAGCTTCTCTCCCGCTCCCTTGTGCAATTTGGTGTCGCGTTAATACCTCAAGCGATGTCTCAAAAAGATTCGTTCTGCCCATGAATTTGTTTATTTTTGGATATCGTTCATTATCAACAAAACGATTTATTTGTTTTTAGTTCACCATATCACGGAAGATGAAGATTACATTCTGATTTTTCTAATATTTAGTGTATCTCTAGGATTTACTTTTTATTAGAATATTTTTTAGTATCTTCTGTAATTAAGTAGAGATATTCGGTAGACCTTTCTTTTCCTTTTTCTATTAAGCGACATGTTGTATAAGTGTTGGTTTTCTACGTTGAACAATACAAGAGAATGAAGCAAATTACGCTTCTCACATGGTATCAGAGCCAAAGAGCCTAAACATACCAAACCCGCATCGTTTACGATATGGCTACAGAAGAGTCTACAAAGAGAGTGATTGACCCTTCTTCACCATACTATCTCCACGCCTCAGACAATCCTGGAAGCGTACTTGTGTCATGAGTGCTGACCCGGGATAACTATGCAACATGGTCAAAGGCGACGAGACGCGCATTGTGGGCGAAAAACAAACTCAGATTTATTGATGGATCGCTAAAGAAGCCGAATTCATCAGCGCCATAATTTAATGCCTGGGACATTTGTAATTCCATGATAATTTCATGGATTTTCAATTCACTCGACAAGAATTTACAGGGAAGCGTGGCATATGCAGAAGAAGCAAAGGTAACGTGGGACGAGTTGAAGGAGATATTGAAGGAGATATTTGCTCAAGGTAACGGACCTCGCATACACGAGATCAAAACTGAGATTGGGCTCCAACGACAAGGAGGACTCTTAGTTGTGGAATATTATACCAAACAGAAGGTATTATGGGATGAGCTCGATGACTATGATGACATCCTAGAATGTACCTATGCTACAGCCACGATGCACGCAAAGAAGAAGGAGGTGGAGAAGATCCATCAGTTTCTTATGGGCCTTAATGCGGAGACCTATGGGAATGGCCGCTCTCAAATTCTCAATCTCGAGCCATTCCCATCCCTCGGTAAGGTTTATTCTATGATCACACAGGAGGAACGTCAACGATCAATTGTCCGAGGGAGGGAAGAGAAGATCGAGGGTGCTGCTTTCTCGGTTGGAAGAGTAGGCCCAAAGAAAGTACCATTCGGAAAACCGAAATGTGACCACTATGGGAAGGTTGGGCACGAGAAGAGTCGTTGCTGGGAGTTGATTGGATATCCTCCAAATTGGGAGCCAAGACGAGATGGAAAAGGACGCAAAGGAAATACTTATGCGGCAGTACATTCTGCACAGGCTAGCAGTTCCGATGCTATTGCAAATAATTATCGAGGAGATTCGAAGGGGATTCAAACAAAAACAACAATTAGCAACGATCAATATCAGCATTTGGTCAGTTTGCTCGCGGCGATGAAACCGCCTACTTTGAATGATCAACTTACCGGTAAGACCTATTGGCCCAATGATGTTTCCACAAATTGGATTATCGATAGTGGTGCCTATGAACATATGACAGGGCAGCTTTTCCTTCTAAATCGATCGAGAAATATCACGGATGGGTATCCTATACGAACTCCTGACGGAAAAGTTACTCACGCCATCAAGAGAGGCGATGTTTATTTAAGCCCTGATTTTATTTTGCGCGATGTTCTATATGTCCCAAATTTTAAATGCAATCTCATTTCTGTCGAAAAATTGAGTTCAGATATGAATTACTCAGTAACGTTCTTCTCTTCTCAATGTGACATACATGACCTACCCTCGAAGAGATCGATTGGAGTGGGTAATCTTCGAGAAGGGGTTTATTATCTTGGATGTATGGGCACTCATTCAGCTTTTCCAACAGTCAAGGAACAGAATATTGACATCTGGCATCAAAGGGGGCACCCATCACGGCAAGCTTTGAATTTGATCACTGGTATTAAAATAAATAACGGAAAGGTTGATTTGTGTGATGTATGTTGTCGTGCAAAACAAACTCGTTCCTCATTTCCTTTAAGTGATAATAAAGCCGGTGGATGTTTTTGATTTATTGCATTGTGATATTTGGGGGCCATATCAAACAGGATCTCTCTCCGGTGCACATTATTTTTTAACTATTGTTGATGATTATAGTAAGGCAGTATGGGTATATTTGATGAAGGAAAAATCAGAGACATACAGAGTGTTTGCTGATTTTTATCATATGATAAAAATCCAATTTGGTCGAGTAGTTAAAATGGTGCGGAGTGACAATGGCTGTGAATTTATTTCTAATTCTATGAAAGATTTTTTTTTTCAAAAAATGGAGTTATGCATCAGACATCATGTACCTACACGTCGCAACAAAATGTGAGAGTTGAAAGAAAGCACAGACACATCCTCAATGTAGCACGGGCACTACATTTTCAAGCGAATTTACCAATTCGTTTTTTGGGGTGGGGTGAATGCATATTAACTGCTGCTTACTTAATCAATTATACCCCAACTACGTTATTATTTGGAAAAACTCCTTTTGAACTTTTGTCTGGGAAACCTCCAGATTATAGTCATTTGCGAGTTTTCGGTGCATTGTGCTATGCTCACAAGCCATTAAAGGGCAGAGATAAATTTGAAGAAAGGGCAAGAAAATGTGTATTTTTGGGATATCCATACGGCACGAAGGGTTGGAAGGTTTTTGATTTGGAAAAAGAAGAATTACTAGTATCTCGTGACGTTATTTTTTATGAAGAGAATTTCCCGTTTTCTCATAAACCTGTGAATGAGGAACAAGAATCTCTTCCTCTTTTCACACAAACTCACGTAGTAGATCCTATTGATGAGGAGTGGAATCAGCCACAGGGGGAGGAAGAAAAGGTTCCTAGCCAAGCTTTTGAAGAAATTGGGCAGACGATGATGCAAGATTGTGACAATGCAGTCCAAGTTGAAGAGCAACCAAACAAGTTGCTAGATGACCAGATTTCAATCCTAATTCGCCCTACACGATAGAAAATACAGTCAGCTCATCTGCGAGATTATGTGTGCCATACGGTCCAAACGAAGACCCCAACTCCTCAGCCCACTCCATCGAAATCTTCAGGTACATTCTATCCTATCGAGAGGTTTATTTCTTATGAACAATTTACTGAGCCTCACATCGCTTTTTTAGCTGCTGTTGATTCTGATATTGAGCCTGGGAATTATATTGAAGGCATTAAAAATCCTTTGTGGAGAGAAGCGATGGCTGCATAAATTAAAGCATTAGAAGAAAATAAGACTTGGACTTTAGCAACTTTACCGGAAGGTAAGAAACCCATAGGATGCAAATGGGTTTACAAAATCAAGCGCCAAGCTGATGGCAGTATTGAGCGATATAAAGCTCATTTTGTAGCAAAGGGATTCACCCAGATAGAGGGCGTGGACTTCCATGAAACCTTCGCGCCAGTGGGTAAATTAGTCACTGTACGTTGTCTTCTTGTAGTTGCATTGGCTCGCAATTGGGAGTTACATCAGATGGACGTCAACAATGCGTTTCTCCATGGCGACTTGGATGAGGAATTTTATATGAAACTTCCACCAGGGTTCACGACATGGGGCTTAGATCGCGTATGTCGATTACAAAAATCCTTATATGGTCTTCGACAGGCATCTCGAAACTGGTTTTCAAAATTCTCTAATGCATTGAAGATTATGGTTTTACTCAATCATTAGCAGATTATTCGTTATTCACATATTCTCATGGCGACACTTTTCTTGCTGTGCTAGTATATGTTGATGATCTTATCTTGGCAGGAAATAATTCAATACAGTGTGCAGCGCTGAAACGGTACCTTGATGAGTGTTTCCATATCAAGGACCTTGGCCAATTAAAATATTTTTTGGGAATTGAAGTAACACGGGCGACTTCGGGGTTATTTTTGTGTCAGAGGAAGTATGTACTTGACATACTATCAAAGTGCGGCATGCTAGCAGCTAAACCAACGTCTACCCCGATGGAGCAATCACACCAGTTGGCTATAGCTAATGGACCTACCTTGACAGATCCTAGTCGCTATCGATGATTAGTGGGACGCCTACTTTATCTCACTATCACTCGGCCTGAATTATGTTATTTTGTCCACGTACTTTCCCAGTTCATGCATGAACCGAAGGAGCAGCACTGGGAAGTAGCTACGCGAGTTCTACGATATCTTAAGTGAAAACCGAGACAAGGGATTCTATTATCAGTTCCAAATTCACTTCATTTGACTGCCTTTTGTGACTCTGATTGGGCAAGTTGCCCGATCACTCGGCGATCAGTTAGTGGATAATTTGTCATGCTCGGTGGTTGTCCTTTATCTTGGCGAACTAAGAAGCAGACCACGGTTTCTCGGTCCTCTGCTGAAGCTGAATATCGCTCTGTGGAAATTGCAACCAGTGAATTGATTTGGTTACGCACTTTACTTGTCTCCCTTGGAGTATTGCATGACAAATCGATGAATCTTTTTTGTGACAACCAAGCAGCTTTACACATTGCGGCAAACCCGGTGTTTCACGAACGAACAAAGTACATCGAGATTGATTGTCACTTTGTTCGTGAATATATACAGTCAGGCGGTATTAGAACAAAGTACGTACCCACTGGACTTCAATTGGCAGACATTTTTATGAAGGCATTGAGTCGAAATCAATTTGAATTTCTTGTCAGCAAGCTGGGCATTCGTGACCTCCATGCGCCACCTTGAGGAGGAGTATTACGGAAGATGAATATTACATTCTTTACGGAAGATGAAGATTGCATTCTGATTTTTCTAATATTTAGTGTATCTCTAGGATTTACTTTTTATTAGAATATTTTTCTAGTATCTTCTGTAATTAAGTAGAGATATTCGGTAGACCTTTCTTTTCCTTTTTCTGTTAAGCGACATGTTGTATAAGTGTTGGTTTTCTATGTTGAACAATACAAGAAAATGAAGCAAATTAAGCTTCTCACACACCATGTTTCTTCGACTGAAATTGACGTATGGGTCATTGTGAGAATAATTTCTATTTTGAGCCACAAAAGATAAATAGTTAATTGAAATTTAGTATGGGGTCCTCCCACTATTTTAAGAATTTGTGTCTCACAACATATTGTTATTCTCACGGTGACTAAAAAATTATTATGCTAGCAAAGTCCATATTAAAATTATAGCTTTTGTACCATAGATTTTAGTATTACTAAATCTTTTACTTTTGCAATTTTTAAATTGCCAAAGTTGGAAAACTTACACGAAACGGTAAATCTACAAAGCGTACAGATGTGAGAGATTCGTGGTAAACTGCTAATAAATATGTACCAACACATAAAAGGGGGAAAAAACATATGACAGAAAGCCTAAAGAAATCTGCTTTGTTCACTGGGTAAATCAGATAGGACAAATTGTTGTTAATCTTATTTATTACCATCATATATCTTAATTAGTATTCACAAGGAATCGACCATTCGAATATTGTGGGAGGAAAGGAACTAAGCCAGGTCACCCCCAACGAAAATATGCAAGCCACGATTTCATTTGTTTCATGAAAAATGAATAATTCGAAAAAAAAAATTCTTTCTAAAATCGATTGCCGATATCATTTACAAAGATGCACGAAGAAAAAAAATAATTTCATCGTTCTGAAAATATTTTAAAAGAAATAGTCATTGATAACGATTTTTTTTTTCATTGACTAATTTTTCCAAGCGACAAAAGCGATCATTTTCAGAAAAAATATTTTCTCGATTCATTCATTTTTCGCGAAGCATGAGCGAATATATTGGCTCGGCACCAAGATTTTCCTTAAGAATGTGATATTAAATATATAGGAAGAGTCATTTCTTTCAACAATTATACAAAAAAAAAAAAATCACATGCATTGAGGTCGTGACTCGTGGGAGACAAAATGGCTGTGGTGGTCAAAACACGTACAAAACTGGCTGACAAATATCAGCAGAAGATGGATTGGACGTCAAGAAAGGAGAGGCCCATCTTGTTTGAATTCAATCCGAAAAGGACAAGGAGGGCTATGTCTACTGTCTAGTCGCGTTTCACTTCTCATCACTGACTTTCATCGCTGTAAAATGTAATAGCTGTCGAAATATAGCAAGAGACATGAAATATATTCCTTATCTTGTGTCCATTTCTTTCCCGAAAATTTGACAATCCATAAAAAAAAACGTATTCTATTTTTTTTATTGTTCTTAACACTGGCATGATGTAATGTAAATGAGGAACATCACTATGATTAAAGAAATTTGCATCTTATAAAACATTTTAGGGAAAAGACAAATTCTTGAAAATTCCAGTTATTTTGGAGAAATGGTTCGGTACAAACATTATAACTTAGGCTGCGCATGGTAACCATTATGTTCCAGAAAGCTGATTATGATTAAAATGACTTTTCCTGATTCTGTTCTTGGATGAGTTTTAGAGAATCAGAACGCGTATGATAACTGCCCAAAATTTCTGTTTCTGGAATAGAAACGCGTCTGATAACTATAGAAAGTTCTTATTTCGAAAAGCTGTTTCTCTTCCTTTTTTTTTTTTTTTTCATTTAAGTCAAATAACTATGTAGTTACTTTGTAAAATTTCATCCAAAATTGAAGACTAATTTTCAGTGCACAATAAACTAATTTAAAATATATTATTTTTTTAGTATGTCATAAATGAAACACAAATTTTAATATATGATGTTTGAAGTTCGATTGAAGCATGAGATAGTTCCTATATTAAGAACTCATTTTTTTTTTCTTTAAATGTTGCCTTATCCAAAATACATACAAACATAGCAGCCAAATAATCAAATTATCCACTGATAAAAAAAATCAAATTATCCTCCTTGATACAAAATACAAGTCATTCACTATCATTTTGCAGCTTCTGTCCTAAATTCAAGTGAGTGTTTGACTCCAACTTCACATGCAGATAGTCACATTTTGTGACGCACGGCTACAAATATATATGTTATCATTCACATGTTGGATACCCTCATCTTCTGAGATATTTTTTACAAAAGAGTTTAAATGTGAAATCCAGGAAATTTACGCCCAAATTTCTAAAAATGAGGTCAAACTAGCCTAATCTAATATTCTTCTATTTTTAGGAACTTTCTAATTTTTTTGTGATTTTTTAAAAAATTTCAAATTTTTTTCGATTTTTATTTTTATTTTTATTAGGTTGAGGGAAAAGTGACGAGAGAACTGAAAGGGAAAAGTGAGAGATGTGAGACTTCATTCTGTTTTGTAATTCTCAAAAGTGATTCTTTTTTCCAGAATAATTTTTTTTTCTAGATTTTACTCTAAAACTGATTATGGGAACAAAATCAGAATCAAAATTATCTACGTTACCAAACATGGTTTTCATCCTTTTTTGTTCCCAGAATCAGAATCAGAGAATCAAAATGGTTACCATGCAGACCCATAAATCCAGTTACTTAGAGATCCACTAAGCATCCTACAAATCTCACGAAATGATTAAATTAAGACATTTGACCTATGCAAGTGACCCTGATCCAGAATAACATGCATGCAATTTGCTGATTTGGACGAATAACTTGCAGTTCCCAACATAGAAATTCCGGATACCCAAACACAAATGTGCCTACCTTAGAGGGTTGCCGATAGTTCTTTCGATTAGATAAAACTTTCCATGACATAGCATGGTGTAGTATATAGTTCATCCTTATTTCAAGCACACCTTCATTCTAATCCTTGTGTAAAATTTTGAGATTGAAAACTGTTCTCCATTCACTTTATGTTCAGTTGAAAAGCTTTTACATCCCCTCCTGATAGAAGTTAAAACAAGGAAGGTTCCTTTTTAGCTGATGGAAACCAGTGCCTGGACTGTAGTATCTTGAAATGAAGGAAACATGTGATATTTTCACCTTCTCTCTGACTTTGCTTTGACTCCTTTCTTGCCATGCAAAGAAAAATTTCGGTTGACCAGTCATGGAGTCATTTCCATGGCTGCTGTACACTGAGGAAGGCAATAAATAACTGAGTCAGCAACTTCAGCAACAGATGTGTCCACTGTGATGGGAACAGTGACCAACTTTGTCCCTGATCTACCCTTCAACCATTCAATTCATTTGTCCAATTTTCCATCCACCAAAAAAAAAAACCATCCTTGTCAACAGTAGTTTTTTATGTTAACTCAAGCAGCGACTTCATTAACATTATTGTCCCCTTCCAACAAGCAAAGTTGCAGAGAGAAGGGAAGTATCTGGTGGGTGTCCATCAAAGTGTCTCTGAGTGATGGCTTCATCAAGTAACCTCCAATACAACCAAAGTGGGCTAAAAGCCACTGTACTCCTTGCTTGTCTCCTGCTCTGTCTCTCTCCCATAACAGGTAAAAAAACATCAAACTTTTTGCTCATGATGATGTCCCAAACGAAAGCATGCCCATCAAGTGAAGCACGTCACTCTCTTTTGTGTGAAAATGGAAGTAGAGCCAGAAAACAAGGATTCCCCAACAGTGAAGAATCCTAGTACCTGGCAGTTGAAGTCATCGTCCAACTTTTTGTTATCTTGTCTCTTTCCCTAGATTATTGCTCATGATCTTGCTTTGGCATGACTTATTTTTTGCTGCGTGGTGGGACAAGGGACTGAAGTCTTGGAGATCAGAAGAGGGATGGTGGGTTCAAGGCCACCGATATGTGTCAACAGGTGCCTGAGTTGCAGGCCATGCATGGCCACCCTGGTGATTCACTCTCCTACTGTAGGAGGTGGAGGAGCAGAAGATGATGGGACTTCAAACCAAGAGCGCAGTGATGGCTACTACCTCCTCACTTGGAAGTGCAAATGTGGCAACAAGCTTTTTCAACCTTGATTGAGATAAATCAAAACTCCCTTGTAATTTTCCTCATGTACTAAGTTGAATGACATCCAATTCATATGGATGTTCATCAATTTCACTTGTATAGAATCTAGCTAAAGAGCATCCAGGTTCTATCTGCTCTTTCCTGCAACAGCAGTGATGGATGTGATCTGGTTCTTTTTTGAGGGAAGACTTGTGGTCTCACATGGCTGTCTCTTTTTTGTTTTGAGTTCTGGGTCATTCTTCCTTCTTAGCTTTTGGTTTTTGTTATTTTTTTTTTTGCCTCATTTGCTAATTTATTACTTTGGGGGTTTAAGTTTGCTTGTTCTTGTGGAAAGATGAGTTCTTGCAAGCATTTTACTGGAGTTACCTTACGGAAGAATTCTGAGGCTTCAGCATGGAGAAGTTTATTACTTCCACTGGAGTCTTATGCCTGTTCCAAACTTGACACTGTTAGCTGCAGAGTAGATGACAGTGACTTCATAGCTACTAGTGGAGATGATGACCATAATCATAAATAGCAGAGGTCATCTGATCATTTTTAACCTAAAAAAGAAAAAAATAAGTGTCTATCTTTGGTTTAGAGGACCAGGCAAGGACTCAGAAGATCACAATTCATTTTTACGCCCCTCCTCTTCGGAATTTACTTCAACAATGACTTGAGTAGTACCAAAGATAGAGTAACTGTACAATGAAATGTCATCTCCCACAAGATCAAGTTTTCCCTTTCCTGTGCTCTTTGATTGTATTGGTGGCATTTTTTTTCCAGATGTAAGATGACTCGTTCTTCTTGTGAGGCCGATATGGAGTTTCCTTCACCGTGACATGGCATCTAAAACTAACATTTTTCCCTCCTCCGGTCGTAAACTCATGGGAAATTTTTAAATAATGGCATGAAGTGTCATTATTTTCTTAAATAAGGACTTAAAGTGAATTTTATTTTAAATTAGAATCTAAAGTGACCATGTAAGTTTCAAATAAGGACCTCTCTCATCGGCTGCTTCGAGGGTGACCTCACCTAGTGTTGACACCTAATTTTGTCAGCCTTGTACTTTATTTTTTTCTCCGCAAATTGGAATAAATCGGTTCGTGTAAATACACTCACTCTATTTTTTTTAAAAGAAAAAGAAAAAAAAGCGGCACAAATGATGTCGGATTGAATCACTGAGCGAGACAAAGGCGAAAAATAAAAGATGACGCCACAAAAAAAGAGACATCCACACTAGGAATTTGCAAATAGTGAATATTTGAGAATATCTGCAAGCAAAGAATATCATCTACAACAGAGAATATGTGAGAATTTCGGAGATGTTATCTACACCATGTTATAATATCTATAGCAGAGATTTTTGGATACGATACGGATATGATATTTGCAGCAGAGGATAATATACGCAGCAGAGGGCAATATTCGTGACAGAATTTGCAAGCGCAAATTGAAATTGATAAATACGCTTGTAGAAAAAGTAAACATTCACACAAAGACACAAGATTAATGAGGTTCGTCGATGTGCCTACGTCCTCGGACAAAAAATTCTCAGTCTTTTTTTTTTTGTTATATTGAACCATCCGCTATTGTTCCTCCATATATACAAGAAAAGCTTCAACAAACAGAAACAGAAAAAGAAGATAACGAGAATGAAGGAAAGTATTCCAGAATTATAGGGATACAATATAACCAAATCTCCTTTTCAATATTCAAATCTCCTTTCCTATAGATAGGAGAGAAAATCACGCCAATACTCCCCTCGAGTTGGGCTGAAGACCTTGTCGGAGGTCAACTTGCTTATCATTTCTTGAAAAACTCCCTTGGATAATGCTTTAGTAAAAACGTCGGCCAGTTGACCATTCCTTCGAATGTATGGGGTCTCAATTATTTTGTCTTGCATCTTTTTTCTCACAAAGTGGCAGCTCACCTCTATATGTTTGGTCTTCTCATGAAACAATGGATTTGAAGCTATATGAGTTGTAGCTTGATTGTCACATAATAGCTTTGTAGGTTTGGTCATGCTTTTGCATCCCAACTCCTGAAGTAGTAGTCTCAGCCACACAATTTCGCTAGTAGTAGTCGCCATGGCCCGACATTCTGTCTCTGCACTCGAATGAGCAACTACCGTTTGTTTTTTACTTTTCCAAGTGACAATGTTTCCTCTCACAAAAGTACATAACCTTGTAGTAGATTTTTTGTCTGCAGGGCTCCCAGCCCAATTTGCATCAGTGTAGCCAACAAGTTCTATGTGACTATTGTTTTTCATTAGTATTCCCTTATCAGGCATGGCCTTCAAATACTGTAGCAAATGATGTATTAGCTCCATATTCCCTCAAGATGATTTCTGCATAAATTGACTCACATAACTAATAGTCTATGCTATATCAAGTCTAGTGATGGTAAGATAAATCAGTCGTCCAACAAGCCGCTGAAATTGCCCAATGTCATGTAATGAAGTGTCGTCTGAAATGAACTTATTGTTTTACTCCATAGGGATGGTGGCCAGTCTAACTCCCAACTTCTCAGTCTCCTTCAGCAAATCCATAACGTACTTTCTCTAAGATAAAAATAATCCTTTGTGGGATCTTGCGACCTTAATACCTAAAAGATACCTCAATCTGCCAAGATCTTTGATATCAAATTCCTTACTCAAATGCTGCTTAAGTGCTTCGATTTCAGGTTGATTGCTGCATATAATCACAATATCATCAACATAAACAAGAACAATGACTATACCTTTGTCATTAGTCTTGGTGAACATTGAAGAGTTTGCTGCCCCTCTTTTGAATCCAACCTTGATGAGCGTAGAACTCAGTTTACCATATCAAGCTCCAGGTGATTGCTTAAGACCATATATGACTTTCTTCAACCTGCAGACAATTCCATCTTTATTTCGCAAAGGGTGACCAGGAGGAAGATCCATATAAACCTCCTCTTCCAGATCTCCATGAAGAAATGCGTTTTTCACATCCATTTGGAATAAGGGCCATTCACAATTAACAGCTACAAACATAAGAACACGCACAGTGTTCATTTTAACTACATGTGCAAAAGTTTCTTTGTAATCTATACCATACGTTTGAGTGTAGCCTTTTGCAATCAACCTCGCTTTATACCTTTCGACTGATCCGTTACTATTGTACTTGATATTATAGATCCATCGGCAACCGCCTTCTTCTCTCTTGGAAGATGTACTAGTTCCCAAGTATGATTTCGATCTAAAGCCTGAAGTTCATCCTTCATTGCATCAACCCAGACGGCTTTTTTCTTTACTTTCTCATAGTTGTAAGGTTCATGTTGTTCTTTAATAGTAGACAAGAAACTCAAAAAATTGTGAGAGATTTTGTCATAGCCAACAAATTCTTGAATAGGATGTTGAGCAAAATAATAAGCAGTAAAATCCCAGAGACGAGTAGAGGGTCTAGTGACACGAGATGTCTTTCGTAATGAGATTGCATCCGCTGCTCTTTCATTTGTCAGCTCCTCGGTTGCAATTCTAGGTTTAGCTTGTGGAACAACAGTTGCCTCAATCTCTCGATCCATTTCTGAATTTTCTTGAACTGTAGATCCATGACCCGTTGCACAGCTCTCATTGTTGGCTTCGATGCCCCCGTTACTGACTTCGACTTCATTTACCCCATTAACATCCATGGGAATAGGAGCAAATTCATAGGAAAACTTCCTATGATAATCTGCGCACTCCCCTTGAATGCGGTTCTTGTCAGGAAAAAAAAAAAAACGTATGAGTTTCATCAAATACAACATCCCGAGAAATATGGACACGCCTTGTGCAAGGGTCATATGATTTGTAACCTTTCTTGATGAATAACCAACAAACACACATTTTCAGGTACGAGGATCTAACTTCCCACCAGCTTGAGAGTGAACATAGCAGACACAACAAAAAATCCTTAAGTGAGATATATCGAATTTTCGCCCTTATAACACTTCCACAGGAGTTATATATCCTAACACTCGACTAGGGAGTCTATTAATCAAATAACAGCTAGTAAGAATATCATCTGCCCAATAAGATCTAGACATTTTTTTGGAGAATAACAAGGCCTGAGTGACCTCGAGAAGGTGACAATTTTTCCTTTCAGCTACCCATTCTGTTGTGGAATACCCATACATGATGTCTCGTGAGTAATACCTTTGCTTCGTACAAACAACTGAAAAATCTGATTAGTATATTTGGTACCATTATCGATACGAAGAACCTTCACCAAAGTATTAAATTGATTAGTCACCATATTGCAAAAATCCCGAAAAATTGCAAATACTTCACTTTTTTACTTAAGAAGATAAAGCCAGGTAGCTCTCAATTTATCATCAATAAACGTGACAAAATACCGAAAACCTTCTCTAGAATCAATAGGAGAATATCCTTATACATCTGAATGTACCAAAGCAAACAAGTCAATTGATTTATGCAAATCTTTAGGAAAAAACAATCTACGTTGCTTAGAAAAGAGACACGAATCACAACTACTAGAATCACGAGTCAAAGATATATTTAAGGACTGCAACACCCGATCTGAAGGATGACCCATGCGCCAATGCCATAGATGATAGACATCCACAGCCCCCTTCCTAACCACTAACGCTTTGCCATGCATATTTAAGGTGTATAGCCCATCCCGTAGTTTTCCTTCACCAATCATCTTATTGGTACTGCGATCCTCGAACAAACCTTTTGTGGAGTAAAAAAGACGTTACAATTCTATTGTTTAGTGCATTTTCTCACTGACATTAAATTAGAAGATAATCCCAGAACCAATAAAGCTTCAGTTTTTTCGAAAGAACATTCAGTCGCCCAACACCTTGGGTTGGCACCTGTACTTCGTTAGCCACTATGATAGGTGGATATAAAGAGCTACCAACAGTGTTAGATAGAATTTGTTGGGAACTACACATGTGGTCTGTCGCACCGGAATCAACAATAAATCAATTTCTAGACTTAACAAAAAAACATTAATATTACTAGAGGTCTTCGCAAAATTTGCAGCTTCATTGCCAGAGGAACCCGAGCCATGTTTCTGAAGAAGCTGTTGAACCTGCAGTGTTAGAGACTCCAACTTGGATTGGATGTCTGTGGGATTTCCTTAAACTACCATCTTAGCATCTGGACCCTTGTCCTTATTTAGACGCAGTTGAGGATGTAGAATCCAACATGTTTCCTGGAATGCCCATCTCGATCACAATGATCATAATGAAAACGAATGAGCTTCTTTCCTTTCCCTTTGACAAATCGAGTACCAACATCAATTGCCTGGTATTGGAACTAACAGTGTTTGCCGAGTGCTCCAATGAGCCTGTTGAAGGTGCCATAAACAAGTCAGAATGCATGACTCTCCTCCTCGTTTCTTCACTCTATATTATGGAGCACACGGTATTAAAGGACATGAATTGCGGCCTCATAAGAATGTCACGTTTGATATCTTCAAACTTAGGTCTTAAGCTTGCTAACAGATAAAAAATTATGTCTTGTTCTTCCCTTTGAACATAGTCAAGTGCATTCTGGGTTGCAGGTCTATACCGGTGGAGTTCATCCCACTATTTCTTCATGCTCTCTAGATGTTCTGTGAATGTCTGATTTGCGCATTGCTTGGAGTTAGCAAGACCTTGTTGAAGTTCAAAAATCCGAGATGCATTATTGGCTTGATCATACATCTTAGACAATGAATCCCACAAAGTTTTGGCCGAATCTGAGTAAGCAAAGATTTCATAGATTTTAGGCTCCATCGAGTTGAAGATCCAAGTCATAACACTGTGATCACTTGCCTGTCATTCTTCAAACTTTGGATGAGTCTCATCGGGGGCTTTAGTTTACCCAGTAATATGTCCAAGCCTCGATCGGTCTCCAAGCGCGATGGTCACTGCTCTCGACCATGGAAGAAAATTCCTTCCATTCAGCAAAATAGATGTAAGATGTTGGTTGTTTCCCTTATGCGCCACAGCCGTCGCTGATTCAGATCAGAGTTTTCCAGATTCTGATTCAGGATTTGTCATGGTTGTTGACACCTGATCTTTTACCATTTATTATTGTGATTTTTATTCTTTAAAATTAATTAAAAATATCAAAAAAAGTCATAAAATCACAAAATCAACTTTGGAAGCCTTGGTTTAGCCTTAGGAACCAATTTTGAACAAAAAATATTTTTCGGTATTTTTAATATTTTTCGAGTTTATTTAATTATAAAATACCCAAAAAAAATCAGAAAAATACCATTCGTGGTCAGAAAAATACCCAAAAATATTCGATAATTTTGTTTTAATTTCCTCTTCAAGTGCGTTACTTTAAATATTGAAAATTCGGCTCGGGTCACTATGTTCCTTCACAAACATAAACCCGAACCGGGCATAAAAAAATCGTTTGAGTCTTTTAGTTTGAAAGTTTTTCATCTTTGAGCCTTGACGTACCATTCTAGCGTCCCTTTTAGTTGTTGCTAATGCTTGACCTAATTAAAAAGAAAATGAAAACGTCGAACGGTTCATTCACCGAAGAGCGGCGGTCAAATCCAAAGAAGGGAAGCTGGATCCCTAAGGCCAAATGGGATATAATATCGCCAAAAGGAAGGGAGCGGCGCATTGTTTTCAAAAGAGAGGACATTGGAAGGGACAAAGGAGAGTGGGATTATAAAAAAAGGGGGGAGAGAAAGCTAGAGTGGTTGGGAAGATTCGAATTTTCATCCGCACGAGGGATAAAGCATGAGGTCTTGGGGGGAGCTTAAAAAAAGGAGAGACCACCACAAAGCTTGGACGGAGGAGGAAGAGACTAGGGGCCGAACATCATTACCAGGCCAAGACCGCATCCCCCTCGGTCCGTCCGTCGAAGGCCACCAACACACCGGTTTCATCCCGTTACCCTCGATTTCCGATCGCGCCCAGCTCCCTCGCTCCATTCGCTACCAGAAACCCCCCGAAGCAGTTGTATCTCGGAACCCCTTACAAGCTCTATTTCTGTCTGATGGAAATGAGGACTCTCCTTGCAAGGTCGGTGAAAGTCTTGCTTGTGGATCTCCATGTATCAGCAAGGAGCTCAGAGACGAGGGGAAGTTCCTTAAAGCATGCGGAACATTTCAGGAAACCCCTAATGAAATTCGGAAAGCATCTAACTGGCCAATGGCTTCACCAACTGAAGGTAGAGATTCTGAAAATTCAAAGTTTCACTCGTGGCTTCCAGTTTCATCCATTGAGAGGCTTCAGCTAGAGCTTAATAGGGAACATGAGTTGTCCCCAACACCTCTAAGACTTTCTGACAAGTATGGAGAAGGTTCAAATTCTGCTGAGCATACTGCTAGCAGCTGTACGTTAGACAACCAGAACACGGGAACTTCTTCCATTAGCTCCCGTGGGGAGATGCGACCAGCAGCAGTTGTCGTGAGACGACGAAAACGGAAGCCGCCCTTACATGCGTTTCACCGGTGACGAGTGATATGAATGACCACGGTGACCGGCGTGTCGAAGCGGGAACGATCCAGTCATGGCGGCAGCTCGTATCCATGAAATGCCAACGTGAGTAAAGATGATGGCGCGACGTCGGATCTCTGCATGGTGGTCTCATACCGGAGGACCGGAGTCGGCGACGAAGAGGACCACTACAATTCGAGAGCGAGTCCCGGGAGGCGACGATGATTTTCTGTCGTGCAGGGAGGGAGCTACGGCGCATGGATTGATGCACAACGGGAGCGTGATCGAGACTTCTTTTTTTTGTGGTCGACGTGGGTCGAGGTCGACGATTGCGGCGATGGCCTCCGACGAGGGACTCCGGTGACAAACCGAACAGAGCCAACCTCGCCGTTGATCCCGTGAAGAGGATAACGCATGAAGAAGGTGATGAATAGTGGCTGCATATTACCTTTCTTTGTTCGGGCAGAGTTAAAATAATTCAAAAGAAGGCACTTGTGGGTAATAATAAACAATCAAAGAAAAGAAGGCGAAAGAAGAATAAAGAATGAATTGTGGGTTACATTGGTGCGGATGCGTTTCTGTGGGTGGGTTTTGGGTTTTAGGTTAGTGTATGGGCTTAGCTTGAAATTTGAACCTTAGGCTTTAGAGTACAATTAGGCCTTTCTTGTTTTAGATTTTATTTGGGCTTTTGGTTGGCATGTAGTTATTAAAGGGGTTGGATCTAGGGGTCTAAATCAGATTATCATTTTCGAAATTAAAAAATAATAAAAAATTCAAAAATCAATAATAAAATATAAAATCATAAAAAACTCAAAAAAATTCTAAAAATTCTAGAAAAATCCCAAAAAATAGGAAATGGCCACAATCAGTTGGCCAAGGCTCATCCCGGGTGTTTTGAACCCGATCACTCTTAAAAATGACGATTTCGCCCTTTGGGCGAATCGTCTTCCAAAAATTGAAGAAAAATCAAGAAATTCCAAAAAAAATTCTCAAAAATGGGAAATGGCCACAATCAACTGGCCATGGAATATTTTGGGTAATTCGGTATCCAAACCTTCCAAAAATGACAATTCTGCCCTCCGGGCTAATTGTCCCCGAATCTTCCCATTTTACCCCTAGCCCTAAATCACATCTTCCCTAAGCCCTTATGGCTATACTAGGAGGCCAATGATTGAAATTGATGTGCATTGACATGATTTATTTATGCACTTGACTTGCGCTTTCATTTAAATTGATTGTGATTGATAGGAATAGTCTTCCAATCTGCATGAAACCCTGAATCAAACCTATCTCACCCAAAATTGCGCATGCATGAAATCTTAAATAGGAAAATCACTCGCATTAGGTACCGAAAGGGCGTTGGTAATGACACCGACGTAACCAAGTCCCCGAACCCAAAATCTCTGGTTCCGCAGAACTGATCGATCTCTCCCAATCGGTCAGTGAGGTTTCCGGTCTACCCTCCAAGAAAGGCCGGTGGCGACTCCAAATGCATGCACAAGTTGCACATGCCACCACGACCACATTGAATGTCGAAAGCGATCGAATCTTTCTGGAAAAATACTCCCGCCGCGATTTGGTATGGGCCTGGGAGGGCTCGCGCCGATCCAAGACCCGCGATCGGTAATCCATTAGCCGCGTCCGTTTTTTTTTCGGACGGGTCGCGACAGCTGGCGACTCCACTGGGGACGTTTGTTCTAGAACTAATGGTTCTAGACCTCAAGTGGACTTAGGCCGTAATTAAAACGCTGAGTGATTTTTCTAACCATGCAGGCGCTCTTGAAGGTGAGGTAAGTCCGCTTATGATAGGTGTTATATGTTTTTGCAGATTGGAGCGATAAGGGAGGTAGTCTGTGATTAACATTGTCTTATGCAGGTTGGCGTAGGAATGAATGATTGTGTGTATGTTTTATATTGAAGCGGTGATTGTTAAATAAGATGCATGTTTATCGCTTTAGCACGACACCGAAAACACACACAACCGCGCCTAAAACCTCGGGCGCCGTCTATAGGAAAACAATAGAAGGGATTGAAAATGGAATCTCCGTGAGGAAAAACACGGGGTAATGCACTTTTCAATTCCGCTCATTTTGAGCTATGGATCGAGCCCCAATGCAACGATAGTTGTGCAATGGAATCTGCTCTTTCTAGAACTCGAGGTGGGAACCTTAACCTTAGGTACCAAACCCTCTGATTTTTAGAAGTTTACCATCACTTGTTTCATGCGCATGTCTTTGGGCGGTTGGTACACCTAAAACCGCACATAAGTCGACGAGTTTGGTTGGTAAGACTCTCTATACCTCGAATCTATTACAGTTCATATAAATATAGGCATTTCATTCATTGCATTCTGGTGATTAGATTAAATGCCATTTCAAGGATAGATGTGTGTGTTTTTCCCAAACGTCCTTGATAGAAGACGAAGATGATGATATCCCATGACAAGTACCGAGTGAGCAACAAAGGAGCCTACTATGGATATTATTGAGATATCGTCCAATGAAGATGACGAGTTGGGGCAAGTGATCTGGAAGTCACAGATCGAACTTGGGGCATCTTTAAACGTTAGGATCACATTCCTTTGTTTCATTTTCCATTACTAGTCCTCTTGTATAGGGTTTATTTTTATCGAGGCTTTCTCTATCTCACCCCTTAGAGTGATTGTATGAGGGATCTATTGGTGTATACATTCAGATGGAGCTTGGTTGTATTTCTTTTGACGGGTCATGGGAATGTGATAGTGGCATTTTCTCTAATCATCCGAATACTCCCAAGTGAAGTTTATAATTCCTTTAGAGGAAATTAAAATTGGAAGTCTTGCACGACCTTTTGGTCGTATAGGGTAATCCAACCCCAATTTCGCTAGAAGGAATTATACACTTGAATCGGTTCATGCAGGTGTTACGCCGCTGGTAATCCACGATAATTGATCAAGAGTACCGGCATTGTTTCGAATTTAATGACGAGATAGATGTCCAAATTGCCCTCGTTCTTAACAAAACGGCTTTGATTTGGATGCCGTATCTTCAATTAAATTTAAAACGCGCCGTTGGTCAAAAGCGATTATCGTGAATTACATTCCTTTCAATAGTATGCTTTCCTTCGAGGAATATTGATAAAAACCTTTCGCACAAGATTAAAACCCTTGTAAAAGTTCTTGTCCTTATTAATCACGAGCAAGCATAAGATTGAAAGGGGTCTATGCTTTCTTTTTCAGATTATTCCTTCTGATTCTGTCTTTTTATTTGCAGGTAAAAAATAGGTAATAGAGAGAAATCTTTTCCTGGATAAGTCTGAGGCTATTATTTCATCTGATCATGAGCGAGTTATAAAATCCATATTTGCTCGACTTATTGATATTATGGTTCGGCTCACCTAAGTTGAAGATGTTCGAACGCTCGAAGAAAGGAACCATGCAGAAGTTAAAACACACACGAGAACTTTCATTTATTTTGCTCAGCGGAGGGTTTTCAGAAGCAGGTCATACAATTCGGGGTGGAAAAGTAAAGCCAAAGTGAGCCCTAATTAACGACACAAAGGAGCCCAACTGACCCTCCATGTTGTTAATGCTCTGCTCATACTCCCAGCTCCGCATGTTGTGGTCGGCAAGCCTGAGGAGAAGACTTCTGCATTCTCCCTTAACTTCGGCGACCTTGGCCTCGTGTTCTTCGGTGACTACTTCCAAGTCCCGAACCAGTCCATTCCCGCGAGCTATGTCCTCGGTTATCTTGTCGAGCCGTTCTTCCTGCCAGTCGCTCTGAAGCCTCAACAGGACGTTGCGGCGGTCATGCTCGCCGGTGGTCAGGGATATGGCCAATTGATCCACCAGATTTCTCCTCTCGCGAAGCAACGTCGCGACCCGCTCATTAGCAAACTCGACGGCCTTTTTGTAACTATCAACCAGATAGTTGGTCAGCACCAAATGATCAGATCGATCCTCATAACGAGCCCGCAAGACGCGAGCCACCAGAACCTCCCGACTAGCAGCACGATAGGCCTCTAAGGAGTGTGCAAAGAGAGTCGGGAAAGTTCTATATTCCCTCCCCAGTGTAGTACCTTCGAGAGAAGTGGTATCAAGGTCCTCGAGCAGGACACAGATTGCATCCTCGGTTGCAGAATGATCGGTTATGTGCGCGTAACCGCGACCCAGTAGGTTATAAAGCTTTTCCCACTGGGCCAAGACATCAGTTGAAAAAGTGCGTACGGGAGAGGAGGCCATTTGCGTTGGGTTGGCTTGAGAATAAGACGAGTTTAACAGAGAGATTAGAAGGAAGAAGCTGATTATGCGAGAACGTTAACCTTCCATACATTAATTCCTCATTTTATAGCAACTCGAGGATGATGAAGGGTCTCAGTAATAATGCTGGTGGAGCCCAGTTAGGGGGTAAAGCAGGAGGTCCCCTCACGAGAACCATTGGATTCGTTTCGGTCCGCGATTTCCGGCTCATCAATTAAAAGATGTAAAAGATTTGTCAGGATCACCATTATTAGAGTTAGGTGGGAAGAAAGCGCAACTATCGAAGAGAGCCCTAACAGGGTTTGGCAGTCCCATCACGTTGAAAAGCTAAGCGAGAAATTCAAGGTCTTGAGGGGGAACGTTTGCCTAATGATGCTTGAAGAGCGTCTCCTGAACATGCAGAGTCACTCGAAGAAAACTTTATAGGGAGTGAGCATACAGGAGAGAGTGGAGAACTCTGAGTGGGCAAGAACCAATCAAACATTTTCTCAATCCAACATATTTAAGAGGTTACTGTCAGCTGCTAGAGGCGACTGACTCAAAAATCTCAGAAATTGAACCACAGAGGGATCTCGAAGATTCCAAGATCAAGTCTAACGCCAAAACCATGGAGCCCAACACTTCTGGCAACGGAAATCAAGATCACGGCGACGACGACAACGACATCCACAATGCTCAACTCGGGAAAAGAAGACGTCCTCACCAATACTCTCAGGAGGAAACCCAAATGCTGGAAACCCTTTTCAGTAAAAGCCATTACATGAAAAAGAAGTGGAGAATTGAATTGAGCCGGGAGTTGGGGATTAATCAGTCGAGGATCCAGTTTTGGTTTCAAAATAGGAGATCCAAATCGAGGGCTCAACGCAAACGTCAGGTGGTCGAGATTTTAAAGGAAGAAAACCAAAAGCTGCGAACAGAAAACATGAGGTATGAAAAAGCTCTCAATATTACCGTTTGCCCTCATTGCGATAACCTCGTCGCCCTCGGTAAGATATTCCCCGATAAGCCTCACGCGATGATTGAAGACGTTCATTTACCACCTTACTCCCTCGGGGCATCTCCTGCTCAACCAGATTTTGCCGGAGTCACGCATGAGCAGGATGATCCTACGAAGATGATACAAATGCCTCCTGGGGGATGGGATTTGCATCGCTTTGATTGGAGTTATAGTTTCAAGGAGCTGGATGTTACTGCCGACCAGCTCAAAGCATATCAGCCTCATGCACAACAATTTTCGATAGGGTCGGGTCCTGCTGGAGATGAGTTAATCAGTCGTCAAGCCATCAATGCGATTTTGGGCCACGATAAGAGGAGGTTCGCTTGGCCCCCTGAACTGCATTCCAGATTCCTAGACGTGGTTCACCAAATGGGGATCGACTCAGCAACTCCGACGCGCATATTTAAGGCCATGAATGTACCGGGGCTTAGTAAGGAGCTGGTCAGGAATCACCTTGCTGCCTACAGAAAGCTATTAAAACAACGTCGAGCGGAGCTAAACCGGGAGGAATCCGTCTCGAGCTCAAAAGCTAGAGGCGACCGCCATTGTAATGCTCAGACATCAAGAGATACCCGGCCAAATCTAAGCGTCAATCAAGCTAGCAACCCGACCACCGGCAAACTGAAAGCTGATCAGAATGTCCTCCCAGGCCATTTCAACACTTCTCAAGAGCGCGTGTCACAAGTACATCGAGTGCGCACTCCTCCATTCGAGCAACAGTCGGCTGGTGCTCTGCCTGCCGCTGGTCAACCCACGACAGACGATTTCTTCGATGAGGGGCTCGATGCCTTGTTCAATCAGTGGGAAGCTGGCATGCTTGGACAGCCATGATCTAGCACCTAGTTCGGGGCACGATGGGTCGGTCACTACGAACACCCATAGGAAGAAGAGCATGTTCACGAGTGGATCACTCTTTTTATCCATTGTAAAGTTCCTATGGGAACATTTTTCTTTAATGGCTATAGTTAATTATGTATGAAAACCAACGCTATCGACGAACATCGTCATGCTCAGTTGTGATGATCCCTTGTTAGATTAAGTCTGAAACCAGAGACGGTCTTTAAAATTTTGAGTGGCTACGAACTCATTCCTCACCAAGCGCCCGGGATGCTGAAATGAAGAGTAACAGCATGCACAGGGAAAATGCCACTTTCGTTTGAACGATGAAAATGGGTTGAGAGAAGATCATGGCGTTAATTCCCATGGAGCTAAATGAATTAAACGGAGTCATTAATTGCGGGTCCACCGCTGCTCCCCACGTTCTCGGGCCTAGCAAATCATAAAAGGCGCCGAAAGATTGTAGACCCACCACTTTGAAGACTGAACTAGGGGACGAGCGCATTACTCGATGAAATCGAATCAATGCAAGTGAGTTTGTGATCCTATCACGAGGAAAAAGAAAGGGGAATACAGACGATGAGTAATTGCAGGATCTCGGGAGGAGCGCTTGCTTGCTGGTCTTCATATGCAACCTGAAGGATGGTTCCAGGACACGCACAATCACTTGAGAAAATTTCTAGAGTGAGCAAACACGTAAGAGCGAATTGAGAAAGCTGAGTGAACTAGATCAGCCCGAGATACCCCGATCCATCATGTTTAAAAGTTATTCCCATCTGCTAGAAACGCCCGACATGGACATTTCTGAGCACGAACTGCTGGGAGACTTTGAAGATCCTGTAGCTGAATCCTGCCCGAAGGCCATAGAGACTGACTCCTCCAGCGATGAAATTCTAGGTTTCAGCTACGAAGAAGGAGTATACAATGATGACCGGAGTCGGAAAAGGAAGCAACTACAACGCCACACTCCAGGCCAAATCCGAGAGCTCGAAGCTTTCTTCAATGAATGCCCCACTCCAAGCAGACAACAGAAAATGGAGTTGAGCCGAAAGATAGGATTGGAGCTTTCGAAGGTCAAGTTTTGGTTCGCCAACAAACGAACCCGGGTGAAACAACAATACGCAGACCATGAGTTACTGGTCCTGAAGGAGGAGAATGAGAAGCTTCAAGCTGAAAGCGCGAGATATAAGGAAGCTCTGACCAAGGCCACCTGCCTTAATTGTGGTAATCCTGTTGTCCTCGGCGAGGTGTTCCTCGATGAACCATCCCTGTTGACGAATAACGCTAAGCTGTTACCGTATTCTCCACAGCATTTTCCGACACAGCTAGATACCGCCGGAGATCTGCATGAGCAAGTCAACACCATAGGATCAACACCAACATCCTCTGAGAAATGGGATATGAATCATCACAGGGGGAATTCTCTCAATGACGAACTCGCTGTCGCAGCCAGCCAATCCAAAGTCGGTGAGTCTCTCCCTGGGCAACTTTTGAAACGACTAGATCCCGTAGAGAATAGCTACCGAAGTATTGACGATATTTTGGGTGATAAGAGAACAAGGTTTTACTGGACCTATGAGCTTCACACCAAATTTGTTGATGCAATTCGAGAGCTGGGAGTTGATTCGGCTAGCCCACTACGCATACTCGAGATTATGAATGTGCCGGGGCTCTCTAGAATTAACGTTGAGTCTCACCTCAAGTACTATAGGAGATTGCTAAGGGATGGAAGGATAGCGTTAAACCATCATAAAGCCAGTTGGAGCTCAAGTGCTGGGCAGAGTTACAACCATGATGATTGGAGAGCCAAGAGCACCCAACCGTGTTTCAGCAATGACGGGACTAGCAGTCGTGTCAGCGACTCCTCTAACCCAAATCAGAATGCTCCGCCGAGCTATCTCAATACTCCTCAGGAGTATATGCCACAGTTCCAGCACATAGAGATTCCTCAGTTTGAGCGCGAATCAGTCATTAATGCTGTCCCTGAAGTGGATCTGGCATTGGTAGAGAGTGCACATATGATCCTGCCGGTCATTGGAGGAAGTTCCAATTCGAGGGGTCAAATTGCTCACGGCGAGAGCAAAGAGAGGAATCCCTCGCCTGCAGTCGACGACACCCAATCTGGGCACCAAGGGCTAGAAAGAACAGATGATTTCCTTGATGAGGAGCTGGACACTTGGATCAATACTCTTCAGGAATGTATGTCTCAACCCCAACAGGGCAATGATGAAGGTTCCAGCTCAAAAACTCCAATCCCTCACAACGAAGGCAATGAAAGAAATCTGCCCCCAACAATCGTTGATACCCAACTTGAACATCAATGGCTCGAAGACCCGAGCAATTTCCTTGGCGATGAGTTCAATCTTTGGCTCGATCAATTTGGAGCCGGAGGACCATCGCAGTGGTGACGCGAGGCCGGTGATCAAACGTCTGATGCAAGGCATGGCTACTCGATGAAAAATGCTTCGAGAAAAGGGGTTGAATACTCCTATTGCATATGTTGTTGATCGCACTGTAAGGTTCCCACGGGAACATCTTTCATTAATATCTAGAACTAATTGCGCGTGAGTGTCAACATCACCCTCTGAGCATCCTCAAGCCGAAGGCCGTGGATTAATCACTTAATCCGTGGAGCAAGTTCCATGAACCATAATTATCACCCGCTGAGCATAATGGGATCTACCCCTTCAACACGAAATACGTTTGGCCGCGAAGCCACCTATTTGGTAAAACGATGTATCGTTCCTAAACGATCTTCTATCGCATACCAAAGTAATGTCTCATTTCTTTCCCTTCTCAGGTGATAAACGTGGATAAATCACTCAAGGAGCCATCTATTCAAATAACAAAACAGACGTTGCCCAACCGGGGGCAGCTGAACCATTGATATTGCAAATATTCCAAGCATGGATAAGCGGATTTGATAGATGTGGTTCATATTAATACGCGACGTCAGAACGGGATGAGAACCAAGAGTAAAGTTGTATCGTCCCAATTTGTCTTCAATTTGAGAATATGAGTTAACACTTGTTATCTATCCTTGATAGGGACTCACCATCAAGGAGGACAGATTGTCACAACCTGTGTGCACTCGCAGGGGCACACGACCAAGGGTAAGATGTATCGTTCTAATTTTTTGAAAAATTCGCGAACATACAATAACATGTTTCTTCCGCATTTTCAGGGATTTTCGGCCACGGGGGACAGATAAGTATCCTTTTCCTCAATCCATTGAAGGTGTTAAATAAAAAGAAAAGCTTTCAGAATCTAATGTCTAGAAAAGACATAGAAATCAAAATTCATTGGCATTCATGTTTTGAAACAGGAGGTTGTCTGAACATAAATGAAATATGCATGTGCATCATAAAATCCCCTTGACGGGTAAAATTTTTGGAGAAAAAGAAAGAGATTTTCCAACCAAAAGTTGTTCAAAACTTTCAAAATGACGTTTTCTCAAAAGACGAGAGGCAAAGCCTAATCCAAACCCGTCCTACACACACTAGAGAGAAGTGGAGCGGATCAGATAGGAAAATCTGGACCTACGGAAGTAGGGATTATTCGCAACGATTACATGGGTTGGGATGACGGAGGCATTCGTTTCATATCCCTCAAACACTACAGGTGACCGTTGATAAACCCTTTGAACGACGGTTTTCATTCTTAACCCTGTCAAGAACCACCCCACATCGGGGCAAAATGGAGGTGAGTCCAGCGGTATCAGGAGAAAATGGTTAGAAATTTTCTTGCTCGGACTAACATCAATCTTTGTGTGTTGTTTATATGGTAATCCAAGTGCCATAGGATGACGAGAAGCATTCATTTCTCTATCCCACACACCATATCCTTTGCACAGCCAAGTTGAGCCTGCAAAATCATTTCATAAACCCCTGTTGGTGATCATGGGATGTTTCAAGATGGAAACTGCATCACTCCAAGAACGGAAGAAATCAAGAGATGGGATTTATAGAAAAATCTCATATCGGCGTTTAAATGTGCTATGATTCAAGTTGTATATCTAGCACAATTTTCTGAACATCGTAGTTCCAAAGGAAAAGAAAAGGCGGGATTTCAACAAAGAAAAAAATCCCCAGCATCAAGAAAAAGCAAAGTGCCTGGTAAAAGCAAGGCCGATGCTCGTGAAAACTGTTTGATTGATCCCCAATAAAGCCTAGTTGGGAAGAGAGAAAAACCCATAAAGGAGTCAGATCAAGAAGACTGCTCCCCAAATGATGTCAGCCGTGGTGCAAAAACACAGACAGAATTGTCAATCTCTTAATACCACAAGAGACGTTCTCTAAAGGACTTGTGCACACCTCAAAAGCGGTTGCACACCTCAAAAATGAAGATGCAGAATGGAAAAGACATGTGACAAGTTTGCAATGATCACCAATGTCAATCCCCTCATAAATTCTGGGCAAAAAACAAGCCTTTTTCGGTCCCCAATCCTACCAACATCATAACCCCGAAACAGTCTTCTCTGACTAAGACACTTGGGTTAACATATAGCTTAGCTCGAAGAAGTACGAGCAAGACTATCTCTTTCTCATTTTGCAGGGTTCTTGACTTGTAAACCCGGAACAGATGGTGAAAACTTTCATTCAGTGACCTTGACTCAAAAGTGAGTCCCCCTTGAAGACCGATATCCAAGCCCAACATTACGGTCCCGTGGAAGACCTCCCGACCGATCAAAATGTATGCGCTGTGAATGAGCCTAAAACCTAGGCACAGGTTAGTAGGGAATTGAGTGCATCCCCTATAAAAACCACTATCTCAAAATAGGTGAGAAGACCTCATTGTCGAGAAATATTCCAGTTGGTGTTTTGAACAAACTCTTTTTGGAATTTTCAAACTGTTGGTCCAGATTTTCCGTGCAAGGGATTTGTGATCACATTTGCATGTTGCAAGAATGCTTTGGATAACCTCCAGCATTAAAATGCACATTTCACGATTAAAACTTAAGTCATACGGTTTTTGTCCAATGGACAGCCGTGGTCTTCCCAAAGATTACTAACGTTTTCTGGGTGAAGAAAAATCTTTCAGGTTTGAACTTTCTGCAGGATACCTGGAGAACCCAGCTCCCAGAATGTCGCCTCAACAGAATCAAATGAAGCTTTGTCAAAATAAAATCTTTCTCTGCTTCAAAACTGAATTCCCGGCAAATTTCGGGATCTTTCAAAAAAAGGTGTGAGGATAGAACCCTTTTTCAAAAGAAGTCAACAAACTGTCCCAACAGACGTGGAGAACCCTCGTCCTAGGACTCCCTTTTCAAAAATATCAAGGAAATCTCAACGGACGTGGAGAACCCTCGTCATGAGACCCCTTTTCAAAGCAAAACAAAGGTAGATACCGCCTGAAGGGTCAACTCAAGGTAGATACCGCCTGAAGGGTCAACTCAAGGTAGATACCGCCTGAAGGGTCAACTTAAGGTAGATACCGCCTGAAGGGTCAACTCAAGGTAGATACCACCTGAAGGGTCAAATCAAGGTAGATACCGCCTGAAGGGTCAAACCAAGGTAGATACCGCCTGAAGGGTCAACTCGAAGGTAGATACCGCCATAAGGATCAACCCAATGGTCCGATCCCCCATATGGATCAAAACTTTGACTAATTCCAAAATGTTGAAGAAGTTCTTTTCCTAGGTAAGCCTTACTGTAGGCGAACCGCTTATGGTCTAATCCACCATACGGATCAAAATCCTTGGCAAAATCCCAAAGTGTGGGATGCGCCATTCTCAGGTTCCTGCCAGTTAGGAATCCAATAATGGTATGACCTACCATACAGGTCAGAGCTTAATTTCCCTAGGATATTCTCAATGACGAGTCCTAGGTATCTTCTTGAAAGTTATCGCAGCCGGCAGCACCCTTCTCAGGTTCCTGCCAGTTAGGAATCCAATAATGGTATGACCTACCATACAGGTCAGAGCTTAATTTCCCTAGGATATTCTCAATGACGAGTCCTAGGTATCTTCTTGAAAGTTATCGCAGCCGGCAGCATCCGACAGGTGAGCTTCAGGTAAGTCTCTCTCACTCCGGCCTAGGTTCAAATTGTTAGAGTAAACCAGGGATTAATTTGAACTTTTATCAAAAGGCTTAAAGATCCGATGTCATAACATTTCTTCTCTCATTTTCCCAGTTGAGTCGGTTAGGAATCAGGTGCCACCTTATCTTTGAGAGAAACCTCTAACGAGATTCCACTCAAAGAGGGGCAGCTGTTGACACCTGATCTTTTACCATTTATTATTGTGATTTTTATTCTTTAAAATTAATTAAAAATATCAAAAAAGGTCATAAAATCACAAAATCAACTTTGGAAGCCTTGGTTTAGCCTTAGGAACCAATTTTGAACAAAAAATATTTTTCGGTATTTTTAATATTTTTCGAGTTTATTTAATTATAAAATACCCAAAAAAAAATCAGAAAAATACCATTCGTGGTCAGAAAAATACCCAAAAATATTCGATAATTTTGTTTTAATTTCCTCTTCAAGTGCGTTACTTTAAATCTTGAAAATTCGGCTCGGGTCACTATGTTCCTTCACAAACATAAACCCGAACCGGGCATAAAAAAATTGTTTGAGTCTTTTAGTTTGAAAGTTTTTCATCTTTGAGCCTTGACGTACCATTCTAGCGTCCCTTTTAGTTGTTGCTAATGCTTGACCTAATTAAAAAGAAAATGAAAACGTCGAACGGTTCATTCACCGAAGAGCGGCGGTCAAATCCAAAGAAGGGAAGCTGGATCCCTAAGGCCAAATGGGATATAATATCGCCAAAAGGAAGGGAGCGGCGCATTGTTTTCAAAAGAGAGGACATTGGAAGGGACAAAGGAGAGTGGGATTATAAAAAAAGGGGGGAGAGAAAGCTAGAGTGGTTGGGAAGATTCGAATTTTCATCCGCACGAGGGATAAAGCATGAGGTCTTGGGGGGAGCTTAAAAAAAGGAGAGACCACCACAAAGCTTGGACGGAGGAGGAAGAGACTAGGGGCCGAACATCATTACCAGGCCAAGACCGCATCCCCCTCGGTCCGTCCGTCGAAGGCCACCAACACACCGGTTTCATCCCGTTACCCTCGATTTCCGATCGCGCCCAGCTCCCTCGCTCCATTCGCTACCAGAAACCCCCCGAAGCAGTTGTATCTCGGAACCCCTTACAAGCTCTATTTCTGTCTGATGGAAATGAGGACTCTCCTTGCAAGGTCGGTGAAAGTCTTGCTTGTGGATCTCCATGTATCAGCAAGGAGCTCAGAGACGAGGGGAAGTTCCTTAAAGCATGCGGAACATTTCAGGAAACCCCTAATGAAATTCGGAAAGCATCTAACTGGCCAATGGCTTCACCAACTGAAGGTAGAGATTCTGAAAATTCAAAGTTTCACTCGTGGCTTCCAGTTTCATCCATTGAGAGGCTTCAGCTAGAGCTTAATAGGGAACATGAGTTGTCCCCAACACCTCTAAGACTTTCTGACAAGTATGGAGAAGGTTCAAATTCTGCTGAGCATACTGCTAGCAGCTGTACGTTAGACAACCAGAACACGGGAACTTCTTCCATTAGCTCCCGTGGGGAGATGCGACCAGCAGCAGTTGTCGTGAGACGACGAAAACGGAAGCCGCCCTTACATGCGTTTCACCGGTGACGAGTGATATGAATGACCACGGTGACCGGCGTGTCGAAGCGGGAACGATCCAGTCATGGCGGCAGCTCGTATCCATGAAATGCCAACGTGAGTAAAGATGATGGCGCGACGTCGGATCTCTGCATGGTGGTCTCATACCGGAGGACCGGAGTCGGCGACAAAGAGGACCACTACAATTCTAGAGCGAGTCCCGGGAGGCGACGATGATTTTCTGTCGTGCAGGGAGGGAGCTACGGCGCATGGATTGATGCACAACGGGAGCGTGATCGAGACTTCTTTTTTTTGTGGTCGACGTGGGTCGAGGTCGACGATTGCGGCGATGGCCTCCGACGAGGGACTCCGGTGACAAACCGAACAGAGCCAACCTCGCCGTTGATCCCGTGAAGAGGATAACGCATGAAGAAGGTGATGAATAGTGGCTGCATATTACCTTTCTTTGTTCGGGCAGAGTTAAAATAATTCAAAAGAAGGCACTTGTGGGTAATAATAAACAATCAAAGAAAAGAAGGCTAAAGAAGAATAAAGAATGAATTGTGGGTTACATTGGTGCGGATGCGTTTCTGTGGGTGGGTTTTGGGTTTTAGGTTAGTGTATGGGCTTAGCTTGAAATTTGAACCTTAGGCTTTAGAGTACAATTAGGCCTTTCTTGTTTTAGATTTTATTTGGGCTTTTGGTTGGCATGTAGTTATTAAAGGGGTTGGATCTAGGGGTCCAAATCAGATTATCATTTTCGAAATTAAAAAATAATAAAAAATTCAAAAATCAATAATAAAATATAAAATCATAAAAAACTCAAAAAAATTCTAAAAATTCTAGAAAAATCCCAAAAAATAGGAAATGGCCACAATCAGTTGGCCAAGGCTCATCCCGGGTGTTTTGAACCCGATCACTCTTAAAAATGACGATTTCGCCCTTTGGGCGAATCGTCTTCCAAAAATTGAAGAAAAATCAAGAAATTCCAAAAAAAATTCTCAAAAATGGGAAATGGCCACAATCAACTGGCCATGGAATATTTTGGGTAATTCGGTATCCAAACCTTCCAAAAATGACAATTCTGCCCTCCGGGCTAATTGTCCCCGAATCTTCCCATTTTACCCCTAGCCCTAAATCACATCTTCCCTAAGCCCTTATGGCTATACTAGGAGGCCAATGATTGAAATTGATGTGCATTGACATGATTTATTTATGCACTTGACTTGCGCTTTCATTTAAATTGATTGTGATTGATAGGAATAGTCTTCCAATCTGCATGAAACCCTGAATCAAACCTATCTCACCCAAAATTGCGCATGCATGAAATCTTAAATAGGAAAATCACTCGCATTAGGTACCGAAAGGGCGTTGGTAATGACACCGACGTAACCAAGTCCCCGAACCCAAAATCTCTGGTTCCGCAGAACTGATCGATCTCTCCCAATCGGTCAGTGAGGTTTCCGGTCTACCCTCCAAGAAAGGCCGGTGGCGACTCCAAATGCATGCACAAGTTGCACATGCCACCACGACCACACTGAAGGTCGAAAGCGATCGAATCTTTCTGGAAAAATACTCCCGCCGCGATTTGGTATGGGCCTGGGAGGGCTCGCGCCGATCCAAGACCCGCGATCGGTAATCCATTAGCCGCGTCCGTTTTTTTTTCGGACGGGTCGCGACAATGGTGCCCACCGAATATCGACACTCAAAGAGAACAAGGATGAGACGAGTTTTTCAAGAAATCGAGGTCGTAACCCGCTCTGATATCATGTAGAAAAGTAAACATTCACACAAAGACACAAATTAGCGAGGTTTGGCGATGTGCCTACGTCCTCGGACAAAAAACTCTCAGTCTCCTTTTTTTATTTTTTGTTATATCGAACCATCCGCCATTGTTCTTCCATATATACAAGAAAGATTTCAACAAACGGAAACAAAAAAAAGAAGATAACGAGAAAGAAGGAAAGTATCCTAGAATTATAGGGATACAATATAACAATATAACCAAATCTCCTTTCCAATATATTCAAATATCCTTTCCTATAGATAGGAGAGAAAATCATGCCAATAATGCTGCATTAGAGAAGTTATAGAGGCAACAATTTGTCGCTAAATACACTGCACCGAGGAGCTTCGGCTGAAAATCCAAAGAGCAAAACAAATAGGACAAAAAAGAATGATGATTAGAACAAGTTGAAGCTGCAAGTTGGAGCCGATCGGTTCTTAGAAGCTGAATTTGAGCGACTGTACAAGGGATCTACAACAGGAAATTTCGGCTTCAACAAAAAGAATGGTGACTAAGAATAAGTTGCAGCTTTACTCAGTTGGTTCCCGAGAAGCCGCAAGCAACTGACTGGCCACCAATAGAGGCAGATGAGACTTAATACAGAAGAGTTTCTGCTATAGATGAAGGGGAATGATGACTAAAAGATAAGAAAAGCAAGTTGCAAAAGCAAGTGGAAGTTTGGTTCTTCTTGTTCCCAAGAAGCCACAAGGCACCAGATTGGCTACTGATAGAGGTGGATGGGACTAGCAGCAGAGAGTTTTGGCTTCAACAAAAGAGAATGACGACCAAGATCAAGAAGCACGTTGAAGGAGATTTGGAGATGAGGTGGAGCTGAGGTAGACATTTCTCAGAGGCAGATTCAAGCGGCTGTTCAGATCGAATCCGCAGAGAATGAACAACAGAAGATTTCGGCTGAAAGGACTAGTGCAGAACAGATTCAACAAAATAGAATGATGATAAATGCAAGTAGCAAGCTGGAACTGATTCGGAACTAACGGGAAGCTGATGTGAACGACTTTTAGAGTTGAATTTGAAACGCTGTGCAAGTGAGAAAAAAAAAATTCGGTTGCGTAGAGCATAATATCTGATAGAGAATTTCAGATCCAGCAGAGGAGAAATGATGATTGAAGAATAAGAAGCAAACTGCAAAGGCAAGTTGTAGGGAGTTCAGCCTATTCCCGAGGAGTTATGAGTTAGTGGATTGGCTACCAAGAGAGGTGGATAGGATTTAGAGTAGGATTTTTCGGCTGACAAGATGGAGGAGCAGAGGAATTGGGGGTGGCGTTGCCTCTTGCAAACAGGGGAGACTGATTCACGAAGGGATAAGAGAAAAAGAAGGGAAGCTGCTATCTGGAGGTTATAAAAGAAGAGGATGCAACACGTAAAGAGGGCTCTCGGGGGTATCTCTTGTTGTTATTTGTTTGGAAAACAAATCAAAATAATGCCTTTTTTGTATCCCACATAGGATAGAAAGGATAGAGAAAGTCTCTTTATTAATTAGAAAGCTGCTATAACCTTTCAGAAAAAGAAATGGGCAAGTGGGATAGACCCCACCATACCCGCGTGTGATTGCGCGATTTTGACGCGATTATTAGACGCTCTTAGCACTTAGCACTTAGCACGCCGCGGATGAATTTTGAATTATTTTTTTATTATTTCGAAATAAAATATTTTATAATTATATTATATTATATTTTTTTTAATTGTGACTGTTCGGACACGAACAGTTGTGTCCGAACAGTGGTTGTCACTTACGAACAGTTGTGTCCGAATGACTGTTATCACCACGAACGGTCATGTCAGAATTACAATTTTTCGACATGAATTGGTGCGATGTTTCAGACATGAATTGATGCGATGTTCTGAACACGAACTGGTGCGATGTTTTGAACATGAATAGATGCGTTCGTACATGGACAGTTTAGACACCAAAATGTGTGTTTATTAGTCTATATAATAGACAATTCTGTTCAGTTTTCAGTATCAATTTTCATTCTACGTTTTCCTTCAAAAGAGAGACAGCCATCTTTTCATTGTTTCGCAGAGAGTTTTAGGAGAATTACTGGAATTGCTATCAAGTATTCTCGCAGTGACTTTGTTGTATCCTGAAGGGAATTTGCCAGAAACCTATAGCAACTTCGTGGGGCAAATTGATCCTAAACGAAAGTGATTACACGCCTCAAAGTCCGATTACATTGTTACTTCTTTTTCTTATTTTTCTAACAATTTTTAGGATCAATTCGTGCAACAATGGAGTCGGAGACCATCAAAGTGATGAATCAGAATATGGTCAAGTTGGATCGGTTCGATGGCAACAACTTCTCGTGTTGGAAGGACAAAGTGATGTTTCTGCTTACAGCTTTGAAGATATCTTATATTCTGGACCCGTGTCTGACGCCTATTGAAGATCCTGGTCCCACCGCTGAAGGAGAAGAACCAAATGTCGAAGAGATTGAGAGGGTGAATAAGGCAAAGAAGAAACGTGAAGAAGATGAACTACTCTGTCGTGGACACATTTTGAATACTTTGTCCGATCGTCTGTATGACTTGTTCATGGAAATGAAATCTGCTCGGGAAATTTGGGATGCATTGGAGTTCAAATACAAAGCAGAGGAACAAGGTACGAACAAATATCTGATTGCGAAGTATTTCGACTTCAAATTTATTGATACTAAACCCCTTCTGGAGCAAGTTCATGAACTACAAGTTCTAGTGAACAAAATCTGTGCTCTAAAAATCGATATTCCAGAAGCGTTTCAAGTCGGAGCAATTATTGCCAAATTACCTTCAAGTTGGAAGGACTATGGGAAAAGGCTGATGCACAAGACAGAAGACATTACTTTGGTTCAACTCCAAAAACTTCTTCGCATTGAGGAAGAGTCACGCTTGCGTGAAAATTCTGGATTATATGGAACTAAAGTGAATGTCCTGTCGGGTAATGGATTTCAGTCTAAAAATAACCCGAACTTGAAACGCAAGAGGGAGCAGAATTTTAAGAAGGCACAAAAGAAAAAGAAAGGAGGCTGTTTTGTTTGCGGCAAAAAGGGACATTTTGCAAGGGACTGTAGGCACCGCAAGAACAACACTTCCAAGGAGAAAAATACACCAATGCAAATTGAGAAGGCAAATACCAATGCTGTTCAAGAGAACTATGTGGCAATGGTTACGCATAAATTTTCAGACATGGAAATCTCTGCAAGAGTTGATGGTATTGTGGCCACGATTACTGAAATTAATGCTACTTCTGTTCAATCGGGTTGGTGGTTGGATTCTGGTGCAACAGTCCACGTGTGCAAGGATAAGTCTATGATCAAGAACTTTCAAGAGATTGTTGATATTAACTATCGAGAGGTCCAAATGGCTAACAATAGTATTGCAAAAATAGAAGGACAAGGCTCCGTGGAGTTAGACTTCACTTCTGGGAAGAAAGTTACCCTTATGAATGTCTTGTATGTACCCGAGATTAGGAAGAATTTAATTTATGTTGACTTGCTATGTAAAAGGGGATTTCGGGTATTGTTTGAATCCGACAAGGTTATCCTGTCGAAGAATGGAATATTTGTGGGAAAGGGTTATGCCGATGAAGGCATGTATCAACTGAGTATCAATAATAAGATTGAATCTTCTGTTTATACCGTTGACTCTTCTTGTTTATGGCATAGTAGATTGGCGCATTTAAATTTTCGATATTTAAAAAATATGAAAAAATTAGATTTGATTGATTTTAATGGAGAATTAGAAAAATGTGAAATTTGTGCTAAGTCTAAATTAACTAAGAGGCCTTTTCCAAGTACAAATAGAAATTCGAATTTGTTAGATTTGGTGCATAGCGATATATGTGAATTCAATGGAATGTTAACTCGTGGTGGTAAAAGGTATTTTATTACCTTTGTGGACGATTACAGTAGGTATTTGTATGTTTATCTCCTAAGATCGAAAGATGAAGCGTTTACCATGTTTAAGAAATATAAGGCTAAAGTAGAAAATCAATTGGAAAAGAAAATTAAAGTTCTACGTTCAGATAGAGGTGGTGAATATTTCTTAAATGAATTTTCATCATTTTGTGAAGAACATGGTATTATTCATCAAACTTCAGCACCGTACACTCCACAACAAAATGGTTTGGCTGAAAGGAAAAATAGATCTCTTGGAGAAATGATTAATTGTATGCTTTCTAATTCAAAGCTACCAATTAATTTATGGGGTGAAGCATTACTTACTGCATGTCATATTCATAACAGAATACCATCCAAAAAGACTAATATAAGTCCATATGAATTGTGGAGAGATAGAAAGCCAAACTTATCATATTTTAAAGTGTGGGGGTGTTTGGCTTATTATAGAGTACCAGACCCTAAGAGAACAAAGCTTGGTCCTAGAGCAATCAGAAGTGTTTTCCTTGGATATGCTGAAAATAGTAAAGCTTATAGACTTCTTGATTTAGAATCAAATGTCATAGTGGAATCAAGAGATGTTGAATTTTTTGAGAATAAGTATTCTACATATTTTGAAATTATTGATAATAATAATTCAAGACCTATAGAAATACAAGTAGATTCTCATGAAAAGGAAACAAAGGATTCGAAAATTATGACTGAACCAAGAAGAAGCACTAGAGCGAGAAAATTAAAAGATTTAGGTCCTGATTTTATTACTTATGTTTTTCTCGTTGAAGGAGATAGAGATAATAATGTGGTAAATAAATATCCTTTAGTATTAAATTTAGAAGATGATCCTAAATGTTTTAGTGATGCTATGTCTTCTAGAGACGCTTCTTTTTGGAAAGAAGCTATAAATGATGAAATGGACTCAATTATGTCCAATAATACTTGGGTATTAGTAGATTTACCAGAAGGATCTAAACCTATTGGGGTAAATGGGTTTTCAGGAGAAAATATAACTCTGATGGTACTGTCCAAACTTTTAAGGCTAGGTCAGGCCAAAGGATATAGGCAAAAAGAAGGAATATATTATTTTGATACTTATGCCCATGTAGCACGTATAACATCTATTCGAATTCTTTTTGCTCTCGCATCTTTTTATGATCTTTGTGTTCATCAAATGGATGTTAAAACTGCTTTCTTAAATGGAGATTTAAATGAGGAAATTTACATGGAACAACCAGAAGGTTTTGTTCTTCTTGGAAATGAGAAGAAAGTATGTAAATTGGTTAAATTTCTTTATGGGCTTAAGCAAGCACCTAAGCAGTGGCATGAGAAATTTGATTCAGTCATATTGTCCAATGGTTTCAAGCATAATAGTGCTGATAAGTGTATTTATTCTAAATTCACTAAAGACTATGGTGTTCTAGTTTGTCTATACGTTGATGATATGCTTATCTTTGGAACTAATATGGCTGGAGTCATTGAAACTAAGAAGTATCTAATTTCAAATTTTAAAATGAAAGATTTGGGCGAAGTAGATACTATCTTAGGTATTAAAGTTAAAAAACATAGTGGGGGTTATTCTTTGAACCAATGTCACTATGTTGAGAAAATGTTAAATAAATTTAAACATCTTGGTTTCAAAGAAGTGAGTACTCCGTTTGAACCCAATATTCAATTGAATTATAATACTGGTAGAGCAATAGCACAACTTGAATATGCTAGTGCTATAGGGTCTTTAATGTATGCGATGCATTGTACTAGACCTGATATTGCGTTTTCCGTGTGTAAGTTGAGTAGATATACTAGTAATCCAAGTATAGAACATTGGAATGCTATTACCATAATTTTTGGCTATCTTAAGAAAACCAAAAATTTAGGATTGTTCTATAATAATTATCCGGCTGTACTAGAAGGATACACCGATGCTAGTTGGATTACAAGCATAGGAGATAAACATTCTACCTCTGGATGGGTTTTCACGTTAGGAGGATGTGCTGTATCTTGGGCGAGCAAGAAACAGACTTGTATATCTCACTCAACGATGGATTCCGAATTTATTGCTTTAGCAGCAGCTGGGAAAGAGGCCGAATGGATTAGGAATTTGTTGTTGGACATAAAATTGTGGCCTAGTCCTATGCCTCCTATTTCTATCAATTGTGATAGTCAAGCTACTTTGGAAAGAGCATATAGTAGCACTTATAATGGTAAGTCTAGGCACATTAGTCTAAGACATGAGTACGTAAGACAATTGATTCAAGATGGTATCATTACAATTGTCTATGTAAGGTCAAGCAAAAATTTGGCTGACCCTTTCATGAAGGCGCTACCAAGAGATGTAGTAATAATGAGCTCAAAAGAAATGGGGTTGAAACCATTTAATTAAAATCACCAGTAATGGTAACCCGACCAAATACTAGCATATCACTAGTAATATGGTTTAATGGATAAGAACAAGTTATTGAAAGTGATTGTATAATACTGATATAAGCCCCAAATGTGAGAAATCAGTATTGTCTGTTACGTGTTAGAGGCTGAATTATATTCTTAATGAAGTATAATACATTAATGTATCGTGTTCATTAGTAACAGAAACACGTGATATATACTTCACCTATATGAGCTTAGAAGTGGTGCCGCTTCTTACGAAAGTTATGGTTGCTTTCTAGAGAGCTCATGAAAAGGTACAAGCACAAGGCCATAACAGTGCTGAGTATATTATAAACTTCTCGTTGAAACAAGAGGTTAGTATATGTGTGGTATGTCCGGTACTATTATTAAAAGTAACAAGTTTAAAGCCAGCAGCTACTTGTGACTTTGATAGAACTTTGAGGTACTTGCACTAAATGAAGGTTTAACTCGAAAGAGACCTTCACGTATGTATATTGATCTCAAGGAAACTTTGGCTGTACTTTTGAGAAATTTTATTTTTTCAAATTTGTTTTACAAATAAAGTGGGGGATTGTTGTTATTTGTTTGGAAAATAAATCAAAATAATGCCTTTTTTGTATCCCACATAGGATAGAAAGGATAGAGAAAGTCTCTTTATTAATTAGAAAGCTGCTATAACCTTTCAGAAAAAGAAATGGGCAAGTGGGATAGACCCTACCATACCCGCGTGCGGGTGCGCGTGTGATTGCGCGATTTTGACGCGATTATTAGACGCTCTTAGCACTTAGCACTTAGCACTTAGCACGCCGCGGACAAATTCTGAATTATTTTTTTTATTATTTCGAAATAAAATATTTTATAATTATATTATATTATATATTTTTTTAATTGTGACTGTTCGGACACGAACACTTGTGTCCGAACAGTGGTTGTCACTTACGAACAGTTGTGTCCGAATCACTGTTATCACCACGAACGGTCATGTCAGAATTGCAATTTTTCGACATGAATTGGTGCAATGTTTCGGACATGAATTGATGCGATGTTCTGAACACGAACTGGTGCGATGTTTTGAACATGAATAGATGCGTTCGTACATGGACAGTTTAGACACCAAAATGTGTGTTTATTAGTCTATATAATAGCACTTAGCACTTAGCACTTAGCACTTAGCACGCTTGCACGCCGCGGACAAATTCTGAATTATTTTTTTTATTATTTCGAAATAAAATATTTTATAATTATATTATATTATATTTTTTTTAATTGTGACTGTTCGGACACGAACAGTTGTGTCCGAACAGTGGTTGTCACTTACGAACAGTTGTGTCCGAATGACTGTTATCACCACGAACGGTCATGTCAGAATTACAATTTTTCGACATGAATTGGTGCGATGTTTCAGACATGAATTGATGCGATGTTCTGAACACGAACTGGTGCGATGTTTTGAACATGAATAGATGCGTTCGTACATGGACAGTTTAGACACCAAAATGTGTGTTTATTAGTCTATATAATAGACAATTCTGTTCAGTTTTCAGTATCAATTTTCATTCTACGTTTTCCTTCAAAAGAGAGACAGCCATCTTTTCATTGTTTCGCAGAGAGTTTTAGGAGAATTACTGGAATTGCTATCAAGTATTCTCGCAGTGACTTTGTTGTATCCTGAAGGGAATTTGCCAGAAACCTATAGCAACTTCGTGGGGCAAATTGATCCTAAAAGAAAGTGATTACACGCCTCAAAGTCCGATTACATTGTTACTTCTTTTTCTTATTTTTCTAACATCTCTCTCTGAAAAAAATAGGAACAAACCAAAAACAGAGGGGAAAATGAAAAAAGAAGAGGAAGAGTGAGGTCCGAACTTACCAGTAGATAAGGAAGGCTGTACAGTTCTTGATAGCAAGTTTGTTTGTCATTCCAACACTCAACAGGTAGCATACTCACTGTTGAGTCTGGTTTTCTTTTGTTTCTTTCTAATTACTCAAGTTCGCCGGGCCAATACCCTTGTTTTCCTCAGTCCGGTGAACCCGTCGTCAAGACAACATCACAGTTCGAATAGTATAGAGCCTGTCCATGCTATGTTAAAACCGTGTATTGTACTGTTTTTGTTGATCATGGTTGATTTCGATTTTTACTTGTGATTTTACTGTTGTAATTAGCTATTCAGAGATCATGTGGTCCGTCAGTTGGGGTCTCTCAAATAACTTGCTTCACGATGCGTTTTCTATGTGTGTTTATAATCATCTTCTTGAACTGATCGATGTGTTGGAAATTATGCGTTACCGGGTTTCATTTGGTCGAGTACTTCCTTCTCGTATACGCATATTGAAAAGGTTTCAAATTAGAATTAACCGATGAAGCGTATAATGCGTATTTACTCATATGGCTTAAAAATCAGTTTTCGCAAAATATGTTCAGTCCGCAACCCTGGAGCAGTAGTATTTGTCTTCGTTTCGTTCATTTTATTTACTGTCGTTTGGTTAATGCCATTCTATATGTGCAGTAGCATTTGTCTATATGTGGGGATCCCTTCTAACTTTTTCGTAGGCAGAAAGTCCAAGGAAACACCTCTTAGAAGAACCCTTTTGTTTATAATCCGACGATGTTATGAGATAGTTCATGTCTGACTCTTTGAATTGAGGTTCCTGTTTGTTTTCTTTTTGTATATATGAAAGACCAAAAGACATAACTAAGAAAGGCAAAAAAGAGATAGGGATAACCTGCTTTGGGCAATCTCACGTTATTTTATAATTCATACCCGATCTTTGTTTTGCATTCCAGTTCATTTTTTTCCCAAATATGAAGCCCTTTTTTAGCATAGAATCGAAAACACTTTTATTTCATAAAAAAGAAAAGAAAAGAAAAATTCGAAAAAGCCTCGTAACCATTTCATTTGCGTTTCCGCTTTTTCCTTTATTAGGGAGAGTGACCGATGTCCATTCCGTTCCTTTTTCCTCATGTAATTTATCAGGTTCCATGTTCAATTAATTGAGTTTGTAATCTATTTTATTTGGTCTGCGTATTTACTTTTTCGTCAATGAATGGTCATTTTTCATTTTTTTTGTCCATTCCGGTCTAATCGTTATATACTTGACCATTTTTTGCATCTGATTATTCGAGTTTGCACTTCTTTAGATTGATCAGCGTGTTTACTTTTTCGTCAGTGAATAGTCATTTTCTTTTTCTTTTTTAGCATGACCATTCTGGTCTAATTTGTTATACACCTGACTATTTTTTCGTGTCCGATTATTCGATTTTGCATTTTGTTTAGATTGATTCACGTGTTTACTTTTTTTCGTCAATGAGTAGTCAATTTTTTTTTCGCTTGGTTAACGCTTGGCATCTCGCTAAAATTGCTTTGAGGTTTCTTTTCTGTTAACGCCCCTTTTATGACTAAATAGATAATTACATGAGAATGACCAGAAAAAAAAAACATCATGTCTGATCACCTAGTTCTAGTTAGATGTCTTTGAGTTTCAATGTAATAGCTAAAATGCATGGTCATTTTAGGAATATCAATTGGTTAGGTACTGAAAGAGCGCTAATTAGATAATTAGCGTAAATAAGTCTCCAAATCTAGATGCTCTAGCTGCGTAGAAATTGAGATAATACTCATGTATCTCAATTGGTTTCAAGCCGACCCTTAAAAGCTAGTGGCGACTCTAAATGAAAAAAAAAAATTGTAGTCAAAAGTCGCACGGGATAAAATTAGGGAGGCTTTGTGCCCTAACTGATATGTGATACCTCTAAACCTAAACGATCCTACAGAGGAGAAAGGATAGGTCACGACACTTGGCATTTGGCGATGGTGGTCCTTGCTAGATTGGGCTAGGGCGACCCTTGCCCAACCCTCTTCGAGCATCACCAATGGCCAGCCATCATCAAAGACCAGCCACCAGAGAAAAAGAAATGAAAAAAACAAAGAAAAAAACGAAGGTTAAATTGTAAAGGATGCCCTCACTAGCGGGAACGTTAGGCCCTTATCTGATACTATCATGGCTAATTCAAGCCCTTTATTTGAGAAAATGAAGATATTTCAGACTCTCGTTTGAAATTTTCCCTAAACTCACATGACTTTCTTTTCCCACAACTTATTCAGAATAAACATACACTGCATGGTCGTGCAAGAGCACAGTCGGTCCCCAATGTTCTTAAGGTCTCAGCTTTCCAAAGCTGTCTTTCAAATCTTAGCTTAGTCCTCAGAATGAAAATGCAAGGAAAGGAAGATCAAGCGTCATAGAGGCTAGTTAGAAAAGGCAAAAGTCCGTCACCATCTCGGAACATCTCTAAAGGCAGCTTCCGAAGACTAGAACATTGTATACCAAACAGGCAAGGTACTTTCCTATCTAATCTCATTGTAGGGACAAAAACAGAAAAACACTTGCATGTAAGATACCAACTAGTAAGCTTTCCAAAGCATTTACATCTTCAATCAGTTCTCTTCATGAAATGACTTTACCAACAAAAGATCTTCGCTCTTCAGGGAGGAAACAGCATAAATGACGAATCGATGTGATAGCTCATTCAGGATCAAGAAAGAGAAGTTGTGTTATAGATCCACCCTATATGAAGTAATCCAGACAATAAAGTCGCAATGCCACAGTAGAAAGCCAAAAGGTGTGCTGTACTTATTCTCATCCATGTCAGTTAACCGGTAAAACACCAACATGGCTGAACTCTATATTCGCACACTTCCATATAGGGGATGAGCCAGGAGCAGAAGCACCAGAATGTCTTGCCATATCAACTAAGCATTGGGCGAGTTCTTAATTCTCTTACCGTTCGTCCATCTGGAAGTACGATCCAGTAGAAAAGTTCAGAAATAAATACTAAACTAATCAGGGACAAACGAAGGAAAAGACACGAGACCATAATCAAGTCATATAGCCAATCAAACATCTCAAAAACATAAATACAATATCCAATTGTCGCACCCCAACTGGCTCAACAAATTGGTTCCGACACTAAACTTCACAGTGACAGATATTCCTAATATTGCTGTATTTTTCAGTAGTGAGGCAACCAAAGAATGCTAAATCAAAGAGAGCACTGGGAAATCAGCAACTTACAAAGGTGCAGGAATGCAGAATTTCTTACGATAACCAGCAATCCCAAGAACAAGTACAAAACAAAACAACCCAATGCTTCCACAGACAAAAAGACGCCAGAACTCACGACTCTTCTGCAAATCTTCCATACCTCAAGCATAATTATCCCTGATTACCCTTGTGGTCCTGTTCTTGCCAAGTTGAAGGCTCTAACAAATTCAATCTAGCTCTATTGCTGCTCCTGCATAACGCCTGATTCTGTCCCTTCTTGTGCTAGAGTTGGCTCGGCTAGCTCATTCAAGATTGGCATATGTTCATGCAGATGGTCACTAGGGGAGTCATCCACCGGAAGAGGCTTATGTGCTTTATTGCCAGTTTCTTGCGTATGAGTTGCTTGAGACACAGCGCTTTTGATCCTCACACTAGATGGCTTATTTTTCTCAGAAGGCAGTAGAGGGAGCGATTTCCGAATTGGCTTCTTTGATTTGATGGGCGGCACTCTAGATGGTTGGTTTCTAGACACTTCCTCGTCGAGGCTTAAACGACCAGATGGACGGTTTCCGTGGCCATTATCTTCAAACTCCTCGGCAGGCGAGCTCTTCCTTCGCCCGAGCTTGGGAGATCTAGCTCTTGTTGGGGGTATCTGTTAGACGATGACATTATACTCAATGGGCAAGAAATGATTCCAGACCCTCACAAGATAAGGCAATTTGTATCCAAAAATTTGTCATGATAAAATTGAGAGAAATGTATCACAAAGAGTTGCAAGAGATAGAATATAGCCAAATATCACGTTAAAAAATCAGAATAGAGCAATTCAATATATACCAAATTCAAAAGAGGGAAGAGAAAAAGAATGAATTAATCCACCCTAAGAGTATGACAACGTGGATAATTATTTGTAAGTGCAATCTGTAAACTATAAATTTTCTGCATCACGACCATATTTGCAGTGCAGATATCTGGAGCATTCGCAGTCAAAGAAAGAGTAATGTTCTGGCAAGGATATAGCCAATACTAAATTTTATTTACATCCTACTTCCTATCATGTGTAGAAGTTGAGAGTGGGTAAAGCTCTTGAAATTTGATCCCTAATAGCGAGATACTCGGTTCCAAATCTAATTTTTGGCACACTTTAAGACACCAAATGTGTGTGATAACTGCCGGAACTTAGCCAGCTCCAGGTGCAACCAAGGAAAACATCAGATAGCCGCACTTCCATCCTGTGTTACCCTTCTGAAAGAAAGACAATGCTTATGAAGAAGTGCAGAATTCAAACTAGAATGAAAAATTGAGCACCATATATTCAGCATATAAAATGGGTTACCCCTTCCAATTCTCAGAATATGACATTTAACTGACGTTAATGATTTCAAATACTTATTTAAGAGATAAAGAAAAGAAATCCTATTGTGAATTTTTTAACCAAAGTTGCATTACAATTTTATAAATAACAGAATGGAAATCTTGTTTGTCATTGGTATTTGAAACCATTCTTCTTGATAATGAAAATGATCTAAAAACATTCTCTCTCCATTCATAACAGGGCCATAGATATCTCAACACAACATGGATGGCATATTTCTGATGCTCATATGAAATCCAATTCCAAGGCAGCCATAATGAGGCTGGGCAGATATATGAGAATCTACCTTTTTCAATTCAACTTTAGGCGGTGAAGGTTCTTGGTAGAAGTTTGGCATAGGTGTGGCTTTAAAGTTCAAACTCTTCCTCAGCATCTTCATCTCAGCTTCTTGAGTTTCCTGATATCAAAATGCAGCTTGTCAAATAAGCAAATGGAACAAGCAAGCAACTTCCATGGCCACTCAAGCTAAAAGGATACCACCTTGGACTTAGCCTGCAAGGTTGTCTGTTCTACTTCCTTTGCATGAATCTTTTCCTCAAGCTTTGAGTAGAACTGCCCAAGACGATGATAGGTCATATCTGCAGCAATCTGACCAGGGATAACCATGCAATTGCGCATGAAGCAAACAACAGGAACTGACCTCTTTCCTTTTTTCAGCCCTTTGGTCGCACCTAAAGCTGAACCCATAGTTCGGAAGTGCACCCACTCTACGGGGTCCGACATCAGCTGCGGTAAGGTTTCTATGATATTCTTAAGGATAAACTACTTGTAAACAGCAAAGAAAGAAATCAGGGATCATTATTGAAGAAAAGCAACAGATGAAAAAAGAAATATGATCAAACTATAAGAAAATCTGCAAGGGATACGGGGAAGATTGTGGAATCCCATCAGGTTCGATGACGGATCCTTCTTTCAAAGGCTTCTCTTTTTTAATCCCACTGTTGAAAAGCAATTCATATTTTCAAATTCCAAGGTTATCTAATGTTATCAGTAAGTAATACAAACCATGAATTTTGCACACAGAGAGACAAACAAATAAATAGAACTTAGCATTTGAGGATTCAAAGACGGCTCAAAGCCTTTTAGCTATCCTCCACCACAAGCATAGCAGTAATAGAGGCAGCAGATATATTCAAAACAATTTCTTCAACAAGAGAAACATTAAAGTCGTTGCAAGCTAGGAATACCTCAGGCCTTTTGAACAGTCTATAGATTTTCCAGCTTGCTGTCAAAAGAAAACACACCAAAAGATGATGATTAGCAACCAAATGTCGGTGATGATAATGAAATATGGTGACACTACACTCAAGAAAGCATTCACCTTAGGTAGATGAGGCTGCCTATCATTTAACGGTTTACTTTTAATAGGCTTCTCTAAACTGGAATTTGGAGGACCATTGCCATTTGGAACCGCTTTTGCTTCCTTTTCATCATTGTTCTTCTTTGCTCCAGGTGCCAGCACATTTTTCACAGCAGGTTTGTAACTGTTTTTGGTTCCTTGACTCCTCTGGCTTCGCACACGTTTTGCATGGTCTGAATCTAAATTCTCTCCTTCCTATGAACCAATTTATAGATGCAGTCAAGCATAAGGAGTTGTATCACTTCTGAAAATTAAGCAGAAGCAGAAGTGTATACCTTAGGAATGTTGACAGGTCCGTCCTTTAAGTCCTCAGGTGATGACTTGTTTGCATCAGCCCGATCTAACTTAACACTTTCTAAGCTTTTATTTACAGATGCAATTGCACCAATCTCATCTGTGACCCCATCAAAATCACTTGGAACCATACTCTCTCCTTCACAGGCCGGATGTCCGTGCTGAGGGACCGACTCAAAACCATTACCAGCAATGGTGTCGTCAATATCCATAGGATTGTTGATGCTGAACTATACTAGAAGCTTTGACGCAATGTGAAACCAAAAGAGCACACGGACTTGGAAGTTCCTGAAAGCTCAAAGAAGGCAGAAGGTGCAGAGATCATGTATCGGTCATCTGAAAAGAAATCACGAGAAAGGAAGTAAAACTGAGCCAATGCGCCACAATCAGCATTCTGCAAAATCAAAAGGTCAGACCAAAATTAACGTGCTCCAGATTTTTGCCATAGCATGTCTCAAAACCACCTTCTTAGAATCGAAGCTTCTAGTCCCCAGCCCAACATGAGAATCTCGAAACTCACTAAACGAATTCTCAGTTTGAATGGATTGCGCGAGAAAAGCACGTCAATCACAACGATGCACATTAAGGGAGAACCTACGCACCCTACACACACGAGAATTAATCACTCAAAAAGAAATGTTCTTCCAATAATGCGGCATCGATCTGGTCATGGCAGCCGCAACAACACGAAACCCAGCAAAAACTCCCATTCAAGCGAAGAAAATCTTCGACTCGAAAACCCAGTACGGAAATTAACACATCAGAGTCCAGACACGATTCGGCAAACCACAGAACGGAACAGGCTCGTTGTACTCTTACCCAGAATTGGAGAGACGCAATCAGAGCTCCATCGACGGCCTTCGACGGACAAGGGGGGAGATCTGCAGCGAGAGTTTGGAGATCTGGGGGGAAGAACGGAAATGGGCAAGAACCCAGAAATCAAAATTCGAACTTTTGAAGTTCTCGCCTTTATCTCCGAACTCAATCGTGGGTGTATGAACTGTGGAGTGATCGATCGTGGGTGTTCTTGAAATGGAAAGCAGGGAGAGGTGGCCGTCACTGTTGGAGGGACATGGAGCAACAAATAGCAGTTGCAGTGGGTTTCAAATCCATTTTTGCCAGGTCACTTCACACAGTGAGATATATATATATATATATATATATATATATATATATATAATTTACATATATTTCGTTTTATTATTTATTCTTGTTAAATAAAATAGGAATAGAAAATATTCATTGGCGTAGGTATTATATAAATCAAATGGGGCAAGAAGGAATTTTAGGAAAAAGATCTTTTAGATCTCTTTCTGTCTTTTTTTCCTTTTATATTTCCCTAAATCAAAGTATCATAACATTTTTTTCCTATTTTTGTAGATCGTACATACCTTATTTATCTATTTTAATCTTGCCTAAGCAGATTATCTTGAGTAACACGCTTAATGAGATTTAAATTTGTTTGGTAATCTTAATTAGCGGTTGACTTAATCTACTTGATTAAGTAAAAAATCCATTTTTTTTGCCAGAAGTAAAAAATCCACTTTACGATGGAATGGAGATTACTCGTTCCTTCAAAAGTAATTGACGGCAATTAATATTTTGCTAGATATGTAGCTAAAATCTATTATTAATGGTCATTGCTCTATCTTTGGTAAGACATTAATCAAAATTTGGCCATTATTTTCAGCATTTAAGATTATGAGCACTTAAATTTACGGCATTCATTTTAAATTTCATCCAACAAGCCCTAACTAAGATGTAAAAAAGTGCATAATAGATTTTCAAGCTAATTACTGGCCACAAAAGTAACGTAGAGTAATCTTTGTTGATTATTCTTAGGTGGGGTAAGTTCTTTTTAACTTACTAATCATTGGATGTATATGGTAATAATTAAGTAATCAAACTAATCCATCTAATGAAGAATGTGCAAAAAAAAAAAAAAATTGCATCCACGGTATACCTAATAAAAATTAATGTCCACAAGGCACAAAAATAGAGAAATGGGCGAAATTACCCCGATTATTCACGTAAAGAGTTTAGTTTTATGGGAAGATTATAATATATGTAGCGATTGTCATCGTGTAAGATGAAAGCATGATTTACTATTTAAAATAATCAAAGAAATGGGCACATACCTTCCACTATTTTTATGAGTCTTCAGCCCATGGTCATCAGCCCCATCGACGTACAGATAAATTAATGATAAGAGCCTTAAGAGGAGATGGAATCAATAGGAAGACATGAATCCTAACGACGACATTTTTCCCGGCCTCCATCATAAATATTCTTTCCTAAGCTCTTGTTTGATCAACGAAATTATTCCCATTGCTGTTCTTATTGAAGAAGCCCGCACGATATCCCTATTTTGTGTTTCATCGAATTTCAAAGGTGTTCATTCAATCGTAAACTTTACGAACGAGACATCAAAAAGTAGCACGTGAAAAAAGGATAAAGAATCTCATCGCCTTTCTAATAATCATGCTTAGGGATAAAGAAACATTTGTACTCATACTTGCCCCAATTGAAATATGCAAGATACAGATTTGGCTGGCGTCCTTCCAAGTAAGTACCGTCCATTATAACTAGACCATATGTTGTCAATAATGAACATGGTATGATGTCGCATGTGGTCGTTCTCGTTAATGTTTTCCCTATACCAAAGTGTGATTTTGAAGCACCAAACACCATCCTCCCGTTCTCATTGGCCTGCAACCACGTTATGTCCTGAACAAATTCACTGGCCTCATCATGCCTTCGTGCAGAGACAACTCATTCTTCTGCGTAATCACGCATGTGATGAAGTTGCAAACATGCTTGAAAGTTCGTTCTCATGTTTACATGTATTAGAGCTTCACAATTTCTCTTTAAAAAGAGATGAAATGATGCAAATCACTATATTTTAGCATAGATTAGTTTATTTAACTATTTGTGGAGCTTTATACGGTGAATCATATAGCCTAATTCAAGCTACCTGCGAACCAACTCAACCGCTGAATCATTCGGACTCGGCTACTTTCCCGAGTAGAATTCAAATGGATCAAATCAAAGCTCTTAGAACTTGATTTTTTCGTTTCGCCGACAATGAATGATTACTTTTTCGGGAAAAAAAATTCAAATCATTCATTTTTTGTGAAACAAACGGAGCCAAAAAGGAATCGACTTTCTTTTTTTTTCCTAACACTTTGATTGAATTTGCTAGGGAGCCCTGTCAAGTAGTTGAATTTTTGTGTAGTCAAATTTACAATTATACTTCCAAGTTCCCTCAATGGGCAATTTTCCAAATTAGAATTTTTAAAAAAATTACCAAAAAAGCATTAAAAAAATAAAATACCAAATTAGGTGCCGCTCGGCAAATGGACCGCCGAATGGTACCTAATCGGCTCGATTGGGCCCCACTCAGCGGCCCATTTGCCGAGCGGGAGCGGGACAAGGCCGATTGGGCCCCGCTCGGCGGCCCAATTGCCAAGCGGGGGCGATTTAATTTTTTAAAATTTCCTATCTTTTTGGAAAAATAAAAAATAAAAAATTTAGAGATGGAACATGCTGGGAATGGAACCCACAACGACCAAAGCACTTCGCCCGAACGACAACCAACGGAGAAAACAGCACAATTGACAATATCATTTGCAGATTAATTAATCTATACATTCATTAAAAGACGTGATATTCATTTGGACATGAAAAACTGCCTAGACCCCTTTCCCACTACAAAAGACATGATATAATGAGTCAGGCATGGAAAGATTGAAGGAGAAAAGAGGGAAATGACGGTTTATTCGTGATCGAGATGTGGCATCTGAGGGAGAAAATGCAAAATTAACAAGGAAAACGACATTTTTTTGGGAAAAAGGCCGGCCAAATCTCCTATAGCTGTTTACCAATGGATTCGTCTCGAAAAATTACGTGAAAAAAAAATCGTCCCAAATAGACACCCGAGCAATGAGATATGTCATTTCAAAATTTTTTCCTTTATTTACTCGTTTTCACTTTTTTGCTACGGTTTTCCATCTTTCCATGCGATTTTTAGCTATTTTGCTGCGATTTTTCATTTATCTATTACTGCGGTTTTAATCTTTCGCTGCGGTTTCAAATAATTACATAAATATAAATTATTTTTTTATTAATAATTGATGATTATCTTATAAAAAATAAGCTTCAAAAGATAAATAATTATAATAACTATTAGTAATTTTTTTATTTTTTTAAAAAATACGAAATAAAAAAAATAAATGGTGGCCCTGCTCGGCAAATGGGCCATCGAGCAAGGCCCAATCAATATGATTGGGTGCCGCTCGGCGGCCCATTTGCAGAGCGGCACCTAATTTGGTATTTATTTTTTTAATGCTTTTTTGGTTTTTTTTTAATTCTAATTTGAAAAATTGCCCTCCCTCAACATATATGTAGCATCATTTCTTTTGATTTCACCTTATTGTTTAAACCTCGAGATCGAGATTAACTCAAGGTTAGATTGGAATTTGGTTTTTGCTAAGTCGAGTAGAGCTTGAGCTAATTAAACACTTTATATAGGCCGAAGTTAAAGAGAAAGTATCTTGTAATTTGCTTGATATGTTGCCCACATCACCAATGAAATTTTTGTTGCTTTATAATCTAAAGCCAAATATCTTATTTGTAGTCACAACATTACTTTGTTAAGGGATTTGCACTAGTCAATGGTATAAGCTATAAGCATACTCCTTTGCTCAGTTATATATCTACATGTACATAGAAACAATATATTTTGGCAATTTAGAGTGTCTTTTCGTGTTGTTGGAAAAAAAGAGCAAGATTTGGATGATATTAATAAAAAAAGAAACACATACAGACCAACACTTAAACATAAACCCAGTGTCTTAATAGAATCAAAAGAATTGGAGCTGACTTTCTCATTTGGGCTCCGTTTGTTATCTGAAAAATGAATGGTTTGAAAAAATATTTTCCTAAAAACGATCGATCGTATTGTTTACAAAAATTGAATGAATGAAAAATATTTTGCCTTTCATAAAAATATTTAGACATAAATTGTTCTTGATAATAAAAAATATTTTCCATTGCCTAATTATTCCAAGTGATATGGGTGATATTTGTAAGAAAATATTTTTAAAATTATTTATCTTCCGTGAAATAAACGGAGAAGAAAACAATGTGGAGGAAGAACAAAAGCTACAGTTGAAAGGCAAATATTAGTCCTCAAGCACTTGTTGATGCTAATGCAATTGGAGTCAATTCTGAAGCACGATGGGCATCTTGCAAATATTAATCAGCAAATTTTTAGATCATGAGATCCTATTGCGCCAAAATAGTGTTCAAGATGGCACGACAAGGGTAAAGGGGCACAATGACTTATTGCTTGGTAGTTGATACTTCCAATAGCATGTGAAGAGCCTAGAAACGAGTAGTATTTTGGACAAACCTTTAACATAGTATTGTGTCATCACTTAATTTAAATGTGACTTGAACTTGATAATAAGCTAAGTTTACTATTGAAAAATATAGATTGATTTTGTTTTAGCTATGAGGCATATAAAAAAGCGAAATACAAATGTTTTATTATTAACTATTAGATAATTACTATCCAATGTTATTGAGCCTCATACCTAATTCTTTCGAGTTATCAGTTAATCCAAAATATGTACACAAGGATATATTTGACTTTGCTACAAAACAATTATCGCTTGTTTACATAATTCGAGAAAAAAAAAATTGTTATGCAAATGGTGCTTCTTTAGCTACGTCCCCAATAATGCATATTAAAACAAAATCTTGAACTTTGTTTTTAATGATGCTTATATGTACTTAGATATTGACATCATCATGTATCATTTCATTGTGAACATGCATTTTAAGTCCTAAAAAATAGAAATTTCGTGGGGAAGAGGGTAAAAGATCCTTAAAATAGAAAGTAAGGGTAAATTCTATTGTGCCAAATGGAGCTTCAAGACGGCAGGAGAACTGTAAAGGGGCACGAAACTTGATAGAATAGCCCTTAATAATTGTCCCACGAGTCAAAGTTCTATGAATTGTCATTTTCATACAAATATACATGATTAATACGTGCAGCACGTGCAGTGCTTATAAACAGTTATATTGAAATTCAAGGTTAATTTTGTTTATATATTCATTATTACATAATTGCTATCCACTATTGTATAGTGCGTATCTATCTTCTCGAGTTATCAGTTGCCTGAAATGTGCATTTAGAAAAGAGTAAGTTTTACGTGGCATTAGTGTAAAGGAATGACGCCTATATATTTTACAAAGAATTCCATTGCATTACTATAGGGGATCTTGACCGACACTAACCATATCTTAGAGCATCAATCTATTTTGAAAGAATATCAAATAAGCGTTTGAAGTTGATCATTTTCTCAAAAGAGAGCATAGAGCGGACTTTGTCTCAAATAAGGGCATGAAATAGCCAACTTAGTGTCAAATAGGTATCTGAAATGAGCTGTTTTCTTGAAATATGATCTAAAATGAACATTGTCTCTATTGCGGAGGCAAGCGATGGCATGGTAAAATAGACTTAACAATAAAATAAATCGGACATTAGGCTTATGTGGTTCAATCGTAGTGACGTACGTCCACAAGGAGAGCAATGATGAATTCAACTATAAATCAAACGATATAATAGAGATTATCACACTCGAGTCATTCAAACACTCTAAGTGTTTTTCAACTCCTAATTACACTCAATAACTCACCCAGTGTTTAGCCACATAATTCTTTAAAAAATAATCTATCAATCTCATGAAGGAATTCATCAATCTTACTACAATATTTAATTGACTTCAATAGTAGAATTCTTTGATTACACTCACGAAGAAAGGCGCCCTAGATGTGATCATGACGAATTTTCCTCTGCCCACGTTTATCAACAACGGCCCAAAACAAGACACACACACATATGTGTATATGAATGAAAACCAAGTTGATCGAGTCCGAAAAGTCTACTTGGATTTTCCAATTTAAGGCCAAAGAGTCCAAATCGCACAAGGAAGTTTAGTGAGCCGCACTCAATAATGAATCCCTTTCCGTCCTTGACCGTATCTCCAATATACTCCTACTCTAAGTAGGAAAGTTAAAAAGGAACCAGGCGTCGAGATTCTGCCGTCACCCAGGCGTCGAGAGCTCCTTGCCGCCGCCGCCAGCCTCGGTGTTCATCGCCAAGCCTCGCTCCTGCGGGAGAACGCGAGGAACCAATCATGAGCGATGATGGACCACTCACTAATGAACTACATTTATCGAAGCTTGGACGCTGGCAGTGCTGGATTTTAGTCCTAGTCAATATTTTCTTCCTCATAGCAGGACAAGCTGCTGCTGTTCTTCTCGGAAGATTTTACTATGATCAGGGTGGAAATAGTAAATGGTTGTCGACACTTGTTCAGACCGCTGCTTTTCCAATCCTATTCATCCCATTGTACCTTATACCATCGTCACAGAAGGCTTCAGCTTCTCCTAGTGCGCCTTCTTTCAGAATTCTTGCCTCGGTCTACTTCTTCCTAGGAGTGCTCATAGCTGGGGATAACATGTTATACTCCACAGGCCTATTATACCTCTCTGCCTCTACATATTCCCTTATCTGTGCTACCCAGTTGGCATTTAATGCAATTTTCTCGTATTTCTTGAACTCTCAGAAGTTTACTGTGTTAGAATATTCCGTTTTAATATTCAATTGTGGGCTTTATTAATTGTTACTGTAATTATTATTTGGTCTAATAAGAAAGAGATATATTATTTCCTAATTCAAGTAGGATATGATGCTGGATAGTATGGGCCGAGATATCCTTATCTTTGATGAGGGGGTAGGGTTCATTCTCTATAAATAGTGTTTAAGTCCCTCCTCTAAACCCTAATGTCTACATAACCTCACATATAGAAATCGTCAGAAACGACAGTGAGGGGCCGTCTCATTGAATCCAGTGATCAAGGGGGTTCATAGAGGAGAAGCTCTTAAGCATTGGATTCTCGCAATTCCGCATCAAGAACGATGAATCCAAAACAAGGTGTGTTAATTTTTTAACTCTATGGAACATGGATTTGTGTATCTGTACGTGTGTATTTTGGGTTGCTGCATACGGATTAAATACGGAGCATACATGTGGTATCAGAGCCTGCGCGTATTAGGTCACGAATCACGTTCCCGGTGTTTTTTCGGAATTTTATTTTTATCAAAATTCAAAGAAAATTATATATTCGGAAAGGGCTCGACGAGACGAGCAAAACCATATAAAGATCGCCGCCAGAAGACACCGGACGCGCCGCCACTCGCCGGTGGCTATAGGGCGCGTGGCGGCCACGCGCCCTACGCGCCATCACGCGCGGACCGAGGCCCGCACGTGCGTGACACGTGCGGGATGACGTCATCTGACGTCGTTCGGCCGGGTGCAGACCCGACCCGACCCGATCAGTTGCCCCGACCCGAAATGGTTGACCGTTGACTCGGACCTTCCGGTCAACGACCGGTTCGACCGGATCGCCTCGATCGGGTTCGCCAAACCGGTTCATGGTAGCGGTCGGACCGGTCGAGCCGGTCGGACCGGTTTCAGAACCGGCTGAACATACAGAACACGTGCGCGGCACGTGTCTGCGCGTGAGCCTCACGCGCCGAAGCTTCAGGCGGCGCGTGAGGGCGCGTGCGGGCTCCGATGGAGGTGTTCCAGGTACCGGCGTACTCGTATGCTCATGCTCTACAGGATGGTACATTTATTTTTCATGTTTGGTATTTTCATGGATGGAAATACGTGCAGAACGCCAAATACGAGGGTATTTTGGGATATTTTTGAGGTATTTTCTGGTATTTCTGTAAGAATTTGTGAAGTACAGGTACAGGCTTACATGAAAGTATCACGTGGAATTATGTGGAAATTTTTTGATCAATTTCATGTTTATGGTTTGACATGAATTATTGAGGTATCGATGAAAATTAGCAAAGCATGTAATTTTGAATATGATTGCCCCAATTTCTGAAATTACATGCATACAGTGGATGTGAAATATAAAGTTATATCCCAATTTCAGGTAAATTCAATTGGGTTGTGACCGCCAAAGCGGCACGCTTGGTTGAGTTTAATAAAGAATATGTTAAATAATATTGGGATGTCTCCTGTTTTAATGCTTAGTTATATTCCCAAAGGAGTAGTTGCGTATTCTTGCATGGAGGGTTACATGTACAGCATATGGTTGAGGATTGATTAGTCCGAGTGCCGTCATACACCCAAAGGTGGTGATTAACAAAGATTGAAATAAATTCTCATGGCCGCTGTAATGTAGGGAGTATACAACTGCATGTCATGTTTTCTGCCCAAAGGTGATTATATGATGATGTATGTAGCTCTCAAGGTGAAATTTCACATTGTGCTAATTAAAAATATTGATTATTTTTCAGTCACCTTTTTTGTGAACGACAACTCCATAACTATTGAGATTCTTACTGGTAGCAATTTTAAGAAGTGGAAAGAGGATTTTCTGTTTGGTATGGAACTGGCAGATGTTCATGCTGCTCTTAGTGGGGATAGACCCGCAGCTCTTACTAAAACTAGTACAGATGCTCAAAAGGCACAGTTTGCTTCTTGGGAAAAGAGCAATAGGATTTGCTTGCTGTCAATGAAGCGATCCACACAGGAACATTTTAGGAGTAATTTTGCTGCTGACATCACTGCTATACAAATGATGGATGCCTTGGTGGCTAGAAATCGTGAATCCCCTAATGCTGAAGTTGGGACACATATGTCAGGATTATTTAGTTTGAAGTATGATGGTTCTGCTGGTGTTATGGACTATGTCATGATGATGGTAGATATGCAATCAAAGCTAAAAGAGCTTAATGTTCCCATTCCTGATGCTTGTATCATACATTTTGTGCTGAATTCTCTTCCACCTGAGTTTGGTATTATCCAAACACAATATAACATTGCTGATCGGGCATGGACAATCAACGACTTGATTGCAAAGGTGGTGTCAGAAGAGTCCAAGCTGAAGAAAAGTAACGTGCATATGGCTATGTATGCTACTTCAAGTTCTGGTGCCAAGAAGGGCAAGGGCAACAAGAATCGTAAAGGAACTCATTCCTCTGCTGGTCATCATGAGAACTTGGGACCAAAGAAACCAACCTTTAAAAAGGACGGTAATGCTGGTAAGGATGGTCTTTGCTTTTTCTGTAAGAAGGGAGGACACGTAAAGAAAGACTGCGCTAAGTATAAGAACTGGTTATCTAAGCGTGAGCCTAAAGGTAATGGTTCTTTGGCGTTGGTTTGTGAATCTAATCTGTCTGAAGCCCCATCTTGTTCGTGGTGGCTAGATAGCGGTGCAACTAACCATGTTGCGTTCACCATACAGGGATTCATAAATCGGAGGAAGCCAAATAAGGATGAATCAAAGCTCACCGTAGGAAACAACAATAAAGCTGATGTTGAGTTCGTGGGAGATGTTATTTTAATTCTAGATTCTGGTTTTAATTTAATGTTAAGAAATACATTTTATGTACCTTCTTTCAGACGGAATTTAATTTCCGTATCAAGTTTGGACATGTGTGGCTATTCTTTTGAGATTTCAAACTCTGTAATTTCTATTTCTTTTAATTCAAATAAAATTGGGTATTGCACTATGTCCAATGGATTGTACATATTATGTTTGTCTCCCAACGAAATATACGTCGCTTATACAGCTGAAAAGGTTGTTTCCAAAAGACCTTTACCTAAGGAACAGTCATACGCAATATGGCACAAACGTCTTGGTCACATCTCTAAAGAAAGAGTGGAAAGACTGATAAAGGCTAGCATTCTACCCACTCTTATAAGTGACCTAGACACATGCGTAGACTGCTATAGAGGTAAGATAACCAAAATAAAGAAGAAAACTGCAGTCCGTAGTTCTCACTTGTTAGAGATCATCCACACAGATATAAGTGGACCCTATACAGCAACATTGTGTAGAAATTTTTATTTCATCACATTTATAGATGACTATTCCCGATATGGTTATCTGTACTTGATTAAGGAAAAGTCTGAATCTCTTGACAAATTTAAGATTTTCCGGATTGAAGTTGAGAAACAGCTAGGGAAAGTCATAAAAATTGTCAGATCTGACCGCGGTGGTGAGTACTATGGTTGACATGGCGATGCTGGACAGCTTAAAGGGCCATTCGCCAAGTACCTAGAGGATTCTGGGATTGTGGCTCGGTTTACCATGCCCGGTAGTCCTGAACAGAATGGTGTAGCATAAAAGGCGCAATCGTACTCTCATGGATATGGTAAGAAGCATGATTAGCAGAACTAATTTACCTGGTTTTTTATGGGGTGAAGCTTTGAAAACGGCGCTTTACATATTAAATCGTGTTCCTACTAAATCTGCGCCGCTTACCCCTTTTGAATTGTGGACTAGACGGAAGCCTAGCTTGAATCATCTAAAGGTTTGGGGATGTCCTGCAGAAGTAAAATTGTATAATCCAACTTTGAGCAAGTTGGATCCTAAAACCACTCGATGTTATTTTGTCTCTTATCCAGATCATTCAAAGGGATATCGATTTTATAATCCCAATGGAGGAATGAGAATTGTGGATTCACAGACAGCAAAGTTCCTGGAGCTTGATGTAGTAGAAAAGGGTGATTGTTCGCAGACTATTGAGGATAACAGCACGGTGAGTACTCCTATGTCGTTTTCTATACCTATACAGACAATTTAGGAAGTTCCTGTACCACAGATTGAACCTGTTGATGCTCAAGAACCTGTTGTTGAGGCAATTCCTGATGAAGTTCCTCAAGCTTATCAGGAACATAATGAAGTAGAAGATGCTCCTCTAAGGAGATCTGTTAGACAGAAACGATCAGCTATACCACTAGAATATATAGTTTATCTGGGAGAACAGGATTATGATATTGGTTGTGTTGTTGATCCAGTGACTTATACAGAAGCAATTTCTTGTCCTCAATCTGATTTATGGTTAGATGCAATGAAGGATGAGATGTTGTCTATGAAACATAATGATGTCTGGGAGCTTGTTGCATTACCTGAAGGTTACAAACCTGTTGGTTGTAAATGGATTTTTAAGACCAAAAGGGACTCTACAGGGAAGATTGAAAAATTTAAAGCTAGACTAGTAGCTAAGGGATTTACTCAAAGGGAAGGAATTGATTATGAATCAACATTTTCTCCAATTTCTTCTAAAGACTCTTTTAGAGTAATTATGGCTTTAGTAGCTCATTTTGATATGGAGCTTCACCAGATGGATGTTAAAACTGTTTTTCTGAATGGAGATCTTGATGAACAAGTTTATATGGCACAACCAGAAGACTTTGCAACAGATGACATAGGTAATCTGGTTTGTAGATTGAAAAAGTCTATCTATGGTTTGAAGCAAGCCTCTAGACAGTGGTATTTGAAGTTTCATAGTGTTGTTACTTCTTTTGGTTTTATTGAGAACAAGCTATATCAATGTATATACTGCAAGGTCAGTGGGAGAAAGTTTATTTTTCTCGTTCTTTATATTGATGACATCTTACTTGCTAGTAGCGACATTGGGTTAATGCATGAGACCAAAAGAATATTGTCGCAGAATTTTGACATGAAGGATCTAGGTGAAGCATCTTTTGTTCTTGGCATTGAGATCCATAGGGATCGTTCTCGCCGCATATTGGGCTTATCTCAGAGGGCTTATATTGATCGTGTTCTAAAGAGATTCAATATGCAAGAGTGCAGACCAGGGAATGCTCCAGTTTGCAAAGGTGATAAATTGAGTCTTTCACAATGTCCTCATTCAGAAATTGAGAAAGCACAGATGAAGAATGTACCTTATGCTAGTGCACTTGGTAGTATCATGTATGTTCAAGTTTGTATTAGGCCAGATATTGCTTTTGCAACAGGACTTCTAGGCAGGTATCAGTCAAATCCAGGACATGATCACTGGATCGCTGCCAAAAAGGTTTTGAGGTACTTAAAAAGAACTAGAGACTATATGCTGATTTACAGATGTGTTCAGAACTTGCAGCTAGTGGGATATTCAGATTCAGATTATGTTGGTTGTGAGGATGACAAAAAGTCGACAACAGGGTATGTCTTTATGCTAGCAGGTGGTGCAGTATCATGGAAAAGTGAGAAACAGAAAACATTATCATCCTCTACTATGCAGGCGGAGTTTATAGCATGCTTTGCAGCTGCTACTCAGGCTATTTGGCTCCGGAACCTCATTAGGGAGTTGACCGTGTTTGACTTTATTGATAGACCCATACAGTTGTATTGTGACAATAACTCTGCTGTGTTGTTCATTAATAACAATAGAGGTCTCAAGGGGTCTAAGCATATGGAGGTCAACTTTTTGACCATAAAGGAGTCCGTGCAGAATGGTGACGTTGCAGTAGAGCATATAACTACAGATGCTATGATTGCTGATCCACTGACGAAAGGTCTACGCCCTTGTGTATTTGAACGACATGTCATTAATATGGGCTTAGAAGCATCATGGGATGCCATAGTTTAGTGGGAGTTTTCTAGTTTTTGCTCTAATAAAGTTTACAATATTATATTACTTTTAGTAATGATTTTGATATGTATTGAACTTTTACATTCTTTGAAGTTTTTTGAATGTGATATTAAATGCATATCTGTTGAAAATCTCAAGGAATTATGTAAACCTTGAGTGATGGCTGGGGCATTTATTTTAGCCAAAAGGCATATGTCTTATTACACGTAAAGCATAGTTAACTATAAAGGTGAGACATATGTTGGTTCGTTGGAACCGTAAAGATGTTCTCTCGTGACACATCCGGTTTTGTGACACATAAAGTGAGAGAATGGTGATTGACAAGGAGGATAACATATAATGTGTCTCTATTATTTGAAATGTTGTTCGATTGCCATACTACCATATTAAATCCATATCAGTAGAGTTAAGAGCATCTGTGATCGTGGATGGCTCTGTGTCTTCTGATGCAGTTACTAGCATGGTCCAGTGCTTAAGACTTTATGGGATCAGATTGACTGTTGGGAATTATCTCTAGACCAATATAAAGATGCGCATATACAGTGCAGTTTCAATTAATTTAGCCCAAGTGAGAGAATGTTAGAATATTCCGTTTTAATATTCAATTGTGGGCTTTATTAATTGTTACTGTAATTATTATTTGGTCTAATAAGAAAGAGATATATTATTTCCTAATTCAAGTAGGATATGGTGCTGGATAGTATGGGCCGAGATATCCTTATCCTTGATGAGGGGGTATGGTTCATTCTCTATAAATTGTGCTTAAGTCCCTCCTCTAAACCCTAATGTCCACATAACCTCACATATAGAAATCGTCAGAAACGACAGTGAGGGGCCGTCTCATTGAAGCCAGTGATCAAGGGGGTTCATAGAGGAGAAGCTCTTAAGCGTTGGATTCTCGCAATTCCGCATCAAGAACGATGAATCCAAAACAAGGTGTGTTAATTCTTTAACTCTATGGAACAGGGATTTGTGTATCTGTACGTGTGTATTTTGGGTTGATGCATACGGATTAAATACGTAGCATACATACTGCGCTCATTCTGAACTCTGTGGTTGTTCTTTCCTTATCTGCGGCCCTCATTGGTGTCAATGATGATTCCGAAGGACCATCTGGAGTTTCTAAGTGGAAGTATATCCTTGGCTTCTCATGCACCCTTGGAGCTTCTGCAATCTACTCTCTTTTGCTTTCCCTCATGCAACTCTCTTTCCAGAAGGTCCTTAAGAAGGAAACGTTCTCAGTAGTATTGGAGATGCAGATATGTACATCCCTTGTTGCTACCTGTGTTTCTGTTTTGGGTCTATTTGCGAGTGGGGAATGGAAGACCCTGCATGGAGAGATGGAGAGTTTTGGAGAGGGAAGAGCTTCTTATGTGCTGACTCTGGTTTTCACAGCCGTGTGTTGGCAGGTCTGTTCAGTGGGCGTTGTGGGATTGATATTCATCGTGTCTTCTCTGTTTTCCAATGTCATAAGTACTGTTGGTTTGGCCGTTACTCCGGTTGCTGCAGTGATAGTTTTTCACGACAAGATGAACGGTGTCAAGGTGATTGCCATGCTTCTGGCTCTTTGGGGTTTCGCATCCTACATATATCAAAACTATCTCGATGATTCTAAAGCAAGGAGAATGCAAGGTGACGTGGACGGAACTCGTAATGATTCTGTCTGCAACGTGGACGAAACTCGTAATGATTCTGTCTGCTGATTGTTTTCCGGTTGAATGATCTTGTAAATAACTCTTCAAGTATTGGGATGGTTCCCCATTACTACTAGGGAATTGTGGTTAGCAACTTTCTTGGATTCAAGCATTTTTGTTTCATTTTGTAATTCTGCTATTTTCCTTAATTAGTTTGGAATAAAGGTGTTGTTGATATTGATGTAAAAAAAAAAAGTAGGAAAGTTGGCCTTCTGCCTTTTCAATTTGAGACATTCCATCGGATTTTCTTATAATTCATCTTGGATCAAATTTCGTTAACGGGCTCAAACTCAAAATATATTTTAACAGTCTCAAATAAGGGCATGCAGTGACCAATTTAATTTCAAATAAGAGCTTGAAGTTTGGATATTTCTCAAAATAGGGCTGAGGTGGATCTTGTTTCAAAGAAGTGCCTAAAATGACTAACTTATTATCAAATAAAGGCTTGAGCTCATCCGCCGATCGACTTGAAGGTGCGACTCATGCGCTTATCTGGCGGCAAAACAACAACATTAGGGATAATTTTGTACGATTTTTTTGCTTTGACCCGGTTTAAAGAAACCCCAAATTGAAGTTGGGGTTCTTCGATGGCTCTTCTAAGGGAAAATTTCCTCCTAATATCACTGACGTAGTTTCTCTATTGCAATTGTGTGTCTTTCTTGGCTCACTAACGTTGTTGCTGGAATAAGCACGCGAGTCACACGTGCAAACTAACAGGACGCTCATGCCTTTTAGTAAAGATTAAGTTGACCATACTATGCCCTCACTTGAAATAAGGTTAGCTCTATGTTCATCTTTTTGAGAAAATTGCCTCACTTCAGGCCTTAATTTGAGAAAGGTTCGCTCCATGCCTTTTAGGAAAAAAAAAGGGCCAAATCAGCGAAGAACCCTAACCCTAAATTGCACCCTCCGATTTGAAATTCTTTATGTTGGGAGTTTTTCACCTCATTATATTCGCAATGGGAAGCCGAAGTAGGAGAAACGAGTCAACCCTAACTGTAATTGCACCTCCGCTTTGAAATTCTTTCAGTTTGGAGCTTTTCACATCATATTCACAATGGCAAGCTGAAGTAGGAGAAGCGGGTCAAGATTTTACGAGCATAGCGAAGAAGAAAGTCGAAGTTGCTGCTATTATGGGCCACGGAGTCCAATAAGAACAACGTGAATGTGAGAGAATCCTGGGCGAAGGTTTGTTGGATGCGGTAGTTATAGGGGTGGCTTCAATTGTGGATATTTCAAGTGGGTGGACGGAAAATTTACAAACCAAGCAACGAAGTTGATCTTGCAGCTACTGGAAGGACGTGGCGAAGCTTGAGCCGTGTCGCCAGTTGAGGTGGAAGATGCTGACTCAATGCAAGCAGAAATCAAGAACCTCCAATCTTTGATCAACCATTTGAAAGAATAAGTTTCAAGGATGAAAATTCAAAGGGATACTTATCAAGCGTTGGTTGTGTTGTTGGTAATGGCTGTGGTTTGATTTTTATTTGTAAGTAAGATCGGTTCTCGGAAGAACCAACTTAGTCTTCCACAGTAGAAGAACAATGAAATAAGTTTAGTATTCGGGGCAACGACTGTTAATTTTTAGATATTTCTTCCTAAACCGGCCAATGACAGTGGCTTGTTTTGGAGTGTTACTTAAGTAGATAGCGTTGTGCTCGATCTTATGACTCGATCTGGCTTGATGTTCTCGAATGAATTAACAAGGACTGGTTTGGATGGGCTGGTTATTGATGATGTAATATGTGCATATGTAGATGAGTTGCTGCACCAAGAGAATGTTCGCATTTTGTGTTAAAAGATTTTGCAAAACAATGTTGGTCGAATGTATGCATTTTATTTTGCTTCATGGATGAGAAATGGAAGTTAAGTCATGCACTTTGGAAGACTGTCTACATCGAACAACAGATGCTATCTTTCCAATTTCTGTTCAGCTATTGCTGGATGTTGCTATTGTTGTTGATATGCAGTAGAAGTTGCAAATAACTTTGCGAATGGTCATATGAGTGCTAATTTAATTTTTAAGTGAACACCTAAGTGCCTAGACTTTGTAAAACTGAATAGTTAAGACTTTGCAAAAGTGAACACTTAAGATCATACCATTTGCAAAAGTGAACAGCTAAGTCCCATAAACCTACCATGAACCTGTTAATGGCTATGTCCATATTCTCAAAAACATCATGGCGATCCAATTGGAAATTGATATGCAATATGATATGATTCCAACATCACACCAAAATGACTTGCATTTGCATCAAACTAAACCAATTGCACAAAATGGATCAGTAAAATCGTGCTTCATTACATTGAATTGTTGCAATGAGCCTTATGCAAAAAATTTCTCAATAGAACCAACATATGCAACTTACATTTGCATCAAACCATTGTTGTTGCTGCAGCATCCCCTAACAAGAAAAAGTGATCCATAATGTCATTAAAATAGAAAGACCATTACCAGGCAACAAACAGAAACCTACCGAACTTAGCTCCCATCCATCAAAAAACAAAAAACCCAACCACCATAAAAAACCAGACACAACATAAACTACATAAAGCCCTCCAAAATCATCCACACTACTCTAGATCAATGACGCAGTCAGATCGAACTGTCTTGAAATGATTCATGAGCCGTGCACTCTTTTGGACTGGAACTCTAGGCACATCATCATTAGCTGGTTTTTCTTCTTGAACTGTGTTATCTGCTAGAGGATCATTTGACCTAGATGGTGCTAATGTTGGGGCTGGAGCCTTCATTCATGCCTACTTTCGAGGTGGCCTTGGTGTGGTCGTGAGCTATTTTAGCCTATTTGTTAGGAAGTTTTATTGTATATATTTCTTCCTAGTATAGAATCCTTCTTATTGTGTATCTCCTAATTATGGTTGTCTGTTGTCCTATATATATATGACATGATTGAGTATTATACATATACAGAAAAAATATTCATTGAATAAAAAGGAGAGTTTTCTTTCTCTTCACTTGGTACCCTCGATTTTGGCTTTGATTTTGCACGGGTTGTTATTGTTGATTTTTGTAAAAGTGCATGCACTTCACTTCTTGTCCTTGATGCAGTAGCTTGTCCAGTTAAGTGCCCATGAGATATCAACACCTTTGAACTCCTCCCAGGCTGCAATACAACCTTATTAGTTACTATGTTATGAAACAACTTAGAAATGCATAATACACATAGTTCTCCTTACATTGAAAATAACCATGCCAGTTTTCATGTTTGTAAATAATCCATAGCCATGCTCTATTATCCTTTTCCCAATTATACCATGTGTTTGTCTTGGTGCCTCTCTTTCTAAAACTGCCGGAGATTTTGTAACCTATATAAGGCACACAATTAGCTCATACACCAAACACTTAGGATGCATTGTTTTGAACTTAATATTTATTGCACCTGATCTTCGGGCATCGTTTGTTGTACACTGTTTGACACAATTGGCCATGTGCTTTGTTCGGCAATATTGCTTTCAATGATCCCCTCACATGCTCCTGCAATCTCAGTTGTTTTTTTTTTCACACCGTCTTTTGTACACTGTCTGAACTTTGCTCTTCTGCGTCGACTGAGGTATCCCCGTGCTTTGTTATGGTGCCCTCAACTACCTCAGCAGCTTGACTTTGTCTCCTTTTAACCTGAAAAACAAACACAACATAATTAAACTAAAGCAACAACAACAACAACAAAGTCAAATGACCAACTCCAAAAAAAGTACTTCAATTTTGCTTTGCCATACCTACTGACCAGCCCTTGCCCCTGCAGCTTGACTTTGTTTTTTTCCGACCTGTACAAGGACATAACATAATTAAACAAGTTCAGCAACAACTACATAAAAAGACAAACAATGACCAAACTCACCATGCGTACCGATTGTTTTGTCCCCGCACTTTGTCCTCTATCGTTACTTGCTTTGGTGCCATCGCTTACCTCTGCAGCCTGAGTTGTTTTTCCTTTAACCTGTAATGCAATGCAACAACACATACATAAAAGGCAAATCACCAATCAAATAGATTACTTCAACATTGCTTCTTATGTTGTCCTCAGCCGCCTTTGCAGGCTGACTCTGTCTTCTTTTAACATGCAAATGACGTAGCATGATTAATGTATTTCAACAATAACAAACAAATGATTTGGTTCATAAGCTTTTAAACAACTTACTTGAAGTTTACTTCTTTTCGTCGAATGTGTTGTCTCGAGACTTCGTCCTCCACCACCACTTCTCCTCGTCCTGTTGCCCTGCATCAGTACTCGGCTATACGTTGACTTTTTGTTCTTGTTGGACCTTCTTTGCTGGACAACCGGTCTTATTATACCCTTCCCCATGGCATAATGAGCAGTGAATTGTTCCACCAGCCTTGCTCAATCTATGACCAGAGAGCTCAATATCCTCTAGCCGTCTTTTCTTCTTAAGCCTACCAACTTGCTTCTTCATTGGGACGGGTTCCGGGGGTTGATAATTTGTTGTCTCCCAAAACTTGTTACTTCTTAGAGGCTGCATCATAAATTGATATGAAGCAAGATACTTGTTTTTCTTGTAACATGCGTCCACATAATCTTCTGCATTGAATTGCTAGCTTTGGATGACAAAATTGGCATGTCGACAAGGTATTCCAGTCAATTGCCATGCTCGACAAGAACATTTCCTTATCTCCAAATGGACTACATATTTGTCACCATCATTCAATATCTCGAACACATCGTCTCCATTCCAAGTTGAATGACAAAACCTACTGTCAGCAATGCTCTGTTTCAATTTTTTCACAATCCTAGGCTCACATTATGTAGGCCATTTTGAACATTTATCTCGCAGCCTTTGCAATCTTGTCATCACCATCAGTCTAATGTTCTCAAGCATACTGATAATTTACTTGCACCTAACTCGTATAATCTTGCCATTAAATGCCTCACAAAGGTTGTTGTCAACGGCGTCACACTCGAATTCTTCACCGAAGAAGGCTCTACACCAATGCTTTGGTTCAGTTTGGAACAATGCTTCAAATACTTCTGGTGACAATGCATATAGAGCTTGTTTCTGAATTTTGAACTCTGCCATATTTGTGCTTTTCACAATCAGCCACAATTGCCTCTATAATTGCTCTCATTTATACTTCTTTGCCCAATTACCATATATGTGTCGAGCACATAGTCTGTGCTCAGTATATGGCATCAAATCATCAATCGCTGGCACAAATCCCTATATATTGAATAATAAGGTGTAAGCAACCGTAAATATCCAATAATAGAAATGTAAAAGTTGAAGGAGAGTACCTTTTGTTGGTCACTGATGAATGCTTAGCCGCTTCCATCAGTTATTTCAAGGTTTGCCATTATATTTTTTAAAAACCAACACCAAATGTCTCTGCTTTCCACCTTCACAACACCCCATGCTATTGGAAACATTTGATTATTTCCAGCTTTCCCAATTGCGGTCAAGACTTCGCCTTTGCATAACCCATTCAGAAAACACGCATCTAAACCAATGACTTTCCTGCAACCAGTTAGGAATCCTTTTCTACATGCCTCGAAACATACATACATCCGATTAGACTGCGTTCCATCACTAGGCAATGGCTTCTCCACAACTTCAACATGAATTCTACTATGAGGATTTTGAAACCTACATTCCCTAACATACTCCCAGATTTGTGCATATTTTTCTTTGTACGTACCCATCAACGTACGCATCACATTGTACTTGGCCCTTTTGCATCGACTGCTGAAAACATTCACACCTATTTGCTCTCGTACTAGCTATTTCAGTTGAGGACCTTTGATATCTGGCATGACCTTAATGGTGCTGAAAAAATGCTTGGCCAATCACGCACTAATCACTCTATTATTATCGAAAGTAATACTACAAGTGTGCTCCTCCCGCAGTGACCGAATTTGGAATGAACGAGACCTCTTGTTCTTTGCAGCATATATATTCCAGGTGGGGTTGCCATAACTTCTTGCTGTAGTTGGAGCATATTATTCGGATGATGTCCTTGATATATTAGCATGTCTGAACTCCTCCGAGGTTGCAATACTAACTGAACTGGATCGTGTGTGCTGTCGGGTAGGTACACTAAACTAGGTGATATTGCCGGGTCACAATGATGACTCTACTGTTCATGTCTATATAACTAGTGCAAATGGAGACTCTGAACACGATGTCATCACTGTTAACGAGCTCGACCATGCAAACATCTCTTACCTAAAGACCAGTTTTGCCTTAATACGAGTAAGGACCATCCTCTAGAGACACTAGTCTTTGTGTAACAAATATCTGCATGTTCGACCTCGTTGATAGCAAAGTGTGCTCAAGGTAGTTACCCTTGGAATATATATGCTGCAATGAACAAGAGATCTCATTCATTCTAAATTCCATCACTACAAAAGGAGCACACATGTAGTATTTGTTTTGATAATAATAGAGTGACTAGTGCATGGCTGACCAAGCATTTCTTCAGCACCATTAAGGTCATGCCGGATATCAAAGGTCCTCAACTGAAATAGCTAGTACGAGAGCAAATAGGTGTGAATGTTTCCAGCTTTCAATGAAAAAGGGCCAAGTACAATGTGATGCGTACTTTGATCGGTACGTACAAAGGAAAATATGCACAAATCTAGGAGTATACTAGGGAATGCAGGTTCCAGAATCCTCCTAGTAGAATTCATGTTGAAGTTGTAGAGAAGCCATTGCCTAGTGATGGGTCGCAGTTTAATCGAATGTATGTATGTTTCAAGGCACGTAGAAAAGAGTTCCAGATTGGTTGCAGGAAATTCATTGGTTTAGATGGGTGATTTCTAAAGGGGTTATGCAAAGGCGAGGTCTTGACCGCAATTGGAAGAGATGGAAATAATCAAATGTTTCCAATAGCATGGGCTGTTGTGAATGTGGAAAACAAAGACTTTTGATGTTGGTTTTTAAAAAAATTTAATGGCTGACCTTGAAATAACTTATGGAACCGATTGGGCATTCATCAGTGGCCAACAAAAGGTACTGTCCTTCAACTTTTGCATTTCTATTATTGGATACTAACTATTGCTTACACCTTCTTGTTCAATAAATAAGGACTTGTGCCCGCGATTGTTGATTTGATGCCATATGCAAAGCACAGACTGTGTGCTCGACACATATATGATAATTGGGTAAAGAAGTATAAATGAGAGCAATTACAGAGGCAATTCTGGCTGATTGCGAAAAGCACAAATATGGCAGAGTTCAAAATTCAGAAACAAGCTCTATATGTATTGTCACCAGAAGTTTTTGAAGCATTGTTCCAAACTGAACCAAAGCATTGGTGTAGAGCCTTCTTTGGTGAAGAATTTCAGTGTGACGCCGTCGACAACCCTTGTGAGGCAATTAATGGCAGGATTATAGGAGCTAGGTGCACATCAATTATCAATATGATGGAGGACATTAGATTGATGGTGATGACAAGATTGCAAAGGCTACGAGATGAAAGTTCAAAATGGCCTACACAATGTGAGCCTAGGATTGTGAAAAAATTGGAATAGAACATTGCTGACAGTAGGTTTTGTCATTCAACTTGGAATGGAGACGATGGATTCGAGATATTGAATGATGGTGACAAATATGTAGTCCATTTGGAGAGAAGGAAATGTTCTTGTCGAGCATGGCAATTCACTGGAATACCTTGTAGCTATGCCATTTGTGCCATCCAAAGCCAGCAATTCAATGGAGAAGATTATATGGACGAATGTTACAAGAAAAGCAAGTATCTTGCTTCATATCAATTTATAATGCAGCCTCTAAGAAGTAACAAGTTTTAGGAGACAACAAATCGTCAACCTCGAGAACCCCTCCCAATGAAGAAGCAAGTTGGTATGCTTAAGAAGAAAAGATGGCTAGATGATATTGAGCTCTCTACTCACAAAATGAGCATTATTGGTGGAATAATTCACTGTTCATTATGCCATGGGAAAGAGCATAATAAGACCGGTTGTCCTACAAAGAAGGTCCAACAAAGACATTAAGTCAACACACAGCTGAGTACTGATGCAGAGCAAGATGACAGGACGAGGGGAAGTAGTGGTGGAGGACGAAGTCCCGGGACAACTCATTCGATGTAGGGTAGCAAACTTCAAGTAAGTTTTTTGAAAGCTTATGAACCAAATCATTTGTTTGTTGTTGTTGTTGAAATATATTAATCATGCTACGTCAGTTGCAGGTTAAAAGAAGACAGAGTCGACCTGCAAGGGCGGCTGAGGACAACACATGAAGCAATGTTGAAGTAACCTATTTGATTGGTGATTTACCTTTTATGTATGTGTTCTTGCATTGCATTAAATATGCTATGTCATTTTGCAGGTTAAAGGAAAAACAACTCAGACTGTGGGGGTAAGCGAGGGCACCAGAGCAAGTAACGATAGAGGACAAAGTGCGGGGACAAAACAGTCGGTACGAAGGACCAAAGTTCAGGTGAGTTTGGCCATTGTTTGTCTTTTTATGTAGTTGTTGCTACACTTGTTTAATTATGCTATGTCCTTGTATAGGTCACAAAAAGACAAAGTCAAGCTGCAAGGGCAAGGGCTAGTCAGTTGGTATGGTGGAGCAAAATTGAAGTACTTTTTTGGAGTTAGTCATTTGAATTTTTTTGTTGTTGTTGCTTTAGTTTAATTATGTTGTGTATATTTTTCAAGTTAAAAGAAGACAAAGTCAAGTTGCTGAGGTAGTTGAGGGCACTATAAGGAGTAGTGGTGCGGGACAAAGCACGGGGACACCTCAGTCAACACATAGGAGCAAAGTTGAGACAGTGTACAACAGACGGTGTAAAAAAAAACCAACTGAGATTGCAGGAGCATGTGAGTGAATCATTGAAAGCAATCATTCCGAACAAAGCACAAGGCCAACTGAATCAGACAATGTACAACAGAAGGTGCCTGAATATCAGGTGTAATAAATATTAAGTTCAAAACATTGCATCCTAAGTGCTTGGTGCATGAAGTAATTGTATGCCTTATGTAGGTTACAAAATCTCTGGCAGTTTTAGAAAGAGATGCACCAAGACGAAGACATGGTATAATTGGGAAAATGATAATAGAGCATGACTATGGATTATTTACCGACATGAAAACTGGCATGGTTATTTTCAATGAAAGGAGAACTAATAAGATTGTATTGCAGCTTGGGAGGAGTTCAAAGGTGCGGATATCTCAAGGGCACTCAACTGGACAAGCTATTGCAGCAAGGACAAAAATTGAAGTGCATGCATTTTTACAAAAATCAATAATAACAACCCGTGCACAATCGAAGAATCGAGGGTACCAAGGCTACCTCGAAAGCAGGCACCAATGAAAGCCCCAGCCCCAACATCAGCTCCATCTGAATCAAATGATCCTCTAGCAGATAACACAGTTCAAGAAGAAAAATCAGCTAATGATCATGTGTCTAGAGTTCCAGTCCGAAAGAGTGCAAGGCTCTTGAATAATTTCAAGACAATTCGATCTGACCGCGTTATTGATCTAGAGTAGTGAGGATAATTTTGGTGGGCTCTAGGAAGTTTATGCTGTGTCTGTTTTTTTTTTTTATGGTGGTTGGGTATTTTGTTTTTTGATGGGTGGGAGCTAGGTTCGACAGGTTTCTGTTTGTTGCCTGCCAATGGCCTTTCTGTTTTAATGACATTATGGATCACTTTTTCTTGCTAGGGGATGCTGCATCAACAACAATGGTTTGATGCAAATGTAAGCTCATATGTTGGTTGTACTGAGAAATTTTTTGCATAAGACTCAATGCAACAACCTGGTGCTTTCAATGTAATGAAGCACGATTTTACTGATCCATTTTGTGTAATTGGTTTAGTTTGATGCAAATGCAAGTCATTTTGGTATGATGTTGGTATCATATCATATTGCATATCAATTTCCAATTGGATCGCTAGGATGTGTTTGAGAGTATGGACATAGCCATTAACAGGTTTATAGCAGGTCCATGGCACTTAACTATTCACTTTACAAATGGTATGATTAAGTGTTCACTTTTGCCGTTATAACTTTAATTACGTAACAGCAGAGCCATAACAGCAAAGCCATAATGGCAGAGCCATTAAGCTTCTGTAACGGCAGTAGAGCCACAACGGTAGAACCGTTAAGCTTTGGTAGAGAGCCGTTATGCTTTAATTCTATAACGGCAAAATTTAATGCCATTAACTTATCGTTGCTTCATTTAATCCAGCAGCTGTTACAAGCGGTTTGAGTTGGAAAAAATTAAAACATAAGGAAAAAATGGGCTTGTCGCGAGGCCCACTTTTCGATCCTGCGTTCGTGTACGCAGGTCGTGCGCTCATGCCCAAAGCCTCTGTCGGGATTTGGGATTTGCACCCCCTACGCATGCGCGCGGGATATAGTACTTGTGTTATGGTAACAAAGGAGTGTAGCAACATATAAAGCACTCCAAGGCCTTCCTCCTTTCCAATTTGGGACTAGTATTTTGTTACTTTCCACTTCCAACTCAATGATGTTCTTTGAGAAATAATTTCTCAATCACTCACCCATCAAATATATCATATTTTCCAATAGAGCGCGATACCACCTTCTGATGCTACCTCATGACCTTGTACGAGGAGGAAGGTCTAGATCATTAGGTCCCTCATTGATATGTGACGCGGTACGTAGTGTTTGGCGGAGATTTGCTAGGCCCGATACGCGACTTCGATGGACCGTCGGGCTGTAATGGCGGTGGGTGGCCGCAAGACATGTGAAGCGGATGAGGAGGACTATTAGCTTTTGACAAGGGAGGAAGTATGGCTTTTTTGGAACAAGGACTTTTTGGATCGCCACCGCCACTAGAGGAGCTAGGCATAATTATGCCTTGCCCGATGATATGTATTTAAGAATGTATGAATTTATACTTAGTAATGCTGAATGACATATAGGATATGTGATATAAATGGGTTGCATGCTACGTTGACAATTCACTCTATGCTTTCGCATGTGATAAATTGTTAAGTAAAAATCAAAGGAACGATTGAGATTGACGTGTCTGAGACGTCATTAAAACCTCCCCTGCAGCACCAAGTCCACGGCCTCAACCGATGTTGGCTCTAATTGGCATAAAGCTGAGAGCATCATCGAGAGCATCATGTCTCTTGTGAGGCGGCAGGGCCAGGTCGGGGTGTCACACATAATATGATCATCTTGTCCTTGGACATACTCCTATTTCTTCACAATCTGAGTGAACTTCTCAAACCAGGCCTCGGTGGTCGTCTACGTCGATATGGGCACTTCTTCAATCCATACGTTTTATTAGCCCGGGAGGAAATCCATTCATTCTCCTCCCTTCCAATCTCCATTCAGAAATGCATTCTTCACATCTAATTGTTGCAAAGGCCACTTAAGATTAGCTGCAAGTGACAGGAGCACTTACAGTGCTTAGTTTGGCAACTAGAGCGAAAGTCTCAAAGTAATCAATCCCATGGGTATGGATGAATCCAACCAACTAATATACCTTTCAAGAGATCAATCTAATTGGTTGTGAATACTCACTTACATCCAACTATGGTCTTTTCCTAAGGTCAATGCACAATATTCATCATTCCATTTTTTTTCAAAGCTTTAATCTCCACAAGAATTGTTTCCTCCTAGATAGGAACCTATAAAGCATCCTATACAATTTTTGAAATCTCCACATAAGACAAGGTTTAGGTAAAGACAGAAATTTGATGAGAAGTTTTTGGGGTTAAGTATACTTTAACTGCCACAAGTTATGTACAACACTCACTTTAGTGCCAAAACCTTCAAATCGATCACTTTAGTGCTAAGTTTTTATAACTTCGATCCCTTAAGTGCCAACTTCTTTTAAAAATGATCATTTCAGTGCCAAGTCCGATGAGTCACGTCAGCTCAAATAATAATAAAAAATACACGTGTCGGATTTTCGGCGAGCCACGTCAGCTTAAATCGGAGTTGGCATTAAAGTAATCGTTTTTAAAAGAAGTTGGCACTAAAATGATTGAAATTACAAAAACTTAGTACTAAAGTGATCGATTTGAAAGTTTTGATACTAAAGTGAGCGTCGTACACAACTTAACATGTAGGATGCAGGTGAACCCGAATTTCATTATTAGAAAAACTTAAGTCAAAATTGGGTATAAGGGTTGCAGAAATAGGATTTTTAGGAAAAGAATTTTCAAGTTCCACAAAACGAAAACACTATAACGGGTAATTTGCAAATCTGCACCCATTGTCCATGAATCCTCCTTTTCCTTGGCTCCCCCTCCTGAACTCCGCAAATCCTCTGCATCTAAGATTGACTATTTTTATGAAGTTGCATATTCTGAAGATAGTAAGATCTCTGAGACACACATTCCACTCATCAATCCTCACTCAGCTTTTGCCAAGCCATCTTCTTTCTCTCCTATCTGATCCATCAAACATCTTATTCGACATACTCCTCGAACTGTTAAGAAATATGTTCAGTCCTCTAAGTTTGACCAGCACCACATCTTAGCCACTCAGCAAGAACAGTTTGTTACCCTCCAAATCCCTCAAGAGTTCCCTCTTCAATGGGCTCAATAGGGTTTTACCCATCTCCATTTTGGAGCCATCCGACTTGCTCTTTCATTCCATGGCCGTAAAGGTCTTCCTGTTGTGGCAATGATTGCTCTTCTTGATACCCGTTTTCTCGACTATCAACATGCTTGTATTGGAACTATCCAGACGACACTCAATGCTGGCACAGTCATTGTAACTTTGTTCCCAAACTTCAACATGGCTCTAGCAGATCCCAGCCTGCTGACGGCTTTGAAGGTCCAGCTGCAGATTATTGGTGCCCCCCCAGACTTCTAATGCTGTTGCTGCCACTTTACACTATCAGATGGTCTATCGGGTCCAGAATCATGTTATAGATCTTAACCTCCCAATGGCTGATGAAGCCCTTGTCATCTCTGTTGATCGAGAAAAGATTTCCTGTGTTCATGTTCCAAGACAGATCCCACGAGATCAGCTTGTTAAGCTACTTCCAGACACGTAGGTCACTAATTATGAGAAGTTGCACAACAATTCCCAGCCGGTCCAATCGTCTGAACCCCAGTTCACAAAGAAGAAAGATGGTTCTGTTACCATCAAGTTTGCCAAAGCAAAAGAAGATGCTACATCCTCATTCACATCCTTCCCAACCATACTATGTTTCACCCCTTGTCCATCTGAAGCAGTTAGTATGGAATGTCCATATTCCAAACAATTCATCCATTCCTTTAATACGCAAGGACAACCCATCCACTATTACAAAGATCCATTTGGACACTGTTATTGGGATGCTGATTGTGCGTATACATCATGTACTAGCACAGATTAAGAAGATGATAGACCCTCTTCAAGACGAAAGAAGAAGAAAGATCCCTTGTACCAAAGGTATCTTGATGGAGATCCTACTGTTGGTCCGCTTGGACAAGACAGTGAACCCTGGCAATACATGGTACAGTATGGCTCGCCTCAACCTCCTCAGGTATTGATACTAGAACCTCCATGTAAACTAGATTTTCCTCCACCATCATCATCTCCGCCTTCACCCTCAATAATACCCATAAAAAAACCAGTTACTTCTCCTTTCTATAAACCCATTCAGAAGTGGATAAAGAAAAATCCTTTTTTTCCCATCAAACTTCCAGAGCCATACAAATGTGTACCACTCCCGGATCCCCCTCCTATTTTGCAAAGTATTTGCATGCTCCAACCAGAAGACTTTCCTTCACTTCCCTCATTTGGCTAAGGCCAAACTAGTTCCGCAAGCATCAAATTCCCACCAGTTGAAAGCTTCTCTGATCTCAAAAAGAAATTCTTCCACTCTCCAAAAGCACCCTCTCCAAATGAGCTTGATGCTTTTGGTAGAAGAAAACCTCCTCCTCTATCCGATACTGTTCTTAATTGGCAAACGGAGAATGCACTTGCTCAAAACCGTGCCATTGGAAAGGTGATCGAGGATACTACCTTGATCAAAAAGATACTTGAAGACTTCCAGAAGAGGCTGCATCTGTTAGAAACACAGTAGATTCCTCAAAGTCATTTCTTGGAAGACCAAACTCTTGATATTGACAAGCTCAGGCAGTAGATTCAAATACTGGAAGCTCAACTTGTTGAATCTCAGCAATATTGACACCTAATTTTGGATCAGCTTTTTTTGGTTATTTCTTAAAAAAATCATGAAAAATCCATAAAAATTACAAAATTACAAAATCAACTTCGGTAGGCCTTGGCCAAGCCTAAGGAACCATTTTTGACCAAAAATTAATTTTTCATATTTTTTACATTTTTTAATATTTTCAAAAATTAGAAAAATACTAGAAAAATCATGAAAAATAGCATTTGATGTCACAAAAATATGGAAAAATAGCCAATATTTTTCTTTTAAATCCCTTGTCTTTTTGACCTCACAAAAAGTCCAAAATCAGACTCAATTTTACATATTCCTTTGTAACACGTATGATTGAATTTGGTAAACAAATATCAATTGAGTCTTTTAATTTGTAATTTTGGCATTTTCTAGGATCTTGACATTCAATCTAACTGTCCCTTATTGAAATTTAGCCCAATTATTTGCACAAATTTCTCAATTGCACGAATTTGGTAAAATTACATACTTAATTGCATTTTAGTCCTTGAAAGTGGGCATATTTGAAATTATTTTCAATTCAGGGGCTATTATTGCAAATTAAACATACTGCCCAATGGATTTCATCATTTTGGATCGATTGACATAGGTAATTTGGCCCAATTTAACCATTTGAACTTTCAATTGCACGATTTCCCAATTTGCAATTACGTGAAAATTTGGGATTTTTATGGAAATTGATGTGAACTTTTGGGCAAAACCTCATTTCTGGATAAAATCCATGCCCTAAATTCGATTCTAAGGTCCAATTGTAAAAATTTCCCATTATTTTGGGTTTAATTTCGAAAATTGTAAGTCGGAACCGGTTAAGACCGGTCAAACCGCCGGTCGGACCTGTCGAACCGGTCAGTTATAGTGTCTTCTTCTTCATCAAGCCTGGGCGTAAATGAACAGTGCGGGGTTGAATTTCAACGAGGAAATTGGCCAAGCAATCGGCGGCAATTGAAGAAGCATTAGTTGGGGTTTGGTTCGTCGTAGCAGTCCTCGTCGATTGACACCGGAATCACAACCAATGGTCGTCGGAGCGAGGAGTAATCGACCGGTCAAGACGCGTGACCTACAAAAGTCAACAAATACCAAACGCAGGCCAAATTCGCGCAGGATGAGACTCGTCGGGGGACCAAATGAAACTGGACGGAATACCCAGCTTCTCCGTCGCCGTTAGCATACCATTTGGTACGTGATGGCACGTGAATTCAAGTGGGCAGAGAACCCCCCAATGCGCGGCAAAATTCTTGAAATCGATATATAGCCAGAGGACCTTCGCGAAGCGAGAGGAGGGTTGATTCAGTTGGGGGAGGGTAAACATAATCGATATAGAGAGAAAAAGGAAGATAGAGAGCTCGCCCTCCATCGCCATTGTCGAGGGCGGAGCTTGGAATTGCAGAGCATCGGTCAGGCCTTTCCAGGCTAGACCAAAGCTCGGAGAGACCCTCAGGAGGCTGCCCATACCGCTAGGAAGCAATCACCGTCGGTCGCGCAGCCTGAAACCGCGGGAACAGGTGAGTTGCAGTTTCGAGCTTCTCATTGTGCATCAATGGCGACTCACGCATTTCCTGTTCATTCTTGCATTTAGAATGTGCGTTTGTTCCCTGAACACCACTGACCATCATTGCATCTTCATTTTGCATTGATTCCGTCCAAATATCTCGAATCGAGTCTTCGAACATAGCCTCAATTGCCGACCACTGTCCATAGTTGCCCAGCTAAATCTGGGTCGAGTCAGCGGGTCAAAGTCCTAGGGGCATTCAGCCATTGGTCCACGTATTGGTCCAGTCAGCACGGCCGTTGAAGGTTGTTATTCGAATAAGTAGATCGGACGGTCTAGGTTAATCGAGTTCAATAATTGGTGGCCGTCCGATTAGTAATTAGGATTATATGAAAATAGTTTTAATTCGAAAAATCAAACAGAACCGAAACGGTGTCGTTCAGGTTAGTGGGTAGGCGACGTCGTTTTGGGTTAGTACGGATGGACGGCTCAGATCGAGTCTTAGGTTCTAATCTGGACCGTGCATTTTAGTAAATCAATCCAACGGTCCTGGTCGAGTCTTCGTTTGATCTAGGCCATAGATTCTAGTCAGATGATCCGATGGTCGCGGATTAGCCGCGTGGTTCAATGAGGACCGTCGGATCAAAGCCGATTAATCCGAAAATAAAAATGGCAGAAACGGCGTCGTTTTGGCATAGCGGCCTCGCGGGTCCGGGTCCGGGCTGGGTTCCGATCCGAGTGGGCCGGGTCGACCCGATTCGAATAACATTTTTTTAAATAAAAAATTCGAAAATGATTTTTTTTTAAAATGCTAGAAAATCACAGAAAATCCAAAAATATATAGGAAAATTGTGGAAAAATTTTAGACACTCAAGAAATCCCCAAGAATCGAGGATTGACCACTGACAACTGGTCAACCCTATTTTTGGGGTTTCTTATCCGTTCTTCCGAGATCCGACGATATTACCCTTTAGGGGTAAGTCACCTCTGCTGTATATGCGAGATAAGGCCGATAATACCAAGGAAAGAATTAGGGTTGGTTAGGTGATCAATTCTTAGGCTCGGGTTTTCGAGTCCCGCCTCTTTCCTCAAAACGACGATTTTGCCCATCAATGGGATAATCATCTTTCTTGCTCTAATCAAATCCTGGAAATTGCTTAAAGTTAGGGTTTGTGTCAGGTGGGTGACCAGCCGTAATATTTGATATTTTCAGTTCTCATATTTGTCCAAAATGACGATTTTACCCATCCGAGGGTAAAATCACTTTTAAATTTTAGAAAAATCCTGAAAATTCCTGAAAAATAGGAAATATAAGGATTTGATCATCAATCCCATTTCTACCCTATTTTGATTACATATTTCATATGAAATGACAATTTTGGCCTTCTAAAGCAAATTATCCTCAAATTTCTCAAAATTACGATTCTGCCCCTCATGGGCGAATCATGTCAAATCACTCATAAGTCTTGACTGATACTTCTCTAGGCTAATATAGCCTCATTAGGGATACCATACTGTCTTCATGCGTTTTATCCGCACGTATTGGATCCTCGATTTGCGCATTTACTTTTATTGACTGTGAGTGATAGGATAGCTATTCATGTCTGCATGAATTCCTAGATTTATGATTCGTACCCCACTCATTTGTATGAAATCCTAGGATTAGATAAATCATTCAACTTAGGTACCGAAAGGGAGTCGACTCTGACAGTCGGCGCAACTAAGTCCCCGATCCCGTTTCTCTGGTTTCCGCAGATATATAAAGATCGCTCCCAACTATTCGATAGGGTTTCCAATCGTACCCTCCACGAAACGATTGGTGGCGACTCCTTGGCATGTACACATATCACATGTCACCAGACCACACTGAAGGTCGACCACGTATATCCAGCCGTTGCGATTTGGGTAATAGACCTTGGGAGAGGCCCGCGTCCGATCAGGCGACGATCGGGCGCCCTATTAGCCCCCTCCGACAATCCTCCCTCGAGGAGAGGGTCGCGACAAGCAACTCAGGCCTTTATTTTCCACTGACACTTTGTTTTCACCCTTACAAAGGTCCCCGGCTCGATCTGCAGGATCCTCGTCATCCTTCGCAGAACTCCTTAAGTCAGCTCCACCAGCTCCCACTACAAATGTTTTAGCCCTCCGAGCTCAACTAAAAGAGATTGAAAAGGAAAAAGCCCGTGAAAAAAGAAAATCATCCTCTCATACTCCCTCAGCTCCTACCAAGCCAGAACCTCATCATACACCACCTGATTCCCCTACTCACCTCTTTCAGTCCAATATGATGTCTAACCCACTTGAGAATTTTCTCAGACACCAAATCCCGTCCATTTCCACAATCAAATCTGTTCCTTCCATCCCTGACCCAATTTCTTCTGAATCTGATGACTCATGCTCCTTTGACTCTTCCCAAGATTCCTTTTATGTAAGCCCTACTCCCAAAATCATGATGACAGATCCAACTCCCCGAGAAGAACAGGCTAGTTCAAGTTCGGCCTATGCACCAAAGTCATACTTCTCGTTTGATGATATTCCATATCGAAAATGGCCTGATCGTTTTCAAGAATTCCATGCCTAGATGATGGCACGAAGCCTAACGAAACATAGCACTTATGAAGTCTTACTTGAATTCACCACCAAGCTCACAGGAGCCTTGAAGGATTGGTGGAAATCAGTTTCGTCACAAGATCAAATTGCTTTCTTGACCATGACATTGGAAGAAGCAATACAGATCATCCATCTCTACTTCATTGGTCAACCAGCAAATGAGAAAGAACTCAAGAGAAAAGAGTTTTTTGAAAGAAAATATTGCTCTACATTCAGAAAAGATCTTGATCATCATTTCAGAAAAATGATCAAGTTGTTCTACCATCTTGGAGCAGACATCAAGCCTGTTTTCCTCACCTCTATTCCCAAGGAAATTACTGATGCAGTTGAAAAGATTTTTCAGTCTGAAAAACAGACCATTCAACAAGTCACATTTGGAGAACTTCAACAAGCAGCACATGTGGCCATAGAAGATTTATGCCGTAAAAAGGAACTGTTTCAGTCTTATCTACAGCAAAATCGCCATATGGACAAAGCTTGTCATCATCCAGAATTGAAGATCAAATGTTCAAATGACTACTGTGATCCTTCCAGTTCGGGTCACAAGAAGAAACGACATTTCAAGCGGCTTTCTTTTGGGAAGTCAAAGAAACATGGCAGGAAATGGAATTTTTGAAGAAGAAAAGGCGCCATTCCAAAACCAGCAAGCAAAAATCTGACAAATGTTACATTTGCAACAAAAAGGTGCATTATGCAAAGAAATGTCCACAAGCAAAGCGCCAGGGAAATTACACTATCCAGAAGATTTCCCAGACCACAGGTATTTCTCTCAATGATGAAGACATTGAATCAGTCTTCTCTGTTGAAGACGAACCATCTCCTGATACCCTTTTTGCTATTCAAGCATACTCTTCTGACTCAGATGATTCTCCAGGAGATATTCTTGCTCTCTTCCCTACTGAACATTCAGACTTACTTCATCTCAAATCCCCAATTCTTCACTCCCCATACATTCCTGTTGATATACTCACCTCTGAATCTGCGAAACCAATCCAAGTCATAGCCCTTATAGATACTGGGGCTGCTGCTTCTTTGATGGATACAAAGATACTCCCTGAGACTTTCTGGTCCTCTTATACCAGATACTTCACTTCTGCCTCTAGAGATACTTTTGTTACCAAACTTCGCAGTAAACCAGTGACTCTTGAAATTTTTCCTCAGTGTTCCATCACTACTAAAATTCTTGGTTGTCAGTCACATGATAAAGATCTGATCATTGGGTAGGATTTTCTTTCCCAGTTACCCAAACTCAAAAATGTCCCCGATGGTCTCAAGTTCGAAGACCAATTCAAAGAATTTGTATATATCCAAAGACTCTTTGTCATACAACCAGAAATACTTGACCATATCATCCAAACTCTGTTGTCATGCTGTGTAGAATCTCACTCTCAATTCTCTCAAACTTGTTCTAAACCCCTCTGGAAAAATTAAGACTTCTTTGTTCGTTTGCACATCAAAAAAAGTGAAGATGTCAATCCCACAAAAGCCAGTCATTCTGGCATGAACCCTAATCATCTTACTCTTGCCCAGAAAGAATGTGTTGAACACCTTGCCCAAGGTCTTATTGAGCCTTCAAATTCCCAATGGGGTTGTGAAACTTTTTATGTCAATAAAAGAGCTGAACAGAATCGAAGAAAGCTCAGACTTGTTATCAATTACCAACCATTAAACACATTCCTCCAAGATGACAAGTTTCCTCTTCCTCACAAAAATTCTCTTTTCTCTAGCTTAGCCCAAGCCAAAATTTATTCAAAATTAAACTTGAAAGTGGGATTCTGGCAAATTGGAATACATCCTGATGCTCGTCCCAAGACATGATTTTGTATTCCAAATCTACATTTTCAATGGACTGTCGTCCCATTTGGCCTCAAGACTGCCCCGTCTCTCTTCCAAAAGGCTATGTGTCGGATTTTCCAGCCTTTGTTGGCCCATGCCAGATTTATATCGACGACATTCTTCTCTATAGTCCAGACGAAGATTCCCATTGTTTGCTCCTTAAACAGTTTGCTGAGATCATTCAAAAGCATGGCATTATGCTTTTCCAAAAGAAGATGGTTATCGCCCAGAAGAAAATTGAATTCCTGGGTATGCACCTCAAGGAAGGAACGTACTGCCCTGGCCCACATCATGCTGAAAAATTACAAACGTTCCCTGATTCAGATATCTCAACAACTCAGGTGCAATCATTCTTAGGTGTTGTAAACTATCTTAGGGATTTTGTCCCAAGGATATCTAAAACCCTTCACCCACTCCAGAAGTTATTGAAAAAGAATGCACCGCCATGAGGACCTAGACAAACTAAAGCAGTTGTCTATCTGAAAGAGATCTTGCAGCATCTCCCGCCTCTGCAAATCCATCCACAGGAAAAAGGATTTTACAGACCGATGCTAGCGACAAGTATTGGGCTGCTGTCCTCCTTGAAGAACTCAATGGTAAGCGTCGAATCTGTACGTGCAAAAGTGGACATTTTTCCCATGCTGAAATGTATTACCATTCCACTTTCAAAGAAATCCTGGTCATTAAAAATGATATCAAAAAATTCGAGTTTCATTTCATTGGCCATCATTTTCTTGTTGAAATAGACATGTCATCTTTCCCTCAAATGCTCAAGTTCAAACAGAAGCAAATTTCACATCCACAACTTCTGCGTTGGGCAGAATAATTTTCAAAATACTCATTTGATACTAAATACATTCCTAGAAAGAAAAATGTCCTTGCTGATTTTCTCTCTCGACCCAAAGAGCCTGTTTCTTCCATCAACATGTACATTCGAAAGAATCCCATCGACCCTGGCACTTTCAGAGCCACTCCCATACGTGGAGCACATTAGTGGAACTCTCACAAATATCCTCCAGAAGTGCCTCGGCAGATTGAACAAAATGTCTTATTTCATAATATGACATTTCATCTTTAGAACTACCAATATCGTATTTTCAGATAATATGGAGGATTAATGTTGAGTCATAGGGGACTTGATCCGGTTTATCCTTTTATCTGTCTCCTACAATGGACCCCTGATCATAAGTTCACTGAGGAACTCAAATGATTTTTCTGGTACTTATTTAACTTGCACACTGTGGCAATGGAATTCCCAACGGGCAAGATCATTAAAGTTCTCTCTGATGCTTTAATGGGAAACTTCTCTGACCAGAAACCTCTCACTGAGTTACTCACATGGTTTCAACCATTGCAAGTTTGGAAACACATGTTTGTACAACAGAGATTCATCGGACGTCATGAACCAGAAAGGCATACTACGTGCCTATTCCACAGACCATGGTACTACATTGGTCCAACTAGAGATCCTCGTACATCAGTTGCTCCGGCAGGCACTACCACATTCAAGCCTGATCTCCAAAAACAGAAGTTTGAAGTACAACGTACTCTACCCAGATCTTTATCAACAATTTAGTACGAGTTACGAGAACTTCAAAGGATTTTGTTCCAAGGAAATCAATCCATCCCCTCAGAAGTCTGGCCTTATCCAGCCACTAATCTTTCATGGGACAGACCCAGAGCTCATCCACAGACACTTGAAGCACTTGAAGAGTTTCAAAGTAATCAACCAGACACTCCAATGGACATTGATGATCCATACGGAGGACTGTTCTCTCAAGACCCATTTGACTATGGATTTCCCCAGCCAAACACGACCGCCTCGGATATTTCGTCCAGGTCAATGGATGTACCGTCAAGTTCTACTCAATGCACTCATGTTCCATCCAATAATTATTGTCCTATATGTAGAATCCCTGATGATCTGGAGACAAATGCATTGATCAATGAGTACGAAGAAGACCGTCTTTTGAGAGAATTCAAGAAAGCAAAAGATGGACTTGACAGTTCAGACTCAGACGATACAAACTATCACCCTGACCCAAACCGCCGTAGGATGTAATTATATGTGTCGGCCACATGTGTTGAAAATGATGTATGCTTTGTTTGTTTTAATAATTGACCCGTTAGAGGTCAAAAGTTGTTTATGTAGCAGAACTATTTGGATCTGAGAATCCAATGTGTTTTGTTTGTTTGTGTAAAATGTTTGGCTATAAAAGGCTGAGCAATGTAAGAAGAAAATGGGGACTCTCCCTTCAGTTGTGAAATGAAATATTCCACTATGAGTTTATAGATCTCGCTTCTCCTTACACGTGGTTCTTCTGGGTAGATTCCTCATGTTAATATGATTAGTGCGATGTGATTTAGTATGCTCCTCACTTGCCACCTCGGTGGAACCTGTGAGCCAGAAATATTTGGGATCTTTAAGGCTGAGTTTCAAGAGTGAGCCTGTTATGCAGAAAGGCAGTCCGACATTTGGCTGGTAGAACCGCCCTTGTTGTTGGGATAGCATACTTGCATTTCGGGTTCAAGCTTGTCTCCGCTTCCTTATTGGAACCAAATGAGGGAAGTGGAGGAAAGTCTTTTGGTTGGAGCATGCAAATACTTTGCAAAATTGGAGGGGGATCCGGGAGTGGTGCACATTTGTATGGCTCTGGAAGTTTGATGGGAAAAGAAGGATTTTTCTTTATCCACTTCTAAATGGGTTTATAGAAAGGAGAAGTAACTGATTTTTTGATGGGTATTATTGAGGGTGAAGGCGGAGATGATGATGGTGGAGGAAAATCTTGTTTACATGGAGGTTCTGGTATCAATACCTGAGGAGATTGAGGCGAGCCATACTGTACCATGTATTGCCAGCGTCTATTGTCTTGTCCAAGCGGACCAACAGTAGGATCTCCACCAAGATACCTTTAGTACAATGGATCTTTCTTCTTCTTTCGCCTTAAAAAGGGTCTATCATCTTCTTCATCTGTGCTAGTACATGATGTACACGCACAATCAGCATCCCAATAATACTGTCTAGAGGGATCTTTGTAATAATGGATGGGTTATCCCTGGATATTAAATGAATGGATGAATTGTTTGGAATCTGGACATTCCATACTAACTGCTTCAGATGGACAAGAGATGAAACATAGTATGATTGGGAAGGATTGGAATGAGGATGTAGCATCTTCTTTTTCTTTGGCAAACTTGATGGTAACAGAACCATCTTTCTTCTTTGTGAACTGGGGTTCAGACGATTGGACCGGCTGTGAATTGTTGTGCAACTTCTCATAATTAGTGACCCACGTGTCTGGAAGTAGCTTAACAAGCTGATCTCGTGGGATCTGTCTTGGAACATGAACACAGGAAGTCTGATCTTGATCAGGGGTCCATTGTAGGAGACGGATAAAGGGATAAATCGGATCAAGTCCCCTAGGACTCAACATTAATCCTCCATGTTCTCTGAAAATATAATGTTGGTAGTTCCAAAGATGAAATGTCATATTATGAAATAAGACATTTTGTTCAATCTGCTGAGGCACTTCTGGAGGATATTTGTGAAAGTTCCACTGATGTCCTCCACGTATGAGAGTGGCTCTGAAAGTGTCAGGGTGGATGGGATTCTTTCGAATGTACATGTTGATGGAAGAAACATGCTCATTGGGTCGAGAGAGAAAATCAGCAAGGACATTTTTCTTTCCAGGAATGTATTTAGTATCAAATGAGTATTTTGAAAACTATTCTGCCCAATGCAGAAGTTGTAGATGTGAAATTTGCTTCTGTTTGAACTTGAGCATTTGAGGGAAAGATGACATGTCCATTTCAATAAGAAAATGATGGCCAATGAAATGAAATTCGAATTTTTTTATATCATTTTTAACGGCCAGGATTTCTTTGAAAGTGAAATGGTAATGCATTTCAGCCTAGGAAAAACGTCCACTTTTGTAAGCACAGATTTGACGCTTACCATTGAGTTCTTCGAAGAGGACAACAGCCTAATCCTTGTCGCTAGCATCGATCTGTAAAATCCTTTTCTTGTGGATGTGATTTGCAGAGGCGGGAGATGCTGCAAGATCTCTTTCAAATAGACAACTGTTTTAGTTTGTCTAGGTCCCCATGACGGTGCATTCTTTTTCAACATCTTCTGGAGTGGGTGAAGGGCTTTCGATATCCTTGGGACAAAATCCCTAAAATAGTTTACAACACCTAAGAATGATTGCGCCTGAGTTGTTGAGAGATCTGAATCAGGGAACGTTTGTAATTCTTCAGCAAGATGCAGGCCATGGCAGTACATTCCTTTCTTGAGGTGCATACTCAGGAATTCAATTTCCTTCTGGAAGAGAGACGGGGCAGTCTTGCCATGCTTTTGAATGATCTCAGCAAATTGCTTAAGGAGCAGACAATGGGAATCTTCGTCTGGACTGTAGAGAAGAATGTCGATATAAATCTGAGCATGTGCCAACAAAGGCTGGAAGATCCGACACATAGACTTTTGGAAGAGAGACGGGGAAATGCCGAATTGGGATACAAAATCCTGTCTTGGGGCAATCATCATGATGTATTCCAATCTGCCACAATCCCGCTTTCAGGTCAAATTTTGAATAAATTTTGGCTTGGGCTAAGCTGGAGAAAAGAGAATTTTTGTGAGGAAGAGGAAACTTGTCATCCTGGAGGAATGTGTGTAATGGTTGGTAATTGATAACAAGTCTGAGCTTTCCTCGATTCTGTTCAGCTCTTTTATTGACATAAAAAGCTTCACAAGCCCATTGGGAATTTGAAAGCTCAATAAGACCTTTGGCAAGGAGTTCAACATATTCTTTCTGGGCAAGAGCAAGATGATCACGATTCATGCTAGAATGACTGGCTTTTGTGGGATTGACATCTTCACTTTTCTTGAAGGGCAAACAAACAAAGAAGTCTTGATTTTTCTAGAGGGGGTTAGAATAAGTTTGAGAGAATTGAGAGAGATTCTGCACAGCATGACAACAGAGTTTGGGTGATAGGGTCAAGTATTTATGGTTGTATGACAAAGAGTCTTTGGATGTCTACAAATTCTTTGAACTGGTCTTCGAACTTGAGACCATCGGGGACATTTTGAGTTTAGGTAACTGGGAAAGAATATCCCACCCAATGATCATATCTTTATCATGAGACTGACAACCAAGAATTTTAGTGGTGATGGAACACTGAGGAAAGATTTCAAGAGTCATTGGTTTACTGCGAAGTTTGGTAGCAAAAGTATCTCCAGAGGCAAAAGTGAAGTATCTGGTATAAGAGGACCAGAAAGTCTCAAGGAGTATCTTTGTATCCATCAAAGAAGCAGCAGCCCCAGTATCTATAAAGGCTATGACTTGGATTGGTTTCGCAGATTCAGAGGTGAGTATATCAACAGGAATGTATGGGGAGTGAAGAATTGGGGATTTGAGACAGAGTAGGTCTGAATGTTTTTTTTTTTTTTTGGTAAGGAAAAGGAAGGGTACTAGTAGGTCTGAATGTTCAGTAGGGAAAAAAGCAAGAATTGGATTTGTTTTGCAAAGTATTTGCATGCTCCAACCAGAAGACTTTCCTCCACTTCCCTCATTTGGTTCAAGCCAAACCAATTCCGCAAGCATCAAATTCCCACCAGTTGAAAGCTTCTCTGATCTCCAAAAGAAATTCTTCTACTCTCCAAAAGTACCCTCTCCAAATAAGCTTGATGCTTTTGGTAGAAGAAAACCTCCTCCTCCATCCGATACTGTTCTTAATTGGCAAACGAAGAATACACTTGCTCAAAACCGTGCCATTGGAAAGGTGATCGAGGATATTGTCTTGATCAAAAAGATGCTTGAAGACTTCCAAAAGAGGCTGCATCTGTTAGAAACACAGCAGATTCCTCGAAGTCATTTCTTGCAAGACCAGACTCTTGAGATTGACAAGCTCATGCAGCATATTCAAATACTAGAAGCTCAACTTGCTGAAACTCAGCAACACAGGCCTTTATTTTCCACTGACCATTTGTTCACCCTTACAAAGGTCCCCGGCTCGATCTGCAGGATCCTCTTCATCCTTCGCAGAACTCCTTAAGTCAGCTCCACCAGCTCCCACTACAAATGTTTTAGCCTTCCGAGCTCAACTGAAAGAGATTGAAAAGGAAAAAACCTGTGGAAAAAGAAAATCATCCCCTCCTACTCCCTCAGCTCCTATCAAGTCAGAACATCATCATACACCACCTGATACCCCTACTCACCTCTCTCAGTCCCTTATGGTGTCTAATCCACTTGAGAATTTTCTCAGACACAAAATCCCGTCCATTTCCATAATCAAATCTATTCCTTTCCTCCCTGACCCAATTTCTTCTAAATCTTTTAACTCATGCTCCTCTGACTCTTCCCAAGATTCCTTTTATGTAAGCCCTACTCCCAAAATCATGATGGCAGATCCAACTCCCCGAGAAGAACATATGACTGAATCAGGAGTAACTTTTCCTCCAGAAGCTGGTTCAAGTTCAGCCTCTGCACCAAAGTCATACTTCTCGTTTGATGATATTCCATATCGAAAATGGCCTGATCGGCTTTAAGAATTCCATGCCTGGATGAGCACGAAGCCTGACGGAACATAGCACTTATGAAGTCCTGCTTGAATTCACCACCAAACTCACAGGAGCCTTGAAGGATTGGTGGAAATCGGTTTCGTCACAAGATCAAATTGCTTTCTTGACCATGACATTGAAGAAGCAATACAGATCATCCATCTCTACTTCATTGGTCAACCAGTAAATGAGAAAGAACTCAAGAGAAAAGAGTTTTTTGAAAGAAAATGTGCTCTACATTCAGAAAAGATCTTGATCATCATTTCAAAGAAATGATCAAGTTGTTCTACCATCTTGGAGCAGACGTAAATCTCATGCCTGTTTTCCTCACCTCTATTCCCAAGGAAATTAGTGATGCAGTTGAAAAGATTTTTCAGTCTGAAAAACGGACCATTCAACAAGTCACATTTGGAGAACTTCAACAAGCAGTACATGTGGCCATAGAAGATTTATGCCGTAAAAAGGAACTATTTCAGTCTTATCTATAGCAAAATCGCCATATGGACAAAGCTTGTCATCGTCCAGAATTGAAGATCAAATGTTCAAATGACTGTTGTGATCCATCCTGTTCGGGTCACAAGAAGAAACGTCATTTCGAGCGGCTTTCTTTTAGGAAGTCAAAGAAACATGGCAAGAAATGGAAGTTTTTGAAGAAGAAAAGGCACAATTCCAAAACCAGCAAGCAAAAAATCTGACAAATATTACATCTGCAACAAAAAGGGGCATTATGCAAAGAAATGTCCACAAGCAAAGCGCCAGGGAAATTACCTGATCCATAAGATTTCCCAGACCACAGGTATTTCTCTCAGTGATGAAGACATTGAATCAGTCTTCTCTGTTGAAGACAAACCATCTCTCGATACCCTTTGTGCTATTCAAGCATACTCAGTCACTATTCTCTTTACTTCTTCTCAGATGATTCATGTTAGACTTAATATGATCACCTTAAACAAACTATTTCTTCTCTCTGTTGTTTATGGTGAGCATACTTTTGTGGCACGAAGATCCCTTTGGGCTGACCTTATTCGACTCAGTGATTGTATGGACCCATGGATGGTAGCTGGAGACTTTAATGCTATCTGTGATCATACAAACAGGATGGGGAGTTCCAACCCTTGGATCCTTGCTTTTGATGAGTTTGGGGAGTGCTTAGTACAAGCTGGACTTAATGATCTCAGATATGGAAGCCATCGATTTATGTAGCCTACTTCGTCCAGGGAGACTCGTAAACAACAGAAGATTGATCGTGTACTTATCAATTATCACTAGACACAGAACTTCTCCTTCTCGGAAGTAACATTCTTGCCCCCTGGGATTTCGGACCACACACCTATGGTGGTCAAGATACTTCCTCCTCATGGTTCCAAGAAACCTTTTAAGTTCTTCAACTTCTGGCTCTATCTTCCTTCTTTTAGAGATATTATAACTGAGGTCTGACACACCAACTTTGGGGGCTCTCCTATGTATGTAATCTGTTGCAAACTAAAGCTTCTTAAAGGTCGGCTAAAATTTTTAAACCGAAGCTCTTTCTCGGATATTTCTAGCCGTACTGAACAAGCTAGACAAGTTCTCTCCTCTATCCAAAATGCTATTGTTCTAGACCCTACAAATCAGAATCTGGCGATTATTGAAGTGGAACATCTCAAGACTTTTTCTGACCTTAGGCTCCAAGAAGAGTCTTTCTACAAACAAAAGTCGAGAATTAGATGGCTTAAAGAGGGTGACTTGAACACAAGGTACTTCCATCACTTCGTGAATAAAAGACAACTTCACAACCACATCATCTCGGTGGCTGATGTGAATGGTACTCTCTTGACCGAACCATGCTTGGTTCGGAACCACATTGTGGGACACTTCCAAGAGTTGCTCAATGGAGACTCCACCTCCATTCGGCCTCAGTTGGATGATATTAGAGGTTTCCTTTCTCACACCTTGGATGAGGACTATATTGCTTTTCTTTCTTGGCCAGTCATGGAGGAGGAGATTCGCACCACATTTCTCTCTCTAGCTAGAGATAAGGCTCTTGGCCCAGATTATTATAATGTTGATTTCTTTAAGTCCTCTTGGGACATTGTTGGGTCATCGGTTACTTCGGCCATCAAGGATTTCTTTAACCATGGGAGGCTCCTCAAGGAAATCAATACCACCATTCTAACCCTTGTTTCGAAGATTCCCAATGCTATGGCCATGAATGATTTTCGTCTCATTGCATGTTGTAATACAATGTACAAATGCATCACTAAATTGTTAGCCAACCGGATTGCAGCAGTCTTGCCTTCTATCATTTCCACCTCCCAAACTGCTTTTGTTAAGGGTCGGAAAATTAGTGGCAATATCATGATTGCGCAAGAACTCTTTGCGAATTTCCATCATGAGTCGTACCTTCCAAAATGTGCTATCAAAGTTGACTTCAAGAAAGCTTATGACACTGTGGATTGAGCTTTCATTGAGATTGTTATGAATGCATTTGGGTTTCCAGCCTACTTTATTAAGTTGATCATGGAATGTGTATTCTCACCTAAGTTCTCAGTTGCTATAAATGGGGAGTTGCATGATTTTTTGTCTAGTAGCAAGGGGCATACGGCACCTATTCACCATGATTATGAAAGTTTTTTCTAGGATCTTACATGCCAAGATGAGCCTTCCAGGGTTCAAATTCTTTTGGCGTTGCAAGCAGGCTCGGCTATCTCATTTATTCTTTGCGGATGATGTCCTTCTATTTGCTGGAGCTCACTTGCCCTCTATCACCTCTATCAAGGATGGGCTAGACTTATTCTCAGTTTGGTCTGGACTGAGGCCAAATTCAGACAAGAGTGAGGTGTTCCTTTCCGGTGGGTCGGCTACCCTACATGATAAGATTCTTCATTACTTTGGATTCCGACAAGGTATGCTCCCTTTTCGATACCTGGGTGTCCCTATCATTGCTACTAGGTTGTACAAAGGCGACTGTGACATACTAATCAAGACTATCACTACTAGAGTTCGTGTTTGGGCTCAAAGATTCTTATCTTATGCTGAACGCCTACAGCTCATTAAATTTGTCGTGCATTCCATTCATGTGTATTGGTCTAGTGTTTTCACTCTTCCAAAGGCGATTATGAAAAGGATCGAGCTTATCCTTAGACAGATTCTATGGAAAGGCCCTAATCTAAGAGTTGGAGGAGCTAAAGTTTCTTGGTCGGATATTTGCCTTCCCAAGGAAGATGGGGGCTTGGGAATTCGCCGGCTTGTTGATTGCAACAAGGCTATGACCCTCAAACATATCTGGCTCATATTCACAAATAAGGAGTCACTGTGGTGCAGGTGGATCCACTCAACCTTTTTAAAGAACATTAACTTTTGGGTTGCCGCGAAGCCTATATTCTGCTCTTGGACATGAAAGAAGATCCTTGACCTCCGCACGGATTTCTTGCTCCAATTTAAAAGAAAATTGGTAACGGCCTTACTACTTTATCTTGGTATGACCACTGGCATGACAAAAGACCCTTCCATAAGCTCTTTACACCAATCGTTATATATCGTCCTGGTATTCCTCGGGGCTGTACCGTCCGGGTGTTTTTTGATTCGGTTTAGCCTTCTTCGATTGCTAGGGATAACATTATTTCATGGCCAGAGCCGAATCCTACTTTCATTGACTCCAGAGAAGACAAATTCACCTGGATAGGGCACTCCTTAGGCGACTTTTCAGTTACTTGAGCATGGAACTTTATCAGGCCAAGGAAACCACTTGTACATTGGAGCTCTTTTATATGGGATAGTGCCATCACTCCACGCCACTCTTTCCTCATGTGGGTAGCCTATTTTAACCATCTACCTACTCAAGTTTTATTGCTTCGGCATCGTAGGATTAATGATGGCACTTGCGCCTTTTGCCGATTTAGACCGGATTCAGTGAACCATCTATTTTTGCATGCTCTATCACTAGTTCTCTTGCTCTGACTTGGGCAGCAAATTGTAATCTTAATTGGCATAACCGACCTTAGGACGATCATATACGGTGGGCCAAGGTGCATATAGGAGGCCGTTCATTCTCTCATCGGATTGCTAAGTTCTCCTTCGGGGCCCTTTGTCATATATTATGATCTGAGAGAAACAATTTCCTCTTCCGTGATGAGCCTATTCTCATACCGAGGATTATCAACCATCTCATCAAGGTAGTAAAGGACAAGACTCTCTCCTTTGGACGTATAGAAGACAATCTTTGTAATAGAAGATTGCAAAGCAAATGGAGATTCTCATCCATCATCTTTGAAGATCGCTTACATGCATCTTAGGTTATGTTTATACTGTTTTGGCTGTGTTTCTCCTAGCTCATGGCCACCATATTGGCCGGTCTATAGCTTTGTAGTTGCTGTTCAGGCCGTGTATTGGCCCTCTCCCCCTTCTTTCTCCTTTTAGCCCTTGCTGTTTTAGAGTACTTTGTATTTTGTCTGCTATTGGCTATATGTTGGGTCCCCATCTCACACAAGTCTAGACCCCATGTTGCTGATCGGAGTTGGTGCTGCCCAATTTTACTTCTGCACAGATTTGCTGCTGTTCGAACATGTTTACTCACTTTAGGTTGATTAGCCTGGCAGTCTTTTGGCTGACTGATCGACTTCTTTTTTGCTTACCCTGCTTATTTTGGCCGTATGTTTGGCCTCTTTTCTTTGCTAGTATGGTCATGTATTGGCCATCTATTTTTGCTCCATTTACACAGGTCTCATCCTTCTTGGCGAGCCATCTCGTCGCCATGATTAGCCGCCTTGGTGTTTTGGTCGACATACTTCTTGCTTTCCCTGATGCTGCCCGGACGTTGCTCTAACCACATTGGAGAAAGATGCTCCCTCTTCTTTCTTTTTCTCAGCCGCTTGTTTGGCCTTGCTTACTTCTTCCGGGGTTTTTTGGTAGTTAGGTCTTTAGCCGGTTGTTTGGCCGTTTTCTCTTTATCTCGGCCGCCTTTGGCCTCTAGGTAGATGCGCCTTGCTATGGGGCTTCTCTTGCAGCCGGTTCACTGTTAAACCCATTTTGGCATTTTCTATACCAATATTGGTTCATGATTTTTGTGTCCGATTATTCTCTTGTACCTAGCGATTTGAAAAGTATATATATACTTAACTTACCCAAAAAAAAAACAAAAAGACTACTCTTTTTCGTATAGCAATAGGTATGTTAAGTTCAACAGTAGACCCATTTATTTTACTAAGATTGAGTTGAAACATTATATAATGACTAATCGAGTTCGGGTAATATGCCCTGATGCAGACTCATGGCACCACAGGAGCATAAGAATCATTTGTTTGAGTTTTGTTTCATCTCTTATAAACTTGAGAATATGATGGAAGCTATATAATTTTGGGTACTAGTTTTGCACATGTTATGCTAACAAGTAGGATGTAGGTGAACCCAAATTTCATTATTTGAGAAACTCAAGTCAAAATTGGGCATAAGGGTTGTAGAAATAGGATTTTTAGGAAAAGAATTTTCAGGTTCCACAAAGCGAAAAGACTCGATAATGGGTGCTTTGCGAATCTGCACTCCCACCCCTCTTCTTTTTTTCTTCCCATGAAGATCAGCTAAAAAAAAAAGTGACATCCTTGGCAACATATATTATTTTTTTAAATATGAGTCAAAGCATTTATAACCCATTTGGTTATATCTCGGCCGCCTTTGGCCTCTAGGTAGATGCGCCTTGCTATGGGGCTTCTCTTGCAAGCCGGTTCACCGTTAAACCCATTTTGGCATTTTCTATACCAATATTGGTTCATGATTTTTGTGTCCGATTATTCTCTTGTACCTAGCGATTTGAAAAGTATATATATACTTAACTTACCCAAAAAAAAAAACAAAAAGACTACTCTTTTTCGTATAGCAATAGGTATGTTAAGTTCAACAGTAGACCCATTTATTTTACTAAGATTGAGTTGAAACATTATATAATGACTAATCGAGTTCGGGTAATATGCCCTGATGCGGACTCATGGCACCACAGGAGCATAAGAATCATTTGTTTGAGTTTTGCTTTCATCTCTTATAAACTTGAGAATATGATGGAAGCTATATAATTTTGGGTACTAGTTTTGCACATGTTATGCTAACAAGTAGGATGTAGGTGAAACCCAAATTTCATTATTTGAGAAACTCAAGTCAAAATTGGGCATAAGGGTTGTAGAAATAGGATTTTTAGGAAAGATATTTTCAGGTTCCACAAAGCGAAAAGACTCGATAATGGGTGCTTTGCGAATTTGCACTCCCACCCCACCCTTCCTTTTTTTTCTTCCCATGAAGATCAGCTAAAAAAAAAAGTGACATCCTTGGCAACATATATTATTTTTTAAATATGAGTCAAAGCATTTATAACCCATTTGGTTATATCTCGGCCGCCTTTGGCCTCTAGGTAGATGCGCCTTGCTATGGGGCTTCTCTTGCAGCCGGTTCACCGTTAAACCCATTTTGGCATTTTCTATACCAATATTGGTTCATGATTTTTGTGTCCGATTATTCTCTTGTACCTAGCGATTTGAAAAGTATATATATACTTAACTTACCCAAAAAAAAAAACAAAAAGACTACTCTTTTTCGTATAGCAATAGGTATGTTAAGTTCAACAGAAGACCCATTTATTTTACTAAGATTGAGTTGAAACATTATATAATGACTAATCGAGTTCGGGTAATATGCCTTGATGCGGACTCATGGCACCACAGGAGCATAAGAATCATTTGTTTGAGTTTTGTTTCATCTCTTATAAACTTGAGAATATGATGGAAGCTATATAATTTTGGGTACTAGTTTTGCACATGTTATGCTAACAAGTAGGATGTAGGTGAACCCAAATTTCATTATTTGAGAAACTCAAGTCAAAATTGGGCATAAGGGTTGTAGAAATAGGATTTTTAGGAAAAGAATTTTCAGGTTCCACAAAGCGAAAAGACTCGATAATGGGTGCTTTGCGAATCTGCACTCCCACCCCCCTTCCTTTTTTTCTTCCCATGAAGATCAGCTAAAAAAAAAAAAGTGACATCCTTGGCAACATATATTATTTTTGAAATATGAGTCAAAGCATTTATAACCCATTTGGTTAGATGCATAACCAACACACACATTGTTTTGCTCTCAGATCAAGTTTCTCCCCATTTTTGTTTGCTTTTTTGTGGCTCGCTTTAATGCCAAAACTTTTTACCAACTTACTTAAGTACCAAATCAGTGAAAAAATAATCACTTAAGTGCCTCCGCCAGCAAGCTCTTGACAAAAAAAATATTGCATAACTTTTTTAATTAAAAGGTTAATACCACGAAAAACCCCAAATTGGTACATCTGTGATAAATTTACCTCAAACTATTTTTTCGACCAGGAAAAACTCCAAACTGGTACACCTATGGTAAATTTGCTTCAAACTATTTTTTAACCAACAAAAACCCTAAATTGGTACTTCTGTGATAAATTTACTCTAAATTAATTATTTTGACCCACGAAAAATCCTAAACTGAAACAATTGTGATAAATTTACCCTCTTTAAATTGGGTTAATACCATGAAAAATCCTAAATTAATACACATATGATAAACATAAGGTAAAAACCCCAAACTCGAACACCCGTTAACTGTCATGTATCATCCAACTCAGCAATTTGACAGTTAAATTTAACGAAAACTAACGGAGAGTAAATTTATCACCGATTCAAAACCTAATCCTAAGTGAGGAAGATAAGCACACCTACCATAAGTAGTATCCCGAGGGTAGAAGATAAGCACACCTACCATAAGTAGTATCCCGAGGGTTTTTACAGTATCTTTACAGAATGAGTTAGTTGCAGAGTCCTATATATCTCGCCCGTTGGCCTAACCATGTCCTACCCTCGGAGAGCATTTTAATCGTCAATTCACAGGTGAACGACTCTACATAGTTCTGCATCATCTTATACTTTTGCTGTTCCAATCTTCAGACGTCCATTTCTTTTTGGTAGTTATGCTTTGTTTCGATACTTAATGTTACACAAGAATTACTATGATGCATATTCCTAGTGATAGAACTATTCATATGTTGTTTCGAATTATTTGGTGACAAAAGTGAATTTACAAAAGTTAGGGTGGTTATTCAGCACAGCCGTCTTCGATCGGCTTTGTAGAAATTATGTTTTCCTACTAAAGAAAACTTTCATTGATGCGCAAACAAGTGGAGCTAAAGCTTTCTCATGGGCAAGGTACATATGAATCTCTGTTTGCCAGTCAGTAATGGAACATCTAATCCTTGCTTTTATCTTAAAGCTTTTAAGTGAACGAATTAATCTAGCATTATCCTACGTTCATTAACCCGGATTCTGTGTCAAGATCTTCTCTTCCCTTGTCATCACCTATGCAAACTGCAATGTGCGACTGTTCCATCTTATCTACCATCTACGTTATCAATCAAAAGCTGTAGGTGGCAATAATAACAGAAGAGAAACGTGCACTCGTGTCTACATCTTCTGATCATTTCTTTATCACTGTTCATCTCGTAAACTATGAGCAAACCTATATCAAGTAGTGTGGCCACCAAAAATCGAGCCCAACATAACTACAAACGTTCAAACCATAAAATAAGACTTCTGACGTACCATGTCAATGGGATGCGGTAGCACAGTTTTCCAGTTGTATGCATGCTTGGCCCATTTTTCATTTTAAACAGCCTTCAATGGGATAAATTTGCTGATTACAGGATCTTTTGCGCTTGCCAAACAACAGAACTTTCATCCTCTGATGTGACTTTGGGATGTGTGAAAATGACTCCGCATGCTCCCCTAGCCGTAGGATTGAACTCCAACAGCATGCAATGCAAAAACAGTGAGATTTTGCCGCCAGGTGATCGAAAGTTTTCACAAGCTTCTCCACCTTGCACCAGAATTTACTAACTTGACATAAGCATTCTTGAAATCTTTGAAGAACAAGTTCTGATCATTTGCATATTGCTCAATCCATCTATGTACATATAATAGGTAAGTATCCCAATTAAGCAAATTAAAGGAACGCATGTCACATTAAACAGAACATTCTCATGCAAAACATCCGTAGCAAATCAGTTGATACTATCTGCTTCAGACTGGCTACTTATGTCTATGGTGTCCAGACATTTCCTTTCTACATTGACTTTCTAGGAAAGATATATAGGCTATGATAATGTAGCTCCTCCCATAATTGTGGAACGAGGATTTAATTGGATCATAAAAACAAAAGCCAAGTTTTTCCAGAATCATGAGAAAACGAAACTCAATAAAGAGAGGCAAAAATGGTGAATCCCTTCGAAAGTTGACAGGTGCCAGTGACAGCGATATGTATATCTCATCATAATAGGCTATGGCCAGAAACATATAGCTAAACTGTTCCCATATTCCAAGTGAAAAGGAAATAGCAGGGATATCAAATCAGTAACCTTAAGCATTCATCATCCTCAACAAGTGCACGATCAGAAGGAAGTCCAATCATACTTGACATACCAGCTGCATTGAGAAAAAGAAATTAAGCAAGGGATAATTAAGAGCGAAGCTTAAGTGAGACTGATTACTCATGAGAAAAACTTAGGTTACTTTTACCCAAAGAGTGATAATAACCTTTTTGTAGTACACACTAAATCAATTTGCACTGGATTGGAGAAAACTATTGAACAATACCACAATTATGACTCCATAGTATCAGCATATAGGATCTTTTCCTGGGTTTAGAAAGCTGATGGCAGGACTGATTCATGCCAATTAATGCTTTATCTACAACGGACTAGAACCAGTAGGCCAACATAACTACATCTGGCAAAAAGTCTAACAGAACAACAAGAGAACCATCAATGTTTTTTTCTTTACCTGAAGACATCCAGGGTTTCTCTAGAAGAACCTTGTAGTATGAATTGTCAAAAACAACCGGATTCCCAAAACCTTTACTGCCGAGGGTATGGGCTCCAGATAATGCAACAAGTTCCTGCGTCCTGAGAGGATGAGGACAAAATCGAAAATTTCCTTCTGTTGAGAGAAGAAACTAAAGAAAAATATAAGAAACTGATAAGGAGAGTGTTGCACAGCAATTAATCAAACAGAGTCCATAGCAAAACAATCAAACATGTTCTTAGACTCTTTTAAAAGCTTCAACTAGCATGCATCTAATACTCAAGAGTAGCAACTCATACAGGGTGCATGGAGGGGAAAAACAAAGGAATGCTTCTTGCCACAGAAGGAGCAAAGTGCGTTGCTTTTTGGGGGGTCCCGTTTGTGTGTGTGGTGGCAGAGGAGGGTGGAATGATTTTCTCTGAATCTGTCATTTGGAAATTGCAAAACATAATGTATCACGGTTGACTAAACGACCAATTCTATGTTGACCAGTCAAATATCTATCCAACAGTTTAACCATCCTAATAAGATGCTTCAGGGATTTAACCAACAGTTCATACGGAACACTGAAATGAATCTTTCTACCATATTCGATACTGAAAAAGGATTAGCTGCTTAACAATATGCAATAGTCTATAAACAATACTTAATATATCTGCAAGCATGATTCAACATGTACTTGGGACAGCAACTCACGATAAGCCCTTCCTCTGAAAACACTGCTTTAAGCCAGAAGCATCAAGAGTTTCTTCGGGAAGTCTTCCTTCAGGATCAGGCTTCCTTCAATAACAAAATGAAACCAACACAATATTAGCTTGGGACTATGCACAAAGATGGAGAATGCAAAGACTTTTGTAGTACTGACAATACCAAATGAGTGAAATGATATTTTGTCTTCACAATGATAGTAATTGAATTGGCAATAGCTTCTCACATCGTGTCAAGTCTGCCCAGAACAACTGGAATAGTTGGACCCCCGCAAACAGAAACTGCTTCAGCTCCGGCCACAGTTATCATGTCTGCCCAGGATACTGAGAGAGGAAAGTTCCATCTATATCACCACAATGATACTATCAGCATAAAGAATATAACTAGAAAAACTTACCTGGTCTCTTTGCATCCACCTCACTCTTTGCTTTCTCTAGTATCTAAACAACAACACATTGACTGAGGAGTTAGCCTGAAGAGAACTGGAGCTGACTGTTCTAGATATAAAATATATGCACTTTTAGCAGTCTAGAAATCCATGAGGAAGTAAACCAGTCGAAAGGAAATGTTGCATCCGCAAAACGAATGCTAAGCTTAAGGATGTAAGAATAAAATTTAACATACCTTCACAGGCTTTTTTAGCCCAGCATTTTCAGGCCTTTCAAGTTCATAAACTATAGAACCATTCATACCACCTCGATATTCACATAACAAACATATTAGAATTAAAATATGAGGATCGAAATCCATACTCAGACAAAAGACATGACGCAGAAAACTTTCAACTCAAACAGAAGTTTCTACATGCATTAAAACAATTGTACATAACCATTCCTTCGGAAATTTAGGTATTATGAATGATACTGCTCTCTATGATTGATCAGTCACTCATAAAGGTCCATTAGGGTTCGTAACTGCTTTAACAATCATATACAATTACTCGTGCTTGTTCATTTGGTAAACCACCATGACAAAAAAGGTAATGCACATTTCCGGAGATTATCAGACTCTTTTGGAAAATGAGAGCTATATCCCTCTAATTCAGATAAAATGTAGAAACATCATCTTAGCTTCATCTCAAAAGTTCAACTACGTGGAAAAGATAATAAGACAATATGGATTGACTAGTAGGCTAGAACAATTGCAGTCAGAGGCCAGGAACACGGGTACTGATGTCAAGTATCATTATTTGTAGTACTTTAGCTTATTGTCCATGTATAATACCTGAGTTTTCACTCATTTCAAAGGTTCCAGCATCATGAAATACCAAACGAAGCACACCAGCAGCCTTCGCCTTGGAAACTACCTTTCTGACCTCTTCCTTTATCATTGTGTATTCAACGCCTAACCTTTGATATACGAACATGAAAAACCACAAGTTAATGAATTATCCAAAATGCCCTGAGTTGACACAAACAGAGATGCAACCCCAAGGTGCTGTAGACAAAATAGCAAACTCATAGCCCCATCTAATTAGTACTTTCCAAGTCGCAATTTCAACCCATCAACCCATCATCCAAAATGGTTTTCCCCAGCTTAATGCGGTGTCCATAACTCTAATGTGTGAAAGAAGAACATTTACAGTTACAACTTACAGATACTAAAATGCATGAAGCCAATGAATGAGAAACCGGGAAATCTATACCAGCAAGGATATGTTTTTAAACCTCAAATGCCAGCCAGAAATGAAAACCAAAATTCTCATATCTTGGACCTCCTACTTTAAACGGCAAGTTCTTTAAAGGGAGCAAAATGAGTCATTTCGGCTGGACTATCCTTTAGCATGCACCCACACAAACTGATCACCAGAAGAAGCAGCTACAAAACCAAAATCTGACCACTGACAAAACACAGTTCTTTCTTCCGCAGACTTAGCTCAAGCTCATAATCATTTCATCTCCCTCGAATTGCAGTTCCATTCGGTCCGACCAATGAAGACACGGACTTTCATCAACTAAAGCAAAGATTATCGGAGAAGCCGCAAATCGTGTCGAGCTTACTCGGCGGCATCGGCGATGATTCCCTCCATGTAACCGCGCAACTGAAGGAGAAGCGGTAGTGTGGCTACAGATATGAGCTTCCTCCTCCTCAAGACGCGGTTTCCAGCTGCAAGTCAGAAATACCGCAATCAATCGGGTTCACAAAACATCGATTAGGAAGCACGGACCACAAACGGAAGCGCGCTTACCTGAAGAAGCAGCAAGGTCGATGGAGCTTGGGGGAGATTCAAGAGCTCCGACCCGAGACCTGATGGGTGAGAGAGAAGACCGTGGGTATTGGGCGGGTATTTCGAATTTCGTCCCGAAAGAAGAGAGATGGGAGGAGGAGGAGGAGCAGGTGAAAGGGGAGAGGGTGGCCGACGACGACGGTGAAGCCATCATCGCCGGTGCCGGAGGCGGAAGCTGCAGAGAGACACGGAATCTGGCTTTGTGCGAGCGTCGAACTAGACCGTTGGGTTAGCCACGGAAAATGGAAAATGGAGATGGAAGGTCTCTCAATTCAATTCAGGGCGTTTTATCTTAAATTTTTTCTCCCTTCTTTTTTTTCCCCCTAAAACAAAAATAAGAAAGTGATGGAAGAAGGTGATAATGCTTCTAGCAATGAGAGAACAGTGCTTAGGTAGGGCGTAAAGGAGAGCCTCTGAAGCCTGCGGAACCGGCAAGTCGGTTTTGAGTTTCAAAATTTTAGGCTGCGTATCACAACACTTCTCTATCTAGAAGTGACTTTTGACCAGAAATTGATTTCTCTACTTCTCCTTAAATTTTACCCCGGATTGACTTCCGATCAAAGAAATTCGTTTGGTAACAATTGACATTTTTTACTTTTGAAACAAAATTTTTGACGTCGGTGGTTGGGCGGCGGGCGATGGCTACGGTGGCCGACGGAGGCGGTGGCGGCGGCCAACGGTGACCGGCGGCGGCGATCCTCGGCGGCAATGGGCGGGCGTTGGCCGTGGCAGACGCCGGTATGGTCAAAGAAGTGATTTCTCTGATGAGAAGTATAATTTTTTTACTTCTTGAAGTTAGCCAAAAATCTAATCAGAAGTAGAAAATCCAACCAGAAATCACTTTATTTACCAAACGCATTTTTACTTCAACAATATTTTTATCAAACGGATTTCTCTGCCAGATTGACTTTTGGCAGAGAAATAAAAAAGCAGAAGTGTATGCAGGGGGCTTAGAGTCGTAGAAACAGATAAGGAAGGTTTCGGAATTTAGAGCCGCATATGTTAAAAAACAGATAAAGAACACACAATTTAAGAAGATTCGGCAATATGTTTACGTCTTCGGTCAAACACCTCAGCTTTCTCTTCTTCTTCTTTTTCCTTTTCTTCTTCGTTATATCATCAATCTGTACAAACCCATAGATATACAATCAGATGGACTTCTTCTACAAGTCAAGTCTCTGCAAATTAGAAAAAAAATTCCCTACAAATCAGGAGGAAAAATAAAATCCCTACAAATAAGAGAATTACAGGTCACGCCAGTACTCCCCCTCCAGTTGGCACGTCGATATCTCGCATGCCTAACTTGTCTAGTGAGCTATAGGATGTCCTACTTGAAACAGTCTTTATCAAGATATCTGCTAATTGGTCTTCGGATTTCACGAATGAAAACTAAATCACATGAGGGGGAGTGTTGGCGTGACTTATAATTTTTTTTCCTTGCATGCCCAACTTGTCTAGTGAGCTATAGAGTGCCCTAATTGAAACAGTCTTCGTCAAGATATCTGCTAGTTGATCTTTGGATTTCACGAATGAAAACTGAATCACTTTGGAATCCGAGTTTTACTTAATGAAGTAACGATCCACTCGATATGTTTGGTGCGATCGTGTTAGACAAATTGTGAGAGATATTGATAGTTGCTTTGTTATTACAAAATAATTCCATTTCAGACACATGAACAAAATCGAGTTCTTTCATAAGTTTTTGAAACCATAGGAGTTCACACAGTCCCTTAATCATTCCTCTAAACTCTGCCTTTGCACTTGAAAGAACTATTGCTTTTTGCTCCTCTAAGTAACCAAGTTCCTTCCCAAGAAGTTGATCTTCTATCTTACATACTTTCAACTCAATCTTTCAGCCCAATCTGCCTTCGATTTTAAGATGCCAACTCTTCTGAAATTGAAGCCCTCACCTTGGAGCTCCCTTTAATAGCGAAGTATTCACATTACACCATCCATATGATCTTCACTAGGAGCATGCATAAACTGACTTACAACACTCACTACATAGGTAATATGAGGACATGTATGCGACAAATAAATCAATATGCCAACTAACCTTTGATATCTTTCTTTATTGGTAGGCATTTAATCAGAATACTCTCCAAGTGTGTGATTCTGAACAATCGGTGTGTTTGCTGGTTTGCAATCTAGCATTCCCATTTCAGCCAACAAATCCAAAAATATACTTTATCGAAGATAGAAAAACACTTCTCTTAGATCTTGCTACTTCTATCCCCAAAAAATACTTGAATCCACCAATATCTTTCATCTCGGACTCCATTGAGAGCTTCTATCGTAATTTCGTGATTTCCTCATGATCATCTCATGTGATAATTATACCATCTGCATAAATAATCAGCAAGAGTGTGATCAGAATCGCTTTGAACATAATCATACCTTTTCATAGCCACACTGAACTGTCCAAACCAAGTTCAAGAAGTCTGTTTCAATTCATACAGTGAACGCTAACTTACAAATCAATATTGATTGCGAGGAAGGACGGTAACCCGTTGAAATATCCATATAGATATCCTCTTCAAGGTCACTATAGAGAAATACGTTCTTGGCATCAAGCTGGTGTAATGGCCAATCTAAATTAATTGCAACAGACAATACCACTCGTACAATATTTAGTTTTGTAACAGGTGAAAATTTTTTCTGAAAATTCACCACATATGTTTGTGTATATCCTTTTGCTACCAACTTCGTCTTATACCTTTTATTGGACCCATCTGCTTTATACTTGATCAAGAACACCTATTTGCAACCTACTGCATTCTTTCCTTCGAGCAATTCCACCAGCTTTCGAGTATTGTTTTTCTGCAATGCCTCCGTCTCTTCTTTCATAACTCGAACTCACTTACTATATTTCAAGGAGTCATGTACTCTTCTTGGAATATAAATTGATGATACATTTGAAACAAATTCCCTTAATGGTTCAAATAAATTTTTCAACCGAAACATAATTAGTGATCGGATAGGCATAATTCTTTTTCCCTCCAATATCTAGTGAGTATTGGTTCAAGGGCTTTCCTCAATTGTGCTTGGCAGGTAATTTATATCCCATAAAAATATTAGAATCGTCATGTAAAGAAGTAGTAGGAGAAGCTCTCTTAGGAATTTCCTCAAGAGTTCGGTCAGGTACTGAAGATGACGGGGGAAGCTGTTTTGGAAGAGCCGGCTAGTCTTGCAAACTCCTCTTCTCAAGGATCTGATTTTCCCTTGATGGGATTTGTTCTAAAATTTTCGAACCACCTTGTCCACATTTCAAGTCTTCTTGCTTAACATCCATTGGTAAATTCTGGCCTAGTTCTGCCCTAACTACCGGCAGTAATATCGATACTCCATTGATTTTTACTCCCCCAGGGCAATAATAACACTACTAGTCTCCCACCAATTTTTTTCGTCTATATCTCCCCCTAAAAATAAGAAGTGGTGTTCCGAAAGAAAGCTTCTGTCTCAAGGAATGCCACATCATTGTAACATGTGTCTTCTTCGTAAATGGATTATAGAACCAATACACTTTCTGATGTAAACCATAGCCAAAAAACACACACCGCATAGCACACGGTTCAAGTTTTGTGCGTTGTGTTTTGGGAATGTAAATAAAGCTGACACAACCGAGCACCTTAGGGAAAATAGTAAGAAGTAATGGTAAGTGTATGTGAGAGGAGAGAAGCTCCAATGATGTCTGAAATTCTAACATCTTCGATGGCATTCTATTAATAAGGTGGATCACTCTATTCATTACATTATCCCAAAAACTATGAGGGTGCATTATTTTTAAATAATAAAGAACAAGTTGTCTTAAGGATATGCTTGTTCTTCTTTTCTGCTACCCCGTCTTGTTGGGGCGTTCCTGAGAATGATGTTTCATGGAATAAGAGATGCTGCAGGAAATATTCTTTGAGATACTGATTAATGTACTCATCATCATTATCAATGTGAAGGATCTGGATCTTCATACCAACTTGAGTTTCCACCATAGTATGAAAAATTTTGAACGCATTGGCAACTTCATCCTCAGTTTTTATTAGATAACCATGTCATTATAATGCAATCGTCAACAAAAAGAACGAACCATCGACTGCTGAAAAAAGAAGTAATAGAAGAAGTACTCACACATTGGAATGAATCAAAGAGAAAGAAATTGTACATTTATTTAATTGATAGGAACAGGTACCGTATGTCTTTTTGCCAAAATGCAAGTCTAACAATCAAAAATTGATAATAATTCAAATCCAAAAATAATTTAGGAAATAATTTCTTCATGTAAACAAACGATGAATGCCCCAATCGCTTACGCCAAAACCATATCTATATTTGCCGACTCATAGACGACCCTAGACCTGATTGATATTTCCAGAATTAAAGTCGTCCATGTAATACAGCTCCCTTAGTACCATGCTCCATTACCTCCTTCGTAAAGATGTCCTAAAATAAAAAGAAGCGTGGATACATTAGCACAACACAATTTAATTCCTCTACAACCAATCTGACTGAAATCAGTTTCATAAATAGTGATGGGACAAGGAGTGTATTCGGCAGTGAGAGAAAAGGAAATATATTAACAACTCCAGCTCTAGTCACTGGATATGCATTCTATTAGCATTCGAGATACTACAACGTCAAGGTTTTGTAACACTATCAAAATCATCCGTAGTAAAAGTCATGTGGTCAATAGTCCCAGAATTAATAAACCACTAGCTACAATCTTTCTATAGATAAGCAACTAAAGTAACACCATAGTTGCCTTCACCCTCTGTAGGTATCTTACTTTGTGGTTTGAACTATGGCACTAGTGGCAAGTAAGGTTCTCCCATAACTAGAGACACATTTCCTTTGCCATTGTTCCCTTCTCCATCTATTTGCTTTCGAGCTTTGAGTTCCTTTCATCAATCAGGATACCCGTGCAGCTTAAGGCACGTCTCTCGGGTGTGTTTGGCATTCCCACAATGAGAGCAACCACCACTTGGAGGAGCTCTCTGTTTTAGGGCTATATTGGTTCGTCTACCTCCTGAATTAGCTATCTATAAATTCAGCTCTTCAGCTTTTCTTAGGCGAAGCTTGTCTTCTTGCGATAACATTGCCACAAAATTATGGGTAGTACTCCCACTGCTCCACATCACTGTCTATCGCATATCCTCCCTGTGAACCCGAGTATAGGCTTGCTCAACTCTAAGGAATGGCTATATGTATAGCACATCAGCTCGTATCTTATATAGGCGATCATCTAAACCATCGAGGAAAATGTACACACGATACTCCTGAACTGCTGAATTGTATCTCGCAATATCATTTGGGCATACCATCGGATTTGAGCGGCGGAAATCGATTTCTCTCCACGACCCTTGAAGGCCATTTTAGTAGGCTTTAATTGGTCCTCCAAACTGTCTCATCCGAGTTACACATTTCTTCTAATCATAAACATGAGAAGCATCAGTCCCAAGAAAAAAAAAATAGCCACTACATTCCAAACTGCTTCTGTAGTTGGGAAACGAATAAAGTTATCGATTAAAGTTGAGTCTATGGAGTTTATCAGCCATCCTTTCACAGTTGAATCTTTAGTTTTTCACTTTTGAAATGGAGGATCTGTAGGTAGATGCTGAGGGAGGTCTCCATTGATGTATCCCAGCATGTTTTTGCTTGTGATCTACATCTCGACAACTGAGACCATAAGCCATAGCTGGTTCCATCCAACTTAACTGCAATCTGTGATGAAGATGAATAATTCGACGGTGTCAGTGTCTATGGAGTTTAATTCGAGTCAGAATCTGAGTTAATTTAGTGGTTGGATTCTCCAAACGTTCTTCTATGGTCGAATTCCCCTTTGATTTTGGTGGAAAATCACTGCTCCTATAGGATTTTGATCCGCCATGGATCCGAAGTCGATCACGAGAACAAGGCGAAAGATGAAGACAACATTGACCGGCCGGTGCGAGGCAAAGGCACAATGAAGAATACAAGAGAAAAAAAAAACGGGGGTGCTGCCCTCTAACTCCTAGCCTGCTCATCGGCAAGTGAGACCGTCATAATTGGGGATTGATGTACAAAATTCATAGGAAACAAACCCTACACTCTCATACCATGTTGAAAATAAATAAAGAACACTCGATTTGACGAGGTTCGACAATATTCCTACGTCTTTGGTCAAATACCTCGCCATTTTTTTTCGTTACAGACCCATAGATATACAATGAGACAGACTTCTTCTACAAGTCAAGCCTCTACAAATTAGCAAAAAGAATCATCTATAAATCAGAAGAAAAAATAAAATCCCTACAAATTAGGAAATTTCATCTCACGCCAGTAGCATCACTAAGGGAGTTTGAGCAAGCTTCCATAATAAAATGTGGAATTTGGAATCAATTTAGTGGGGAACCGGTCCGGTTTCAGGTTATAAGATACGTAGAGTAGGTTTCGGGTTTTAAAAATTGGAGAACTTATTTCGACGGATAGGTTCCAAGTAAGTGAAACTTGTAATCTATAACAATTTTTTTGTTTTTCTTAATTTATGTCTTCGCGCGATCTAGCTATATTCCATAGCGTCCAATGATGAGAGTGTAATCTAGAATCACTAGTCTGAGCTTCCATTTCTTATGATATTTATAATTTAATTTTTTTACTTTATTAATGATTTATATTTATTCGTGTATTTAAATATGAGTTGTAATGAATTCTTTACAAAAAAAAAAATGAGTTGTAATGAGTGAATTGGATAGCAAATGGTGGTTACTAAAGATGATGATTCACTACAATCGTTCAATTAGGAATATTGTGGAACCTAATAGACCCTGGAACCTGTGGTAGGGTAGGTTTCAAGTTTCAAGTTATGCAAGATAGGTAAGGAAATATGAGCTATGGGATCAAGGATTTCAGGTTGGGTGATGAAAAGCCTTTGAATGTCAACAAATTCTTTGAAATGATCCTTGAATTGCAAACCATCAGGAACAATCCTGACTTCTTTGTTAAACTTCCATCCTGTTGTTAAACTTCCATTCAAGAAAAATGAAGATGTCAATCCTATAAAGACTAGCCATTCTGGTATGAACCCTGAGTACCTTGCTCTAACTCAAAAAGAATGTGTTGAACTTCTTTCCCAAGGCCTCATTGAACCCTCAGATTCTCAATGGGCTTGTGAAGCTTTTTATGTTAATAAAAGAGCATAGCAGAATCGTGGCAAACTCAGGCTAGTTATCAATTACCAGCCTTTGAACCAATTTCTCAAGGATGACAAGTTTCCATTGCCTCACAAAAATTCCCTCTTTTCTAGTCTTGCCCAAGCAAAGATTTATTCCAAGTTTGACTTGAAAGCAGGGTTTTGGCAAATAGGCATCCACCCTGAAGACCGTCCCAAAACAGGGTTCGGTATTCCTAATAAAACATTTCCAGTGGATAGTTGTCCCATTTGGCCTCAAAACTGCCCCTTCTCTTTTTCAAAAAGTCATGTGCAGAATTTTCCAATCTATTTTGCCTAATGCACAAATTTACATTGATGATATCCTTCTTTATAGTGCTGACGAAGAATCTCACTTTTAACTTCTTGCTCAGTTCGCTGAGATTGTACAAAGACATGGCATCATGCTCTCCCAGGAAAAGATGATCATTGCCCAAAGGAGATAAAATTTCTTGGCATGCACTTAAAAGAAGTCACATATTGTCCAGGTCCCCATCTTATCGAAGAACTGCAAAAATTCCCAGAAGAAAACCTTTCAGTCAGCCAAATACAATCATTCCTTGGCATTGTAAATTATCTTGGGGACTTTGTTTCAAAGATATCAAAATCTCTTCATCCTTTCCAAAAGATGTTGAAGAAGAATGCACCTCGATGGGGACCAAAGTAGACAAAATCAGTGATTTATTTGAAGGAGATATTGCAACATCTTCCGCCTTTACAGATCCCATCCATAGGGAAAAGGATTTTGTAGACAGATGCCAGCGACAAATATTGGACAGCTATTCTTTTGGAAGAAATCAATGGTAAGTGTCAAATTTGTGCTTACAAAAGAGGGCGTTTCACCCAGGCAGAGATGCATTATCATTCAACCTTCAGAGAGATTTTAGCAATCAAGTATGAAATTAAAAAATTCGAATTCCATCTTATAGGACATCATTTCCTTGTTGAAATGGATATGTCATCTTTTCCTCATATGCTTAAATTTAAGCAAAAACAAATTTCACATCCATAGTTTCTGAGATGGGCGGAATGGTTTTCCAAGTACTCTTTTGACGCCAAGCATATTTCAAGGAAAAAGAATATGCTTTTGGATTTTCTCTCCATGCCCAAGCAACCAGTTTTATCGATCAACACGTATGTTCGAAGAAATCCCTTGCAACCAGGGACATTTTGTGCAGTTCCAATGTGAGAACTTCAGTGGAATTCTCACAAGTATCCTCCTGAAGTCCCACATCAATTGAAGAAAATGTTCTCTCTAAAAAATTTGAGATGCCACATATGGTTATATCATTATCGCACGTTCAGCACATATGATGGATTAATGTTAGGACCAAATGGTCTGGATACCAGAAAGAAAGTGGAGACAAGCCTAAACTCGAAGCAAGTATGCTTACCCCAACACACCAGGCTCAAACGGCCAATTTTTAGGGGGCTGCCTTTTAGCTTCCAAGCTCAATCCTTATAGTGCCAAAAATTTCTGATCCACAGGTTTCACTAAGTGGCAAGCGGAGAGCATACTGAACCACATCGTACTACCAAATTAACAAGATGATTCTAAAGCAGAGGTACCATGTCAGATGAGAATAAGAAGAGGAATTAGAAACTCATGGTATAACAAACTTCACACTAGTATTGAGAAGAGGCTTCTCATCTCAACACTTACAATGGGCCTTATAAAGGCAAACACATACATAACTGGACAAAACACATGGGATTCGCAGATTCAGTACACACAAAGTCACCGAATGAATAGTAATGAATAGTATTGCTATAGTGAATAGTGAACAGTACACATAGGACAACTTTTGACCTCCTAAGGGCCAATTATTGGAAAGAAAACACGCACATGTGATCGACAAACACACATGATTAGAGTTACATGATTAAAGTCGAAGACGGTCTGGGCCAGGATGATAATTTGCATAGTCGGAATCCGAGCTGTCTGGGCCATCTTTTTCTCTTTTGTATGCACGCAAAAGTTGTTCTTCAAGCTTTAACAATCTTATCTCTAGGTCTGAGTCATACTGCGAATCCGCTTATTCTGCAGCATGTCTTTCTCCTGATAGGATATCTTCCATTGTGACTGGATCATGAGGGTCCTATTGTGGGGGCCAAGTTGAGCTAGAGGGCATTTGTGACTAGGGCCATATGGAGCTGGACGGCATATCTTGAGAAGGATCTTGGGATAATGGGCCTTCCCAAGGGTCTTGAACGGCATATCCATAGAAGAACTTGGTTAATTTCTTCTAAATTCTTCTAAGGCATAGATAGTTCTAGGATGGATTTTGGGCCTATCCCATGAGAGATTTGTGTGATTATACGGCCATATTTCAATAGGGATCTCATGGTTTTCTTCACATAAAACTATTTGGAGTTCTCTGTACGCATGCTGGATCTGTGAGATAGATTTGGGAAGTGCCGTGTGAGCACGTAGAATCTGTTGCTGGAGGTTAGGCTTGAATGTCGTGGTGCCTAAAGGTGCTGCGTTCTATCGTAAATCTCCTTTTGGACTAAAGAAATCCCATGGTCTGTGGAGGATCACAGTAGTGTGTCTTTCAAGTTCATCTCTTCCAATACGCCTTTGTTGGGTAAAAAGATCTCACCATGCAACTAAAGGTTGAAACCATGCGAACATCTCTATCAAACTTCTCTTATTTGAGAAATCTCTCATAAGCGCTCTAGATAAAACTTATATGGAACCCGAAACCTCTTTCCCTTATCACTCAATACTCCACATATTGTACCCCGTATAGTATTCATGTACGACGTGTCTTAATATAATGTATGCGCGCTTAAATATTCGTGACTTTCTTTTTTTCTTCATCAAACGTTCCCATGAGAATGTGTAATCTTTATCAAATGTTCCCATGAGAACGTGTAAATGCCACATCATATCAACAGTCCAAGCCCATTAGTACAGAAAGTGAGGAAGAGACTCTTGATGCAAAAACATTTTGTAGTGAACCCGAGAGGTATTGGGGGTGGTCTGGCCCTGTTTTGGAGAGAAGATGCAAATGTATTAGTACTTGAAGCCATAGGAAATTATATTGATGTTCGGTATACCGACCCAGGATAACATTTGTGTACCCACCAACAACTTATAGGGAAAGACTGAACACATGGAATGAGGTAAGAAGACTAGAATACTTGAATAGCCTCCCCTGAATCTGGATGGGTGATTTTAATGAAACACTTTACCAGTGGGAGAAGTGCAGAAGTAGGGAAACAAACAATTATCGCATGCAAACTTTTAAAGAACTTCTGGATAGCTGTGGTATGATGGATCTAGAAAGTAAAGATTGCACTTTTACTTGGTCGAATAATAGGAAAGATAGACACTTAGTAAAGAAAAGGCTAGACAGGGCGGTTTGTGACTTAGATTGGAGAATAATCTTTCCTTTGGCTGAAGCGTTTGCCCTGCCTGCAATAGGCTTAGCCCACAGCCCTATCATTCTTTCCCTGTCTGGTGAGAAGTTTAAAAGGAAGAAAGCTTTCAAATTTGAGGCTTACTGGATGGAGGATAAAAGATGTGGGGAGATTATTAAGAATACTTGGGAAGAAGCAGGAAATACAAGAGCTAATTTGTCTAAAAGGATAAAGAAAGTCTCGGGGGCCTTAGAGAAGTGGAGTAGGGAAAATTTCTCAAACAATCCGACACAGATTCAAGCTTTGAAATGGGAACTTGAAGCGCTCACAAATGCTAAAAATTTGAAATATGACAAGGGTAGAAAGGATTATCTGCTAAATTAGATTGAAAACTTGTTGAGAAAAGAAGAAATGTACTGGAATCTCAAATCGAGAATTAATTGGCTGAGATAGGGGATAAAAATACTAAATTCTTTCATGCTACTACCATCCAAAGGAGACAACGGAATATGATTTCAATGTTAAAAACAGTTGGACAAGAAACCTAGATAAAAACCCCAATGCATCTGAAGGAGATGACCTCGGCCTTCTTCGAAGAGCTATATTGTTCAAGAGGGCCTAAAAAATTTCACCCTGTACTACAACAATGCCATGTTTTAGTGTCAGACGAAATGAATGTTGAATTGTCTGCAGATGTTTCTTTAGTTGAGATTCAAAAGGCTATTTTCGAAATGGGATCTTTGAAATCCCCTGGCCCCGATGGTCTTAATGGCTTGTTTTATCACCAGAATTGGGAGAATATCAAAACGGAAATTTTCGAGGAGATAAGGAAATTCTTCAAAATAGGGATAATGAACTCTGAGCTGAATAGAACTCACATCACTCTGATTCCTAAAGTCATAAACCCTGAAAGACTTGACCAGTTCAGGCCAATCAACCTCTGTAATTTTGCGTACAAAATTATCTCGGAATAAGTACACTAGAAGTGCCAAAATTTTTGTACGACGTTCACTTGAGTACCATAAGTTTCAAAACTTTCACTTAAGTGCCACATCGGAGCAAAGACGTTCAGGTGAGTGCTAATTCCAGCCAAAATCGTTCATCTGAGTGCTATTTTTGTCGAAAAAGCTGACGTGGAATTTCACTATTATTTTATTAATTTCTTGAATGCCACATGGATTTTCTTTATATTTTTTTAATAATTTCTGAATTTTTTTATTTTTTATTCAAATCAGAAAAAATCTTAAAAAAATAAAAATTAATGAAAATTTCAAATAAAAAAAAGTGAAACCTAAGGGTTTCTCGGTGGTGGTCGGTGAGGGTCGCCACCGGCCACAACCGGCCGACCCAAGAGCCAGGGTCTGCTTGCCTTGGGCCGGTGAGGCGGCGACGGCCGTCGCGGCCGCATCTGGCACAAGCAAGGGCCTTGCGCCCTCACCCACCGTTGTTGAGGCCGCGATGGCCGTCGGACAGGGCTATCATGGCCTCAACTGGCTCTAGCGAGGGCTCGAAGCCCTCGCCAGATCTGGGCGAGGGCCTCGTGCTCTCACCCACTGTTGTCGAGGCCGCGATGGCCGTTGGACAGGGCCGTCGCGGCCTAGGGCGAGCCAACCCTCGCCCTGGGCCAGCCGGTTGTGGCCGTGGCAACCCTCGCCGGCCACCATCAAGAATTCAAGGTTTTGTCCTTTTTTTAAAATTTTTTCATTAATTGTTTTTTTGCCTTTTGTTTTTCTGATTTGAATAAAAAAATCAGAAATTATTAAAAAAATATAAAGAAAATCCACGTGTACATTAAATACTAAAAAAAATATTCTTCGGCGCCACATCACCATTTTCGGCAGCCACGTTAACCGCGACACTCAAGTGAACCATTTTTTAAAGTTATGGCAGTTAAGTGAACGTTTTGAAAGTTATGATACTTAAGTGAACGCCGTACAAAAGTAATGACACTTTTAGTGTACTTATTCCCAATTATCTCCAAGGTCCTGGCAAATAGACTTAAAAAGTGGCTTCCAGACCTGATAACAAAGGAGCAAAGTGCATTCGTGGGTGGAAGATTAATGCAAGACAACATTGTGGTAGTTCAGGAGGTATTGCATCAACTGAGAATCAAGAAAAGGAAAAAGAAGGTTAACGCGATCTTAAAATTGGACATGACAAAAGCCTACGATAGAGTGGAATGGAACTTTCTTGAAGCTTGCCTGTTGAGGATGGGATTTGCTCTTTCTAGATGGATAGAGTAATGACTTGTGTTAACTCAGCAACTATGAGTGTCAAATTCAATGGGGAGCCTTTGCCCTACTTCAAACTTTCAAGAGGCCTTCGGCAGGGAGATCCCATTTCACCATACCTTTTTATCCTTATGTCCAATACGCTGTCAATGCTAATGAGGAAGGCTGTGAGTGAAGGGACAATTAAAGGCATTAAAGTAAACAGGTTTTGCCCAACTCTATCTCATTTGCTTTATGCCGATGACTCTATTTTCTTTCTGGACAATAAGTTGTTTGAAGGTTAGAATTTGACTCTTATCCTTAATCAGTACTATTACGTTTTTGGTCAAGAAATTAATTTCAACAAATCGGGGCTCTATATGGAGCCAAATTGTCCTAATTAGCTACAAGTGAATCTGGCTTTGACACCGAGAGTTCCAGTATTGGGGAATATCGAAAAATACCTGGGAATTCCTTCTGATTGGGGAGCTATAAAAAAACAAATGTTCTCATGGATTATGGCAAAAGTGAATATGAAGCTTGAAGGTTGAAAAGAGAAGATCATTTCAAAGGCGGGAAAGGAGATCCTTGTTAAATCTGTGATGTAGGCAATTCCTCAATATGCGATGTCAATCAGTAAAATTCCATTGTCAATTTGTAAGTCTGTCGAGAGGAAAATAGTTTCGTTCTGGTGGCGAAATAGTGAAACTAATTCTGGACTCCATTGGAGAAGAAGGGAAGTCTTAAAGGAAAGGAAGGATAATGGAGGGCCGGGTTTCAAAGACCTCATGGACTTCAATAAAGCTATGTTAGGCAAGCAAGCCTCAAGACTTGCCCAAAATCAGAATTCTCTATGGAGTAGAATATTAAAAGGAATTAACCTCCTGAACAATACATTCTTACAGGCGCAAAGAGGACCTAGGACGTCTTGGGATTGGTAGAGTATACTTTATGGTAGAGAAACTCTCTCATGGTCAATGAGATGGACGATTGGAAATGGAAAGGATATTAGCATTAGAGAGGACCATTGGCTGAGAAAAGGAGTTATTGGAGGTCTTTCGAACGTGGATGAACCATCTAAAGTCGCAAAGTTAATCTCCACCTAGGAAGCAAAGTGGGATGTGTTGGAAACTAATTCCTAATTCGTATACGTAATACGTGTGGAAAACTATTGAATTATGCCCAGAAATCACTTACTTGGATCACTGATCGGAGTACGACTACACGAGGAACCGTACCCAATGTCTACAGATTAGATGTCGCATTCGCAATCCCGAGAGTCCTTCGTCGCCTTCAATGCGATCCGATGTCGGGAGGGGGAGTGAGACTTTCTGTCTTTTTCATTCATCGACAATGTGTCGTTAGGGAGAGAGGAGGAAGCAGGGGGAAGACGTTCTCTTTTTACGTCGTTCTATTTGACGTGAAGAGACACATCTCTTCAAAATTGCAGATTGCGGTTATCTGTGGAGGCGGGTGTGATTGCCCGCATGGGCGCACACCATAAGCCCTATATTCCATCATCTCCCACTCGCCCATGAAGGGCAAATAACTCTCACATGTTCACGGAGGACTAACAACTCCCACTTGTCCACAAAGGATCAAGCATAACTCTCTTTATATCTGCAAAGTTCATATTGACAAATAATTCGTGCGACCAGCATACCTGAGAGCTCGTTGTCACACATCCGTTGGGAGTATATGACAGCTCAAAATGGACATAATCAAAAGTATATTTCCGTATGCTTGTACCCTAGATCGATCAGTCACATACATATCTCTCTATAGATCCCATTTAAGTATGATATATTATATTCACAATTATGATCACACAAAATAATCATAACCGGCCGGTTTGTGAACATAAATCTATTATGTGACTCAAATCTCGAAATCGATCTTCCTCTTCCATTAGACCTCTCGATCTCAGTTCAGCTCGCTTTTCTAGAAGTGTCCCTTTAGATCGAATCAATTTCATGACCATAGGTAACACCTTAAGATAGCGAACACTAAATAGAAATCTTGAGAATAACGAAAAGTCGTGAGGGCACCAAATGAGGAATTTTTATCCTCGAGAGTCTCACACGGCATTGAAAAAAAAAGTTGAGATCATGACTTTTGCCAACTCTCATTGGTCGACAATGCATACGTAATATGAAATACGTATTACGGTATTTTCTCCTTCCCCATGGAGCGTATGTCTTTCTATTTTAATACCGTACAGATGATCACTTAGACATACTCAATGTCTAACCAGAGTTCACGTAACAACTCTTAACCAAGAGTTCCCATCAGAACTCTCATCTGGCATTCAAGACAGATAAAGTGAAATATGTGGGAGGACTAATAATAATAAAATCTCTTTATTTCACTTTCGGACATTATGAATAGTAAGTCATCATCTTAACATTCTTGTTAAGGCGGCATAAATATTTTAAGCTTCAGCTCTCAATTATCACCTAGATAATAAGCTTAAAATTGCCTCATCTCTATTCATCACGCAGTAAAATAGAGGCGATTACCCATGTGAGTGGGTTAATCTCTCATCTGTCCGACATGTCTTTTCAAACTAATGTACATAACATTAATATGCATAAATGTTACACAAAATCATAGACATTAATAATGATAACAAATATCATTAAATCATTAACTATCATAAGCATCAGTAATGATAACAAATATCATTAACTCATTCACTGTGAACTTTGGGGAACATAAACATCCAATATTCTAATTTCTACGCCCTTCTAGAGATTCTAATGCAAAGAACCAATCCTTCTTGTCAACACATGACCAAGTCTAAACATCTCTAGAAATTTATTTCATCACAAGATCTGCTTTCATTCTTATGCGTAGATATGTACTGTTCACATCTTTTCATACAAACATGTCTTTCACAACATCATATTCTGAGTCAATACGTTTGGTCTTGCAGTGGATCCTCAGTGTAAGCTCTTGCTACTTATCTATCACAATTAACTAATAATTGGACCGGTAGCACTCTTAGCAACACTTTATCAATCCAAACATCTTTCTAGTTAAAGATGAATGTTGACACCTGATTTTTGATAAGTCTTTTCTAGTTTATTATTATTATTATTATTTAAAAAAAATCATAAAAAAATCTATAAAAAGTTAAAAAATTACAAAATCAATTTTGGTAACCTTGGCCAAGCTAAAGGAACCGTTTTTGACAAAAATATTTTTTCATATTTTTTTATTTTTATTTTTATTTTTTTTATTTTTATTTTCGAAAAATATAAAAATTCATGAAAAATAAAAAAAAAATAGAATTTGAGGTCTCAAAAATTTATAAATAGTCAATATTTTATTTTGATTGTATTTTTTATTTTGACCTCATAAAAAGTCAAAAATCAAGTTCAATCGCATGTGTTCCTTCGTAATATATGAAGTTGGATTTGGCTAAAAAAAAATTCCATTTGAGTTATTTATTTATTTATTTGCAGTTCTTACAGTTTTCGAATCTTGGCAGTCAATTTGAGTGCTCTATGTTGCACCTTAGTCTGATTGTTCGCTGACTGTACAATTGTGCGAATTGGGCAACCGACCTAACTGACGAAATTGACGAAAGAGGGAGCGTGATGATTGGAAGAGGGGACCACCGTCATCACGATGTCTCCCTCTTTTCTTTCCCTTTCTCTCTCGCGCCCGCTCCCTCTCTTTCTCACACACTCTCCCTCTCTCTTTTCCTCTTTCCTCTCTCTCTCTTTTTGAAGGCACTCAAGTGCACTCAAGTGCACTTGAGTGCACTCAATTGGAGGGAGAGAGAGGATTAGCCCTCTCTCTTCGGCCGCTCCCTCTCTTCTCCCCTCCTCCTCCTCCTCCTCCTGGTCTCTGCTTCTTCTTCTGGATTTTTTTTCTTCTTCTTCGTGAACCTCCCCACCTCACCGAAACCACTTCCCGCCACCACACATTCGGCCTCCTTCGTCGAGCCAGCTACCACCGCACCACCACCTCGCTGCCGCCGCTATCGCTTCGAGCCGCTAGATCCGAAGACCCGAGCCGCCGCAAAGTTGAGAAACCCGCGAGCCAACGCGGCTTGAAGCCTCCGTGCTCTGTTTTCCTCCGCCCCGACGTTCCCTCACCTCTGTCATCGATCCCGAAGTCAGCCGTCGTCTGCCGATCGTCGATTTAGCCGTTTCGGCCGTGCCCCGCTCGGTCCCCGCGTCCAGGCGTGTCCGGACGTGTCGGAGAGTGTCGAACGTGTCGGAGAGTGTCCGGGCGTGTCGGAGAGTGTCGAACGTGTCGGAGCGTGTCGGAGAGTGTCGAACGTGTCGGAGAGTGTCGAACGTGTCGGAGAGTGTCGAGCCGTGTCGGAGAGTGTCGAACGTGTCGGAGCGTGTCGAACGTGTCGGAGCGTGTCGGAGAGTGTCGAACGTGTCGGAGCGTGTTGGAGAGTGTCCGGGCGTGTCGGAGCGTGTCGGAGAGTGTCGAACGTGTCGGAGCGTGTCGGAGAGTGTCGAACGTGTCGGAGAGTGTCGAGCCGTGTCGGAGAGTGTCGAACGTGTCGGAGCGTGTCGAACGTGTCGGAGCGTGTCGGAGAGTGTCGAACGTGTCGGAGCGTGTCGGAGAGTGTCGAACGTGTCGGAGAGTGTCCGGGCGTGTCGGAGAGTGTCGAGCCGTGTCATAGCGTGTCCGGACGTGTCGGAGAGTGTCGAACGTGTCGGAGCGTGTCAAACGTGTCGGAGCGTGTCGGAGCCGTGTCGGAGCGTGTCGAAGCCGTGTCCGAACAGTGCATGAACAGTGTCGGAACAGTGCATGAACAGTGTCCAATTTTTTAATTTTTTTATTTTTTTTTATTTTTTAGTCTTAATTTGTGAAATTGACTATCGACATTCTAATGGCGATCGACAGGTAACGGGCATGGGGATGGTCGCAGGCTGGGGCTGGGCGATTGAAGGCCGGTGTCCAATCCGGTATGTTTTACGTACCCGATCCGTATATCATGATTATTTTTCTAAAATATTGCATTTATAGACTTGATTTGTATGTATTTGTTTCAGTCTAGTGGTTAGCTTATTTATCTGGTTGAGTGTTATCTATTGTCAAAGACATGCTTTTTGTTAAAATATTTTCTGAAAATATAAAAAAATATTAATAAATCAAAAATGCCAAAAAAATGGAAAAATTAAAGAAAAACAAAAAAATTGAGAAAAATTGCAGAAAAATTCTAAAAATTGTCCAAGGCTGAAAATGACAAAAAATTGATTTGTTTTCATTTTTGGGATTTTCTCCCATTTAATCCAAAATGGCGATTTCACCCCTCAAAGGGTGAATCGTCTTTGATATTCTGATGAATTGTGGAAATTGCTTAGAATTTGGTGATGGGCCAGATGGGTGGTTAAACCTTATGTCTAAGATTTCCACATTTCATTTCCATTTTTAGAAAATGACGATTTTACCCTTCGAATGGTAAATCGGTTTCTAAAATTCCCGAAAATCACGAAAATTGCCAAAAAATAGGAAATGGGTCAATTGAGTGACCAAACCTGTTTTGACTCCGGATTCATTCCGAAATGATGATTTTGTCCTTTTTGGGCAAATTGTCCCCTTTGTCTCAAAATTACGATTTTGCCCCTGATGGGCAAAATCATGTCTAAATCATTCCTAAGCCTGATTGATGCTTCTCTAGGCCAATATGGCCTTATTAGGAATGCCATGTGATTTATTTGTACACTTGAATTCATCGATTTGTGCACTTTATTATTGATTGTGATTGCTATGATAGTCATTCTTATCTGCATGAACTCCTAGATTTAGAACTCGTACCCCACTCATCTGCATGAAATCTTTGGTCAGAAAATTCAGTCAACTTAGGTACCGAAAGGGCGTCAACTCTGACAGTTGACGTAACTAAGTCCCCGAACCCAGTTCTCTGGTTATCGCAGAATTGAATAGAAACTCCCGACTATTCAATAGGGTGGTCCAATCATACCCTCCAAAAAATGATTGGTGGCGACTCCCTGGCATGCACACTTAGCACATGTCACTAGACCACACTGAAGGTCGACTACGCATACCTCCGTTGCGATTTGGGTAATGGGCCTTGGGAGAGGCCCGCGTCCGACCAGACTGGATGGCCCATTAGCCCTCGAGAGCCCGACAACCTCGAGAGGGTCGCGACAGACTGGCGACTCCACTGGGGACTTAGAGAACTTGAGCCGATTAAAAAGTTGATTGATTTTTCTAACATGTTTTATGCAGATACTCTTCAAGGTGAGGTACGTACTTTAACCCTTGAGGTATTAAATGTTTTTGCAGATTGGAGAAATAAGGGGTGAAGTGTTTGTTAACTCTGTCTTATGCAGGTAGGAGTTTATGATGTATGATTGTGTGGATGTTTATATTGAAGCGGTGTTTGCTAAATGAGATGTATGTTTATCGCTTTAGCACGACACCGAAAATACACACAACCGCGCCTAAAACCCCGGGCGCCGCCTATAGGAAAACAATAGAAGGGATTGAAAATGGAATCTCCGTGAGGAAAAACACGGGGTAATCCACTTTTCAATTCCGCTCATTTCGAACTATGGATCGAGCCCTAATGCAACGATAGTTGTGCAATGGAATCTGCTCTTTCCAGAACTCGAGGTGGGAACCTTAACCTTAGGTGCCAAATCCTCTGATTTTTAGAAGTTTACCATCACTTGTTTCATGCGCATGTCTTTGGGCGGTTGGTACACCTAAAACCGCACATAAGTCGACGAGTTTGGTTGGTAAGACTCTCTATCCCTCAAATCTATTACAGTTCATATAAATATAGGCATTTCATTCATTGCATTCTGGTGATTAGATTAAATGCCATTTCAAGGATAGATGTGTGTGTTTTTCCCAAACGTCCTTGATAGAAGACGAGGAGGATGATATCCCATGGCGAACACCGAGTGAGCAACAAAAGAGCCTACTATGGACCTTATTGAGATATCGTCCAATGAAGATGACGAGTTGGGGCAAGTGATCCGGAAGCCACAGATCGAACTTGGGGCATCCTTAAACGTTAGGATCACATTCCTTTGTTTCATTTTCCATTACTAGTCCTCTTGTATAGGGTTTATTTTTATCGAGGTTTTTTCTATCCCACCCCTTAGAGTGATTGTATTAGGGATCTATTGGTGTATACATTCAGATGGAACTTGGTTGTATTTCTTTTGACGGGTCATGGGAATGTGATAGTGGCATTTTCTCTAATCATCCGAATACTCCCAAGTCAAGTTTATAATTCCTTTAGAGGAAATTAAAATTGGAAGTCTTACACGACCTTTTGGTCGTATAGAGTAGTCCAATCTCAATTTCTCTAGAAGGAATTATACACTTGAATTGTTTCGTGCATGTTTTACGTCGCTGGTAATCCACGATAATTGATCGAGAATATCGACGTTGTTTTGAATTTAATGACGAGATAGATGTCCAAATTACTCTCGTTCTTAACAAAACGGCCTTGATTTGGATGCCGTATCTTCAATTAAATTTAAAACACGTTATTATGCCTCGCACTTTTGAGTAATTCGTTCCTCTCGAAATTGATCAAAAGCGATTATTGTGAATTACATTCCTTTCAATAGTATGCTTTCTTTCGAGGAATATTGATAAAAACTTTTCGCGCAAGATTAAAACCCTTGTAAAAGTTCTTGTCCTTATTAATCACGAGCAAGCATAAGATTGAAAGGGGTTTATGCTTTCTTTTTCAGATTATTCCTTCTGACTCGGTCTTTTCATTTGCAGGTGAAAAACAAGTAGTATAGAGAAATCTTCTCTTGGACAAATCTGCAACTATTTTTCCATCTGATCATGAGCGAGTTATAAAATCAGGACGTGTTTGCTCGGCTTATTGATATTATGGTTCGGCTCACCCAAGTTGAAGATGTTTGGATGCTCGAAGAAATGAACCATACAGAAGTTAAAACACACACACGAGAACTTTCATTTATTTTTCTCGGCGGAGGGTTTTCAGAAGCAGGTCATACAAGTCGGGGTGGAAAAGTAAAGCCAAAGTGAGCCCTAATTAACGACACAAAGGATCCCAACTGACCCTCCATGTTATTAATGCTCTGCTCATACTCCCAGCTCCGCATGTTGTGGTCGGCAAGCCTGAGGAGAAGACTTCTGCATTCTCCCTTAACTTCGGCGACCTTGGCCTCGTGTTCTTCGGTGACTACTTCCAGGTCCCGAACTAGTCCATTCCCGCGAGCTATGTCCTCGGTTATCTTGTCGAGCCGTTCTTCATGCCAGTCGCTCTGAAGCCTCAACAGGACGTTGCGGCGGTCATGCTCGCTGGTGGTCAGGGATATGGCCAATTGATCCACCAGATTTCTCCTCTCGCGAAGCAACGTCGCGACCCGCTCATTAGCAAACTCGACGGCCTTTTTGTAACTATCAACCAGATAGTTGGTCAGCACCAAATGATCAGATCGATCCTCATAACGAGCCCGCAAGACGCGAGCCACCAGAATCTCCCGATTAGCAACACGATAGGCCTCTAAGGAGTGTGCAAAGAGAGTCGGGAAAGTTCTATATTCCCTCCCCAGTGTAGTACCTTCGAGAGAAGTGGTATCAAGGTCCTCGAGCAGGACACAGATTGCATCCTCGGTTGCAGAATGATCGGTTATGTGCGCGTAACCGCGACCCAGTAGGTTATAAAGCTTTTCCCACTTGGCCAAGACATCAGTTGAAAAAGTGCGTACGGGAGAGGAGGCCATTTACGTTGGGTTGGCTTGAGAATAAGACGAGTTTAACAGAGAGATTAGAAGGAAGAGGCTGATTATGCGAGAACGTTAACCTTCCATACATTAATTCCTCATTTTATAGCAACTCGAGGATGATGAAGGGTCTCAGTAATAATGCTGGTGGAGCCCAGTTAGGGGGTAAAGCAGGAGGTCCCCTCACGAGAACCAATGGATTCATTTCGATCCGCGATTTCCGGCTCATCAATTAAAAGATGTAAAAGATTTGTCGGGATCATCATTATTGGAGTTAGGTGGGAGGTAAGCGCAACTATCGAAGAGAGCCCTAACAGGATTTGGCAGTCCCATCACGTTGAAAAGCTAAGCGAGAAATTCAAAGTCTTGAGGGGGAACGTTTGCCTAATGATGCTTGAAGAGCGTCTCCTGAACATACGAAGTCACTCGAAGAAAACTTTATAGGGGGTGAGCATACAGGAGATAGTGGAGAACTCTGAGTGGGCAAGAACCAATCAAACATTTCTCAATCCAACATATTTAAGAGGTTATTGTCAGCTGCTAGAGGCGACTGACTCAAAAATCTCAGAAATTGAACTACAGAGGGATCTCGAAGATTCCAAGATCAAGTCTAACGCCAAAACCATGGAGCCCAACACTTCTGGCAACGAAAATCAAGATCACGGCGACGACGACAACGACATCCACGATGCTCAACTCGGGAAAAGAAGACGTCCTCACCAATACTCTCAGGAGGAAACCCAAATGCTAGAAACCCTTTTCAGTAAAAGCCATTACATGAAAAAGAAGTGGAGAATTGAATTGAGCCGGGAGTTGGGGATTAATCAGTCGAGGATCCAGTTTTGGTTTCAAAATAGGAGATCCAAATCGAAGGCTCAACGCAAACGTCAGGTGGTCGAGATTTTAAAGGAAGAAAACCAAAAGCTACGAACAGAAAACATGAGGTATGAAAAAGCTCTCAATATTACCGTTTGCCCTCATTGCGATAACCTCGTCGCCCTCGGTAAGATATTCCCCGATAAGCCTCACGCGATGATTGAAGACGTTCATTTACCACCCTACTCCCTCGGGGCATCTCCTGCTCAACCAGATTTTGCCGGAGTCACGCATGAGCAGGAGGATCCTACGGAGATGATACAAATGCCTCCTGGGGGATGGGATTTGCATCGCTTTGATTGGAGTTACAGTTTCAAGGAGCTGGATGTTACCGCCGACCAGCTCAAAGCATATCAGCCTCATGCACAACAATTTTCGATAGGGTCGGGTCCTGCTGGAGATGAGTTAATCAGTCGTCAAGCCATCGATGCAATTTTGGGCCACGATAAGAGGAGGTTCGTTTGGCCCCCTGAACTGCATTCCAGATTCCTAGACGTGGTTCACCAAATGGGGATCGACTCAGCAACTCCGACGCGCATATTTAAGGCCATGAGTGTACCGGGGCTTAGTAAGGAGCTGGTCAGGAATCACCTTGCTGCCTACAGAAAGCTATTAAAACAACGTCGAGCGGAGCTAAACCGGGAGGAATCCGTCTCGAGCTCAAAAGCTAGGGGCGACCGCCATTGTAATGCTCAGGCATCAAGAGATACCCGGCCAAATCTAAGCATCAATCAAGCTAGCAACCCGACCACCGGCAAACTGAAAGCTGATCAGAATGTCCTCCCAGGCCATTTCAACACTTCTCAAGAGCGCGTGTCACAAGTACAGCGAGTGCGCACTCCTCCATTCGAGCAGCAGTCGGCTGGTGCTCTGCCTGCCGCTGGTCAACCCACGACAGACGATTTCTTCGATGAGGGGCTCGATGCCTTGTTCAATCAGTGGGAAGCTGGCATGCTTGGACAGCCATGATCTAGCACCTGACTCGGGGCACGATGGGTCGGTCACTACGAACACCCATAGAAAGAAGAACATGTTCACGAGTAGATCACTCATTTTATCCGTTGTAAAGTTCCTACGGGAACATTTTTCTTTAATGACTATAGTTAATTCTATATTAAAACCAACGCTATCGACGAACATCGTCATGCTCAGTTGTGATGATCCCTTGTTAGATTAAGTCTGAAACCAGAGACGGTCTTTAAAATTTTGAGTGGCCACGAACTCATTCCTCACCAAGCGCCCGGGATGCTGAAATGAAGAGTAACAGCATGCACAGGGAAAATGCCACTTTCGTTTGAACGATGAAAAGGGGTTGAGAGAAGATCATAGCGTTAATTCCCATGGAGCTAAATGAATTAAACGGAGTCATTAATTGCGGGTCCACCGCTGCTCCCCACGTTCTCGGGCCTAGCAAATCATAAAAGGCGCCGAAAGATTGTAGACCCACCACTTTGAAGACTGAACTAGGGGACGAGCGCAATACTCGATGAAACCGAATCAATGCAAGAGAGTTTGTGATCCTATCACGAGGAAAAAGAAAGGGGAATACAGACGATGAGTAATTGCAGGATCTCGGGAGGAGCGCTTGCTTGCTGGTCTTCATATGCAGCCTGAAGGATGGTTCCAGGACACGCACAATCACTTGAGAAAATTTCTAGAGTGAGCAAACACGTAAGAGCGAATTGAGAAAGCTGAGTGAACTAGATCAGCCCGAGATACCCCGATCCATCATGTTTAAAAGTTATTCCCATCTGCTAGAAACGCCCGACCTGGACATTTCTGAGCACGAACTGCTGGGAGACTTTGAAGATCCTGGAGCTGAATCCTGCTCGAAGGCCATAGAGACTGACTCCTCCAGCGATGAAATTCTAGGTTTCAGCTACGAAGAAGGAGTATACAATGATGACCGGAGTCGGAAAAGGAAGCAACTACAACGCCACACTCCAGGCCAAATCCGAGAGCTCGAAGCTTTCTTCAATGAATGCCCCACTCCAAGCAGACAACAGAAAATGGAGTTGAGCCGAAAGATAGGATTGGAGCTTTCGAAGGTCAAGTTTTGGTTCGCCAACAAACGAACCCGGGTGAAACAGCAATACGCAAACCATGAGTTACTGGTCCTGAAGGAGGAGAATGAGAAGCTTCAAGCTGAAAGCGCGAGATATAAGGAAGCTCTGACCAAGGCCACCTGCCTTAATTGTGGTAATCCTGTTGTCCTCGGCGAGGTGTTCCTCAATGAACCATCCCTGTTGACGAATAACGCTCAGCTGTTACCGTATTCTCCACAGCGTTTTCCGACACAGCCAGATACCGCCGGAGATCTGCATGAGCAAGTCAACACCATAGGATCAACACCAACATCCTCTGAGAAATGGGATATGAATCATCACAGGGGGAATTCTCTCAATGACGAACTCGCTGTCGCAGCCAGCCAATCCAAAGTCGGTGAGTCCCTCCCTGGACAACTTTTGAAACGACTAGATCCCGTAGAGAATAGCTACCGAAGTATTGACGATATTTTGGGTGATAAGAGAACAAGGTTTTACTGGACCTATGAGCTTCACACCAAATTTATTGATGCAATTCGAGAGCTGGAAGTTGATTCGGCTAGCCCACTACGCATACTCGAGATTATGAATGTGCCGGGGCTCTCTAGAATTAACGTTGAGTCTCACCTCAAGTACTATAGGAGATTGCTAAGGGATGGAAGGATAGCGTTAAACCATCATAAAGCTAGTTGGAGCTCAAGTGCTGGGCAGAGTTACAACCATGATGATTGGAGAGCCAAGAGCACCCAACCGTGTTTCAGCAATGACGGGACTAGCAGTCGTGTCAGCGACTCCTCTAACCCAAATCAGAATGCTCCGCCGAGCTATCTCAATACTCCTCAGGAGTATATGCCACAGTTCCAGCACATAGAGATTCCTCAGTTTGAGCGCGAATCAGTCATTAATGTTGTCCCTGAAGTGGATCTGGCATTGGTAGAGAGTGCACATATGAACCTGCCGGTCATTGGAGGAAGTTCCAATTCGAGGGGTCAAATTGCTCACGGCGAGAGCAAAGAGAGGAATCCCTCGCCTGCAGTCGACGACACCCAATCTGGGCACCAAGGGCTAGAAAGAACAGGTGATTTCCTTGATGAGGAGCTGGACACTTGGATCAATACTCTTCAGGAATGTATGTCTCAACCCCAACAGGGCAATGATGAAGGTTCCAGCTCAAAAACTCCAATCCCTCACAACGAAGGCAATGAAAGAAATCTGCCCCCAACAATCGTTGATACCCAACTTGAACATCAATGGCTCGAAGACCCGAGCAATTTCCTTGGCGATGAGTTCAATCTTTGGCTCGATCAATTTGGAGCCGGAGGACCATCGCAGTGGTGACGCGAGGCCGGTGATCAAACGTCTGATGCAAGGCATGGCTACTCGATGAAAAATGCTTCGAGAAAAGGGGTTGAATACTCCTATTGCATATGTTGTTGATCGCACTGTAAGGTTCCCACGGGAACATCTTTCATTAATATCTAGAACTAATTGCGCGTGAGTGTCAACATCACCCTTTGAGCATCTTCAAGCCGAAGGCCGTGGATTAATCACTTAATCCGTGGAGCAAGTTCCATGAACCATAATTATCACCCGCTGAGCATAATGGGATCTACCCCTTCAACACGAAATACGTTTGGCCGCGAAGCCACCTATTTGGTAAAACGATGTATCGTTCCTAAACGATCTTCAATCGAATACCGAAGTAATGTATTCTTTCTTTTCCTTCTCAGATGATAAACATGGATAAATCACTCAATGAGTCATGCGTTCAAATAGCAGAACAGACGCTACCCAGCTGGGGGCAGATGAACCATTGATGTTACAAACACTCCAAGCATGGATAGGCGGATTTGATAGAGGTTGTTCATATCAATACGCAACATCAGAATGGGATGAAAATCAAGAGTAAAGTTGTATCGTCCCAATTTGTCTTGAATTTGGGAATATGAATTAACACTTATTTTTTATCCTTGACAGGGGAATCGCCTTGGAGACGAATAAGTTTTTACATCCCACATACTACTTGTTAGGGTACATGAGGGTAGGATGTATCGTTTCGATTTTCGAAAAATTCGTGAACATTCAATGATATGCTTCTTTTACATTTTCAGGGATCTCCAGCCACAGTGGACAGGTAGGTATCCCTTTCCCTCAATCCATTGAAGATGTTAAACCAAAAAACACAGAGAGAAAAAGAAAAAGCTTTCAAAATCTGATGTCTAGAAAAGACATGGAATTCTAACTTCATTGGCATTCATGTTTTGAAACATGAGGTTGTCTGAACACGCATTGTGCACCATAAAATCCCCTTGACGGGTAAAATTTTTGGGAAAACGAAAGAGATTTTTCCAATCAAAAGTTGTTCAAAACTCTCAAAAGGATGTTTCCTCAAAAGAGAGGCAAGCTCAAATCCAAACACATCCTACATACACTTGAGAGATGAGTGGAGCGAATCAAATAGTAAAATCTAGACCTACGGAGGTAGGGACCATTCGCAGCGATTACATGGATTGGGACGACGGAGGCGTTCGTTTCATATCATAAACACTACAGGTGACCGTTGACAACCCACTTGAACGGCGGTTTTCATTCTTAACCCTGTCAAGAACCACCCCACACCGGGGCAAAAAGGAAATAAGTCCAGCAGCATCAGGAGAAAATGGTTAGAAATTTTCTTGCTCGGACTAACATTAATCTTTGTGTGTTGTTTATATGGTAATCCAAGTGCCATAGGATGACGAGAAGCATTCATTCTCTATCCCACACACCATATCCTTTGCACAGCCAAGTTGAGCCTGCGAATTCATTTCATAAACCCCTGTTGGTGATCATGGGATGTTTCAAGATAGAAACTGCATCACTCCAAGAACGGAAGAAATCAAGAGATGGGATTTATAGAAAAATTTCATATCGGCGTTTAAATGTGCTATGATTCAAGTTGTATATCTAGCACAATTTTCTGAACATCGTAGTTCCAAAGGAAAAGAAAAGGCGGGATTTCAACAAAGAAAAAAATCCCCAGCATCAAGAAAAAGCAAAGTACCTGGTAAAAGCAAGGCCGATGCTCATGAAAACTGTTTGATTGATCCCCAATAAAGCCTAGTTAGGAAGAGAGAAAAACCCATAAAGGAGTCAGATCAAGAAGACTGCTCCCCAAATGATGTCAGCCGTGGTGCAAAAACACGGACAGAATTGTCAATCTCTTAATACCACAAGAGACGTTCTCTAAAGGACTTGTGCACACCTCAAAAGCGGTTGCACACCTCAAAAATGGAAGATGCAGGATGGAAAAGACATGTGACAAATTTGCAATGATCACCAATGTCAAATCCTTCGTGATTTCTGGGCCAAAAATAAGCCTTTTTCGGTCCCCAATCCTACCAATGTTACAACCCTGAAACAGTCTTCTCTGACTAAGACACTTGGGTTAACATATAGCTTAGCTCGAAGAAGTACGAGCAAGACTCTTTCTTTCTCATTTTGCAGGATTCTTGACTTGTAAACCCGGAGCAGATGGTGAAGATTTTCATTCGATGGCCCCGACTCCAAAGCGGGTCCCCCTTGAAAACCAATATCCAAGCCCAACATTACGGTCCCGTGGAAGACCTCCCGACCGATCAAAATGTATGCGCTGCGAATGAGCCTAAAACCTAGGCACAGGTCAGTAGGGAATTGAGTGCATCCCCTAAAAATCATCACCTCAAAACAGGTGAGTTGGCCTCCTTGTCGAGAAATATTCCAATTGATGTTTTGAGCAAACTCTTTTTGGGAATTTTCAAACTGTTGATCCAGATTTTCCATGCAAGGGATTTGTGATCACATTTGCATGTTGCAAGAATGTTTTGGATAACCTCCAGCATCAAAATGCACATCTCATGACTAAAGCTTAAGTCATAAAATTTTGTCAATTGGACAATTGCTGTCTTCTCAAAGATTACCAATATTTTCTTGGGGAAGAGAAACCCTTAAAAAAAAAAACCTTTTCAAAATCAGACAGTCTCATTGGACGTGGAGAACCCTCGTCATGAGACCCCCTTTTCAAAAATATCAAACAGTCTCATCGGACGTGGAGAACCCTCGTCATGAGATCCCTTTTCAAAAATCAAACAGTCCTAGCTTGACGTGGAGAACCCTCGTCCTAGGATCCCTTTTTCAAAAATATCAAACAGTCCTGGCATGACGTGGAGAACCCTCGTCCTAGGACCTCTTTTCAAATATCAAACAGTCTCATCGGACGTGGAGAACCCTCGTCATGAGACCCCTTTTCAAACCAAATGAAGGTAGAAACCGCCTGAAGGGTCAACACAAGGTAGAAACCGCCTGAAGGGTCAACCAAAGGTAGAAACCGCCTGAAGGGTCAACTCATGGTAGAAACCGCCATAAGGGTCAACCCAACGGTCCGATCCACCATACGGATCGAAACTTTGACTAATTCCAAAATATTGGAGAATTTGTTTTTCTAGGTAAGCCTTATTGTAGGCAACCCGCTTATGGTCTAATCCACCATACGGATCAAAATCCTTGGCAAATTCCCAAAGAAATAATGCACCCCTTAGGTTCCTATCAGTTAGGAATCACATTATGGTTTGACCTACCATACAGGTCAGAGCTTAACCCCCTAGGACACTCTAAGAACGAGTTCCTAGAAATTCTCTTGAATCCATTAAACACCGTGAAGGCCGCGCGGACATCAAGCAGGTGAGTGACAGGTACATCTCCCTACTCTCTAATTCCCTCACATCATAAGGGCAAAATGAGCACCCCTCCTTTTAAGAAAGAGCATACGTCGATGGGCGCGAAAAAAAAAATTGGATGTCATGATTCCTCTTATTTTCTTGTTTCCAATCGAGTCGATCAGAACGCAGGTGTCACCTTGTCTTTGAGAGAAACCTTTAACGAGATTCCTCTCAAAGAGGGGCAGATGTTAACACCTGATTTTTTATAAGTCTTTTCTAGTTTATTATTATTATTATTATTTAAAAAAAATCATAAAAAAATCTATAAAAAGTTAAAAAATTACAAAATCAATTTTGGTAACCTTGGCCAAGCTAAAGGAACCGTTTTTGACAAAAATATTTTTTCATATTTTTTTATTTTTATTTTTATTTTTTTTATTTTTATTTTCGAAAAATATAAAAATTCATGAAAAATAAAAAAAAATAGAATTTGAGGTCTCAAAAATTTATAAATAGTCAATATTTTATTTTGATTGTATTTTTTATTTTGACCTCATAAAAAGTCAAAAATCAAGTTCAATCGCATGTGTTCCTTCGTAATATATGAAGTTGGATTTGGCTTAAAAAAATGCCATTTGAGTTATTTATTTATTTATTTGCAGTTCTTACAGTTTTCGAATCTTGGCAGTCAATTTGAGTGCTCTATGTTGCACCTTAGTCCGATTGTTCGCTGACTGTACAATTGTGCGAATTGGGCAACCGACCTAACTGACGAAATTGACGAAAGAGGGAGCGTGATGATTGGAAGAGGGGACCACCGTCATCACGATGTCTCCCTCTTTTCTTTCCCTTTCTCTCTCGCGCCCGCTCCCTCTCTTTCTCACACACTCTCCCTCTCTCTTTTCCTCTTTCCTCTCTCTCTCTTTTTGAAGGCACTCAAGTGCACTCAAGTGCACTTGAGTGCACTCAATTGGAGGGAGAGAGAGGATCAGCCCTCTCTCTTCGGCCGCTCCCTCTCTTCTCCCCTCCTCCTCCTCCTCCTAGTCTCTGCTTCTTCTTCTGGATTTTTTTTCTTCTTCTTCGTGAACCTCCCCACCTCACCGACACCACTTCCCACCACCACACATTCGGCCTCCTTCGTCGAGCCAGCTACCACCGCACCACCACCTCGCTGCCGCCGCTATCGCTTCGAGCCGCTAGATCCGAAGACTCGAGCCGCCGCAAAGTTGAGAAACCCGCGAGCCAACGCGGCTTGAAGCCTCCGTGCTCTGTTTTCCTCCGCCCCGACGTTCCCTCACCTCTGTCATCGATCCTGAAGTCAGCCGTCGTCCGCCGATCGTCGATTTAGCCGTTTCGGCCGTGCCCCGCTCGGTCCCCGCGTCCAGGCGTGTCCGGACGTGTCGGAGAGTGTCGAACGTGTCGGAGAGTGTCCGGGCGTGTCGGAGTGTGTCGGAGAGTGTCGAACGTGTCGGAGCGTGTCGAGCCGTGTCGGAGAGTGTCGAACGTGTCGGAGAGTGTCGAGCCGTGTCGGAGAGTGTCGAACTTGTCGGAGCGTGTCGAACGTGTCGGAGAGTGTCGGAGAGTGTCGAACGTGTCGGAGCGTGTCGGAGAGTGTCGAACGTGTCGGAGAGTGTCCGGGCGTGTCGGAGCGTGTCGGAGAGTGTCGAACGTGTCGGAGCGTGTCGGAGAGTGTCGAGCGTGTCGGAGAGTGTCGAGCCGTGTCGGAGCGTGTCGAACGTGTCGGAGCGTGTCGGAGAGTGTCGAACGTGTCGGAGCGTGTCGGAGAGTGTCGAGCCGTGTCATAGCGTGTCCGGACGTGTCGGAGAGTGTCGAACGTGTCGGAACGTGTCGAACGTGTCGGAGCGTGTCGGAGCCGTGTCGGAGCGTGTCGAAGCCGTGTCCGAACAGTGCATGAACAGTGTCGGAACATTGCATGAACAGTGTCCAATTTTTTAATTTTTTTATTTTTTTTTATTTTTTAGTCTTAATTTGTGAAATTGACTATCGACATTCTAATGGCGATCGACAGGTAACGGGCATGGGGATGGTCGCAGGCTGGGGCTGGGCGATTGAAGGCCGGTGTCTAATCCGGTATGTTTTACGTACCCGATCCGTATATCATGATTATTTTTCTAAAATATTGCATTTATAGACTTGATTTGTATGTATTTGTTTCAGTCTAGTGGTTAGCTTATTTATCTGGTTGAGTGTTATCTATTGTCAAAGACATGTTTTTTGTTAAAATATTTTCTGAAAATATAAAAAAATATTAATAAATCAAAAATGCCAAAAAAATGGAAAAATTAAAGAAAAACAAAAAAATTGAGAAAAATTGCAGAAAAATTCTAAAAATTGTCCAAGGCTGAAAATGACAAAAAATTGATTTGTTTTCATTTTTGGGATTTTCTCCCTTTTAATCCAAAATGGCGATTTCACCCCTCAAAGGGTGAATCGTCTTTGATATTCTGATGAATTGTGGAAATTGCTTAGAATTTGGTGATGGGCCAGATGGGTGGTTAAACCTTATGTCTAAGATTTCCACATTTCATTTCCATTTTTAGAAAATGACGATTTTACCCTTCGAATGGTAAATCGGTTTCTAAAATTCCCGAAAATCACGAAAATTGCCAAAAAATAGGAAATGAGTCAATTGAGTGACCAAACCTGTTTTGACTCCGGATTCATTCCGAAATGATGATTTTGTCCTTTTTGGGCAAATTGTCCCCTTTGTCTCAAAATTATGATTTTGCCCCTGATGGGCAAAATCATGTCTAAATCATTCCTAAGCCTGATTGATGCTTCTCTAGGCCAATATGGCCTTATTAGGAATGCCATGTGATTTATTTGTACACTTGAATTCATCGATTTGTGCACTTTATTATTGATTGTGATTGCTATGATAGTCATTCCTATCTGCATGAACTCCTAGATTTAGAACTCGTACCCCACTCATCTGCATGAAATCTTTGGTCAGAAAATTCAGTCAACTTAGGTACCGAAAGGGCGTCAACTCTGACAGTTGACGTAACTAAATCCCCGAACCCAGTTCTCTGGTTATCGCAGAATTGAATAGAAACTCCTGACTATTCAATAGGGTGGTCCAATCATACCCTCCAAAAAATGATTGGTGGCGACTCCCTGGCATGCACACTTAGCACATGTCACTAGACCACACTGAAGGTCGACTACGCATACCTCCGTTGCGATTTGGGTAATGGGCCTTGGGAGAGGCCCGCGTCCGACCAGACTGGACGGCCCATTAGCCCTCGAGAGCCCGACAACCTCGAGAGGGTCGCGACAATGAAAACCCCCTTTTGTATAACCGCTGATAATACCACGAGAACATCTTCCATCGTGGATAAGGCCATACACATTTGCTTCTTACTTTTCCATGATATGGTGCCATTACTCAGTAAGAACGCAAATCTATAGGTAAAATTCCTCTAATCTATATCTCCCCCTCAATCAATATTAATATTCTTTCAAGGTGCAGATTTCTAGCTTGAATATTCAGTAAATTGATCAGCAGTACTTTCAGATACCTCAGAATTCTATTGACGGCAATTCAGTACACTTTGACTTATATTGGACTGGTACCTACTTACCATTCCAACTGAATAACAAATATCAAGTCTTGAACATATCACAGTGTACATTGAGCTACCAACGGCACTTAGCAAATGGATCACTTTCCATTTCTTTATCTCCTTATGGAGTTTCAGGACACATATTTTGGCTCATACCTTTACTACTTGTAATAAGAGTACATCATCAACATATAATGATAAAAACACAAATTGATTTTAGGATCTTTTGATATATACACAATGGCCTTTATCAATTGTTACAAAATCATATGCCACTAAGACATCATGAAAAACGTATATATCAATATCTCAATGACTGCTCAGGGCCATATTCTTGACCTTCATTCACAACTCCTGCAGGTTGTACCACATAGGTTTCTTTTATTAATTCTCTATTGAGAATTGCATTCTTTACATCATTGATGTAATTCTAGATCCATACTCATCTTTATTACTAGAATAAGGTGAATTGAATATTACGATTCACCATAAGGTCAGCCTAAAATTTCTCAAACAAGCCATCAGCTTTATGCTTACTTTTGAGAACACATTTGCTCCCAATGGCTGTGAGTCCATTCAAAAGATCAATCAGTTCCCAAAACTTCGTTTGATCTCATTAACTCCATTTCTTTTCCATTGCTTCTATCCATTTTTCTTTATCAGGGGAAATCGGAGCCTCATTTTATACTCCTAGACTTATTCACTTCTTTTGGAGCAACCATGAAAGCTTTATAAAGCTTCTTGCGATTTATTCGCTAAATTGGAGAGATCGTACACGTAGTACATCATTTAGATCATACACTTAGTACATCATTCTCCATTACGCTCCCACTCGGATCAGACAATGACGATATCTTTTACACATCAAGTGGTTGCAATTGAGATTAATTCGAAACAAATTCCCACTTCTCACATTGCTCCCACTTGGATAAGATGCTCATAAGCTATCATTGTCACTATCCTAAAATTCAAACAGAGAATTGTCTTGAAATATCTCGCCCTTTAGAAATTCATTCACTAAGAATGTGACATTTCGTGATTCGAATTCAGTTACACTCCCCACTTTCCTGCTCACCCATAGCACATACCCTTTCGAGTGCTGTTAGTATTACGAAGATACTTTTGCCTCTAGTGCCCAATTTCCCAAACTTGTGGGAGAACACGTGTGCATAGAAAGCATATCAAGGTCTGAGAAAACTCAAATCTCATTGTCGACCTGTCCACAACTCATATGAATTGGTGGTAACTGATTTGTAAGGCACACAGTTAAGTATCTAGACAACCATCAACAAAAATATCACCACAAAAGACGATATTGTGCTATCATAAACTTAACCATATTTATTATGATCTGTTTCTTCTCTCTGCAACTCCATTATTCAGAGAAATCGATGGAATAGTCAACTATTATTCTATTCCCTTTTTTTATCACATAAACATCTGAACTAATCAGATATATTAACTCGACCTCGATCGGATTTCAAATAAAACTTTCTCAAAGCAACTTATGCCTGAAATTTATGAAAGAATCATAAAACAATAAATCCAAATCGAGTGTAATTATACAAATGTGATGAAATAAACAGCCTCATGCCTTGTTATCACATTCACTGAACCACATATGTCTGAATGGATATCAACAAAGGAAACTCAGCTCTTGTTCCTTTTCTAAATAGTTTCCTTATTATTCCTTCCAAAAGCAATGCTCATAAATAGGCTAAACGACATTTTCAACACTGTCCAATAAGCCCTTTTTAGCTTATTTTACCCAGCCTAGCATGCCACATATTCATATCATCACAAAGATGAAAATGAGGAATAACACTACATAATTGTACTTAACAATCTGCACAATTAAACCATTTAGAATTCTAATAACTTGTTCCTTACGACAAGTTGTCACCATTGTTATGAAAGTCCAAACTGAAACTAAGTTTAACCAAACTAACACGGAAACTAAATTCCGTTGTGTTTTGGAGCATATAACATTTTATGTAGGAATAAAATGCGACCATTACGCATATAACATCTGGCTAATGCCAATTCTTTTAACTTTCACTAAGAAGTTATTTCCCACATTTACTCACTTTGCTCCATGTGGAACTCGTCGAAATCCCACTAAGGTATTTCTATCATTCAACTACATGATCTGTGGTCCCTAAGTCTACAATCCACTAAGGATAAGATTCAGCCTGAAAGACTGAACTGTAGACACAAGTAACACTCTTAAGTGCACAAGGATTTCTAAGTTCTTTAACTTACCACAATCATGAATAGAGTGACCTTTATTTCCACAGTGAAAACACTTCATTTCTGAAATATTTTCTTTGAAAGGACGTTTTCCTTTCTTTGTCAGTTAAACTTCTATTTCTTTCATGAATTGTTCTTTTCACTACTTAAATCCACGTTGACACTTATCTCTAGAGTACAAAACTCATTAGAACTAGAATCAACATTACAAATGTCGATCTTAGGTTTTGCCACCATAAGGCAATCCATCTCTAGTCTAAGGCGTCGCATAATCTCTTTAAAAGTTTTACTTATAATGTGGATCTAGTGGATTTTCATATGCACATAGCTTATGAAATAAAGAACATACTACTGCTTGCACTTGCTATTCATCAGTCAAAATGGAGTCTGTATCTTACAGTTCACTTATTTGTTTGATATATGCCACAAAGGCTATTTAATATTCTGCCCATAAGGCATCATATACGTATCGAACCTTATAGTGATCTGTTTCAATTGGAGACCAATATCTCATCAAAATTAATTCATTAATACCTTCCATTTGACTTTAGCATTTTATAAGAAATGCCTGAACTCTTGTAAAAAAAAATTTCCTTGCTACAGCAACATAATGCGAGCAATAGAGTTCAACTTGTTTCTCATTGCAAGTATCTCTTTGTACTTTCTTGACAATGCAGTAATCATATATTCATATTCTTCCATAAATAGGTCAAGAACTTATAGTGCATCTAGCTCTTTTAGCATATATTGGATCCTATTCCAATTTTCATAATTTTCGCCGTCTAATTCTATTTTCAATCAAGCTTAACTACAATATTCTAATAAGCTCAAACTATTGTATCTGAACACAAAGTTCAATAGACATGTACACATTAATTATTGATGCCTAAACATTTATGCATTTATTTTACACTAACTAATTATATTAATGAATAATTTCATATAAGGTCTCAAAGTCAAAAGTTCACTATGTTCCCAATCATCGTCTGAGAATCCTTGCTTGAAATTACCATTAATACAATGATTTATGTAAAATTGAGTTCACCAAAGTTACTAAAACCTTTTCGAACTCCCCACTTATCCATATACCACCAAGGCATTTCATTAAATAAAAAAATATACAATTCAAGGCTAAATATTGTCATACAACATGAAAGATAATATTTACACCTATAGACATGCATCAATAAGATGTAAAAAAATAATAATAAAATTCCAGGACTACAACATCATGTGACATAATGTATGCCAAGAACGGGAAAAGATTCAATAAAATCTTTAGGGAACTTCTTGACCCTAGAAGGCGTCCCTATAGTAGCTCTTGGGAAACTCTCTGGTCTCAACCAAGGGAACAAATCTCTTCGCCAAGGCGCATTCTGCCTACGCCAAGACCCATTCATAGCAAGGGTCGATGTCTTCCTTGCCCCAACCTCTAAGAACTCTATCATGAATCTTATTCCAAGGTCCTTATAAGAAAAATAGTAGCTATTTTTCCACAAGCGGTCCAAGACCTCATGCCAATCAGGAAGAGTAGTTTTTAAGGCAACAACCCTCAAATAGTCCGGCATGACATAACCATTACAAATGATTGTCGCGACCCTCTCCCGGAGGCTCGAGGCGGGAGCGGGCTAATGGGCCGCCCGATCGCTGGCTTGATCGGACGCGGGCCTCTCCCAAGGCCCATTTCCCAAGTCGCAACTGCTGGATGTACGTGGTCGACCTTCAGTGCGGTCTAGTGACATGTGAAAAAGTGTACATGCCAAGGAGTCGCCACCAATCGTTTCGTGGAGGGTACGATCGGAAACCTTATCGAATAGTTGGGAGTGATCTATTCGATTCTGCGGAAACCAGAGAAGTGGGTTCGGGGACTTAGTTACGCCAACTGTCAAAGTTGACGCCCTTTCGGTACCTAAGCTGAATGGTTTATCTGATCCTAGGATTTCATACAGACGAGTGGGGTACAGATCCTAAAACTAAGAGTTCATGTAGATGGGAATTACTACCCTACCAATCACAATCAATGGAAATAAGTGCGCAAATTAGGGATCCAGTACATGCGGATAAAACACATGAAATCAGCGTGGTATCCCTAATGAGGCCCTATTAGCCTAGAGAAGTATCAATCAAGGCTTAGGAATGATTTTGGCATGATTTGCCCATGAGGGGCAAAATCGTAATTTTGAATGATTCGGGGAAATTTACCCTTAAAAGGGTAAATCTGTCATTTTAGACGAATTGGGAAGTCAAAAGACAATGGAAATAGGATTGGCCATCAATCCAATCCATTTCCTATTTTTCGGGAATTTCCAGGATTTTTCTGGAATTTTCAAGTGATTTTACCCTTGGAGGGCTAAAGTCGTCATTTTGGACAATGATGAGAACTGAAAATCTCAAATATTAGGGTTGGTCGTCCACCTGACCCAAACCCTAACTTCAAGCAATTTTCAGAACTCGATTGAGACAAGAAAGACGATTTTCCCATTAAAGGGCAAAATCGTCATTTTGAAAAAAGAGGCGGGACTCGAAAACCCGAACCCTAGAATTGGTCTTCTAATCGACCCTATTTCTCACCTTGGCATTATCGGCCTTATCTAGTATGCACAACAGAGGCGACTTACCCCTGAAGGGTAATGTCGTCAAGTTTCGGAAAATTGGATAAGAAACCCCAAAAATAGGGTTGACCGGTTGTCTGTGGTCAATCCTCAATTTTTGGGGATTTCTGGAATGTCTAGGATTTTTCCACAAATTTTCCACATTTTTTTTGGAATTTTCTGGAATTTTCTAGCATTGTTTTTGAATTTTCTAAGATTTTTCTGATTTTTTTTATTTTTTTTTAAAATCATTTTCCGATTTTTTTTTTAAAAAAAATTATTCGGGCCGGGTCGACCCGACCCACTCGGGTCGGAACCCGGCCCAGACCCGAACCCGCGAAACCGGCTTCCTCAAAACGACGCCGTTCCAGCTTATTATTTTTTTATTATTCGACTCTGATCCGACGACCTTCATTGAGCCGCGTGGCTACCCTGTGACCGCCGGATATCCTGACTGAAATCTACGGCCTAGATTAAGTGAAGACTCGCCCAGGACCGTCTAATTGACTTACTAAAATCTACGGCCACGATTAAAACCTGAGACTCGATCTAAACCGTCCATTCGTACTATCCTAAACGACGTCGCACTATTACTAAACTAAACGGCACCGTTTCACCATATTTTTATTTCTTGATTTAAAACTATTTTCAGATAATCCCTAATTACTGATCGGACGGTCACCGTTTATTGGACTCGATTATCCTCAGCCGTTGGATCTACCCATTCGAATAACAACCTCCAACGGCCAGCTGACTGGATTGACACGTGGACCTATGGCGAACTGACACCTAATACTTTGACCCGTTGACCGCGCCACGTCAGCTTCGTCTTCAACCTCGCGACTCCGACAGAACGGACGGCTATGCTTCTCCGGCGGTGATCTAACGGTTAAACCTTGATGAAATCGCGCGGGACCAGCGCCAATCGACTCGCAATCAACTCTATCCTAACATATCTAAGGATTGGGACATATAATTCACAGAATCAAGAACACCGTACGAGTTGCCGAATACGGCCATGGGAGCTCAATCACACAGGTCACGCAAAATCAGATCAATTCATCCACGGATTAACATGGCAGGAGGTGCAGGAGACTTACCTCGAGCTCCGATTGAGCCCGCTCGGCCCAGATTTGGCTGGGCAAGAATCGGTTATGGAGGCTAGATCGGAGGACTCGATTCGGGGTATGCGAGCAAAATCGATGCAAAATGGAGATGCGAGCATGGTCAGTAATGTTCGGAGGGCAAAACGCCTACTCTAATTCGAACTATGATGATTGGAATTGAGTCGCGCCATTAAAGCACAGTAAGAAAACTCGAGAGTTGAACTCACCTGCTTCGGAGCAATGGGTCTCGCGGTTGGTGGCGATAGCTTCCTCTCGACACGGGCGACCTCCTGGTAGTCTTCGTGAGCTCTGGTTTAGCCTGTGAAGGCCCGACCGCCGCTCTGCAAATTTGAGCTCGACCCTCGACAACGGCGATGGAAGGGAGCTCTCTCTCTTTCGTTCTCTCTCGCTCTCTCGATTATGTTCTCCTTGCTCTAACTGAACCAACCTCCCTCTTCTTCGCGAAGGCCTGTTAGCTTATATAGCTTTCTCAATTTTTTGGCGCCGAACGGGTCTTCAACTGATTCCGTTTTGGCACGTGTAATCACGTGCAATTTGGTCAAAATGAAGTCGGGGATGATGGGCACTTCACTCAACCCTATTTGGTTCCGTGGCGAGCTTCATTTCGCACGAATTTGGCATGGATTAGTGCTGTGTTTGGCATTTGTTGACTTTCGTAGGTACCACAGTTTTGACCGTCCTTGCCGGAGCTCTTCCGGCGGCCATTCGTCTCGGGGTTGGTCTCGATCGAAGGGCATTGGGTCAAAGAACAAGACGCCCACCATTGCGTGCTTGATTATCCACGAATTGGCCTCCAATTTGAAGATCAAAATCACTCTTGGAACTGTTCATCTGCGCAGGTTCTGAGGGAAGACGATGACACTGTAGCAAACCGGTTCGACCGGTCCGACCGGCGGTCTGACCGGTCAGAACCGGTTCCAATTCACCATTTTCGAAATTAAACCCAAATTAATGGGGAAATTTTGCAATTGAACCTCAAAATCGAATCTAAAGCATGAATTCTATCTAGAAATGTGGTTTTGCCCAAAAGTTTTCATCAATTTCTACAAAACCCCCAAATTTTCATTTAATTGGAAATTAGGGATTGTGTAATTGAGGGTGCAAATGATCAAATTGGGTTAAACCACCTATGCCAATCGATTTAAAATGGTGAAATCCATTGGGTAGCATGTTCAATTTGTAATTATAGTCCTTGAATTGAAAGTAATTTCGATTATGCTCAATTTCAAGGGCTAAAATGCAATTATGTTTGCAATTGAACAGCTTGTCCGAGCAATTAGGTCAAATTGAAATGGGGGACAATTAGATTGAATGTCAAGATCCTATAAAATGCCAAAATTGCAAATTAAAAGACTCAATTATTATTTTTTCTTCAAATTCAATAGTACGGGTTACAAAGGAACACCTAAAATTGAATCTGATTTTGATTTTTTTGTGAGGTCGAAAATACAAGGGATTAAAAGGAAAAATATTGGATATTTTTCCATATTTTTGTGACCTCAAATACTATTTTTCTTGATTTTTTAAGTGTTTTTCTATTTTCCAAAAATACTAAAAAATATGAAAAATATGAAAAATTATTTTTTGGTCAAGAATAGTTCCTTGGGCTTGGCCAAGGCCACCAAAGTTGATTTTGTAATTTTTTGACTTTTTATGAATTTTTTATGATTTTTCAAAAAAAATAAAAATGAAAAAGGCTGGGTCAAAAATCAGGTGTCAACAGCTGCCCCTCTTTGAGAGGAATCTCGTGAGAGGTTTCTCTCAAAGACAGGTGACGCCTGAGTCTTGACCGACTCAACTGTGGAAAAGAAAAACGAATCTTCACACTCAATCTTTCTTGTCCCGCTGGTGAACGTTCTGTTCTGCATTCTTTAGCTGAAGTGAGAGAGAAAGTAGAGAGACCCACCTGTTACTTACATGTTGATTACCTGCCTGATGCTCGTACGGCATGCGCGGTGTACAACGGGATCAAGTGGATACCTAGGGACTCGTCTTTTGAGTATCCTAGGGCGATTAAACTCTAGCCTGTATGGTAGGCTGTACCAAAATGGGATTCCTATACTTAACAGGAACCTGTGAATGACGTACCCAGTCTCTTAGGGATTGTCAGAAGTTTTGATCCGTATGGTGGATCAGACCATGAATAGGACTCATTCCTGCTAGGAACCTATGGATGACGCACCCAGTCTCTTAGGGATTGTCAGAAGTTTTGATCCGTATGGTGGATCAGACCATGAATAGGACTCCTTCCTGCTAGGAACCTATGGATGACGCACTCAGTCTCTTAGGGATTGTCAGAAGTTTTGATCCGTATGGTGGATCAGACCATGAATAGGACTCCTTCCTGCTAGGAACCTATGGATGACGCACCCAGTCTCTTAGGGATTGTCAGAAGTTTTGATCCGTATGGTGGATCAGACCATGAATAGGACTCCTTCCTGCTAGGAACCTATGGATGACGCGCCCAGTCTCTTAGGGATTGTCAGAAGTTTTGATCCTTCAGGGGGATCAGGCCGAGAAATAGGGTTCTTCTCTGCTAAGAACCTATGGATGACTCTCCCAGTCTTTTTAGGGATTATCGGACATTTTGATCCTATATTCTAAGGAATTAACTAGGATTTATACAAGTGAGGTGTGCCTAACCTTCAGGCTTTATCAAATGGGCTATTCTGGGTTTAGGGGTTACCCGGAACCTTACAGAAAGCGGATTCCGAAAATTGTCCTTTCGACATGCGAGGCGTTATTCTGGGATTTGGGGATTCCAAGTATCCTGCAGAAAACTTAGACCTGCAAATTTGAAATCTCACAGAGGGATGATTTCGGAGATTGTCCTTTTGATATGTGAGGTGACATTCTGGGATCTGGGAGCTCCAAGTATCCTGCAGAAAGATCAAACGTACAAAATTGTTCATAAGAATGTGTTTTCCTGGGATATGGAATTAGCAGGGATCCTGTAGGAAAGTAAACTTGAAAGCTCTTCTTCATAGAGCAAGGCATCCTTCTAGAATCTGGGGTTACCGTGATTCCAAGAGAAGTTGTGCTCTTCTGAGATCTGGGATTGCCAAGAATTCTGCAGAAGTTTAGACATGTTAAACGTTTCTCACCAAGAGTGATACAAGCTATTTTAGGAGCTGAAGTCATCAAGAATCTTGCTGAAGCTCCAATCTAAAATTTTTATTAAAGACACATCAATGGTCTTTAAATGATATCTGATGTCAGACTGACAGCACTTTAACATAGTCATGAAAAAAAAATTTCAATGAATGCATTACGATGTTGGAGGTTATCCAAAACACCTTGCAAAATACGGAAGTGATCAAAAATTCCTTGTGGGGAAAGTTTGAATCAAACAATCTGACATTACCAAAAGAGTTTGGTTAAAATGTCCAACGGAGTATTCTCTTCAAAGAGGACTTCTCACCATTTTGAGATAATAGTCTTTTACCAAGAATGCTCTCGGATTTCCTATCAAACCTGCGCCTAGGGTTCAGGATTATTCGTAGTGAATACGCCCCGATCGATCAGGAGGACTTCCCAAGGACCGTAATGTTGGGCTCGGTCCACGGTTTTCAAAGGGGGACTTGCGTGCAAGTCAAGACTTTTGAAGAGGAGTCTTCAATTTCTGCTCCGGGTTTACAAGTCAAGAAACCTGCAAAAATGAGAGAGAAATAATCTTGCTCGAACTTCTTCGAGCTAAGCTTAGACATTAAACCCTATGTCAATCCATGTGCCTTAATCTGAAAAGGCTCTTCAGGGTTGTAACGTAGGTAGGTTTGGGGACCAAAAAAGGCTTGTTTTTGGCTCAGAATACGCGAAGGGTTTAAACATTGGTGATCACTGCCGGTTTGCCGCCGATCTTGTCCCTTCTGGTTCAAAGAGCGTCTTCAGTTTTTGAAGTGCATTGATAGTCTTTGAAGAGCATTGTCAGCCTTCGAAGCGCACGTTTGTCTTTAGAGAACATATCTCTCTTATGTTGAGATGGTGTCAACATCTTGTCTATACTTACATCATCTGAGTGTGACATGATTTGGGAGCACCCTTTGCTGTCCAGCTCCCTTGGGATTTTTCTTACTAGTGACCTATACAAAGGTATCATGCCCCCTTTTGGCATTTACAAGATTAAACACATAATTCACAAGTGTACAAGTATTTGGATGGGCATTGGCCTTGCTTTTACCAGGCACTTTGCTTTTTCTTGATGCCCAAGATCAAATTTTTCTCTTCTCTCTTTTTTTTTGAGACCCCATCTTTTCTTTTCTTTTGGGGATCAGAATTTTCAAATGAATGTGCTAGATGTATAGCTTGAATCTCAGCACTCGAACATTAATCTAGGAATTTTTCACAAATCATGTGTTTTTGTGACGTCGTTTCCACCTTGGAATATGCAATGATCACCAACGGGTTTGTGAAATGAACGTATAGGCTTACTTGGGCAGTGCGAAGGGTAAAAGTGTATAGGATAGAGAAACGAATGCTTTTCGTCATCCTAAAGCACCTGAATTACCATAGAAGTTAAAATGACAAGCAACACACGAAGATTGATGCAAGTCTGAGCAAGAGAATTTCTAACCATTTACCTCTTGATACCGCTGGACGTACCTCTAGTTTGCCCCAATGTGGGGTGGTTCTTGACAGGGGTATGGAATGAAATCGCCGTTCAAAGGGTTATCAATGATCACCTGTAGTGTTTATGATAGAGAAACGAATGCCTCTGTCGTCTCGATCCATGTAATCACTGCGAATAACCCTTACGTCCGTAGGTCAAGGTCTCGCTATCCTTACCACTCCACTTATCTCTCAAGTGTGTATGGGACGTGTTTGGACCAGGCTTGCCTCTTGTCTGAGGAATCATCCTTTTGAACGGTTTAAATAACTTTTGTCGGAAAAGTTCATTTTGTTTTTTCCAAAACTTACCCTCCAAGGGGATTTATGATGCATAATGCATATTTCAATCATGTTCAGATAACCTCCAAGTTTAAACATGAATGCCAATGACATGACTGTGAGAATTTTGCATTTTTCTAGACATGAGATTTGAATGCATGCTAGATTCCAAGAAGCCTTCAAATTCTATCAATAAGGATTCTGACAGTCTTGCAAACCTAAAAGATTAGGAAAGGAATACTTACCTGCCCAGCGCGGCTAGGGATTCCTGCAAAACATAAAAGGAATATGTCAGTGTATGCTCTCGAATTTCAGAAAATTAGAACGATACACCTTACCCTTGATCATGCACTCCAATGGAAGTGGATAGATTCACAAAAATCTGCATTTTTCTTAACAACACAAGATGGTTAAGTTGTTCTAAAATTTCTTGAAATTCTCAGTCTTTGGAGAAGAAGACGTGCACCTGACCACCATGATGTTAGGTCTCCTTGATCATGCGTTCCAACTTATCGTGACCCTGCTTCCTTGGATCCTGCAATATTGAACACATGCTAATGTATGCATAGATGCATGACATGCTTATGCAAAGACTATTATGAAGAGTAGGCTCAATTCGAGGCAGGGCATATGACCGGAATCTGATTTTATTTCAAGGGTAATATTTCTTCACAGCATCTGAATTCACAGGGTGCCCGAGTTCTTCTCCCTCGGAGTTTACAAGAATTAATGCTCCTCCTGTGAGGATCTTCTTAACAATGTAGGGGCCTTCGTAATTTGGAGTGAATTTTCCCCCTGGATGGGTAGTACTCGGCAAAACTTTCCTAATTACCAAGTCATTTACTTCGAAGTTTCTGGTCTTGACCTTTCGATTGAACGCCCTGGCAACCCTCTTCTGGTAAGTTTGTCCATGGCAAATGGCTTTAAGACGTTTCTCATCTATTAAGTTCAGTTGTTCATATCTGTGCTTGAAATACTCTGACCCAGAGAGTTTATTTTCGGATAAGATTCTCAAAGAGGGAATCTTAACTTCTACTGGTAGAACTGCTTCTGTCCCATATACCAAACTATAGGGAGTTGCCCCTGTAGAAGTCCTGATCGACGTTCGGTAAGCCATCAAGGCGAAGGGCAGCCTTTCGTGCCAATCCCTGTAGTTTTCTGCTGTTTTAGCCAAAATCCTCTTGATGTTTTTATTGGCTGCTTCCACTGCCCCATTCATCTGTGGGCGGTAAGGAGATGAATTCAGATGTCGAATGCTAAAGTGATCCAGCAGACCGTCGACAATCTTGTTGTTTAGGTTGGACCCATTATCTGTGATGATCGCTTGAGGGGTACCATACCGGGATATGATATCTCTTTTGACAAATCTTGCCACATTTCTTGCAGTGACATTCTTGTAAGAACTGGCTTCTACCCATTTGGTGAAGTAATCAATCGCTACCAAGATGAAGCGATGACCATTCGAAGCCATAGGATTAATAGGCCCTATCATGTCTATCCCCCACATAGAGAAAGGCCAAACTTCAGACATTTGGTGTAGTTCGTTCGGGGGTGCGTTAATCTTATCCCCGTATATTTGGCATTGGTGGCATGACCGGACGTGCTGACAGCAGTCTGATTCGATGGTCATCCAATAATAACCTAGCCGCATGATCTTCCGGGCAAGGAGGTGGCCGTTCATGTGAGGCCCACACGCACCTTCATGAATTTCTTTCATGAGAATATTTGCTTCTTTGGCATCTACACATCTCAGTAGAGTGGAATCGAACGATCTCTTGTATAGAATTTGTCCATTGAGGAAGAACTTGCTGGCCATCTTGGTTATGTATTTTCGGTCTCCTGATTGGCATCCTTCAGGGAATTCCCTTTTCAAGAGGTAATTCTTGATGTCATAGTACCATGGCTCTCCATCACATTCCTCTTCGATTAGCATGCAATAAGCTGGCTTTTCAACAATGCCGATCCTCAGAGGTTCTATATCCAACCCTTCAATCGTTTGTAACATCGAGGCTAGGGTGGCTAATGCATCTGCGAATTGGTTGTGAGACCTTGATAGGTACTCGAATGACACTTCTTCAAACTTGAGTATCAATTCTTCAAGGTATTCATGGTAGGGGATGAGCTTTGCATCTTTCGTCTTCCACTCCCCTTGTGTCTGTAGAATAATGAGCATGGAATCTCCAAAGACTTGTAACCTAGGTATCTCCATAGAAAGGGCCAGTCGTAGACCCAGAATGCACGCCTCATATTCTGAAATATTGTTGGTACAAGGGAAAGTTATCTTTGCCGCGACAGGGTAATGTTGACCATCTGGGGATATCAGTACTGCCCCAGTGCCTGCCCCTGATAGGTTAACAGCACCATCGAAATACATGATCCACTTATCCTCTGCTAAGTTCAGAATTCGGCCTTCTGTGTTTGTTACTTCAGGGGATTCAGTGCTCGATGAGTTTTCTGCCAGCATGTCCGCTATAGCTCTTCCTTTTACCGACTTCTGCGGAGAACATTTAATGTCAAATTCAGACAACATTACTTGCCATTTTTCCAGTTTCCCAATTAAAGCGGGTTTCTCCAGGAGGTATTTGACGGGGTCGTTCTCTGTTATGAGCTGAATGTGATGATGTAGGGTATACTGCCTTAGTCTTCGTAGTACCCATACTGCTGCTACGCAGGCCCTTTCAACTGGTATATATTTTGCTTCAGACGGCGTGAATTTCTTACTTAGGTAATAAATGGCCCTCTCTTTTCCATCTATCGGGCTTGTCTGGGCAAGTAAGGCTCCCAAGGACTCTTGTCGTATGGTCAGGTATAAGGTCAATGGGTGACCGGGAATTGGTGGCACAAGCACCGGTGGTGTGATCAAATAGTTTTTGATCATTTGGAATGCCTTGCTGCACTCGGCGTCCCACGTTATTTTCGCGCCTTTCTTAAGCAATTTGAAGATTGGCTTAGCCACATCAGACAGCTGATTGATGAACCTGGCAATATAGTTCAATCTCCCTAGAAGGCTTCTCACTTCTTTTACTGTGGATGGAGTTGATAAATCGTGGATGGCCTGGATTTTTGAGGGATCAATCTCAATGCCCCTGTTGCTGACTATGAACCCAAGGAGTTTCCCGGATCTTGCCCCAAACACGCATTTGTTAGGGTTCAGCTTTAACTTGTATTTGCGCAGGCGCTCAAATAATTTTCTTAATACCTGTATGTGATCTTGTCCTTTCTTGGATTTAGCGATCATGTCATCAACATATACTTCAATCTCTTTGTGGATCATATCATGGAATAACGTGACCATAGCCTTCTGGTAGGTAGCCCCGGCGTTTTTCAATCCAAAGGGCATGACTCTGTAGCAAAAATTCCCCCATGGTGTGGTAAATGCAGTCTTGGGTTTGTCTTCTTGTTTCATGGAGATTTGGTTGTATCCCGAGAATCCATCCATGAATGAGAATAATTCATAACCTGCCGTACTATCCACCAATACATCAATGTGGGGGAGTGGAAAATCATCTTTTGGGCTTGCTCTATTCAGATCTCGGTAATCTACGCAGATCCGAACTTTTCCGTCTTTCTTCATGACGGGGACTATATTTGCAACCCAGTCTGAATATGGGATAGCTTCAATGAAGCCTACCCTAAGGAGTTTCATGACTTCTTCCTTAATCTTGTCTTCTAACTCGGCTTTCATCCGCCTGCTGCCTTGTTTGACTGGTTTGATGCCGGGATCTGTGGGCAATGCATGTTCCACGATTTTAGGATCAAGTCCTGGCATATCCGCGTAAGACCATGCGAAGATGTCTTGATATTCTTTTAGTAGCTTGGTGAATTCGAGCCTTTCCTCTCGGGATAGGTGTCCGCCGATCTTGACCTCTTTGACGTTCACGGTGTCTCCCAAATTAATGACAATTGGTTCTTCTGAGGTAGGAGGCTTTGATTCTTCAAAGGTGTTCCAATCCCTACGGATAGACGCGTAATCCTCGTCTTCATCTTCCTCAATGTTATAGGAGTGGTTAATGGAGGGATCCGAATTTTGTAACAACCTGGTATGCATGTTTGAGATGATATGCCTGAAATGTCATGAGTATGGTTAGTTTGTGCTCAGTAAAAATGACATGCATGCTTATGTAAAGTCTTTTTTGAAAAAGTTTTTCGAAATAGATGTAGGTACAGATGGGACTAATCCTCATGTCATTAGATATCCCGGTCCCTTGAAAATCTTTTTGAAGATTAGGAATCATATGGCAAATCAGGCCTCAAGCTTCTATATGAAAGACCATTATCATCATCGGGCTGATTCGTGGTTCCATATGTCCTTAACAAAACATGTGTGGTTTTATTGAATGTGAAATGGGCCGCGTTACAAGATGTGCTATTTGGACCAACGGCCGGAGATCCAAATGCGTTTTCTTATGCGTTCAATAAGGAAAGAAAATACAGTGAAATGCAGAAAGTTCTAAACACAGTATTTAAAGATGAAGGAAGAGTCTATTTACTCAGAAGAAGTGGCTTCACTGTCCAACCACTCCATGATGACATTTACAGAGTCATCTTCGAGAAAAGGATTTGTGAGATCTGGTTCCATCGGCGAAGTGATATCCTCTTCAGATAGCCATTTGGAGTTCTGGTCGAAGTAGGCACTTAAGGGATTCCTGAACATCCGAAACCTGCCCTTCCAGGTTGGAGAACCGATGAATGAGTTATTCATGCTGCTTTCGCCTCCCTGGCGTCCCAGGCTTTTGCCTCGGCCTCGGCCTGTTGCTTTCGGGACAGAATCATTCATGGGATACTTCTGGTACCCCAAGCCCATTTTATGTGGATTAGCCTTCAACTGTAGCGGGGTATTTATACCCTGATTATGTTTGCCTAGGCCTTTTTCGGGATTGAACCCGTATGCCAGCAGCATCTTAGCTGGTAGAAGACCGGCTTCTGAGATGTAGGGGGTTCTCAACTTCGATCCTACTGGGTATGAACTGTTGCTACCAACTCTAGGGAGTGATAGCTTGCTTCAGTTTTCTCTTCAGGCTCAATATAGGGAATGGCACTGCTCTGGTATGCCTGGAGGTCGACTTCCCCATGTACGGTAATTACCTTCCCATCTACAACGAAACGTACTTTTAGGTGCAGGCTCGAAGGGACAGCTCCTGCTGTATGGATCCAAGGTCTTCCTAGCAGGAATCCAAATGCACTGGGTAGATCCATTACTTGAAAGTTTATAGAGAACTTTGTTGGGCCGATGAATATGTCAAGCTCGATCTCTCCTTCTACAGTCTTCCTCATGCCGTCGAATGCTCTCACAGCTGTCTTGGATGTCTTGATCATCTCTTCCTTGATTCTCAGCCTCCTTATGGTAGCCAAAGGACAGATGTTAAAGGCTGATCCATTATCGATCAATACGTGTGCCACTCTTTTGCCGTTACATTGGGCAGAGATGTATGAGGCTTTGTTGTGCCCTCTTCCTTCCATAGGGAAGTCCTCGTCAGAGAAGCTCAACTGATCTTTTAAGAGAATTGCTCCTACAAAGTCCCCTAGTTGTACCTCATTGATTGTTTCAGGGACATGTACTTCATTGAGTACCTTCAATAGTGCGTTCTTGTGCTTCTCTGAATTGATGAATAGGTCTAGCAGGGATATCTGAGCGGGCATCTTCCTCAGCTGCTCTATCACTTCAAACTCACTGGTTTTGATGATCGATACGAGCTTTTCGGCATCTTCCTTTGAGACATCTTTTTTTTCGGATTCTCCCTCTCTGGGGGCATAAAATCTTCCATACCTCATTATTGCATCTACTTGTGTGGTCCCATAGTCCCAATGAACAGCTTTGGGATCATACTCTTCTACTGGGGGGACTTTTATCGTTACAGTTGTCTGATGAGGTATCTCTGGCCCTGACGTGTTGCTTTCTTCCTCCTGAGGCAATTGAATTACGACAGGCCTCACTGGGCAATCTTCCACCTTGCTCAGGCTATCCAGCTCATGCAATCTGATCACCACGGCCGTGGCTACTTCGATCATCAATATGGCGTTGTCGAGTTCTTTCATACCTTTTGAGGTTTCTGGTTGAGAGAGATCATCCATACCTCCCCATCCGTCCGGTATGATGTCTTCAATCTTTTGATAAAAGCTGGGAGGGGCCGAATATTTTACCTTGAAATTGTATCCTCCGGAATCTTGACCCAGGTTGTCTATAATTTCGCTCTTCTCAAGTGCGTCAACCATAAACTTGAGGTCTGCTAGACTTCTCCTTCTGGCTTCTATTTCGTCTTCTTCAAATTCTTCCTCTGACTGAGTAGCTGGCCCCAGGCTACTTACCAAGTTCTCATGTGAGGTACCACAGGTGTTACTCTGCCCAGCTGTGATCAAGAAGTGGTTTCTTTTCAAAGATAGAGATGCTTCGATCCCTTCAAATTCTTCATCAGTAATATCGGACACTATCCCCAAGCTCTTCATCTTGTCGATACACAACTTCTTTTGGTCGGTTGATATCTCCCCTTCTTTTGAGTATGATGAAGCGATTGTTAGCAGGGTGTCCAGCTTAGGCACATCTATCTTCAGTTTAAGGTAGTCCTCTTCTTCTTCAGTGAATATTGCCCCTACTGTTTGGTGATCTGGCAACGGATTTTCTTGCACATTTGGGGCTGCATTGTCAAATTTCAAAATCTGACTATCAATTAGGGCTTGCACTTTCAGCTTCAGGACATAGCAGTTATCCACATTATGACCTCTTTCGCCCATATGGTAGGCACAGGTCTGGCTCTCATCAAAGCCAGGATATCTTGCGGGGTTTGCCCTAGGTGGTTCTTTTGCCACCAAGTGTTGCTCCAGCAGCATCGGGAGTAGCTTGGATAAAGGTCTCGGGAGCTGAGAGAATTGCCTCTGGGGTTGCTTTCTTCTAGGCTCTTGTACTTTTGGCGCTGACCAGGACGATCCGCCTTTGGCCTGATTAGAATTGCCAAATGGCTTTAACTTGTGGGGATCTGGTATAAATGCTATGTCCAGTCCGGCTTCTCTTTCCTTCCTCAGAGGATACTGCTTCCTAGTAGGAGCTTCCTGAGGCCTTCTTTCTTTCAAGGCCCATTCCAGCCTCTCAGCAACCTTAATCAGGTGTGCGAATGTCTGACATCCAGAAGTGTTCAGTCTGTCAAAGTACTCGTAGGGGAGTGCTTTTAGGAATAAGTCGATCAGCTCCTCTTCTGGGATTGAAGGCTTTACTTGGGTAGCCAAGGCTCGCCACCTCTGAGCATATGTCCTGATCGATTCGCCCCTCGTTTTTTAAGTTCGTAGGAGGTCTTCTCTTGTTGGGGCTGTAGCCGTGTTAAATTTGTACTGCCTGAGGAAGTCTTCTGCAAGGTCCTCCCATCCGTCATAATCCTCTAAGTCTAGCTCAATAAACCAAGCCAGAGCGGCGCCAGCCAAACTCTCTTGGAATGTGTTCATTAACAACAGAATGTAATCCGAGTAGTGCGCCATCTTGCGCAGGTAGTACTTGAGGTGGGCACGGGGACAGCCTGTCCCATTGTATTTTCTCACGAACTCTGGCTCCCTATAGTCAGGAGGAGTCTCTATTTTAGCGAAAGGAGATATTTTGTCGAAGCGGGCCAGCTCATAGCCTTGACTGCTCAGGCATTCTTCGATCTTGGCCAATCTCTTAGCCTCTGCCTCTGTCTTCACAGTTTGTTTTCCCTTCTCCTCTTTTTCAAGGTTGATGACAACAGGCGAGGCTTTTTGTTGTGTCCGACTATTTGGTTCATGAACGTTTTCCTCTGTATGTTGGGTATCCCTGGTTGCTTCTTTATCCGTTACATCAGGTACCATGGAAGGGCCTGAGTTGTTCTGATTGTGAGCGGTTGTCTGTCTAGCTTGGTTGGTCTCCAGCATGGCCTTAATGTCAGCCATCATAGTTGCCAGGGCAGTCATCTGAGATTCCAACATGCCTACGCGCGGAGTCAATTCCTGCTGTTCCATTCTCGTCTTTAGGCGGGTACGGAAACGATGCGTTGGCAATTCCGTGATGAGAGTGTACCTGTTTCAAAAGATCTCTGTGAGTGCTTCGCTTATTTAGCAAAAAGAAGCAGTTAATTCTTTCAGTTGCATGCTTCTTGCCAGTAGATGAGAAAAAGGGCTACCTTGTGAGCCTTAGCCTCATGTAAGTAGTTCTTTTAATCATTTCTCGACAAGAATTCATGGAATTGAAAGAAGCGTAATTTCTGACGATAGTTTTTATGCATTTGTAAAAACATGTTCACATTCATGCTCATGTGTTTAAGATAGTATTCCACAGAAATGAGAATGTTTGAGAAGGCATCACAATGCTTGCTTATTTTACACTTGACAGAATAGTCTATTCAAGTCTAGGACGTTTGAAGCCTAAGGTATCCTCATCATCCCAGTATAGATTTCCCTCTTCAGCTTGGGGCTCATCGTCTTCTGAACACGACAGTGGCCCCATGTCTTCGGGTATGTAGGGCTCTATTCCAGGTACGTATGGCACGATGTATTCAGGTATGTAGGGCTCGACAAGGCTTCGTCGGATCGTTTTGAAATGTTGAATGTATTCTGTGGTAGCTCTATGAGTGTTTTCTTCTCGAGTCATGTCCTCTGGCCAACTTATTTCTTCAGCCTGGGAATTCTTCAAGGAGAGTATGATGGATGCCACCTTGGCTTCAAGTTGTTTCTTCTCCTCCTCTGTGAGGGTCTGGTTTGGTAAGTCAAAGGAAAAGACACAAGGTCGAGGTGAAGAAGGAATCTCTTGTAGTGCCCCAAACTGCCGAATCACCCTCCTTGGGTAGTATGCAGTAGCGTCTGTGAATCCTAGCAAGGGAACTGGATTCCCGTCATCGCAGGTCAATCTGACTTTGCTTAGCGTCGGTAACCTTAGCCGCCATCGAAGTTGTTCGGGTTTTAGGACTTTGAGGAAGTTCTTCCATTCTACAAAGTTAAACTTAGGAACACGTGTATGGGTTCTAGCAAATGTTTTAAGAGGGTGTGCATTGGGGCTGATTTCAGTGAAACCCATGCGGATGTGGAATTGTCTGATATGGGATGTGAACCACAGATACAGCAGATCACTAGAAGCTCTAAAGATTCCCTTTTTGCTTTTCTTGAAACGATTTAGGGAGAGGAAGGTTTCGGCAAGGAGGATGTTTGAGTAATCCCACCCACAACAGACTTGCCTAGCTACTATAGCCATGATAGGGTCGAAGGTGACAGTTGAGATTGGGAATAGCACAAAGCTAAAGAATGCCAAGATAAAGGCTCTACCAGATTTGGTTCCTTTAGAAGCAGGAAGGCGGGAAAATCGGTCTATAAGGAAGGATAGGGAAATTCTTCCAGAATTGCTTTTCGCATCTACTTTGACTTCATTTAGGTTTGTATCAAGGAACTCAGCTACCTGACTTAGGGGTTCAAGTCCTATAGGGGGTCGGACGAGCGTAGGGGTGAATTCAACTCCGATGACAGCGCTATATTCCTCGATAGTGGGAGTGATCTCTAATCCTTCCATGCAAAATGTAGCGGTGGTAGGATCCCAGTAGAGCGCCATGGCTTGAATAAAGGCAGGTGGGCACTCAATCTTCAGTAGGTCCAGTAGGTATCCTAGTCGTGACTCCGCATACTTCTGGCTGGCTTCGCCCATGCCATCCCACCATGATTGGAGTTCAGCTCGGGGGATCTTGAACACTTGAATATCATTCTTTCCCATCAAGTCTAAAATATGCAAATGATTTTAAAAGGTCAATCGCCAGAAATTACTTTAAATGTATGAATATGCAGATGTCATGAAGCATGCATGAGCTAACTTGATTGCATAGTTCAATTTGAAGAAATGGAGATTAGGACCCTTTTTCAGGTCTTGAAAGCCTGACTCAAAGCCTAATTTGCATTTCAGGGAAGTGAATTATGCAATTTAGTCAGGTTTACTCAGTGACTAAAGGGAACAACAATGTCACGTTCCATTGGTCAACATATCAAAGGAGCAAAGTGAGATGTACTCATATTACAGTCAAGATGTCTAATAGAAGAACGGTAAAGAAAGGTTTTTCAAACAAGAAAGTCATAAAAGACAATGGAACGTGAGGATCTAAATCACTCTTTCTTCAGAAGTCTACCCAAATGACAGTTGGTCAGAAACTCTCCCTTAATCTAGGGTAGGGGAGTTATCTTCAGTGGTTTGGTCGAGAGGTTGTAGTTCCTCCGGCCACTCTCTAGTCCAGGATACGATGACTTCGGAAGCCTTCTCGGGTTCTACTTTCTTGATTGTGATACGCCTTGGCTTGGTCTTGATCGCAGGGCGTCTCTTCCTACCCCAAAAAGTAATCATGGGTATGTTCTCTTTGGCCAGCAATTCAGCCTTCTTGCGAGCGTACGCTTCCCTAGCTAGCTGGTTGCGACGTTGTCTCTTCATCTCCAGATAATCCTTCATCATTTCGTCTGATTGTCGCTTGAATCTGAGATTATCAGCGTAGTAGCGGGTTTGACAGTCTTCAGCATACCCCAGCTTACGTCCAGTCAGTTCCCGACCATACACGAATCTAGTAAAGTGTAGCCTCGTGTTTGGTCCGGGGCGAGTAACTTTTCTCAAATACTCGAAGGTCACCAACTCCGTCGAGCTCTTAGGGAACAGCGACATCCTACCCCATAATCATTGTTGTTCTCATTAGTCACCCGAGTAATCTTCATGATGTGAATGCACGTGGATGTATGCAATGTATGAGTCATATCATGGAGCAGGAAATAAGGTACGTTTAGAGATAAATGTCTTACCAACCACACTTTGGGGGATGTGGAATGCCCCCTGTATCAATGGGTGGTTTTAGGTATACCAACCATCCATGGACATGCGCATGAGACAAGTGGGTATACTCTAAAGAAAATCGAAAATCAGGTGAGGAACCTACGGCTCAGGCTCCCACGATCCACACGAGGCAGATTCCTCCCCAAGGGTACCTACCCAAGAGGGTTAGATATTGCCAATGCAGATGGTAGGCGGGAACGAATATGAAAGTCTCAAGTGCCATCAAACACAAGATCCTTTTCGCATCCTTTCCCTATCTAAGGTAACCTAAGGGTGGTTGCAGTCGGGGTTTGACCGCCAGTGTGTGCGATGTGTCGTGATCATCACAATGCAAAGTCATGCACAGCAGTTTGTATCAAAACACCGCTTCAGTATGTGCATAAAAATAAACATACATTCCCAACTCCAACCTGCAGGAAAGACGTCAACAATCACGCCACCCCTTATTTCTCCAATCTGCAAAAACATCTAACACAATAGTTAGCATACGTACCTCACCTTCGAGAGCATCTGCAGAAAACAATGTCAGATAAACCAAACAATTTTTTAATCGGCTCAAGTCCTCTGGAATTCGTAACCAGAGATTCTGGTTTAGAATAAGTCCCCAACGGAGTCGCCAGTCTGTCGCGACCCTCTCCCGGAGGCTCGAGGCGGGAGCGGGCTAATGGGCCGCCCGATCGCTGGCTTGATCGGACGCGGGCCTCTCCCAAGGCCCATTTCCCAAGTCGCAACTGCTGGATGTACGTGGTCGACCTTCAGTGCGGTCTAGTGACATGTGAAAAAGTGTACATGCCAAGGAGTCGCCACCAATCGTTTCGTGGAGGGTACGATCGGAAACCTTATCGAATAGTTGGGAGTGATCTATTCGATTCTGCGGAAACCAGAGAAGTGGGTTCGGGGACTTAGTTACGCCAACTGTCAAAGTTGACGCCCTTTCGGTACCTAAGCTGAATGGTTTATCTGATCCTAGGATTTCATACAGACGAGTGGGGTACAGATCCTAAAACTAGGAGTTCATGCAGATGGGAATTACTACCCTACCAATCACAATCAATGGAAATAAGTGCGCAAATTAGGGATCCAGTACATGCGGATAAAACACATGAAATCAGCGTGGTATCCCTAATGAGGCCCTATTAGCCTAGAGAAGTATCAATCAAGGCTTAGGAATGATTTTGGCATGATTTGCCCATGAGGGGCAAAATCGTAATTTTGAATGATTCGGGGAAATTTACCCTTAAAAGGGTAAATCTGTCATTTTAGACGAATTGGGAAGTCAAAAGACAATGGAAATAGGATTGGCCATCAATCCAATCCATTTCCTATTTTTCGGGAATTTCCAGGATTTTTCTGGAATTTTCAAGTGATTTTACCCTTGGAGGGCTAAAGTCGTCATTTTGGACAATGATGAGAACTGAAAATCTCAAATATTAGGGTTGGTCGTCCACCTGACCCAAACCCTAACTTCAAGCAATTTTCAGAACTCGATTGAGACAAGAAAGACGATTTTCCCATTAAAGGGCAAAATCGTCATTTTGAAAAAAGAGGCGGGACTCGAAAACCCGAACCCTAGAATTGGTCGTCTAATCGACCCTAATTCTCACCTTGGCATTATCGGCCTTATCTAGTATGCACAACAGAGGCGACTTACCCCTGAAGGGTAATGTCGTCAAGTTTCGGAAAATTGGATAAGAAACCCCAAAAATAGGGTTGACCGGTTGTCTGTGGTCAATCCTCAATTTTTGGGGATTTCTGGAATGTCTAGGATTTTTCCACAAATTTTCCACATTTTTTTTGGAATTTTCTGGAATTTTCTAGCATTGTTTTTGAATTTTCTAAGATTTTTCTGATTTTTTTTATTTTTTTTTAAATCATTTTCCGATGTTTTTTTAAAAAAAATTATTCGGGCCGGGTCGACCCGACCCACTCGGGTCGGAACCCGGCCCAGACCCGAACCCGCGAAACCGGCTTCCTCAAAACGACGCCGTTCCAGCTTATTATTTTTTTATTATTCGACTCTGATCCGACGACCTTCATTGAGCCGCGTGGCTACCCTGTGACCGCCGGATATCCTGACTGAAATCTACGGCCTAGATTAAGTGAAGACTCGCCCAGGACCGTCTGATTGACTTACTAAAATCTACGGCCACGATTAAAACCTGAGACTCGATCTAAACCGTCCATTCGTACTATCCTAAACGACGTCGCACTATTACTAAACTAAACGGCACCGTTTCACCATATTTTATTTCTTGATTTAAAACTATTTTCAGATAATCCCTAATTACTGATCGGACGGTCACCGTTTATTGGACTCGATTATCCTCAGCCGTTGGATCTACCCATTCGAATAACAACCTCCAACGGCCAGCTGACTGGACTGACACGTGGACCTATGGCGAACTGACACCTAATACTTTGACCCGTTGACCGCGCCACGTCAGCTTCGTCTTCAACCTCGCGACTCCGACAGAACGGACGGCTATGCTTCTCCGGCGGTGATCTAACGGTTAAACCTTGATGAAATCGCGCGGGACCAGCGCCAATCAACTCGCAATCAACTCTATCCTAACATATCTAAGGATTGGGACATATAATTCACAGAATCAAGAACACCGTACGAGTTGCCGAATACGGCCATGGGAGCTCAATCACACAGGTCACGCAAAATCAGATCAATTCATCCACGGATTAACATGGCAGGAGGTGCAGGAGACTTACCTCGAGCTCCGATTGAGCCCGCTCGGCCCAGATTTGGCTGGGCAAGAATCGGTTATGGAGGCTAGATCGGAGGACTCGATTCGGGGTATGCGAGCAAAATCGATGCAAAATGGAGATGCGAGCATGGTCAGTAATGTTCGGAGGGCAAAACGCCTACTCTAATTCGAACTATGATGATTGGAATTGAGTCGCGCCATTAAAGCACAGTAAGAAAACTCGAGAGTTGAACTCACCTGCTTCGGAGCAATGGGTCTCGCGGTTGGTGGCGATAGCTTCCTCTCGACACGGGCGACCTCCTGGTAGTCTTCGTGAGCTCTGGTTTAGCCTGTGAAGGCCCGACCGCCGCTCTGCAAATTTGAGCTCGACCCTCGACAACGGCGATGGAAGGGAGCTCTCTCTCTTTCGTTCTCTCTCGCTCTCTCGATTATGTTCTCCTTGCTCTAACTGAACCAACCTCCCTCTTCTTCGCGAAGGCCTGTTAGCTTATATAGCTTTCTCAATTTTTTGGCGCCGAACGGGTCTTCAACTGATTCCGTTTTGGCACGTGTAATCACGTGCAATTTGGTCAAAATGAAGTCGGGGATGATGGGCACTTCACTCAACCCTATTTGGTTCCGTGGCGAGCTTCATTTCGCACGAATTTGGCATGGATTAGTGCTGTGTTTGGCATTTGTTGACTTTCGTAGGTACCACAGTTTTGACCGTCCTTGCCGGAGCTCTTCCGGCGGCCATTCGTCTCGGGGTTGGTCTCGATCGAAGGGCATTGGGTCAAAGAACAAGACGCCCACCATTGCGTGCTTGATTATCCACGAATTGGCCTCCAATTTGAAGATCAAAATCACTCTTGGAACTGTTCATCTGCGCAGGTTCTGAGGGAAGACGATGACACTGTAGCAAACCGGTTCGACCGGTCCGACCGGCGGTCTGACCGGTCAGAACCGGTTCCAATTCACCATTTTCGAAATTAAACCCAAATTAATGGGGAAATTTTGCAATTGAACCTCAAAATCGAATCTAAAGCATGAATTCTATCTAGAAATGTGGTTTTGTCCAAAAGTTTTCATCAATTTCTACAAAACCCCCAAATTTTCATTTAATTGGAAATTAGGGATTGTGTAATTGAGGGTGCAAATGATCAAATTGGGTTAAACCACCTATGCCAATCGATTTAAAATGGTGAAATCCATTGGGTAGCATGTTCAATTTGTAATTATAGTCCTTGAATTGAAAGTAATTTCGATTATGCTCAATTTCAAGGGCTAAAATGCAATTATGTTTGCAATTGAACAGCTTGTCCGAGCAATTAGGTCAAATTGAAATGGGGGACAATTAGATTGAATGTCAAGATCCTATAAAATGCCAAAATTGCAAATTAAAAGACTCAATTATTATTTTTTCTTCAAATTCAATAGTACGGGTTACAAAGGAACACCTAAAATTGAATCTGATTTTGATTTTTTTGTGAGGTCGAAAATACAAGGGATTAAAAGGAAAAATATTGGATATTTTTACATATTTTTGTGACCTCAAATACTATTTTTCTTGATTTTTTAAGTGTTTTTCTATTTTCCAAAAATACTAAAAAATATGAAAAATATGAAAAATTATTTTTTGGTCAAGAATGGTTCCTTGGGCTTGGCCAAGGCCACCAAAGTTGATTTTGTAATTTTTTGACTTTTTATGAATGTTTTATGATTTTTCAAAAAAAATAAAAATGAAAAAGGCTGGGTCAAAAATTAGGTGTCAACAATGATTTCCAATATCATTTTGTTCACTGTTATGATGTGAGTTATCATATCAACTCTGCCATCCCATCAATAAAGTGCCAACTCATTCCTCAACTTAAGGAGTCTCTCATGTTCCTCGTCTGTCCACGGGAATATTGCAATTCGCACTGCACTCTGTTCCATAGTTCCTGCAACGAATGCAAAACAATAAAATGGATTACACATAATCCATAGTGCATAAAAATGGTAAAACAAATATACCACATTGTAGGAAATTTCAATACGAACACATCGGCATCAAAATCACCTCAATTGGACTCCGCACGCGCCCTCACGCGCGCCTAGAACCCTCTGCGCGTGGGCTTCACGCGCCTCACGTGCAGGGCACGCGCGACTCAACGCGGTCAACGGTCAGCGTTGACCGGTCAACGGTCAGCGTTGACCGGTCAACGCTGAGCGTTGACCCGGGTCGGGTCATGGGTCAAATCGGGTCAAATTCGGGTCGGGTCGAACTGCCACGTCATGATGCCACGTCATCCACCACGTGTCTGCCACGTCAGCGACCACGCAAGCGCCACGTCAGCAAACCGTTTCAGCGGCTCGATGCACGCGCGACGCACGTGGGCGCGTGAGGCCCACGCGCAGAGCGCCCCGTCGGCGCGTGTCGGCGCGTGCGGCGTCGTCCGGCGTCCGTTGGCGGCGATCCACCCCTCAAAATGCTCGTATTGGCGAGACGATTCGGTTGGTATGTTTATTTTCCACTTTCACCGAGCGAAAATGTACAAAATCGCGTCGATTCGCCGCTGCCCCGGGAACCCTATCCCGAGGCGGCGCGTGTCGCGCGTGCGTCGCCGTCCGGCGTCGTCTCGTGACGTTCAACCACTCCAAATTCTCGTCTCGCCGAGCCCGTTCTAATGATGTGTTCAAAATAAATTTTCGTCGTCCAGAACAGAATCTGTGGCCGATGAACAGTACGCTCGGGTCCCGATTTTCTCCTTAAAAAAAATTGTCGATTAAAAGTACGATAAATCAGGAAACAAGAACCGGCGCTCCGATATCAATGTTGGAAACTAATTCCTAATTCGTATACGTAATACGTGTGGAAAACTATTGAATTATGCCCAGAAATCACTTACTTGGATCACTGATCGGAGTACGACTACACGAGGAACCGTACCCAATGTCCACAGATTAGATGTCGCCTTCGCAATCCCGAGAGTCCTTCGTCGCCTTCAATGCGATCCGATGTCGGGAGGGGGAGTGAGACTTTCTGTCTTTTTCATTCATCGACAATGTGTCGTTAGGGAGAGAGGAGGAAGCAGGGGGAAGACGTTCTCTTTTTACGTCGTTCTATTTGACGTGAAGAGACACATCTCTTCAAAATTACAGATAACCGCTATTGCGGTTATCTGTGGAGGCGGGTGTGATTGCCCGCATGGGCGCACACCATAAGCCCTATATTCCATCAGGATGAATAAGCTCTTAGATAGATCTTTAGCCAAAGAGATCTTGGCCACTCCAATAAATAGGTCTCTCGAAAACGATAAGCTAATTTGGACAGGACGACAATCGGGTATCTATACCGTTAAGAGTGGATACAACACGATTAGAGACGGTAAACCACCACCAAGTACTACTCTAGCCTCTATCTCCTTCCAACCCTCTCGCAAACTCTGGAGCAGGATTTGGAAAGCTTCCTAAATGAATTGCAACGCTTATTCGGTGAACTAATTCTAACACGATTAACATGAATGCCGAAGTGATCCTAGAATGTAACATGATTGTGGATCTCGCTGAAAGCCGAGGCATGTCAATATCTTGACTACTAGAAAGAACATTCGGAGTCTTTTCAAGGTGTTTTGTTTTGGGAGGAAAGAACTTTCCATCCAATTATCATTGCCTTACCTCTTTGCTCTCCCTTTCTTTTATTGGGAAAATAAAGTACATATATTCGAACATTTACAATCCACTTGGAAAAAGACCATTGATCCATGGTGACTTGTCATTTTGTAATTCGTATCAACTTTTACGTAAACTCGCAAATTCAGATACGTGGTACTCCGGTGCCGGCGGAACCCATAGAGCGTAAAGGGCAAATCTCAGGTTTTAAAAGTTTGAAGCCGGTACATATAGGGCAGGCCACGAAACCTGCGCACCACTGTTAATATTAACTAATTAAATAATAAATGAACAAAAAAGCAAAAAAAAAAATTGAAAAAAGAAAATATATATGTATATACACGGACTAATTACATCGATAAGTCTCACATTTCTAGCTTTTAATAAGTTGCTGCTGTCACATGGGTTTTGCATTTTCTCTTGTTTTTAGTCTAGGTGGTGGTCCATCACCCTTGATTTTTCTTTTTTGACCTTCTGCCAGAGCCAATTTCTTCAGACATGACTTAAGCAAACTGCCGATGTTACCAGGATCTACCTCAGAGTTTGAACAGCTTTCTCAAAAATGAAAATCGGCGGTAAAATCTTTTCGAGATAGGCACCTTTCTCCCAAAACGGCTCAAGTCTACTTCATTTTCAACAGCATTCACATCTGTTCTCACCCTTTCTCCCTGCATCTACATGCTGCAAGAAGCACAAAAGTAGAAGACCAAAAGCTCCTTCCGGTATCCGCTCTAGCATTACAAAAAAAATTGGAGGGATACACGGTATGATCTCATCTTTGACAGAGTATACATGGAAAAGAACCTAACAAGATAGGGAGGACGACATCATCCGTAGCTGTTATCTGGGGCCGGAGAGCCGAACGGCGGAGAGATGCGCGTCGCTGTTGCAGTCTGACGGCCCTGAAGAAGTCCCCTCCTCGCTGATTGATTTGAACATGTTCGAGAAGAGGCGAGAACCCAGAGGAGACGACATCGGCGGCATGCTGACCGAGCAAATGCCTTCGAGCATCTGAACGACCTTGGTCATCGACGGCCTGACGTGCATGTCTTCCTGAATACACCACAGCGCCACTTTGATCGCAATGGGGACGCGTTCATCTTTGTCCTCGAACTTGATGCTCGAGTCGATGATGTCTCTCAGTTTCCCTTCTTCCATCATCTTGAATGCGAAGGACGGGAAGTGAGACTTTTCTGAGGATTCCGAAGGGTCGTAGTTCTTTCTCCCGCCGATGATCTCGAGTAGAAGCATTCCATAGCTGTAGACGTCACTCTTTTCCGATATCGCGTAGTTCGTTATCCACTCCGGTGCGAGATAACCTCTCGTGCCTCTCATGGTAGTGAAGACATGGCTCTGCTCTCGGGTCATCAGTTTGGCCAATCCAAAGTCCGAGACTTTGGCCTGGAAACTGTCATCGAGAAGCACGTTTTCGGGTTTTATATCGCAGTGAATAATCTTCACGTCGCAATCCTCGTGCAGGTAAGCCAATCCTTTCGCCGTGCCCAAGGCGATGTTGAACCTTGTTTCCCAATCGAGCAGGTCGTCCTTGTTTCGCTTGAAGATCCATTTGTCCAGAGACCCATTGGCCATGAACTCGTAAGCCAGAAGCCTGTGCGATCCTTCGGCGCAGAAGCCTTTTAGCCTGACCAGGTGGTGATGGTGTATGCTCCCGATGATGGAGACTTCGGCTCTGAACTCTTTCTTTCCTTGGCCAATGCCTTCCAATTTCTTCACAGCCAATCTCGTTCCGTCTGGGAGGACTCCTTGGTACACAGAGCCGAAACCACCTTGCCCGAGCTTCCTCGTGAAGTTGTCAGTTGCCGTTTGAAGATCTCCGTAACTGAAACGGATTGGCATCCCGGCTAAATTCTCCAGAAAGTTGTCCTCTTCAGAAGTCTCTTCGTGCGATTCCGGAAACTTTCCCCTCGACGAATACCATCTGAACCCTCCATAAATTAAACCAAAAACCACGAGCACAGTCACAATGCAAATGACAACAACAAGAAACACACGCTTTTTGCTGCCCCCGCTCCCTCCCGGAGTCGCACCAGCCCCTCCTTTACTAAATACCTTAATCATGGCAGTGAATCCAGAACTGCTCTCAGAGTCTATGAAAGCTCCGACGTCATTGAACAAATAGCAGTTTCCGGTGCTATTTTGGAAGAACATTGCAAGGCACGAGCAGTTGGCAAGGCAAGAGGTCTTGCAATCATTTAGATCAGCTTTCAGCGAGGGCGAAACGTAATCGAGAGCGAAGTAGCTAATTGAGTCCCCTGCACTAACGAGATCTACAGGACTTGCCGAACGATCGCAGGGAGAACTAATCCCCGAACCACAATTTGCATAAGAGCTAAGGGTTGGGAGACAGCGGCATATCTTATTGCTGTAACAGATCATATAAGGGTCACAAGGCTCCGGTGTGCCACACGGGTTGTCAGGTATTTGTGTCGGAGAAGTGTTGCTACTTTGCAAATTGGTGAAGGAGATGCGGCCGTCGTTACCCAGAACCGCAATCCAAGTGGCATTCGGATCTGTATTCGACGAGATCACAAACCGCCACAACAAGGTTCTGCTTTGATCATAAAAGTTCCACGAATTTGCATCGAGCGATGCAGAATCGACTCGGCCACCATCCTTATTGATGATCTTCCGGGTATCATCCCCCATGGACCAATACGGCTGGGGGGTTCCATATGCTGCAGAGAGAATCATATCCCCAGACTTGATCTCAAGAGTATAGCTCAAATTGTTCGATTTCTGGCTCACCAGTTTCATCCCTTGGGCGAACTCCTGTTTCGACAGCAGCGTATCCGTCGGATGGCTGAAGCTCTGCCAAATCACTCCGCTGGTGTTCCCCAGCAAGACCAGATTGCCCGAATTCTGCAGCTCCATCACCGAAACTCCCTTCCCACCTGAATCCGTGGACCAAACAACGCTCCCTCCCTTCTGCAAGAAGGCGTTGCCAGTAGCATCGAACACGAATTTGTCCGACATAGCGACCGGGGAGTCCCTATTCGCGCTCCAGACCATTGCTTTGGAGCTAACATGGATTATGGCCAGTGAAAACGCAGTGACGTCGGAGGTGGCGACGAAACCGAAAACGAAATTCGAGTCATTCGACAGGAGAAACAGGCCGTCATGATCGATCCAGTTCATTTCAGAGCCTTGAAACCCCGGAGAGATTTGACCGACTGTCTGAAGGCTTGCCATACAAACCCCAAACAGAAGAAACGCATTAAGCGACAAGAAGCCCACAGTATGCAAAGTCCCCATGTCTCCACGACCCACAACCAAATTGAAGAAAGACAACTACAAGAATCTTCCTTTTCCAGGAGGACCCAGAAGAGACAAAAGAGATGTACACAGTGAGCGACTGAAGTTGCGAATCGTTCGGGCACGAACTTATAAATGACTGCGAGCTCTAATTCGACCAAGAAAATCACAGCTTCACAGAGGGACAACACCAGTAGTTCCAGAAAATCGAATAGAAGAAGATGATTCATTCACCTTTCGAGCCAAGAAGGAGACGCAAAAAGCGACCCGGCAACAAGAGCAGTGCAAATCTTGATCTTTTCACGTTTCTGGCGCTACACGTGAGAAAGAGAGGAGCTCTCGGCCACTTGATGCCTTCACATTGAATCTTGGAGAAGTAAAATTCCCGTGGGCTTGGATTGATTTCACATTCCAGTTACCACAAATCCCTCGAATCTTTTTGTCGATATGCGAAAAAAGGGCAAGTCGAAGAAAGAAGTGTCTCCGCCCTCAAGCCGCAGCAAACTGTGGCGCGAGATTCAGATGGGTGGACTTGGGAAGACGAAAGAAGAAGAATTAAGTGGAGAGCGAGAGAGAGAGAGAGAGAGAGTTATAGTGGGAAGCACGAAGAAGCGGCTGCTGTCACCTCATCCAGTCCCTAAAAATCCCTGCACATTATCGATCTTCAGACCAGAAAAGGTCTCTCTGTTTTGGTCTCTTCCGCTCTGTTTTTGCTTCCTTCTCCGATCACGGGGTTGACAGATCGGGGTTATGCTTTCAAAAACTCGGAGCCCGGAAGATCGGCGTCAAGATGTTAAATTTTAAGATTATTTCCTGCGCTTTCGTGGGGGGATTAAGAATGACAGCTGAGTGTCTGTACGTGGACGACATATCCCACGTCTTCCGTCCCGTTGAAAATTTGAATTGAGTGGCAGCGACTTGGGGGGTGATTTTTCAATCGGTTTTTAATGCAATTAGGTTGATGGCCGGACGGGGACGACAGTCTTTGTCAGCTCAGCAGCTCAGCTTTATGTTCATCTCGTGTACGTTGCGTCATTACAGCTAAGGAAAATCAATCGTCGTTATTTTAAGTTGACGAGAGATGAGAATATGTATATTTATGTGTGTGTTTGTGTGTGAAATACTAGGGCAAATGTGTTAAAAAGTTCCGAAGCTAAGTACAATAAACCTTAATTTTTTTTAAAAGCATAAGCCAATCCAGGCATCAATTAATATTTTCCGAGAACACTTGGCGTTGATGCAATACCTAATTCGCACAACATAAGAGTAAACCAACTGTCGCTCAACGATGATTTAAAAAAAAAAAAAGCGGTGTCACCACCGCGAGAGGACGTTTTACCTCACCAACCTGACAATGCATGTTAGGGTGTGCTTCATACTCCCTTGCCCATAGGTCCTGCTCCATGCAGAGAGAGCGGCTCAAGGGGGCAGCGTCCCCTTAGACACTATAGTACTTTTACGATTTAAGCCCATAATTTTTTACTAGTAGTTTAGGCTTGGACTCATGAATAACTATTACTATGTATATTCTTTTTCGCTTATAATGGAATGATGTAACGAGAACTGTGATATGTTAAATATACTGGAATCTTCTGCAGGACGTAACCCTAATTTAAGGGTGAATCATGATAAAATCTCGTGTCTCGATTTCTCTTTCTCACTGCGTTTTATTTCGTCGTGATTGCGCGGCGAATTACATAACAATACGCCCTAACAGAGATTTTATCCCTCGCCATTAGAGGAGAGGGGTGGTGGTGTTGCTCGGCATCCACCTCCCCCTCCCCCTCCCCCTCCCCCTCTCTTATCTTAAGTCTATTTTTTTTTTTTTTTGCGGTGACATGACAAAAGCGAGGATTCGAAAATGCTAAAGCGGCTCGAGGCGCTGAGCAAAGAAAACGGGGCCTTGTTTCCTCCTTTTTCGAAACGAAACGACGTCGTTTCGGGCTTGCAAAGGCGGGAACGGGGCTCGGGTGTCCCCGGAGCAGGGGAGTTTCGGGGAGGAGGGGGTTTTCAGTTAGTTTTTTTTTTTTTTTTACCTTATCGAGCGAGGGAAGGAACTTGAAAGTCTTCGAGATGGGGTGGATGGATTGTTGAGGAGGGATAAGAGAATGATGTATGCGGCCGGGAAACATTTAATGTGAACGGTGGACGGGAGTTAGGGGCGGATTCAACGCTTCGGCAGCTCATCCCATTTCCACCCCTTTGACCAGGGCACTCCCTTAAAATTCTTGGCTAATTAAAAAAATAATAACTTTAAAGTTCTTTCTAAAAAAATAAATAAATGATTTAATATATATATATATAACCTATATCGATTGAAATAATTAATCAAGGAATGAAATTTTTTTTATTAATAACAACAATTTATGCCTAAATTTTTTTATGAACGACAACAAAATATTTTTTGTTTATTTATTTTCGAAAGGAATATAAGTGATCATTTTTAAAAAAATATATATTTTCTAAGTCATTCATTTTTTACAAAACAAATGAAACCTCCTGTATTTGTTCCGTGTTGAAGGGTTTTTTTTTTTTTTGTGTGTTTGTAAAAAACACCTCAACTTCCACTCTAGTTCGAATTCTGCCCACACATCTAGAAATCGCCATTGGTTTATTCAAAATTATCATCAGGAACTTCTTGTTGTTCCATACAAGGGTGAGGATGTTGATGGAGATGCGGTTTCTGAACAAAACAAAAAAAAAAAGTGGAAGTTGAGGATTTTCTTGAACAAAAAGAAAGTGAGCGTATTGGCTCAAATATTATATTAAAAAGTCCAACCCAAAAGCTTAAACTAATAGGTAAGGCGAGACCATATGAATATAAAGAGCATTTAGGACCGTTGTCAAGCGATGTGGGACAATACTTCAACACTCTTGGCTTGTACTGATATAGACAATTTCGAAAACACTAGCGGCGATTTTTAGACGCTTGGTTAATAAAGTTGGGCGTTTCTCGGGGAGTTAGGCCTGAAATTATTTGCAAACCTTGCAATTTCATCTAGAGTACGGCTTCAACCTCACGTTGATACATCATATCCTTGCAAGGACGGTTTACGCTCGAAGAGAGGGACGTGAAGACTACTGTAAACCACAGCTTTCGAGATGACCGACCCCGAGAAGGACTCCAATCGTGATCCTCTCGCCTTACGCCCGTTTGGCCGCGAAAGACTCCAATTTGTGATCCTCTTGACCTTAACACCCGTTTAAGGTTTAGGATTCCATTGACATGGGGCCGCCCGACCGAGGCACCCGTCAACACGGCACGCTTGCGTAAACCTTCCCAACGTGGGGCCTTATGTACCAACGGACCAGGTCGAATTTTGTGGCTGTTGGTTGGGACCGTAGGTCCAATGCATCTTCACTCTTTGCCTACCTGCCTCTGGTTTTTCTTCTGAAGGATTAATTTCAACAATTAAAGTATAATGGCGAACTGCACAAGCATTAAGAGCAGCACCAGAGAGTCAATCTCAATTGAATTTGAGTATGATTTTACATGGGGAGTGAGAAAACATGCGCATGTACTCAACATGCTCGAATAGTTTAACGTGGAGTGCGCGACCATGCAATGCCGAAGTGGCCTCACCCACCCCAACTTCCAGAGAAAGTCCATTAATTTTTTGTCACGTTAATACTTTATTTAATTTATTGATTTTTTTTTCATGTGTTGGCCTGTATTTTGGATCCGGCTCCTTTGCCTTAAAGGCAGAGGAGCCTTAAAATCCCCACCGCCCCTCCTCCCTTTTTATAGGGGGGAAATGTTTTTGGGCGGTGGGGATTTGTCTGCCTTACAAAAAGTAAGGCAGACGATCCAGACGCCTGTATTTTTATTTCCTCATTGTCTAAGACAACTTCTCTCCTTTTGCCTTAGCGGGAATCTTTAGTCTTCAAGAGCGTTCATAACAGACACGATCAATCTCGAGATGTCGAAGAAGATGGTTGTGATCCGACCCGGAAATCCATGTTACTTCTTGGAAATCTCGATCGTGGATCAGTTCGAGTCTGGGCGGAAGTAATTCCCTTACGACTACCATAGGGACTTCCGCCTCTCGTGTAATTTCCCGTTACAGTGGAATGAATAGACTGTTGTATGAACTTTGAGGAATAGATCGGTCGGGTGTCGTAAGGAGAAAATATTGGGTAGGCCGGGGCTAACACGTCATCGTGCGCCCCGTCCAATCAGAGAAGGCCATGCGGATCCACGTAGTTGAGTGGTCCCTACCGCATTTTCTGCCCAAAAAAGTTGATTTTTTTTTTAAATTTAGAATTTCTGCTTTTTAGTACACTGAGCACAATAAATGCAATGCTCTTTTCTCTCTCCAACTTTTTTCATTTTTGCCCGCTGTCTCTCCAAATCTCTTGAATTCAAATGTCTCTGTGTGTCTCTCTCTCTCTCCAACTTTTTCCTTTTGTCCGCTCTCTCTCCCAATCTCGTGATTTCAAACGTCTGTGTTTCTCTCTCTCTCTCTCTCTCTCTCTCTCCTTTCACGCTCGCTCTCGCCGCCTCCGTCGCTCTCGCCTCCGATGCTCGCTCTCGGCCCCGTCGCTCGCTCGTCTATGCTCCATCTCTTGCTCTCGGCTCCAAGCTCGCTCCGTCGCTCGCTCGGCGCCCCCGTGCTCTTCCAAGAGAGTTCAAAATTTTGGGCCACGTCTACTCTGTTGTTGCTCCCTCCGTCGCTCGAGGACTCTCTGCGCCTGCACTTGCTCGTTCTCTGCTCCGGCTCTCGCTCTCGCTCTCTGCTTCTTCGCTCGAGCGTCTCTGCTCCGGTCGTCGCCCGCTCCGTCACTCAAGTACTCTCTGTTCCAGCGCTTAATCGCACTCTGCTCCAGCCCTCCTTCCCGTGCCCTGCTCCAGCGCTTGCTTGCTCGCTCTCTGCTCCGGCCCTCGTTGCCGCGCTCTGCTCCGGTGAGGGCTCTCTGCTCGGGCGTTCGCTGGCTTTCTACTCCGGCCCTTGCTCGCTCCGGCACTCGAGCACTTTAAGCACAGTCTGGTTCAAGCTCTCGAGCAGCTTGTTCAGAGGAAAGATAGGTCTGGAGTCCCTCTGTGCCTGGCTTTCTTTTTGTTGTTTACCTTTGGCGTGCTTATTCACTCTGCCGAATGGGTGTATTAGTTCGACTAATTTCTTTTCCTTGTAGCCACATATTGGTTCTACTGATTTCATTTTGAGAAAATGACTGCATTGTTCTCTTGTGGGACTATCTTCTAGGGAAAATGTTCCTTGTTTGGTGTTTTATCTGTTAGCAAGTGCTCGATTTTTAGTTTATGCTTTTTTATGTTTTCCAATGCCCGTTTGTGCTGAATGAACTTCATTATTGCAGGAATTCTGGGCTCAATTGAGTATTAGACACATGTTTTTTTTATGTTCATAGTTTCGGCATCCTTTATGCCATTGTATTTTGTTCTCTAATATACTATCCTAGTTTAGAAGTTTTGCATAACTCCCTAACGTTACTCTTTTTTGTACAGCTTCTTTGATAACAATGCATGGTTGCAACATAATTCACCGTGAGGCAGAAAATTCTGACGTGTGGTTGCAACATAATTCATCAGGAGGCGTAAGCATCTTATTTTCCCCCAACTTTGTTTGAAAGGAGCTTTTGTACCAATGTTTTCAAAGAGGGGGGTTCACAGTGCAAAGGAATGCATGACGTAACGAGCAACCAATTTCAAGATTGATGGAAAGATGCTTCTAGTGTTAATTGAATGGACATGACAACTCTAAATTTCATTAGAGCACATGATTTTGTTCATTTGCGCAAATATACATAGCTTTTGCTTGGCATTGAGCATGTTGGATATCTTTCTGCAGTTCACTTTCACAGTTAAGAGTTGCACGACTTGGAGAAGGCGGTTTTGAAAGCGGATGAGGGAGGAATTTTTTAGATAAAATTTTTTACCAACATCTGTAGCCAAGGTGGAATGTGTAGTGGAGTTGTTCCTTCCTCCTTGTACTGAAAATTTTAGATGATGTATTCTAGAGAGTTGATGTGTCAAATCCTTGCATTTTTCTGGTTTCATAGGCTAGTATGGTGAGCCTGTCTTGGCGCCCTGGAGAGTGGCTGATGTAGCAATTGACTTGAGCATGTTAGTTTTTGGATAACATTATGACACCATCTGTAGCCAAGGTGAACTTTGTTCAAGAGATGCTCCATGTATTGAAATTTTCAGATGTTTTTAGAATTTTGCTATGTCGAATCCTTGCATTTTTTTTTTCTAGTTTCATAGTTGTATACTCAAGTATTTAAATGTTTCTCGGGTATATCTCTTGTGAGGACAAGAGTGTCTATGGGACAAAGAGAGCTAAAGAAAAAGACAAACAGGAGCATTGATTGCTTGAAGCGGTCTTTCATAGGATTGCTGCCTAATGGAATTTTTTTTTCCTGACTCAAAAAAAGTTTATACGATATACATATGAAGGGCAACTAGAGATAGTGAAGGATATAAGGATTAAAAAGCGTAAGTACTGAGGAGACGTGTGAGCTGAAATTTGGCAATATGCAATTCTATTTAAAGCGTTTCAACCTAATTCTTTTAGCTGTTATTTCGCAATGGAGGGTGTTTGATGTCCACTCCAATTTAATTAATTATGTATCCGAATCATGTTGCATGTTCGATTATTCGAGTTCGCAATCCATTCTGATTGGTCGGCATATTTAATTTTTCGTTGATAAATATCCGTTTCATATAGTTGATTAATATTTCTATTCTTGTTTTATGAATAAAGAGTCTCAAATTCTTTACGAAATATAAGGTAGAATTAGAAGCCCGTTTTTGTTGTATATAAAAAAACGAAAGGATATAAAAAGGGAACCGCAAAAAAAAAAAAATATCAGTACGATAAGAAGTCCATTGACCATTCTGGAAAAATGAGTAGAATGGATTGGAACACATTCAATTCGATGATAAATGTGCTACATCATTTGCTGCACTACATTATCAAAAGTGGTCAATTTCACCGAACAAAAAAGACATACCTCTCAAACATTTTAGATGAATTGATAAAGATATCTGCCAAGATCTGTAAATCATAACAGAGCTTATCTAAAAACCGAAGCACTATCATCTTTTGTTGAAAATTAGGTTAAGCAACATTCTCCAAAACTCTCAGCACAATCATAGGAAAGAATACTCCAATCTCAGCTATCAATCCAGCTCTGAATCTGGCAAACAGACTGATGAAAACGGACCAAGAAAGCTGGAAAAAAAATCATGAGCGTGGAAGCATTGTTCTTCAACAATGACAGACACAACATTGCTTAATAGCAACTAGAAACCCGTTACAACAAAAGCAGTACAACAGAAAATTAATTTGAGAGCTTCATTTATATAAGTTTTTGTCACAACAATGAAAGAACATGATCTGAAAATTTTAGTACAAGGAGTAACTCTAGTACACATTTCAATTAAGAAAAACTTCATTTACACTGTGAACCCCCCTCAATTAACAAAGAGCGCAAATGAATTCATCGGGCAGAGTGAATAAGCATGCCAAAGGTAAACAACAAAAAGGAAGCCAAGCACAGAGGGATTCCAGACTATCTTTCCTCTGAACAAGCTGCTCGAGGGCTTGAACCAGACTGTGCTTAAAGTGCTCGAGTGCCGGAGCGAGCAAGGGTCGGAGTAGAAAACCAATGAACGCCCGAACAGAGAACCCTTGAGCGACGGAGCAGAGCGCGGCAACGAGGGCCGGAGCAGAGAGCGAGCAAGCAAGAGCCGGAGCAGGGCACGGGAAGGAGGGCTGGAGCAGAGTGCGATTAAGCGCTGGAACAGAGAGTACTTGAGTGACGGAGCGGGCGACGACCGGAGCAGAGACGCTCGAGCGAAGAAGCAGAGAGCGAGAGCCGGAGCAGAGAACGAGCAAGTGCAGGCGCAGAGAGTCCTCGAGCGACGGAGGGAGCAACAACAGAGTAGACGTGGCCCAAAATTTTGAACTCTCTTGGAAGAGCACGGGGGCGCCGAGCGAGCGACGGAGCGAGCTTGGAGCCGAGAGCAAGAGATGGAGCATAGACGAGCGAGCGACGGGGCCGAGAGCGAGCATCGGAGGCGAGAGCGACGGAGGCGGCGAGAGCGAGCGTGAAAGGAGAGAGAGAGAGAAACACAGACGTTTGAAATCACGAGATTGGGAGAGAGAGCGGACAAAAGGAAAAAGTTGGAGAGAGAGAGAGACACACAGAGACATTTGAATTCAAGAGATTTGGAGAGACAGCGGGCAAAAATGAAAAAAGTTGGAGAGAGAAAAGAGCATTGCATTTATTGTGCTCAGTGTACTAAAAAGCAGAAATTCTAAATTTAAAAAAAAATCAACTTTTTTGGGCAGAAAATGCGGTAGGGACCACTCAACTACGTGGATCCGCGTGGCCTTCTCTGATTGGACGGGGCGCACGATGACGTGTTAGCCCCGGCCTACCCAATATTTTCTCCCCCCCCCCCCCAAACACACACACACACACACACACATAGAGGTGAGCAGAAAAACTACGATCCAACCGGACCGGACCGGACCGGACCCAATCGGTTGATTTTAGATGGTTTTTGGCGGGTACTGTTCGGCTCTCGATTTCAATTTTTCAGAACTGATTTTATCGGTTTGATTTACGGATTTGAATGCGAACCATCCAACCGGCCCATTTATATAATTTGAATGTATATTATTTTATCAGTTCGGTTCTCATTATTCTGCAGGTACTACACACCATGTTTTACTGAGCTTTTTTTTTTTTGTTCTTATGCTTCCTTGGAGCATAATTCTATGGCTGATTGCGATGGAACAAGTCGAATTTGTTTCATCGCCTATTTTCTTTTTTCCATTTTTTGCTCGATAGAAACGTAACCGGAATCCAACCGAAAATCAGACCGGACTGATGGTTCGGTTGGTTCAAGGCTCATAAAAGAAGCGGTTGGTTCACGGTTTGCATTTTGCGAAACCGGTTCCTAATTGATGGTTCTCGATTTTAGAGTAAAATCATCCATCCTGTGAACCAATCACCCCTACACACACACACACATATATATATATATATATATATCTGCGAAATAAACTAATGACCGTGAAGAATTTGCTCCCTCAACTCAACCTAACCAACTCATGGTGAAGAATCTCCTTGAAAATGAAGAGATAAAATTTCTTTCCTTCCATTTAAAGCTGAAAATTCAAAATTTTCCGGTCACCTATTCATATGGATGCACGAAACCCGCCTCCCTCTCTCATGGTTCACGTGTGCCTACTGCCTAAGTGCCTATGGGCACGGAGAGCTGTCCGTAATACTATTTTGAATGGCAAATGTTGTGATTTAAATTGGCCCAAATTGATTTGTCGACGGATTCCGATCAGAATTGGCTAAAAATATTAAATTGGCAAATCCTCAAAAATGTTGAGAATCAAACTTAAAAAAAAATGAATTGACCGCCATATAATAGGTTTATGACAAATTTTAAAATGCTCAATTACAAAAAATTTCGCAAAACTTAAAAGGATATGGTGATATGTGAAATGATGAGTCTATCACATCGGATAGAACAGAATCGACAAGTGAAGACAAAAGTCCAGATATCCCATAATAATGCAAGCTCATTCGGTGAAGGTGAAATGTGCGCATCTCTATGCTATAATAATAATAATATTATTATTATTATTATTTATTATTATTATTATTATATGTTAAATTATTGAAATTGATGGTGATCTAGCTGTTATGTTGGGGAGGAAGACTAGGCATGGAGACGTGGGTCAGGATCGCCTGCCAAGGTTTTTTCCTTGGTAGGCGATCCCCACCATTCAATAAGGTGGTCCCCCTATTGAATGGTGGGGATCCCCCTGCCCAGCCGAAAAATGGGCAGGGGATCCGGATCCGACAGACGTGGTCCAGGCTGGACCAGATCCACGAGCTCCGGCCAGCCTTCCCTGACACCGAAGAACCCGCGATCTCTCCCTCTCCCTCTCCCCATGTACGGAGGTGCGCATGTTTCACTGGCTTCGCTGAATTCTTATGTGGCCTGACTTCGAAGCACGAACCGATTCAACATGCTCCGGATGGTTCCTTCTCAATCCCAAAGTCTCTCCATGAGCGCGGATTGTCCTAAAAGTCCTACATTTATTGCAGTTTGCTTGACCAATTCCATCATAAATATTTTTGATATATTGTGTCAATTGAACCTTAAGTCTTTTGAAAATTTGCCAATTCTATCACTCACTCCCATTACTTCTTTTGGCCATACATTACTAAGCTGGATGTCGACCCTCCTATGAGGCGTGGTCGACACTGACATTAATTTTTTTTTAATTTTTTTTAAATTCTCTAAATTATTTATTTATTCCATTTTAATTTTTAAGGCTGGCTAGGGTTCGTCCGCCATCGACTGAGGCCAGGAAATAATCGTCAATCATTGGGCGAGGGCCCGTGAGCACTCGCCAAGGTCACAGCCCTTGCTCAGAGCTGCACGAATGCAGCGACCCTCGCCATGACGAGTGAGGGCTCATGGCCCTCGTCAAGTGTACAAGGGAAGCGACCCCTCACTAATGGACAGCGAGGGCCGCAGGCCCGAAACTGAACAATACTTGGCCTGACCTGGCTTGAGCCTTCTTTGAGTCGGGTCGGGCCGGGTCCGCTTCTTATTTCTTTTTCATTTTTTATTTTTTTGAATCAAAATTACTTGACATGTCATCAAATGAAAGAATATAAAAAAATAAAAATAAATTAAATTACATTAAATTAAAAAAACGTGGGTGAAAAAAGAAGCTCTGGAACCGGGCCGGCCCGACCCGGACGCCAAACAGCACCAACAGGCCCAAAAAATTAGGGTGAATTTTCGGGTCGGGTCCGGTCGAGCCAGCGTGAGTTTTTTTTTACACCCCTAGTCTTTACTCAGTGGTCGGCGGGGATGATTGAGCCTCGACCGACGACTTCCAGCTAGCCCTTATTAGTATAAAAGAAAAAAAAAATTGAGTAGTTCATAAAAACTTTCACGTTCATGTTGATCGTGCGACGCAAGATGGCTGACGTCCCCGCTAGCAAGTTTTTGCTAAAATAGGGACTAAATTGATAAATTATGAAAATATTTGGGAAACAATTGATATAATTAAAAAGTTCATGATGAATTGCATAAAATCCAATAAATTTAGGATTTTTTGGTTAATTTACCTCTAATAGCTCATGGAGCCCGGTCGAGAATTGTGTCATGGGGTGATGTGATTTCTAGGCCAAGTTTGTCGGAGATCCAATGAGATTTGCTGGATTGACATTTTGAATCGTGCATGCTTCGTAAAATGATTCCTTCACCTCGATTTTGCAATCTAAATCGAACGTTGATGTAGAGTGGAGAAGCAGATAAACAAAGAGGAAACAACCGATATTTTAACTTTCTACTCATGCTGCTCTATCGATCGTCGAATTCTCAAAAGGGCGACGATTCTCTCGAGTAGTAGGAGTCACATTATGTAGGCTAATCGGAGATAGGCTAAGCATTTCACTTCACATCTAATTTGTCGATTATGTACCTAAAAAGTAGAAATGTCCCTAGTCGCGAAACACTTTGAAACCAATAGCAACTCTCGAGAAACCTTAATAAGGAATCGTTCAAGTGATCAGCGTGCTCGTTCTCCTCACTCGAGGCCCGGGCTCGAGTTCATCGAACCTTCGCGGCCACTCCCAAAAGCACAGACTTGCATACCATTCATGATTATTTGATGGGTGTGGATTGAGAGGCTGGTACATCTAGTAGAGATTCGCCGGATGCTCAAATATTTTGGACACCCCATCATTAACTTACATGAAACAATAACAATCAACTTTCAAGAGGACGTGTGTGATGGCGAGTGGGGGAATTTGCTGTTGTCCAACGACAGTATTATGCTATATGACGCTCATTACTGTATATTATGAAAAAATAAATCCGAAGTGAAAGTTTCTTTCGAAACAAAATAGAATCCTCGTTACTCTGATCACATCTCTTTTTAGAGTGAGGGGGAGGGGGATGAACTCCGCGGTTATGTCAGATCTAAACCCGTCAAAATATGTCATATACAAACGTAATATGAGTGTTAAATGAGTTTACAACATATTTAGATCAAACACACGTCTATGACTATCACTTAATTTTCCATCGCTCTCGCTTATTCCGCACTCTTACCTCAGTTTGGACATGAATTTCCCTAAATTGGATTAAATGTGAAAGTGTTTTAAGATATGAATCGGGCCAAGTATGTGTAGGATATGAGCCGGGTCCGATTTGGATCACCAGATTTGCATTATAATTAGTAGGTTATAAACGTGTTAAATGAGTCTATTTGAGTCGGTCCTTTTATGGCTCAGACTCAACCCAAGCTCAACCCACTTGTTTGACAGGTCTAGTCAAATCTAGAGTTAAAGGAAGCGGCTTTCCCACAGCAGTAGACTCAGCGATTAGGGAGGGGAGAGAGAGCGATTCTTGATCGTACATTAAAAGGTACACGTAAATTTAGTGGAAGATGCAACTATTGTTGGGAAGGACTGTTCAGCACTTTCCTTGTTTTGCCGATTGCATTTGAAAGAGATGCCCTAATGCGCCAATTGAGCCAACATAACTAGTGTCGAGTCTATGTACCCTTGCTAGTTTCGTTTCATCAAAATCGCTCTCAATTCCATGGGGTCATTTTAGGCTGCATATGGATGGTAGCCAGGGAAAGTGTTTATGTTCCAAAAGTATTCCGGGAACACTTTTGGAACAGAAACGCGTATGATTCAAAAATGTTCCGAAAGTATTCCGCGGAACACTTTTGTGCTAGGGAACACTTTTGAAAGAACAAAAAAACTTATTTTTGGATTTTCGGAACACTTTTGAAACCACCATCCATCGTTGCCGACGCGGCTACCACATGCTACCTCGCTAAAAGCCGACCGCCTCCGCCGATCGCCGGCCGCTGCCGCCGGACGCCTGTTGCCGGTTGCGATCGTCGGACTCCCGTCGCCGATCGTCGGCTGTAGGCCGCTAGCTGCCGTCGTCGGTCATCGGCTCGGTCGCCGCCGCTGCGGCCTCTGCCGTTGGCCGTCGCCGCCGGTCGTTGGTCACCACCGCCGGTCGTTGGCCGCGGTCGCCGCCGCAGCCGGTCGTCGGCCGCGGTCGCCGATCGTTGGCCATCGGCCGACGACCGAAAAAAGTATTTTTTTTTTTACTTACCAAACGCGTTTTTTCCCTAAAAATCGTAGTTTTGAACAGAAACACAAAAAATATTTCTGTTCAAAAAATGCTCCCAAGAATAGAAACGCTATCATTCGCAGCCTTAGCAATTAAGGAACGAAAATGTGTGCATGGAAAGATTTTTGCACCGAACAATTTCATTCCAAGATTGTGCCACCTACTCCGGTTCCGGCTCACGCCTTACCTGGTCCGTGAAATTAGTACAGACCGAGGGTACATCATGGGCCCAAGATTTACCTATCTAAGGCAGTCTTTTCTCATCATAAGGAAAAGATTTACGCTGTTCTCTTTACTTAGGAATGGTGGATAAGGTGGCATTTTCTAAAGTCAACTTTTTGCGTTGCGATGAAAGTGACTCAAGTGGCAACTAAGGAGAGGTGATCATCAACGGCATGGGACCCGTGGCCGGTTCCGTGGAACCGCCAGTTTTGTTTCAGGAACCGGCGGTTCCGGTTCCACAAAAAGGCGGAACCGGAACCGGCTGTTTCGGGCCGGTTCCCGATTACGGTTCCGGTTCCGGCTCCATTGTTGAGGACGGTGAGCGTGGACTCGAAGCGGTAGGCCTGGTGGGTCGCGTTGGCCGGGGGGAGCTGGGATCCGCCGGTGCAGGAGTAGGAGAGGAAGACGTTGTTGCAGGCGTCGGAGGCGGGCGACGGCGCGACGTCGGTTTGGGAGGAGGAGAAGTGTACAGCGGTCAAAATGAGGAGGATTAAGAGGAGAGTGGGCATCGTGCCTGATGGGTTTCCGGTAAAGCTTCAAGCTTTGAAGAAGAAGAAGAAGAAGAAGAAGAAAAAAAGACGGAAGAGAGAGAGACGGATTATGTGAGGCTTTGTAGAGAGAGAAGGCTGAAAGAGGAGAGAGTGACTTTTTTTTTTTTTTTTTTTTGGTCGAAGGAGAGAGTGACTTTGAAATGCGTAAACTTTACGCCTAGGGAAGAGGTAGGCGGGCCCCACGTGGGGCCCGCCTTGCCTGGGGAAGAGCCAACGAGCTCTTCCCCAATCCCCATACCCTTTTTTTTAATAAAAAAAAATACGGTTCGGAATTGGTTCGGAATCGCCGATTCCGAAAAATATGGAACCGGCCCTCATGGCCGGTTCCGATTCTGAACCGTAGGTCCGGTTAACAGGCCGGTTCCGGGTGGCCACGTCATGGGTGGCGTTCTTAACTCAATAAAAGATATGTTCGGTTGTGCGAGAACTGCCAGAAATATTATCAAAAGAAACAATGAAAAGAAAGAGGAAAAGGTTAAAAAGAAAGAAAGAAAGACTGTCACTGTCACTGTCTCAATCAAGTAAGACAAAAAATTTTGTGACGTCATATTTATGTCCCGTTTGGACGAGCTTTGAGCGTTGTCTGTCTATGTTTCACCCAATTGATGGGTCAAAGTCAAATCGTGGTGCAAAGATGAAAATAATGACACAAATGATCACAAAGCTAAGTTTAGTTCGTATGGCCCATGAAGTTTTGATAAATATTTAATCTAATCGGCAAATTGTTATACCTTAGGATTCAATCTAGTCCTTGAGTTATTTAGTCTATGGACTAAATTAAAAACGTAACAAAATCCCATGGATCTTATTGAACAAATTAAAATTTTAGCAAAGCACATTATATATTAAGTTAAAATTCATGAATCATACCAAATAAATTAAAAATTCAAAAATCACGTTATAGATGGAGCCAAATTTTTAGGAATTATTTGTGCCGTTTTACTTTTATTTAAAGAGTTGTCCGAAATTTCTCATGTACAATGAGATCGTCTTGGTTGTCAAGACTTTTTTGAGGTGGGGGAGGTTTAGAAAACACTCACCACCTTTTGCATAAAAAAAAAAAATGCATTTTGGACAATCTCAGTGGCGTGTTAGGTTCGCTTCTGTCGGATTTGCCGTAGAGTATCGCACAGTTGTATGGTCATGCCTTTACGCTTTAGTCAGAGTGTAATGTTTCCTTATTAGGGTTTTGAATGAAGCATTATGTGGTTCCTGGAGATGAGTTTCAACAAGTAGTCAAGAACTTTTACATGTGGAAACAGATTAGTTCTTTGGGTAAGTTCATTCCTCCATGGATCAGCTGTTCGTCGGATAAGTTGCCCCCATGCCTACCGTCGAGTTCGGTGACTTGAATCGCTCGATTCCTGATGGACTCAGTTCAGCGTTACATCTCAGATGAAAACAAGACGAGACTATGAATAGCCAAACCACATGGGAAAAAGGTCAAAGGAATGTGTGGGAAAGAGCTGGTTGAGCGATGAAATTGACCTACTTTTTACCTCAAGATGCATGAGGTCTCGAATTCAATCCCTTCTTGGCACGATCCAACGTGGTCGTGCTAGATTCCTTGCAAATTTCCTACTCGGTGCGAATGATCTGCCATTGACACGAGGGGATGGATTTCATTTCGGGCGCGAAAGCTAGTTGGGTTACCAATTGCTCTCAGTTAGAAAAGGCAAATGAATTGGCTTGTTTGACCTGCGCGGTAGAATTTCTGCCGCGTTGATGCTCAATGTTAAAGCCTGAAAAATATTCCGTTGGTAAAAGAGCATGAATGGTAAACATGAAGTTAAAAAGAAAAGGCGTAACGGCTAATAGAGGTGGCAAAATGGGTCTAGAACCCACATTTGGCCCATATTTGATGGTGGTGGGTCAAAAATGAGTTAGCTTAAGTACTTAAATGTGTCATAAATGTGTTGCTTAAAAACTTTATGGGTCATAAATGGGTTTCAAATGGGCCATAAATGGGTTAGCTAAGAAAACTATCTTAAGGCAATCATAAATAAGTTTTGTGAATATTTTTTTAAAAATCTAATTTTTTAATATTTTAATAATTTATTTTTTATATAATTTTTTTCTTTTCTATTTTCTTTTTTCACCTGCCTTGGCCGTCGCTCTCCTTTGGCCGCCAATGATCACCGCTGCCCACCTCCGGTCACCATCACCAACCACCACCCTCCGCCGCCGCCGGCCGTCGACCGCCGCCACAGTGCGTGTACGAGTCAATTAGTATTGAAGTCTTTTAACTTAACTCGGCAAGATAAACCAGAATCGAGTACGAGTCAGCGTCGAAACCTGCCGGAGCACCTCCCTTCCCGAGCTCCGATTACGCCCCCTACGCCTTCAGAAGCGGCAGCCCGTGCGGGGAGGGCTACAGCTTCGGCGACGGAGGTGGCGAGCAGCAGTTTGAGGGGACGACGATGGTAGGAAGCAGGCAACGGTCAACAGTGGCGAGCAGATGTCGCAGGTGGCCGATTATAATAAAAAATTATTTTATAAAGAAAAAATTTAAATTTTTTCAGAAAAATTCAATTGCATGTTTTAGCAATATAATTTTTCTTAATAAATTATAAGAAATAAATATTTCATAATTTAGCTAAATATATAAGTATTTAAGTAATACGAGTCGGGTCGGGTATGGGTCGGGTATGGGTTGGGTCGGGTATGTGTCACTAAATTTGCATTGGATGAATATGGGTCAAAACGGGTTAAATGGGTCAATATAGGTCGGACCATATTCGACCCGACCCGACCCACCCATTTGACGCCTCTAACGGCTAACAATCATGAGCATGCAAGGGAAGGAGAAGAGCAAATGTCTTTTATGTCAACCGTTGTGCTTTTTGCCGTGCATCTTCTTGTGGCGCGGCTGCTTACTTTTTTTAAACCGATGATGAATCATGGCTGCAAAATAATGTTTGATGAGATGGCAGTAGCCTAATCGTCGAATTACATGCGTACCTATCTCCATTGTCGTATTTCGGATTCGAATGGCATGAGATAACACGCATATTGGGATTTTCGGATTCGTTTTTGTCCAAGACGAGCGATTCAGTACATGTTCAGGCCTTAATTTCTGATCGCGTCGTCACATGCGAAATTGACACCCATAATCGGTACATTTCGTCTAGGTCGAGAACAGGCTACGTGGGCTACACTTGATTGCACTTGGTCGTGTGGTCGGTTGCTGGTCTCGGATCTAAATCGTGTGTATTCGCCTAATGAACTTGATGTGTCGAACTGGATCTTGCTTTGGACTACATCTCGGCCGAACGTCCAATGAATAATGGTTGTCCTCGCTTGCGGACCGCTGAAAAGACATCGATATTGCGTTGTCCTTTGCACCCGTCCGCATGTAGAAACTAGGGGACATTTTTCGCTTAAGAATAGCATGTCCGCATTGAACATCAACTTAGCCAAAATCGTTGTGTCACCTGCTCTAAATTTACGAAGCAAACAAGCGCGAAGCTCGACTTGGGGCAGTACCTTTAACCCTACCTCCCCCTCTGCGGAGACGGGAAGTGATCGCGCCATTGATGGATCATTTCAAGAAAGGCAAGAGATGATTGCGATTGCGATTGCGATTGCGAAGAAATGAACCGTGACCCGCCAGAGATTATGGGAATAGGGAAGAGCAAAAAGGAAAATCTTCGTAAGAAAATAAAATCCTATGATCTGCTCCGCCAAGTCCTCATCCACGTTCATGGCATCTCCAGATTTCATAGAGATTTTCTTGGAGAAACTTCGAGAAAAGACGCGCCGGAGCTCTTTAAAAAGGACAAATTTCGCGAGCGGCAAAGTAGCCAGAGCAACATTTCCTTCGTTCTGCCGCTCTACCAGGAGCTCGTGGCGCAAAGTTGCGTCGATGGTTTGCTATTCTCAGTTTTGTTTTCTTCTCACCTGTGTTGGTTGTAACCTTGTACTGAATATTAGCTTGTTAGTCTTTTGCTTATTGCAGGCTCGCCTCGATTTCTTCTTGTGTTTCCGATTATCATAACCATGGCACAGTTAAAAGAAAAAAAAAATCTTCATCATGTAATCAACGGTCGGGATGGGGGATGTACGATTTTTCACGGATCTTTGCTCGTTCCTACTTCCATTATGTTGATAGTAGCATGCTTTGATCGATTTACGGCGCTTCGTCGACACAATTGGCTAGAACTGAATGCTTGTTTCTGTGATTATGTGCTGAATAACATATCTATCCAATCCATGGATAGTAGGAATTCAGCCACGTTTCTCCACACTTGTACATCTCGGCTGGCCTTCATTAGTGCAAATTTTGAGTTGTTATGCAAGACTGTTTTAGCTTGAAAGATCATCCTAGATTTTAATTGGTTTTATCATATAATAAACGAAAAGTAGCAAGAGCATCAAAATTGCATTGCAAATGTTGCTGCTTATTTGGACCGATTAATTGGTATTATAGCAGGTACTCCTTATTACAACAGTCTTAGCACTTTTGAGACACAGATCGATGGCAACAATTATGGGAACTATTTCGGACGAAGATGACCTGTTTGCCCGCCCTCCATGGTTTGATGGTGCTAACTACACACGTTGGAAACGTATCATGACTGTGTTCTTTCGAGCGATGGATTTAGAACTTTGGTCGGTTGTGCGAAATGGACCTTTCGCGCCTATGAAGGGCTGTGAGCCCTCGAGCACACCCAAAAGCGAAGCGGAATACACGGGGGATGACAAGGGGAAAGTTCAGTTAGATGCAATAGCAGTGCACAATCTCTACTGTGCACTTGCTCCTGCCCCATACAACAGAATTTCCTCATGCACGACAGCTAAAGAAATATGGGATCGTTTGGAGTTCATCTATGAAGGAACTGGTCATAATAAAGAGATCAGGATTAGTGCGTTACGAGGCAAATATGAGTCGTTCAAGATGGAGCCGGATGAAGGCATCAACGATATGTCCGCTCGCTTCATGGGCATCACCAACGACCTAGCCGCTCTTGGTCAGACTATACCTAAGGATGAATTAATAGAGAAGTTCTTGAGATCCCTGACAGACGACTGGAACGCGTGGAAGATTTCATTACGTCGAAGATACGATCTCTCTGTTATGACCTTGGAAGAGGTATTTTTCATTTTAATGTCTTACGAAGTGGAGAAAGAAAATCAGGCCAGGAAGAAGAAGAAGAAGAAATCAATCGCCATCAAGGAAGAATTTTCGAGCACGGATGGAGAGGATGAAGAAGATGTAGCCGCGCTTGCTCTCGAATTCAAGAAGTATCTTCAGAAGAACGGCTATAAAGGAAGAAGGAATTGCAAAAAGCATGAAGGCTCAAGTAGACAGGATAACGAAGGTGAGAGGAAAGACCTAACATGCTGCAAGTGTAATCGACCCGTCCGCATGGAAGCCGAACGTCCTTTCCTCGAGAAGAAACTCGGCGGCAAATCAAGGAGGAGCAAGATGGCCTTAATGTCAACATAGAGGGACATCGAAAGTGAATCGAGTGACGATGAATCGAAAGCTGCAAATCTATGTTTAATGGCGGACATAGCAGAATGTTTTGGCTGTTGAAGATACTTGAGCATAATTTGCCAAGGAGAAGGACAAGATACTTCGGTAGTGAGTGCTCTTAAAAGGTGACATTTTGTGATAATGGCAAGGAATTGGTCGAAGCCCCATTTGTCGTGACAATTTTCCTATTGAGAATGTTTTTACTTGTTGAAGACCTTAACCACAATTTGTTGAGCATAATTCAATTTTGCAACGAGGTTCATGTAGTTGGTCGTGCTTGCTATAAAGATGCTAGTGTCAAGTGATCATAAGGGGAAGTTTGATTCTAGGCCGGAGAAATGTATTTTTCATGGATACCTCTTCTTCTAGCAAAGCATAAAAGGGTTTTCAATGATAGAACCAAAACACTTGAAGAGTCTACTTGTCGTTTTTTTAACCAATACCTCGTGAATGATAGGTGACCTCTTGACCACTAGGTCAACTACGGTGGTCGCCGACTATAATCGAGAATATTTAGTGTGTTGTTTCTTAGGGCGTTTTATGTAACGTGACGTCACATATGGGTGACTTAACATTCTACTTAAGCTTGAAAAACTGGGAAGCTATATTTCAGGTATTGGACTTCATACAAGGATAAATAAAAGTATGTTTTGGAGCTGCGGGCCTAGCAAAGTCAAATTGTCATTCGCCGAAGAGCTGGCTAAGATTTCTTCTGTACTATGAGATCAAGAAGGTTCTACAAAACAATCACCACCATTTCCATAAACTATGAATTTAGGGCAATCTCAATGGCATCTTAGGTTCACTTCTGTTTGGATTTGTCGTAGGGTGATCGCACTGTTGGATGCTCACGCTGTTATGCTCTAGTCATATCATTTGTGTTGAGGAAGTAATGTAATGAAATGTGAGGTTTACTTAGGATTTTGGGTGAAGTACCCGTTTGCATTTCGCCCGAGATGAATGAAAAGATAGGCAACCTGTCTTTTCAGAGCCAGGCTTCATACCGCTCAGGAGGGTAAGATACCAAGCATAATAACAATTTAGCGGTATCTTATGGAAGATAGCAAACCATGATTTGAATTAAACCTGGCTTCGACCAAACGCGATGCCTTACTAAAGCAATAGTGTTGGTAGCGTCGATCGCATTTTCTATAGGGGGGTAACCACTACAAAAAAAACAAGGTTTTAGCCACGGCATTTATTACGAAAACTTTGGAAAAATTCGTCGCTAAATCAAAGTTTTAACCAATTCGGCGTTGCAAAATTTAGCGACGAAATATTTTGCAACGAACACTATTTGTGGCAAAAATCGTCGCTAATTTGTCACGAACACTATTCGTGGTAAAATTCATCGCTAATTAGCAACGAAATTTTAGCAACGACATTTGCGACGAAAAGAATTTCGTCGCCAACTCTGGTCACAAAATTTAGCGACGAAAATTTCTGGCTTTCATCTCTAAATTGCGAGGAAAGTCTGTCCATTGCTAAATTGCCACGAACGTTGTTTTGGAAAAAGTCGTCGCGGGCTAGCAACAAATAATTTCGCTGCCAATTTCATAGCTAATTAGCGACGAATTTAACAAAGTTCAGCAACGACATTTGCCAGAAAAATTTTTGTCGCTAAATCATGTTGCGACGAAAATAATTTCGTCGCTAATTCCACTTCACAAAATTTAGCCGCGAAAAATTGTAACTTTCATCGCTAAATTGTGACGAAAATTCTACTATAAAATTTGTCGCTAATTTGCCACGAACGCTATTTGTGGAATAATTTAGTGATGATATTAGCGACAACAATTTTTTTTTACGATGTACTTGATAATATCTCTTTAGCAATGAATTTTTCCATGAACATTGTTCAAGAACGACGAACTTCGCAACGAATTTAGCGACGGCATTTTATTTTTGCAACAAACTTTTGTAATTTGTGATCATATGATAAAATTATTTCTTTTATTTTTTTTTTATTTTAAACATAATTAAAAGAAAAATTAAATTCTATAATGTATATTTAACATTGATTAAGCAATTAATAACATCAAAATATTATAATAATATGAAAATTGTAGAAAGGATAATAACTTTTCTTGTTTTGAATAATAATCAGAACACACACACACACACACACACACACACACACACATATATATATATATATATATATATATATATATATATATATATCATTGACCCTTATTACTATTTTACCCTCTCAACTAACTAAAATTTTTCCAACACTTCCCCTCAAGTTGGGATGTAGATATCAAATAATCCCAACTTGTTACATAAGAAAAATGTCCGCAAGTTGATCATTTGTCTTTGTGTGTTGAAGAATAATCTCCCCTTTATGAACTTTTTCTCGAACAAAATGACAATCAACCTCTATGTGTTTGGTTCGCTCATAGTAGATAGGATTTGATGCAATATGAATGGCAGATTAGTTATAACAATATAACAATGATGGATTTGACGGTGACATTCCAATCTCTGATAGCAACATCTTTAACCATAGTAATTCACCGGTCACATGTGCCATAGCATGATATTCAGCTTCAGCACTTGACCGAGAAACCACATGTTGCTTCTTGCTTTTCTAGGCAACTAAATTACCTCCAAGAAACACACAATAGCCTGAAGTAGATCTCCTATCCATAGGACATCCGGCCCAATCAGCACTAGAGTATCCTGTAGTGTTTAAATGGCTATAGTTCTTAAACAAGTGTCCTTTACCTGGTGCTCCCTTTAAATACTTGACAATTCGAAGTACATCGTTCCAATGAGTAGTATGAGGAGAACTCATGAACCTGCTTACTACGCTCACAGCAAAGAATATATCAAGTCTTGTGATGGTAAAACAGTTTAACTTACTAACTAATCTTCGATATTTTGCTGGATCTTGTAGTAATTCTCCATGTTCTGCATCAGGTTTTACATTGAGATCCAAGGGTATCGATTGCTTTGCTCCGAGAAATCCAACCTCACCAAGAATGTCAAGTACATATTTTCGTTGTGATAAAGTGATACTGGCATTTGAATATGCTATTTCAACACCAATAGGCTACTTCAATACCAAGAAAGTATCGAAGACGTCCTAAACCTTTAGTACAGAATTCTATATGCAGAAATTATTTGAGTTTCTGAATATCATCCAAATCACTGCCAGTAATGATGATATCATCCACATATATCACTAGAAGAATACAACTAGCTGAAGAGACAGAGCTGAAAACTGAATGATCTACCTCACATTGCTTTAATCCAAATTTTAGAACTGCATCATCAAATCTACCAAACCAAGCAAGAGGAGCTTGTTTAAGTCCATATAAAGCCTTATGTAGACGACATATCATATTCTTCCCATGAGCAACAAACCCAGGTGGTTGCTCCATGTAGACCTCCTCATCTAGATCATCATGTAAAAAGGCATTTTTCACATCCAACTGATGAAGAAACCAACCAAATTGTGTAGCCAACGAAATAAATATATGAATAGATGAAATCTTGGCCACCGGAGAGAATGTGTCATCATAGTCAACACCATAAGTTTGAGTATACCCTTTTGCAATTAATCGTGCCTTTAAACGGTCAAGAGTACCATCTGAGTGAACTTTAATAGTAAAAACCCAACGACAAGCCACAAGTCTCTTACCTGTAGGTAGGGAAGTAAGTTGCCAAGTTTGGTTCTCAATGAGCGCATGCATTTCATCCTCCATGGCATGACGCCATCCTGGATGAGCAAGAGCTTCAGCAACATTACTAGGCACAAAGACAAAAGACAATGCGAGACAAAGGCAGAGAAAGTGGGAGATAAACGAGCATATGATAGAAAATTAGAAAGATGATAACGCGTACTAATGCAATTAGAAAGACTAGAATATGGAGTATAATGGTCAACAGAACAACCAACACAAGAGGTTGTACGTTTTCTAGAAGCAATGGGCAGATCAAGATCTGGGACTGGTGCTGGAGGAAACGGGGGAACAGATGAATCCGGTACTGATGGAGGTTGTACTGTCATAGCAGGTGATGTAAAGCATCGTTGATAGGTGCGCTCAGCAAACTGAAATCATGTGGATGTAGTTTGTGGAAGTGGAAGAGGTAGAAGTGTCGGTATTAGGGGTGAGCATGGGTCTGGGTGGGCCGGGTCCAGGTCTAGACCCTGAAATCGACCCTATTATAACCGGTTCCTAGTTTTTGGAAGCCAGACCCGACCCTATTTTTCTTGGAACTTGTATTGGAACTGACCCTGTTTTTTTGTCCCGACCCTGTTTTGGACCCGACCTGTTTTTCTTGTAAAAGTGCCGATCGATGAAGTCTATTTAATTACCACAAAATCGTAATTTTCACAGAATGAAGTCTATTTACCAATGATAACGTCTTCGGTAAGACAATCCATATCTAAAAATCAAGAAAGACTTGGGTAATATACTCATTCAATAGTTTTTTTAAGTAACTAAAAGCCGGACACCTCGGTATAAAAAAATAATTTTGAAACCGGTCTGGGTGGGCCTTCACCTCAATATAGTCGGTATGACACAACCATCAACATCATCAAATGTCGTGAGACAGTCTGAGAGGTAAAATATGACTGGTCTTCAAAAAATGTCACATCTGCAGACATAAATACACGATGACGAGTAGGACTGTAACACTTGTTTCCTTTTTTAGTACGAGAGTATCCCACAAAGATACATTTTTCAGCATGAGGATCCAGCTTATTAAGACCTGGAGTGAGAGAATGCACAAAACAAACATAGCAAAAGACTCGAAGCGGTAAAGAAACGAGAGGACGATCAGGATGTAAAGTAGTGAACGATGTCTCCCCTTGAAGTACAGAAGTTGGAAGCCTATTAATTAAATAACACGGCGTAAGAACATCATGGCCCTAAAATTTTTTAGGGAGATTCATGTGAAATATAAGACAACAAGCAACGTCAGGAAGATGACGATTTTTACGTCCAATAACACCATTCTTTTGAGGGGTGTATGAACATGAAGTCTGATGGATAATACCATGAGAATCAATGAATAGCTAGAAACCAGAAGTTGTAGCAAGATATTCTCTAGCATTGTCTGAACGTAAATATTTAACAAAGATATTATACTGATTTAACACTTCGAAGAAGAATAGTCGAAAACAATGGAAAATTTCCGTACGGTCTTTTATTAAGAATAACCAAGTCATTCGTGAAAAATCATCCACGAATTTAACAAAATATATGAATCCAGAAACATCAGACACATGACATGGACCCCATACATCTGAATGAATCAACTCAAATGGACTAGACACAAGACTTTGAACACGAGAAGGAAAAGAGGCTCTATGATGTTTACCAAACTGACACGCTTCACATTGAAAAGAACTCACAGACTCGAACTCTGAAAATAGACGTCGATGTATGTTTGGTGGCGGATGACCAGCTTAACAATGTATCCGATATACTTTAGTAGATGTATGCTTCATAGTTGCGACAGCTAACACCATCTTGTCAAGATAGTACAAACCTTTTGATGCATGTCCCCCACCAATCATCTGTCCAGTCTTCAGATCCTGAAAAATATGGCGAGAAAGAAAAAAGATTATAGAGCAATTCAATTGTTTAGTTAATGAGCTAAGAGAAATCAGATTATAAGGAGATTGAGATAGGTGAAGGACGGATGATAAAGAAAGAGAAGGACTGAAATGAACAACTCCTGTACTAGTAACTTGAGATTAGGAGCCATTTGCTAATGTAATCGAGTTTGACAGTGAATGAGACATATAATGAAATGAAGATAGTATATTAGAGTCGCAAGTCATGTGATTGATAGCTCCAGAGTCTATGACTCAAGAGTCATATTTTGCAGAAAACAAACAAGACGAACTACCTTTGGAAGTTTGTGCCAAAGTAGTAGTAGGAGTTGAAGTTCCTGTTATCTGTTGGGAGCGAATCAATGTGTCATACTCAGCACGCGTCAATGTAACTGAATCGCTTGTACTTTGTGCTGTGTTCGAACTAGATGGAGTCGGTGAAGAAGGAACAATAGCATTCTCCACTTCAGTATAGGCATCAAAAGTTGGTTTGAGCTTTCGGTGAAGAGTATAACAATAAGCTTCTGTATGACCAGCTCTTTGACAATGATGGCAATAGCGTGAACTCCGAATATTCCCAGAACTAATGGCACCGCAAGTGCTGACCCCTCCATCGCGCCTCCACGGCTGTCACTATAAACAAAGCCATGTCCACGAGCTCGATAACCTCGACTACAACTCCCACATACATCAGGACCATGGGAAAGCATAGCGCTCACCTCTAAAGTTCGCATGGATGAAACTTTCTTAGTGACTGTAGAATGAAGAGCTTGAGAGAGGACTTCATCCACGGTGGGAAGTGAGCTCTGTGACGTAATATGTTGCCGAAGAGACGAATACTGGGGCCCCTGTCGCGACCCTCCCTCGCGGAGCAGGCGAGGGGGAGCTAATGGGCCGTCCGATAGCTGGCTTGATCGGACGCGGGCCTCTCCCAAGGTCCATTACCCAAATCGCAACTACTGGATATACGTGGTCGACCTTCAGTATGGTCTGGTGACATGTGCTAAGTGTACATACCAAGGAGTCGCCACCAATCGTTTCGTGGAGGGTACGATCAAAAACCCTATCGAATAGTTGGGAGTGGTCTATTCGATTCTGCGGAAACCAGAGAAGTGGGTTCGGGGACTTAGTTACGCCAACTGTCAGAGTTGGCGCCCTTTCGGTACCGAAGCTGAATGGTTTATCTGATCCTAGGATTTCATACAGACGAATGGGGTACAGATCCTAAACCTAGGAGTTCATGCAGATGGGGAATGGCTACCCTATCACTCACAACCAATAGAAATAAATGCGCAAATCAAGGATCCAATACATGCGGATAAAACACATGAAGGTAGCATGGCATCCCTAATGAGGCCCTATTAGCCTAGAGAAATATCAATCAAGGCTTAGGAATGATTTTGGCATGATTTGCCCATGAGGGGCTGCTGACACCTAAATTTTTATTTGTGTAAGCATAAAAAAAATGAGAATTAGTTATAATTCTCACAAAAATAGTTTCGCATGCATTGTATATTTTCTATCATTCATTTGGCATTTAGGATAGAGTGAGTCAATTGAGTGTAAATTCATCGGATAAGCAAATCAATGATGCGGCGGCAAGATGAGCAGGTTCCTATAGTACAATGGCAGTTGATGGTGATGATGGTCAAGGAGCTTCGCGAGTTGGACAGCGCAATAGAAGTAAGGACGATTGGTGATAATAGTCTGAGCGAGGATACATGAGAGCGAGAGCGTAATAAGAGATCCTACTCATTCTCCAAAAAAAAAAAAGAATAAAAGTGAGGGACTCATTAAATATTGCTCCACCATCTTGAAAGAAGGGACACCAAAAGAAAGTGGGAGACAAGGGTATTCAAAAGAAAGGGAATTCACGTTGGAGGCGAGGCATGAGATGCTCGGCAGCAAGGAGACGGATATTTTTATTACGAGGGATCTCTGACCGTTCAAAAAAAGGAAGACCAGGAAACCATCACTTCGGCCACCCGATTAACCACCATCATCTTGGAGACAGATCCGTATCGTCACAAAAAACCCGGCATCGCTACATCCTATTCGGATGACCTCCCAGACCTCTCTCGAGCTTCAGTGCAATATATTCGGTCCCTGAGTTCGTCGACTGGAGGTCTCCTAAAAAAGCTACTGGCCGTCGTCGTCCCTCCGGACAGCCCCAAAACAGCTGGGAAGTCGACCTATTTGCCGATCATCATGGATACAGATTCGTGGTAGATACATCTCGACCATTGCCGTCGCCGGGTTAGCCTCGGATCTGAGTGTCGCTCACCCATTGCGGCGTCCCGAAGAGAAGAAGTTGTCCAGAACCGAAGTTCTTTGCGGCGCTAGCAAGCAGTCACCAACTGCCGTCGCCGGCCCCGGTATAAGCCGCGAGCTCGTCATCGCCTAACGCACCCCCGCCATCGTCTTCATTATCCCATTGAGAGAGGAGGAGACACCATGGACGGCACTGAAAATAGCGGAATAGGTGAGCGTTTCGTTCATCTCGAGCTCGGCCTCACGGCTGAGTTCAATCCGATTTTTTTTTAAGCTTATATCTACGTCCTGCACTACAACTCCTCTTGCGCTTGTCTATGTGTGTATCTTGCATGGTTTGCGGCCTGGAACTCCCGAGTCGACTTCGAACCCCCAACGCCGATCTTGAGCTTAAGCTCATTTCAAGCGTTTGCAAGCTCGCATGGCATGCAGGTAAGTTTTATCGATCATTATTAGTGATATACGGCGAGCTAGAGCCGAATCGCGCTGGAAATGGCGGAGGTGTGGTTCACGGGAAATTGCAGTTTGGTTGGATCATGTATGTCAATGAAGCCCTGCAGGAAAGCGTCATGGAGAAGACGCTGCAAAAGAAGAAAAGGTTAAAAGGAAATAGAATAATAGTAATAAAAAAATGAATTAGCAGTCATGCAGGTAAGTGAGAGTGACGTAGGTGTGCTTTCTTGAATATGTGCGGTTTTGGCAGTGTGTGGGCTTTGCTTGAAATTTGGGTTTTGGGCCTTAGGCTTTAGAGTACAATTAGGCCTTTCTTGTTTTAGATTTTATTTGGGATTTTGGTTGGCATGTAGTTATTAAAGGGGTTGGGTCTAGGGGTCCAAGTCAGATTACCATTTTCGAAATTAAAAAATAATAAAATAATAAAAAATAATAAAAAATTCGAAAATTAATAAAAAATTCAAAAATCAATAAAAAATAGAAAATCATAAAAAATTCTAAAAAAATTCCAGAAAATAGGAAATGGCCACATTCAACTGGCCACGACCTGTTTCGGGTCATTTGACCCCCCGATCTTTCCAAAAATGACGGTTTTGCCCTTCCGGCGAACCGTCTTCCAAAAAAATTCTAAAAAATTCATGAAAATCCCAAAAAAAATATGAAATGGCCATAAACAGCTGGCCATGGAATATTTTGGGTAATTCGGTATTCAAACCTTCCAAAATGACAATTTCGCCCTTCGGGCTAATTGTCCCCGAATCTTCCCATTTTACCCCTAGCCCTAAATCACATCTTCCCTAAACCCTTATGGCTATACTAGGAGGCCAATGATTGAAATTGATGTGCATTGACATGATTTATTTATGCACTTGACTTGCGCTTTCGTTAAATTGATTGTGATTGATAGGACTAGTGTTCTGATCTGCATGAAACCCTGAATCAAACCTACCTCACCCAAACTTGCGCCTGCATGAACTTTTAGCCAGGAAAATCATTCGCGTTAGGTACCGAAAGGGCGTTGGTAATGACACCAGCGTAACCAAGTCCCCGAACCCAAAACCTCTGGTTCCGCAGAACTGATCGACCTCTCCCAATCGGTCAGTAAGGTTTCCGGTCTACCCTCCAAGAAAGACCGGTGGCGACTCCAAATGCATGTACAATTTGCACATGCCACAATGACCGCACTGAAGGTCGAAAGCGATCGACTCTTATCGTCGAATCCCTCTGAAAAAATACTCCCGCCGCGATTTGGTATGGGCCTGGGAGGGCTCGCGCCGATCCGAGACCCGCGATCGGTAATCCATTAGCCGCGTCCGTTTTCCGGACGGGTCGCGACAGCTGGCGACTCCGCTGGGGACTATGTTCTAGAACCTATCGTTCTAGACCTCAAGTGGACTTAGGTCGTAATTAAAACGCTGAGTGATTTTTCTAACCATGCAGGCGCTCTTGAAGGTGAGGTAAGTCCGCTTATGGTAGGTGTTATATGTTTTTGCAGATTGGAGAAATAAGGGGTGTAGTCCGTGATTAACATTGTCTTATGCAGGTTGGGCGTATGAATGTATGTTGTGTGGATGATTTGAAGTGCTGATTGATAAACTGTTGTGCATGAATTGCATTGTGATGATCACAACACGTGGACACACACAACCGCGTCTAAAACCCCGGGCGCCGCCTTGAGGAACACAATAGAAGGAATTGAAAATGGAATCTCCGTGAGGAAAAACACGGGGTAATCCACTTTTCAATTCCGCTCGCTTCGAACTATGGATCGAGTCCCAATGCAACGATAGTTGTGCAATGGAATCGGCTCTTTCTAGAACTCGAGGTGAGAACCTTAACCTTAGGTGCCAAACCCTCTGATTTTTAGAAATTTACCATCACTTGTCTCATGCGCATGTCTTTGGGCGGTTGGTACACCTAAAACCGCACATAAGTCGACGAGTTGGGTTGGTAAGACTCTCCATCCCCCCAAATCTATCACTGTTCATATAAATATAGGCATTTCATTCATTGCATTCTGGTGATTAGATTAAATGCCATTTCGAGGATAGATATGTGCGTTCATCCCCAACGTCCTTGATAGAAGACGAGGAGGGTGATACCCCACGACGGACACAGAGTGTGCGATAAAGGAGCATACTATGGACATTATCGAGGTATCATCCAATGAAGATGACGAGTTGGGGCAAGTGATCCGGAAGTCACAGATCGAACTTGGGGCATCCTTAAACGTTAGGATCACATTCCTTTGTTTAATTTTCCATTACTAGTCCTCTTGTATAGGGTTTATTTTTATCGAGGCTTTCTCTATCTCACCCCTTAGAGTGATTGTATTAGGGATCTATTGGTGTATACATTTAGATGGAACTTGGTTGCATTTCTTTTGACAGGTCATGGGAATGTGATAGTGGCATTTTCTCTAATCATCCGAATACTCCCAAGTCAAGTTTATAATTCCTTTAGAGGAAATTAAAATTGGAAATCTTGCACGACCTTTTTGGTCGTATAGGGTAATCCAACCCCAATTTCGCTAGAAGGAATTATACACTTGAATTGGTCCATGCATGTTTTACGTCGCTGGTAATCCACGATAATTGATCGAGAACATCGGCGTTGTTTTGAATTTAATGACGAGATAGATGTCCAAATTACTCTCGTTCTTAACAAAACGGCCTTGATTTGGATGCCGTATCTTCAATTAAATTTAAAACACGTTATTATGCCTCGCACTTTTGAGTAATTCGTTCCTCTCGAAATTGATCAAAAGCGATTATTGTGAATTACATTCCTTTCAATAGTATGCTTTCTTTCGAGGAATATTGATAAAAACTTTTCGTGCAAGATTAAAACCCTTGTAAAAGTTCTTGTCCTTATTAATCATGGGCAAGCATAGGATTGAAAGGGGTTTTTGATTTCTTTTTCAAATTATTCCTTCTGATTCTGTCTTTTTATTTGCAGGTAAAAAATAGGTAATAGAGAGAAATCTTTTCCTGGACAAGTCTAAGGCTATTATCTCATCTGATCATGAGCGAGTTATAAAATCAGGACATATTTGCTCGGCTTATTGATATTATGGTTCGGCTCACCCAAGTCGAAGATGTTCGGATGCTCGAAGAAATGAACCATACAGAAGTTAAAACACACACACAAGAGTTCTCATTTATTTTGCTCAGTGGAGGGTTTTCAAAAGCAGGTCATACAATTCGGGGTAGAAAAGTAAAGCCGAAGTGAGCCCTAATTAACGACACGAAGGAGCCCAACTGACCCTCCATGTTATTAATGCTCTGCTCATACTCCCAACTCCGCATGTCGTGGTCGGCAAGCCTGAGGAGAAGACTTTTGCATTCTCCCTTAACTTCGGCGACCTTGGCCTCATGTTCTTCGGCGATTGTTTCCAGGTCTCGAACCAGTCCATTCCCGCGAGCTATGTCCGCGGTTATTTTGTCGAGCCGTTCTTCCTGCCAGTCGCTCTGAAGCCTCAACAGGACATTGCGGCGGTCATGCTCGCCGGTGGTCAGGGATAGGGCCAATTGCTCCACCAGATTTCTCCTCTCGCAAAGCAACGTCGCGACCCGCTCATTAGCAAACTCGACGGCCTTTTTGTAACTATCGGCCAGATAGTTGGTCAGCACCAAATGATCAGATCGATCCTCATAACGAGCTCGCAAGACGCGAGTCACGAGAACCTCCCGATTAGCAGCACGGTAGGCCTCTAAGGAGTGTGCAAAGAGAGTCGGGAAAATTCTATATTCCCTCCCCAGTGTAGTACCTTCGAGAGAAGTGGTATCAAGGTCCTCGAGCAGGACACAGATTTCATCCTCGGTCGCAGAATGATCGGTTATGTGTGCGTAACCGCGACCCAGTAGGTTATAAAGCTTTTCCCACTGGGCCAAGACATCAGTTGAAAAAGTGCGTACGGGGGAGGAGGCCATTTGCGTTGGGTTGGCTTGAGAATAAGACGAGGCTAACAGAGAGTTTAGAAGGAAGAAGCTGATTATGCGAGAACGTTAACCTTCCATACATTAATTCCTCATTTTATAACAACTCGAGGATGATGAAGGGTCTCAGTAATAATGCTGGTAGAGCCCAGTTAGGGGGTAAAGCAGGAGGTCCCCTCACATGAACCATTGGATTCGTCTCGGTCCGCGATTTCTGGCTTATCAATTAAAAGATGTAAAAGATTTGTCGGGATCACCATTATTAGAGTTAGGTGGGAGGTAAGCGCAACTATCGAAAAAAGCCCTAACAGGATTCAGCACTCACATCACGTTGAAAAGCTAAGCGAGAAATTCAAGGTCTTGACGGGGAGCGTTTGCCTAATGATTTTCTTTCATGCTTGAAGAGCGTCTCCTAAACATACAAAGTCACTCGAAGAAAAATTTATAGGGAGTGAGCATACAGGAGAGGGTAGAGAACTCTGAGTGGGCAAGAACCAATCAAACATTTCTCAATCTAACATATTTAAGAGGTTACTGTCAGCTGCTAGAGGCGACTGACTCAAAAATCTCAGAAATTGAACTACTGAGTGATCTCGAAGATTTCAAGACCAAGTCTAACACCAAAACCATGGAGCCCAACACTTCTGGCAACGGAAATCAAAATCACGGCGACGACGACAACGACATCCACGATGCTCAACTCGGGAAAAGAAGACGTCCTCACCAATACTCTCAGGAGGAAACCCAAATGCTGGAAACCCTCTTCAGTAAAAGCCCTCACATGAAAAAGAAGTGGAGAATTGAATTGAGCCGAGAGTTGGGGATTAATCAGTCGAGGATCCAGTTTTGGTTTCAAAATAGGAGATCCAAATCGAAGGCTCAACGCAAACGTCAGGTGGTCGAGATTTTAAAGGAAGAAAACCAAAAGCTGCGAACAGAAAACATGAGGTATGAAGAAGCTCTCAATATTACCGTTTGCCCTCATTGCGATAACCCCATCGCCCTCGGTAAGATATTCCCCGATAAGCCTCACGCAATGATTGAAGACGTTCATTTACCACCCTACTCCCTCGGGGCATCTCCTGCTCAACCAGATTTTGCCGGAGTCACGCATGAGCAGGATGATCCTACGAAGACGATACAAATGCCTCCTGGGGGATGGGATTTGCATCGCTTTGATTGGAGCTACAGTTTCAAAGAGCTGGATGTTACCGCCGACCAGCTCAAAGCATATCAGCCTCATGCACAACAATTTTCTATAGGGTCGGATCCTGCTAGAGATGAGTTAATCAGTCGTCAAGCCATCGATGCAATTTTGGGCCACGATAGGAAGAGGTTCGCTTGGCCCCCTGAACTGCATTTCAGATTCCTAGACGTGGTTCACCAAATGGGGATCGATTCAGCAACTCCGACACGCATATTTAAGGCCATGAGTGTACCGGGGCTTAGTAAGGAACTGGTCAGGAATCACCTTGCTGCCTACAGAAAGCTATTAAAACAGCGTCGAGCAGAGCTAAGCCGAGAGGAATCCGTCTCGAGCTCAAAAACTAGGGGGGACCGCCATTGTAATGCTCAGGCATCAGGAGGTACCCGGCCAAATTTAAGCATCAATCAAGCTAGCAACCCGACCACCGGCAAACTGAAAGCTGATCAGAATGTCCTTCCGGGCCATTTCAACACTTTTCAAGAGCACGTGTCACAAGTACAGCGAGTGCGCACTCCTCCATTCGAGCAGCAGTCGGCTGGTGCTCTGCCTGCCGCTGGTCAACCCACGACAGACAATTTCTTTGATGATGGGCTCGATGCCTTGTTCAATCAATGGGAAGCTGGCATGCTTGGACAACCATGATCCAGCATCTGACTCGGGGCACGATGGGTTGGTCGCTACGATCACCCATAGAAAGAAGAACATGTTCACGAGTGGATCACTCTTTTTATCCATTGTAAAGTTCCTATGGGAACATTTTTCTTTAATGGCTATAGTTAATTATGTATGAAAACCAACGCTATCGACGAACATCGTCATACTCGGTTGCGATGATCCCTCGTTAGATTAAGTCTGAAACTAGAGACGGTCTTTAAAACTTTGAGTGGCCACGAACTCATTCCTCACCAAGCGCCCGGGATGCTGAAATGAAGAGTAACAGCATGCACAGGGAAAATGTCACTTTCGTTTGAACGATGAAAAAGGGATTGAGAGAAGATCATAGCGTTAATTCCCTTTGAGCTAAATGAATTAAAAGAAGTCATTAATTGCGGGTCCACCGTTGTTCCCCACGTTCTCGGGCCTAGCAAATCATAAAAGGGCGCCGAAAGATTGTAGACCCACCACTTTGAAGACTGAACTAGGGGACAAGCGCAATACTCGATGAAACCGAATCAATGCAAGAGAGTTTGTGATCCTATCACGAGGAAAAAGAAAGGGGGAATACAGACGAGGAGTAATTGCAGGGTCTCGGGAGGAGTGCTTGCTTGCTGGCCTTCATATGCAGCCTGAAGGATGGTTCTAGGACACGCACAATCACTTGAGAAAATTTCTAGAGTGAACAAACTCGTAAGAGCGAATAGAGAAAGCTGAGTGAACTAGATCAGCCCGAGATACTCCGATCCATCATGTTTAAAAGCTATTCCCATCTGCTAGAAACGCCCGACCTGGACATTTCCGAGCACGAACTGCTGGGAGACTTTGAAGATCCTGGAGCTGAATCCTGCCCGAAGGCCATAGAGACTGACTCCTCCAGCGATGAAATTCTAGGTTTCAGCTACGAAGAAGGAGTATACAATGATGACCGGAGTCGGAAAAGGAAGCAACTACAACGCCACACTCCAGGCCAAATCCGAGAGCTCGAAGCTTTCTTCAATGAATGCCCCACTCCAAGCAGACAACAGAAAATGGAGTTGAGCCGAAAGATAGGATTGGAGCTTTCGAAGGTCAAGTTTTGGTTCGCCAACAAACGAACCCGGGTGAAACAGCAATACGCAGACCATGAGTTACTGGTCCTGAAGGAGGAGAATGAGAAGCTTCAAGCTGAAAGCACGAGATATAAGGAAGCTCTGACCAAGGCCACCTGCCTTAATTGTGGTAATCCTGTTGTCCTCGGCGAGGTGTTCCTCGATGAACCATCCCTGTTGACGAATAACGCTCAGCTGTTACCGTATTCTCCACAACATTTTCCGACACAGCCAGATACCGTTGGAGATCTGCATGAGCAAGTCAACACCATAGGGTCAACACCAACACCCTCTGAGAAATGGGACCTGAATCATCACAGGTGGAGTTCTCCCAATGACGAACTCGCTGTCGCAGCCAGCCAATCCAAAGTCGGTGAGTCCCTCCCTGGACAACTTTTGAAACGACTAGATCCCGTAGAGAATAGCTACCGAAGTATTGACGATATTTTGGGTGATAAGAGAACAAGGTTTTACTGGACCTATGAACTTCACACCAAATTTGTTGATGCGATTCGAGAGCTGGGAGTTGATTCGGCTAGCCCATTACGCATACTCGAGATTATGAATGTGCCGGGACTCTCTAGAATTAACGTTGAGTCTCACCTCAAGTACTATAGGAGATTGCTAAGGGATGGAAGGATAGCGTTAAACTATCATAAAGCCGGTTGGAGCTCAAGTGCTGGGCAGAATTACAACCACGATGATTGGAAAGCCGAGAGCACCCAACCGTGTTTCAGCAATGACGGGACTGGCAGTCGTGTCAGCGACTCTTCTAACCCAAATCAGAATGCTCCGCCGAGCTATCTCAATACTCCTCAAGAGTATATGCCACAGTTCCAGCACATAGGGATTCCTCAGTTTGAGCGCGAATCAGTCATTAATGCTATCCCTGAAGCGGATCTGGCATTGGTAGAGAGTGCACATATGAACCTGCCGGTCATCGGAGGAAGTTCCAGTTCGAGGGGTCAAATTGCTCACGGCGAGAGCAAAGAGAGGAATCCCTCGCCTGCAGTCGACGACACCCAATCTGGGCATCAAGGGCTAAAAAGAACAGGTGATTTCCTTGATGAGGAGCTGGACACTTGGATCAATACTCTTCGGGAATGTATGTCTCAACCCCAACAGGGCAATGATGAAGGTTCCAACTCAAAGACTCCAATCCCTCACAACGAAGGCAATGAAAGAAATCTGCCCCCAACAATCGTTGATACCCAACTTGAGCATCAATGGCTCGAAGACCCGAGCAATTTCCTTGGCGATGAGTTCAATCTTTGGCTCGATCAATTTGGAGCCGAAGGACCACCGCAGTGGTGACGCAAGGCCGGTGATCAAACGTCTGATGCAAGGCATGGCTACTCGATGAAAAATGCTTAGAGGAAAGGGGTTGAATACTCCTATTGAATATGTTGTTGATTGCACTGTAAGGTTCCCACGGGAACATCTTTCATTAATATCTAGAACTAATTGCGCGTGAGTGTCAACATCACCCTTTGAGCATCTTCAAGCCGAGGGCCGTGGATTAATCACTTAATCCGTGGAGCAAGTTCCATGAACCATAATTATCACCCGCGGAGCATAATGGGATCTACCCCTTCAACACGAAATACGTTTGGCCGCGAAGCCACCTATTTGGTAAAACTATGTATCGTTCCTAAACGATCTTCAATCGAATACCGAAGTAATATCTTCTTTCTTTTCCTTCTCAGATGATAAACATGGATAAATCACTCAATGAGTCATGCGTTCAAATAGCAGAACAGACGCTGCCCAGCTGGGGGCAGATGAACCATTGATGTTACAAACACTCCAAGCATGGATAGGCGGATTTGATAGAGGTTGTTCATATCAATACGCAACATCGGAATGGGATGAAAATCAAGAGTAAAGTTGTATCGTCCCAATTTGTCTTGAATTTGGGAATATGAATTGACACTTATTGTTTATCCTTGACAGGGGAATCGCCTTGGAGACGAATAAGTTTTTACATCCCACATACTACCTGTTAGGGTACATGAGGGTAGGATGTATCGTTTCGATTTTCGAAAAATTCGTGAACATACAATGATATGCTTCTTTTACATTTTCAGGGATCTCCAGCCACGGTGGACAGGTATGTATCCCTTTTCCCCAATCCATTGAAGATGTTAAACCAAAAAAACAGAGAGAAAAAGAAAAAGCTTTAAGAATCTGATGTCTAGAAAAGACATAGAATTCTAACTTCATTGGCATTCATGTTTTGAAACATGAGGTTGTCTGAACATGCATTGTGCACCATAAAATCCCCTTGACGGGTAAAATTTTTGGGAAAACGAAAGAGATCTTTCCAATCAAAAGTTGTTCAAAACTCTCAAAAGGATGTTTCCTCAAAAGAGAGGCAAGCTCAAATCCAAATACATCCTACATACACTTGAGAGATGAGTGGAGCGAATCAAATAGTAAAATTTGGACCTACGGAGGTAGGGACCATTCGCAGCGATTACATGGATTGGGACGACGGAGGCGTTCGTTTCATATCATAAACACTACAGGTGACCGTTGACAACCCATTTGAACGGCGATTTTCATTCTTAACCCTGTCAAGAACCACCCCACACCGAGGCAAAAAGGAAGTAAGTCCAGCAGCATCAGGAGAAAATGGTTAGAAATTTTCTTGCTCGGACTAACATTAATCTTTGTGTGTTGTTTATATGGTAATCCAAGTGCCATAGGATGACGAGAAGCATTCATTTCTCTATCACACACACTAAATCCTTTGCACAGCCAACTTGAGCCTGCAAATTCATTTCATGAACCCATTGGTGATCATTCCAAAACGGATGCAGCACCCCTTCAAAAATGGAAGAGTTCAAGATTCAGGGATTACGAAGAGGATTCCCGGGCTGATATTTAAAGCATGTTTAGACTTTCAGACATATGTCTGACATGATCCCATCGAGGATGAGAAGAACCGGGATTTCAAAATAATAATAATAATAATAATGAATCCCTAGCATCAAGAAAAAGCAAAGTGACTGGTAAGAGCAAGGGCGATGCTCATGTAAGTTCTTTGATTGATCCACAATGAAGCCTGGATGGGAAAAGAGGAAATCCCTGAAGGAACCAAATCAAAAAAAGGCTGCTCCCCAAATGCTGCCAAGCACAGAACAAAGACATGGAGAGGGTCGGTCTCTGAATGCAACAAGAGACGCTCTCTAAAGAGCTAGTGCACACCTCAAAATCGGTTGCACACCTCAAAAGTTGAAGATGCAAAATGGAAAAGACAGGTGGCAAAATTTGCAATGATCACCAATGTCAATCCCTTCATAAATTCTGGGCCAAAAACAAGCCTTTCTTCGGTCCCCAATCTTACCAAGTTACGACCCTGAAATAGTCTTCTCTGATTAAGACACTTGGGTTAACATATAGCTTAGCTCGAAGGAGTACGAGCAAGACTATTTCTTTCTCATTTTGCAGGGTTCTTGACTTGTAAACCCGGAGCAGATGTTGAACACTTTCATTCAATGGCCTCGACTCCAAAGCGGATCTCCCTTTGAAAACCAATATCCAAGCCCAACATTGCGGTCCCGTGGAAGACCTCCCGACCGATCAAAATGTATGCGCTGCGAATGAGCCTAAAACCTAGGCACAGGTTAGTAGGGAATTGAGTGTATCCCCTATAAAAACAAATATCTCAAAACAGGTGAGAAGACCTCATTGTCGAGAAATATTCCAATTGATGTTTTGAACAAACTCTTTTTTGGAATCTTCAAATTGTTGGATCCAAATTTTCCGTACAAGGGATTTGTGATCACATGTGCATGTTGTAAGAATGCTTTGGATAACCTCCAGCATCAAAATGCACATTTCATGACTAAAACTTAAGTCATAAAATTTTGTCAATTGGACAATTATTGTCTTCCCAAAGATTATTAACATTTTCTTGGTGAAGAAAAATCTTTCAGGTTTGAACTTTCTGCAGGATACCTGGAGAACCCAGCTCCCAGAATGTCACCTCAACAGACCCAAGTCCTAGCATGACGTGGAGAACCCTCGTCCTAGGACCCCTTTTCAAAAATATCAAACAGTCCTAACATGACGTGGAGAACCCTCGTCCCAGGACCCCTTTTTTTTTAAAAAAAAAAAATCAAGCAATCCCAATAGACGTGGAGAACCCTCGTCTCGGGACCCTTTTTCAAAATCAAGCAGTCTTATCGGACGTGGAGAACCCTCTTCAAGAGACCCCTTTTAAAAAATTTAGGCAGTCTCATCGGACGTGGAGAACCCTCGTCATGAGACCCCTCTTCAAACCAAACCAAAGGTAGATACCGCCTGAAGGGTCAACAATGGTAGAAACCGCCTGAAGGGTCAATGTATGGTAGAAACCGCCTGAAGGGTCAATCAATGGTAGAAACCGCCTGAAGGGTCAACACAATGGTAGAAACCGCCTGAAGGGTCAATGTATGGTAGAAACCGCCTGAAGGGTCAACACAATGGTAGAAACCGCCTGAAGGGTCAATGTATGGTAGAAACCGCCTGAAGGGTCAATCAATGGTAGAAACCGCCTGAAGGGTCAACACAATGGTAGAAACCGCCTGAAGGGTCAATGTATGGTAGAAACCGCGTGAAGGGTCAACACAATGGTAGAAACCGCCTGAAGGGTCAATGTATGGTAGGTACCGCCATAAGGGTCAATACATTAGTAAATACCGCCATAAAGATCGACACAAAGGTCCGATCCACCATACGGATCAGAATCCTTGGCAAATCCCAAAAGCATGGGATACGTCTTTTTTTTAGGTTCCTACTAGTTGGGAGTCTCATAAGGGTAAGACCTACCATACAGGTCAGAGCTTAACCTCTCTAGGATACTTTAGTAATGAGTTCCTAGAAATTCTCTCGAATCCATAAGATACCGCGAAAATTGCACAAACATCGAACAGGTAAGTGGCAGGTATGTCTCTCTACTATCTCACTCTCTCATGTCAAATGAACGTTTCCCCCTTCAAGAAAGAGCATACATGGACAAGCATGAAGATTGGATGTCATGACTCATTTTCCTTCAGTTTCCCGAGTCGAGTCGATCAGGACTCAGGTCTCACCTTGTCTTTGAGAGAAACCTCTGATGAGATCCTCCGACGAGATTCCTCTCAAAGAGGGGCAGCTGTTGACACCTAAATTTTTATTTGTGTAAGCATAAAAAAAATGAGAATTAGTTATAATTCTCACAAAAATAGTTTCGCATGCATTGTATATTTTCTATCATTCATTTGGCATTTAGGATAGAGTGAGTCAATTGAGTGTAAATTCATCGGATAAGCAAATCAATGATGCGGCGGCAAGATGAGCAGGTTCCTATAGTACAATGGCAGTTGATGGTGATGATGGTCAAGGAGCTTCGCGAGTTGGACAGCGCAATAGAAGTAAGGACGATTGGTGATAATAGTCTGAGCGAGGATACATGAGAGCGAGAGCGTAATAAGAGATCCTACTCATTCTCCAAAAAAAAAAAAGAATAAAAGTGAGGGACTCATTAAATATTGCTCCACCATCTTGAAAGAAGGGACACCAAAAGAAAGTGGGAGACAAGGGTATTCAAAAGAAAGGGAATTCACGTTGGAGGCGAGGCATGAGATGCTCGGCAGCAAGGAGACGGATATTTTTATTACGAGGGATCTCTGACCGTTCAAAAAAAGGAAGACCAGGAAACCATCACTTCGGCCACCCGATTAACCACCATCATCTTGGAGACAGATCCGTATCGTCACAAAAAACCCGGCATCGCTACATCCTATTCGGATGACCTCCCAGACCTCTCTCGAGCTTCAGTGCAATATATTCGGTCCCTGAGTTCGTCGACTGGAGGTCTCCTAAAAAAGCTACTGGCCGTCGTCGTCCCTCCGGACAGCCCCAAAACAGCTGGGAAGTCGACCTATTTGCCGATCATCATGGATACAGATTCGTGGTAGATACATCTCGACCATTGCCGTCGCCGGGTTAGCCTCGGATCTGAGTGTCGCTCACCCATTGCGGCGTCCCGAAGAGAAGAAGTTGTCCAGAACCGAAGTTCTTTGCGGCGCTAGCAAGCAGTCACCAACTGCCGTCGCCGGCCCCGGTATAAGCCGCGAGCTCGTCATCGCCTAACGCACCCCCGCCATCGTCTTCATTATCCCATTGAGAGAGGAGGAGACACCATGGACGGCACTGAAAATAGCGGAATAGGTGAGCGTTTCGTTCATCTCGAGCTCGGCCTCACGGCTGAGTTCAATCCGATTTTTTTTTTAAGCTTATATCTACGTCCTGCACTACAACTCCTCTTGCGCTTGTCTATGTGTGTATCTTGCATGGTTTGCGGCCTGGAACTCCCGAGTCGACTTCGAACCCCCAACGCCGATCTTGAGCTTAAGCTCATTTCAAGCGTTTGCAAGCTCGCATGGCATGCAGGTAAGTTTTATCGATCATTATTAGTGATATACGGCGAGCTAGAGCCGAATCGCGCTGGAAATGGCGGAGGTGTGGTTCACGGGAAATTGCAGTTTGGTTGGATCATGTATGTCAATGAAGCCCTGCAGGAAAGCGTCATGGAGAAGACGCTGCAAAAGAAGAAAAGGTTAAAAGGAAATAGAATAATAGTAATAAAAAAATGAATTAGCAGTCATGCAGGTAAGTGAGAGTGACGTAGGTGTGCTTTCTTGAATATGTGCGGTTTTGGCAGTGTGTGGGCTTTGCTTGAAATTTGGGTTTTGGGCCTTAGGCTTTAGAGTACAATTAGGCCTTTCTTGTTTTAGATTTTATTTGGGCTTTTGGTTGGCATGTAGTTATTAAAGGGGTTGGGTCTAGGGGTCCAAGTCAGATTACCATTTTCGAAATTAAAAAATAATAAAATAATAAAAAATAATAAAAAATTCGAAAATTAATAAAAAATTCAAAAATCAATAAAAAATAGAAAATCATAAAAAATTCTAAAAAAATTCCAGAAAATAGGAAATGGCCACATTCAACTGGCCACGACCTGTTTCGGGTCATTTGACCCCCCGATCTTTCCAAAAATGACGGTTTTGCCCTTCCGGCGAACCGTCTTCCAAATAAATTCTAAAAAATTCATGAAAATCCCAAAAAAAATATGAAATGGCCATAAACAGCTGGCCATGGAATATTTTGGGTAATTCGGTATTCAAACCTTCCAAAATGACAATTTCGCCCTTCGGGCTAATTGTCCCCGAATCTTCCCATTTTACCCCTAGCCCTAAATCACATCTTCCCTAAACCCTTATGGCTATACTAGGAGGCCAATGATTGAAATTGATGTGCATTGACATGATTTATTTATGCACTTGACTTGCGCTTTCGTTAAATTGATTGTGATTGATAGGACTAGTGTTCCGATCTGCATGAAACCCTGAATCAAACCTACCTCACCCAAACTTGCGCCTGCATGAACTTTTAGCCAGGAAAATCATTCGCGTTAGGTACCGAAAGGGCGTTGGTAATGACACCAGCGTAACCAAGTCCCCGAACCCAAAACCTCTGGTTCCGCAGAACTGATCGACCTCTCCCAATCGGTCAGTAAGGTTTCCGGTCTACCCTCCAAGAAAGACCGGTGGCGACTCCAAATGCATGTACAATTTGCACATGCCACAATGACCGCACTGAAGGTCGAAAGCGATCGACTCTTATCGTCGAATCCCTCTGAAAAAATACTCCCGCCGCGATTTGGTATGGGCCTGGGAGGGCTCGCGCCGATCCGAGACCCGTGATCGGTAATCCATTAGCCGCGTCCGTTTTCCGGACGGGTCGCGACAGGGGCAAGATCGTAATTTTGAACAATTCAGGGACAATTCACTTTGAAAGGGCAAATTTGTCATTTTAGATGAATTGGGAAGTCAAAAGATGGGGGAAATAGGATTGGCTATCAATCCAATCCATTTTCCATTTTTTGGGAATTTCTAGGATTTTTCTAGAATTTAAAAATGATTTTACCCTTAGAGGGGTAAAATCGTCATTTTGGACAAAGATGAGAACTGAGAATCTCAAATATTGGGGTTGGTCGTCCGCCTGACCCAAACCTTAATTTTAAGCAATTTTCAGGACTCGATTGGAATGGGAAAGATGATTTACCCTTTGAGGGGTAAAATCGTCATTTCAGGGGAAATGATGAGATTCGAAAATCCCAGCAAAAAGATTCGCCACCTAACTAGCCCTATCCTAATCTAGGCATTTTTGACCAATTTTGAAATACAGAGCAGGGACGAATCACCCATAAAGGGTATGGTCGTCAATTCTTTGAAGAACGGATAAGAAACCCCAAAAATAGGATTGACCAGTTGTCTGTGGTCAACCCTTGATTTTTGGGGATTTCTGAAGTATCTAGGATTTTTCACAATTTTTCCATATTTTTTGGAATTTTCTGGAATTTTCTAGCATTTTTTTGGATTTTCTAGGATTTTTCTGATTTTTTTTTATTTTTTTAAAATCATTTTCTGATTTTTTATTTAAAAAAATGTGATTCAGACCGGGTCGACCCGACCCACTCGGGTCGGAACCCGACCCAGACCCAGACCCAGACCCGCTGAACTGACGCCCCCCCAAAACGACGCCGTCCCAGCCTTTTTTTATTTTTGGTTTAATCGGGTTTAATCCGACGGTCCCTAATGGACCACGTGGCTAATCCACAGCCATCGGATGGTCTGACCAGAACCTATGGTCGAGATTAAAAGAAGACTCGTCCAGGACCATCTGATCGACTTACTAAAATCTACGGCCACGATTAAAACCTGAGACTCAATCTGAACCGTCCATTCATATTAACCTAAACGACGTCGTCCACTAACTAACCCATACGGCGCCGTTTCAACCAATTTTTATTTTCTGATTAAAATCATTTTCGAATTATCCTAAATTCTAATCCGACGGCCACCATTCATTAGACATGATTAATCTCAGCCGTTGGATCTACCTATTCGAATAACAACCTCCAACGGCCGAGCTGACTGGACTGACACGTGGACCAATGACCTATTGCCACCTAAGCCTTTTGACTCATTGACTCGCCAGGTCAGCATCGTCTTCAACCTCTCGACTACAACTGAGCGAACGGCTGTGGATCTCCGACAACGATCCAACGGTGGATTCTTGATGAAACCGTGCAGGACCAACGGCAATCGACTCGCGATCGTCCCTAATCTAACATATCCAAGAATCACCGCAAAATCGCAAGCATCGAGCAAAGTGCCGAGTACGGCCATGGAGGTTCGATCACACAGACTTACGCGAAATCAGATCAATTCATCTTCAGATTGACATGGCAGGAGATGTAGGAAACTTACCTCGAGCTCCGATCGAGCTCGCTCGGCCCAGATTTGGCTGGGCAAGAGTCATCTATGAAGGCTAAATTTGAAGACTCGATTCGGGGTATGTGAATGAAGTCAATGCAAAGTGAAGATGCGACAATGGTTAGTGATGTTCAAGGAGTGAAACGCACATAATAATTGAAAGAATGGGCAAGAAATGCAAGAGTCGCCATTGAAGCTCAGTACAAGAGTCGAAGCTCAGCCTCACCTGTTTTCGCGAATTCCTCGTGCGTGGGCAACGGCGATCGACTCCGGGGACTCTGGGCGACCTTCTAATGGCCTCGTGGAGCTTTGGTTTAGCCCGGGAAAGCCCAACCGGCGCTCTGCAATTCGAGCTCAAATTCTCGACGACGGGGGTCGGAGAACGAGTTTTGCTTTGCGTTCTCTCTTTCTCCTTCGATTCGGTTCTCTTTTCCTCAACTGAACTAACTGTCCCCCTCTTCGCGAAGGCTCTCTTGCTTTATATACCATCTTCAGTTTTGGCGCCGAATCGGGAAGTTGGGGCGGGTGACCTTCGCACGTGAAAACACGTGCGAAATGGTCACCGGCGACTGGCAATTGACGGGTATTAAGTGGTTATTCCATTCGGGACCCCAGGTGGTTGCATTTGGCACGAATTCGATCTGCATTTGGTACTCGTTGACTTTCGCAGGTCTCGCGTCTTGACCGGCCGATTACTATCTGCTCCGGTGGTCGTTGATCACCATTCCGATCCCGATCGATGGGGGAATGGTCTAAAGGATTAAACGCCCAACACTGCCTCTCCGATTATGGTCGATTGGTCGGTCAATTTTGTTGTTGAAATTCAACTTTGTACTGTTCATTCGCACGTAGGCCTGAGGAAGACGATGACACTGTTCTGGACCGGTTCGACCGGTCCGACCGGTGGTTGACCGGTCAGAACCGGTTCCGACTTACCATTTTCCAAATTAAATCCAAATTAATGGGAAATTTTTTCAATTGAACCTCAGAATCGAATCTAGAGCATGGATTTTATCTAGAAATGTGGTTTTGCCCAAAAGTTTACATCAATTTCTATAAAAACCCCAAATTTTCATTTAATTGCAATTTGGGGAATTATGCAATCGAAGGTTCAAATGATCAAATTGGGCCAAATCACCTATTCCAATCGATTTTAAAATGGTGAAATCTATTGGGTAGCATGTTCAATTTGTAATGATAGCCCTTGAATTGGAAGTAATTTCAATTATGCCCAAATTCAAGGACTAAAATGCAATTATGTTTGCAATTGAGCAATCTGTCCGAACAATTAGGTTAAATTGAAATATGGGACAATTAGATTGAACGTCAAGATCCTAGAAAATGCTAAAATTACAAATTAAAAGACTCAATTGATATTTTTTTCTCAGATTCAATAGTACGGTTTACAAAAGAACACCTAAAATTGAATCTGATTTTGGTCTTTTTGTGAGGTCAAAAATTCAAGGGATTAAAAATAAAAATATTTGCTATTTTGTTTTATATTTTTGTGACCTCAAATGCTATTTTTTTTATTTTTATAGTATTTTCCTATTTTCTAAAAATACTAAAAAATGTGAAAAATATGGAAAATTATTTTTTGGTCAAGAATGGTTCCTTGGGCTTGGCCAAGGCCACCAAAGTTGATTTTTGTAATTTTTTGACTTTTTATGAATTTTTTGTGATTTTTTTTAAATATAACTGCAAAAAGACTTGGTCAAAAATCTGGTGTCAACAGCTGCCCATCTTTGAGATGAATCTCGTGAGAGGTTTCACTCAAAGACATGTGACACCTGAGTCTAGACCGACTCTACTGGGGAAAAGAAAAACGAATCTTGACACTCAATCCTTTTTGTCCCGCTGGTGAATGCTCTGCCCCTCATTCTTTTGCTGACGTGAGAGAGAAAGTAGGGAGACCCACCTTCTATTTACCTGTTGATCACCTGCCTGATGCTCGTGCGGCATGCGCGGTGTATAGTGGGTTCAAGTGAATACCCAAGGACTCATTTTTTTGAGTATCCTAGGTGTTGACACCTGATTTTTGATCAAGTCTTTTTGCAATTATATTTTGAAAAAATCACAAAAAAATCATAAAAAGTCAAAAAATTACAAAATCAACTTTGGTGGCCTTGGCCAAGCCCAAGGAACCATTTTTGAACAAAAAATAATTTTTCATATTTTTCATATTTTTTAGTATTTTTAGAAAATAGGAAAATACTCAAAAAAATCAAGAAAAATAGCCTTTGAGGTCACAAAAATATAGAAAAATAGCCAATATTTTTATTTTTAATCCCTTGTATTTTGGACCTCACAAAACGTTCAAAATCAGATTCAATTATGGGTGTTCTTTTGTAACCCATACTATTGAATTTGAGAAAAAAATATCCATTGAGTCTTTTAATTTGCAATTTTGGTATTTTCTAGGATCTTGACATCCATTCTAACTTTCCCTTATTTCAATTTAGCCCAATTGTTTGTACAAATTGTTCAATTGCACGAATTTGGCAAAATTGCATACTAAAATTGCATTTTTAGTCCTTGAAAATGAGCATAATTGAAATTACTTTCAATTCAAGGGCTATCATTACAAATTAAACATACTGCCCAATGGGTTTTACCATTTTGAATCGATTGGCACATGTGATTTAACCCAATTTGATCATTTGGACCTTCAATTGCATAATTCCCCAATTTGCAATTAAAAGGAAATTTGGGGTTTTTGTTGAAATTGATATGAACTTTTGGGCAAAATCACATTTTTTGATAGAATTCATGCAAAAATTTCCTGTTAATTTGGATTTAATTTGAGAAATTGCAAGTCGGGACCGGTTCGGACCGGTCTGACCGCCGGTTGGACCGGTCGAACCGGTCCGCTACAGTGTCATCATCTTCCCTCAGCACCTGCGCAGATGAACAGTTCCAAAGGTGATTTCGATCCTCAAATTGAAGGCCAATTCGTGGATAATCGAGCACGCATTGGTGGGCGTATTGTTCCCTATACTCCTACCTATCGATTAACACCGGTGGCGCCGCTCGACGTCGTCGGAGTAAAAGGCAATCGGCCGGTCAAGTTCTGAAGCTGCAAAAAGTCAACAAAAGCAAACACAACTCAAATTCGTGCCAAATCCGCGTGAAATGAAGCCCCCCGGAGAACCAAATGGAGTTGGACGATCCACCCATCGTCCCCGACGCCGTTTTGACCTAAAATCACGTGATGACACGTGCTATTTGAATCAATCGATCGTCCCCGATTCGGCGCCAAAACGCAAAAGGCTATATAAGCCTGTGGAGACTTTCAGTTAAGCAGGTTGGTCGATTTAGTTAGTAAAAGACGAACTAAAACGTGCGAGAGAGAGAGAAGGCGAGAAAAAGCTCGTTCTCCGGCCCTTTGCCGTCGAGAACTCGAGCTCAACTGCAAGGCGCCGGTTGGGCCGTCCCCGGCCAGACCACAGCCAGAAAAGACAGTTCGAAGTTCGGCCAGACCGCCAGAAAGCGATCGCCGCCGGCCGCGCCCCGCGAAATCGAGAAAACATGTAAGGCTTAGGTTTGATTCTTGAACTGAGCTTCAATGGCGTTTCTAGCATTTCTTGCCTATTCTTTCAATTTGTATGCGCGTTTCGTTCCCTAAACACCACTGACCATTGTCGCATATCTTGTTTGCATCGATTTTGTCTTAACACACCTAATCGAGTCTTCCAATCCAACCTCCATTGTCGAACCACTGTTCATCTTTCCCCAGCCAAATCTGGGCCGAGCGAGCTCAATCGGAGCTCGAGGTGAGTTTTCTGAACCTCTACTAGTGATGTTCTGTGATTGAATTGCTGCGATTTTAGATAAATTACGCGATCGAACTCCCATGGCCGTACTCGGCACTTTGCATGATTCTTGCGATTCTGTGGATAAAATGTTGCGATTCCTAGATATGTTAAAATAGAGGTCATCGCGAGTCGATTGCCGCCGGTCTCGCTCCAATCCGTTAAGATTCTACCGTCGGATCATCGACGGGGAGTCGTGGCCGTTCGTTCAGGAATGGTCGCGAGGTTGAAGATGATGCCAACCTGGCAGGTCAACGAGTCAAAGTGCTTAGGTGGCGGTAGATCATTGGTCCGCGTGTCAGTACAGTCAGCTCGGCCGTTGGAGGTTGTTGTTCGAACGGGGAGATCCAACGGTCGAGGTTAATCGAGTCCAACAAATAGTGGCCGTCCGATTAAAAATTAGGATAATTCGAAAATGATTTTTAAATCGGAAATAAAAAAATGATGGAAACGGCGCCGTATGGGTTAGTTAGGAGGCGACGTCGTTCAGGTTAGTAGGATTGGACGGTTCAGATTAAGACTTAGGTTCTAATCATAGCCATAGGTTTAAGTAATCCGATCAGACGGCTATGATCAAGTCTTCGTCCAATCTGGACCGTAGGTCCTAGTAATCAGATCCAATGGGCGCAGATTATCCACGCGGTGCATCAGGGACCGTCGGATTAAATCCGGATAATCCGAAAATAAAAAACGCGTGATACGGTGTCGTTTTGGCCGAGGGTTTCGCGGGTCCGGGTCTGGGCCGGGTCTCGACCCGGTCCGAATCACATTTTTTAAATAAAAAAATATAATAATCAGAAATGATTTAAAAAAAATCAGAAAAATCCTAGAAAATAAAAAAAAAATGCTAGAAAATTCCAGGAAATTCCAAAAAATGTGGAAAAATTGTAGAAAAAACCTAGACACTCCAGAAATCCCCAAAAATCGAGGATTGACCACAGACAATTGGTCAACCCTATTTTTGGGGTTTCTTATCCGTTCTTTTGAGACTCGACGACATTACCCTTTAGAGGTAAGTCGCCTCTGCTGTGTATGCAAGATAAAACCAATAATGCCAAGGTAAGAATTAGGGTCGGGTAGGCGACCAATTCTTAGGTTTGGGTTTTCGAGTCCCGCCTCTTTTCTCAAAATGACGATTTTGCCCCTCATTGGGATAATCGTCTTTCTTGTTCCGATCGAGTTCTTAAAATTGCTTAAAGTTAGGGTTTGGATCAGGTGGACGACCAACCCTAATATTTGAGATTTTCAGTTCTCATCTTTGTCCAAAATGACGATTTTACCCTTCCGAAGGTAAAATCGCTTTTAAATTCCAGAAAAATTCTAGAAATTCCCAAAAAAAATAGGAAATGGATTGGATTGATAGCTAATCCTATTTCCCCCATCTTTTGACTTCCCGATTCATCTAAAATGACAAATTTTCCCTTTTTGAGGTGAATTATCCCCGAATTGTTCAAAATTACGATTTTGCTCCTCATGGGCAAATCATGCCAAAATCATTCCTAAACCTTGGTTGATATTTCTCTAGGCTAATAGGGCCTCATTAGGGATGCCATGCTACTTTCATGTGTTTTATCCGCATGTACTGGATCCATTATTTGCGCACTTATTTCTATTGATTGTGATTGATAGGGTAGTAGTTCCCATCTGCATGAACTCCTAGATTTAGGATCTGTACCCCACTCGTCTGTATGAAATCCTAGGATCAGATAAACCATTCAGCTTAGGTACCGAAAGGGCGTCAACTCTGACAGTTGGGCGTAACTAAGTTCCCGAACCCACTTCTCTGATTTCCGCAGAATCGAATAGACCACTCCCAACTATTCGATAGGGTTTCTGATCGTACCCTCCACGAAACGATTGGTGGCGACTCCTTGGCTTGTACACTCATCATATGTAACTAGACCACACTGAAGGTCGACCACGTATATCCAGCAGTTGCGATTTGGGTAATAGACCTTGGGAGAGGCCCGCGTCCGATCAAGCCAGCGATCGGGCGGCCCATTAGCTAGCTCCGCCTCGAGAGAGGGTCGCGACAGACTGGCGACTCCGTTGGGGACTTATTCTAAACCAGAATCTCTGGTTACGAATTCCACAGGACTTGAGCCGATTAAAAAAGTTGTTTGGTTTATCTGACCTTATTTTCTGCAGATGCTCTCGAAGATGAGGTACGTACACTAACCATTGTGTTAGATGTTTTTGCAGATTGGAGAAATAAGGGGTGGAGTGATTGTTGACATTTTTTCCTACAGGTTGGAGTAGGGAATGTATGTTTATTTTTATGCACATACTGAAGCAGTGTTTTGATACAAACTGCTGTGCATGACTTTGCATTGTGATGATCACGACACATTGCACACACTGGCGGTCAAACCCCGACTGCAACCACCACTAGGTTACCTTAGATAGGGAAATGGTGCGAAAAGGATCTTATGTTTGATGGCACTTGAGACTTTCGTACTCATTCCCGCTCATCATCTGCATTGGCGATGTCTAGCCCTCTTGGGTAGGTACCCTTGGGGAGGAATCTACCTCGTGTGGATCGTGAGAGCCTGAGCCGTAGGTTCCTCACCTGATTTTTGATTTCCTAGAGTATACCCACTTGTCTCATGCGCATGTCTATGGATGGTTGGTATACCTAAAACCGCCCATTGGTAAGAGGGGGACATTCCACATTCCCCCAGGTATGGTTGGTAAGGCATTTACTTCCGATGTACTTTACTATTCCCTGCTCCATAATATGACTCATACATTACATACATTCATACGCATTCACGTCATGCAAATCGCTCGAGTGACTAATTGAAACAGCAATGGTAATAGGGTAGAATGTCGCTGTTCCCTAAAAGCTCGACAGAATTGGTGACCTTCGAATACCTGAGGAAAGTCACTCGCCCCGGACCAAACACAAGGCTACACTTCACTAGATTCGTGCATGGTCGAGAGCTGACTGGACGTAAGCTAGGGTATGCCGAAGATTGCCAAACCCGTTACTATGTCAATAACCTCAGATTCAAGCGACAAGCGGACGAGATGTTTAAGGACTATCTGGAAATGAAGAGGCAGCGTCGCAACCAGTTGGCCAGGGAGGCATATGCCCGTCGGAAGACCGAACTACTGACCAAAGAAAATGTACCTATGATCACCTTTTGGGGAAAAAGAAGGCGTCCTGCTACTAAGACAAAGCCAAAGCGTATCACACTCAAGAAGGTGAAACCCGAAAAGGCTCCTGAAGTCGTCATACCATGGACCAGAGAATGGCCAGAGGAACTACCACCTCTCGACCAAAACATTGAAGACGACTCCCTTACACTTGATTAGAGGAAAACTCCCGACCAACTGTCATTTGGATAGACCTCTGGGAAAAGAGTGATTTGGATCCTCACATTCCAACGATTTTTTTTACAGCTTTCTTGTTTAAAAGATCTCTCTCTACCTTTCTTCTATTAGGCATCTCGATTGTAATAAAGGTTCACTTCACTTTGTTCTTTTGATGTATTGACCAATGGAATGTGACATTGCTATTTCCCTTAGTCACTGAGTAAACCTGACTAAATTGCATAATTCACTTCCTTGAAATTCAAATTAGGCTTTGAGTCAGGCTTTCAAAACCTGAAAAAGGTCCTAATTTCTATTTCTTCAATTGAACTATGCAATCAAGTCAGCTCATGCATACCTCATGACATCTGCACGTTTATACGTTTAAAGTAATTTCTGACGATTGACTTTTCAAAATCATTTGCATATTTTAGACTTGATGGGAAAGAATGATATTCAAGTATTCAAAATCCCCCGGGCCGAACTCCAATCATGGTGGGACTGCATGGGCGAAGCCAGCCAAAAGTATGCTGAATCACGACTAGGATACCTACTGGACCTACTAAAGATTGAGTGTCCACCTGCCTTTATTCAAGCCATGGCGCTCTACTGGGATCCCACCACCGCTACATTTTGCATGGAAGGACTAGAGATTACTCCCACTATCGAGGAATACAGCGCCGTCATCGGAGTTGAGTTCACTCCTACGCTCGTCCGACCCCCTATAGGATTTGAACCCCTAAGTCAGGTGGCTGAATTCCTTGACACAGGCCTGAATGAGGTCAAAGCAGATGCAAAAAGTAATTCTGGACGAGTCTCCTTATCTTTCCTCATAGACCGCTTTTCCCGCCTCCCTGCTGCTAAAGGGACCAAATCTGGTAGAGCCTTTGTTTTGGCATTCTTTAGCTTTGTACTATTCCCGATCTCATCTGTCACCTTTGACCCTATCATGGCCGTAGTAGCTAGACAAGTTTGTTGTGGGTGGGATTGCTCAAACATCCCTCTTGCCGAAACCTTCATTTCCTTAAATCACTTCAAGAAAAATAAAAAGGGAATCTTTAGGGCCTCGAGTGATCTTTTGTGTATGTGGTTCACATCCCATATCAGACAATTCCACATCCGCATGGGTTTCACTGAAATCAGCCCTGACGCACATCCTCTTAAAACCTTTGTCAGAACTCATACACGTATTCCTAAGTTCAACTTTATAGAGTGGAGAAACTTCCTTAAAAACCTAAGACCGGAACAACTTCGATGGCGGCTAAGGTTGCCAACGCTGAGCAAAGTCAGATTGACCTGCGATAAAAGGGAACCCAGTCCCCTTGCTAGGATTCACGGGCGCTACCGTATATTATCCAAGGAGGGTGATTCGACAGTTTGGAGCTCTACAGGAGATCCCTTCTTCACCACAACCTGGAATCTTTTCTTTTGACATACCAAGCAAGACTCTCATGGAGGAGGAGAAGAAATAGTTTGAAGCCAAGGTGACATCTATCATTCGATCCTTGAAGAATTCGCAAGCCGAAGAAATAAGTTGGCCAGAAAACATGACTCGTGAAGAAAATATTCATAGAGCCACCGCAGAATACATTCAACACTTCAAAGCAACCCGACGAAGCCTTGTCGAGCCCTACATACCCGAATACATCGTACCGTACGTACCTGGAATAGAGCCGTACATACCCGAAGATATGGGACCGCTGTCATGTTCAGAAGGCGAGGAGTCCCAGATTGAAGAGGGGAATCCATACTGGGATGATGAGGATGCTTTAGACCTCAAGCGTCCTAGACTTGAATAGACTATTCCGTCAAGTGTAAAATAAGCAAACATTGTGACACCTTCTCATATATTCTCATTTCTGTTATATACTATCTTGGACACATGAGCATGAATGTGAACATAGTTTGCGAATACATAAAAATTATCGTCAGAAATTACGCCTCTTTTAATTTCATGAATTCATATCAGGAAATGACTAAAAGAACTACTTACGTGAGGCTAAGGCTCACAAGGTAGCCCTTTTTCTCATCTACCGACAAGAAGCATGCAACTAAAAGAATTAACTGCTTCTTTGTTTCAAAAATAAGAGAAGCACTCACTAGAAATCTTTTGAATAGGTACACTCTCATCACGGAACTGCCAACACATCGTTTCTGTACTCGCCTTAAGACAAGAATGGAGCAGCAAGAATTGACTCCGCGCGTGGGCATGTTGGAGTCTCAGATGACTGCCCTGGCAACTATGATGGCTGACATCAAGGCCATGCTGGAAGCCACTCAAGCTAAACAAACAACGGCCCATAACCAGAACAACTCAGGCCCTTCTTCGATACCTGATATAGCAGATAGAGAGGTAACGAGGGATACCCAACATATAGAGGAAGATATCCATGAACCAAACAGCCGATCACAACCAAAAGCCTCACCTGTTGTTATCAATCTCGAGAAGGAGGAGAAGGGGAAGCAGACCATGAAAACTGAAGCGGAGGCTAAAAGGCTGGCCAAAATTGAGGAGTGCTTGAGCAGTCAAGGTTACGAGTTAGCCCTCTTCGACAAGATATCTCCTTTCGCTAAAGTAGAGACTCCTCCTGATTATAAAGAGCCAGAGTTTGTAAGGAAATACAATGGGACAGGTTGTCCCCGAGCACACCTCAAGTATTACCTGCGCAAGATGGCGCACTATTCAGATTATATCCCGCAACTAATGAACACATTCCAAGAAAGTTTAGCTGGCGCCGCTCTGGCCTGGTTCATTGAGCTAGATCTAGAAGATTACAATGGATGTGAGGATCTTGCAGAGGATTTCCTCAGGCAGTACAAGTTCAACACGGCTACAGCCCCAACAAGAGAAGATCTTCTACGAACTTCAAAGGCGAGAGGCGAATCAATCAGAACATATGCCCAAAGGTGGCGAGTCTTGGCTACCCAAGTAAAGCCGTCAATCCCAGAAGAGGAGCTGATCGACTTATTCCTAAAAGCACCCCCCTATGAGTACTTTGACAAACTGAACACTTCCGGGTGTCAAACATTTGCACACTTGATTAAGGTTGCCGAAAGACTAGAATGGGCCTTAAGGGAAAGAAAGCCTCACGAAGCTCCCAGAAGACACTACCCCTTTAAAAAGGAGAGAGAAGCCAGACTCGACATAGCATTTATACCAGATTCCCACAATCCCAAGACGTTCGGCAATCCCAACCAGGCCAAAGGAGGATCGTCCTGGTCAACACCTAAAGTGCAAGAGCCTAGAAGAAAGCAACCCCAGAAGCAATTCTCTCAGCTTCCGAGGCCTTTATCTAAGTTGCTCCCGATGCTACTAGAGCAACACCTGGTGGCGTAAGAACCGCCTAGGGCAAACCCCGCAAGGTATCCTGGCTTTGATGAGAGCCAGACCTGTGCCTACCATATGGGCGAGAGAGGTCATAATGTGGATAACTATTATATCCTTAAGCTCAAAGTGCAAGCCCTGATTGATAGTCAGATTCTAAAATTTGACAATACGGCCCCAAATGTACAAGAAAATCCATTGCCAGATCATCAAGCAGTAGGGGCAATATTCTCTGAAGGGGAAGAAGACTACCTTAAGCTAAAGGTAGATGTGCTTAAGTTGACCGACCTACTAATAACCGCTTCGTCATATCCAAAAGCAGGAGTGATCTCGACTAACCAAAAGAGACTATGCATCGCTAAGATGATGAGCTTGGGGATAATGTCTGATATCACCAATGAAGAGTTCGAAGGAGTCGAAGCTTCTTTATCTTTGGAAGGTAGCTACTTCATGATCAAGACTGAGCAGGGTAATACCTGGGGTACCTCACATGAGAATCTGGTAAACAGTCTTAGGCTAGTCACTCAGTCAGAGGAAGAGTTCGAAGAAGACGGACTGGAAGCCAAGAGACGAAGTCTAGCAGATCTCAAATTTATGGCCGACGCACTTGAGAAGGGCGAAATTATAGACAACCTTGGTCAAGATTCTGGAGGGTACAACTTCAAAGTGAAATATTCGGCCCCTCCCAGCTTTTATCAGAAAATTGAAGACATCATACCGGACGGATGGGGAGGTATGGATGACCTCTCTCAACCAGAGACCTCGAAGGGCATAGAAGAACTTGACAACACCGTATCGATGATCGAAACCGTCACGACCGTGGTAATCAGGTTGGAAGAACTGGATAACCCGAGCAAGGTGGAAAATTGCCTAGTCAAGCCTATCGTGATTCGATTGCCGCAAGAAGAAGAAGGCGACACATCTAAACCAGAGATACCTCATCAGACAACTGTAACCATAAAAGTCCCACTGTAGAAGAATACGATCCTAAAGCAGTCCATTGGGACTATGGGACTACACAGGTAGACGCGATAATGAGGTCCGGACGATTCTATGCCCCTAGGGAGGACGAATCCGAAAAAAAGGAAGTCTCAAAGGAAGATGCCGAAAAGCTCGTATCAATCATCAAAACCAGCGAGTTCGAAGTAATAGAGCCGCTGAGGAAGATGCCGGCTCAAATATCCTTGCTAGATTTATTCATCAACTCAGAGAAGCACAAGAACGCACTGTTGAAAATACTCAACGAAGTACATGTCCCTGAATCAATTAACGAGGTACAATTGGGGGACTTTGTGGGGGCAATCCTTTTAAAAGACCAGTTGAGCTTCTCTGACGAGGACTTCCCCATGGAAGGAAGAGGCCACAACAAGGCATTATATGTCTCCGCGCAATGTAACGGGAAGAGAGTGGCACATGTATTAATCGACAACGGATCAGCCTTCAATATTTGCCCTTTGGCTACCCTAAGAAGTTTGGGAATCAATGAGGAAACGGTTAAGGCATCCAAAACGGCTGTGAGAGCTTTCGACGGAATGAGGAAGACCGTGGTGGGAGAGATTGAGCTGGACGTATTCATCGGCCCGACAAAATTCTCTATAAACTTCCAAGTAATGGATCTGCCCAGTGCATTCGGATTCTTGCTGGGAAGGCCTTGGATCCATACAGCAAGAGCCGTCCCTTCGAGCTTGCATAAAAAAGTACGCTTTGTAGTGGATGGGAAGGTGATTACCATACATGGAGAAGTCGACCTCCAGACATACTAGAACAGTGCCATTCCCTATGTTGAACCCGAAATGAAAACAGTAGCGAACTATCATTCCCTAGAACTGGTAGCCACAGTTCATACCCCGGCAGGGACAAGGTTGAGAACCCCCTACATCTCAGAAGCCAATCTTTTACCAGCCAAGATGCTACTGGCATATGGGTTTGATCCTAGAAGAGGCCTGGGCAAACACAGTCAAGGGATAAATGTCCCCCTGCAGTTAATAGCTAACCCGCACAGAATGGGCTTGGGGTACCAGAAATATCACTTGAATGAATCTGTCCTGGAAGCAGCAGGCCGAGGCCGAGGCAAAAGCCTAAGACGTCGGGGAGGCCGAAACAACTTGAATGACTCGTTCATCGGTTCTCCAACCTGGAAAGGCAGATCGAAGATATTTCCTATGAACGCCTACTTCAACCAGAACTCTAAATGGTTGTCGGAAGAAGATGTCACTTCACCAATAGAGCCAGATCTGACAAATCCTTTTCTTGTAGACAACTCTATGAATGCCATCATAGAGTGGCTAAGTGATGAGACCACTTCTTCTGAGTAACAAGACTCTTCCCTTGTCTTTAAATACTGCATTTAGAACTTCTTTGCATTTTGACGCATTTTCTTTCCTTATTGTACGTATAGGGAAACACCTTTGGATCTCTGGCCGTTGGTCCAAATAGCACATCTTGTAATGCGGCCCATCTTGCATTCAATAAAACCATACATATTTTGTTAAGGACATATGGAACCACGAATCAGCCCAATGATGATACTAGTCTTATGCACAGAAGCTTGAGGCCTGATTTGCCATATGACTCCTGATTTCCAAAGAGATTTCCTCGGGGCCAGGATATCCAATGACATGAGGATTAGTCCCGTTTATACCTGTACCTATCTTGAAAACTCTTTCGAAAAGACTTCCCATGATCATACATGTCGTTCTTATGGAATATAAAACAAAACCATACTCATGACATTTCAGGCATATCATCTCAAACATGCATACCAGGTTGTTACGAGATTCGGATTTCTCCAGTAACCATTCTTATAGCATTGAGAAAGATGAAGACGAGGGTTATGCATCTATCCGCAGATATTGGAATGCCTTTGAGGAATCGACGCCTCCTACTTCAGAAGAACCAATCATTGTTAATCTGGGAGACTCCATGAATATCAAAGAGGTCAAGATCGGCGGGCATTTATCCCGAAATGAAAGGCTCGAGTTCACAGAGTTATTGAAAGAATATCAAGACATTTTTACATGGTCTTACGCTGATATGCCAGGTCTAGATCCTAAGATCATGGAGCATGCCTTACCTACACATCCCAGTATCAAACCTGTCAAGCAAAGCAGCAGGCGGATGAAGGCTGAGTTGGAGGACAAAATTAAGGAAGAAGTCATGAAGCTTCTTAGGGTAGGCTTTATTGAAGCTATCCCATATTCAGACTGGATTGCAAATATAGTCCCCGTCATGAAGAAGGATGGTAAAGTTCGGATCTGCGTAGATTACCGAGATCTGAATAGAGCAAGCCCAAAAGATGATTTTCCGCTCCCTCACATTGATGTATTGGTGGATAGCACAGCAGGTTATGAATTGTTCTCGTTTATGGATGGATTTTCGGGGTATAACCAAATCTTCATGAAACAAGAAGACAAACCAAAGACTGCTTTTACTACACCCTGGGGGAACTTTTGCTACAAAGTCATGCTCTTTGGATTAAAAAACGCCGGGGCTACCTATCAGAAGGCCATGGTCACATTATTCCATGATATGATCCACAAAGAAATTGAAGTATACGTCGATGACATGATCGCCAAATCCAAGAAAGGACAGGATCACATACAGGTTTTAAGGAAACTATTTGAGCGCCTGCGCAAATATAAGTTGAGGCTGAACCCTAACAAATGTGTGTTCGGGGCGAGATTTGGGAAACTTCTTGGGTTCATAGTCAGTAACAGGGGCATTGAGATTGATCCTTCAAAGATTCAAGCTATCTACAATCTGTCAACTCCCTCCACAGTAAAAGAAGTAAGAAGCCTTCTGGGGAGACTGAACTATATTGCCAGATTTATCAATCAGCTGTCTAATGTAGCATAGCCGATCTTCAAATTGCTTAAGAAAGGCGCGAAAGTAACATGTGATGCTGAATGCTGCAGGGCATTCCAAATGATCAAAAACTATCTGATCACACCGCCGGTACTTGTGCCACCGATTTCTGGTCACCCACTGACCTTATATCTGACTATACAGCAGGAGTCCTTGGGAGCCTTACTCGCCCAAACAAGCCCGATAAATGGTAAAAAAAGAACCATCTATTACCTGAGTAAGAAATTCACACATTCTGAAGCAAAATATGCACCAGTCGAAAGGGCCTGTGTAGTAGCGGTATGGGTACTTCGCAGGCTGAGACAGTATACCCTACACCACCACATTCAGCTCATAACAGAGAACGATCCTGTCAAATACCTCCTGGAGAAACCCGCTTTAATTGGGAAATTAGCAAAATGGTAAGTAATGCTATTTGAATTTGACGTCAAGTGTTCTCCACAGAAGTCAGTTAAAGGAAGAGCTGTAGCTGACCTGCTAGCAGAAAACCCGTTAAACGGCGAGTCTCCTGAAGTAACAAGCACAGAAGGTCAAATTCTCAACTTAGCAGAAGACAAGTGGGTCATGTACTTCGATGGTGCTGTTAATCTATCAAGGGCAGGCATTGGGGCAGTACTAATATCCCCCAATGATCAACACTATCCTGTGGCGGCAAAGATAACTTTCCCTTGCACCAACAACATCTCAGAATATGAGGCGTGTATTCTAGGCCTACGATTGGCCATTTCTATGAAGATACCTAGGTTGCAAGTTTTTGGAGATTCCATGCTCCTCATCCTATAGACACAGGGAGAGTGGAAGACGAAAGATGCAAAGCTCATCCCTTATCACGAATACCTTGAATAATTGATACTTAAGTTCGAAGAAGTGTCATTCGAGTATCTATCAAGATCTCACAATCAATTTGCAGATGCGTTAGCCACCCTGGCCTCGATGTTACAAACAACTGGAGGGTTGGATATAGAACCCCTAAGGATCGGCATAGTTGAAAAACCAGCTTATTGTATGCTAATCGAAGAAGAATTGGACGGAGAGCCATGGTATTATGACATCAAGAATTACCTCTCGAAAGGGGAATTCCCTAAAGGATGCCAGCCAGGAGACCGAAGATACATAACCAAGATGGCCACCAAGTTCTTTCTCAATGGACAAATTATGTACAAAAGATCCTTTGATTCTACTCTATTGAGATGTGTAGATGCCAAAGAAGCAAATATCCACTTGAAAGAGATCCACGAAGGAATATGTGGGCCTCACATGAACGGCCACCTCCTCGCCAGGAAGATCATACGGCTTGGCTATTATTGGATGACCATCGAATCAGATTGCTGTCAACACGTCCGGTCATGCCACCAGTGCCAAATATACGGTGATAAGGTCAATGCACCCCCAAACGAACTACATCAAATGTCTGAAGTTTGGCCTTTCTCTATGTGGGGGATAGACATGATAGGGCCTATTAATCCTGTGGCTTCAAATGGTCATCGCTTCATCTTGGTAGCGATTGATTACTTCACAAAATGGGTAGAAGCCAGCTCTTACAAGAACGTCACTGCAAGAAATGTGGCAAGATTCATCAAAAGAGACATCATATCCCGGTATGGTACCCCTCAAGCGATCATCACAGATAATGGGTCTAACCTGAACAACAAGATTGTCGATGATCTACTGGATCACTTTAGCATTCGACATCTGAATTCATCTCCTTACCGCCCACAGATGAATGGGGCAGTGGAAGCAGCCAACAAAAATATTAAGAGAATCTTGGCTAAAACAGCAGAAAACTACAGGGATTGGCACGAAAGGCTGCCCTTTGCCTTGATGGCCTACCGAACGTCGATCAGAACTTCTACGGGGGCAACTCCCTACAGTCTGGTGTATGGGACCGAAGCAGTTCTACCCGTAGAAGTCAAGATTCCCTCTTTGAGAATCTTATAAGAAGATAAACTCTCTGAGTCAGAATATTTCAAACACAGATATGAACAGCTGAATTTAATAGACGAGAAACGTCTTAAAGCCATTTGCCATGGACAAACTTACCAGAAAAGGGTAGCCAGGGCGTTTAATCGAAAGGTCAAGACTAGAAACTTCGAAGTAAATGACTTGGTAATTAGGAAAGTGTCGCCAAGTACTACCCATCCAGGGGGAAAATTCACTCCGAATTATGAAGGCCCCTACATTATCAAGAAGACCCTCACGGGAGGAGCATTAATTCTTGTAAACTCCGAGGGAGAAGAACTGTGGCACCCTGTAAATTCAGATGCTGTGAAGAAATATTACCCTTGAAATAAAATCAGATTCCGGTCATATGACTTACCTCGAATTGAGCCTACTCTTCATGATAGTCATTGCATAAGCATGTCATGCATTCATGCATACATTAGCATGTGTTCAATATTGCAGGACTCAAAGAAGCAAGGTCCTCGAGGGCATATACCAAGAATGTCCGATGAAGATAACAGACAGCAAAACGAAGAGCAGGAAACTTCAAAAGAAGGACACATGAGCATGTTCCAAAATGAATGAAGCAATTAGAATGCATGATCAAGAGGACTTACTGTCATGGTGACCAGATTTTCATGAATCTATCCATTTCCATTGGAGCGCATGATCAAGGGTAAGGTGTATCGTTCTAATTTTCTAAAATTCGAGAGCATATACCGACAGATTCCTTTTATGTTTTTCAGGGATCCCTGGCCATGTTGGACAGGTAAGTATTCATTCCCCTATCTCTTAGGTTTTAAGACTGTCAGAACCCTTTTTGCTAGAATTTGAACGCTTCTTGGAATATAGCATGCATTCAAATCTCATGTCTAGAAAGACGCAAAATTCTCACGGTCGTGTCATTGGCATTCATGTTTAAACTTGGAGGATATCTGAACATGATTGAAATATGCATTGTGCCTCATAAATCCCCTTGGGGGGTAAGTTTTGAAGAAAACAAAATGAACTTTTTTCAACAAGAGTTGTTTAAACTGTTTAAAAGGATGTTTCCTCAGACAAGAGGCAAGCCGGATCCAAACACGTCCCATACACACTTAAGAGATGAGTGGAGTGGTAAGGACAACGAGACCTTGACCTTGACCTACGGAAGTAGGGGTTATTCGCAGTGATTACATGGATCGAGACGACGGAGGCATTCGTTTCTCTATCATAAATACTACATGTGACCATTGATAACCCTTTGAACGGCGGTTTCTTTCTTTATCCCTGTCAAGAACCACCCCACACTGGGGCAAACTGGAGGTACGTCCAGCGGTATCAGGAGGTAAATGGTTAGAAGTTCTCTTGCTCAGACTTGCATCAATCTTCGTGTGTTACTTGTCATTTTAACTTCTATGGTAGTTCAAGTGCTTTAAGATGACGAAAAGCATTCGTTTCTCTATCCTATACACTTTGACCCTTTGCACAGCCCAGCTGAGCCTATACGTTCGTTCCATAAACCCGTTGGTGATCATTGCATATTCCAAGACGGAAGCGACATTACTTCCCGAGCAGAAGAGTTCAAAATATTGGATTTATGGAAAATTCCTAGATTAATGTTTGAGTGCTGAGATTCAAGTTATACATCTAACACACTCATTTGAAAATTCTGATTCCCAAAAGAAAAGAAAAGGTAAGATTTCGACAAAGGATGAGAAAAAGAAAAAAAGAGAAAAAGATCCGATCCTTGGGCATCAAGAAAAAGCAAAGTGCCTGGTAAAAGCAAGGCCAATACCCGTCCAAATACTTGTACATTTGTAAATCCTGTGTTTGATCTTGTAAATGTCAAAAGATGGCATGATACCTTTGTATAGGTCACTGGTGAGATCTGGTTGTAAGAGATGCTCCCGATCATGTTACACTCAAATGGAGAAAGCATAGACAAAATGTTGACACCGTCTCAACATGAAAGAGATATTCTCTAAAGACAAATATGCACTTTGGAGACTGACAGTGCTCTTCAAAGACTATCAATACACTTCAAAGACTGAAGACGCTCTTTGGACCAAAAGGGGGCAGATGACAGCAAATCTACAGTGATCACCAATGTTAAACCCTTCGCGTATTCTGAGCCAAAAATAAACCTTTTTCGGTCCCCAATCCTACCTACGTTACAACCCTGAAAAGCCTTCTCTGATTAAGGCACTTGAATTGACATAGGGTTTAATGTCTAAGCTTAGCTCGAAAAAGTTCGAGCAAGATTATTTCTTTCTCATTTTTGCAGGTTTCTTGACTTGTAAAACCGGAGCAGACATCGAAGACTTCTCTTAGAGAGCCTTAACTTGCGCACAAGTCCCCCTTTGAAAACCGTTGACCAAGCCCAACATTATGGTCTCTTGGAAGTCCTCCTAATCGATCGAGGTGTATTCACTGCGAATGATCCTGAACCCTAGGCGCAGGTTTGATAGGAAATTCGAGTGCTTTCTTGATAAAAGACCATTATCTCAAAACAGTGAGAAGTCCTTTTTGATGAGAATACTCCAATGGACGTTTTAACCAAACTCTTTTGGGTAATTTCAGATAGTTTAATTCGAACTTTCCTCGCAAGGAATTTTTGATCACTTCCGTATATCGCAAGATGTTTTGGATAACCTCCAGCATCGTAATGTATTCATTGAAATTTTTCATGAATATGATATAAGTCATAAAGTGCTATCCGTTTGACAAATAGATATCACTTAAAGACTATTGATGTGCCTTTGGTAAGAAAAATTCTCGGATTGGAGCTGCTGTAGGATTCTTGATGACTTCGGCTCCTAAAATGGCTTGTATCATTCTCGATCTCAGAAGAGCACAACCTCTCTTGGAGTCGTGATTCTAGAGGATACTTGGAGTCCCCAGATCCCAGAATGTCACCTCCCATGTCAAAAGGACAATGTTTGAAATTATCTCCCTATGTGAGATTCCAGTATTGCAGGTTTGATCTTTCTGCAGGATACTTGGAGTCCCCAAATCCCAGAATGTCACCTCCCATGTCAAAAGGACAATGTTTGAAATTATCTCCCTATGTGAGATTCCAGTATTACAGGTTTGATCTTTCCGCAGGATGTCTGGAGTACCCAGATCCCAGAATGTCACCTCCCATGTTAAAAGGACAATGTTTGAAATTATCTCCCTATGTGAGATTCCAGTATTACATGTTTGATCTTTCTGCAGGATACTTGTAGTCCCCAGATCCCAGAATGTCACCTCCCATATCAAGAAGACAATATTCAGAAATCATCTCTCCATGAGATCCCAGTGTTACAGGTTGGAACTTTCTACAGGATACTTGGAGCTCCCAGATCCCAGAATGTCACCTTCAATGTCGAAAGGACAATATTCAAAATAGTCTTTCTGTGAGATCTCAGGTAGTCTCTAGATCCCAGAAGAATCTTATCAAAGTTTTCGCAGGTTTAAGTTTTCTGCAAGATACTTGGAATCCCCAAATCCCAGAATAACGCCTCGCATGTCGAAAGGATAATTTTCAAAATCTGCTTTCTATGAGGTTCTAGGTAACCCCTAAACCCAGAATAGCTCATGTGGTAAAGCCTCAAGGTTAGACACACCTCACTTGTATAAATCCTAGTTAATTCCTTAGAATATAGGATCAAAATGTTCGACAATCCCTAAGAGACTGGGTGCGTCTTCCATAGGTTCCTAGTAGAAAGGAGTCCTATTCATGGTCCGATCCACCATACGGATCAAAACCCCTGACAATCCCTAAGAGGCTGGGTGCGTCATCCATAGGTTCCTAGCAGAAAGGAGTCCTATTCATGGTCCGATCCACCATACGGATCAAAACCCCTGACAATCCCTAAGAGACTAGGTGCGTCATCCATAGGTTCCTAGCAGAGAGGAGTCCTATTCATGGTCCGATCCACCATACGGATCAAAATTTCTGACAATCCCTAAGAGACTGGGCGCGTCATTCACAGATTCCTGTCAAGTATAGGAATCCCATTCTGGTACGGCCTACCATACAGGCTAGAGTTTAACCGCCCTAGGATACTCAAAAGACGAGTCCCTAAGTATTCACTTGAACCCGCTATACACCGCGCATGCCGCACGAGCATCAGGCAGGTGATCAACAGGTAAATAGCAGGTGGGTCTCTCTACTTTTTCTCTCACGTCAGCAAAAGAATGAAGAGCAGAACATTCACTAGTGGGACAAGAAAGATTGAGTGTCAAGATTCGCTTTTCTTTTCCCCAGTCGAGTCGGTCTAGACTCAGATGTCACCTGTCTTTGAGCGAAACCTCTCATGAAATTCCTCTCAAAGAGGGGCAGCTGTTGACACCTGATTTTTGATCAAGTCTTTTTGCAATTATATTTTGAAAAAATCACAAAAAAATCATAAAAAGTCAAATAATTACAAAATCAACTTTGGTGGCCTTGGCCAAGCCCAAGGAACCATTTTTGAACAAAAAATAATTTTTCATATTTTTCATATTTTTTAGTATTTTTCGATTGTCCCCAATTCGGCGCCAAAACGCAAAAGGCTATATAAGCCTGTGGAGACTTTCAGTTAAGCAGGTTGGTCGATTCAGTTAGTAAAAGACGAACTAAAACGTGCGAGAGAGAGAGAAGGCGAGAAAAAGCTCGTTCTCCGGCCCTTTGCCGTCGAGAACTCGAGCTCAACTGCAAGGCGCCGGTTGGGCCGTCCCCGGCCAAACCACAGCCAGAAAAGACAGTTCGAAGTTCGCCCAGACCGCCAGAAAGCGATCGCCGCCGACCGCGCCCCGCGAAATCGCGAAAACAGGTAAGGCTTAGCTTTGATTCTTGAACTGAGCTTCAATGGCGTTTCTAGCATTTCTTGCCTATTCTTTCAATTTGTGTGTGCGTTTCGTTCCCTGAACACCACTGACCATTGTCGCATATCTTGTTTGCATCGATTTTGTCTTAACACACCTAATCGAGTCTTCCAATCCAACCCCCATTGTCGAACCACTGTTCATCTTTTCCCAGCCAAATCTGGGCCGAGCGAGCTCAATCGGAGCTCGAGGTGAGTTTTCTGAACCTCTACTGGTGCTGTTCTGTGATTGAATTGCTGCGATTTTAGATAAATTACGCGATCGAACTCCCATGGCCGTACTCGGCACTTTGCATGATTCTTGCGATTCTGTGGATAAAATGTTGCGATTCCTAGATATGTTAAAATAGAGGTCATCGCGAGTCGATTGCCGCCGGTCTCGCTCCAATCCGTTAAGATTTTACCGTCGGATCATCGCCGGGGAGTCGTGGCCGTTCGTTCAGCAATGGTCGCGAGGTTGAAGACGATGCCAACCTGGCAGGTCAACGAGTCAAAGTGCTTAGGTGGCAGTAGATCATTGGTCCGCGTGTCAGTACAGTCAGCTCGGCCGTTGGAGGTTGTTGTTCGAACGGGGAGATCCAACGGTTGAGGTTAATCGAGTCCAACAAATAGTGGCCGTCCGATTAAAAATTAGGATAATTCGAAAATGATTTTTAAATCGAAAATACAAAATGATGGAAACGGCGCCGTATGGGTTAGTTAGGAGGCGACGTCGTTCAGGTTAGTAGGATTGGACGGTTCAGATTAAGACTTAGGTTCTAATCATAGCCGTAGGTTTAAGTAATCCGATCAGACGGCTATGATCAAGTCTTCGTCCAATCTGGACCGTAGATCCTAGTAATCAGATCCAATGGGCGCAGATTATCCACGCGGTGCATCAGGGACCGTCGGATTAAATCCGGATAATCCGAAAATAAAAAACGCGTGATACGGTGTCGTTTTGGCCGAGGGTTTCGCGGGTCCGGGTCTGGGCCGGGTCCCGACCCGAGTGGGTCGGGTCGACCCTGTCCGAATCACATTTTTTAAATAAAAAAATATAATAATCAGAAATGATTTAAAAAAAATCAGAAAAATCCTAGAAAATCCAAAACAAATGCTAGAAAATTCCAGGAAATTCCAAAATATGTGGAAAAATTGTAGAAAAATCCTAGACACTCCAGAAATCCCCAAAAATCGAGGATTGACCACAGACAATTGGTCAACCCTATTTTTGGGGTTTCTTATCCGTTCTTTTGAGACTCGACGACATTACCCTTTAGGGGTAAGTCGCCTCTGCTGTGTATGCAAGATAGAACCAATAATGCCAAAGTAAGAATTAGGGTCGGGTAGGCGACCAATTCTTAGGTTTGGGTTTTCGAGTCCCGCCTCTTTTCTCAAAATGGCGATTTTGCCCCTCATTGGGAAAATCGTCTTTCTTGTTCCGATCGAGTTCTTAAAATTGCTTAAAGTTAGGGTTTGGATCAGGTGGACGACCAACCCTAATATTTGAGATTTTCAGTTCTCATCTTTGTCCAAAATGACGATTTTACCCTTCCGAAGGTAAAATCGCTTTTAAATTCCATAAAAGTTCTGGAAATTCCCAAAAAAATAGGAAATGGATTGGATTGATAGCTAATCCTATTTCCCCCATCTTTTGACTTCCCGATTCATCTAAAATGACAAATTTTCCCTTTTTGAGGTGAATTATCCCCGAATTGTTCAAAATTACGATTTTGCTCCTCATGGGCAAATCATGCCAAAATCATTCCTAAACCTTGGTTGATATTTCTCTAGGCTAATAGGGCCTCATTAGGGATGCCATGCTGCTTTCATGTGTTTTATCCGCATGTACTGGATCCTTGATTTGCGCACTTATTTCTATTGATTGTGATTGATAGGGTAGTAGTTCCCATCTGCATGAACTCCTAGATTTAGGATCTGTACCCCACTCGTCTGTATGAAATCCTAGGATCAGATAAACCATTCAGCTTAGGTACCGAAAGGGCGTCAACTCTGACAGTTGGCGTAACTAAATCCCCGAACCCACTTCTTTGGTTTCCGCATAATCGAATAGACCACTCCCAACTATTCGATAGGGTTTCTGATCGTACCCTCCACGAAACGATTGGTGGCGACTCCTTGGCATGTACACTCATCACATGTCACTAGACCACACTGAAGGTCGACCACGTATATCCAGCAGTTGCGATTTGGGTAATGGACCTTGGGAGAGGCCCGCGTCCGATCAAGCCAGCGATCGGGCGGCCCATTAGCCCGCTCCGCCTCGAGAGAGGGTCGCGACATTAGGGCGGTTAAACTCTAGCCTGTATGGTATGCCGTACCAGAATGAGATTCCTATACTTGACAGGAACCTGTGAATGACGCACCCAGTCTCTTAGGGGTCGTCGGGGTTTTGATCCGTATGGTGGATCAGGCCATGAATAGGATTCCTTTCTGCTATGAACCTATGGATGACGCACCAAGTCTCTTAAGGATTGTCAAGGGTTTTGATCCGTATGGTGGATCAGACCATGAATAGGACTCCTTTCAGCTAGGAACCTATAGATGACGCACCCAGTCTATTAGGGATTGTCGAACATTTTGATCCTTCAGGGGGATCAGGCCCAGAATAGGACTCCTCTCTGCTAGGAACCTATAGATGACGCACCCAGTCTCTTAGGGATTGTCGAACATTTTTTATCCTTCAGGGGGATCAGGCCAAGAATAAGACTCCTCTCTGCTAGGAACCTATAGATGACACACCCAGTCTCTTAGGGATTGTCGAACATTTTTTATCCTATATTCTAAGGAATTAACTAGGATCTATACAAATGAAGTGTGCCTAACCCTTAGGCTTTACCACAAGAGCTATTCTGGGTTTAGGGGTTACCTAGAACCTTACAGAAAGCTGATTCAGAAAATTATCCTTTCGACACGCGAGGCGTTATTCTGGGATTTGGGGATTCCAAGTATCCTGCAGAAAACTTAAACCTACAAAACTTTGATAAGATTCTACTGGGATCTAGGGGCTACTTGAGATCTCACAGAGAGACTATCCTGAATATTATCCTTTCGACATTGAAGGTGACATACTGGGATCTGGGAGCTCCAGGTATTCTGTAGAAAGTTCCAACCTGTAACACTGGGATCTCACGGAGAGATGATTTCTAAGATTGTCCTTTTGACATGGGAGGCGACATTCTGGGATCTGGGGACTCCAGGTATCCTGCAGAAAGATCAAACTTGTAAATTTGAAATCTCATAGAGAGATGATTTCTAAGATTGTCCTTTTGACATTGGAGGTGACATTCTGGGATCTGGGTACTTCAGACATCCTGCAGAAAGACCAAACCTGTAATACTGGAATCTCACACAGGGAGATAATTTCAAACATTGCCCTTATGAATTGGGAGGTGACATTCTGGGATCTGGGTACTCCAAGCATCCTACAGAAAGATCAAACCTGTAATCTCACATAGGGAGATAGTTTCAAACATTGTCCTTTTGACATGGGAGGTGACATTCTGGGATCTGGGTACTCCAGGCATCCAGGGATCTTGCAGGAAAATAAACTTAAAATCTCTTCTTCACAGAGCAAGGCATCCTTCTAGAATCTGGGGCTACCATGACTCCTATAGAAGTTTAACCAAGAAAAATAGCATTCTAGGATCTGGGGTTACCAGGGGTCCTATAGAAGCTTGATCATGTAAACTCTTTCTTACCAAGGGAGGTTGTGTTCTTCTAGGATTTTGGGGTTACCAGAAATCCTATAGAAGTTCAGACATGTAAATTGTTTCTTACCAAGAGAACCACAAGGCATCCTGGAAGCTGAAGTTATCAAGAATCTTACAGAAACTCCAATCTGAAAGTTTTCTCACCAAGGGCACATCAATGGTCTTTAAGTGATATTGACAGCACTTTATGACTTATATCATAGTCATGAAAAATTTTAATGAATGCATCATGATGCCGGAGGTTATCCAGAACACCTTGCAACATACAGAGCTGATAAAAAATTCCTTGTGAGGAAAGTTTGAATCAAACAATCTGAAATTACCAAAAGAGTTTGGTTAAAATGCCCAACGGAGTATTCTCATCAAAGAGGACTTCTCACCGTTTTGAGATAATGGTTTTTTTACCAAGAATGCACTCGAATTTCCTATCAAACCTGTGCCTAGGGTTCAGGATCATTCGCAGTGAATACACCTCGATCGATCAGGAGGACTTCCAAGGGACCGTAATGTTGGGTTTGGTCATCGGTTTTCAAGGGGGACTTGCAAGCAAGTCAAGGCTATTGAAGAGAAGTCTTCAACGTCTGCTCTAGGTTTACAAGTCAAGAAACCTGCAAAATGAGAAAGAAATAATCTTGCTCGAACTTCTTCGAGCTAAGCTTAGACATTAAACCCTATGTCAATCCAAGTGCCTTAATCAGAAAAGGCTTTTCAGGGTTGTAACGTAGGTAGGATTGGGGACCGAAAAAGGCTTGTTTTTGGCCCAGAATATGCGAAGGGTCTAACATTGGTGATCACTGCAGGTTTGCCGCCGATCTTGTCCCTTCTGGTTCAAAAGAGCGCATTCAGTCTTTGAAGAGCATTGTCAGTTCTTCGAAGCGCACATTTGTCTTTAAAGAATATCTCTTTTATGTTGAGACGGCATCAACATCTTGTCTATACTTTCGTCGTCTGAATGTGACATAATCTAGAAGTATCTTTTGCAATCCAGCTCCTTTGGGATTCTCTTTTACAACCAGATCTCACTAGTGACCTATACAATGGTATCATGCCATCTTTTGGCATTTACAAGATCAAACACATGATTCACAAGTGTACAAGTATTTGGACGGGTATTGGCCTTGCTTTTACCAGGCACTTTGCTTTTTCTTGTCGCCTAGGATCGGATTTTTCTCTCTTTTTTTTGTCGAAATCGCGCCTTTTATTTTCTTTTGGGGACCAGAACTTTTCAAATGGGCGTGCAATATGTACAACTTGAATCTCAGCACTCAAACATTGATCTAGGAATTTTTCATAAATCCTGTATTTTGAATTCTTCCTCTCTTGAAGTGGCGTCGCTTCCGTCTTGGAATATGCAATGATCACCAACGGGTTTGTGAAACGAACGTACAGGCTCAATTGGGCTGTGCAAAGGGTAAAAAGTGTATAGGATAGAGAAACGAATGCTTTTCGTCATTTTAAGGCACCTGAATTACCATAGAAGTTAAAATGACAAGCAACACACGAAGATTGATGCAAGTCAGCGTAAGAGAACTTCTAACCATTCACCTCCTGATTCTGCTGGACGTACATCCAGTTTGCCCCACTGTGGGGTGGTTCTTGACAGGGGTAAAGAATGAAACCGTCGTTCAAAGGGTAATCAATGGTCACCTGTAGTGTTTATGATAGAGAAACGAATGCCTCGTCGTCTCAATCCATGTAATCACTGCGAATAACCCCTATGTCCGTAGGTCAAGGTTTTGCAGACCCTTCTACTCCACTCATCTCTCAAGTGTGTATAGGACGTGTTTGGATTTGGCTTGCCTCTTGTATGAGGAAACATCTTTTTGAACAATTTAAACAACCCTTGTTGGAAAAGTTCATTTTGTTTTTTTCCAAAGCTTACCCTCTAAGGGGATTTATGATGCGCAATGCATATTTCCATCATGTTCGGATAACCTCCAAGTCTAAACATGAATGCCAATGTCATGACTGTGAGAATTCTGCATCTTTCTAAACATGAGAATTGAATGCATGCTAGATTCCAAGAAGTCTAGTAATAAGGAATCTGAAAGTTTTAAAACCTAAGAGATAGGGAAAGGAATGCTTACCTGCCCAGCGTGGCTAGGGATCCCTGAAAAACATAAAAGGAATATGTTAGTGTATGCTCTAGAATTTCAGAAAATTTAGAACGATACGCCTTACCCTTGATCATGCACTCCAATGGAAGTGGATAGATTCGTGAAAATCTGCATTTTTTCTTAACAACACAAGATGGTTTAAGTCGTTCTAAAATCCATTGAAATTCTCAGTCTTTGAAGAGAAAGGACGTGCATCTGACCATTACAATGTTAGGTCTTATCGATCCTGCAATCCAATCTGAATGCCCATGCGTGGATTACAGAAATTGGCCATTTTGACCTATGGCGATGACATCTTCGTCTGATTGGGGTAATGAATCTTACTCGATGGCTTCATTGATCTTTGGAATGTGCCCCATGCTATTCTTCGAAGCTTTATGCTCTTCGTTTTGCTGTCTGCTGTCTTTATCAGATATTCCTGCAATATTGAACACATGCTAGTGTATGCATGGATGCATGATATGCTTATGCAATGACTAATGTGATGACTTGGCTCAATTCGGAATGAGTCATATGACCAGAATCTGATTTTATTTCAAGGGTAATACTTCTTCACAGCATCTGAATTTACAGGGTGCCCCAGTTCTTCTCCTTCGGAGTTTACAAGAATCAATGCTCCTCCCGTGAGAATCTTCTTGACAATGTAGGGACCTTCGTAATTCGGGGAGAACTTACCTCCCGGATGGGTAATACTCGGCAAAATTTTCCTAATTACCAAGTCATTTAATTCGAAATTCCTGGTCTTGACCTTTCAATTAAACGCCCTGGCTACCCTCTTCTGGTAAGTTTGTCCATGGCAAATGGCTTTGAGACGTTTCTCGTCTATTAAATTCAGCTGTTCATATCTGTGTTTGAAATATTCTGACTCGGAGAGTCTACCCTCTGATAAGATTCTCAAAGAGGGGATCTTAACTTCCACAGGTAGAAATGCTTCCATCCCATACACCAGACTGTAGGGAGTTGCCCCTCTAGAAGTCCTGATTGACGTTCGGTAAGCCATTATGGCGAAGGGCAGCCTTTCGTGCCAATCCTTGTAGCTTTCTGCTGTTTTAGCCAAGATTCTCTTGATGTTTTTGTTGGCTGCTTCCACTGCCCCATTCATCTGTGGGCGGTAAGGAGATGAATTCAGATGTTGAATGCTAAAGTAATCCTGTAGATCATCGACAATCTTGTTGTTCAGGTTAGTCCCATTATCTGTGATGATCGCTTGAGGGGTACCATACCGGGATATGATGTCTCTTTTGACGAATCTTACCACATTTCTTGCAGTGACATTCTTGTAAGAACAGGCTTCTACCCATTTTGTGAAGTAATCAATCGCTACCAAGACGAAGCGATGACCATTTGAAGCCACAGGATTAATGGGCCCTATCATGTCTATGCCCCACATAGAGAAAGGCCAAACTTCAGACATTTGGAGTAGTTCGTTTGGGGGTGCATTGATCTTATCACCGTATATTTGGCATTGGTGGCATGACCGGACGTGCTGACAGCAGTCTGATTCGATGGTCATCCAATAATAGCCAAGCCGCATGATCTTCCTGGCGAGAAGGTGGCCGTTCATGTGAGGCCCACATATACCTTCATGGATCTCTTTCATGAGAATATTTGCTTCCTTGGCATCTACGTACCTCAACAGAGTAGAGTCAAACGACCTTTTGTATAGAATTTGTCCATTGAGGAAGAACTTGCTGGCCATCTTGGTTATGTATCTCCGGTCTCCTGGCTGGCATCCTTCAGGGAATTCCCCTTTTGAGAGGTAATTCTTGATGTCATAATACCATGGCTCTCCATCAAATTCTTCTTCGATTAGCATATAATAAGCTGGCTTTTCAACTATGCCGATCCTTAGGGGTTCTATATCCAACCCTCCAGTTATTTGCAACATCGAGGCCAGGGTGGCCAACGCATCTGCAAATTGATTGTGAGACCTTGATAGGTACTCGAATGATACTTCTTCGAACTTAAGGGATGAGCTTTGCATCTTTCGTCTTCCACTCTCCCTGTGTCTGCAGAATGATGAGCAAGGAATCTCCAAAAACTTGCAACCTAGGTATCTTCATAGAAATGGCCAATCGTAGGCCTAGAATACACGCCTCATATTCTGAGATGTTGTTGGTGCAAGGAAAAGTTATCTTTGCCGCCACGGGATAGTGTTGATCATTGGGGGATATCGGTACTGCCCCAGTGCCTGCCCTTGATAAATTGACAGCACCATCGAAATACATGACCCACTTGTCCTCTGCTAAGTTCAGAATTTGACCTTCTGTGCTTGTTACTTCAAGAGACTCACCGCTTGACGGGTTTTCTGCTAGCATGTCAGCTATAGCTCTTCCTTTTACTGACTTCTGTGGAGAACACTTGATGTCAAATTCAGACAGCATCACTTGCCATTTTGCTAATTTCCCAATTAAAGCGAGTTTCTCCAGGAGGTACTTGACAGGATCGTTCTCTGTTATGAGCTGAATGTGGTGGTGTAGGGTATACTTCCTCAGTCTACGAAGTACCCATACCGCTGCTACACAGGCCCTTTCAACTGGTACATATTTTGCTTCAGATGGCGTGAATTTCTTACTCAGGTAATAGATGGCCCTTTCTTTGCCATCTATCGGGCTTGTTTGGGCAAGTAAGGCTCCCAAGGACTCTTGTTGTATAGTCAGGTACAAGGTCAATGGGTGATCAGGAATTGGTGGCACAAGTACCGGCGATATGATTAGATAGCTCTTGATCATTTGGAATGCCCTGCTGCATTCAGCATCCCATGTCACTTTCGCGCCTTTCTTAAGCAATTTGAAGATTGGCTTAGCCACATCAGACAGTTGATTGATAAATCTGACAATATAGTTTAGTCTCTCCAGAAGGCTTCTCACTTCTTTTACTGTGGAGGGAGTTGGCAGATCATGGATAGCTTGAACCCTTGAAGGATCAATCTCAATGCCCCTGTTACTAACTATAAATCCAAGAAGTTTCCTAGATCTTGCCCCAAACACACATTTGTTAGGGTTCAACTTCAACTTATATTTGCGCAGGCGCTCAAATAATTTTCTTAACACATGTATGTGATCCTGTCCTTTCTTGGATTTGGCAATCATGTCATCGACATACACTTCAATTTCTTTGTGGATCATATCATGGAATAATGTGACCATAGCCTTCTGATAGGTAGCCTCGGCGTTTTTCAATCCAAAGGGCATGACTTTGTAGCAAAAGTTCCCCCAGGGTGTGGTAAAAGCAGTTTTGGGTTTGGCTTCTTGTTTCATGAAGATTTGGTTGTATCCCGAGAATCCATCCATGAATGAGAACAATTCATAACCTGCTGTGCTATCCACCAACACATCAATGTGGGGAAGTGGAAAATCATCTTTTGGGCTCGCTCTATTCAGATCTCGGTAATCTACGCAGATCCGAACTCTACCATCTTTCTTCATGACGGGGACTATATTCGCGATCCAGTCTGAGTATGGGATAGCTTCAATGTAGCCTACCCTGAGAAGTTTCATGACTTCTTCCTTAATCTTGTCCTCCAACTCGGCTTTCATCCGTCTGCTGCCTTGCTTGACAGGTTTGATATCGGGATCCGTGGGTAATGCATGCTCCACAATCTTAGGATCTAGGCCTGGCATATCAGCATAAGACCATGCAAAGATGTCTTGATATTCTTTCAGTAATTTAGTGAACTCGAGCCTCTCACTTCGGGATAAATGTCCGCCGATCTTGACCTCTTTGATACTCATGGCGTCTCCCAAATTAATAATGATTGGTTCTTCTGAAGTAGGAGGCTTTGATTCCTCAAAGGCATTCCAATCTCTGCGGATAGATGCATAACCCTCGTCTTCCCCTTCCTCGATGCTATAAGAATGGTTAATGCAGAAATCTGAATCTCGTAACAACCTGGTATGTATGTTTGAGATGATATGCCTGAAATGTCATGAGTATGGTCAGCTTATACTCTTGTAAAAATGACATGCATGATCATGGAAAGTCTTTTCGAAAGAGTTTTTGAAATAGGTACAGGTATAAATGGGACTAATCCTCATGTCATTGAACATCCTGGCCCCGTGGAAATCTTTTGAAAATTAGGAATCATACGGCAAATCAGGCCTCAAGCTTCTGTATGGAAGACTAGTATCATCATTGGGCTGATTCGTGATTCCATATGTCCTTAACAAAATATGCGTGGTTTTATTGAATGCAAGATGGGCCGTGTTACAAGATGTACTATTTGGACCAACGGTCGGAGATCCAAAGGAGTTTTCCTATTCGTACAATGAGGAAAGAAAATACAACAAAATGCAGAAAGTTCTAAATGCAGTATTAAAAGACAAGGGAAGAGTCTCTTTACTCAGAGGAAATGGCTTCATTATCCAGCCACTCCATGATGACATTCACAGAGTCATCTTTGAGAAAAGGATTTGTCAGATCTGGTTCTATCGATGAAGTGACATCCTCTTCAGACAACCATTTAGAGTTCTGGTTGAAGTAGGCATTTAAAGGGTAATTGAACATTCGAAACATGCCTTTCCAAGTTGGAGAACCGATGAATGAGTTATTCGGGCTGTTTTGGCCTCCTCGGCGTCCCAGGCTTTTGCCTCGGCCTTGGCCTGTTGTCTTTGGGACAGATTCATCCATGCGATATTTCTGATACCCCAAGCCCATTCTATGAGGGTTAGCTTTTAACTGCAGAGGGGTATTTATTCCTTGATTGTGTCTGCCTAGGCCTTTTCCGGGGTTAAACCCATATGCCAGTAGCATCTTAGCTGGTAAAAGATTGGCTTCTGAGATGTAGGGGGTTCTCAACCTTGTCCCTGCGGGGGTATGAACTGTCGCTACCAATTCTAGGGAATGATAGCTTGCTTATGTTTTTTCTTCGGGTTCAACGTAGGGAATGACACTATTCTGATATGTCTGGATATCGACTTCTCCATGTACGGTAATTACCTTCCCGTCCACTACAAAGCGTACTTTTTGATGCAAGCTTGAAGGGACGGCTCCTGTTGTATGGATCCAAGGCCTTCCTAGCAAGAACCCGAATGCACTGAGTAGATCCATTACTTGGAAGTTTATAGAGAACTTTGTCGGGCCGATGAATACGTCAAGCTCAATCTCGCCCACTACAGTCTTCTTCATCCCGTCGAAAGCTCTCACAGCCGTTTTGGATGTCTTAAGCGTTTCCTCATTGATTCCCAACCTTCTTAGGGTAGCCAATGGGCAAATATTGAAGGCTGATCCATTGTCGATCAGCACATGTGCCACTCTTTTCCCGTTACATTGTGCGGAGATATATAGGGCCTTGTTATGCCCTCTCCCTTCCATGGGAAAGTCCTCGTCAGAGAAGCTCAATTGGTCTTTTAAAAGGATCGCCCCCACAAAGTCCCCTAACTGTACCTCATTAATTGTTTCAAGGACATGTACTTCGTTGAGTATCTTCAACAGTGCGTTCTTGTGTTTCTCTGAATTGATGAATAGATCTAATAGGGATATCTGAGCGGGCATCTTCCTCAGCTGCTCTATCACTTCAAACTCGCTAGTTTTGATGATCGATATGAGCTTTTCGACATCTTCCTTTGAGACCTCCCTTTTTTCGGATTCGCCTTCCCTAGGGGCATAAAATCGTCCAGACCTCATTACCGCGTCTACTTGTGTAGTCCCATAGTCCCAATGGACTGCTTTAGGATCTTATTCTTCTACTGGGGGGATTTCTATAGTCACCGTCGGCCGATAAGACGTCTCCAGTTCAGACGTGTTGTCTTCTTCCTCTTGCGGCAATTGAATCACGACAGGCTTGACTGGGCAATCTTCCACCCTGCTCAGGCTATCCAGTTCTTCCAGCATGATTACCACGGTCGTAGCGGCTTCGATCATTGATACGGTGTTGTCAAAGCCTTTTGTAAAAGATTTTTCCATGTCCTTCGAGGTTTCTAGTTGAGGAGAATCATCCATACCTCCCCATCCGTCGGGTACGATGTCCTCAATTTTCTGAAAAAAGTTGGGAGAGGCTGAATATTTCACTTCGAAGTTGTACCTCCCAGAATCTTGACCAAGGTTGTCTACAATTTCGCCTTTTTCAAGCGCGTTGGCCATAAATTTGAGATCTGCTAGGCTTCGTCTCTTGGCTTCCAGTTCGTCCTCTTCGAACTCTTCCTCTGACTGAGTGACCGACCTAAGAACGTTTACCAGATTCTCGTGCGGGATGTCCCAGATGCTACCCCGTTCAGTTTTGATCACGAAGTGGCTCCCTTCCAAAGATAGAGAAGCTTCGACTCCTTCGAATTCTTCATTGGTGATATCGGACATTATTCCCAAGCTCATCATTTTGGCGATACATAGCTTCTTTTCGTCAACAGAGATTTCTCCCGCTTTTGGGTATGATGAAGCGGTTGTTAGGAGGTCGGTCAGCTTAGGTACGTCCATTTTCAGCTTAAGGTAGTTTTCCTCCCTTTCAGTGAATATCGCCCCTACTGCTTGATGATCTAGAAGTGAGTTTTCTTGTACATTTGGGGCCACATTGTCAAACTTCAGAATTTGACTATCAATCAGAGCTTGCACTTTCAGCTTAAGGATATAACAATTATCCACATTATGTCCTCTCTCACCCATATGGTAGGCACAGGTCTGGCTCTCATCAAAGCCAGGATACCTAACAGGGTTTGCCCTAGGTGGTTCCTTTGCCACCAGGTGTTTCTCTAGCAGCATTGGGAGCAACTTGGATAAAGGCCTCGGGAGCTGAGAGAATTGCTTCTGGGGTTGCTTTTTTCTAGGCTCTTGCACTTTCGGTGCCGACCAGGATGATCCTCCTTTGGTCTGATTGGGATTGCCAAAAGGTTTGGGCTTGTGGGGATCTGGTATAAATGCTATGTCAAGTCCGGCTTCTCTTTCCTTTTTTAAGGGATATTGCCTTCTAGAGGCTTCATGAGGCTTTCTTTCCCTCAAGGCCCATTCTAGCCTTTCGGTAACCTTAATCAAGTGTGCGAATGTTTGACATCCGGAAGTGTTCAGCCTGTCAAAATACTCGTAGGGGAGCGCCTTTAGGAATAAGTCAATAAGTTCCTCTTCTGGGATTGATGGCTTCACTTGGGTGGCCAAGGCTCGCCATCTCTGGGCATACGTCCTGATTAGTTCACCTCGCGCCTTTGAAGTTCGCAGAAGATCTTCTCTTGTAGGTGCCGTAGCCGTATTGAATTTGTACTGTCTGAGGAAGTCTTCTGCAAGATCCTCCCACCCATCGTAATCTTCTAGGTCTAGCTCAATGAACCAGGCCAGAGCGGCGCCAGCCAAACTCTCTTGGAACGTGTTCATTAATAACGGAATATAATTCGAATAGTGCTCCATCTTGCGCAGGTAACACTTGAGGTGGGCACGGGGACGGCTTGTCCCATTGTATTTTCTCACGAACTCTGGTTCCTTATAGTCAGGAGGAGTCTCTACCTTAGTAAAAGGAGATATCTTGTCGAAGCGAGCTAATTCGTAACCTTGGCTGCTCAAGCATTCCTCGATCTTGGCCAACCTTTTAGCCTCTGCCTCTGTTTTCACAATCTGCTTCCCATTCTCTTCCTTTTCGAGGTTGATAACAACATGAGAGGCTTTTTGCTGTGGTCGGCTGTTTGGTTCGTGGATGTCCTCCTCTGCACGTTGGGTATCTCTTGTCACCTCTTTATCTGCTGCATCAGGTATCAAAGAAGGGCCTAAGTTGTTCTGGTTATGGGCCGTTGTTTGTTTAGCTTGGGTGGCCTCTAGCATGGCCTTGATATCGGCCATCATAGTTGCTAGGGCAGTCATCTGAGATTCCAACATGCCCACACGCGGGGTTAATTCTTGTTGCTCCATTCTTGTCTTGAGGCGAGTACGGAAGCGATGTGTTGGTAGTTCCGTGATGAGAGCGTACCTGTTGCAGAAGGATTCCCAGTGAGTATTTCTTTTTTTTTTTTGACAAAAAGAAGCAGCTAATTCTTTCAGTTGCATGCTTCTTACTAGTAGATGAGAAAAAGGACTACCTCATGAGCCTTAGCCTCATGTAAGCAGTTCTTTTAATCATCTTCTGATAAGAATTCATGAAATTAAAAGAAGCGTAATTTCTGACGATAGTTTTTATGCATTTGCAAAACATGTTCACATTTATGTTCATGTGTCCAAAATAACACCATACAGAAATGAGAAGGTGTCGCAAGGTTTGCTTATTTTACACTTGACAGAATAGCCTATTCAAGTCTAGGACGCTTGAGGCCTAAGGTATCCTCATTATCCCAGTATGGATCCCCCTCTTCAGTTTGGGGCTCCTCATCCTCTGAACATGGCAGCGGTCCCATGTCTTCGGGTACGTACGGCTCTATTCCAGGTACGTACGGTACAATGTATTCGGGTATGTAGGGCTCGACAAAGCTCCGTCTGGTTGCTTTAACGTGCTGAATGTATTCCGCAGTGGCTCTATGAATGTTTTCTTCATGAGTCATGTTTTCTGGCCAACTTATTTCTTCGGGCTGAGAATTTTTCAAAGAGTGTATGATGGATGCCACCTTGGCTTCAAACTGTTTCTTCTCCTCCTTTGTGAGGGTCTTGCTTGGTATGTCAAAAGAAAAGATACCAGGTGATGGTGGAGAAGGGATCTCCTGTAGTGCTCCAAACTGTCGAATCACCCTCCTTGGATAGTATGTGGTAGCGCCCGTGAATCCTAGCAAGGGGACTAGACCTTTGTCATCGCAGGCCAATCTGACTTTGCTCAGCGTAGGTAACCTTAGCCGCCATCGGAGTTGTTCGGGCTTTAGAATTTTAAGGAAGTTCTTCCACTCTATGAAGTTGAACTTAGGAATACGTGTATGGGTTCTGACAAAGGTTTTAAGAGGATGTGCATCAGGGCCGATTTCAGTGAAACCCATGCGGATGTGGAATTGTCTGATATTGGATGTGAACCACAGATACAAAAGATCATTAGAGGCTCTAAATATTCCCTTTTTATTTTTCTTGAAACGATTTAAGGAAAGGAAGGTTTCGGCAAGGAGGATGTTTGAGTAATCCCACCCACAACAGACTTGTCTGGCTGCTACAGCCATGATAGGGTCGAAGGTGACAGATGAGATTGGGAACAGCACAAAACTGAAGAATGCCAAGACAAAGGCTCTACCAGATTTGGTCCCTTTAGTAGCAGGGAGGCAGGGAAATCGGTCTATAAGGAAAGATAGGGAGATTCGTCCAGAGTTGCTTTTTGCATCTGCTTTGACTTCGTTCAGGCCTGTGTCAAGGAATTCAGCCACCTGACTCAGGGGTTCAAATCCTATGGGGGGTCGAACGAGTGTGTGAGTGAACTCAACTCCGATGACGGAACTGTACTCCTCGATAGTGGGAGTAATCTCTAGTCCTTCTATGCAGAATGTAGCGGTGGTAGGATCCCAATAGAGCGCCATGGCTTGGATAAAGGCAGGTGGACACTCAATCTTCAGCAGGTCTAATAGGTATCCTAGTCGTGATTCAGCATACTTCTAGCTGGCTTCGCCCATGCTATCGCACCATGATTGGAGTTCGGCCCGGGGAAGTTTGAACACTTGAATATCATTCTTTCCCATCAAGTCTAAAATATGCAAATGATTTTAAAAAGTCAATCGTCAAAAATTACTTTAAACACATAATTATGCAGATGTCATGAGATATGCATGGGCTAACTTATTTGCATAGTTCGATTGAAGAAATGGAAATTAGGACCTTTTTCAGGTCTCGAAGGCCTGACTTAAAGCCTAACTTGAATTTCTGGGAAGTGAATTATGCAATTTAGTCAGGTTCACTCAGTGACTAGAGGAAACAGTAATGTCACATTCCATTGGTCATTACATCAAATGAACAAAGTGGAATGAACTTTTATTACAATCAGGATGCCTAATGAAAGAAAGGTAGAGAAGGTTCTTTAAACAAGAAAGCCATAAAAGGCCAATGGAATGTGAGGATCTAAATCACTCTTGACAGTTAGTCGGGAACTCCCCTCTAATCAAGTTTAAGGGAGTTATCTTCAATGTTCTAGTCGAAAGGTCGTAGTTCCTCTGGCCATTCTTTGGTCCAAGGTATGACGACTTCAGGAGCTTTCTCGGGTTTCACCTTCTTGAGTGTGATACGCTTTGGCTTTGTCTTGGTAGCAGGACGTCTTCTTTTTCCCCAAAAAGTGATCATGGGTACACTTTCTTTGGTCAGTAGTTCAGCCTTCCGACGAGCATATGCCTCCCTGGCCAACTGGTTGCGACGCTGTCTCTTCATCTCCAGATAATTCTTAAACATCTCGTCCGCTTGTCGCTTGAATCTGAGGTTATCGACGTTGTAGCGGGTTTGACAATCTTCCGCATATCCTAGCTTACGTCCAGTCAGTTCCCGACCATGCACGAATCTGGTGAAGTGTAGCCTTGTGTTTGGTCCGGGGCGAGTAACTTTCCTTAGGTACTCGAAAGTTACCAACTCCGTCGAACTCTTAGGGAACAGCGACATCCTACCCTATTATCATTGTTGTTTCGATTAGTCACTTGAGTGATTCTCATGACGCGAATGCATGTGAATGCATGTAATGTATGAGTCATATTATGGAGCAGGGAATAATAAAGTACATCGGAAATAAATGCCTTACCAACCACACTTTGGGGGAATGTGGAGTGTCCCCCTGTATCAATGGGTGGTTTTAGGTATACCAACCATCCATAGACATGCGCATGAGACAAGTGGGTTCACTCTAGAAAAATCGAAAATCAGGTGAAGAACCTATGGCTCAAGCTCCCACGGTCCATATGAGGCAGATTCCTCCCCAAGGGTACCTACCCAAGAGGGCTAGATATCGCCAATGTGGATGGTGGGCGGGAACGGATACGAAAGTCTCAAGTGCCATCAAACACAAGATCCTTTTTGCACCCTTTCCCTATCTAAGGTAACCTAAGGGTGGTTGCAGTCGGGGTTTGACAGCCAGTGTGTGCGATGTGTCGTGATCATCAAAATACAAGGTCATGCACAGTAGTTTGTATCAAAACACCGCTTCAGTATGTGCATAAAAATAAACATACATTCCCAACTCCAACCTGCAGGAAAAAATGTTAGCAATCACTCCACCCCTTATTTCTCCAATCTGTAAAAACATCTAACACAATGGTTAGTGTACGTACCTCACCTTCGAGAGCATCTGCAGAAAATAAGGTCAGATAAATCAAACAACTTTTTAATCGGCTCAAGTCCTCTGGAATTCGTAACCAGATATTCTGGTTTAGAATAGTCCCCAGCGGAGTCACCAGTCTGTCGCGACCCTCCCTCGCGGAGCAGGCAAGAGGGAGCTAATGGGCCGCCCGATCGCTGGCTTGATCGGACGCGGGCCTCTCCCAAGGTCCATTACCCAAATCGCAACTGCTGGATATACGTGGTCGACCTTCAGTGTGGTCTAGTGAAACGTGCTAAGTGTACATACCAAGGAGTCGCCACCAATCGTTTCGTGAAGGGTACGATCGGAAACCCTATCGAATAGTTGTGAGTGGTCTATTCGATTCTGCGGAAATCAGAGAAGTGGGTTCGGGGACTTAGTTACGCCAACTGTCAGAGTTGGCGCCCTTTCGGTACCGACGCTGAATGGTTTATCTGATCCTAGGATTTCATACAGACGAGTGGGGTACATATCCTAAACCTAGGAGTTCATGCAGATGGGGAATGGCTACCCTATCACTCACAACCAATAAAAATAAATGCGCAAATCAAGTATCCAATACATGCGGATAAAACACATGAAGGCAGCATGTCATCCCTAATGAAGCCCTATTAGCCTAGAGAAATATCAATCAAGGCTTAGGAATGATTTTGGCACGATTTGCCCATGAGGGGCAGGATCGTAATTTTGAACAATTCAGGGACAATTCGCTTTGAAAGGGAAAATTTATCATTTTAGATGAATTGGGAAGTCAAAAGATGGGGGAAATAGGATTGGCTATCAATCCAATCCATTTTCCATTTTTTTGGGAATTTCTAGGATTTTTCTAGAATTTAAAAGTGATTTTACCCTTAGAAGGGTAAAATCGTCATTTTGGACAAAGATGAGAACTGAGAATCTCAAATATTAGGGTTGGTCGTCCGCTTGACCCAAACCCTAATTTTAAGCAATTTTCAGGACTCGATTGGAATGGGAAAGATGATTTACCCTTGAGGGGGTAAAATCGTCATTTCATGGGAAATGATGAGATTCGAAAATCCTAGCAAAAGGATTCACCACCTAACTGGCCCTATCCTAATCTAGGCATTTTTGACCTATTTTGAAATACAGAGCAGGGACGAATCACCAATAAAGGGTATGGTTGTCAATTGTTTGAAGAACGGATAAGAAACCCCAAAAATAGGATTGACCAGTTGTCTGTGGTAAACCCTTGATTTTTGGGGATTTCAGAAGTATCTAGGATTTTTCACAATTTTTCCATATTTTTTGGAATTTTCTGGAATTTTCTAGCATTTTTTTGGATTTTCTAGGATTTTTATGATTTTTTTTTAAAATCATTTTCTGATTTTTTATTTAAAAAAATGTGATTCAGACCGGGTCGACCCGACCCACTCGGGTCGGAACCCGGCCCAGACCCAAACCCGCTGAACCGACGCCCCCCCAAAACGACGCCGTCCCAGCCTTTTTTTATTTTTGGTTTAATCGGGTTTAATCCGACGGTCCCTAATGGACCACGTGGCTAATCCACAGCCATCGGATGGTCTGACCAGAACCTATGGTCGAGATTAAAAGAAGACTCGTCCAGGACCATCTGATCGACTTACTAAAATCTACGGCCACGATTAAAACCTGAGACTCAATCTGAGCTGTCTATTCATATTAACCTAAACGACGTCGTCCACTAACTAACCCATGCAGCGCCGTTTCAACCAATTTTTATTTTCTGATTAAAATCATTTTCGAATTATCCTAAATTCTAATCCGACGGCCACCATTCATTAGACTTGATTAATCTCAGCCGTTGGATCTACCTATTCGAATAACAACCTCCAACGGCTGAGCCGACTGGACTGACACGTGGACCAATGACCTATTGCCACCTAAGCCTTTTGACTCGTTGACTCGCCAGGTCAGCATCGTCTTCAACCTCTCGACTACAACTGAGCGAACGGTTGTGGATCTCCGACGACGATCCAACGGTGGATTCTTGATGAAACCGTGCAGGACCGACGGCAATCGACTCGCGATCGTCCCTAATCTAACATATCCAAGAATCATAGCACATCGTTCGCAAAATCGCAAGCATCGAGCAAAGTGCCGAGTATGGCCATGGAGGTTCGATCACACAGACTTATGCGAAATCAGATCAATTCATCTTTAGATTGATATGGCAGGAGATGCAGGAAACTTATCTCGATCTCCGATCGAGCTCGCTCGGCCCAGATTTGGCTGGGCAAAAGTCGGCTATGAGGGCTAAATTTGAAGACTCGATTCGGGGTATGTGAACGAAGTCAATGCAAAGTGAAGATGTGACAATGGTTAGTGATGTTCAAGGAGTGAAACACACATAATAATTGAAAGAATGGGCAAGAAATGCAAGAGTCGCCATTGAAGCTCAGTACAAGAGTCGAAGCCCAGCCTCACCTGTTTTCTCGAATTCCTCGTGCGTGGACAACGGCGATCGACTCCGGGGACTCTGGGCGACCTTCTAATGGCCTCGTGGAGCTTTGGTTTAGCCCGGGAAGGCCCAACCGGCGCTCTGCAATTCGAGCTCAAATTCTCGACGACGGGGGTCGGAGAACGAGCTTTGCTTTGCGTTCTCTCTTTCTCCTTTGATTCGGTTCTCTTTTCCTCAACTGAACTAACTGTCCCCCTCTTCGCAAAGGCTCTCTTGCTTTATATACCATCTTCAGTTTTGACGCCGAATCGGGAAGTTGGGGCGAGTGACCTTCGCACGTGAAAACACGTGCGAAATGGTCACCGGCGACTGGCAATTGACGGGTATTAAGTGGTTATTCCGTTCGGGACCTCCGGTGGTTGCATTTGGCACGAATTCGATCTGCATTTGGTACTCGTTGACTTTCGCAGGTCTCGCGTCTTGACCGGCCGATTAATATCTGCTCCGGCGGTCGTTGATCACCATTCCGGTCCCGATCGATGGGGAATGGTCTAAAGGATTAAACGCCCAACAATGCCTCTCCGATTATGGTTGATTGGTCGATCAATTTTGTTGTTGAAATTCAACTTTGTACTGTTCATTCGCGCGTGGGCCTGAGGAAGACGATGACACTGTTCTGGACCGGTTCGACCGGTCCGACCGGCGGTCTGACCGGTCAGAATCGGTTCCGACTTACCATTTTCCAAATTAAACCCAAATTAATGGGAAAATTTTTTAATTGAACATCAGAATCGAATCTAGAGCATGGATTTTATCTAGAAATGTGGTTTTGCCCAAAAGTTTACATCAATTTCTATAAAAACCCCAAATTTTCATTTAATTGCAAATTGGGGAATTATGCAATCGAAGGTTCAAATGATCAAATTGGGCCAAATCACCTATGCCAATCGATTTTAAAATGGTGAAATCCATTGGGTAGCATGTTCAATTTGTAATGATAGCCCTTGAATTGGAAGTAATTTCAATTATGCCCAAATTCAAGGACTAAAATGCAATTATGTTTGCAATTGAGCAATCTGTCCGAACAATTAGGTCAAATTGAAATAGGGGACAATTAGATTGAACGTAAAGATCCTAGAAAATGCTAAAATTGTAAATTAAAAGACTCAATTGATTTTGTTTTCTCAGATTCAATAGTAGGGTTACAAAGGAACACCTAAAATTGAATCTGATTTTGGTCTTTTGTGAGGTCAAAAATTCAAGGGATTAAAAATAAAAATATTGGCTAATTTGTTATATTTTTTTGACCTCAAATGCTATTGTTTTTTTATTTTTATAGTATTTTCCTATTTTCTAAAAATACTAAAAAATGTGAAAAATATGGAAAATTATTTTTTGGTCAAGAATAGTTCCTTGGGCTTGGCCAAGGCCACCAAAGTTAATTTTGTAATTTTTTGACTTTTTATGGATTTTTTGTGATTTTTTTTAAAATATAACTGCAAAAAGACTTGGTCAAAAATCAGGTTTCAACAGCTCCAATGACTTGAGATATAATATTGTCCATAGATCCTCTTGTCGCTTGGCCAAAACATTTGGATTTTCCGAGACAGGAAGATAAGTATCCAATCGTTGGCAAAGAGTAGTAAACTGAGCATAATGATAGATAAAGGTTGATCCCGATACTGAATATCAAATAATGCTTCCCATGTGTCACATACTCACGCCATATTATTCTTTCCAGAATAGAGCAACGCACATTTCTCCCAAAAAGCCTTTGCAGTCTTACACTGAATATAGTGGGGGCTAATCTTAGGATCTATGCTATTCCATAGAAGGGTTCGAATCATAGCATCTCCTGCGGTCCACTTGGCAAGTTTTCTTTTCTTCGACGGTGCTAGTGCCATAGACGTAAAAAAATCAAGTTGTTCAGTGGCAGTAAGATAGACTTCAAGAGCTGTAGACCATGATGGATAATTTGTGCCATCCAACTTGACAAATGTCAATTGAAGATGACCAAAAGGGGATCCAGAACTTGATCCAGTATCCATTAATGAACAAGGAACTTTATCAAGTCCAAACACAAAATAAATGTCACAGTAATTGAGTAACTGAGACTTCAAAATAATGTATTAATCGGCCACACTATAATCCACAGTAGCTTATAACTTCATTCCCAATATTGTCTATAACATAATGATCATATCAAAAATAATCTCAACAGTTGTCAGCCAAAAGACAAACATAAGTCCAACTGCCACACAAAAATTCTCCAACCTAATGTAACTCTACTCTACTGACCTCAAGCCTCTAAGAGCTGTTGAGCACAGAAGTCAAACATCCCAGCAAAGTTCAAAACCGAGTCCAAAGATCACAACCAGAGGTAACCACAACAGTTAGAGACAACACCATGGACAATATTAATCCAAGGATGAGATTCGTGAAGACGCGATACTCCAAAGTAGCTTTAGCTAGTCTTCACAAAATGACGGGACAACAGCTTGGACGAATAGAGTTTTCAGCCTCAAATAGCTTACCGATCTCCAGAAATCCAACTTTCTCTCTCTCTCCCCTCAAATAGAGTTTTCAGCCTCTCATCGCAATTAATCTCTCGCTTATTACAGCTATCCTGGAGGCCTTCCTTCTTGATGTAGGCCCAAATCTGCTAGACAGCCTGGACGCGAGAAGCTTCGCTCGCGTTGAGATACTGAGCGAGCTTCAGCGAGACGGAAGTCACCTTTTGTATCTCCAACGGTCGGGTTGGCGCCTTCGGTGACGCCGAATCGCACAACTTATTCAGCTTTGGCTTCACTTCAGGCTTGGAGTCACCTTTTGAAGGTGCCGGAGCTGACCTCGCTAGGCATCAGCACCGTCTCTTGCTAAGTCGGCATCGGAAGACCCCAAATTTGAACTTGCCAAGCTAGGCAACGATGGGTCTGGGCTTTCCCAGTCTAGCCGATGCTGGATCTGGCCTCGTTGGCCTAGGTGACGCCGTACGACACTAGATTTGGCCTCATTGGCCTAGGCGACGCTTCGCCTGGCTTGGGCGACTTCGGCGGTCAACGACGACGATTGATGGTGGATGGTCGATGGGGGCGGAAGGAGGTGGTTGATGCTGAACAATGATGGGTGATTAGTGGAGGTGATTATTTAGGTTTTAGGATTTTAATCCAACTCTGATACCATGTAGAAAGGATAATAACTTTTCTTGTATTGAATGATAATCAAAATACACACACACACACACATATATATATATATATATATATATATATATATATCATTGACCTTTATTACTATTTTACTTCACAACTAACTAATATTTTTCTAACAAAATGAAATATATTCATCGACATTTTCCACAATAATGACATAAATATTTTTCTTTATAGTGCAGATAATGAGAGAATAAATAATCTTGCGCACTTTAAAGCAGCTGCTTAAGCAACCTTGTTAAACAGCATCACCGCAATGTACAAAAGGGAGCAACATCAAAGAATTAACCCCAAACCCAACGATGCTCCACCTCTACCAAATCGATGCAAAATGCGTAGATTGTTTCTTTCTCCATCGCAAACCAGCAATGCACCATTCCCCCGTGTCTCCACCTGACGAAGCATCTGATCCTGCACTTGCATAATGAGATTTATGTAAGTTTTATAGGAAAATATGAGATATTTTGATGGGTGAATGAACAATAAATTGTTTCTCAAAGAACACCCCTTGAGTTGGAAGTGGGAATTGACAAAGTACTAGTCTCACATTGGAAAGGAGGAAGGCCTTGAAGTACTTTATATGTGGTTACACTCCTTTTGAGTGGTAACTATCATAATACAAGTACTATGCCTCGCGCACACCCTCAGGAGGTGCAAATCCCTAACCCCGACGGAGGCCTGAAAAGTTGAAACTTGGGCGCGAGCGCACAACCTGCGTACACGAATGTAGGACAGAAAAGTGGGTCTCGTGACAAGCCTATTTTTGCCTTTGTTTTAAAATTTTTCAACTCAAATCGCTTGTAACAACTGCTATAGCAACGACACGTCAATGGCATTAAATTTTTCCATTATAGAATTAAAAGTATAACGGCTATGCTGTTAGGATTTTGCTGTTACAGAATTAAAGTTATAATGGTAGATTTATTCAGACGTTATTCTTTATTTTCGAAATGCCCATATTTACCTTATAAATGGGTGACTTCCTTTTCTTGTTTAGAAGTAGACAAAAAACAAGACAACGAAAAATCTCTTTTCCCTTTTTTTCCAATTGTCTACATTTGCATTGTTTTCGATAGTGTTCACGTTGAGTTCAAGTTCGCCGAAAGCTTTGAAGTGCTGTGCTTGCCTCTATCGCTGCTCACCGTTATATCCTGGAAGACAGACGTTCACGAGACCTCAAAGCACGTACTGGAGGGGACGAATCTGTTTTAAGGAAACTGTGTCGAACACAGGCCTCGGTATTTGTTTCAATTCCATTTCTTTCAATGTTGTAATGGTTAGTGGTTCTGTTCAGATTTTGTGCTTCTGACGGTGTTCATACTTTGTGCTTCTTAAGTGTTCAGATTTTGTGCTTCTGAAGGGTTCAGATTTTGTCGTTCTGACGTGTTCATATTTTGTGCTTCTGAAGGCTCAGATTTTGTGCTTCTAACCTGCTTTTGAAGGCTCAGATTTTGTGCTTCTGACCTGCTTTTGAAGGCTCAGATTTTGTGCTTCTGCCAACTTAGTGTTTGTATGTTTGAGGTAGTTTGCCCACATTTACTATTGCCATTCAACTATTGAGTATCCTCCAATTTTATAAAACAGTATTGTTATTTTAACACTGTTTTTCTGACAATCTTAAAATCGATTTTATTTGACACTTACAATTCGAATGGCTACTGGAAAAGAAGTTGTTGAAGTGTTTGCTGACGACATCACTAAAGGCTCTGCCTCTGCCTGGATCATCCTCTTCTCTTCCGCAGTTTCTGTCCACCATGGTGAGAAACTAGAGAAGTTCAACGGATCGAACTTTAAAAGGTGGCAGCTGTTGACACCTGATTTTTAATTCCTTTTTACTTTGATTTTTATTTTTAAAAATTAATTAAAAATAGCCAAAAAAATCATAAAATTGCAAAATCAACTTTGGAAGCCTTGGCCTAGCCTCAGGAGTCAATTTTGAACAAAAAATATTTTTCATAATTTTTAATAATTTTTAATAATTTTTCGAAATTATTTAATTATTAAAAATACCCAAAAAATCATAAAAATACCATTCATGGTCAGAAAAATACCCAAAAAAGTTCAATATTTTTTTTTAATTTCCTCTTCAAGTGTGTCACCTTAAATCTTGAAAATTCGGCTCGGGTCACTATGTTCCTTCACAAACATAAACCCGAATCGGGCATAAAAATTCCCTTTCTAGTCTTTTAATTTTCAATTCTCACGTTTTATAAGCTATGACATTGGATTCTAAAGTCTTGAAGTGCAATTGGTTCAATTTGCCCTCCAATTTGATCAATTTTAAATAAAAGGGCTTAATTGCATAATTTTCTTTCAATTTAGTCCCCGATTTCGCAATTTTTGAAATTAAATTTAATACGGGCATACCCATTAAAATTAAACACCTCTACCCTATAGTTTTCATCATTATGAATCCGTTGGTGGCCTCAATTTGGGCAAATTCGATCGTTTGGACCTCCGATTAAGCGAAATTAATTTCCGAATCCTAGGGACAATTTGGGGTTTTCACTAAATTTCAATCAATTGATTCACGAAAATACCGATATTTGATAGAAAACATGTCAAGGAGTCCGATTTTGCCATCACTTTTATGAAAAAGGGGTCGATTTGGTGCCCAATTTGACAAAATTGGTCGAACCGGGCCGGTCGGGTTAGACCCGACCAGACCCGACCGGGTCCGCAACTAAGTTGCAGACCCGCACGGCCAGAGAATAGGGGAAAGTGGGGGAGGCCCGCCGCGGCATTCTTTTGCCAAAAAAAGGACATTGTGAGGGGTGGTGATGGATGTTGGACGATGGTGGACGTTCCACGATCAAAAGGCGGTCGGCCATGAGGTTCAAAAGGAGGAAGAGAGGAGAGAGTTATGGAGGGGGAAAAAAAAGGATCGGGGGAGACAGAGAAGGAATCGGGGAGCGAGAGAGGGAAAAGAGAATGCAATAGAGAGAGGAAGAGGCCGGGACTCGATCGAACCGCCACCGCATCGACGCCCCGCCGTCACAGTCCCCGACGATCGAAAGGTCAGTATTGCCCCTGTTTGCGCTCTATTTTTGTGCCGTTGAACAGGGCTCGTCGGTCCGGCTCGATTTCGATTGAGTCGAAACAAGCACGATAGCACCCGATTCTCCTAACGATGCATATAGAACTACTCAATAACCATTTTGGCTCGGTACCCCTCGTCGAGCTTCGACGAAGTCATTTTAGCAACCTTCTGTACATACGCGCCACATGTTCGACGAATTGCCACCAAAGTCCTCTTGGTCTCCGAGCTCGGTTTGGATCGTTGTCTATTCCCTCGCGTGATTTCTTACTTCAAATCAACTTAAGAGAGTTCCTTATGCCTGGCTGTACCATTTTGTTGCATGAATTGAATCGTAAATGGCCAAACCGAACCTATCGCCGACCTCGCCGGAGCTCGGAGCTAGGGACTGCCGGCCGCTAATCACTGAAGCTCATGGACCTCAGGTAAGCCTCTGGACCTTCATTGGATGTTGTTTGGATGAATGAAACCAAGCTTGGACAAGAAAAATTTTCTGGTAGTTGCTCGCCGGAACCGGGACTGTGGCGGTCATGTTCGCCGTCTTTCCGACGTTGAACCTTCCTTGTGTGTGCCGCATGTTGCTGCTGAGGCCTTAAAGAGTCGATTGGTGTTAAAATGGTAAGAAAATACCAAGTTTTGGTTCGGTTCGCGTCTTTCCGACGAGGATTCCGGCGACTTCGCCGGAATAATCACTGTTCCGGCGAGTCGCCGGTCGTCTTCTCCGGCGGACTGAACCGGTCAGTAGGTCAATGGCTGAAGTGGCATGCCACGTAGGCAGCCACGTCAGCGTGGTGGGGCCACGGCATTTTAAATCAAATGCCCAGATCAGACGGCCGTGGCTTCGCCACGTGCCGCGATCTGGGATTTTTGGAAAATTAAAAAAGATTTTCAGAATTAATAAATGATTTTCAAAAATATTAAAAAATAATTTTGATCTAACGGAAGATATTGGGCCATGTGGCACTCGGAGAATCGTCCGATCTTGTCCAAGATCGGACGCACCTGAGGAGGCCACGTGGCCCAGTGTGCACCGTCCGATGTGGGTGTTCTTTCGAAAATAAAAAAAATCGGTTTTGATCCGACGGTCGAGGTTGTGCCAAGTGGCACTCTGTGGAACGTCCGATCTAGTGCAAGATCGGACGCACCGAAGGTGTCCACATGGCACAATGAGAACCGTCCGATCTGGGATTTTCGGAAATAAATAAAAAATGTTAAGAAAAATAGAAAAACCTTTTAAAAAATCAAAACAACGTCGTTTTAAATCGGTTTTCGACCCGTAGAGTCAGGCCGGACGCCCGAGAGGCGTGGGCCGGGTCCAACCCTACCCGGAAAATATTTTAAAATAAAAACAAACTCAGATAATAATAAAAAAAATAATAAAAAATTCAAAAATTCAATAAAAAAATGGAAAATCATAAAATATTCAAAAAAATTCGGAAAATTCAGAAAAATTATAAAAAAATTATGAAAAATTGGAAATGGCCACATTCAATTGGCCATGACCTGTTCCAGGTCATTTGACCCCCGATCTTTCCAGAAATGACGGTTTTGCCCTTCCAGCAAACCGTCTTCCAAACAAATTCTAAACAAATCCAAGAAAATCCCCAAAAATAGGAAATGGCCACAATCAACTGGCCAAGACTCATTTCGGGTGTTTTGTACCCCGACCCTTCTTAAAATGACGATTTCACCCTTTGGGCGAATTGTCTTCCCAAAAATTGAAGAAAAATCAAGAAATTCCAAAAAATTCTCAAACATGGGAAATGGCCACGACCAACTGGCCATCGAATATTTTGAGTAATTCGGTATCCAAACCTTTCAAAAAAATGATGATTTTGCCCTTTGGGCTAATCGTCCCAAAATCTTCCCATTTTACCCCTGGTCCGAAATCACATCTTCCCTAAGCCTTTATGGCTTTATTAGGAAGCTATTGACTTGAATTGATGTGCGTCGATGTGATTTATTTATGCACTTGATCGCTCTTTCACTTAAATTTATTGTGATTGATAGGAATAGTCTTCCAATCTGCATGAAATCCTGAATCAAGCCTACCTCACCTAAAATTGCGCCTGCATGAAATCTTAATTAGGAAAATCACTCGCGTTAGGTACCGAAAGGGCGTTAGTAATGACACTGATGTAACCAAGTCCCCGAACCCAAAATCTCTGGTTCCGCAGAACTGATCGATCTCTCCCAATCGGTCAGTAAGGTTTCCGGTCTACCCTCTAAGAAAGACCGGTGCCGACTCCAAATGCATGCACAGGTTGCACATGCCACCACGACCACACTAAGGTCGAAAGCGATCGGCTCTTATCGCTGAATCCCCTCAAAGAAAACTCCCGCCGCGATTTGGTATGGACCTGGGAGGGCCCGCGCCGATCGAAAGCCCACGATCCGCACTCCGGTGTGGGGGTAGGCCCGCGATCGGTAATCCATCAGCGCGTCCGCTCCGGACGGGTCGCGACAGCTGGCGACTCCGCTGGGGAACTGTTCTAGAAGTAATAATTCTAGACCTCAAGTGGACTTAGGCCGTAATTAAAACGTTGAGTGATTTTTCTAACCTTGCAGGCGCTCTTGAAGGTGAGGTAAGTCCGCTTACAATAGGTGTTAAATGTTTTTTGCAGATGGGAGAGATAAGGGGTGTAGTCTGTGCTTAACATTGTCTTATACAGGTCGGGCGCAGGAATGTATGATTGTATGGATGCTTTATATTGAAGCGGTGATTGTTTAATAAGATGCATGTTTATCACTTTAGCACGACACCGAAGGCACACACAACCGCGCCTAAAACCCCGGGCGCCCCCTATAGGAAAACAATAGAAGGAATTGAAAATGGAATCTCCGTGAGGAAAAACACGGGTTAATCCATTTTTAATTCTGCTCATTTCGAACTATGGATTGGGTCCCAATGCAACGATAGTTGTGTAATGGAATCCACCCTTTCTAGAACTCGAGGTGAGAGCCTTGGCCTTAGGTTCCAAACCCTATCTTGATTCTTAGAGTTGAAGCTCACTGGTCTCATGCGCATGTATGCGAATGATTGGTACATCTCGAAACCAAAAGGTCATTCAGCGCCGCTTATGAATCAAAATCCAAAGACTTATGTGAAGAATCAGTCGCAAGTTTAAATGAACCAGGATGACATAAAAAAGCGCTGGACCACCCTGGAAAGTCAACTTATGAGGGCAAACGCCACGTGACCGGGGCAGCCGGATCAAGTGTAAAGATGTGTCGTTCCTAATTGATTTTCAATCAGATACCGGCATAACATTTCCTATCTTTTCCTCTCAGGTGAAAAACAGGATAAGATGGTCAAAAACAAACGAAGGAAAATTTGTCTTCCCTATAAGACGGAAAGAAGTGTGCCTTCAGCAGATGTCACCCATTGGGATTGCAAAGACAAAATGAATCAAATTATGAAGAAGGAGAAACCTAATTAGGATTGACATTCCCTAAGTCAAAAAGGGTGTATCCGTCCCAGATCAAACTGATTTGTTCATAAGTTGATAATGGTTTTCCATTCATGCAGGTGATGATAAAATGAATGGGACCACTGAAGAATTTCCATCATCTTGAATGCTCGAAGTAACAAAAGCTGTGAAAATATCTCCTGGGGATAGTAAATCTGTAATCGTTTCAATTAAAAGTTTCTTGTGTAATATTCGACTCGTTCATTCCTATCTCATACATATAGGGAAGTATACAAAGAAATTACAACCTCAAATAAGGAATGTCTCGAGAAAGCTTCAATCAGAGGGCACGAAGCATAAGGAAATCATATCTGAAGAGGGGAAATGCTCGTACTCACACACTCCATGGAGCTTGTTCCAGCAAAATCAGATTCTGTGGTGAATATACACGAGGAAACCATGCTTTCGGAATCAATAACAATGTCCGTCGAAGGGTGGGACATGCATCACCATGAGAAGCTTGATATCGGTCCAAAGTGAGGTGGAATCTCGAAGTTGGCAGTTTCCAAGTCCCGCCACACCGAAAGCAAAAGAAGAAAACTCGATACCAAGCTTTGGCGTTTTGTTGTTGTGATCATCCGCCTGGCCACCGAACTCCAATCGTCAACAATACTCGAAGGCTGCCTACACCAAAGCATTATAGGTTGTCCCGAGCGAAAGCTCCAAGGACGCCATCATGAGCGGCTCCAGCGTGAATCAAAAGGAATCTCACGGCATCATGGACAGTTCCACCCATGATAAATTGATCGCCGAAGGGAATTTCACTACGGGAAAAGAAGGAAAAAGACACATCAAGTGGCAGACAAGACGCAGCACGGATTGAAATGTAAGGCACGCGCGAATCTAGAAGCGATCGGCCTTCATCCGTAGAAAGAGAATACCTTCATGCCGTGCTGATTGCATCAAAGAGATAAAGAGAGGTGCTGCACTTGAGGAACCAGAAGCTCACACCGCCAAAGCATTTCTCTGAAACATCCAACAATCCCTAGAGCCCACCATAATGAGTCACCACTAATCTCGTGAAAAGGCTCATTTATCTTGGGCGGCCTCAAAAATTGTCAAGGCGTTTCCTTCATCAAATCCATCTTCCGAGACCATCCCTTGATCTGCGAATATGCTGAAGATTGGAGGGAAAGACACGCTTTCAGCCCAGACGTTGACAGAAGCTCCCTGCCCTGAGAGTCTGCGAGTCATGGCCATCGATGGCAATCCAGTCTCTCTCTCAGTGCTCATGGTTGTGCTGAGAAAATGCCAGTATAAGGTTATAGGCCGAACGAGAGCGACTGCGGCTTTAAAAGCGCTGAAACGGAATAGGGGCAGGTTTAACATCGTCGTCATTGCCACGACGGTGTTCGACATGCACATCTTTGATCTTGTAAAAGTCGTCAACTCCGAAGTGGACGTGCCGATTATCATCATGTCAGCAAGTGATGATCAGTCGATTATAACGAAAGCCGTACTGCATGGGGCTTAGGGTTTCATAACGAAGCCGGCTCAGGTCCGAGTGCTTCAAAATCTGTGGCAACATGTGGTAAGAAAGTAGCTACACGATCGAGTTGGCCGTAATCAAGGTGACGACACCGTTGTGGGGCGCGGGAAGACAAGGTTGGATTGGTCCCCGGATCTTCATCGCAAGTTTGTTGATATAGTCCAACAGTTAGGGGTCGATTCAGCACACCCGAAGCGTATAATGGAGATTATAAATGTACCGGGACTCGCCAGGAGTAGACTCGCCAGGAGTAGCATCGCGAGTCACCTCCAGAAGTACAGAAAAGAATTGAGAGAGCACGAGGCAACTCTAAGTCAAGAAGGCCAAAACGAAGCTGATTTAAGCCTGAACGATAGGCAGCCAATACATACTCCCTGGTTTGGACATCTACCTTCCACGGGTACCCTTCCTATGGTCAATCAGGTCACCGGGCCATATATTCAAGAACCAAAATTTTCAACTACACAGTTCAAACATATGACTCTCGACGAGCATATGTGGGGTAATGATGGAAGCTCCAGCTCCAATCAGATTGCCTATGGCGAAAGCATAAAGAGATATCCATCGCCGAGAATCGATGCGGCTCAGTTCGAACATCAATCGCTTGAAGAATCAGGAGATTATCTGGATGACGAGCTCATTGTCATGATCAATCAGTTTAAAGCTGACAGTCCTCCACCAAGCTGATCCAAGATGGCAATTATGTATCTGGTTCAAGACGCAGCTAGTAGAACCCTCAAGGGAAGCAGGCCTAATATGCATGACCTAATATGCTATTAAGTTTTTATTGCTAAATCCCCAGGTTGTATATTCCCCTTAATATCTGAAGCTAATCTTGCGTAAAGACCAGCGCCACCCGCGAGCATCATCATGCTCAAGTGCGACAATCCCATTTTAGATTAGACTCAAGGCAAATCAATTCAACGCCGCGAAGAGAAGCGTCGCAAATACTTCACGTGTGGAAATGCGAGTAAAGCCGAAGCAAGCTCGAAAACGGGTAACACAGTATCGTTTCGATTCTCCCTTCATCGTTTCGAATGTTGAGTCGAATTTATTTCATTCTTGACAGGAGATCGTGAACTGCCTCATGAATTTTAGAATAAAAAACAAACCCCCATGAGCTCAGGCAACACCACAGCCTGGTGGTTAAGGGAATGACAGTGATCCGAAGCGTCCTGGGTTCGATCCTTGGATTGACATCAATGTACAAATATTAAAAAAAAAATATTGCTAGACGGTCCGATGCCTTTTGAAGGTTGACCCAGACGGTTATGGAACCTAGGGCGATTTTAAAATTTCGGGTGATGATCAAAAGCAAAAGACCCAAGATTCGGTGCCTTCAAATGACCAAACAAGGGGTGACCAGGATCAGCAAAACTCGTGGGAACGGGTTCCCCCCATTTGCTTCGAGGAAGCCAAGCTGGGGGCAAACTCTCATAAACCCCATAAAAGCACATCAGACCAGGGTTATCAAACCCAGAGATGATAAACATCAAGACCAGCATCACCTAGCTGTGATAAGTCATGCCTAACTGGGGCAAATGAATTAATTTTGCGCTGGACAAAGAAAGACGTGTCTTCTCCGGCAAAGTCAAATAGCAGAGTCGTCCGCATCCGAATCGAACCCCAAGATACGAATTTGGGTGAACGATAACTTTGTATCGTTCCAATTTGATCTCCAAAGACCCACACTGAACATGACTTTTTCCTCATTTAACAGGAAGTCGCTGGCGTCGAAAGCCACAAAAGAAAATAACTCACCGACAAGGAGGCGAAAGGAAGCATCAGTTTCAAGAAGGGCAGGTTGCCCAGAGAAGGAACCCGGGAAAATGGCGTAGAATACGTCCAAAGATGTGAATTGATCTAATCCAGTGCGAATCCTTGAGAAGGATTCGTCGCCCAGCTAGATGGATAGATCATGGTCGCAAGATAGGTGGCCAACTTCTGCAGGCCGCACGTTCGTGTGAAGATGCAAAGCAAGAACAAGGCGGTATCGTTCCAATTTGTCTCGAATTTTGGAACGCAAACTGACACCTAACTCCCGTCTTTGACAGGGGCTTGCCATCAAGGCAAAACAAGTTTTCACATCCCATGTATTACCCGTTGGAATACAGGGCCAAGGGTAAGAGGTATCGTTCCAATTTTTTGAAAAATTCGTGAACGTACAATGACATGATTCTTTTGCATTTTTAGGGATCTCCAGCCACCGTGGACAGGTAAGTATCCCTTTTCCCTAATCTATTGAAGATGTTAAATAAAAAACATAGGGAAAAGAAAAAGCTTTCAGAATATGATGTCTAGAAAAGACATGGAATTCTAACTTCATTGACGTTCATGTTTTAAAACAGGAGGTTGTCTAAACATGAATGAGGACATGCATTGTGCATCATAAAATCCCCCTTGACGGATAAAATTTTTGGAGAAAATGAAAAGATTTTTCCAATCAAAAGTTGTTCAAAACTTTCAACAGGACGTTTTATGAAAAGACGAGAGGCAAAGCCTAGTCCAAACACGTCCTATGCACACTTGAGAGAGAAGTGGAGCGCATCAGATAGCAAAATCTGGACCTACGGAGGTAGGGATCATTCGCAGCGATTACAGGGATTGGGACGACAGATGCATTCGTTTCATATTCCCAAATACTACAGGTGATCATTGATAACCCATTTGAACGGCGATTTTCATTCTCAACCCTGTCAAGAACCACCCCACATTTGGGGCAAAAGGGAGATGAGTCCAGCAACATCAGGAGAAAATGGTTAGAAATTTTCTTGCTCGGACTATCATCAATCTTTGTCTGTTGTTTATATGGTAATCCAAGTGCAATAGGATGACGAGAAGCATTCATTTCTCTATCCTACACACCATATCGTTGCACAGCCAAGTTGAGCCTGCAAATTCATTTCATGAACCCGTTGGTGATCATTGCACATTCCAAGACGGATGCAACATCACTTCAGAACGGAGGAGTTCGAGACTTAGGGATTACGAAGAAAATTCCTAGGCAGATAGTTAAAGCATGTTTAGACTTTCAGTCATAAGTCTAACATGGTCTCCTGAATATGAGAAAAACAGGATTTCAGAAATGATGATAAAAATAATAATAATAAAAATCCCCAGCATTAGAAAAGGAAAAGCAAAGTGCCTGGTAAAAGCAAGGCCGATGCTCATGTAAGTTATTTGATTGACCCACAATGAAACCTGGATGGGAAAAGAGGAAATCCCTGAAAGAGCCAAATCCAAAAGGCTGCTCCTCGAATGCTATCAAGCACAGAACAAAGACATAGAGAGAGTCAGTCTCTGAATGCAACAAGAGACGCTCTCTAAAGGGCTGGTGCACATCTCAAAATCGGTTGCACACCTCAAAAACTGAAGATGCAGAAAGGAAAGGACATGTGGCAACTCAGTAATGATCACCAATGTCAAACTCGTCATTAATCATGGGCCAAAAACAAGCCTTTTTCGGTCCCCGATCCTGCCAATGTTACAACCCTGAAACAGTCTTCTCTGACTAAGACACTTGGGTTAACGTATAGCTTAGCTCGAAGAAGTACGAGCAAGACTATTTCTTTCTCATTTTGCAGGGTTCTTGACTTGTAAACCCGGAGTAGATGGTGAAGACTTTCATTCAATGGCCTCGACTCCAAAGCGGGTCCCCCTTGAAAGCCAATATCCAAGCCTAACATTACGGTCCCGTGGAAGACCTCCTGACCGATCGAAATGTATGCGCTGCGGATGATCCTAAAACCTAGGCACAGGTTAATAGGAAGTTGAGCGCATTCCTTACAAAAGACCATTATCACAGAGCGGTGAGGAGCCCTCTTGGATGAGAGATTCTCCAATAGATGTTTTGAACAAACTCTTTTTGGAAATTTCAAATTGTTCGATCCAGATTTGCCGTGCAAGGAATTTGTGATCACATCGGTGTGTTGCAAGAATGTTTTGGATAACCTCCAGCATCAAAATGCACATTTCATGATTAAAACTTAAATCATACGGTTTTGTCGGATGGACAGCCGTCGTCTTCCCAAAGATTACTAACATTTTCTTGGTGAAGAAAAATCTTTCAGGCGCGAGCTTCTGCAGGATCCTCGGTGATTCCCAAAATCCCCAGAACAAAGCCTCGCTCTAAAGAGAAGAACTTACAAATCTATTTTCTGTAGGATCTTTGGAGACCCCAAATCCTAGAAAAACATATGCTCCATGGAAGGGAGTACATTCATTTGATAGTTTTACAGGATCCTTGAAAAACTCGGGTCCCAAACTAATACCCTTTGAGGAGAATTTGCAGGTCTAAACTTTCTGCATGATACTTGGAAAACCCAGCTCCCAGAATGTCGCCTCAGCAAACCCAAGTGAAGTTTTGTCAAAATAAAATCTTTCACTGCTTCAAAACTAGATTCCCGATAAATTCCGAGATCTTTCAAAAGAAGGGGGGAGGATAGAACCCTTTTTCAAAAGAAGTCAAAAACATCCCATCAGACTTGGAGAACCCTCGTCCCGGGACCCCTTTTCAAAAAATCAAGTAGTCCTAGCAATGACGTGGAGAACCCTCGTCCTAGGACCCATTTTTCAAAAAATCAAGCAGTTCTAGCATGACGTAGAGAACCCTTGTCCTAGGACCCCCTTTTCAAAAAAATCAAGCAGTCCTATCAGACGTGGAGAACCCTCGTCTCGGGACCCCTCTTTCAAAAATCAAGTAATCCCATCAGACTTGGAGAACCCTCGTCTCGGGACCCATTTTCAAAAATCAGGCAGTCTCATCGGACGTGGAGAACCCTCGTCATGAGACCCCCTTTTCAAGGTAAAACCAAAGGTAGAAACCGCCTGAAGGGTTAAACTAAGGCAGAAACCGCCTGAAGGGTCAACCAAAGGTAGAAACCGCCTGAAGGGTCAACTCAAGGTAGATACCGCCTGAAGGATCAAACCAAGGTAGAAACCGCCTGAAGGATCAAACCAAGATAGAAACCGCCTGAAGGATCAACTCAAGGTAGAAACCGCCTGAAGGGTCAACTCAAGGTAGATGCCGCCTGAAAGATCAAACCAAGGTAGAAACCGCCTGAAGGAAACCAAGGTAGAAACCGCCTGAAGGATCAACTCAAGGTAGAAACCGCCTGAAGGGTCAACTCAAGGTAGATACCGCCTGAAGGATCAAACCAAGGTAGAAACCGCCTGAAGGATCAACTCAAGGTAGAAACCGCATGAAGGGTCAAATTAATGGTAGATACCGCCATAAGGGTCAAATATGGTAGAAACCGCCATAAGGGTCTACTCATTGGTAAATACCGCCGTAAGGATCAACACAAAGGTCCGATCTACCACACGGATCAAAATCCTTGGCAAATCCCAAAGCACGGGATGCGCCTTCCTTAGGTTCTTACCAGTTAGGAATTCCATAATGGTATGACCTACCATACAGGTCAGAGCTTAATCTCCCTAGGATATTCTGAATGACGAATCCTAGGTATCTTCTTGAAAGTTGTCGCAGCGAACAGCACCCGACAGGTGAGCTTCAGGTGAACCTCCATCCCCTCAACCCAGGCTCAAACTGCAAGAACAAACCGGGGATTAATTTGAACATTCATCAAAAGGCTTAAGAATCTAATGTCATAGCATTTCTTTTCCCCAGTCAAGTCGGTCGAGATTCAGGTGTCATTTTATCTTTGAAAGCAACCTTTGACGAGCTCACTCTCAAAGAGGGGTAGCTGTTGACACCTGATTTTTAATTCCTATTTACTTTGATTTTTATTTTTAAAAATTAATTAAAAATAGCAAAAAAAAATCATAAAATTGCAAAATCAACTTGGGAAGCCTTGGCCTAGCCTCAGGAGTCAATTTTGAACAAAAAATATATTTCATAACTTTTAATAATTTTTCGAAATTATTTAATTATTAAAAATACCCAAAAAATCATAAAAATACCATTCGTGGTCAGAAAAATACCCAAAAATGTTCAATATTTTTGTCTTAATTTTCTCTTCAAGTGTGTCACCTTAAATCTTGAAAATTCGGCTCGGGTCACTATGTTCCTTCACAAACATAAACCCGAATCGGGCATAAAAATTCCCTTTCGAGTCTTTTAATTTTCAATTCTCACTTTTTATAAGCTATGACGTTGGATTCTAAAGTCTTGAAGTGCAATTGGGTCAATTTGCCCTCCAATTTGATCAATTTTAAACAAAAGGCCTTAATTGCATAATTTTCTTTCAATTTAGTCCCCGATTTCGGAATTTTTGAAATTAAATTTCATACGGGCATACCCATTAAAATTAAACACCTCTACCCTATAGTTTTCATCATTATGAATCCGTTGGTGGCCTCAATTTGGGCAAATTCGATCGTTTGGACCTTCGATTAAGCGAAATTAATTTCCGGATCCTGGGGACAATTTGGGGTTTTCACTAAATTTCAATCAATTGATTCACGAAAATACCCATATTTGCTAGAAAACATGTCAAGGAGTCCGATTTTGCCATCAATTTTATGAAAATGGGTCGATTTGGTGCCCAATTTGGCAAAATTGGTAGAACCGGGCCGGTCGGGTCAGACCCGACCCGACCCGGTCCGACCGGGTCTGCAACTAAGTTGCAGACCCGCATGGCCAGAGAACAGGGGAAAGTGGATGAGGCCCGCCGCAGCATTCTTTTGCCAAAAAAAGGACATTGTGAAGGGTGGTGATGGATGTTGGACGATGGTGGACGTTCCATGATCAAAAGGCGGTCGGCCATGAGGTTCAAAAGGAGGAAGAGATGAGAGAGTTATGGAGGGGGAAAAAAGGATCGGGGGAGACAGAGAAGGAATCGGGGAGCGAGAGAGGGAAAAGAGAATGCAATAGAGAGAGGAAGAGGCCGGGACTCGATCGAACCGCCACCGCATCGACGCCCCGCCGTCACAGTCCCCGGTGATCGAAAGGTCAGTAGTGCCCCTGTTTGCCCTCTGTTTTTGTGCCGTTGAACAGGGCTCGTCGGTCCGGCTCGATTTCGATCGAGTCGGACCAAGCACAATAGCACCCGATTCTCCTAACGATGCATATAGAACTACTCAATAACCATTTTGGCTCGGTACCCCTCGTCGAGCTTCGACGAAGTCATTTTAGCAACCTTCTGTACATACGCGCCACATGTTCGACGAATTGCCACCAAAGTCCTCTTGGTCTCCGAGCTCGGTTTGGATCGTTGTCTATTCCCTCGCGTGATTTCTTACTTCAAATCAACTTAAGAGAGTTCCTTATGCCTGGCTGTACCATTTTGTTGCATGAATTGAATCGTAAATGGCCAAACCGAACCTATCGCCGACCTCGCCGGAGCTCGGGGGTAGGGACTGCCGGCCGCTAATCACTGAAGCTCATGGACCTCAGGTAAGCCTCTGGACCTTCATTGGATGTTGTTTGGATGAATGAAACCAAGCTTGGACAAGAAAAATTTTCTGGTAGTTGCTCGCCGGAACCGGGACTGTGGCTGTCCTGTTCGCCGTCTTTTCGACGTTGAACCTTCTTTGTGTGTGCCGCATGTTGCTGCTGAGGCCTTAAAGAGTCGATTGGTGTTAAAATGGTAAAAAAATACCAAGTTTTGGTTCGGTTCGCGTCTTTCCGGCGAGGATTCCGGCGACTTCGCTGGAATAATCACTGTTCCGGCGAGTCGCCGGTCGTCTTCTCCGGCGGACTGAACCGATCAGCAGGTCAATGGCTGACGTGGCATGCCACGTAGGCAGCCACGTCAGCGTGGTGGGGCCGCGGCATTTTAAATCAAACGCCCAGATCGGACGGCCGTGGCTTCGCCACGTGTCGCGATCTGGGATTTTTGGAAAATTAAAAAAGATTTTCAGAATTAATAAATGATTTTCGAAAATATTAAAAAATAATTTCGATCTAGCGGAAGATATTGGGCCAAGTGGCACTCGGAGAATCGTCCGATCTTGTCCAAGATCGGACACACCTGAGGAGGCCACGTGGCCCAGTGTGCACCGTCCGATGTGGGTGTTCTTTCGAAAATAAAAAAAAAATCGGTTTTGATCCGACGATCGAGGTTGTGCCAAGTGGCACTCTGTGGAACGTCCGATCTAGTGCAAGATCGGACGCACCGAAGGTGTCCACATGGCACAATGAGAACCGTCCGATCTGGGATTTTCGGAAATAAATAAAAAATGTTAAGAAAAATGTTAAGAAAAATAGAAAAATCTTTAAAAAAATCAAAACAACGTCGTTTTAAATCGGTTTTCGACCTGTAGAGTCGAGCCGAACTCCCGAGAGGCGTGGGCCGGGTCCAACCCGGCCCGGAAAATATTTTTAAATAAAAACAAACTCAGATAATAATAAAAAAATAATAAAAAATTCAATAAAAATGGAAAATCATAAAAAATTCAAAAACAAATTCGGAAAATTCAGAAAAATTCTAAAAAAATTCCGAAAATAGGAAATGGCCACATTTAATTGGCCATGACCTGTTCCAGGTCATTTGACCCCCGATCTTTCCAGAAACGATGGTTTTGTCCTTCCAGCAAACCGCCTTCCAAAACAATTCTAAAAAAAATCCAAGAAAATCCCCAAAAATAGGAAATGGCCACAATCAACTGGCCAAGACTCATTCCGGGTGTTTTGAACCCCGACCCTTCTTAAAATGACGGTTTCGCCCTTTGGGCGAATTGTCTTCCCAAAAATTGAAGAAAAGTCAAGAAATTCCAAAAAATTCTCAAAAATGGGAAATGGCCACGACCAACTGGCTCTGTAATTTTTTGGGTAATTCGGTATCCAAACCTTTCAAAAAAATGACGATTTTGCCCTTCGGGCTAATCGTCCCCAAATCTTCCCATTTTACCCCTGGTCCGAAATCACATCTTCCCTAAGCCTTTATGGCTTTATTAGGAAGCTATTGACTTGAATTGATGTGCGTCGATGTGATTTATTTATGCACTTGATCGCGCTTTCACTTAAATTTATTGTGATTGATAGGAATAGTCTTCCAATCTGCATGAAATCCTGAATCAAGCCTACCTCACCTAAAATTGCGCCTGCATGAAATCTTAATTAGGAAAATCACTCGCGTTAGGTACCGAAAGGGCGTTAGTAATGACACTGACGTAACCAAGTCCTCGAACCCAAAATTTCTGGTTCCGTAGAACTGATCGATCTCTCCCAATCGGTCAGTAAGGTTTCCGGTCTACCCTCCAAGAAAGACCGGTGCCGACTCCAAATGCATGCACAGGTTGCACATGCTACCACGACCACACTAAGGTCGAAAGCGATCGGCTCTTATCGTCGAATCCCCTCAAAGAAAACTCCCGCCGCGATTTGGTATGGGCTTGGGAGGGCCCATGCCGATCCAAAGCCCACGATCCGCACTCCGGTGTGGGGGTAGGCCCGCGATCGGTAATCCATCAGTGCGTCCGCTCCGGACGGGTCGCGACAGCAGCAAAAGATGCTTTGTTTAACAACTCTGAATCTTGCGAGATTCTTAACTGAAGAACCTCCTAAGGTATTCGATGGAGAAACGGATAAGCAAGCCTTCAATGCTATTGAGGATTGGAAACATTCTGACTTCCTATGTAGGAACTATGTCATGAATGGATTACATGACTTATTGTACAATGTCTATTGTGCAATAAAGATGGCAAAGGAGTTATGGGAATCCTTGGATTGGAAATATAAAACAGAGGATACCGAAGCAAAGAAATTTGTTGTCGGTCGATTCCTTGATTATAAGATGGTGGATTCTAAGGCAGTGATCAGTCAAGTGTAAGAAATTCAGGTGATCTTGCATAAGATTTAGGCTGAAGGAATGAACTTGAGTGAAACCTTCCAAGTGGCTACGATTATTGAGAAGCTACCTCCTGGGTGGAAGGATTTCAAGAACTACCTCAAGCACAAGCGAAAGGAAATGAACCTGGAGTGGCTGATTGTTAGACTTCGAATCGAAGAAGACAACAAAAGCTCTGAACACAAAAGGGTTCAATCCTACTACAGCTAAGGCAAATGTTGTGGAGCATAAGCATGGCCACAAGAACAAAAAGCTCGCCAAGCCAAAGTTGGAAATCTTGTAAACAAACTGTAATAGCCAGATCCACAATGGAATCTGAGTTTATAGCTTTGGATAAATATGGTGAAGAGGCTGAATGGCTACGCCATTTCTTAGAGGATATTCCAAAATGGCAAAAACCTGTGCCACCAATCTGTATACATTGCGATTGTCAATCTGTCATTGGAAGAGCACCGACTAACATGTATAATGGATGTTTGTTTCTCTGACTTCGCCATTTTACGTTTCAGGGGTAATTATGAGTAGGGTGATCCATTGGGTTCCGGAGTATATGACTTGGATGAGTTCATTCCTGATTGTGAAGAAATACGTCGAGACTTTGAACAGCATGAGATGATTAAACCTCTGACCGGCGATGAGACTATATCAATCAATTTAGGCAATGAAGAAAATCCTAGAGAGGTGAAAATCGGAGTAAACCTACCCACCGAAATGGCAGAACATCTTACCAAGCTCTTGAATGATTACGAGGATATCTTTGCCTAGTCCTATGTAGATATGCCTGGTCTTGATCGGTCAATCGTTGAGCATTGCTTACCGACCGATCCTTCGTTCAAACTAGTAGTGCAGGGTGCAAGAAGGGTTAGGCCAGAGCTAGCAAAGAAAATCAAGGAAGAGGTCATGAAGCTCCTTGATGTTGGATTTATCGAGGCCACCCAATACTCTGATTGGGTTGCCAACATTGTCCCAGTGCTGAAGAAAGACGATCGAGTTCAAGTTTGTGTCAACTATTGTGATCTAAACAAGGCTAGCCCTAAAGATGATTTCCCACTCCCACACATTGATGTCCTTGTAGACAGCATGGCTGGGTTCGAAATGTTTTCATTCATGGATGGTTTCTAAGGCTATAATCAAATCCTAATGAACGTAGATGTTAAACTGAAGACTACGTTCATTACTTCATGGGGGATGTTTCATTATAAGGTGATGCCCTTCGGTCTCAAGAACACTGGCGCAACTTATCAACGGGCCATGATTACTTTATTCCATGACATGATGCACAGTGAGATCGAAGTCTATGTTGATGACATGATTGCAAAGACAAGACGTGGAGAAGATCATATTGAAACCTTGACAAAGCTATTTGATAGACTTTGGAAGTTCAGACTAGGCCTTATTCCTACTAAATACGTTTTTGGCGCTAGCTCGGGTAAATTGTCAGCAACAAGGGTATTGAGATAACCCGTCCAAAGTGAAAGCTATTTGCGAACTCAAGCCATCGATAACGGTCAAAGAAGTTCGAAGCCTCATGGGTAGGCTGAATTATATTGCCCGATTCATTTCTTAGCTATCCGAAACCGCTAAGCCTTTCTTTAAGTTGTTAAAGAAGAATGCATTGGTCGAATGGGATGATGATTGTAATGAACCTTTGAAAAAAATAAAACAACACCTCATGAATCCGCCAGTGCTTGTTCCACTAGTGCCGAGGCAACCTTTGATCCTTTACCTCACGATCCATAGTGAATCCTTGGGAGCTATGCTATCACAGATAAGACAGGATGATGGGAAAGAACGAGCCATTTATTATCTGAGCAAGAAATTCACTACTTCTGAAATTAACTACTCTAAAGAAGAGAAGATATGTGCGGCTCTAGTTTGGATGCTGCACCGATTGCGGCAATACAATTTGCATTACCAAATTCTTTTGATGACAGAGTGCGATTTCATCAAGTACTTGTTCAATCAACTTGCCTTGATCGGCAGGCTTGCCAAATGGCAGATCCTCATTTCTGAGTTCGATGTGCAGTACTTGTCCCAAAAGTTGGTAAATGTATGAACCATAGCCGATGTCCTGGCCGAAAATCCGGGGCAAGATGAAGACCCTTATCAACCTGAAGATCGAGTCATGGCGATGTATGATCACTTCTGGACCATGTATTTTGACGGAGCTGTGAATTTATTTGGATCAGGTACAGGGGCAGTTTTGATATCTCTAGGCAGTCAGCATTATCCTATAGCAGCAAAGTTAGTATTTCCTTGCACTAAGAATATCACAGAATATAAAGCATGTATTCTGGGCCTATAGGCCGTAATCGAAATGGGTCTAACCCGACTTAAGGTATGTCACGACCTTCCCTCGCGGAGGACGAGGGGGAGCTAATGGGCCGCCCGATCGCTGACTTGATCGAACGCGGGCCTCTCCCAAGGTTCATTACCCAAATCGTAACTGCTGGATATACGTGGTCGACCTTCAGTGTGGTCTAGTGACATGTAATAAGTGTACATGCCAAGGAGTCGCCACCAATCGTTTCGTGGAGGGTACGATCGGAAACCCTATCGAATAGTTGGGAGTGGTCTATTCGATTCTGCGGAAACCAAATAAGTGGTTTCGAGGACTTAGTTACGCCAACTGTCAGAGTTGACGCCCTTTCGGTACCGAAGCTGAATGGTTTATCTGATCATAGGATTTCATACAGACGAATGGGGTACAGATCCTAAATCTAGGAGTTCATGCAGAAGGGAATGGCTACCCTATCACTCACAATCAATAGAAATAAGTGCGCAAATCAAGGATCCAATACATGCGGATAAAACACATGAAATTAGCATGGCATCCCTAATGAGGCCCTATTAGCCTAGAGAAATATCAATCAAGGCTTAGGAATGATTTTGGCATGATTTGCCCATGAGGGGAAAAATCGTAATTTTGAACAATTCGGGAAAAATCCGTCTTGGAAGGGAAAATTTGTCATTTTAGACGAATTGTAAAGTCAAAAGACAGGGGAAATAGGATTGGCCATCAATCCAATCCATTTCTTATTTTTCGGGAATTTTCAGGAATTTTCTGGAATTTAAGAGTGATTTTACCCTTAGAGGGGTAAAGTCGCCATTTTGTACAAGGATGAGAACTGAAAATCTCAAATATTAGGGCTGGTCACCCACCTGACCCGAACCCTAACTCAGAGTATTTTCAGGACTCGATTGGAACAAGAAAGACGATTTTCCCATTGAGGGGCAAAATCGTCATTTCGAGAAAAGGGAAACCCAAGCCTAAGAATTGGTCGCCTACCCGACCCTAATTCTTACCTTGTCATTATCGGCCTTATCTCGTATACTCAGCAGAGGCGACTTACCCCTAAAGGGTAATATCGTCAAGTCTCGGAAGAACGGATAAGAAACCCCAAAAATAGGGTTGACCAATTGTCTGTTGTCAATCCTCGATTTTTGGGGATTTCTGGAGTGTCTAGGATTTTCCCACAATTTTTCCACATTTTTTTGGTATTTTCTAGAATTTTCTAGCATTTTTTTGGATTTTCTAAGATTTTTCTAATTTTTTTGATTTTTTAAAATCATTTTCTGAAATTTTTTATTTAAAAATTTTTATTCGGGCCGGGTCGACCCTACCCACTTGGGTCGGAACCCGGCCCAGACCCGGACCCACTGAACCGACGCCCCCCCAAACGACGCCGTCCCAGCCTTTTTATTTTCGAATTATTCGAATCTGATCCAAGGGTCCTCATTGCACCACGTGGTTAGTCCACGATCGCAGGATGATCTGACTGGAACCTACGGCTCAGATTGAATGGAGACTTGATCAGGGCCGTCTGATCTGATTACTTGATCCCACGGCCACGATTAAAACCTAAGACTCGATCTGAACCATTCAATCTCACTAACCTAAACGACGTCGCTTACTAACTAACCTATACGGCGCCGTTTCAACCAATTTTTATTTTTTGATTTAAAACTATTTTCAGATAACCCTAATAACTAATCAGACGGCCACTATTTGTTGGACTCGATTAACCTAGACTATCCGATCTTTTTATTCGAATAACCCCCCTAACGGCCTGTTGACGAGGCTGACACGTGGACCAATGGCCGAATGCCACCTAATCTTTTGACTTGTTGACTCTGCCACGTCGACTTCGTCTTCAACCTCGCGGCTCCGGTGGAATGAACGGCTGCGACTTCCCGGCGATGATCCAACGGTGGAATCTCAGTGAAAACACGTGAGACCAACTCCAATCGACTCGTCATCACCTCTATTCTAACATATCTGAGAATCAGAGCTCCTACTCCGCAGAGTCACGAACGTCATGCAGAACGCCGAGTACGGCCATGGAGATTCAATCGCGTGTTTTATCTAAAATCGTGGCAATTCAATAATAGAACAGCGCCAATGGAGGTTCAGAAAGCTTACCTCGAGCTCCGATCGAGCTCGCACGGCTTAGATTGGGCTAGGCAGGGATGAACAGTGGTCGGCTATGGAAGCTAAGTTCGAAGACTCGATTCGAGTTGTTCAAGCAAAGTCAATGCAAAACCAAGATGCAGCGATGGTCAGTGATGTTCAGGGAATGAAACGCACACATGAAATGCAAGAATCATTGCCATAAATGAAATCCGCCATTGAAGCTCAATCTAAAATTCGAAGCGCTGACTCACCTTCTTCCGTGATTTCAGACCGCGCGACTGACGGTAATCGCTTCCTAGCGGTGTGGGCGGTCTCCTGAAGGTCTCTCCGAGCTTTGGTCTAGCCTGGAAAGGCCTGACCGATGCTCTGCAATTCCGAGCTTCGCTCTCGACAATGGCGATGGAGAGCGAGCTCTTTCTCTCTCTTTTTCTCTCTCTTCCAATTGTGTTTACCTTCCTCTAACTGAATCGACCCCTCTCTCTACTTCGCGAAGGTCTGTTGGCTTATATATCATTTTCAGTTTTGGCGCCGAATCGGGAAGTTGGAACATGTGACCTTCGCACGTGAAAACACGTGCGAAATGGTCACCGACGACTGGCAATTGACGAGTATTAAGTGGTTATTCCGTTTGGGACCTCCGGTGGTTGCATTTTGCACGAATTCGACCTACATTTGGTACTCGTTGACTTTTGCAGGTCTCGCATCTTGACCGGCCGATTACTATCTGCTCCGGCGGTCGTTGATCACCATTCCGGTCCCGATCGATGGGGAATAGTCTAAGGGATTTAACGCCCAACAATGCCTCTCCGATTATGGTCGATTGGTCGGTCAATTTTGTTGTTGAAATTCAACTTTGTACTGTTCATTCGCGCGTAGGCCTGAGGAAGACGATGACACTGTTCTGGACTGGTTGACCGGTCTGACCGACGGTCAAACCGATCTGAACCGGTCCCGACTTGAAGCTTTCCAAATTAAACCCAAATTAACAGGAAATTTTTGCAATTGAACCTCAGAATCGAATCTAGGGCATGGATTTTATCTAGAAATGTGGTTTTGCCCAAAAGTTCACATCAATTTCTATGAAAACCCCAAATTTTCATTTAATTGCAAATTGGGGAATTATGCAATCGAAGGTTCAAATGATCAAATTGGGCCAAATAACCTATGCCAATCGATTTAAAATGGTGAAATCCATTGGGTAGCATGTTCAATTTGTAATGATAGCCCCTGAATTGAAAGTAATTTCAATTATGCTCAAATTCAAGGACTAAAATGCAATTATGTTTGCAATTGAGCAATTTATCCGAACAATTAGGTCAAATTGAAATAGGGGACAATTAGATTGAATGTCAAGATCCTAAAAAATGCTAAAATTGCTAATTAAAAAACTCAATTAATATTTTTTTTCTCAGATTCAATAGTATGGGTTACAAAAGAACACCTAAAATTGAATCTGATTTTGGACTTTTGGTGAGGTAAAAAAGACAAGGGATTTAAAAGGAAAATGTTGGCTATTTTTTCATATTTTTGTGACCTCAAATGCTATTTTTTCTTGATTGTTTTGAGTATTTTTCTATTTTCTAAAAAATACTAAAAAATGTGAAAAATATGAAAAATTATTTTTTTGTCAAGAATGGTTCCTTGGGCTTGGCCAAGGCCACCAAAGTTTATTTTGTAATTATTTGACTTTTTATGAATTTTTTTTATGATTTTTCAAAAATAAAACTAAAAAAGACTATGTCAAAAATAAGGTGTCAACAGCTGCCCCTCTTTGAGAGGAATCTCGTGAGAGGTTTCGTTCAAAGACAGGTGACACCTGAGTCTAGACCGACTCCACTGGGGAAAAGAAAAACGAATCTTGACACTCAATCTTTCTTGTCCCGCTGGTGAACGCTCTGCTCCTCATTCTTTTGATGACATGAGAGAGAAAGTAGGGAGACCTACCTGTTGATCACCTGCCTGATGCTCGTGCGGCATGCGCGGTGTATAGCGGGTTCATGTGAATACCTAGGGACTCAATTTTTTGAGTATCCTAGGGCGGTTAAACTCTAGCATGTATGGTAGGACGTACCAGAATGGGATTCCTATTCTTGATAGGAACCTGTGAATGACGCACCCAGTCTCTTAGGGATTGTCAGAGGTTTTGATCCGTATGGTGGATCAAACCATGAATAGGACTCCTTTTTGCTAGGAACCTATGGATGACGCACCCAGTCTCTTAGGGATTGTCGAACATTTTGATCCTTCAAGGGGATCGGGCCGAGAATAGGATTCCTCTCTGCTAGGAACCTATGGATGACGCACCCAGTCTCCTAGGGATTGTCGAACATTTTGATCCTTCAGGGGGATCAGGCCGAGAATAGGACTCCTATCTGCTAGGAACCTATGGATGACGCACCCAGTCTCTTAGGGATTGTCGAACATTTTGATCCTTCAGGGGGATCAGGTCGAGAATAGGACTCCTCTCTGCTAGGAACCTATGGATGACGCACCCAGTCTCTTAGGGATTGTCGAACATTTTGATCCTATATTCTAAGGAATTAACTAGGATTCATACAAGTGAGGTGTGCCTAACCTTTAGGCTTTACCACATGAGCTATTCTGGGTTTAGGGGTTACCTAGAACCTGATAGAAAGCTGATTTTGTCAAAAGTTTTCGATCCTATATTCTAAGGAATTAACTAGGATTCATACAAGTGAGGTGTGCTTAACCTTTAGGCTTCACCACATGGGCTATTCTGGGTTTAGGGGTTACCTAGAACCTGACAGAAAGCTGATTCTGAAAATTGTCCTTTCGACACGCGAGGCGTTATTATGGGATTTGGGGATTCCAAGTATCCTGCAGAAACTTTGATAAGATTCTTCTGAGATCTAGGGGCTACCTGAGATCTCGCAAAAATACTATCTTGAATATTGTCCTTTCGACATTGAAGGTGACATTCTAGGATCTGGGAGCTCCAGGTATCCTGCAGAAAGTTCCAACCTGCAACACTGGGATCTCACGGAGAGATGATTTCTAAAGATTGTCTTCTTGACATGAGAGGTGACATTCTGGGATCCGGGTACTCCAGACATCCTGCAGAAAGATCAAATCTGTAACACTGGAATCTCATACAGGGAGATAATTTCAAACATCGTCCTTTTGACATGGGAGGTGACATTCTGGGATCTAGGTACTCCAGGCATCCTGCAGAAAGATCAAACCTGTGACACTGGAATCTCACACAGGGAGATAATTTCAAACATTGTCCTTTCGACATGGGAGGTGACATTCTGGGATCTGGGTACTCCAGGCATCCTGCAGAAAGATCATACCTATAAACTTTTCTCCTCAGAGAAATGTGTCATTTTGGGACTTGGGGCTGCCACGAGTCCTGGGGTTGCCACGAGTCCAAGAGAGGTTGTGTTCTTCTGAGGTCTGAAATAGTCTGGAATCCTGCAGAAGCTTAGACAAGCCTTACCAAGAAATATGCCCTTCTGGGATCTAAAGTTGCAAGAAATCCAGCAGAAGCTCAAACTTGAAAGTTATTCTTTACAAAAGAAGTAGCATTATGAGGTCTGGGGATACCAGGGGTCCTACAGAACCTTGAACATGTAAACTCTTTCTTACCAAGAGAGGTTGTGTTCTTCTGAGATCTGGGCTTGCCAGGAATTCTGCAGAAGTTTAGACATGTGACTTGTTTCTCACCAAGAGTGATGCAAGCCATTTTAGGAGCCGAAGTCATCAAGAATCTTGCAGAAGCTCCAATCTGAAAATTTTCTCACCAAGGGCACATCAATGGTCTTTAAGTGATATCTAATGTTAAGCTGACAGCACTTTATGACTTATATCAAAGTCATGAAAGATTTCAATGAATGCATTACGATGTTGGAGGTTATCCAAAACACCTTGCAACATACGGAAGTGATCAAAAATTCCTTGTGAGGAAAGTTTGAATCAAACAATCTGAAATTACCCAAAAGAGTTTGGTTAAAACGTCCATTGGAGTATTCTCATCAAAAAGGACTTCTCACCATTTTTGAGATAATGGTCTTTTATCAAGAATGCACTCGAATTTCCTATCAAACCTGCGCCTAGGGTTCAGGATCATTCGCAGTGAATACACCTCGATCAATCAAGAGGACTTCCAAGGGACCGTAATGTTGGGCTTGGTCAGCGATTTTCAAAGAGGGACTTGCGTGCAAGTCAAGGTTTTCGAAGAGAAGTCTTCAATGTCTGTTCTAGGTTTACAAGTCAAGAAACCTGCAAAATGAGAAAGAAATAATCTTGCTCGAACTTCTTCGAGCTAAGCTTAGACATTAAACCCTATGTCAATCCAAGTTCCTTAATCAGAAAAGGCTTTTCAGGGTTGTAACGTAGGTAGGATTGAGGACCAAAAAAGGCTTATTTTTGGCCCAGAATACGTAAAGGGTTTAATATTGGTGATCACTGCAAGTTTGCCGCCATCTTGTCCCTTCTGGTTCAAAGAGCGTTTTCAGTCTTTGAAGTGCATTGATGGTCTTTGAAGAGCATTGTGAGTCTTCGAAGCGCACATTTGTCTTTAGAGAATATCTCTTTCATGTTAAGACGGCGTCAACATCTTGTTCATGCTTTCATCATCTGAGTGTGACATGATTGGGAGTATCTTTTGCAGTCCAGCTCCCTTGGAATTTTCTTTTACAACCAGATCTTACTAGTGGTCTATACAAAGGTATCATGCCCTCATTTGGCATTTACAAGATCAAAACACATGATTCACAAGTGTACAAGCACTTGGACGGGCATTGGCCTTGCTTTCACCAGGCACTTTGCTTTTTCTTGATGCCAGGATTGGATTTTTCTCTCTTTTTTCTTTTTCTTATCTTTTGTCGAAATCCCACCTTTTCTTTTGGGGACCAGAATTTTCAAATGAGTGTGCTAGATGTACAACTTAAATCTCAGCACTCAAACATTAGTCCAAGAATTTTTACAAATCATATCTTTCGAACTTTTTCCGTTCTTGAAGTGACGTCGCCTCCGTCTTGGAAAATGCAATGATCACCAACAGGTTTGTGAAGCGAACATATAGGCTCAACTGGGTTGTGCAACGGGTAAAAGAGTGTATAGGATAGAGAAACGAATGCTTTTTGTCATCCTAAAGCACCTGAATTACCATAGAAGTTAAAATGATAAGCAACACACGAATATTGATGCAAGTCTGAGCAAGAGAACTTCTAACCATTTACCTCCTGATACTGCTGGACGTACCTCCAGTTTGCCCCACTGTGGGGTGGTTCTTGACATGGGTAAAGAATGAAACCGCCGTTCAAAGGGTTATCAATGGTCACCTGTAGTGTTTATGATAGAGAAACGAATGCCTCCGTCGTCTCAATCCATGTAATCACTGCGAATAACCCTTACGTTCGTAGGTCAAGGTCTCTCTGTCCTTACTACTCCACTCATCTCTCAAGGGTGTATAGGACGTGTTTGGACCAGGCTTGCCTCTTGTCTGAGAAAACATCCTTTTGAACGGTTTAAACAACTTTTGTTGGAAAAGTTCATTTCGCTTTCTCCAAAACTTTACCCTCCAAGGGGATTTACGATGCACAATGCATATTTCAACCATGTTCAGATAACCTCCAAGTTAAAACATGAATGCCAATGACGTGACTGTGAAAATTTGGTGCCTTTCTAGACATGGGAGTTGAATGCACGCTAGATTCCAAGAAGCCTTCAAATTCTAGTAATAAGCATTCTGGAAGTTTTAAAACCTAAGGGATAGGGAAATGAGTACCTACCTGCCCAGCGTGGCTAGGGATCCTTGAAAAACATAAAAAGGAATACGTCAGTCTATGCTCTCGAATTTCAGAAAATTAGAACGATACACCTTATCCTTGATCATGCGCTCCAATGGAAATTTATAGATTCATGAAAATCTGCATTTTTCTTAACAACACAGGGTGGTTAAGTGTTTTAAAATTTCTTGAAATTCTCAGTCTTTTGAAGAGAAAGGACGTGCACCTGACCACCACGACGTTAGGTCTCCTTGATCATGCATTCCCATCTGAATGCCAATGCGTAGATTACATAAATCAGCCATTTTGACCTATGGCGATGACGCCTTCTTCTGATTGGGGCAATAAATCCTGCTCGATGGCTTCATTCATCTTTGGAACGTGCCCCACGCCATTCTTCAAAGTTTCCTGGCCTTCGTTTGCTGTCTTATGTCTTCATCAGACATTCCTGGTATTCGCCGTCGAAGAGCCTTGCTTCGTAGAGTCCTGCAATATTGAACACATGCTAGTGTATGCATGGATGCATGATATGCTTATGCAATGACTTGTTATGATGGCTCGGCTCAATTCGGAATGATTCATATAACCAGAATCTGATTTTATTTCAAGGGTAATACTTCTTCACAGCATCTGAATTTACAGGGTGCCTCAGTTCTTCTCCCTCGGAGTTTACAAGAATCAATGCTCCTCCCGTGAGAATCTTCCTGATAATGTAGGGACCTTCGTAATTCGGGGTGAATTTGCCTCCCGGATGGATAGTACTCGGCAAAGTCTTCCTAATTACCAAGTCATTCACTTCGAAATTCCTGATTTTGACTTTTCGATTAAACGCCCTGGCTACCCTCTTCTGGTAAGTTTGTCCATGACAAATGGCCTTAAGACGTTTCTCGTCTATTAAATTCAACTGCTCATATCTATGTTTGGAATACTCTGACTCGGATAGTTTACCCTCTGATAAGATTCTCAAAGAGGGGATCTTAACTTCCACGGGTAGGACTGCTTCCATCCCATACACCAGACTGTAGGGAGTTGCCCCTGTCGAAGTCCTGATTGATGTTCGGTAAGCCATTAAGGCGAAGGGCAGCCTTTCATGCCAATCCCTGTAGTTTTCTGCCGTTTTAGCCAAGATTCTCTTGATATTTTTATTGGCTGCTTCCACTGCCCCATTCATCTGCGTGCGGTAGGGGGATGAATTCAGATGTCGAATACCAAAGTGATCCAGTAGATCATTGACAATCTTGTTATTCAGGTTGGATCCATTATCTGTGATAATTGCTTGAGGGGTACCATACCGGGAGATGATGTCTCTTTTGACGAATCTTGCCACATTTCTTGCAGTGACATTCTTGTAAGAACTGGCTTCTACCCATTTTGTGAAGTAATCAATCGCTACCAGGATGAAGCGATGACCATTTGAAGCCACAGGATTAATAGGCCCTATCATGTCTATACCCCACATAGAGAAAGGTCAAACTTTAGACATTTGGTGTAGTTCATTTGGGGGTGCATTGATTTTATTACCATATATTTGGCATTGGTGGCATGACCGGACGTGGTAACAGCAGTCTGATTCGATGGTCATCCAATAATAGCCAAGCCGCATAATCTTCCTGGCGAGGAGGTGGCCGTTCATGTTAGGTCCACATATACCTTCATGGATCTCCTTCATGAGAATATTTGCTTCTTTGGCATCTACACATCTTAACAGAGTAGAGTCAAATGACCTTTTGTATAGAATTTGTCCACTGAGGAAGAATTTGCTGGCCACCTTGGTTATGTATCTCCGGTCTCCTGGCTGACACCCTTCAGGAAACTCTCCTTTTGAGAGATAATTCTTGATGTCCTAATACCATGGCTCTCCGTCAAACTCTTCTTCGATTAGCATGCAGTGGGTCGGCCTTTCAATTGTGCCAATCCTTAGGGGTTCTATATCCAACCCTCCAATTGTTTGCAACATTGAGGCGAGGGTGGCTAACGCATCTGCAAATTGATTATGAGATCTTGATAGGTACTCGAATGACACTTCTTCGAATTCAAGTGTCAATTCTTCAAGGTATTCGTGATAAGGGATGAGCTTTGCATCTTTTGTCTTCCACTCTCCTTGTGTCTGTAAAATGATGAGTATAGAATCTCCATAAACTTGCAACCTAGGTATCTTCATAGAAATGGCCAATCGTAGGCCTAGAATGCACGCCTCGTATTCTGAGATGTTGTTGGTGCAAGGAAAAGTTATTTTCGCCGCCACAGGATAATGTTGATCATCGGGGGATATCAGTACTGCCCTAGTGCCTGCCCCTTATAGATTAACAGCACCATCGAAATACATGACCCACTTGTCCTATGCTAAGTTCAGAATTTGGTCTTCCGTTCTTATTACTTTAGAAGGTTCACCGCTTGACGGGTTTTCTGCCAGCATGTCAGCTATAACTTTCCCTTTTACTGACTTTTGTGGAGAACATTTGATGTCAAACTCAGATAACATCACTTGCCATTTTGCTAACTTCCCAATTAAAGCGGATTTCTCCAAGAGGTATTTGACAGGATCGTTTTCTATTATGAGCTGAATGTGGTGGTGTAGGGTATACTGCCTCAATCTACGAAGTACCCACACCGTTGCTACACAGGCCCTTTCAACTGGTACATATTTTGCTTCAGATGGCGTGAATTTTTACTTAGGTAATAGATGGCTCTTTCTTTACCATCTATCGGGCTTGTTTGGGCAAGTAAGGCTCCCAAAGATTCCTGCTGTATAGTCAGATATAAGGTCAATGGGTGACCAGGAATTGGTGGCACAAGTACCGATGGAGTGATTAGATAGTTCTTAATCTTTTGGAATGCCCGACTGCATTCTGCATCCCATGTCACTCTCGCGCCTTTCTTGAGTAACTTGAAGATTGGTTTAGCCACATCAGACAGTTGATTGATAAATCTGGCGATATAGTTTAGTCTCCCTAGAAGGCTTCTCACTTCTTTTACTGTGGAGGGAGTTGACAGATCATGAATAGCTTGAATCTTTGAAGGATCAATCTCAATGCCCCTTTTACTAACTATGAATCCGAGAAGTTTCCCAGATTTTGCCCCAAACACACATTTGTTAGGGTTCAACTTCAACTTATATTTACGCAGGCGCTCAAATAATTTTCTTAACACCTATATGTGATCCTGCCCTTTCTTGGATTTGGCGATCATGTCATCGACATATACTTCAATTTCTTTGTGGATCATATCATGAAATAATGTGACCATAGCCTTCTGATAGGTGGCCCCGGCGTTTTTTAATCCAAAGGGCATGACTTTATAGCAAAAGTTCCCCCAGGGTGTGGTAAAAGCAGTCTTTGGTTTGCCTTCCTGTTTCATAAAGATTTGGTTGTATCCCGAGAATCCATCCATGAATGAGAATAGTTCATAACCCGCCGTACTATCCACTAACACATCAATGTGAGGAAGTGAAAAATCATCTTTTGGGCTCGCTCTATTCAGATCTCGGTAGTCCACGCAAATCCGAACTCTACCATCCTTCTTCGTGACGGGGACTATATTTGCAATCCAGTCTGAGTATGGGATAGCTTCAATGAAGCCTACCCTCAGAAGTTTCATGACTTCTTCCTTAATTTTGTCTTCCAACTCGGCCTTCATCCGTATGCTTCCTTGCTTGACAGGTTTGATACTGGGATCCGTGGGTAATGCATGCTCCACAATCTTAGGATCTAGGCCTGGCATATCAGCATAAAACCATGCAAAGATGTCTTGATATTCGTTCAGTAATTCAGTGAACTCGAGCCTCTCATCTCGGGATAAATGTCCGCCGATCTTGACCTCTTTGATATTCACAGCGTCTCCCAAATTAACAATGATTGGTTCTTCCGAAGTAGGAGGCATCGATTCCTCAAAGGCACTCCATTCTCTGCGGATAGACGCATAACCCTCGTCTTCATCTTCCTCGATGCTATAAAAATGGTTAATGGAGAAATCTGAATCGCGTAACAACCTGGTATGTATGTTTGAGATGATATGCCTGAAATGTCATGAATATGGTTAGCTCGTACTTCGTAAGAATGACATGCATGATCATGAAAAGTCTTTTCGAAAGAGTTTTCGAAATAGGTACAGGTATAAACGGGACTAATCCTCATGTCATTGGACATCCTGGCCCCTGTGGAAATCTTTTGGAAATTAGGAATCATACGGCAAATCAGGCCTCAAGCTTATGTGCGGGAAGACTAGCATCATCATCGGGCTGATTTGTGGTTCCATATGTCCTTAACAAAATGTGCGTGATTTTATTGAATGCAAGATGGGCCGCATTACAAGCTACGCTATTTGGACCAACGGCCGGAGATCCAAAGGTGTCTCCCTATATATACAATAAGGAATGAAAATGTAATGAAATGCAGAAAGTTCTAAATGCAGTATTTAAAGATAATGAAAGAGTTTCTTTACTCAGAGGAAGTGGCTTCATCATTTAGCCACTCTATGATGACATTCACAGAGTTGTCTTCAAGAAAGGGGTTTGCCAGATCCGGTTCTATTGTCGGAGTGATATCCTCTTCTGACAACCACCTGGAATCCTTTCTGAAATAGGCGTTCAAAGGACTATTGAATATCTTCGATCTGCCCTTCCAAGTTGGGGAACTAATGAATGAACCCTTTGAGTTGCTCTAGTTTTCATGACGTCTGTTGCGACCCGTCCAAAGCGGACGCGCTAATGGATTACCGATCACAGGCTTTTACACCGCGTCAGAGTGCGGATCGCGGGCTTTGGATCTGCGCGGGCCCTCCCAGGTCCATACCAAATCGCGATGGGAGTATTTTTTTAATGGGTTCGACGATAAGAGTCGATCGCTTACGACCTTCAGTGTGGTCGTTGTGGCATGTGCAACTTGTGCATGCATTTAGAGTCGCCACCGGCCTTTCTTGGAGGGTAGACCGGAAATCTTACTGACCGATTGTGAGAGATCGATCAGTTCCGCGGAACCAGAGCTTTTGGGTTCGGGGACTTGGTTACGCTGGTGTCATTACCAATGCCCTTTCGGTACCTAACGCGAGTGATTTTCCTAGCTAAGAGTTCATGCAGGCGTAATTTTAGGTGAGGTGGGTTTGATTCAGGATTTCATGCAGATTGGAAGACTATTCCTATCAATCACAATCAATTTTAATGAAAGCGCAATCAAGTGCATAAATAAATCACACCGATGCACATCAATTCAAATCAATGGCTTCCTAGTATAGCCATAAGGGTTTAGGGAATGTGTGATTTCGGACCGGGGGTGAAATGGAAAGATTCGGAGGCGATTAGCCCGAAGGGCAAAAATCGTCAATTTTTGGAAGATTTGGATACCGAATTACCCAAAATATTTCATGGCTAGTTGATTGTGGCCATTTCCCATTTTTGAGAATTTTTTTGGAATTTTTCTTCAATTTTTTTGGAGGACGATTCGCCCCAAAGGGTGAAATCGTCATTTTAAGAAGGGTTAGGTTCAAAACACCCGGGATGAGTCTTGGCCAGTTGATTGTGGCCATTTCCTATTTTTTGGGATTTTTCTGGAATTTTTAGAAATTGTTTTGGAAGACGGTTTGTCGGAAGGGCAAAATCGTCATTTTTGGAAAGACCGGGGGTCGAAAGACCCGAAATAGGTCGTGGCCATTTCCTATTTTCTGAATTTTTTTGCGTTTTTTTTTATGATTTTTCAGTTTTTATTGATTTTATTGATTTTTTATTATTGATTTTATTATTTTCTGAATTTATTTATTTATTTTTTAATATTTTTAAAAATATTTTACCGGCAGGGTTGGACCCGGCCCGCGCCTCGCGAGCGCCCGGCCCGACCTTACGGGTCGAAAACCGATCTAAAACGACGTCGTTTTGATTTTTTAAAGGTTTTTCTATTTTTTTATTAGTTTTTCGATTTTTTTATACATTTTATTTAATTATCCGAAAATCCTGCCATCGGATGGTCCAAAATGCGCCACGTGGCCCTTCGTAGTTCGTCCGATCTTGAAATAGATCGGACGATCCCCAGAGCGCCACTTGGCGTGTCCTCAGCCATCTGATCGATTTTTAATTTATTATTCGAAAATCTTTTATTAATTCTGAAAATCTTTTTTTTTTAAAATCCCAGATTGCGACACGTGGCGAAGCCACGGCCGTCCGATCTGGGCGTTTATTTTTTGAACCGGCCCCACCCTGGCTGACGTGGCTGCTGACGTGGCATGCCACGTCAGCCTTTGACTCGTTGACCGACATCAACCCGCCGGAGAAGACGACCGACGACTCGCCGGAATGACGTAAATCGAACCGAAACTTGTATTTTTTTTACCATTTTAACACCATTCGATTCTTGAGGACCTCAGCATCAACATGCAAGCATTTTAGCTGTCAAGAACGCGCCGGAAATCGTCGAACCGAACCTCCCCAAACTCGGTTCCGGCGAGGTATTTGCAAAAAAAATATTTACGTCCGAGCTTGTTTCTGATCATTCACATGGCATCCCTACTAGGTTTAGAAACTTACTTGAGCTCACTTCGAGCTTCCCGCTCGCCGTGCTCCTCCCTATGAACTCTTGGTCCGAACCTTAGCCGGCAAAGCTCCGGGCTCGATTTTCGTCGCATTTTTATGCAAAACAAACACCAAACCGTGCTCAGGGATAGTTCTAGGGAATGTTCGAAGCTAAAATCACGCGGAAAGGGACCGGGGACGGCACGGCCGAGAGTCGCAAAATGAAATGCTCTCTAAGGCATTTCGTCGAACACCTAGTATGTACGGATAAAAAATGGAGGTCGGGGAGACACCGACCTGTCCGAGGGTCGCCGGCGATGGTGGAGGCTTCGGAGATGTTCCCACGAGTTCTCTAGAGCTCCATCAACGCCGTTGTCGCCCGAACTCCCCCTGCCAAAAATCCCCCTCACCCATGGCCGAGCTCGGTTTTTCCACCATTTTCATGGCCGACCGGCGCACCTTTTCTCGTCCACCAACTCGCAAAACGCGAACATGGACCACTCCTTTGTCCCCTACGTCTCATTGTCCCTTCTTCTGTAAAAAAATTCCCAAGGTGCTCTGTCCCCATCTCCCCCTATTTTTCCTGCTCGGTGCGCCATGGTGGGTCTGCAACTTAGTTGCAGACCCGATCGGACCGGGTCGGGTCGGATTTAACCCGATCGGCCCGGTTCGACTCTCCTAGCCCAATTAAGCCCCAAATCGACCTCTTTTCATGCAATTGATAGCAAAATCGGACTCCTTGACATGTTTTTTTTTTATCAAATAGGGGTATTTTCGTGAATCAATTGATTGAAATTTAGTGAAAATCCCAAATTGTCCCTAAGATCCGAAAATGATTTTTGCTCAATCAATGGCCTAAACGATCAATTTATCCCGAATTGAGGCCACCAATGGATTCAGTATGATGAAAACTATAGGGTAGAGGTGTTTGATTTTAATGGGTATGCCTGTATGAGATTTAATTTCAAAAATTGTGAAATCGGGGACTAAATTGAAAGAAAATTATGCAATTAAGCCCTTTTGTTTAAAATTGATCAAATTGGAGGGCAAATTGACCCAATTGCACTTCAAGACTTTAGAATCCAATGTCATAACTTACAAAAGGTGAGAATTGAAAATTAAAAGACTCGAAAAGGATTTTTCAGGCTCGGTTCGGGTTTATGTTTGTGAAGGAACATAGTGACCCGAGCCGAATTTTCAAGATTTAAAGTGACACACTTGAAGAGGAAATTAAAAAAAAATTATTGAATATTTTTGTGTATTTTTCTGACCACTAATGGTATTTTTCTGATTTTTTGGGTATTTTTAATAATTAAATAAATTCGAAAAATTATTAAAAATTACAAAAAAAAATTTGTTCAGAATTGACCCTTGAGGCTAGGCCAAGGCCTCCAAAGTTGATTTTGCAATTTTATGATTATTTTGGTTATTTTTAATTAATTTTTAAAAAAATAAAAATTAAAGTAAAAAGAAATTAAAATCGGTGTCAACAGCTACCCCTCTTTGAGAGTGAGCTCATTAGAGGTTGCTTTCAAAGACAAAATGACATCTGAATCTTGACCGACTTGACTGGGGGAAAAATGCTATGACGTTGGGCCCTTTAGCCTTTTGATGAATGTTCAAATTAATCCCCGGTTTGTTCTTGCAATTTGAACCTGGGTTGAGGGGAGGGAGGTTTACCTGAAGCTCACCTGTTGGATGCTGCCCGCAGCGACAACTTTCAAGAAGATACCTAGGACTCGTCATTCAGAATATCCTATGGAGATTAAGTTCTGACATGTGTGGTAGGTCATACCATTATGGGATTTCTAACTGGTAGGAATCTAAGGAAGGTGCATCCCACGCTTTAGCATTTGCCAGGGATTTTGATCCGTACGGTGGATCGGACTCTTGTGTTGATCCTTATGGCGGTATCTACCCTGTGTTGACCCTTTAGGCGGTTTCTACCATGAGTTGACCCTTCAGGCGGTTTCTACCATAGTTTGACCCTTCAGGCGGTTTCTACCTTCATTTTGACCCTTCAGGCGGTATCTACCATCATGTTGACCCTTTAGGCGGTATCTACCTTCATTTTGACCCTTCAGGCGGTTTCTACCTTAGTTTGACCCTTCAGGCGGTTTCTACCTTGGTTTTGCTTTGAAAATGGGTCTCATGACGAGGGTTCTCCACGTCCGATGAGGCTGCTTGATATTTTTGAAAAGGGGTCCTAGGACGAGGATTCTCCACGTCATGCTAGGACTTTTGTCTCTTTTTTTCTTGAAAATGGTTCTTTCTCTCCTTTTTTGGAAAGATCCCGGAATTTGTGGGGAATTCAGTTTTGAAGCAGTGAAAGATTTTATTTTGACGAAACTTCACTTGGGTCTGTTGAGACGACATTCTGGGAGCTGGGTTCTCCAGGTATCCTGCAAAAGTTCGAGCCTGAAAGATTTTTCTTTACCAAGAGAACGTTAGCAATCTTTGGGAAGACGACGGCTGTCCATCTGACAAAACCGTATGATTTAAGTTTTAATCATGAGATATGCATTTTGATGTTGGAGGTTATCCAAAGCATTCTTGCAACATGCAAATGTGATCACAAATCCCATGCACGGAAAGCCTGGATCAACAGTTTGAAGATTCCAAAAAGAGTTTGCTCAAAGCATCATTTGGAATATTTCTCGATAATGAGGTCTTCTCTCCTGTTTTGAGCTGATGGTTTTTATAGGGGATGCACTCCACTCCTTACTAACATGTGCCTACATTTTGATCGGTCGGGAGGTTTTCCACGGGACCGTAATGTTGGGCTTGGATATTGGTTTTCAAGGGGGGCTCACTTTTGAGTCAAGGTCATTGAATGAAATTCTTCACCATCTGCTCCGGGTTTACAAGTCAAGAATCATGTAAAATGAGAAAGAAATAGTCCTGCTCGTACTTCTTCGAGCTAAGCTATATGTTAACCCAAGTGTCTTAGTCAGAGAAGACTGTTTCGGGGTTGTAACATTGGTAGGATTGGGGACCGAAAAAGGTTTGTTTTTGGCCGAGAATTCTTGACGGGTTTGACATTGGTGATCATTGCTGACTTGCCACCTGTCCTTTCCTTTCTGCATCTTTAGTCTTTGAGGTGCGCAACCGATTTTGAGGTGTACACCAGCTCTTTAGAGAGCGTCTCTTGTCGCATTCTGAGATCGACTCTCTCTATGTCTTTGTTTTGTGCTTGGCAGCATTTGGGGTGCAGCCTTTTTGGATTTGGCTCCTTCAGGGATTTTCTCTTTTCCCATCCAAGCTTTATGGTGGATCAATCAAACAACTTACACGAGCATCAGCCTTGCTTTTACCAGGCCCTTTGCTTTTTCTTGATGCTAGGGATTATTATTTTTTTTCTCTTTGAAATTTCGGTTCTTCTCATCCTCGATGGGATCATGTTAGACATATGTCTGAAAGTCTAAACATGCTTTAAATATCAGCCCGGGAATCCTCTTCGTAATCCCTGCGCCTTGAACTTTTCCATTTTTGATGTGGTGCTGCATCCGTCTTAGAATGATCACCAATGGGTTCATGAAATGAATTTGCAGGCTCAAGTTGGCTATGCAAAGGATTCGGTGTGTGGGATAGAGAAATGAATGCTTCTCGTCATCCTATGGCACTTGGATTACCATATAAACAACACACAAAGATTAATGTTAGTTCGAGCAAGAAAATTTCTAACCATTTTCTCCTGATGCTGCTGGACTCACCTCCATTTTGCCCCGATGCGGGGTGGTTCTTGACAGGGTTGAGAATGAAAATCGCCGTTCAAATGGATTATCAATGATCACCTGTAGTATTTGGGGATATGAAACGAATGCCTCCGTCGTCCCAATCCATGTAATCGCTGCGAATGGTCCCTACCTTCGTAGGTCCAGATTTTACTACCTGATCTGCTCCACTTCTCTCTCAAGTGTGTATAAGACGTGTTTGGATTAGGCTTTGCCTCTCGTCTTTTGAGAAAAACGCCCATTTGAAAGTTTTGAACAACTTTTGATTGGAAAAATCTCTTTCATTTTCTCCAAAAATTTTACCCGTCAAGGGGATTATGCACAATGCATGTTCTTATTCATGTTCAGACAACCTCCTGTTTTAAAACATGAATGACAATGAAGTTAGAATTCTATGTCTTTTCTAGACATCAGATTCTGAAAGATTTTCTTTTTCTCTATGTTTTCTTTTATTTAACATCTTCAATAGATTAGGGAAAGAGATACTTACTTGTCCACCGTGGCCGAAGATCTCTGAAAATGTAAAAGAAACATGTCATTGTATGTTCACGAATTTTTCAAAAATCGGAACGATACATCCTACCCTTGGTCATGTACTCTAACGAGTAGTACAAGGGATGGAAAACTTGTTCGTCTCCAAGGCGACTCCCTGTCAAGGATAAACAATAAGTGTCAATTCATATTCCCCAATTCAAGACGAATTGGGACGATACAACTTTACTCTTGATTTTCATCCCATTCTGATGTTACGTATTGATATGAACAACATCTATCAAATCCGCCTATCCATGCTTGGAGTGTTTGCAACATCAATGGTTCATCTGCCCCCAGTTGGGCAACGTCTGTTCTGTTATTTGAATGCATGACTCCTTGAGTGCTTTATCCATGTTTATCATCTGAGAAGGAAAAGAAAGGAAACATTACTTCCGTATTTGATTGAAGATCATTTAGGAATGATACATCGTTTTACCAAATGGGTGGCTTCGCGGCTAAACGTATTTCGTATTGAAGGGGTAGATCCTATTATGCTCCGCGGGCGATAGTCATTGTTCGGGGAACTTGCTCCACGGATTAAGCGACTAATCCACAGCCCTTGGCTTGAAGATGTTCAAAGGGTAATGCTGACACTCAAAGTGATTAGTTCTAAGCGTTAATTAAAAATGTTCCCGAGGGAACTTTACAAAAAGATCAGTAACACATTCATTTAAAGTATTCACCTCTCATTCTCCTGAGCCTTTTAGTAATTTAGCACAAGAGCCTCGAATCAGATGCATGGTTGCCGGTATCGGTCACGACTGCGAAGATGCACCTGTTCTAAAATGCCTGACCCATAGGCTGAGTTGCTCATTCAGGAAATCATCCGACTGTTCAAGCCGTTGACGTTCAAGTCGAACATCCTTAACCGCTGGTGATGGATTTCTCCCACTACTTTCGGCATGAATAACCCGATTCCTCGGGTTATGCTTGATCCATATGCCGAGCTGCTCACTGAGGAGATCACTTGATTTTTCAAGCCATTGACGTTCAAGTTAGGTATCCTCAACCGCTGGCGATGGATTCCTCCCACTACCTTCGGCATGAACAACCTGACTCCTCGAGTTGGGATTCCCATCGTTGTCCAGTAAATTTGTATCCAATGCTGGATTCGCCGTAGGAATAACACTAACGATCGGTTGGTGCTCAAATTGGAGAGTCCCTATTTGCTGGAATTGCGGTACATACTCCTGAGGAGTACTGAGATAACTCAGGGGGGAATTCGGCCGATCGAACCAAGAATAGAGGTCTTCAAGGAAATCGCCTGGTCCATCGAGCCACTGACACTCAGGTCGAGTATCGTCGGCTACTGGCGGAGGAATTTCACCATTTTCGCCATGAACGACCTGATTCTTCGTGCCGGAACTTCCGTAGTTGTCTTGCAAGACTGTATGTGCGTCTCCTGCCAATGCTAGAGTCGCCGTAGGACTAGCACTAACGATCGGTTGGTGCTCAAATTGAGGAGTTCCTATTTGTTGGAATGGTGATACATACTCTTGAGGAGTACTGGGATAACCTAGGGGAGTACTCTGATTGATGCCTGAACAATCGCCTGCGTAATTGCCAGTCCCGTCGATGTTGAGATGTGATTGGGTGTTTCTTGCTTCATGAGGATTGCGGTCACAGCCATGCGTATCATTTAAACTTGAACCGTCTCTATCATGGTCTGGCGCCACTCGTCCATCTCTCAGCGATCTCTTGTAGCCCCAAAGGCGATTCTTAACGTTACTTTCAGCCAGTCCCGGCACGTTCATGATCTCGAGAATGCGTAGTCGGCAAGCTAAGCTGATCCCTAACTGTTGAACTGCATCAACAAATTTGCTATGAAGCTCCGGTGTCCAACAAAACCTTGTTTTCTTGCTGGCCAAAGTAGTGTTAGCAACTTGGCGGCTACTCTCCGCGGAATCTGGTCGTGTTGGAAGTTGCTCTGGGGGGAATTCAGTGATCTCAGATCGGCTAGTTGTGATGGTGAGCTCATCATTGAGCGGACCTGACTTGTCATGACACATGTCCCCTTCCACAATGGGCGTCGATTTTGACCTTGCAGCACTGATTTTCTCTTGTAGACCCTCGACGGTACCCGTCTGTTCCGAAAGATGTTGCGAAGGGCATAGCAACAGATGAGCATTATAAACCCCCAGGTCCGGCTCCTCGGTGAACACTTCGTCGGTGGGAATAGGGTTACCGCAATCAAGGCAAGTAGCGATACTTAGAGCTTTTTTATACTGAGTGTTTTCTATTCGAAGCTTTTCATTTTCCTCCATCAAAATCGCTAACTCTTGCCGATCGCGATGTTGTTTCATCCGGGTTCGTTTGTTTTCAAACCAGCACTTGACCTTCCGAGACTCCCACCCTAACTCCTGGCCCATTTCGACTCTCTGTTCCTTGTCTGGATAGGGGCATTCCCTGAAAAAAAATTCAAGCTTACGGATTCGACTTGAAGCGTGGCTTTGGAGGTGCTTCCCTTTCTGATGCCGATCACCGCCGAGGACACTGTTCTCGTTAACCAGGCTTCGGGTTTCATCATTGGAAGGGTCGGCCTCCGTGGCCCTCATGTCAGGTTCGGTCCTGGGACCTTTAAATTCTTCTAGCAGGTCGAGCTCGGAGACCTCTAAGTCGGGCATTTCCAACAAATGACAATATCCCTTGAACATTTTTGATCCAAATATCACTGACTGATTTTTCGTTAACCTGGCTTTCTCTATCCTTCCTTGGATCTTCACCTTCTCTGCAATTTTTTTTGAAAGGTTAAGTGAGTCCGATCACCGTTCTTTGATCAAAGATGATGGCTACCTGGCGAGCGCTCTTCTCGAGACTTCGTAACTCCCACTCTGTCTTTTTACTCTTTTCTACGCGAATGGAGCCTGAAGATCTCTTGGGTTGATTTCGCTTTGTCGAGCACTACGCCTGTCCCCCTGGCCCAGTCTCTAGAGCAATAGGTCTACCCACATTTCGACGCCATTATGTTTTGCTAAACCCGAGATCACAAGACAGTGGTGGATCCGTGACTCATGGGGACGCATTAATGAAACCCGCTTGGCCCTACTGCACATAAATTATTATTATAACTTCCCCTTCCTTATTCGAGCGTTATAAGGCGAGAGATTGATGTCAAGAAGATTAATATTTTAGCCTAATCAGATTCAGTCTCTCAAACACTCCTCCAATACTCATTCTCTTCTCTATCGTTCAATCGCACATGGCTTCCTCTTTTGTACCTGCTGCCTTAGCCGAAGCTTCAACCCAATGAGAGAGATTTTATCACCTCCTAGGTAGGGGTTATGGTTATATAAATAATCATCCTGAAGCCGAGGTTGAAATCCGTACTCTGATTCTGGTCTTGGACACCGCATGTATCGAAGGTACGAAACTGCAAAGGGAGTTTGCCATCTTCCCAACTCTCTTCACCAATTTCCTGGAGGCTTACCATGTCGCCAACCGGGATGTCACTTTGGCTTGCATCGTGCGAGCTCGCTATCAAGACAGGGTTGAGTCCCTGATGTTGGCCATGCTGACGGTCGATAACCATAAAAGAGCTGTTGAATACGCCCACGCCGAAGTCTCATTGCTGGTCCGTGAGAGGGACAACTTGGTGGAGCGTCTAGCTCTCTATCAAACCGTCTTCGAGCAAGACCAGCACAATTTCATGCTGAGGTTCCAGTGCGCCTGGTTGGAGGAAAGACTTGAAGATCTGACCGTGGATATAGCCCGCGGGAGAGCGCTGGCTTAGGACTTAGACCATGAATCCGAGTACTATGAGACCAAGGTGAACGAACTTAAGGAGAAATGTCGTCTCCTTTTCTTCAACCTCGTAGACCTCGATTCTCGAAGCGTTGGCTGTAAGCAAGGCATGGATAACATGGAGAGTCAGTTGAGCTTCTTCGTGATGCTCATCAGAACTCATTTTGGGTTCACGGCTCCCCCTCAGTAACCCCATTGTAAACTCTCCTGTTGAGTGAAATAAATGCGAGTTTTTTTATATATGCTCCTTTGTTCTGCATAGTTGACGAGCCAAGAAAGGTCTTCGCTTTCGGATCTATGTGACACCCTTTTCACATGTGCCCACAGCTTGGTTACGCATTATTTCCACAGCCTGACGCTTTTCATTTGAACGATTTGAATGCCTTGTGAGAAATAGATTTGTAGTTGCTCGAAATTTTAAGATTGCCCCCTGATTTTGCGGTCATGGTGTTTGGGGCAGGTAACGATCTCTCCGCTTTCGAGCTCGCTCACGTTCTGTTCGCAACTTATGCTGTCAATTCTCCCTTCACGTGTTGGGTTGATTTTACCTTGAACCTAATAACAAGGAATTGCCGTATCTACACATGATGACGTTCGCAGAAAACATTGTACGAAATCAACTCTAGCTATTAAAGAAGAAAACGAATGCGCCAATGAGAACTTTACAATAGGAGATACATCCCTCTCGCGTACATCACCATCTTTCTTTGGGTATGTCCAATGACCAACCAATCTGGCCTCGGCTTAGGTGCGCAATTACCAACTGCAGATCATGGCTGCAAACCTTTACTAGCTTCCAACTGATCGAACAAGGTATCAAGTCCTTCATCGAAGAAATCATCTGATCCCTCGAACGATTGATATGCAGGTTGAGCCGCATCACCCGACGGGTTCTTCGAACTGGAACCCCCATCCTTGTTCGAGAATATAAGAGGAGATTTGACTGATTGACCACCACAAGCATCTCCCACATGGGAATTAGGGAAACAATAATGCTCAAAGCATTCCCTCATTAGATCATTTGAAACCACATGCTTCAATTGGGCAAACCCTTGAGCACTAGACGCAGGTGGGCTGATCTGTGACAGGAAGAGTGTCGCGAGCCGTCCGAAGGGGACGCGCTAATGGATTACCGATCGCGGGCCTACTACGCACTGGAATGCGGATCGCGGGCTTTGGATCGACGTGGGCCCTCCCAGGCCCATACCAAATCGCAGCGGGGAGTATTTTTTAATGGGTTCGACGATAAGAGTCGATCGCTTTCGACCTTCAGTGTGGGTCGTGGTGATATGTGCAACTTGTGCATACATTTGGAGTCGCCACCGGTCTTTCTTGGAGGGTAGACCGAAAACCTTACTGACCGATTGGGAGAGATCGATCAGTTCTGCGGAACCAGAGATTTTGGGTTCGGGGGACTTGGTTACGCTGGTGTCATTACCAACGCCCTTTCGGTACCTAACGCGAGTGATTTTCCTAGCTAAGAGTTCATGCAGGCGCAATTTTAGGTGAGATGGGTTTGATTCAGGATTTCATGGCGATTGGAAGACTATTCCTATCAATCACAATCAATTTTAATGAAAGCGCAATCAAGTGCATAAATAAATCACATCGATTCACATCAATTCAAATCAATGGCTTCCTAGTATAGCCATAATGGCTTAGGGAATGTGTGATTTCGGACCGGGGGTAAAAATGGGAAGATTTGGAGGCGATTAGCCCGAAGGGTAAAATCGTCAATTTTTGGAAGAATTGGATACCGAATTACTCAAAATATTCCATGGCCAGTTGATTGTGGCCATTTCCCATTTTTGAGAATTGTTTTAGAATTTCTTGATTTTTCTTCAATTTTGGAAGACGATTCGCCCGAAGGGCGAAATCGTCATTTGAAGAAGGGTCAGGGTTCAAAACACCCGAAATGAGCCTTGGCCAGTTGATTGTGGCCATTTCCTATTTTTTTGGGATTTTCCTAAATTTTTTTAGATTTTGTTTTGAAAGACAGTTTGCCGGAAGGGCAAAATCGTCATTTCTGAAAAGATCGGGGGGGGGGGGTGGGGGGGTCAAATGACCCGGAACAGGTCATGGCCAATTGAATGTGACCATTTCCTATTTTTCAGAATTTTCTAGAATTTTTCTGAATTTTCCAAATTTTTTTATTTTTTTATGATTTTCCATTTTTATCGAATTTTTGAATTTATTATTATTTTTTTTTTATCATTTTCTTATTTTAAAAAAAAAAAATATTTTCCGGACCGGGTTAGACCCGGCCCACGACTCTCGGGCGCCCGGCCCGGCCTTTACGGGTCGAAAACCGATCTAAAACGACGTTGTTTTGATTTTTTAAAGGTTTTTTCTATATATATATATTAACATTTTTATTAACATTTTTTATTTATTTCTGAAATTCCCAGATCAGACGGTTTTTAATGTGCCACGTGGCAACCTTCGGTGCGTCCGATCTTGCTATAGATCGGACGTCCCGCAGAGTGCCACTTCGCATAGTCCTAACCGTCAGAACGAAACCGATTTTTTTATTAATTTTCGAAAAACATCCACATCGGACGGTGCATACTGGCCACGTGGCCTCCTCTGGGGCGTCTGATCTTGGACAAGATCGGACGATTCTCCGAGTGCCACTTGGCACAATATCGTCCGTTAGATCAAAATATTTTTAATATTTTCGAAAATCATTTATTAATTCTGAAAATCTTTTTAATTTTCCAAAAATCCTAGATTGCGACACGTGGCGAAGCCACGGCCGTCCGATCTGCGCGTTTGATTAAAAAAAAGCCGCGGCCCCACCACGCTGACGTGGCTGCCACGTCAGCGCGTTGACCTGCTGACCCCGGACCCCGCAGACTGAGAAGACGACCGACGTAAAAACGGCGGTTTTGCATCGCGAATTTGACACGATTCAACCCCCCCTCAACACCTCGTCAACATACATCAAAAATATGGTCAAAAACACGCCAGAAACAGGCCGGACCGAACCTTCCCGAACCGGCGCCGGCGAACAGATTTGCAGAAATTGTTTTCTCGCCCAAGCTTGATTTTAATCGTTCAAGAAGCATAAAAAAAAGGTTTAGGAACTTACCTGAGGTCCCGTGATAGTCGGTAGCCGCGGGAACGTCCTCACCGAGCTCACGGTCCGAGTATTGGCCGGCGAAACTCCGGTTCACGTCCTCAGGCGTTCTCGATGCAAAATAAATGGCAAGGCGGGAGGAGAGATAGTTCTAGTGCATGTTCAAAGCTAGACACGCGCAAATGGAGCTCAGGAAAAGCATGGCCGAGACCCCAAAAATATAATTCTCATGCAGGCATTTTGTCTAACAGTCGGCGTGCGTTCGAAAAATGAAGTTCAAGGGAGAGTATCGACCTATCCAGGGGTTGTCGACGGCCACCAAGGCTTCGGTGACAATTGGTATTGTGTGTTCAAGCTCGGGGATGGTTTTGCGACCTCTGGTTTTGCTCCCCCTCCCCCCAACTCTCCCTCTCGGCCTCCCTATCCTTTTCTTTTTTTGTTTCTCGCCGACCGCCCTTCCCTGGCCTCCGGTCCACAAAAAACGACCCCCACCATTGCTTTCTGTCTCCACTACAGCTTGTCGCCGCCTTTTTCTTAAAGAAATGCTGCCGAACGAGCTCCGTTGCCCCCCCCCCCCCCCCCGCTTTTGCCCTTTTTTTTTGCTTCGTGCCGGCCATGGTGGGTCTGAAACTAAGTTGCAGACCCGGTCAGATCGGGTCGGGTCGGGCTTGACCCGACCGGCCCGGTTCTACCAATTTTATCAAATTGGGCCCCAAATCGACCCATTTTCATGAAATTGATGGCAAAATCGGACTCATTGACATGTTTTCTATCAAATGGGGGTATTTTCGTGAATCAATTGGTTGGAATTTAGTGAAAACCCCAAATTACCCTTAGGATCCGAAATTGATTTTTGTTTAATCGAGGGCCCAAACGACCGAATTAGTCAAAATTGAGGCCACCAATGGATTCATCATGATGAAAAACATACTGTAGATGTGTTTAATTTCAATGGGTATGCCCGTATAAAATTTAATTTCAAAAATTGTGAAACCGGGGACTAAATTGAAAGAAAATTATGGAATTAAGCCCTTTTGTTTAAAATTGATCAAATTGGAGGGCAAATTGACCCAATTGCACTTCGAGACTTTAGAATCCAATGTCATAGCTTATAAAAAGTGAGAATTGAAAATTAAGAGACTCGAAAAGGATTTTTTTAGGCTTGGTTCGGGTTTATGTTTGTGAAGGAACATAGTGACCCTAGCCGAATTTTCAAGATTTAAAGTGACACACTTAAAAAGGAAATTAAAAAAAAATTATTGAATATTTTTGTGTATTTTTCTGACCACTAATGGTATTTTTCTGATTTTTTGGGTATTTTTAATAATTAAATAAATTCAAAAAATTATTAAAAATTACGAAAAAATATTTTTTTTTCTTCAAAATTGAGTCTTGAGGCTAAACCAAGGCTTCCAAAGTTGATTTTGTAATTTTACGATTTTTTGGCTATTTTTAATTAATTTTTAAAAATAAAAATCGAAGTAAAAAGAAATTAAAAATCAGGTGTCAACAGCTGCCCCTCTTTGAGAGTGAGCTCGTCAGAGGTTGCTTTCAAAGACAAAATGACACCTGAATCTTGACCGACTTGACTGGGGAAAAGAAATGCTATGACATTGGATTCTTAAGCCTTTTGATTAATGTTCAAATTAATCCCCGGTTTGTTCTTGCAATTTAAACCTGGGCTGAGGTGGGGGAGGTTTACCTGAAGCTCACATGTCGGATGCTGCCCGCTGCGACAACTTTCAAGAAGATACCTAGGACTCGTCATTTAGAATATCCTAGGGAGATTAAGCTCTGACCTGTATGGTAGGTCATACCATTATGGAATTCCTAACTGGTAGGAACCTAAGGAAGGCGCATCCCACGCTTTGGGATTTGCCAAGGATTTTGATCCGTATGGTGGATCGGACCTTTGTGCTGATCCTTACGGCGGTATTTACCAATGAGTTGACCCTTATGGCGGTTTCTACCATTAATTTGACCTTTCAGGCGGTTTCTACCTTTGAGTTGACCCTTATGGCGGTATCTACCATTAATTTGACCCTTTAGGAGGTTTCTACCTTGAGTTGATCCTTCAGGCGGTTTCTACCTTGGTTTGACCCTTCAGGCGGTATCTACCGTTGGTTGACCCTTCAGGCGACTTCTACCTTTAATTTGACCCTTCAGTCGGTTTCTACCTTTGAGTTGACCCTTCAGGCGGTTTCTACCTTTGTGTGACTCCAAACTGATAGGAATCTAAGGTTGACATACCCTGTCTGGTTGGTACTAGTCAAAGACTCGATCGTTCTGTAGATCGGTCTTGGAAGAGGTTTGCCTACTAACAGGCTTCACCTACAGGCGACTCATTGAGGTCTCTTTTGGAAGGTTCACCTAACTTTAGGTTCACCTGATGGCTATTCTGGGATTTAGGGGTTACCTGAAATCTCGCAGAAGGCTGAATTGTCCTTTCGGCGTGCGAGGTACCTTTTTGGGATCTAGGGACTCCAATTATCCTGCAGAAAGCTGAAACCTACATACTCCACTTCATGGAGTAAAACATTCATCTAGGATTCGGGGTTACCGAAAATCCTGCAAAAGTTTAAGCTTGAAAGATTTTTCTTCACCAAGAAAATATTAGTAATCTTTGGGAAGACAACTATTGTTCAATTGATAAAATTTTATGACTTAAGTTTTAGTCATGAAATGTGCATTTTGATGTTGGAGGTCATCCAAAACATTCTTGCAACACACAGATGTGATCACAAATTCCTTGCGCGGCAAATCTATATCAAACAATTTGAAATTTCCAAAAAGAGTTTGTTCAAAACATCTATTGGAGAATTTCTCATCCAAGAGGGCTCCTTACCGCTTTGTGATAATGGTTTTTTGTAAGGAATGCGCTCAACTTCCTACTAACCTGTGCCTAGGTTTTAGGATCATTCGCAGCGCATACATTTCGATCGGTCGGGAGGTTTTCCACGGGACCATAATGTTGGGCTTGGATATTGGTCTTCAAGGGGGACCCGCTTTGGGGTCGAGGCTATTGAATGAAAGTCTTCATCATCTGCTCTGGGTTTACAAGTCAAGAACCCTGCAAAATGAGAAAGAAATAGTCTTGCTCGTACTTCTTCGAGCTAAGCTATATGTTAACTCAAGTGTCTTAGTCAGAGAAGACTGTTTCGGGGTTATAACATTGGTAGGATTGGGGACTGAAAAATGCTTGTTTTTGGCCCAGAATTCATGACGAGTTTGACATTGGTGATCATTGCTGATTTGGCACATGTCCTTCCCTTTCTGCATCTTTAGTCTTTGAGGTGTACAACCGATTTGGAGGTGTACACCAACTCTTTAGAGAGTGTCTCTTGTTGCATTCGGAGATCGATTTTCTCTATGTCTTCATTCTGTGCTTAATAGCATTCGGGGAACAGCCTTTTGGATTTGGCTCCTTCAGGAATTTCCTCTTTTCCTATCCAGGCTTCATTGTGGATCAATCAAACAACTTACGCGAGCATCGGCCTTACTTTTACTGGGCACTTTGCTTTCTCTAGATGCTAGGGATTATTTTTTTTTTCTTTGAAATCCTGATTCTTCTCGTCCTCGATGGGATCATGTTAGACATATGTCTGAAAGTCTAGACATGCTTTAAATATCAGCCTGGGAATCCTCTTTGTAATCCCTGAGTCTTGGACTCTTCCATTTTTAAAGTGGTGCTGCCTCTGTCTTGGAATGATCACCAATGGATATGAATTTGCAGGCTCAAGTCGGCTGTGCAAAGGATTTGGTGTGTGGGATAGAGAAATGAATGCTTCTCGTCATCCTATGGCACTTGGATTACCATATAAACAACACACAAAGATTAATGTTAGTCTGAGCAATAAGTCATCCTGTGGGGTGGTTCTCGACAGGGCTGATAATGAAAACCTCCGTTCAAAGGGGTTATCAATGGTCACCTGTAGTATTTGGGAATATGAAACGAACGCCTCCGTCGTCCCAATCCATGTAATCGCTGTGAATGGCCCCTACCTCCGTAGGTCCAGATTTTGCTATCCGATTCGCTCCACTCATCTCTCAAGTGTATGTAGGATGTGTTTGGACTGGGCTCGCCTCTCTTTTGGGAAAACTTCCTTTTGAATGGTCTGAAAAATAATCTTATTTGAAAAAATTCATTTCCTTTTCTTCAAAATTTATCCATCAATGGGATTTTGTGATGTATCATGCATGTTCTATTCATGCTTTAGGTAACCTCCCGATTTAAATCATGAATATCGATGCATTGGAAAATCTTTATCCTTTTTAGACATGACGGCTTAATGGATTCTGGCATTTTTTATCTTCAGCTAACTGGGAAAAGGGATACTTACCTGCCCGTCGCGGTTGGAGATCCCTGAAAATGTAAAAGAAGCATATCATTGTATGTTCACGAATTTTTCAAAAATCGAAATGATACGTCCTACCCTTGGTCATGTACTCTAACGAGTAGTACATGGGATGTAAAAACTTGTTCGTCTCCAAGGCGACTCCCCTGTCAAGGATAAACAATGAGTGTCAATTCATATTCCCAAATTCAAGACAAATTGAGACGATTCAACTTTACTCTTGATTTTCATCCCATTCTGATGTTGCGTATTGATATGAACAACATCTATCAAATCCGTCTGTCTATGCTTGGAGTGTTTGCAACATCAATGGTTCATCTGCCCCCCAATTGGGCAACGTCTGTTCTGTTATTTGAACAGATGGCTCCTTGAGTGCTTTATCCATGTTTATCATCTGAGAAGGAAAAGAAAGGAGACATTACTTCGGTATTTGATTGAAGATCGTTTAGGAACGATACATCGTTTTACCAAATGGGTAGCTTCGCGGTCAAACGTATTTCGTATTGAAGGGGTAGATCCCATTATGCTCCGCGGGTGATTGTCATTGCTCGGGGAACTTGCTCCACGGATTAAGCGATTAATCCACGGCCCTCGGCTTGACGATGTTCAAATGGTAATGTTGACACTCAAAGCGGTTAGTTTTAAGCGTCAATTAAAAATGTTCCCGTGGGAACTTTACAACAAGATCAGTAACACATTCATTTAAGGTATTCGCCTCTCACTCTCCTGAGCCTTTTAGTGATTTAGTACACGAGCCTCGAACCAGATGCATGGTTGCCGGTATCGGTCATGACTGCGAAGATGCACCTGTTCTAAAATGCTTGACCCATAGGGTGAGTTGCTCATTCAGGAAATCATCCGACTGTTCAAGCCGTTGGCGTTCAAGTTGAGCATCCTTAACCGCTGGTGATGGATTTCTCCCACTACTTTCGGCATGAATAACCCGATTCCTAGAGTTATGCTTGATCCATATGCCAAGCTGCTCACTGAGGAGATCAGTTGATTTTTCAAGCCATTGACGTTCAAGTTGGGTATCCTCAACCGCTGGCGATGGATTCCTCCCACTATCTTCGGCATGAACAACCTGACTCCTCGAGTTGGGATTCCCATCGTTGTCCAGTAAATTTGTATCCAATGCTGGATTCGCCGTAGGAATAGCACTAACGATCGGTTGGTGCTCAAATTGGGGAGTCCCTATTTGCTGGAATTGTGGTACATACTCCTGAGGAGTACTGAGATAACTCAGGGGGGAATTCGGCCGATCGAACCAAGAATAGAGGTCTTCAAGGAAATCTCCCGGTCCATCGAGCCACTGACACTCAGGTCGAGTATCGTCGGCTACTGGCGAAGGAATTTTGCCATTTTCTCCATGAACGGCTTGATTCTTCGAGCCGGAACTTCCGTAGTTGTCTTGCAAGATTGTATGTGCGTCTCCTGCCAATGCTAGAGTCGCCGTAGGACTAGCACTAACGATCGGTTGGTGCTCAAATTGAGGAGTTCCTATTTGTTGGAATGGCGGTACATACTCTTGAGGAGTACTGGGATAACCTATGGGAGTACTCTGATTGATGCCTGAACAATCGCCTACGTAATTGCCAGTCCCGTCGATGTTGAGATGTGATTGGGTGTTTCCTGCTTCATGAGGATTGAGGTCACAGCCATGTGTATCATTTAAACTTGAATCGTCTCTATCCTGGTCTGGCGCCACTTGTCCATCTTTCAGCTGTCTCCTGTAGCGCCAAAGGCAATTCTTGACATTACCTACAGCCAGTCCTGGCACGTTCATGATCTCAAGTATGCGCAGTGGGCTAGCCAAGCTGATCCCTAACTGTTGGACTGTATCGACAAATTTGCTATGGAACTCCGGAGTCCAACGAAACCTTGTTTTCTTGCTAGCCGAAGTAGTGTTAGCAACTTGGCGGCTACTCTCCGTAGAATCTGGTCGTGTTGGAAGTTGCTCTGGGCGGAATTCAGTGGTCTCAGATCGGCTGGTTGTGATGGTGAGTTCATCATTGAGCGGACCTGACTTGTCATGACACATGTCCCCTTCCACAACAGGCGTCGACTTTGACTTTGTAGCACTGATTTGCTCTCGTAGACCCTCGACGGTACCCGTCTGTTCAGAAAGATGTTGCGAAGGGCGTTGCAACAGATGAGCATTATAAACCTCCGGATCTGGCTCCTCGGTGAACACTTCTCCGGTGGGAACAGGGTTACCGCAATCAAGGCAAGTGGCGATGCTTAGAGCTTTTTTATATTGAGTGTTTTTTATTCTAAACTTTTCATTTTCCTCCCTCAGAATCGCTACCTCTTTCCGATCGCGGTGTTGCTTCAGCCGGGTTCGTTTGTTTTCAAACTAGCACTTGACCTTCCGAGGCTCCCACTCTAACTCTTGGCCCATTTTGACTCTCTGCTCGTTGTCTGGGTAGGGGCATTCCTTGAAAAAGAACTCAAGCTTACGGACTTGACTTGAAGAATGGCGTGGGAGATGTTTCCCTTTCTGGCGCCGATCACCGCCGCGGATACTGTTCTCGTTAACCAGGCCTCGGGTTTCATCATTGGAAGGGCCGACCTCCATGGCCCTCGTGTCAGGTTCGGTCCTGGGTTCTTTAAATTCTTCTAGCAGCTCAAGCTCGGAGACCTCTAAGTCGGGCGTTTCCAGCAAATGACAGTACCCCTTGAACATTTTTGATCGAAATATCACTGATTGATTTTTCATTAACTCGGCTTTCTCTGTCCCTCCTTGGATCCTCACCTTCTCTACAATTTTTGAAAGGTTAGGTGAGTCGGATCACCATTCTCTGATCAAAGATGATGGCTACCTGGCGAGCGCTCTTCTCAAGACTTCGTAACTCCCACTTTGTCTTTTCTTACTCTTTTCTACGTGAATGGAGCCTGAAGATCTCTTGCGTTGATTTCGCTTTGTCGAGCACTACGCCTGTCCCCCTCGCCCAGTCTCTAGAGCAATAGGTCTGCCCACCTTTCGGCGCCATTATGTTTTGGTAAACCCGAGATCACAAGACAGCGGTGGATCCGTGACTCATCGAGGACGCATTAATGAAATCCGCTTGGCCCTGCTGCACATAAATTATTATTATAACTTCTCCTCGCTTATTCGAGTGTTGTCAGGTGGGAGATTGATGCCAAGAAGATTAATATTTTAGCCTAATCAGATTCAGCCTCTCAAACACTCCACCAATACTCGTTCTCTTCTCTACCGTTCAATCACACATGGCTTCCTCCTCTGTACCTGCTACCTTAGCCGAAGCTTCAACCCAATGTGAGAGATTTTATCACCTCCTGGGTAGAGGTTATGGTTATATAAATAATCATCCTGAAGCCGAGGTTGAAATCCGTACTCTGATTCCGTCTTTAGACACCGTGTGTATTGAAGGTGCGAAATTGCAAAGGGAGTTGTGATCTTCCCAACTCTCTTTAACAATTTCCTGGAGGCTTACGAAGTCGCTAGCCGGGATGTCACTTTGGCTTGCATCGTGCGAGCCCGCTATTAGGACAGGGCTGAGTCCCTGATGTTGGCCATGCTGACGGCCGATAACCATAAAAGGGCTGTTGAATACGCCCACGCCCAAGTCTCATTGCTGGTCCGTGAGAGGGACAACTTGGTGGAGCGTTTGGCTCTCTATCAAACCGTCTTTGAGCAAGACCAGTATAATCTCGTGCTGAGGTTCCAATGCGCCTGGTTGGAGGAAAGGCTTGAAGATCTGACCACGGATATAGCCCGCGGGAGAGCGCTGGCTCAGGACTTAGAGCATGAATCCGAGTACTATGAGACCAAGGTGAACAAACTTAAGGAGAAATGCCGTCTCCTTTTTTTCAAGCTTGTAGACCTTGATTCTCGAAGCGTTGGCTGTAAGCAAGGCATGGATAACATGAAGAGTCAGTTAAGCTTCTTTGTGATGCTCATCAGAACTCATTTTGGGTTTACGGCTCCCCCTCAGTAACCCATTTGTAAACTCTCCTGTTGAGTGAAATAAATGCGAGTTTTTTTTATATACGCTCCTTTATTCTGCATGGTTGACTAGCCTGGAAAGGTCCACAGTCTGACGCTTTCGAGTCTATGCGACTCCCTTTTCGCGTGTGCCAACAGCTTGGTTACGCATTATTTCCACAGTCTGACACTTTACATTTGAATGATTTGAATGCCTCGTGAGAAATAGATTTGTAGCTGCTCGAAATTTTAAGATTGCCCCTGATTTTGCGGTCATGGTGTTTGGGGCAGCTAACAATCTCTCCGCTTTTGAGCTTGCTCACGTTCTGTTAGCAACTTACGCTATCAATTCTGTCTTCGCGTGTTGGGGTTGATTTTACCTTGAACCTAATAACAAGGAATTGCCGTATCTACACATGATGACGCTCGCAGAAAACATTGTGCAAAATCAACTCTAGCTATTAAAGAAGAAAACGAATGCGCCGATGAGAACTTTACAATAGGAGATACATCCCTCTCGCGTACATCCCCCTCTTTCTTTGGGCATGTCCAATGACCAACCAATCTGGCCTCGGCTTAGGTGCGCAATTACCAACTGCAGATCATGGCTGCAAACCTTTACTAGCTTCCAACTGATCGAACAAAGTATCAAGTCCTTCATCGAAGAAATCATCTGATCCCTCGAACGATTGATATGCAGGTTGAGCTACATCACCCGACGGGTTCTTCGAACTGGAACTCCCCTCCTTGTTCGAGAATATAATAGGAGATTTGACCGATTGACCCCCACAAGCATCTCCCACTTGAGAATTAGGGAAACAAAAATGCTCAAAGCAATCCCTCATTAGATCATCTGAAACCACATGCTCCAATTGGGCACTAGGCGTAGTGGGTTTATCTGTGACGGGAAGAGCACTGGCTAGCTGCTGCTCGAACGGAGGAGTGCTTGCTTGCTGCGCTTGTGATACGTGCTCTTGAGGAATACTGGAATGACTCATGAGGGTATTCTGATCAAATCCCCAATAGTCGTCGAGATTCGATCGGGCTTCTTTTGACATAAAGGGTGTTGGATTCGCAGCCGTGTCTATTGTTTAGATTCAGCTCTGCATAACGCTGTCCTAGTGCCCTTCTGTAGCAACCAAGGTGATTCGCAACCAATTTTCTGGTAAGTCCCGGTACATTAATGACTTTAAGTATGCTCGCCGAACCTACTTAGTCGAGTCCTATTTGTCGAACTGCATCTAAGAACTTGAGATGAAGTTCCAGGGGCCAAATGAATTTCTTCTTCTCGCGGTCCGGAATAGCGTCGATAGCTTGATGACTAATCTCTAACCCCTCTTAAACAGGATCTGATCCTACCAGAAGTTGTTATGAAAGAGATTCACGGGCTTCGATATGGTGACCCCAATCATAATGACACGTATCCCCTTCCTCAGAAGGCACTGGTATAATCTTTGTAGGATTGATCTGCTCATGCGCGCCATCCGCAGAATCTGATTGTACCGGAGATGGCTCAAGGGAGCAGGGTGGTAAATGAGCACTTTCCATCCTCGTAGAAGGCCTACCAGGGAACAATTTACTGAGGGTGGTAGGGCCACCGCAGTTAGGGCAGGTAATAGTACTGAGGATTTTCTCATACCACATGTTTTCCATTTGAAAGTTTTGGTTCTGCTCTTCTAGGATCGTGATCTCCCAACGCCTGCGTTGGACACTTAGTCTGAATCGTTTATTCTGGAACCAAAACTGGACTCTCATAGGATTCATTCCCAGCCTCTGGCCCAATTCAATCCTTTGTTCCACGCTTGGGCAAGGGCATTCATCGAAGAAAGCTTCAAGCTCTTGGATTTCATTCTGAGTGTAGCGCTGGCGACGTTTTCTTTTCTGGGGTTGATCTTGATATTCGTCGCCGGAAGTGTTAGGTTCCATGGCTTCGATATCGAATTTGATTTTGGAGCCTTCGAGGTCTTCCAACGAACTCGTCATTCGGGGTTCTCTGTTCTCCTTTTTGTATACTTGCTCTTTCGATTTGTTGTCTCGTTTTCCTCGAAAGCCATTGTCGCGACCCGTCTGAAAGCGGACGCGGCTAATGGATTACCGATCGCGGGTCTTGGATCGGCGCGGGCCCTCCCAGGCCCATACCAAATCGCGGCGGGAGTATTTTTCAGAATGATTCGACGATAAGAGTCGATCGCTTTCGACCTTAGTGTGGTCGTGGTGGCATGTGCAACTTGTGCATGCATTTGGAGTCGCCACCGGTCTTTCTTGGAGGGTAGACCGGAAACCTTACTGATCGATTGGGAGAGATCGATCAGTTCTACGGAACCAGAGTTTTTGGGTTCGGGGACTTGGTTACGCTGGTGTCGTTACCAACGCCCTTTCGGTACCTAACACGAGTGATTTTTCTAACTAGGATTTCATGCAGGCGCAATTTTGGGTGAGGTAAGTCTGACTTTGCACATTAACCAGTTTAACATGCTCACGTAATCATAATAAATAAATAGATGTCAATCACATAAACATCTATCCTACGTGGTGATCATGGAATTATGATTTAATGGGTCTCGAGCCAATGAGACCACATTTAATCATTTTAATATTTTAATAACGGAGAGCCACTCTTCGCTTCTTCTTGGTTTCTTGAACTCTTCAAGAATTGGGCCCCAAAGAGATCGCCGACTTAAAAGGCTCCCCCACGTAATCCTCGTAGCATTTACATCAACAATTGACTATGCTAAAAATAAAGATTACATGAAAAATAAAAGGAGTACGCAGCCTCCATTTAATAATTACAACCCCAAATATATAAATAATCATCATACATTCATATATACATCAATCACATTGATTAGGGATTTTTCCATGATCACCACTCTTTCACATAAGTAATAAATTCACAATTTAAAACTTAGGAAGGCACAATAAAAATTCTACGTTGAATCATATTCAGAATTTTTACGTAAAATAAGATAGCCATAAATTTTCGATTCAAAATTGATTTATTCTCAATTTTTGCTACGTTGATTAATTTATCATATAAAATAATCAATCTCCATTAGCCATGTAAGACGAACAATTCGTTAATACATATTGGCCATAGTATTGCAAAAATTGCAAAAATCAATTAAATGCACGAAAACGCCTAAGGATTGGCTCTGATACCACTGTTGGGATCCACGTAACACGTAGCGGAAATAAATAACAACCCATACATGTATCTCCAGAGGCGTACTTCGTGCATTTCAATCGAAAAAAATCACAAAGCCTCAAAGGGAGTAAATAGATTACCTCTCGTAGCGTGCTTGAACGGAGGTGTCGGTTCGATGTTCTTCGATCTCAGCCTCCACAAGTGTTAGGCATCTAGTTCGGACGCACCACCAATTGACGAACGGGGAGACGACTAATAACTCCACAACAATTGTGCTAGCAATATGCGGAATCAATATTCCGAACTTAGTATATTTTGCTCACTCAAGATTATGAGAATATAGAGAGTGTTTGTGTTCTTCTCTCTAAGCTTTCAAAAATTTGCACACTCTACAAAATGTCTCTCCCCTCAACCTCAAAACTCTTGCCATCCTTTTATAGCCAAAAATACCTTCCAATAAATTGTATTTAAAAATAGCACTAACAATTATAAATTCTATCTAAAAATAGCACTCACAAATAAATGACATTTAAAAATAGCACTAACAATAGCACTCACAATTTATAATACAAAAATGCTATTTAAAAATAGCACTAACAATAGCACTCACAATTTATAATACAAAAATGCTATTTAAAAATAGCACTAACAATTATAAATTCTATCTAATAATAGCACTCACAATTTATGATAAATAAATGCCATTTAAAAATAGCACTAACAATAGCACTCACAATTTATGATAAATAAATGTCATTTAAAAATAGCACTAACAATAGCACTCACAATTTATAATACAAAAATGCTATTTAAAAATAGCACTAGCAATAGCACTCACAATACAAAAATGCTAAAAAAAGGCACTAACAAAGGTGTTAAAAATAATAACCATTATTATTATTACAAGAGTTAAAGAGGTTACCAAACAGTACAAATATGCATAACGTATAAATATATATGACGTATAAATACGTAGAGCATACGTATACATCCGTGAAACCGGGGACTAATTGAAAGAAAAATGTGCAATTAAGCCCTTTTGGTAAAAATTGATTAAATTGGAGGGCAAATTGACCTAATTGCACTTTAAGACTTTAGAATCCAATGTCATAGCTTATAAAAAGTGAGAATTGAAAACTAAAAGACTCGAAAATGATTTTTTTTAGGCTCGGTTCGGGTTTATGTTTGTGAAGGAACATATTGACCCGAGCCGAATTTTTGAGATTTAAAGTGACACACTTGAAGAGGAAATTAAAAAAAAATTATCGAATATTTTTGGGTATTTTTCTGACCACGAATGGTATTTTTCTGATTTTTTGGGTATTTTTATAATTAAATAAACTCGAAAAATATTAAAAATACCGAAAACTATTTTTTGTTCAAAATTGGTTCCTAAGGTTAAACCAAGGCTTCCAAAGTTGATTTTGTGATTTTATGACCTTTTTTGATATTTTTAATTAATTTTAAAGAATAAAAATCACAATAATAAATGGTAAAAAAATCAGGTGTCAACAGCTGCCCCTCTTTGAGAGGAATCTCGTTAGAGGTTTCTCTCAAAGATAAGGTGGCACCTGATTCCTAACCGACTCAACTGGGAAAATAAGAGAAGAAATGTTATGACATCAGATCCTTAAGCCTATTGATAAAAGCTCAAATCAATCCCCGGTTTGCTCTAACAATTTGAACATGGGCCGGAGTGAGAGAGGCTTACCTGAAGCACACCTGTCGGATGCTACCGGTTGCGACGACTTTCAAGAATATGCCTAGGACTCGTCATTCAGAATATCCTAGGGAGATTAAGTTCTGACCTGTATGGTAGGTCATACCATGATGGGATTCCTAACTTGTAGGAACCTAAGGAAGGCGCATCCCACGCTTTGGAATTTGCCAAGGATTTTGATCCGTATGGTGGATCAGACCTTTGTGTTGATCCTTACTGCGATATTTATCAATGAGTTGACCCTTATGGCGGTTTCTACCAATGAATTGACCCTTATGGCGGTTTCTACCATATGTGACCCTTCAGGCGGTTTCTACCATTAATGTGATCCCTCAGGCGGTTTCTACCTTGGTTTGACCCTTCAGGCGGTTTCTACCTTGAGTTGACCCTTCAAGCGGTTTCTACCTTTGATTTGACCCTTCAGGCGGTTTCTACCTTGTGTTGACCCTTCAGGCGGTATCTACCATGTGTTGACCCTTCAGGCGGTATCTACCTTGTGTTGACCCTTCAAGCGGTATCTACCTTTGATTTTGACCCTTCAGGCGGTATCTACCTTTGATTTTGACCCTTCATGCGGTATCTACCTTTGATTTGACCCTTCAGGCGGTATCTACCATATTTTGACCCTTCAGGCGGTATCTACCTTGATTTGACCCTTCAGGCGGTATCTACCTTCATTTGACCCTTCAGGCGGTATTTACCTTTGAGTTGACCCTTCAGGCGGTATCTACCTTATTTTGACCCTTCAGGCGGTATCTACCTTCATTTGACCCTTCAGGCGGTATCTACCTTCATTTGACCCTTCAGGCGGTATCTACCTTTGTTTGACCCTTCAGGCGGTGTCTACCATCAGTTTTGACTTTGAAAAGGGGTCTCATGACGAGGGTTCTCCACGTCCGATGAGACTGCCTAAATGAAAAGGGGTCTCATGACGAGGGTTCTCCACGTCCGATGAGATTTCCTGAATTTTGAAAAGGGGTCTCATGACGAGGGTTCTCCACGTCCAATGAGATTGTCTGATTTTGAAAAGGATTTTTTTTTAAGGGTTTCTCTTCCCCAAGAAAATATTGGTAATCTTTGAGAAGACAGCAATTGTCCAATTGACAAAATTTTATGACTTAAGCTTTAGTCATGAGATGTGCATTTTGATGCTGGAGGTTATCCAAAACATTCTTGCAACATGCAAATGTGATCACAAATCCCTTGTATGGAAAATCTGGATCAACAGTTTGAAAATTTCCAAAAAGAGTTTGCTCAAAACATCAATTGGAATATTTCTCGACAATGAGGTCATCTCACCTGTTTTGAGGTGATGATTTTTAGGGGATGCACTCAATTCCCTACTGACCTGTGCCTAGGTTTTAGGCTCATTCGCAGCGCATACATTTTGATCGGTCGGGAGGTCTTCCACGGGACCGTAATGTTGGGCTTGGATATTGGTTTTCAAGGGGGACCTGCTTTGGAGTCGAGGCCATCGAATGAAAATCTTCACCATCTGCTCCGGGTTTACAAGTCAAGAACCCTGCAAAATGAGAAAGAAAGAGTCTTGCTCGTACTTCTTCGAGCTAAGCTATATGTTAACCCAAGTGTCTTAGTCAGAGAAGACTGTTTCAGGGTTGTAACATTGGTAGGATTGGGGACCGAAAAAGGCTTGTTTTTGGCCCAGAAATCACGAAGGATTTGACATTGGTGATCATTGCCAATTTGTCACATGTCTTTTCCATTCTGCATCTTCCATTTTTGAGGTGTGCAACCGCTTTTGAGGTGTGCACAAGTCCTTTAGAGAACGTCTCTTGTGGTATTAAGAGATTGACAATTCTGTCCGTGTTTTTGCACCACGGCTGACATCATTTGGGGAGCAGTCTTCTTGATCTGACTCCTTTATGGGTTTTTCTCTCTTCCCAACTAGGCTTTATTGGGGATCAATCAAACAGTTTTCACAAGCATCGGCCTTGCTTTTACCAGGCACTTTGCTTTTTCTTGATGCTGGGGATTTTTTTTCTTTGTTGAAATCCCGCCTTTTCTTTTCCTTTGGAACTACGATGTTCAGAAAATTGTGCTAGATATACAACTTGAATCATAGCACATTTAAACGCCGATATGAGATTTTTCTATAAATCCCATCTCTTGATTTCTTCCGTTCTTGGAGTGATGCAGTTTCCATCTTGAAACATCCCATGATCACCAACAAGGGTTTATGAAATGAATTTGCAGGCTCAACTTGGCTGTGCAAAGGATATGGTGTGTGGGATAGAGAAATGAATGCTTCTCGTCATCCTATGGCACTTGGATTACCATATAAACAACACACAAAGATTGATGTTAGTCCGAGCAAGAAAATTTCTAACCATTTTCTCCTGATACCGCTGGACTCACCTCCATTTTGCCCCGATGTGGGGTGGTTCTTGACAGGGTTAAGAATGAAAACCGTCGTTCAAAGGGTTTATCAACGGTCACCTGTAGTGTTTGAGGGATATGAAACGAATGCCTCCGTCATCCCAACCCATGTAATCGTTGCGAATAATCCCTACTTCCGTAGGTCCAGATTTTGCTATCTGATCCGCTCCACTTCTCTCCAGTGTGTGTAGGACGTGTTTGGACTAGGCTTTGCCTCTTTTCTTTTGAGAAAATGTCCTTTTAAAAGTTTTGAACTTTTGATTGGAAAAAATCTCTTTCATTTTCTCCAAAAATTTTACCCGTCAAGGGGATTTTATGATGCACCATGCATGTTCTTATTCATGTTCAGATAACCTCCTGTTTTAAGACATGAATGCCAATGAAGTTTGAATTCTCTGTCTTTTCTAGACATTAGATTCTGAAAGCTTTTCTTTTTCTCTCTGTTTTTTATTTAACATCTTCAATGGATTGGGGAAAGGGATACTTACCTGTCCCCCGTGGCTGGAGATCCTGAAAATGCGGAAGAAACATGTTATTGTACGTTCACGAATTTTTCAAAAAATTAGAACGATACAATTTACTCTTGGTCATGTATTCTAACGGGTAATACATGGGATGTGAAAACCTGTTCGTCTGTAAGGCGATTCCCCTGTCAAGGATAAATAACGAGTATCAATTCATATTCTCAAATTCAAGACAAATTGGAACGATACAACTTTACTCTTGGTTCTCATCCCGTTCTGATATTGCGTATTGATATGAACAACATCTATCAAATCCGCCTATCCATTCTTGGAGTGTTTGCAACATCAATGGTTCATCTGCCCCCAGTTAGGCAATGTCTGTTCTGTTATTCGAACAAATGGCTCCTTGAGTGATTTATCCACGTTTATCACCTGAGAAGGGAAAGAAATGAGACATTACTTCGGTATTCGATTGAAGATCGTTTAGGAACGATACATCGTTTTACCAAATAGGTGGCTTCGCGGCCAAACGTATTTCGTATTGAAGGGGTAGATCCCATTATACTCCGCGGGTGATAGTCATTGTTCGGGGAACTTGCTCCACGGATTAAGCGATTAATCCACGGCCCTCGGCTTGAAGATGCTCAAAGGGTGATGTTGACACTCACGCGCAATTAGTTCTAGACATTAATGAAAGATGTTCCCGTGGGAACCTTACAGTGCGATCAACAACATATTCAATAGGAGTGTTCCACCCCTTTCGTCTAAGCATTTTTCATCGAGTAACCATGCCTTGCATCAGACGTTTGGTCACCTGCCTTGCGTCACCACTGCGATGGCCCTCCGGCTCCAAATTGATCGAGCCAAAGATTGAACTCATCGCCAAGGAAATTGCTCGGGTCTTCGAGCCATTGATGTTCAAGTTGGGTATCAACAATTGTTGGGGGCAGATTTCCTTCATCGCCTTCATTGTGAGGAACTGGAGTCTTTGAGCTAGAACCTTCATCATTGCCCTGTTGGGGTCGAGACATACATTCCTGAAGAGTATTGATCCAAGTGTCCAGCTCCTCCCCAAGGAAATCGCCTGTTCTTTCTAGCCTTTGGTGCCCAGATTGGCTGTCGTCGACTGCAGGCGAGGGATTCCTCTCTTTGCTCTCGCCGTGAGCAACTTGACCCCTCGAATTGGAACTTCCTCCAATGACCGGCAGGTTTATATGTGCACTCTCTACCAATGCCAGATCCGCTTCAGGGACAGCATTAATGACTGAATCGCGCTCAAACTGAGGAATCCCTATGTGCTGGAACTGCGGTATATACTCTTGAGGAGTATTGAGATAGCTCGGCGGAGCATTCTGATTTGGGTTAGAGGAGTCGCTAACACGACTGCTGGTCCCGTCATTGCTGAAACACGGTTGGGTGCTCTCGGCTCTCCAATCATCGTGGTTGTAACTCTGCCCGGCACTTGAGCTCCAACTGGCTTTATGATGGTTTAACGCTATCCTTCCATCCCTTAGCAATCTCCTATAGTACTTGAGGTGAGACTCGACGTTAATTCTAGAGAGCCCCGGCACATTCATAATCTCGAGTATGCGTAGTGGGCTAGCCGAATCAACTCCCAGCTCTCGAATTGCATCAACAAATTTGGTGTGAAGTTCATAGGTCCAGTAAAACCTTGTTCTCTTATCACCCAAAATATCGTCAATACTTCGGTAGCTATTCTCTACGGGATCTAGTCGTTTCAAAAGTTGTCCAGGGAGGGACTCACCGACTTTGGATTGGCTGGCTGTGACAGCGAGTTCGTCATTGAGATAACTCCCCCTGTGATGATTCATATCCCATTTCTCAGAGGATGTTGGTGTTGATCCTATGGTGTTGACTTGCTCATGCAGATCTCCGGCGATATCTGGCTGTGTCGGAAAATGCTGTGGAGAATACGGTAACAGCTGAGCGTTATTCGTCAACAGGGACGGTTCATCGAGGAACACCTCGCCGAGGACAATAGGATTACCACAATTAAGGCAGGTGGCCTTGGTCAGAGCTTCCTTATATCTCGCGCTTTCAGCTTGAAGCTTCTCATTCTCCTCCTTCAGGACCAGTAACTCATGGTCTGCGTATTGCTGTTTCACCCGGGTTCGTTTGTTGGCGAACCAAAACTTGACCTTCGAAAGCTCCAATCCTATTTTTCGGCTCAACTCCATTTTCTGTTGTCTGCTTGGAGTGGGGCATTCATTAAAGAAAGCTTCGAGCTCTCGGATTTGGCCTGGAGTGTGGCGTTGTAGTTGCTTCCTTTTCCGACTCCGGTCATCATTGTATACTCCTTCTTCGTAGCTGAAACCTAGAATTTCATCGCTGGAGGAGTCAGTCTCTATGGCCTTCGGGCAGGATTCAGCTCCAGGATCTTCAAAGTCTCCCAGCAGTTCGTGCTCAGAAATGTCCAGGTCGGGCGTTTCTAGCAGATGGGAATAACTTTTAAACATGATGGATCGGGGTATCTCGGGCTGATCTAGTTCACTCAGCTTTCTCAATTCGCTCTTACGTGTTTGCTCACTCTAGAAATTTTCTCAAGTGATTGTGCGTGTCCTGGAACCATCCTTCAGGGTGCATATGAAGACCAGCAAGCAAGCGCTCCTCCCGAGATCCTGCAATTACTCATCGTCTGTATTCCCCTTTCTTTTTCCTCGTGATAGGATCACAAACTCTCTTGCATTGATTCGGTTTCATCGAGTATTGCGCTCGTCCCCTAGTTCAGTCTTCAAAGTGGTGGGTCTACAATCTTTCGGCGCCTTTTATGATTTGCTAGGCCCGAGAACGTGGGGAGTAGCGGTGGACCCGCAATTAATGACTCCGTTTAATTCATTTAGCTCCATGGGAATTAACGCTATGATCTTCTCTCAACCCCTTTTTCATCGTTCAAACGAAAGTGGCATTTTCCCTGTGCATGCTGTTACTCTTCATTTCAGCATCCCGGGCGCTTGGTGAGGAATGAGTTCGTGGCCACTCAAAATTTTAAAGACCGTCTCTGGTTTCAGACTTAATCTAACAAGGGATCATCACAACTGAGCATGACGATGTTCGTCGATAGCGTTGGTTTAACTATAGTCATTAAAGAAAAATGTTCCCGTAGGAACTTTACAACGATAAAATGAGTGATCTACTCGTGAACATGTTCTTCTTTCTATGGGTGTTCGTAGTGACCGACCCATCGTGCCCCGAGTCAGGTGCTAGATCATGGCTGTCCAAGCATGCCAGCTTCCCACTGATTGAACAAGGCATCGAGCCCCTCATCGAAGAAATCGTCTGTCGTGGGTTGACCAGCGGCAGGCAGAGCACCAGCCGACTGCTGCTCGAATGGAGGAGTTCGCACTCGCTGTACTTGTGACACGCGCTCTTGAGAAATGTTGAAATGGCCCGGGAGGACATTCTGTTCAGCTTTCAGTTTGCCGGTGGTCGGGTTGCTAGCTTGATTGATGCTTAGTTTGGCCGGGTATCTCTTGATGCCTGAGTATTACAATGGCGGTCGCCCCTAGCTTTTGAGCTCGAGACGGATTCCTCCCGGTTTAGCTCCGCTCGACGTTGTTTTAATAGCTTTCTGTAGGCAGCAAGGTGATTCCTGACCAGCTCCTTACTAAGCCCCGGTACATTCATGGCCTTAAATATGCGCGTCGGAGTTGCTGAGTCGATCCCCATTTGGTGAACCACGTCTAGGAATCTGGAATGCAATTCAGGGGGCCAAGCGAACCTCCTCTTATCGTGGCCCAAAATTGCATCGATGGCTTGACGACTGATTAACTCATCTCCAGCAGGACCCGACCCTATCGAAAATTGTTGTGCATGAGGCTGATATGCTTTGAGCTGGTCGGCGGTAACATCCAGCTCCTTGAAACTGTAACTCCAATCAAAGCGATGCAAATCCCATCCCCCAGGAGGCATTTGTATCATCTTCGTAGGATCATCCTGCTCATGCGTGACTCCGGCAAAATCTGGTTGAGCAGGAGATGCCCCGAGGGAGTAGGGTGGTAAATGAACGTCTTCAATCATCGCGTGAGGCTTATCGGGGAATATCTTACCGAGGGCGACGAGGTTATCGCAATGAGGGCAAACGGTAATATTGAGAGCTTTTTCATACCTCATGTTTTCTGTTCGCAGCTTTTGGTTTTCTTCCTTTAAAATCTCGACCACCTGACGTTTGCGTTGAGCCTTCGATTTGGATCTCCTATTTTGAAACCTTAACTGGATCCTCGACTGATTAATCCCCAACTCCCGGCTCAATTCAATTCTCCACTTCTTTTTCATGTAATGGCTTTTACTGAAAAGGGTTTCCAGCATTTGGGTTTCCTCCTGAGAGTATTGGTGAGGACGTCTTCTTTTCCCGAGTTGAACATTGTGGATGTCGTTGTCGTCGTCGCCGTGATCTTGATTTCCGTTGCCAGAAGTGTTGGGCTCCATGGTTTTGGCGTTAGACTTGATCTTGGAATCTTCGAGATCCCTCTGTAGTTCAATTTCTGAGATTTTTGAGTCAGTCGCCTCTAGCAGCTGACAATAACCTCTTAAATATGTTGGATTGAGAAATGTTTGATTGGTTCTTGCCCACTCAGAGTTCTCCACTCTCTCATGTATGCTCACTCCCTATAAAGTTTTCTTCGAGTGACTTCGTATGTTCAGGAGACGCTCTTCAAGCATCATTAGGCAAACGTTCCCCCTCAAGACTTTGAATTTCTCGCTTAGCTTTTCAATCGTGATGGGACTGCCAAATCCTGTTAGGGCTCTCTTCGATAGTTGCGCTTACCTCCCACCTAACTCTAATAATGGTGATCCCGACAACTCTTTTACATCTTATAATTGATGAGCCGGAAATCGCGGACCGAAACGAATCCAATGGTTCTCGTGAGGGGACCTCCTGCTTTACCCCCTAACTGGGCTCCACCAGCATTATTACTGAGACCCTTCATCATCCTCGAGTTGCTATAAAATGAGGAATTAATGTATGGAAGGTTAACGTTCTCGCATAATCAGCTTCCTCCTTCTAATCTCTCTGTCAAACTCGTCTTATTCTTAAGCCAACCCAACGCAAATGGCCTCCTCTCCCGTACGCACTTTTTCAACTGATGTCTTGGCCCAGTGGGAAAAGCTTTATAACCTACTGGGTCGCGGTTACGCACACATAACCGATCATTCTGCGACCGAGGATGAAATCCGTGTCCTGCTCGAGGACCTTGATACCACTTCTCTCGAAGGTACTACACTGGGGAGGGAATATAGAATTTTCCCGACTCTCTTTGCACACTCCTTAGAGGCCTACCGTGCTGCTAATCGGGAGGTTCTCGTGGCTCGCGTCTTGCGAGCTCGTTATGAGGATCGATATGATCATTTGGTGCTGACCAACTATCTGGCCGATAGTTACAAAAAGGCCGTCGAGTTTGCTAATGAGCGGGTCGCGACGTTGCTTCGCGAGAGGAGAAATCTGGTGGAGCAATTGGCCCTATCCCTGACCACCGGCGAGCATGACCGCCGCAATGTCCTGTTGAGGCTTCAGAGCGACTGGCAGGAAGAACGGCTCGACAAAATAACCGCGGACATAGCTCGCGGGAATGGACTGGTTTGAGACCTGGAAACAATCGCCGAAGAACATGAGGCCAAGGTCGCCGAAGTTAAGGGAGAATGCAAAAGTCTTCTCCTCAGGCTTGCCGACCATGACATGCGGAGTTGGGAGTATGAGCAGAGCATTAATAACATGGAGGGTCAGTTGGGCTCCTTCGTGTCGTTAATTAGGGCTCACTTCGGCTTTACTTTTCTACCCCGAATTGTATGACCTGCTTTTGAAAACCCTCCACTGAGCAAAATAAATGAGAACTCTTGTGTGTGTGTTTTAACTTCTGTATGGTTCATTTCTTCGAGCATCCGAACATCTTCAACTTGGGTGAGCCGAACCATAATATCAGTAAGCCGAGCAAATATGTCCTGATTTTATAACTCGCTCATGATCAGATGAGATAATAGCCTTAGACTTGTCCAGGAAAAGATTTCTCTCTATTACCTATTTTTTTTTTTTACCTGCAAATAAAAAGACAGAATCAGAAGGAATAATTTGAAAAAGAAATCAAAAACTCCTTTCAATCCTATGCTTGCCCATGATTAATAAGGACAAGAACTTTTACAAGGGTTTTAATCTTGCGCGAAAAGTTTTTATCAATATTCCTCGAAAGAAAGCATACTATTGAAAGGAATGTAATTCACAATAATCGCTTTTGATCAATTTCGAGAGGAACGAATTACTCAAAAGTGCGAGGCATAATAACGTGTTTTAAATTTAATTGAAGATACGGCATCCAAATCAAGGCCGTTTTGTTAAGAACGAGAGTAATTTGGACATCTATTTCGTCATTAAATTCAAAACAACGCCGATATTCTCGATCAATTATCGTGGATTACCAGCGACGTAAAACATGCATGGACCAATTCAAGTGTATAATTCCTTCTAGCGAAATTGGGGTTGGATTACCCTATATGACCAAAAAGGTCGTGCAAGATTTCCAATTTTAATTTCCTCTAAAGGAATTATAAACTTGACTTGGAAGTATTCGGATGATTAGAGAAAATGCCACTATCACATTCCCATGACCTGTCAAAAGAAATACAACCAAGTTCCATCTAAATGTATACACCAATAGATCCCTAATACAATCACTCTAAGGGGTGAGATAGAGAAAGCCTCGATAAAAGTAAACCCTATACAAGAGGACTAGCAATGGAAAATGAAACAAAGGAATGTGATCCTAACGTTTAAGGATGCCCCAAGTTCGATCTGTGACTTCCGGATCACTTGCCCCAACTCGTCATCTTCATTGGACGATATCTCAATAATGTCCATAGTAGGCTCCTTTGTTGCTCACTCGGTGCTTGTCATGGGATATCATCATCTTCGTCTTCTATCAAGGACGTTTGGGAAAAACACACACATCTATCCTTGAAATGGCATTTAATCTAATCACCAGAATGCAATGAATGAAATGCCTATATTTATATGAACTGTAATAGATTCGAGGTATAGAGAGTCTTACCAACCAAACTCGTCGACTTATGTGCGGTTTTAGGTGTACCAACCGCCCAAAGACATGCGCATGAGACAAGTTATGGTGAACTTCTAAAAATCAGAGGGTTTGGCACCTAAGGTTAAGGTTCCCACTTCGAGTTCTAGAAAGAGCCGATTCCATTGCACAGCTATCGTTGCATTGGGACTCGATCCATAGTTCGAAGCGAGCGGAATTGAAAAGTGGATTACCCCGCGTTTTTCCTCACGGAGATTCCATTTTCAATTCCTTCTATTGTGTTCCTACAGGCGACGCCCGGGGTTTTAGGCGCGGTTGTGTGTGTCCACGTGTTGTGATCATCACAATGCAATTCATGCATAGCAGTTTATCAATCAGCACTTCAAATCATCCACACAACATACATTCCTACGCCCAACCTGCATAAGACAATGTTAATCACGGACTACACCCCTTATTTCTCCAATCTGCAAAAACATATAACACCTATCGTAAGCGGACTTACCTCACCTTCACGAGCGCCTGCATGCTTAGAAAAATCACTCAGCGTTTTAATTACGACCTAAGTCCACTTGGGGTCTAGAACCATAGGTTCTAGAACACAGTCTCCCCAGCGGAGTCGCCAGCTGTCGCGACCCGTCCGAAAGCGGACGCGGCTAATGGATTACCGATCGTGGGTCTTGGATCGGCGCGGGCCCTCCCAGGCCCATACCAAATCGCGGCGGGAGTATTTTTCAGAAGGATTCGACGATAAGAGTCGATCGCTTTCGACCTTAGTGTGGTCGTGGTGGCATGTGCAACTTGTGCATGCATTTGGAGTCGCCACCGGTCTTTCTTGGAGGGTAGACCGGAAACCTTACTGATCGATTGGGAGAGATCGATCAGTTCTACGGAACCAGAGTTTTTGGGTTCGGGGACTTGGTTACGCTGGTGTCGTTACCAACGCCCTTTCGGTACCTAACGCGAGTGATTTTTCTAACTAGGATTTCATGCAGGCGCAATTTTGGGTGAGGTAAGTCTCACTTTGCACATTAACCAGTTTAACATGCTCACGTAATCATAATAAATAAATAGATGTCAATCACATAAACATCTATCCTACGTGGTGATCATGGAATTATGATTTAATGGGTCTCGAGCCAATGAGACCACATTTAATCATTTTAATATTTTAATAACGGAGAGCCACTCTTCGCTTCTTCTTGGTTTCTTGAACTCTTCAAGAATTGGGCCCCAAAGAGCTCGCCGACTTAAAAGGCTCCCCCACGTAATCCTCGTAGCATTTACATCAACAATTGACTATGCTAAAAATAAAGATTACATGAAAAATAAAAGGAGTACGCAGCCTCCATTTAATAATTACAACCCCAAATATATAAATAATCATCATACATTCATATATACATCAATCACATTGATTAGGGATTTTTCCATGATCACCACCCTTCCACGTAAGTAATAAATTCACAATTTAAAACTTAGGAAGGCACAATAAAAATTCTACGTTGAATCATATTCAGAATTTTTACGTAAAATAAGATAGCCATAAATTTTCGATTCAAAATTGATTTAGTCTCAATTTTTGCTACGTTGATTAATTTATCATATAAAAACAATCAACCTCCATTAGCCATGTAAGACGAACAATTCGTTAATACATATTGGCCATAGTATTGCAAAAATTGCAAAAATCAATTAAATGCACGAAAACGCCTAAGGATTGGCTCTGATACCACTGTTGGGATCCACGTAACACGTAGCGGAAATAAATAACAACCCATACATGTATCTCCAGAGGCGTACTTCGTGCATTTCAATCGAAAAAAATCACAAAGCCTCAAAGGGAGTAAATAGATTACCTCTCGTAGCGTGCTTGAACGGAGGTGTCGGTTCGATGTTCTTCGATCTCAGCCTCCACAAGTGTTAGGCATCTAGTTCGGACGCACCACCAATTGACGAACGGGGAGACGACTAATAACTCCACAACAATTGTGCTAGCAATATGCGGAATCAATATTCCGAACTTAGTATATTTTGCTCACTCAAGATTATGAGAATATAGAGAGTGTTTGTGTTCTTCTCTCTAAGCTTTCAAAAATTTGCACACTCTACAAAATGTCTCTCCCCTCAACCTCAAAACTCTTGCCATCCTTTTATAGCCAAAAATACCTTCCAATAAATTGTATTTAAAAATAGCACTAACAATTATAAATTCTATCTAAAAATAGCACTCACAAATAAATGACATTTAAAAATAGCACTAACAATAGCACTCACAATTTATAATACAAAAATGCTATTTAAAAATAGCACTAACAATTATAAATTCTATCTAATAATAGCACTCACAATTTATGATAAATAAATGCCATTTAAAAATAGCACTAACAATAGCACTCACAATTTATGATAAATAAATGTCATTTAAAAATAGCACTAACAATAGCACTCACAATTTATACTATAAAAATGCTATTTAAAAATAGCACTAGCAATAGCACTCACAATACAAAAATGCTAAAAAAAGGCACTAACAAAGGTGTTAAAAATAATAACCATTATTATTATTACAAGAGTTAAAGAGGTTACCAAACAGTACAAATATGCATAACGTATAAATACGTATGACGTATAAATACGTAGAGCATACGTATACATCCGTGAAACCGGGGACTAATTGAAAGAAAAATGTGCAATTAAGCCCTTTTGGTAAAAATTGATTAAATTGGAGGGCAAATTGACCTAATTGCACTTTAAGACTTTAGAATCCAATGTCATAGCTTATAAAAAGTGAGAATTGAAAACTAAAAGACTCGAAAATGATTTTTTTTAGGCTCGGTTCGGGTTTATGTTTGTGAAGGAACATATTGACCCGAGCCGAATTTTTGAGATTTAAAGTGACACACTTGAAGAGGAAATTAAAATAAAATTATCGAATATTTTTGGGTATTTTTCTGACCACGAATGGTATTTTTCTGATTTTTTGGGTATTTTTATAATTAAATAAACTCGAAAAATATTAAAAATACCGAAAACTATTTTTTGTTCAAAATTGGTTCCTAAGGTTAAACCAAGGCTTCCAAAGTTGATTTTGTGATTTTATGACCTTTTTTGATATTTTTAATTAATTTTAAAGAATAAAAATCACAATAATAAATGGTAAAAAAATCAGGTGTCAACAGCCATGCCTGTTCAGCGCTCTGCTTTTGAAACGACGGAACTGTTCACCTCCCGCTCAGCTTTCCGACACGATGGGGTAACCAAATCCTTTCGCGGCTTCTTTGATAGTTGCGCTCGCCTTTCACTTTTCCTCGATAGCCATGCCTGTTTAGCACTGTTTTCCTTTTTTAAATGGCAGAACTGTTCACCTCCCGCTCAGCTTTATGTCGTGATGGGATAACCAAATCCTTTCGCGGCTTCTTCGATAGCTGCACTTGCCTTTTACTTTTCCTCGATAGTCATGTCTATTCAGCACTCTGTTTTTGAAACGACGAAACTGTTCACCTCTCGCTCGGCTTTCTGACATGACTGGATGACCAAATCCTTTCGCGACTTCTTCGATAGTTGCGCTCGCCTTTCACCCAAAGTTAATAATGGTGAGACCAAAGAATCTTTTGCAGCTTTCATTTGACAAGCCTGAAATCATGGACCGGGACGAATCTGATGCTTCGCGGGAAGAGGTCCACCTGCTTTACCCTCTTAACTCTGCTCCGTTATTGCCGGGACTTTTTCTCACTCCTAAGCTGCTATAAAACGAAGAGTTAAGGTAGAGAAGATTAACGCTCTCGTATAATCAATTTCCAACTCCTAATTGCATCCGTTGCACCCATCTCCCTCTCAAACAATTCCAACGAAAATGGCATCATCTTCCTCTCACGCTCTATCAACTGAAGTTTTAGCCCAGTGGGAAAAACTCTATAATCTCTTAGGTCGAGGCTACGCTCATATAATCAACCATCCCGAAATCGAAGATGAAATCTACGCCTTGCTCGAGAATATAGACATCACCTCCCTTGAGGGCACTACATTGGGGAGGGAATACAGAGCTTTCACAACCCTCTTCACAAACTCCCTAGAGGCCTACCAGGTTGTTCATCGGGAAGTTCTCGTGGCTTCTGTCTTGCGGGCTCGTTATGAGGATCGGTCTAACCGCCTGGCGTTGGCTGACTACCTGGCCGATAGTCACAAAAAGGCTGTTGAGTTCGCCAAGGAGCGGGTTTCGACGTTGCTTCGCGAGAGGAGGAATCTGGTGGAGCACTTGGCCCTATCCCTGGCCACCTATGAGCATGATCGCCGTAATACCCTGCTGAGGCATCGAAGCGAGTGGCTGGAAGAAAGGCTCAACGGTATAAACGCGGATATAGCCCGTAGGAATGGGCTGGTTCGGGACTTAGAATTAGTCGCCGAAGATCACGAGACTCAGGTTGTCGAGGTCAATGATGAATGCAAATGCCTTCATCTCAAGCTTGCGGACCATGATACGCGGAGTGGTGAGTACAAGCAAAGTATCAATAACATGGAGGGTTAGATGGGCCCCTTCGTGTCGCTAATTAGGGCTCACTTCGGCTTTACTTTTCCACCCCGATGAACTGTATGATCTACTTCTGGAATCCTTCAATTGAGCAAGAATGAATGAAAGCTCCCGTGTGTTTGTTTTAGCTTTTATATGGTCCATTTCTTCGAGCATCCGAACATCTTAAACTTGGGTGAGCCGAACCATAATATCAATAAGTCGAGCAAATATGTCATGATTTTCTAGCTCGCTCATGATCATATGAAAGAATAGCCTCAGACTTATCCAAGAAAAGATTTCTCTCTATTACTTATTTTTTACCTGCAAATAAAAAGACAGAATCAGAAGGAATAATTTGAAAAAGTAAGCATAAACCCCTTTCAATCTTATGCTTGCTCGTGATTAATAAGGATAAAAACTTTTACAAGGGTTTTAATCTTGTGCGAAAAGTTTTTATCAGTATTCTTCGAAGGAAAGCATACTATTGAAAGGGATGTAATTCACGATAATCGCTTTTGATCAATTTCGAGGGGAATGAATTAATCAAAAGTGCAAGGCATAATAACGTGTTTTAAATTCAATTGAAGATACGGTATCCAAATCAAGGCCGTTTGCTAAGAACGAGAGTAATTTGGATATCTATCTCGTCATTAAATTCGAAACAACGCCGATATTCTTGATCAATTATCGTGGATTATCAGTGACGTACAACATGCACGAACCGATTTAGGTGTATAATTCCTTCTAGCGAAATTGGGGTTGGACCGCCCTATACGACCAAAAGGTCGTGTAAGACTTCCAATTTTAATTTCCTCTAAAGAAATTATAAACTTGACTTGGGAGTATTCGGATGATTAGAAGAAATGCCACTATCACATTCCAATGACCAGTCAAAGAAATACAACAAGTTCCATATGAATGTATACACAAATAGATCCCTAATACAATCACTCTAACGGATGAGATAGAGAAAACCTCGGCAAAAATAAACCCTATACAAGAGGACTAGTAATGGAAAATAAAACAGAGGAATGTGATCCTAACGTTTAAGGATGCCCCAGTTTCGATCTTTGAGACGTGACTTCAGGATCACCTCCCCCCAAATTGTCATCTTCATTAGATGATACCTCCAGAATGTCCATAGTAGGCCTTTCTTGTGCACTCAGTGTTCGCCATGGGATATCACCCTCCTCGTCTTCTATTAAGGACGCTGGGGAAAAACATACATATCTATCCTCGAAATGGCATTTAATCTAATCATCAGAACGCAATGAATGAAATGCCTATATTTATATGAACTGTAATAGATTTGAGGGATAGGGAGTCTTACCAACCAAACTCGTCGACCTATGTGCGGTTTTAGGTGTACCAAATGCCCAAAGACATGTGCATGAGACGAGTGATGGTGAACTTCTAAAAATCAGAGGGTTTGGCACCTAAGGTCAAGGTTCCCACCTCGAGTTCTAGAAAGAGCCGATTCCATTGCACAACTATCGGTGCATTGGGACTCGATCCATAGTTCGAAGCGAGCGGAATTGAAAAGTGGATTACCCCATGTTTTTCCTCACGGAGATTCCATTTTCAATTCTTTCTATTGTGTTCCCAAAGGCGGCGCCCGGGGTTTTAGGCGCGGTTGTGTATGTCCATGTGTCGTGATCATCACGATGCAAGTCATGCACAACAGTTTATCAATCAGCACTTCAAATCATCCACACAACATACATTCGTACGCCCAACCTGCATAAGACAATGTTAATCACGGACTACACCCCTTATTTATCCAATCTGCAAAAACATTTAACAACTCAAGGGTTAGAAAAATCACTCAACATTTTAATTACGGCCTAAGTCCACTTGAGGTCTAGAACCATAGGTTCTAGAGCAAGTCCCCAGCGGAGTCGCCAGCTGTCGCAACCCGTCCGAAGAGTCGATCGCGGGCCTACCACGCACTGGAATACGGATCGCGGGCTTTGGATTGACGCGGGCCCTCCCAGGCCCATACCAAATCGCGGCGGGAGTATTTTTTAATGGGTTCGACGATAAGAGTCGATCGCTTTCGTCCTTCAGTGTGGTCGTGGCGATATGTGCAACTTGTGCATACATTTGGAGTCGCCACCAGTCTTTCTTGGAGGGTAGACCGGAAACCTTACTGACCGATTGGGAGAGATCGATCAGTTCTGCGGAACCAGAGATTTTGGGTTCGGGGACTTGGTTACGCTGGTGTCATTACCAACGCCCTTTCGGTACCTAACGCGAGTGATTTTCCTAGCTAAGAGTTCATGCAGGCGCAATTTTAGGTGAGATGGGTTTGATTCAGGATTTCATGCCGATTGGAAGACTATTCCTATCAATCACAATCAATTTTAATGAAAGCGCAATCAAGTGCATAAATAAATCACATCGATGCACATCAATTCAAATCAATGGCTTCCTAGTATAGCCATAAGGGCTTAGTGAAGGTGTGATTTCGGACCGGGTAAAATGGGAAGATTTGGAGGCGATTAACCCGAAGGGTAAAATCGTCAATTTTTGGAGGAATTGGATACCGAATTAATCAAAATATTACATGGCCAGTTGATTGTGGCTATTTCCCATTTTTGAGAATTTTTTTAGAATTTCTTGATTTTTCTTCAATTTTTGGAAGACGATTCGCCCGAAAGATGAAATCGTCATTTGAAGAAGGGTCGGGGTTCAAAACACCCGGAATGAGCCTTGGCCAGTTGATTGTGGCCATTTCCTATTTTTTTGGGATTTTCCTGGATTTGTTTTTTATTTTTAATTTTTTGAAAGACAGTTTGCCGGAAGGGCAAAACCGTCATTTCTGAAAAGATCGGGGGGTTCAAATGACCCGGAATAGGTCATGGCCAATTGAATGTGGCCATTTCCTATTTTTCGAAATTTTTTAGAATTTTTCTGAATTTTCTGAATTTTTTTGAGTTTTTTTATGATTTTCCATTTTTTATTGAATTTTTGAATTTTTTTTTTAAAAAAATTTTCGGACCGGGTTAGACCCGGCCCACGCCTCTCGGGCGCCCGGCCCGGCCTTACGGGTTGAAAACCGATCTAAAACGACGTTGTTTTGATTTTTTAAAGGTTTTTCTATATATATATATATATTTTAAATTCATATTTACATTTTTTATTTATTTCCGAAAATCCCAGATCGGATGGTTTTTAATGTGCCACGTGGGAACCTTCGGTGCGTCCGATCTTGCTATTGATCGGACGTCCCGTAGTGTGCCACTTGGCACAGTCCTGACCGTCAGATCGAAACCGGTTTTTTTATAATATCCGAAAAACATCCACATCGGACGGTGCATACTGGGCCACGTGGCCTCCTCTGGGGCGTCCGATCTTGGACAAGATCGGACGATTCTCCGAGTGCCACTTGGCACAATATCGTCCGTTAGATCAAAATATTTTTAATATTTTCAAAAATCATTTATTAATTCTGAAAATCTTTTTAATTTTTCAAAAATCCCAGATCGCGACACGTGGTGAAGCCACGACCGTCCGATCTGGACGTTTGATTAAAAAAAAGCCACGGCCCCACCACGCTGACGTGGCTGCCGACGTGGCTGCCACGTCAGCGGGTTGACCTGCTGACCCCGGACCCCCCAGCCGAAGAGGACGATCGGCGCCGGCGATTCTCGCCGGCGCCTCGCCGAAGCGACCAAACGACGTAAAAACGGCGGTTTTGCGTCGCGAATTCGACACGATTCAACCCCCCTCAACACCTCGTCAACATACATAAAAAATATGGTCAAAAACACGCCAGAAACAGGCCGGACCGAACCTCCCCGAACCGGCGCCGGCGAACAGATTTGCAGAAATTGTTTTCTCGCCCAAGCTTGATTTTAATCGTTCAAGAAGCGTAAAAAAAGGTTTAGGAACTTACCTGAGGTCCCGTGATAGTCGGTAGCCGCGGGAACGTACTCGTCGAGCTTACGGTCCGAGTATTGGCCGGCGAAACTCCGGTTCGCGTTCTCAGGCGTTCTCGATGCAAAATAAACGGCAAGGCGGGAGGAGAGATAGTTCTAGTGCATGTTCAAAGCTAGACACGCGCAAATGGAGCTCGGGAAAAGCATGGCCAAGACCCCAAAAATATAATTCTCATGCAGGCATTTTGTCGAACAGTCGGCGTGCGTTCAAAAAATGAAGTTCAGGGGAGAGTATCGACCTATCCAGGGGTTGTCGACGGCCACCAAGGCTTCGGTGACAATTGGTATTGTGTGTTCAAGCTCGGGGATGGTTCTACGACCTCTGATTTTGCTCCCCCTCCCCCCAACTCTCCTTCTCGGCCTCCCTATCCTTTTCTTTTTTTGTTTCCCGCCGACCGCCCTTCCGTGGCCTCCCGTCCACAAAAAAACGACCCCCCACCATTGCTTTCTGTCTTCACTACAGCTTGTTGCCGCCTTTTTCTTAAAGAAATGCCGCTGAACGAGCTCCGTTGACCCCCCTGCTTTTGCCCTTTTTTTTGCTTCGTGCCGGCCATGGTGGGTCTGTAACTAAGTTGCAGACCCGGTCGGACCGGGTCGGGTCGGGCTTGACCCGACCGGCCCAGTTCGACCAATTTTGCCAAATTGGGCCCCAAATCGACCCATTTTCATGAAATTGATGGCAAAATCGGACTCCTTGACATGTTTTCTATCAAATAGGGGTATTTTCGTGAATCAATTGGTTGGAATTTAGTGAAAACCCCAAATTACCCTTAGGATCTGAAATTGATTTTTGTTTAATCGAGGGCCCAAACGACCGAATTAGTCAAAATTAAGGCCACCAATGGATTCATCATGATGAAAAACATAGGGTAGAGGTGTTTAATTTCAATGGGTATGCCCGTATGAAATTTAATTTCAAAAATTGTGAAACCGGGGACTAAATTGAAAGAAAATTATGCAATTAAGCCCTTTTGTTTTAAATTGATCAAATTGGAGTGCAAATTGACCCAATTTCACTTCAAGACTTTAGAATCCAATGTCATAACTTATAAAAAGTGAGAATTGAAAATTAAAAGACTCGAAAAGGATTTTTTTAGGCTCGGTTCGGGTTTATGTTTGTGTAGGAACATAGTGACCCTAGCCGAATTTTAAAGATTTAAAGTTACACGCTTAAAGAGGAAATTAAAACAAAATTATTGAATATTTTTGTGTATTTTTCTGACCACTAATGGTATTTTTCTGATTTTTTGGGTATTTTTAATAATTATATAAATTCAAAAAATTATTAAAAATTAAGAAAAAATATTTATTTTTTTTCAAAATTGACTCCTGAGGCTAAGCCAAGGCCTCTAAAGTTAATTTTGCAATTTTACGATTTTTTGGCTATTTTTAATTAATTTTTAAAAATACAAATCGAATTAAAAAGAAATTAAAAATCAGGTGTCAACAAAGAGCACTGGCTAGCTGCTGCTCGAACGGGGGAGTGCTTACTTGCTGCACTTGTGATACGTGCTCTTGAGGAATACTGGGATGACTCATGAGGATATCCTGATCAAATCCCCAATAGTCGTCGAGATTTGACCGGGTTTCTTTTGACATAAGGGTGTTGGATTCGCAGCCGCGTCTATTGTTTAAATTCAGCTCTGCATAACGCTGTCCTAGCGCCCTTCTGTAGCAACCAAGGTGATTCGCAACCAATTTTCCGGTAAGTCCCGGTACATTCATGACCTTAAGTATGTTCGTCGGACCTACTGAGTCGAGTCCTATTTGCCGAACTGCGTCTAGGAACTTGTGATGAAGTTCCGAGGGCCAAATGAATTTCATCTTCTCGCGGTCCGGACTAGCGTCGATAGCCTGATGACTAATCTTTAACCCCTCTTGAACATGATCTGATCTTACCAGAAGTTGTTGTGAAGGAGATTCATGGGCTTTGCTATGGTGACCCCAATCATAACGACACGTATCTCATTCCTCAGAAGGCACTAGTATAATCTTTGTAGGATTGATCTGCTCATACGCGCCATCAACAAAATCTGATTGTGCCGGAGATGGCTCAAGGGAGTGGGGTGGTAAATGAGCACTTTCCATCCTCGTACAAGGCCTACCAGGGAACATTTTACTGAGGGTGGTAGGGCCACCGCAGTTAGGGCAGGTAATAGTACTGAGGATTTTCTCATACCACATGTTTTCCAATCGAAACCTTTGGTTCTATTCTTCTAGGATTGTGATCTCCCGACGCCTGCGTTGGACACTTAGTCTGAATCGTTTATTCTTGAACCAAAAATGGACCCTCATAGGATTCATTCCTGGTCTCTGGCCCAATTCAATCCTTTGTTCCACGCTTGGGCAAGGGCATTCATCGAAAAAAGCTTCAAGTTCTTGGATTTCATTCTGAGTGTAGCGCTGGCGACGTTTTCTTTTATGGGGTTGAGCATTGTGGCAACTGCCGTCGTCGTTGCTGTGATCTTGATATTCGTCGCCGGAAGTGTTGGGTTCCATGGCTTCGATATCGAATTTGATTCTGGAGCCTTCGAGGTCTTCCAACAACTCGTCACTCAGGGTTCTCTGTTCTCTTTTGTATACTCGCTCCTTCGATTTGTTGTCTCGTTTTCCTCGAAATCCATGTCTGTTCAGCGCTCTGTTTTTGAAACGACGGAACTGTTCACCTCCTGCTCAGCTTTCCGACACGATGGGATAACCAAATCCTTTCGCGGCTTCTTCGATAGTTCCGCTCGCCTTTCACTTTTCCTCGATAGCCATGCCTGTTTGGCACTATTTTCTTTTTTTAAATGGCAGAACTGTTGTTGACACCTGATCTTTTGACCAAGCCTTTTTTGCAGTTATATTTTGAAAAATCATAAAAATTCATAAAAAATCAAAAAATTACAAAATCAACTTTGGTGGCCTTGGCCAAGCCCAAGGAACCATTCTTGACCAAAAAATAATTTTTCATATTTTTCATATTTTTTAGTATTTTTAGAAAATAGAAAATTACTCAAAAAATCAAGAAAAATACCATTTGTGGTCACAAAAATATGAAAAATAGCCAATATTTTTATTTTTAATCCATTGTATTTCTGACCTCACAAAAAAAATTCAAAATCAGATTCAATTATAGGTGTTCCTTTGTAACCCGTACTATTGAATTTGAGAAAAAAAATCAATGGAGTCATTTAATTTGCAATTTTAGCATTTTTTAGGATCTTGACATTCAATCTAATTGTCCCCTATTTCAATTTGACCTAATTGTTCGGATAAATTGTTCAATTGCAAATATAATTGCATTTTAGTCCTTGAATTTGAGCATAATTGAAATTACTTCCAATTCAAGGGCTATCATTATAAATTGAACACGCTACCCAATGGATTTCACCATTTTAAATCTATTGGCATAGGTGATTTGACCCAATTTGATCATTTGAACCCTCAATTACATAATTCCCCAATTTGTAATTATTTGAAAATTTGGGGGTTTTCATAGAAATTGATATGAATTTTTGGGCAAAATCACATTTTTAGATAAAATCCATGCCCTAGATTCGATTCCGAAGTTTAATTGCAAAAATTCCCAACAGATTTGAACTAATTTTGAAAATTGTAATTCGGAACCGGTTTGACCGCCGGTCGGACCAGTCGAACCGGTTCGCTACAGTATCGTCTTCTTCCTTGGACTCCTACGCAGATGAATAGTGGGAAGTCGAATTTTGATGGGGAAATTGGTCGACTAATCAACCATAATTGAAGAAGAAATGGTGGGCGTTTGGTTCCTTAGGCCCTTCTCCGTCGTTCGAATCCGAAATCACGGCCAATGGTCACCGGAGGAAGGGGTAATCGGCCGGTCAATCTGACGGACCTACAAAAGTCAGCGACGACAGATTCAACACAAATCCATGCCAAATTCGAGTGAGATTGAAAGAACCGAAGGACCAAGCGGAGCTGGGCGGACTACCCACCGTTCCCGGCGTCGTTTAGACCAAATGGCACGTGCCAACACGTGCAAATTCAAGACAGTTGAGCCCTTCTCGTTCAGCGCCAAAACTCAAAATTCTATAAAAGCTTGCAGGAGCCTTCGCGAAAGGAGGTTGGTTAGTTCGGTTGAAAAAAGAGAAACTTAATTGAGAGAGAGAGGGAGAACGAGAGAAAGAGAGTTCGCCTTCCCTTGTGGTGGTCGAAGGCTTGAGCTCAAATTTGCAGAGCGCGCGTTGGGCCTTCTCAGGCTGAACCAAAGCTCGACAGGGACGTCGGGAAGCTTTCCTTACTGTGAGGAAACGATCGCCGTCGACCGTGCGAGCTGAGGCCACGAAAACAGGTGAGGCGCAGTTTCAAACCTTTCACTGTGCATCAATGGCGTTCTGCTTATTTCACACTTATTCTTGCAATTATCCCGGGAATTTCGTTCCTAGAATGTCACTGACCACCATCACATATCTACTTTGCATTGATTTTGTCTGAACACATCGAATCGAGTCTCCCAACTCAACCTCCATAGCCGTCTACTGTTCATCCTCGCCTAGCCAAATCTAGGCCGAGCGAGCTCAATCGGAGCTCGAGGTAAGCCTTCTGAACGCTGAATGATGCTTCCGTGTTAATGAATTAGCCTAATATGCTATGAATCGCATGATTAGAATACATGGGTGCGTATTGGTTCATGCTCGATCACGCTTGATTCTGTGAATGAAGTCGTGTGATCTTGCGATATGTTACGCGTGAAGCCTAGACGAGTCGATTGCCGCCGATCTCGTTCAAATCTGTTAAGGTCCCACCTTTGGATCATCGCCGGAGAGTCGTGGCCGTTTGTTCAACAATGGTCGCGAGGTTGAAGACGAAGCTAACGTGGCGTGGTCAACAAGTCAAAAGCTTAGGTGGCAGTCGGTCATTGGTCCACGTGTCAGTCTAGTCAACAGGCCGTTAGGGATCCGTTATTCGAATAGGTAGATCGGACGGTCTAGGTTAATCGAGTCCAATAAACGATGACCGTCCGATTAGTAATTAGGGATTATCTGAAAATAGTTTTAAATCGAGAAATAAAAAAAAATGATGAAACGGTGCCGTTTAGATTAGTAATAGTGCGGCGTCGTTTAGGTTAGTATGAATGGGCGGTCCAGATCGAGTCTTAGGTTTTAATCGAGGCCGTAGGATTAAGTAGTCAGATCAGACGGCTCTGGTCAAGTTTCCATTCAATCTGAACCGTAGGTTCCGGTCACACCATCCTGCGATCGTGGACTAGCCACGTGGTACAATGAGGGTCGTCGGATCAAAGCAGGATAATCCGAAAATAAAAAATGCGTAGACAAGGCGTCGTTTTGGTTTTGGCTCGGCGGATTCGGGTCTGGGCCGGGTTCCGACCCGAGTGGGTCGGGTCAACTCGGTCCGAATCACATTTTTCAAATAAAAATCAGAAAATGATTTTTAAAAAAATCTGAAAAATCCCAGAAAATCCAAAAAAATGCTAGGAAATTCCAGAAAATTCCAAAAAATATGGAAAATTTGTGAAAAATCCTAGACATTTCAGAAATCCCCAAAAATCGAGGATTGACCACAAATAACTGGTCAACTCTATTTTTGGGGTTTCTTACTCGTTCTTCCAAGACTCGACGACATTACCCTTTAGGGGTAAGTCGCCTCTGCTGTGTATACAAGATAAGGCCAATAATGCCCAGGTAAGAATTAGGGTCGGTTAGACGACCAATTCTTAGGCTTGGGTTTTTGAGTCCCGTCCCTTTTTCTCGAAATGACGATTTTGCCCCTCAATGGGAAAATCGTCTTTCTTGTCTCAATTGAGTCCTGAAAAATTGCTTAAAGTTAGGGTTTGGTCAGATGGACGACCAACCCTAATATTTGAGATTTTCAGTTCTCATCTTTGTCCAAAATGACGATTTTACCCCTTCAAAGGTAAAATCACTTTTAAATTCCAAAAAAATCCTAAAAATTCTAAAAAAAAATAGGAAATGGATTGGATTGATGGCCAATTCTATTTCCCCCATCTTTTGACTCCCCAATTCATCTAAAATGACAAATTTACCCTTTCGAGGGGAATTGTCCCTAAATGGTTCAAAATTACGATTTTGCCCCTCATGGGCAAATCATGCCAAAATCATTCCTAAGCCTTGATTGAGACTTCTCTAGGCTAATATGGCCCCATTAGCGATACCATGCTGATTTCATGTGTTTTATCCGCATGTACTGGATCATTGATTTGTGCATTTACTTTTAATGATTGTGAGTGATAGGGTAGCCATTCCTTTCTGCATGAACTCCTAGATTTAGGATTTGTACCCCACTCGTCTATATGAAATCCTATGATCAGATAAACCATTCAGCTTCGGTACCGAAAGGGTGTCAACTCTGAAAGTTGGCGTAACTAAGCCCCGAACCCACTTCTCTGGTTTCCGCAGAATCGAATAGACCACTCCCAACTATTCGATAGGGTTTCCGATCATACCCTCCACGAAACGGTTGGTGGCAACTCCTTGGCATGTACACTTATCATATGTCACTAGACCACACTGAAGGTTGACCACGTATATTCAGCCGTTGCGATTTGGGTAATGGACCTTGGGAGAGGCCCGTGTCCGATCAAGCCAGCGATCGGGCGGCCCATTAGCCCCCTCACGCTCCCGAGAGGGTCGCGACAGACTGGCGACTCCACTGGGGACTTATTCGAACCCAGAATCTCTGGTTTCGCAGACTAGAGGATTTGAGCCGATTAAAAAGTTGCTTGATTTATCTAACCTTGTTTTTCGCAGATCCTCTCGAAGGTGAGGTACGTATGCTGACCATTGTGTTAGATGTTTTTGCAGATTGGAGAAATAAGGGGTGGAGTGACTGTTGACATCTTTCCTGCAGGTTGGAATTGGGAATGTATGCTTATTTTATGCACATACTGAAGCGGTGTTTTGATACAAACTATTGTACATGACCTTGCATTTTGATGATCACGACACATCGCACACACTGGCGGTCAAACCCCGACTGCAACCACCCTTAGGTTACCTTAGATAGGGAAAGGGTGCGGAAAGGATCTTGTGTTTGATGGCACTTGAGATTTTCGTATCCGTTCCCACCCACCATCCACATTGGCGATATCTAGCCCTATTGGGTAGGTACCATTGGGGAGGAATTTGCCTCATATGGACCGTGGGAGCTTGGGCCGTAGGTTCCTCACCTGATTTTCGATTTTTCTAGAGTGAACCCACTTGTCTCATGCGCATGTCTATGGATGGTTGGTATACCTAAAACCACCCATTGATACAGGGGACACTCAACATTCCCCCAAAGTGTGGTTGGTAAGGCATTTATTTTCGATGTACTTTATTATTCCCTGCTCCATGTCGCGACCCGTCCGAAAGCGGACGCGGCTAATGGATTACCGATCGCGGGTCTTGGATCGGCGCGGGCCCTCCCAGGCCCATACCAAATCGCGGCGGGAGTATTTTTCAGAAGGATTCGACGATAAGAGTCGATCGCTTTCGACCTTAGTGTGGTCGTGGTGGCATGTGCAACTTGTGCATGCATTTGGAGTCGCCACCGGTCTTTCTTGGAGGGTAGACCGGAAACCTTACTGATCGATTGGGAGAGATCGATCAGTTCTACGGAATCAGAGTTTTTGGGTTCGGGGACTTGGTTACGCTGGTGTCGTTACCAACGCCCTTTCGGTACCTAACGCGAGTGATTTTCCTAACTAGGATTTCATGCAGGCGCAATTTTGGGTGAGGTAAGTCTGACTTTGCACATTAACCAGTTTAACATGCTCACGTAATCATAATAAATAAATAGATGTCAATCACATAAACATCTATCCTACGTGGTGATCATGGAATTATGATTTAATGGGTCTCGAGCCAATGAGACCACATTTAATCATTTTAATATTTTAATAACGGAGAGCCGCTCTTCGCTTCTTCTTGGTTTCTTGAACTCTTCAAGAATTGGGCCCCAAAGAGCTCGCCGACTTAAAAGGCTCCCCCACGTAATCCTCGTAGCATTTACATCAACAATTGACTATGCTAAAAATAAAGATTACATGAAAAATAAAAGGAGTACGCAGCCTCCATTTAATAATTACAACCCCAAATATATAAATAATCATCATACATTCATATATACATCAATCACATTGATTAGGGATTTTTCCATGATCACCACCCTTCCACGTAAGTAATAAATTCACAATTTAAAACTTAGGAAGGCACAATAAAAATTCTACGTTGAATCATATTCAGAATTTTTACGTAAAATAAGATAGCCATAAATTTTCGATTCAAAATTGATTTAGTCTCAATTTTTGCTACGTTGATTAATTTATCATATAAAAACAATCAACCTCCATTAGCCATGTAAGACGAACAATTCGTTAATACATATTGGCCATAGTATTGCAAAAATTGCAAAAATCAATTAAATGCACGAAAACGCCTAAGGATTGGCTCTGATACCACTGTTGGGATCCACGTAACACGTAGCGGAAATAAATAACAACCCATACATGTATCTCCAGAGGCGTACTTCGTGCATTTCAATCGAAAAAAAATCACAAAGCCTCAAAGGGAGTAAATAGATTACCTCTCGTAGCGTGCTTGAACGGAGGTGTCGGTTCGATGCTCTTCGATCTCAGCCTCCACAAGTGTTAGGCATCTAGTTCGGACGCACCACCAATTGACGAACGGGGAGACGACTAATAACTCCACAACAATTGTGCTAGCAATATGCGGAATCAATATTCCGAACTTAGTATATTTTGCTCACTCAAGATGATGTGAATATAGAGAGTGTTTGTGTTCTTCTCTCTAAACTCTCAAAAATTTGCACACTCTACAAAATGTCTCCCCCCCTCAACCTCAAAACTCTTGCCATCCTTTTATAGCCAAAAATACCTTCCAATAAATTGTATTTAAAAATAGCACTAACAATTATAAATTCTATCTAAAAATAGCACTCACAAATAAATGACATTTAAAAATAGCACTAACAATAGCACTCACAATTTATAATACAAAAATGCTATTTAAAAATAGCACTAACAATAGCACTAACAATTTATAATACAAAAATGCTATTTAAAAATAGCACTAACAATTATAAATTCTATCTAATAATAGCACTCACAATTTATGATAAATAAATGCCATTTAAAAATAGCACTAACAATAGCACTCACAATTTATGATAAATAAATGTCATTTAAAAATAGCACTAACAATAGCACTCACAATTTATAATACAAAAATGCTATTTAAAAATAGCACTAGCAATAGCACTCACAATACAAAAATGCTAAAAAAAAAGGCACTAACAAAGGTGTTAAAAATAATAACCATTATTATTATTACAAGAGTTAAAGAGGTTACCAAACAGTACAAATATGCATAACGTATAAATACGTATGAAGTATAAATACGTAGAGCATACGTATACATCCGTGAAACCGGGGACTAATTGAAAGAAAAATGTGCAATTAAGCCCTTTTGGTAAAAATTGATTAAATTGGAGGGCAAATTGACCTAATTGCACTTTAAGACTTTAGAATCCAATGTCATAGCTTATAAAAAGTGAGAATTGAAAACTAAAAGACTCGAAAAGGATTTTTTTTTTTTTTAGGCTCGGTTCGGGTTTATGTTTGTGAAGAAACATAGTGACCCGAGCCGAATTTTTGAGATTTAAAGTGACACACTTGAAGAGGAAATTAAAACAAAATTATCGAATATTTTTGGGTATTTTTCTGACCACGAATGGTATTTTTCTGATTTTTTGGGTATTTTTATAATTAAATAAACTCGAAAAATATTAAAAATACCGAAAAATATTTGTTTTGTTCAAAATTGGTTCCTAAGGCTAAACCAAGGCTTCCAAAGTTGATTTTGTGATTTTATGACCTTTTTTGATATTTTTAATTAATTTTAAAGAATAAAAATCATAATAATAAATGGTAAAAAATCAGGTGTCAACAGCTGCCCCTCTTTGAGAGGAATCTCATTAGAGGTTTCTCTCAAAGATAAGGTGGCACCTGATTCCTAACCGACTCAACAGGGAAAATGAGAGAAGAAATGTTATGACATCGGATCCTTAAGCCTATTGATAAAAGCTCAAATCAATCCCCGGTTTGCTCTAACAATTTGAACATGGGCCGGAGTGAGAGAGGCTTACCTGAAGCTCACCTGTCGGATGCTGCCGGTTGCGACGACTTTCAAGAAGATGCCTAGGACTCGTCATTCAGAATATCCTAGGAAGATTAAGCTCTGACCTGTATGGTAGGTCATACCATGATGTGATTCCTAACTGGTAGGAACCTAAGGAAGGCGCATCCCACGCTTTGGGATTTGCCAAGGATTTTGATCCGTATGGTGGATCAGACCTTTGTGTTGATCCTTACTGCGATATTTATCAATGAGTTGACCCTTATGGCGGTTTCTACCAATGAATTGACCCTTATGGCGGTTTCTACCATATGTGACCCTTCAGGCGGTTTCTACCATTAATGTGATCCTTCAGGCGGTTTCTACCTTGGTTTGACCCTTCAGGCGGTTTCTACCTTGAGTTGACCCTTCAGGCGGTTTCTACCTTGGTTTGACCCTTTAGGCGGTATCTACCTTGAGTTGACCCTTCAGGCGGTATCTACCTTGGTTTGACCCTTCAGGCGGTATCTACCTTTGTTTTGACCCTTAGGCGGTTTCTAACTTTGGTTGATCCTTCAGGCGGTTTCTACTTTTGTTTTGACCCTTCAGGCGGTTTCTACCTTTGTTTTGACCCTTCAGGCGGTTTCTACCTTTGTTTTGACCCTTCAGGCGGTTTCTACCTTTGTTTGGACCCTTCAGGCGGTTTCTACCTTTGGTCGACCCTTAAGGCGGTTTCTACCTTGAGTTGACCCTTCAGGCGGTTTCTACCTTTGATTGACCCTTCAGGCGATTTCTACCTTGAGTTGACCCTTCAGGCGGTTTCTACCTTTGATTGACCCTTCAGGCGGTTTCTACCTTTGATTTGACCCTTCAGGCGGTTTCTACCTTTGATTTGACCTTTCATGCGGTTTCTACCTTGAGTTTGACCCTTTAGGCGGTTTCTACCTTTGTTTTGACCCTTCAGGCGGTTTCTACCTTTGGTTGACCCTTCAGGCGGTTTCTACCTTTGATTTGACCCTTCAGGCGGTATCTACCATCATTTGACCCTTCAGGCGGTATCTACCGTTGTTTTGCTTTGAAAAGGGGTCTCATGACGAGGGTTCTCCACGTCCGATGAGACTGCCTGATTTTTAAAAAGGGGTCTCTTGACGAGGGTTCTCCACGTCCGATGAGACTGCCTGATTTTTGAAAAGGGGTCTCATGACGAGGGTTCTCCACGTCCGATGAGACTGTTTGATATTTGAAAAGGGGTCTCATGACGAGGGTTCTCCACGTCCGATGAGACTACCTGAATTTTGAAAAGGGGTCTCATGACGAGGGTTCTCCACGCCCGATGAGACTGCTTGATTTTTGAAAAGGGGTCTCATGACGTGGGTTCTCCACGTCCGATGAGACTGCTTGATTTTTGAAAAGGGGTCTCATGACGAGGGTTCTCCACGTCCGATGAGACTACCTAAATTTTGAAAAGGGGTCTCATGACGAGGGTTCTCCACGTCCGATGAGACTGTCTGATTTTGAAAAGGATTTTTTTTTTAAGGGTTTCTCTTCCCCAAGAAAATATTGGTAATCTTTGAGAAGACAGCAATTGTCCAATTGACAAAATTTTATGACTTAAGCTTTAGTCATGAGATGTGCATTTTGATGCTGGAGGTTATCCAAAACATTCTTGCAACATGCAAATGTGATCACAAATCCCTTGTATGGAAAATCTGGATCAACAGTTTGAAATTTTCCAAAAAGAGTTTGCTCAAAACATCAATTGGAATATTTCTCGACAAGGAGGCCATCTCACCTGTTTTGAGGTGATGATTTTTAGGGGATGCACTCAATTCCCTACTGACCTGTGCCTAGGTTTTAGGCTCATTCGTAGCGCATACATTTTGATCGATCGGGAGGTCTTCCACGGGACCGTAATGTTGGGCTTGGATATTGGTTTTCAAGGGGGACCCGCTTTGGAGTCGAGGCCATCGAATGAAAATCTTCACCATCTGCTCCGGGTTTACAAGTCAAGAACCCTGCAAAATGAGAAAGAAAGAGTCTTGCTCGTACTTCTTCGAGCTAAGCTATATGTTAACCCAAGTGTCTTAGTCAGAGAAGACTTTTTCAGGGTTGTAACATTGGTAGGATTGGGGACCGAAAAAGGCTTGTTTTTGGCCCAGAAATCACGAAGGATTTGACATTGGTGATCATTGCCAATTTGTCACATGTCTTTTCCATTCTTCATCTTCCATTTTTGAGGTGTGCAACCGCTTTTGAGGTGTGCACAAGTCCTTTAGAGAACGTCTCTTGTGGTATTAAGAGATTGACAATTCTGTCCGTGTTTTTGCACCACGGCTGACATCATTTGGGGAGCAGTCTTCTTGATCTGACTCCTTTATGGTTTTTCTCTCTTCCCAACTAGGCTTTATTGGGGATCAATCAAACAGTTTTCGCGAGCATCGGCCTTGCTTTTACCAGGCACTTTGCTTTTTCTTGATGCTGGGGATTTTTTTCTTTGTTGAAATCCCGCCTTTTCTTTTCCTTTGGAACTACGATGTTCAGAAAATTGTGCTAGATATACAACTTGAATCATAGCACATTTAAACGCCGATATGAGATTTTTCTATAAATCCCATCTCTTGATTTCTTCCGTTCTTGGAGTGATGCAGTTTCCATCTTGAAACATCCCATGATCACCAACAGGGGTTTATGAAATGAATTTGCAGGCTCAACTTGGCTGTGCAAAGGATATGGTGTGTGGGATAGAGAAATGAATGCTTCTCGTCATCCTATGGCACTTGGATTACCATATAAACAACACACAAAGATTGATGTTAGTCCGAGCAAGAAAATTTCTAACCATTTTCTCCTGATACCGCTGGACTCACCTCCATTTTGCCCCGATGTGGGGTGGTTCTTGACAGGGTTAAGAATGAAAACCGTCGTTCAAAGGGTTTATCAACGGTCACCTGTAGTGTTTGAGGGATATGAAACGAATGCCTCCGTCATCCCAACCCATGTAATCGTTGCGAATAATCCCTACTTCCGTAGGTCCAGATTTTGCTATCTGATCCGCTCCACTTCTCTCCAGTGTGTGTAGGACGTGTTTGGACTAGGCTTTGCCTCTTTTCTTTTGAGAAAACGTCCTTTTAAAAGTTTTGAACTTTTGATTGGAAAAAATCTCTTTCATTTTCTCCAAAAATTTTACCCGTCAAGGGGATTTTATGATGCACCATGCATGTTCTTATTCATGTTCAGATAACCTCCTGTTTTAAGACATGAATGCCAATGAAGTTTGAATTCTATGTCTTTTCTAGACATTAGATTCTGAAAGCTTTTCTTTTTCTCTCTGTTTTTTATTTAACATCTTCAATGGATTGGGGAAAGGGATACTTACCTGTCCCCCGCGGCTGGAGATCCTGAAAATGCGGAAGAAACATGTTATTGTACGTTCACGAATTTTTCAAAAAATTAGAACGATACAATTTACCCTTGGTCATGTATTCTAACGGGTAATACATGGGATGTGAAAACCTGTTCGTCTGTAAGGCGATTCCCCTGTCAAGGATAAATAACGAGTATCAATTCATATTCTCAAATTCAAGACAAATTGGAACGATACAACTTTACTCTTGGTTCTCATCCCGTTCTAATATTGCGTATTGATATGAACAACATCTATCAAATCCGCCTATCCATTCTTGGAGTGTTTGCAACATCAATGGTTCATCTGCCCCCAGTTAGGCAACGTCTGTTCTGTTATTCGAACAAATAGCTCCTTGAGTGATTTATCCACGTTTATCACCTGAGAAGGGAAAGAAATGAGACATTACTTCGGTATTCGATTGAAGATCGTTTAGGAACGATACATCGTTTTACCAAATAGGTGGCTTCGCGGCCAAACGTATTTCGTATTGAAGGGGTAGATCCCATTATACTCCGCGGGTGATAGTCATTGTTCGGGGAACTTGCTCCACGGATTAAGCGATTAATCCACGGCCCTCGGCTTGAAGATGCTCAAAGGGTGATGTTGACACTCACGCGCAATTAGTTCTAGACATTAATGAAAGATGTTCCCGTGGGAACCTTACAGTGCGATCAACAACATATTCAATAGGAGTGTTCCACCCCTTTCGTCTAAGCATTTTTCATCGAGTAACCATGCCTTGCATCAGACGTTTGGTCACCTGCCTTGCGTCACCACTGCGATGGCCCTCCGGCTCCAAATTGATCGAGCCAAAGATTGAACTCATCGCCAAGGAAATTGCTCGGGTCTTCGAGCCATTGATGTTCAAGTTGGGTATCAACAATTGTTGGGGGCAGATTTCCTTCATCGCCTTCATTGTGAGGAACTGGAGTCTTTGAGCTGGAACCTTCATCATTGCCCTGTTGGGGTCGAGACATACATTCCTGAAGAGTATTGATCCAAGTGTCCAGCTCCTCCTCAAGGAAATCGCCTGTTCTTTCTAGCCTTTGGTGCCCAGATTGGCTGTCGTCGACTGCAGGCGAGGGATTCCTCTCTTTGCTCTCGCCGTGAGCAACTTGACCCATCGAATTGGAACTTCCTCCAATGACCGGCAGGTTTATATGTGCACTCTCTACCAATGCCAGATCCGCTTCAGGGACAGCATTAATGACCGAATCGCGCTCAAACTGAGGAATCCCTATGTGCTGGAACTGCGGTATATACTCTTGAGGAGTATTGAGATAGCTCGGCGGAGCATTCTGATTTGGGTTAGAGGAGTCGCTGACACGACTGCTGGTCCCGTCATTGCTGAAACACGGTTGGGTGCTCTCGGCTCTCCAATCATCGTGGTTGTAACTCTGCCTGGCACTTGAGCTCCAACTGGCTTTATGATGGTTTAACGCTATCCTTCCATCCCTTAGCAATCTCCTATAGTACTTGAGGTGAGACTCGACGTTAATTCTAGAGAGCCCCGGCACATTCATAATCTCGAGTATGCGTAGTGGGCTAGCCGAATCAACTCTCAGCTCTCGAATTGCATCAACAAATTTGGTGTAAAGTTCATAGGTCCAGTAAAACCTTGTTCTCTTATCACCCAAAATATCGTCAATACTTCGGTAGCTATTCTCTACGGGATCTAGTCGTTTCAAAAGTTGTCTAGGGAGGGACTCACCGACTTTGGATTGGCTGGCTGTGACAGCGAGTTCGTCATTGAGATAACTCCCCCTGTGATGATTCATATCCCATTTCTCAGAGGATGTTGGTGTTGATCCTATGGTGTTGACTTGCTCATGCAGATCTCCGGCGATATCTGGTTGTGTCGGAAAATGCTGTGGAGAATACGGTAACAGCTGAGCGTTATTCGTCAACAGGGACGGTTCATCGAGGAACACCTCGCCGAGGACAACAGGATTACCACAATTAAGGCAGGTGGCCTTGGTCAGAGCTTCCTTATATCTCGCGCTTTCAGCTTGAAGCTTCTCATTCTCCTCCTTCAGGACCAGTAACTCATGGTCTGCGTATTGCTGTTTCACCCGGGTTCGTTTGTTGGCGAACCAAAACTTGACCTTCGAAAGCTCCAATCCTATTTTTCGGCTCAACTCCATTTTCTGTTGTCTTCTTGGAGTGGGGCATTCATTGAAGAAAGCTTCGAGCTCTCGGATTTGGCCTGGAGTGTGGCGTTGTAGTTGCTTCCTTTTCCGACTCCGGTCATCATTGTATACTCCTTCTTCGTAGCTGAAACCTAGAATTTCATCGCTGGAGGAGTCAGTCTCTATGGCCTTCGGGCAGGATTCAGCTCCAGGATCTTCAAAGTCTCCCAGCAGTTCGTGCTCAGAAATGTCCAGGTCGGGCGTTTCTAGCAGATGGGAATAACTTTTAAACATGATGGATCGGGGTATCTCGGGCTGATCTAGTTCACTCAGCTTTCTCAATTCGCTTTTACGTGTTTGCTCACTCTAGAAATTTTCTCAAGTGATTGTGCGTGTCCTGGAACCATCCTTCAGGCTGCATATGAAGACCAGCAAGCAAGCGCTCCTCCCGAGATCCTGCAATTACTCATCGTCTGTATTCCCCTTTCTTTTTCCTCGTGATAGGATCACAAACTCTCTTGCATTGATTCGGTTTCATCGAGTATTGCGCTCGTCCCCTAGTTCAGTCTTCAAAGTGGTGGGTGTACAATCTTTCGGCGCCTTTTATGATTTGCTAGGCCCGAGAACGTGGGGAGCAGCGGTGGACCCGCAATTAATGACTCCGTTTAATTCATTTAGCTCCATGGGAATTAACGCTATGATCTTCTCTCAACCCCTTTTCATCGTTCAAACGAAAGTGGCATTTTCCCTATGCATGCTGTTACTCTTCATTTCAGCATCCCGGGTGCTTGGTGAGGAATGAGTTCGTGGCCACTCAAAATTTTAAAGACCGTCTCTGGTTTCAGACTTAATCTAACAAGGGATCATCACAACTGAGCATGACGATGTTCGTCGATAGCGTTGGTTTAACTATAGTCATTAAAGAAAAATGTTCCCGTAGGAACTTTACAACGATAAAATGAGTGATCTACTCGTGAACATGTTCTTCTTTCTATGGGTGTTCGTAGTGACCGACCCATCATGCCCCGAGTCAGGTGCTAGATCATGGCTGTCCAAGCATGCCAGCTTCCCACTGATTGAACAAGGCATCGAGCCCCTCATCGAAGAAATCGTCTGTCGTGGGTTGACCAGCGGCAGGCAGAGCACCAGCCGACTGCTGCTCGAATGGAGGAGTTCGCACTCGCTGTACTTGTGACACGCGCTCTTGAGAAATGTTGAAATGGCCCGGGAGGACATTCTGATCAGCTTTCAGTTTGCCGGTGGTCGGGTTGCTAGCTTGATTGATGCTTAGATTTGGCCGGGTATCTCTTGATGCATGAGCATTACAATGGCGGTCGCCCCTAGCTTTTGAGCTCGAGACGGATTCCTCCCGGTTTAGCTCCGCTCGACGTTGTTTTAATAGCTTTCTGTAGGCAGCAAGGTGATTCCTGACCAGCTCCTTACGAAGCCCCGGTACATTCATGGCCTTAAATATGCGCGTCGGAGTTGCTGAGTCGATCCCCATTTGGTGAACCACGTCTAGGAATCTGGAATGCAATTCAGGGGGCCAAGCGAACCTCCTCTTATCGTGGCCCAAAATTGCATCGATGGCTTGACGACTGATTAACTCATCTCCAGCAGGACCCGACCCTATCGAAAATTGTTGTGCATGAGGCTGATATGCTTTGAGCTGGTCGGTGGTAACATCCAGCTCCTTGAAACTGTAACTCCAATCAAAGCGATGCAAATCCCATCCCCCAGGAGGCATTTGTATCATCTTCGTAGGATCATCCTGCTCATGCGTGACTCCGGCAAAATCTGGTTGAGCAGGAGATGCCCCGAGGGAGTAGGGTGGTAAATGAACGTCTTCAATCATCGCGTGAGGCTTATCGGGGAATATCTTACCGAGGGCGACGAGGTTATCGCAATGAGGGCAAACGGTAATATTGAGAGCTTTTTCATACCTCATGTTTTCTGTTCGCAGCTTTTGGTTTTCTTCCTTTAAAATCTCGACCACCTGACGTTTGCGTTGAGCCTTCGATTTGGATCTCCTATTTTGAAACCAAAACTGGATCCTCGACTGATTAATCCCCAACTCCCGGCTCAATTCAATTCTCCACTTCTTTTTCATGTAATGGCTTTTACTGAAAAGGGTTTCCAGCATTTGGGTTTCCTCCTGAGAGTATTGGTGAGGACGTCTTCTTTTCCCGAGTTGAACATCGTGGATGTCGTTGTCGTCGTCGCCGTGATCTTGATTTCCGTTGCCAGAAGTGTTGGGCTCCATGGTTTTTGCGTTAGACTTGTTCTTGGAATCTTCGAGATCCCTCTGTAGTTCAATTTCTGAGATTTTTGAGTCAGTCGCCTCTAGCAGCTGACAATAACCTCTTAAATATGTTGGATTGAGAAATGTTTGATTGGTTCTTGCCCACTCAGAGTTCTCCACTCTCTCATGTATGCTCACTCCCTATAAAGTTTTCTTCGAGTGACTTCGTATGTTCAGGAGACGCTCTTCAAGCATCATTAGGCAAACGTTCCCCCTCAAGACTTTGAATTTCTCGCTTAGCTTTTCAATCGTGATGGGACTGCCAAATCCTGTTAGGGCTCTCTTCGATAGTTGCGCTTACCTCCCACCTAACTCTAATAATGGTGATCCCGACAAATCTTTTACATCTTTTAATTGATGAGCCGGAAATCGCGGACCGAAACGAATCCAATGGTTCTCGTGAGGGGACCTCCTGCTTTACCCCCTAACTGGGCTCCACCAGCATTATTACTGAGACCCTTCATCATCCTCGAGTTGCTATAAAATGAGGAATTAATGTATGGAAGGTTAACGTTCTCGCATAATCAGCTTCTTCCTTCTAATCTCTCTGTCAAACTCGTCTTATTCTCAAGCCAACCCAACGCAAATGGCCTCCTCTCCCGTACGCACTTTTTCAACTGATGTCTTGGCCCAGTGGGAAAAGCTTTATAACCTACTGGGTCGCGGTTACGCACACATAACCGATCATTCTGCGACCGAGGATGAAATCCGTGTCCTGCTCGAGGACCTTGATACCACTTCTCTCGAAGGTACTACACTGGGGAGGGAATATAGAATTTTCCCGACTCTCTTTGCACACTCCTTAGAGGCCTACCGTGCTGCTAATCGGGAGGTTCTCGTGGCTCGCGTCTTGCGAGCTCGTTATGAGGATCGATCTGATCATTTGGTGCTGACCAACTATCTGGCCGATAGTTACAAAAAGGCCGTCGAGTTTGCTAATGAGCGGGTCGCGACGTTGCTTCGCGAGAGGAGAAATCTGGTGGAGCAATTGGCCCTATCCCTGACCACCGGCGAGCATGACCGCCGCAATGTCCTGTTGAGGCTTCAGAGCGACTGGCAGGAAGAACGGCTCGACAAAATAACCGCGGACATAGCTCGCGGGAATGGACTGGTTCGAGACCTGGAAACAATCGCCGAAGAACATGAGGCCAAGGTCGCCGAAGTTAAGGGAGAATGCAAAAGTCTTCTCCTCAGGCTTGCCGACCATGACATGCGGAGTTGGGAGTATGAGCAGAGCATTAATAACATGGAGGGTCAGTTGGGCTCCTTCGTGTCGTTAATTAGGGCTCACTTCGGCTTTACTTTTCTACCCCGAATTGTATGACCTGCTTTTGAAAACCCTCCACTGAGCAAAATAAATGAGAACTCTTGTGTGTGTGTTTTAACTTCTGTATGGTTCATTTCTTCGAGCATCCGAACATCTTCAACTTGGGTGAGCCGAACCATAATATCAGTAAGCCGAGCAAATATGTCCTGATTTTATAACTCGCTCATGATCAGATGAGATAATAGCCTTAGACTTGTCCAGGAAAAGATTTCTCTCTATTACCTATTTTTTTTACCTGCAAATAAAAAGACAGAATCAGAAGGAATAATTTGAAAAAGAAATCAAAAACCCCTTTCAATCCTATGCTTGCCCATGATTAATAAGGACAAGAACTTTTACAAGGGTTTTAATCTTGCGCGAAAAGTTTTTATCAATATTCCTCGAAAGAAAGCATACTATTGAAAGGAATGTAATTCACAATAATCGCTTTTGATCAATTTCGAAAGGAACGAATTACTCAAAAGTGCGAGGCATAATAACGTGTTTTAAATTTAATTGAAGATACAGCATCCAAATCAAGGCCGTTTTGTTAAGAACGAGAGTAATTTGGACATCTATCTCGTCATTAAATTCAAAACAACGAAGATATTCTCGATCAATTATCGTGGATTACCAGCGACGTAAAACATGCATGGACCAATTCAAGTGTATAATTCCTTCTAGCGAAATTGGGGTTGGATTACCCTATATGACCAAAAAGGTCGTGCAAGATTTCCAATTTTAATTTTCTCTAAAGGAATTATAAACTTGACTTGGGAGTATTCAGATGATTAGAGAAAATGCCACTATCACATTCCCATGACCTGTCAAAAGAAATACAACCAAGTTCCATCTAAATGTATACACCAATAGATCCCTAATACAATCACTCTAAGGGGTGAGATAGAGAAAGCCTCGATAAAAGTAAACCCTATACAAGAGGACTAGCAATGGAAAATGAAACAAAGGAATGTGATCCTAACGTTTAAGGATGCCCCAAGTTCGATCTGTGACTTCCGGATCACTTGCCCCAACTCGTCATCTTCATTGGACGATATCTCAATAATGTCCATAGTAGGCTCCTTTGTTGCTCACTCGGTGCTTGTCATGGGATATCATCCTCTTCGTCTTCTATCAAGGACGTTTGGGAAAAACACACACATCTATCCTTGAAATGGCATTTAATCTAATCACCAGAATGCAATGAATGAAATGCCTATATTTATATGAACTGTAATAGATTCGAGGTATAGAGAGTCTTACCAACCAAACTCGTCGACTTATGTGCGGTTTTAGGTGTACCAACCGCCCAAAGACATGCGCATGAGACAAGTTATGGTGAACTTCTAAAAATCAGAGGGTTTGGCACCTAAGGTTAAGGTTCCCACTTCGAGTTCTAGAAAGAGCCGATTCCATTGCACAGCTATCGTTGCATTGGGACTCGATCCATAGTTCGAAGCGAGCGGAATTGAAAAGTGGATTACCCCGCGTTTTTCCTCACGGAGATTCCATTTTCAATTCCTCCTATTGTGTTCCTATAGGCGACGCCCGGGGTTTTAAGCGCGGTTGTGTGTGTCCACGTGTTGTGATCATCACAATGCAATTCATGCATAGCAGTTTATCAATCAGCACTTCAAATCATCCACACAACATACATTCCTACGCCCAACCTGCATAAGACAATGTTAATCACGGACTACACCCCTTATTTCTCCAATCTGCAAAAACATATAATACCTATCGTAAGCGGACTTACCTCACCTTCACGAGCGCCTGCATGGTTAGAAAAATCACTCAGCGTTTTAATTACGGCCTAAGTCTACTTGGGGTCTAGAACCATAGGTTCTAGAACACAGTGTCCCCAGTGGGGTCGCCAGCTGTCGCGACCCGTCCGAAAGCGGACGCGGCTAATGGATTACCGATCGCGGGTCTTGGATCGGCGCGGGCCCTCCCAGGCCCATACCAAATCGCGGCGGGAGTATTTTTCAGAAGGATTCGACGATAAGAGTCGATCGCTTTCGACCTTAGTGTGGTCGTGGTGGCATGTGCAACTTGTGCATGCATTTGGAGTCGCCATCGGTCTTTCTTGGAGGGTAGACCGGAAACCTTACTGATCGATTGGGAGAGATCGATCAGTTCTACGGAACCAGAGTTTTTGGGTTCGGGGACTTGGTTACGCTGGTGTCGTTACCAACGCCCTTTCGGTACCTAACGCGAGTGATTTTCCTAACTAGGATTTCATGCAGGCGCAATTTTGGGTGAGGTAAGTCTGACTTTGCACATTAACCAGTTTAACATGCTCACGTAATCATAATAAATAAATAGATGTCAATCACATAAACATCTATCCTACGTGGTGATCATGGAATTATGATTTAATGGGTCTCGAGCCAATGAGACCACATTTAATCATTTTAATATTTTAATAACGGAGAGCCGCTCTTCGCTTCTTCTTGGTTTCTTGAACTCTTCAAGAATTGGGCCCCAAAGAGCTCGCCGACTTAAAAGGCTCCCCCACGTAATCCTCGTAGCATTTACATCAACAATTGACTATGCTAAAAATAAAGATTACATGAAAAATAAAAGGAGTACGCAGCCTCCATTTAATAATTACAACCCCAAATATATAAATAATCATCATACATTCATATATACATCAATCACATTGATTAGGGATTTTTCCATGATCACCACCCTTCCACGTAAGTAATAAATTCACAATTTAAAACTTAGGAAGGCACAATAAAAATTCTACGTTGAATCATATTCAGAATTTTTACGTAAAATAAGATAGCCATAAATTTTCGATTCAAAATTGATTTAGTCTCAATTTTTGCTACGTTGATTAATTTATCATATAAAAACAATCAACCTCCATTAGCCATGTAAGACGAACAATTCGTTAATACATATTGGCCATAGTATTGCAAAAATTGCAAAAATCAATTAAATGCACGAAAACGCCTAAGGATTGGCTCTGATACCACTGTTGGGATCCACGTAACACGTAGCGGAAATAAATAACAACCCATACATGTATCTCCAGAGGCGTACTTCGTGCATTTCAATCGAAAAAAAATCACAAAGCCTCAAAGGGAGTAAATAGATTACCTCTCGTAGCGTGCTTGAACGGAGGTGTCGGTTCGATGTTCTTCGATCTCAGCCTCCACAAGTGTTAGGCATCTAGTTCGGACGCACCACCAATTGACGAACGGGGAGACGACTAATAACTCCACAACAATTGTGCTAGCAATATGCGGAATCAATATTCCGAACTTAGTATATTTTGCTCACTCAAGATGATGAGAATATAGAGAGTGTTTGTGTTCTTCTCTCTAAACTCTCAAAAATTTGCACACTCTACAAAATGTCTCCCCCCCTCAACCTCAAAACTCTTGCCATCCTTTTATAGCCAAAAATACCTTCCAATAAATTGTATTTAAAAATAGCACTAACAATTATAAATTCTATCTAAAAATAGCACTCACAAATAAATGACATTTAAAAATAGCACTAACAATAGCACTCACAATTTATAATACAAAAATGCTATTTAAAAATAGCACTAACAATAGCACTAACAATTTATAATACAAAAATGCTATTTAAAAATAGCACTAACAATTATAAATTCTATCTAATAATAGCACTCACAATTTATGATAAATAAATGCCATTTAAAAATAGCACTAACAATAGCACTCACAATTTATGATAAATAAATGTCATTTAAAAATAGCACTAACAATAGCACTCACAATTTATAATACAAAAATGCTATTTAAAAATAGCACTAGCAATAGCACTCACAATACAAAAATGCTAAAACAAAAAGGCACTAACAAAGGTGTTAAAAATAATAACCATTATTATTATTACAAGAGTTAAAGAGGTTACCAAACAGTACAAATATGCATAACGTATAAATACGTATGAAGTATAAATACGTAGAGCATACGTATACATCCGTGAAACCGGGGACTAATTGAAAGAAAAATGTGCAATTAAGCCCTTTTGGTAAAAATTGATTAAATTGGAGGGCAAATTGACCTAATTGCACTTTAAGACTTTAGAATCCAATGTCATAGCTTATAAAAAGTGAGAATTGAAAACTAAAAGACTCGAAAAGGATTTTTTTTTTTTTTAGGCTCGGTTCGGGTTTATGTTTGTGAAGAAACATAGTGACCCGAGCCGAATTTTTGAGATTTAAAGTGACACACTTGAAGAGGAAATTAAAACAAAATTATCGAATATTTTTGGGTATTTTTCTGACCACGAATGGTATTTTTCTGATTTTTTGGGTATTTTTATAATTAAATAAACTCGAAAAATATTAAAAATACCGAAAAATATTTTTTTGTTCAAAATTGGTTCCTAAGGCTAAACCAAGGCTTCCAAAGTTGATTTTGTGATTTTATGACCTTTTTTGATATTTTTAATTAATTTTAAAGAATAAAAATCACAATAATAAATGGTAAAAAATCAGGTGTCAACACTCCATAATATGACTCAGACATCACATGCATTCGCATCATGAGAATCACTCAAGTGACTAATCGAAACAACAATGATTATAGGGTAGGATGTCGCTGTTCCCTAAGAGTTCGACGGAGTTGGTAACTTTCGAGTACCTAAGGAAAGTTACTCGCCCCGGACCAAACACAAGGCTACACTTCACCAGATTCGTGCATGGTCGGGAACTGACTGGACGTAAGCTAGGATATGCGGAGGATTACCAAACCCGCTACTACGTCGATAACCTTAGATTCAAGCGACAAGCAGACGAAATGTTTAAGAATTATCTGGAGATGGAGAGACAGCGTCGCAACCAGTTGGCCAGGGAGTCATATGCCCGTCGGAAGGCTGAACTACTGGCCAGAGAAAATATACCCATGATTACTTTTTGGGGAAGAAAGAGGCGCCCCACGATCAAGACAAAGCCAAAGCGTATCACACTCAAGAAGGTGAAGCCCGAGAAGGCTCCTGAAGTCGTCATACCATGGACCAGAGAATGGCCAGAGGAACTATAGCCTTTCGACCAAAACACTGAAGACAACTCCCTTACACTAGATTAAGAGGAGAGTTCCCAATTAACTGTCGAGGGTGATTTAGATCCTCACATTTCATCGGCCTTTTGTGGCTTTCCTGTTTGAAGGATCTCTCTTTACCTTTCTTCCATTAGGCATCTTGATTGTAATAAAAGTTCATTCCACTTTGTTCTTTTGATGCATTAACCAATGGAATGTGACATTAATGTTTCCCTTAGTCACTGAGTAAACCTGACTAAATTGCATAATTCACTTCCCTGAAATTCAAATTAGGCTTTGAGTCAGGCTTTCAAGACCTAAAAAAGGTACTAATTTCCATTTCTTCAATTGAACTATGCAATTAAGTTGGCCCATGCATACCTCATGACATCTGCATAATCATGTATTTAAAGTAATTTCTGACGATTGAATTTTTAAAATCATTTGCATATTTTAGACTTGATGGGAAAGAATGATATTCAAGTGTTCAAAATCCCTCGAACTGAACTCCAATCATGGTGGGATGGCATGGGCGAAACCAGCCAGAAGTATGCTGAATCACGACTAGGATACCTATTGGACCTGCTGAAGATTGAGTGTCCACCTGCCTTTATCCAAGCCATGGCGCTCTATTAGGATCCTACCACCACTACATTATGCATGGAAGGACTGGAGATTACTCCCACTATCGAGGAATACAGCGCCGTCATCAGAGTTGAGTTCACTCCCACGCTCGTCCGACCCCCCATAGGATTTGAACCCCTGAGTCAGGTGGCTGAATTCCTTGACACAGGCCTGAATGAAGTCAAAGCAGATGCAAAAAGCAACTCAGGATGAATCTCCCTATCTTTCCTTATAGATCGATTTTCCCGCCTCCCTGCTGCCAAAGGAACCAAATCTGGTGGAGCCTTTGTCTTGGCATTCTTTGACTTTGTGATGTTCCCAATCTCATCTGTCACCTTTGATCCTATCATGGATGTAGTAGCTAGACAAGTCTGTTGTGGGTGAGACTACTCAAACATCATCCTTGCCGAAATCTTCCTTTCCTTAAATCGCTTCAAGAAAAATAAAAAGGGAATCTTTAGAGCTTCTAGTGATCTTCTGTATCTGTGGTTCACATCCCATATCAGACAATTCCACATCCGCATGGATTTCACTGAAATCAGCCTCGATGCACATCCTCTTAAAACCTTTGTCAGAACCCATACACGTGTTCCTAAGTTCAACTTCATAGAGTGGAAGAACTTCCTTAAAGTCCTAAAACCCGAGCAACTCCGATGGCGGCTAAGGTTGCCAACGCTGAGCAAAGTCAGATTGGCCTGCGATGACAAAGATCCAGTCCCCTTGCTAGGATTCACGAGCGCTACCGCATACCATCCAATGAGGGTGATTCGACAGTTTGGGGCACTACAAGAGATCCCTTCTCCACCACAACCTGGTACCTTTTCTTTCGACATACCTAGCCAGACCCTCACAGAAGAGGAGAAGAGACAGTTTGAAGCCAAGGTGGCATCCATCATACGCTCTTTGAAGAATTCTCAGGCTGAAGAAATAAGTTGGCCAAAAAACATGACTCGAGAAGAAAACATTCATAGAGCCACTACAGAATACATTCAGCACTTTAAAGCGACCAGACAAAGCCTTGTCGAGCCCTACATACCGGAATACATTGTACCGTACGTACCTGGAATAGAGCCATACGTACCCGAAGACATGGGACTGCTGTCATATTCAGAGGATGAGGAGCCCCAGACTAAAGAGGGGAATCCATATTGGGACGATGAGGACACCTTAAGCCTCAAACGTCCTAGACTTGAATAGGCTATTCTGTCAAGTGTAAAATAAACAAACATTGCGACACCTTCTCATTTCTGTATGGTGTTATTTTGGACACATGAGCATAAATGTGAACATATTTTGTAAATGCATAAAAACTATCGTCAGAAATTACGCTTCTTTCAATTTCATGAATTCTTATCAGAAGATGATTAAAAAAACTGCTTACATGAGGCTAAGGCTCACGAGGTAGTCCTTTTTCTCATCTACTAGTAAGAAGCATGCAACTGAAAGAATTAGCTGCTTCTTTTTGTCAAAAACAAAAGAAATACTCACTGGGAATCCTTATGCAACAGGTACGCTCTCATCACGGAACTACCAACACATCGCTTCCGTACTCGCCTTAAGACAAGAATGGAGCAACAAGAATTGACCCCGCATGTGGGCATGTTGGAATCTCAGATGACCGCCCTAGCAACTATGATGGCCGATATTGAGGCCATGCTGGAGGCCACCCAAGCTAAACAAACAACGGCCCATAACCAGAACAACTCAGGCCCTTCTTTGATACCTGATGCAGCAGATAAAGAGGTGACAAGAGATACCCAACGTGCAGAGGAGGACATCCACGAACCAAATAGCCGACCACAGCAAAAAGCCTCTCCTATTGTTATCCACCTCGAAAAGGAAGAGAATGGGAAGCAGACCATGAAAACTGAAGCGGAGGCTAAAAGGTTGGCCAAGATCGAGGAATGCTTGAGTAGCCAAGGTTACGAGTTAGCTTGCTTCGACAAGATATCTCATTTTACTAAGGTAGAGACTCCTCCTGACTATAATGAACCAAAGTTCGTGAGAAAATACAATGGGACAGGCTGTCCCCGTGCCCACCTCAAGTATTACCTGCGCAAGATGGCGCACTATTCGGATTATATTTCGTTATTAATGAACACGTTCCAAGAGAGTTTGGCTGGCGCCGCTCTGGCCTGGTTCATTGAGCTAGACCTAGAAGATTATGATGGGTGGGAGGATCTTGCAGAAGACTTCCTCAGACAGTACAAATTCAATACGGCTACGGCCCCTACAAGAGAAGATCTTCTGCGAACTTCAAAGGTGCGAGGTGAACTAATTAGGACGTATGCCCAGAGGTGGCGAGCCTTAGCCACCCAAGTGAAGCCATCAATCCTAGAAGAGGAACTGATTGACTTATTCCTAAAGGCGCTCCCCTACGAGTATTTTGACAGGCTGAACACTTCCGGATGTCAAACGTTTGCACACTTGATAAAGGTTGTTGGAGTGGGCCTTGAGAGAAAGAAGGCCTCATGAAGCTTCTACTAGGAAACAGTATCCCTTAAAAAAGGAGAGAGAAGCCGGACTCGACATAGCATTTATACCAGATCCCCACAAGCCCAAGGCGTTCGGCAATTCTAATCGGGCCAAATGAGGATCATCCTGGTCAGCACCGAGAGTGCAAGAGCATAAAAGAAAGCAACCCCAGAAGCAATTCTCTCAGCTCCCGAGGCCTTTATCCAAGTTGCTCCCAATGCTGCTAGAGCAACACCTGGTGGCAAAGGAACCGCCTTGGGCAAACCCTGTTAGGTATCTTGGCTTTGATGAGAGCCAGACCTGTGCCTACCATATGGGCGAGAGAGGATATAATGTGGATAACTGTTATATCCTTAAGCTGAAAGTGCAAGCTTTGATTGACAGTCAAATTCTGAAGTTTGACAATGTGGCCCCAAATGTACAAGAAAACCCACTTCCAGATCATCAAGCAGTAGGGGCGATATTCACTGAAGGGGAGGAAAATTACCTTAAGCTGAAAGTGGACGTACCTAAACTGACCGACCTTCTAGCAGCCGCTTCATCATACCCAAAAGCGGGAGAGATCTCTGCTGACGAAAAGAAGCTATGTATCGCCAAAATGATGAGCTTGGGGATAATGTCCGATATCACCAATGAAGAATTCAAAGGAGTCGAAGCTTCTCTTTCTTTGGAAGGAAGCCACTTCGTGATCGAAACTAAACAGGGTAGCATCTGGGGCATCCCACACGAGAATCTAGAAAACAGTCTTGAATCGGTCACTCAATCAGAGGAAGAGTTCGAAGAAGACGAACTGGAAGCCAAAAGACGAAGTCTAGCAGATCATTTTAGTGGCCAACGCGCTTGAAAAGGGCGAAATTGTAGACAACCTCGGTCAAGATTCTGGGGGGTACAACTTCAAAGTGAAATATTTAGCCCCTCCCAGCTTTTATCAGAAAATTGAGGACATCATACCCAACGGATGGAGAGGTATGGATGATCCCCCTCAACTAGAAACCTCGAAGGACATGGAAAAATCTTTTACAAAAGGCTTTGACGACACCGTATCAATGATCGAAGCCGCTACGACCGTGGTAATCAGGTTAGAAGAACTGGAAAGCCTGAGCAGGGTGGAAGATTGCCCAGTCAAGCCTGTCGTGATTCAATTGCCGCAAGAGGAAGAAGACAACACGTCTGAACCAGAGATATCTCATCAGACGACTGTAACTATAAAAGTCCCTCCAGTGGAAGACTACGATCCTAAAGCAGTTCATTGGGACTATGGAACTACACAAGTAGACGCGGTAATGAGGTATGGACGATTCTATGCCCCTAGGGAAGGCGAATCCGAAAAAATGGAGGTCTCGAAGGAAGACGCGGAAAAACTCATATCAATCATTAAGACCAGCGAGTTTGAAGTGATAGAGCAGCTAAGGAAGATGCCCGCTCAGATATCCCTATTAGATCTATTCATCAATTCTGAGAAGCACAAGAACGCACTGTTGAAGATACTCAACGAAGTACATGTCCCTGAAATAATTAACGAGGTACAATTACGGGACTTTGTGGGGGCGATCCTCTTAAAAGACCAATTGAGCTTCTCTGACGAGGACTTCCCCATGGAAGGAAGAGGGCACAACAAGGCCTTATATATCTCCGCGCAATGTAACGGGAAAAGAGTGGCACATGTATTGATCGACAATGGATCAGCCTTCAATATTTGCCCGTTGGCTACCCTGAGAAGGTTGGGAATCAATGTGGAAACGCTTAAGACATCCAAAACGGCTGTGAGAGCTTTCGACGGGATGAAGAAAACTGTGGTGGGTGAGATTGAGCTTGACGTATTCATCGGCCCGACAAAGTTCTCTATAAACTTCCAAGTAATGGATCTGCCCAGTGCATTTGGATTCCTTCTAGGAAGACCTTGGATCCATATAGCGGGAGCCGTCTCTTCGAGCTTGCATCAAAAAGTACGCTTTGTAGTGGATGGGAAGGTAATTACCGTACATGGAGAAGTCGATATCCGGACATATCAGAACAGTATCATTCCCTACATTGAACCTGAAGAAGAAATAGAAGCAAGCTATCATTCCCTAGAATTGGTAGCGACAGTTCATACCCCCACAGGGACAAGGTTGAGAACCCCCTACATCTCAGAAGCCAATTTTTTACCAGCCAAGATGCTACTGGCATATGGGTTTGACCTTGGAAAAGGTCTGGGTAAACACAGTCAAGGGATAAATGCCCCTCTGTAGTTAAAAGCTAACCCACATAGAAGGGGCTTGGGGTACCAGTAATATCCCGTGAATGAATCTGTCCCGAAAGTAGCAGGCCGAGGCAAAAGCCTAGGACGCCGGGGAGGCCAAAACAGCACGAATAACTCATTCATCGGTTCTCCAACTTGGAAAGGCAGGTTTTGAATGTTCAATAACCCTTTAAATGCCTACTTCAACCAGAACTCTAAATGGTTATCTGAAGAGGATGTCACTTCACCGATAGAACCAGATCTGACAAATCCTTTTCTCAAAGATGACTCTGTGAATGTCATCATGGAGTGGCTAGATAATGAAGCCACTTCCTCTGAGTAAAGAGACTCTTCCCTTGTCTTTTAATACCGCATTTAGAACTTTCTGCATTTTGTTGTATTTTCTTTCCTTATTGTACGAATAGGAAAATGCCTTTGGATCTCCGGCCGTTGGTCCAAATAGTATATCTTGTAACACGGCCCATCTTGCATTCAATAAAACCACGCATGTTTTGTTAAGGACATATGGAACCACGAATCAGCCCAATGATGATACTAGTCTTCCATACAGAAGCTTGAGGCCTGATTTGCCGTATGATTCCTAATTTTCAAAAGATTTCCACGGGGCCAGGATGTCCAATGACATGAGGATTAGTCTCGTTTATACCTGTACCTATTTCAAAAACTCTTTCGAAAAGACTTTCCATGATCATGCATGTCATTTTTACAGAGTACAAGCTAACCATACTCATGACATTTCAGGCATATCATCTCAAACATACATACCAGATTGTTACGAGATTCAGATTTCTCCATTAACCATTCTTATAGCATCGAGGAAGGGGAAGACAAGGGTTATGCATCTATCCGTAGAGATTGGAATGCCTTTGAGGAATCAAAGCATCCTACTTCAGAAGAACCAATCATTATTAATTTGGGACACGCCATGAGTATCAAAGAGGTCAAGATCGGCGGACATTTATCCCGAAGTGAGAGGCTCGAGTTCACTAAATTACTGAAAGAATATCAAGACATCTTTGCATGGTCTTATGCTGATATGCCAGGCCTAGATCCTAAGATTGTGGAGCATGCATTACCCACGGATCCCGGTATCAAACCTGTCAAGCAAGGCAGCAGACGGATGAAAGCCGAGTTGGATGATAAGATTAAGGAAGAAGTCATGAAACTTTTCAGGGTAGGCTTCATTGAAGCTATCCCATACTCAGACTGGATTGCGAATATAGTCCCCGTCATGAAGAAAGATGGTAGAGTTCGGATCTGCGTAGATTGCCGAGATCTGAATAGAGCGAGCCCAAAAGATGATTTTTCACTTCCCCACAATGATGTGTTGGTGGATAGCACAGCAGGTTATGAATTGTTCTCATTCATGGATGGATTCTCGGGATACAACCAAATCTTCATGAAACAAGAAGACAAACCCAAAACTGCTTTTACCACACCCTGGGGAACTTTTACTACAAAGTCATGCCCTTTGGATTGAAAAACGCCGGGGCTACCTATCAGAAGGCTATGGTCACATTATTCCATGATATGGTCCACAAAGAAATTGAAGTGTATATCGATGACATGATTGCCAAATCCAAGAAATTGAAGTGTTAAGAAAATTATTTGAGCGCCTGCGCAAATATAAGTTGAAGTTGAACCCCAACAAATGTGTGTTTGGGGCATGTCGCGACCCTCTCGAGATTCGCCATGGGCTCTCGAGGGCTAATGGGCCGTCCAGTCTGGTCGGACGTGGGCCTCTCCCAAGGCCCGTTACCCAAATCGCAACGGAGGTATACGTAGTCGACCTTCAGTGTGGTCTAGTGATATGTGCTAAGTGTGCATGCCATGGAGTCGCCACCAATCATTTTTTTGGAGGGTATGATTGGACCACCCTATTGAATAGTCGGGAGTTTCTATTCAATTCTGCGATAACCAGGGAAATGGGTTCGGGGACTTAGTTACGTCAACTATCAGAGTTGACGCCCTTTCGGTACCTAAGTTGACTGAGTTTTCTGACTTAAGATTTCATACAGATGAGTGGGGTAGGAGTCCTAAATCTAGGAGTTCATGCAGATAGGAATGACTATCCTGGCAATCACAATCAATAATAAAGTGCACAAATCAATGAATTCAAATGTACAAATAAATCACATAGCATTCCTAATAAGGCCATATTGGCCTAGAGAAGCATCAATCAGGCTTAGGAATGATTTAGACATGATTTTGCCCATCAGGGGCAAAATCGTAATTTTGAGACAAAGGGGACAATTTGCCCAAAAAGGACAAAATCATCATTTCGGAATGAATCCGGAGTCAAAACAGGTTTGGTCACTCAATTGACCCATTTCCTATTTTTTGGCAATTTTCGTGATTTTCGGGAATTTTAGAAACCGATTTACCATTCGAAGGGTAAAATCGTCATTTTCTAAAAATGGAAATGAAATGTGGAAATCTTAGACATAAGGTTTAACCACCCATCTGGCCCATCACCAAATTCTAAGCAATTTCCACAATTCATCAGAATATCAAAGACGATTTACCCTTTGAGGGGTGAAATCGCCATTTTGGATTAAATGGGAGAAAATCCCAAAAATGAAAACAAATCAATTTTTTGTCATTTTCAGCCTTGGACAATTTTTAGAATTTTTATGCAATTTTTTCTCAATTTTTTTGTTTTTCTTTAATTTTTCCATTTTTTTGGCATTTTTGATTTATTAATATTTTTTTATATTTTCAGAAAATATTTTAACAAAAAGCATGTCTTTGACAATAGATAACACTCAACCAGATAAATAAGCTAACCACTAGACTGAAACAAATACATACAAATCAAGTCTATAAATGCAATATTTTAGAAAAATAATCCTGATATACAGATCGGGTACGTAAAACATACCGGATTGAACACCGGCCTTCAATCGCCCAGCCTCAGCCTGCGACCCTCCCCATGCCCGTTACCTGTCGATCGCCATTAGAATGTCGATAGTCAATTTCACAAATTAAGACTAAAAAATAAAAAAAAATTAAAAAAATTAAAAAAATTAGACACTGTTCATGCACTGTTCCGACACTGTTCCGACACTGTTCGGACACTGTTCAGACACGGCTCCGACACGTCCGACACGTCCGACACGCCCGGACACGCTCCGACACGTCCGACACGCCCGGACACGTCCGGACACGCTCCGACACGTCCGGACACGTTTCGACGCGTCCGGACACGTTCCGACGACGGGGTGGTGACCCGAGGCTGTTTCTGGGCTCCACCAGCGGCGCGTAGGCTCCATAAGCTCCGAGGGAGGAGGTAGGACTCCGGGGCTGTCGCCGGAGGCGATAGCGCGCTTTGGCGATGACGGATTTGGCCCGATCCGAAACAATCCCGAACCAAACTCCGAAACGGGTGGAGGCCGGAGGTCTTGGGTTGTTCACGGCGGCTTTGAGGTACGACGGCTAGCGACGACGGCGGAAGGGGGGGTTCCATTTTAGGCGTCCACGAAGAAGAAGAAAAGAAAAGGAAGAAGAAGCTACGGGAGAGGAAGGAGAAGAAGAAGAGGAGGAAGAAGAAGAAGAAGAAAGAAGGAAGAAGAGGAGGCGACGGATGATGAGGGGGAGGGGGGAAGATTAAAATAATAATAAAAATAAAATAATAAAAAAAATAATATAATAATAATATAATAAAATACTAAAAAGTAAAAATAATAATAAAATAATCAAAAGCGAAGACAAAATGATTAGTCCCCTTTTCCTTTTAAATGATGATGTTTTCACTCCTTTTCCTTTTAATCATTATTAATATTTTTGCCAAATTCAATTTTATGGTGATCAGAGAACACCTAAAATCGAACCTGAATTTTACTATTTTATGAGGTCCTAAAGTAAAGAAAATTAAAAATAAAAATACCGACTATTTGTATATATTTTTGTGACCTCGAATACTACTTTTTTTTTATTTTCTTTTTATTTTTATATTTTTCGAAAATAATAATAATAAAAAATATGAAAAAATATTTTTTTATCCAAAATGGTCCCTTTAGCTTGGCCAAGGCTACCAAAGTTGATTTTGTAATATTTTAGCTTTTTATGGATTTTCTATGAATTTTCGAAAAATAAAGGAAAAAAAGTTGATCAAAATTTAGGTGTCAACAGCTGCCCCTCTTTGAGAGGAATCTCGTCAGAGGAATCCCCTCAGAGGTTTCTCTCAAAGACAAGGTGACACCTGAGTCCTGATCGACTCGACTCGTGAAACTAAAGGAAAAGGAGTCATGACATCCAGTTTTTCATGCTTGTCGATGTATGCTCTTTCTTGAAGGGGGAAACATTTATTTGACATGAGAGAGTGAGATAATAGAGAGACATACCTGCCACTTACCTGTTCGATGTTTGTGCGATTTTCACGGTGTTTGATGGATTCAAGAGAATTTCTAGAAACTCGTTACTAGAGTATCCTAGAGAGGTTAAGCTCTGACCCGTATGGTAGGTCAAACCATAATGGGATTCCTAACTGATAGGAATCTAAGGAAGACGCATCCCACATTTGGGAATTTGCCAAGGGTTTTGATTCGTGTGGTGGATCGGACCATTGAGTTGACCATTTAAGTGATTTTTACTATTGGGTTGACCCTTCAGGCGGTTTCTACCGTTTTGTTAACCCTTCAGGCGGTTTCTACTTTGTGTTGACCCTTCAGGCGGTTTCTACCTTGTGTTGACCCTTCAGGCGGTTTCTACCTTTGATTTGACCCTTCATGCGGTATCTACCTTCATTTAACCCTTCAGGCGGTATCTACCTTTATTTGACCCTTCAGGCGGTTTCTACCTTGTGTTGACCCTTCAGGCGGTATCTACCTTTGATTTGACCCTTCAGGCGGTATCTACCTTCATTTGACCCTTCAGGCGGTATCTACCTTTGTTTTGGTTTGAAAAGGGGTCTCATGACGAGGGTTCTCCACGTCCGATGAGACTGTTTGATATTTGAAAAGAGGTCCTAGGACGAGGGTTCTCCACGTCATGCCAGGACTGTTTGATATTTTTGGAAAAGGGATCCTAGGACGAGGGTTCTCCACGTCAAGCTAGGACTGCTTGATTTTTGAAAAGGGGTCTCATGACGAGGGTTCTCCACATCCGATGAGACCGCCTAAATTTTGAAATGGGATCACATCTTCACCCCTTCTTTTGAAAGATCCCGAAATTTATCGGGAATTCAGTTTTGAAGCAGTGAAAGATTTTATTTTGAAAAAACTTCAGTTGAGTCTGTTGAGACGACATTCTGGAAGCTGTGTTCTCCAGGTATCCTGTAGAAAGTTCAAACCTGCGTGCTCCACTCCACGGAGCAAATGTTTTTCTGGGATTTGGGGTTTCCAAGAATCCTGCAGAAGTTCGAGCCTGGAAGATTTTTCTTCACCAAGAAAACGTTAGTAATCTTTGGGAAGGCCACGGCTGTCCATTTGACAAAACCGTATGTTTTAAGTTTTAATCATGAAATGTGCATTTTGATGCTGGAGGTTATCCAAAGCATTCTTGCAATATGCAAATGTGATCACAAATCCCTTGGACGGAAAATCTGGATCAACAGTTTGAAAATTCCAAAAAGAGTTTGTTCAAAACATCAATTGGAATATTTCTCGACAATGAGGTCTTCTCACCTGTTTTGCGATAGTGGTTTTTTTTTTTTGTAGGGGATGCACTCAATTCCCTACTAACCTGTGCCTAGGTTTTAGGCTCATTCGCAGCGCATACATTTTGATCGGTCGGGAGGTCTTCCACGGGACCGTAATGTTGGGCTTGGTTCTTGATCGTCAAGGGGGACTCACTTTTGAGTCAAGGCCATTGAACGAAAATTTTCACCATCTGCTCCGGGTTTACAAGTCAAGAACCCTGCAAAATGAGAAAGAAATAATCTTGCTCGTACTTCTTCGAGCTAAGCTATATGTTAACCCAAGTGTCTTAGTCAGAGAAGACTGTTTCGGGGTTGTAACATTGGTAGGATTGGGGACCGAAACAGGCTTATTTTTGGCCCAGAATTCGTGACGGGTTTGACATTGGTGATCATTGCTGATTTGCCACCTGTCCTTTCTTTTCTGCATCTTTAGCCTTTGAGGCGCGCAACCTATCTCGCGATGTGCACCAGCTCTTTAAAGAGCGTCTCTTGTTGCATTCAGAGACTGACTCTTTCTATGTCTTTGTTCTGCGCTTGATAGCATTTGGGGAGCAGTCCTTTTGGATTTGGCTCCTTCAGGATTTCCCCTTTTCCCATCCAGCTTCATTGCGGACCAATTAAACAACTAGCACGAGCATCGGCCTTGCTTTTACTAGGCACTTTGCTTTTTCTTGATGCCGGGGATTTTTCTCATTTTCATTTTTGAAATCCCCCTTTTTCTCATCTTCATGGGATCATGTTAGACATATAGTCTAAACATGCTTTAAATATCAGTCCGAGAATTCTCTTCGTAATCCCTGAGTCTTGAACTCTTCCATTTTTGAAGTGGTGCGACATCCGTCTTGGAATGATCACCAATGGGTTCATGAAATGAATTTGCAGGCTCAACTTGGCTGTGCAAATGATACAGTGTATGGGATAAAGAATGAATGCTTCTCGTCATCCTATGGCACTTGGATTACCATATAAACAACACACAAAGATTAATTAGTCCGAGCAAGAAAATTTCTAACCATTTTCTCCTGACGCTGCTGGACTTACTTCCTTTTTGCCCCGGTGTGGGGTGGTTCTTGACAGGGTTAAGAATGAGAACCGCCGTTCAAATGGGTTATCAACGGTCACCTGTAGTGTTTGGGGGATATGAAACGAATGCCTCCGTCGTCCCAACCCATGTAATCGCTGCAAATTGTCCTTACCCCCGTAGACCCAGATTTTGTTATCTGCTCACTTCACTCATCTCTCAAGTGTGTATTGGACATGTTTGGATTAGGATTCGCCTCTCATCTGAGAAAACACCCTTAAACGGTTTGAACAATTTTTATTGGAAAAATTCTTTTTGTTTTCTCCGAAAAATTTCCTCCCAATGGGGCTTTATGATGCACATGCATGTTTCATTCATGTTCAGACAACCTCCCAACTTCAACTGTGGATGTCTATGAGTTTAAAAATTCGATGCCTCTTTTCAGACATAATGATTGAAAGAGTCCTAACACTTTTTTTATCTTCAACGACTTGGGGAAAAGGAATACTTACCTACCCGCCGCGGCTGGAGATCCCTGAAAATGCGGAAGAAACATGTTATTGTACGTTCATGAATTTTTCAATAAATTAGAACGATACATCTTACCCTTGGTCATGTGTTCCATTGGGTAATACACGGGATGTGAAAACCTGTTTCGCCTTGATGGCGAGCCCTTGTCAAAGAAGGGAATTAGGTGTCAGTTTGCGTTCCAAAATTCAAGACAAATTGGAACGATACCGCCTTGTTCTTGTTTTGTGTTTCCGTTTGAACACAAACGCGCGGCTTGCATAATTTGGCCCTCTATCTTGTGTCCTTGATCTCCCATCTGGTTGGGCGACGAATCCTTCTCAAGAATTTGCCCCAGAGAAGATCCATTTGTGTTTTTGGGGGCACTCCAGCGCCATTCTTCAAGGTTCCTTTTATTCAAGGAAAAAAAGAAGATTTTATCAAAATGCATGTCAAAGCATGTGACGTAGGAGCGATACTTTTTACCATCCACTAGGTCTTATAATCAAAGACCATCTCCTGGAATCCTGACTTCTAAGGCCAATGATTCTATTCGCCTCCCTGTTAGCGCGCTATTTTCATTTGAGGCTTTCAGCGCCAACAACTTCCTGTAAAATGAGTAAAAACTCACGTTAGGCATGTGGTCTTGGAAGACCAAATTGGAACGATACAAGGTTACCGTTCACCCAAATTCGTATCTTGGGGTTTGATTCTGATGCGGACGACTCTGTTATTGCGTCTATTGACTTTGTCAGAGGAGAGACGTCCTGAGATAAAAAGAATGGAGAAAAACTTATCCCCAGATCTGATTAAAAATCAATTAGGAACGATACGTCCTTTCACCAAACGAGTGGCTCTGCGGCCCAATGTGTTTTGCACTGAAGGGATGAATTCCACTATGCTCCACGGGTTTGGGGAATTTGCCCCCATTTTCGATAGAAATGAGCCTTATCAAGATGTATACAATACAAATAGATCCCTAATACAATCAATCTACGGGACGAGATATAGAGGATCTCAGCAAAATTAATTTTATACAAGAGGACTAAGAATGTCAAATCAATCAAAGGAATGTGGCCCGAACACTTGGAGATGCCCCAGTTCCAATCTTCGAGATGTGACTCCAGGATCACCGATTTTTTTTTAGGTGGTTTTAGATATACCAACCATCTAAAGACATGCACATGAGACAAGGGAGGATAAAACTTCTAAAAATCAAAGGATTTGGCACCTAAGGTCAAGGTTCCCACCTCGAGTTCTAGAAAGAGCCGATTCCATTGCACAGCTATCGTTGCATTGGGACTCGATCCATAGTTCGAAGTGAGCGGAATTGAAAAGTGGATTACCCCGTGTTTTTCCTCACGGAGATTCCATTTTCAATCCCTTCTATTGTTTTCCTATAGGCGGCGCCCGGGGTTTTAGGCGCGGTTGTGTGTATTTTCGGTGTCGTGCTAAAGCGATAAACATGCATCTTATTTAACAATCACCGCTTCAATATAAAACATACACAAAATCATTCATTCCTACGCCCAACCTACATAAAACAGAGTTAACAAGTACTCCACCCCTTATTTCTCCAATCTGCAAAAACATTTAACACATCAAGGGTTAAAGTACGTACCTCACCTTGAAGAGCATCTGCATAAAACATGTTAGAAAAATCAATCACCTTTTTAATCGGCTCAAGTTCTCTAAAGTCCACAGCGGAGTCGCCAGTCTGTCGCGACCCTCTCGAGATTCGCCATGGGCTCTCGAGGGCTAATGGGCCGTCCAGTCTGGTCGGACGCGGGCCTCTCCCAAGGCCCGTTACCCAAATCGCAACGGAGGTATACGTAGTCGACCTTCAGTGTGGTCTAGTGATATGTGCTAAGTGTGCATGCCATGGAGTCGCCACCAATCATTTTTTTGGAGGGTATGATTGGACCACCCTATTGAATAGTCGGGAGTTTCTATTCAATTCTGCGATAACCAGGGAAATAGGTTCGGGGACTTAGTTACGTCAACTATCAGAGTTGACGCCCTTTCGGTACCTAAGTTGACTGAGTTTTCTGACTTAAGATTTCATACAGATGAGTGGGGTACGAGTCCTAAATCTAGGAGTTCATGCAGATAGGAATGACTATCCTGGCAATCACAATCAATAATAAAGTGCACAAATCAATGAATTCAAATGTACAAATAAATCACATGGCATTCCTAATAAGGCCATATTGGCCTAGAGAAGCATCAATCAGGCTTAGGAATGATTTAGACATGATTTTGCCCATCAGGGGCAAAATCGTAATTTTGAGACAAATGGGACAATTTGCCCAAAAAGGACAAAATCATCATTTCGGAATGAATCCGGAGTCAAAACAGGTTTGGTCACTCAATTGACCCATTTCCTATTTTTTGGCAATTTTCGTGATTTTCGGGAATTTTAGAAACCGATTTACCATTCGAAGGGTAAAATCGTCATTTTCTAAAAATGGAAATGAAATGTGGAAATCTTAGACATAAGGTTTAACCACCCATCTGGCCCATCACCAAATTCTAAGCAATTTCCACAATTCATCAGAATATCAAAGACGATTTACCCTTTGAGGGGTGAAATCGCCATTTTGGATTAAATGGGAGAAAATCCCAAAAATGAAAACAAATCAATTTTTTGTCATTTTCAGCCTTGGACAATTTTTAGAATTTTTATGCAATTTTTTCTCAATTTTTTTGTTTTTCTTTAATTTTTCCATTTTTTTGGCATTTTTGATTTATTAATATTTTTTTATATTTTCAGAAAATATTTTAACAAAAAGCATGTCTTTGACAATAGATAACACTCAACCAGATAAATAAGCTAACCACTAGACTGAAACAAATACATACAAATCAAGTCTATAAATGCAATATTTTAGAAAAATAATCCTGATATACAGATCGGGTACGTAAAACATACCGGATTGGACACCGACCTTCAATCGCCCAGCCTCAGCCTGCGACCCTCCCCATGCCCGTTACCTGTCGATCGCCATTAGAATGTCGATAGTCAATTTCACAAATTAAGACTAAAAAATTAAAAAAAATTTAAAAAAAATTAAAAAAATTGGACACTGTTCATGCACTGTTCCGACACTGTTCCGACACTGTTCGGACACTGTTCAGACACGGCTCCGACACGTCCGACACGTCCGACACGCCCGGACACGCTCCGACACGTCCGACACGCCCGGACACGTCCGGACACGCTCCGACACGTCCGGACACGTTTCGACGCGTCCGGACACGTTCCGACGACGGGGTGGTGACCCGAGGCTGTTTCTGGGCTCCACCAGCGGCGCGTAGGCTCCATAAGCTCCGAGGGAGGAGGTAGGACTCCGGGGCTGTCGCCGGAGGCGATAGCGCGCTTTGGCGATGACGGATTTGGCCCGATCCGAAACAATCCCGAACCAAACTCCGAAACGGGTGGAGGCCGGAGGTCTTGGGTTGTTCACGGCGGCTTTGAGGTACGACGGCTAGCGACGACGGCGGAAGGGGGGGTTCCATTTTAGGCGTCCACGAAGAAGAAGAAAAGAAAAGGAAGAAGAAGCTACGGGAGAGGAAGGAGAAGAAGAAGAGGAGGAAGAAGAAGAAGAAAGAAGGAAGAAGAGGAGGCGACGGATGATGAGGGGGAGGGGGGAAGATTAAAATAATAATAAAAATAAAATAATAATAAAAAAATAATATAATAATAATATAATAAAATACTAAAAAGTAAAAATAATAATAAAATAATCAAAAGTGAAGACAAAATGATTAGTCCCCTTTTCCTTTTAAATGATGATGTTTTCACTCCTTTTCCTTTTAATCATTATTAATATTTTTGCCAAATTCAATTTTATGGTGATCAGAGAACACCTAAAATCGAACCTGAATTTTACTATTTTATGAGGTCCTAAAGTAAAGAAAATTAAAAATAAAAATACCGACTATTTGTATATATTTTTGTGACCTCGAATACTACTTTTTTTTATTTTCTTTTTATTTTTATATTTTTCGAAAATAATAATAATAAAAAATATGAAAAAATATTTTTTTATCCAAAATGGTCCCTTTAGCTTGGCCAAGGCTACCAAAGTTGATTTTGTAATTTTTTAGCTTTTTATGGATTTTCTATGAATTTTCGAAAAATAAAGGAAAAAAAGTTGATCAAAATTTAGGTGTCAACAGGGCAAGATCTGGGAAATTCTTGGATTTATGGTCAGTAACAAGGGCATTGAGATTGATCCTTCAAAAGTTCAAGCTATCCATGATCTGCCAACTCCCTCCACAGTAAAGGAAGTGAGACGCCTTTTGGGGAGACTAAACTATATTGCCAGATTTATCAATCAACTGTCTGATGTGGCTAAGCCAATCTTCAAATTGCTTAAGAAAGGCGCGAAAGTGACATGGGATGCTGAATGTAGCAGGGCATTCCAAATGATCAAGAGCTATCTAATCATACCGCCGGTACTTGTGCCACCAATTTCTGATCACCCATTGACCTTGTACCTGACTATACAGCAGGAGTCCTTGGGAGCCTTACTTGCCCAAACAAGCCCGATGATGGTAAAGAAAGGTCCATCTATTACCTGAGTAAGAAATTCACGCCATCTGAAGCAAAATATGTACCAGTTGAAAGGGCCTGTGTAGCAGCGGTATGGTTACTTCGTAGACTGAGGCAGTATACCCTACACCACCACATTCAGCTCATAACAGAGAACGATCGTATCAAATACCTCTTGGAGAAACCCGCTTTAATTGGGAAATTAGCAAAATGGCAAGTGATGCTGTCTGAATTTGACATCAAGTGTTCTCCACAGAAGTCAGTAAAAGGAAGAGCTATAGCTGACATGCTAGCAGAAAACCCGTCAAGCGGTGAGTCTCTTGAAGTAACAAGCACAGAAGGTCAAATCCTGAACTTAGTAGAGGATAAGTGGGTCATGTATTTCGATGGTGCTGTCAATCTATCAAGGGCAGGCACTAGGGCAGTACTGATATCCCCCAATGATCAACACTATCCCGTGGCGGCAAAGATAACTTTTCCTTGCACTAACAACATCTCAGAATATGAGGCGTGTATTCTAGGCCTACGATTGGCCATTTCTATGAAGATACCTAGGTTGCAAGTTTTTGGAGATTCCATGCTCATCATTCTGCAGACACAGGGAGAGTGGAAGACGAAAGATGCAAAGCTCATCCCTTATCACGAATACCTTGAAGAATTGATACTTAAGTTCGAAGAAGTATCATTCGAGTACCTATCAAGGTCTTTCAATCAATTTGCAGATGCGTTAGCCACCCTGGCCTTGATGTTGTAAACAACTGGAGGGTTAGATATAGAACCCCTACGGATCAGCATAGTTGAAAAGCCAGCTTATTGTATGCTAATCGAAGAAGAATTTGATGGAGAGCCATGGTATTATGACATCAAGAATTACCTCTCAAAAGGGGAATTCCCTGAAGGATGCTAGCCAGGAGACCGGAGATGCATAACCAAGATGGCCAGCAAGTTCTTCCTCAATGGACAAATTCTGTACAAAATGTCGTTTGATTCTACTCTATTGAGATGTGTAGATGCCAAAGAAGCAAATATTCTCATGAAAGAGATCCATGAAGGTATATGTGGGCCTCACATGAACGGCCACCTCCTCGCCAGGAAGATCATGCGGCTTGGCTATTATTGGATGACCATCGAATCAGACTGTTGTCAACACGTCCGGTCATGCCACCAGTGCCAAATATACGGTGATAAGATCAATGCACCACTAAATGAACTACACCAAATGTCTGAAGTTTGGCCTTTCTCTATGTGAGGCATAGACATGATAGGGCCCATTAATCCTGTGGCTTCAAATGGTCATCGCTTCATCTTGGTAGCGATTAATTACTTCACAAAATGGGTAGAAGCATGTTCTTACAAGAATGTCACTGTAAGAAATGTGGCAAGATTCGTCAAAAGAGACATCATATCCCGGTATGGTACCCCTCAAGCGATCATCACAGATAATGGGTCTAACCTGAACAACAAGATTGTCGATGATCTACTAGATTACTTTAGCATTCGACATCTGAATTCATCTCCTTACCGCCCACAGATGAATGGGGCAGTGGAAGCAGCCAACAAAAATATCAAGAGAATCTTGGCTAAAACAACAGAAAACTACAGGGATTGGCACGAAAGGCTGCCCTTCGCCTTAATGGCTTACCGAACGTCAATCAGGACTTCTACAGGGGCAACTCCCTACAGTCTGGTGTATGGGATGGAAGCAGTGCTACCTGTGGAAGTTAAGATTCCCTCTTTGAGAATCTTATCAGAGGGTAGACTCTCCGAGTCAGAATATTTCAAACACAGATATGAACAGCTGAATTTAATAGATGAGAAACGTCTCAAAGCCATTTGCCATGGACAAACTTACCAGAAGAGGGTAGCCAGGGTGTTTAATCGAAAGGTCAAGACCATGAATTTCGAAGTAAATGACTTGGTAATTAGGAAAATTTTGCCGAGTATTACCCATTTGGGAGGTAAATTCTCCCCGAATTACGAAGGTCCCTACATTGTCAAGAAGATTCTCACGGGAGGAGCATTGATTCTTGTAAACTCCGAAGGAGAAGAACTGGGGCACCCTGTAAATTCAGATGCTGTGAAGAAGTATTACCCTTGAAATAAAATCAGATTCTGGTCATATGACTCATTCCGAATTGAGCCAAGTCATCACATTAGTCATTGCATAAGCATATCATGCATCCATGCATACACTAGCATGTGTTCAATATTGCAGGAATATCTGATAAAGACAGCAGACAGCAAAACGAAGAGCATAAAGCTTCGAAGAATAGCATGGGGCACGTTCCAAAGATGAATGAAGCCATCGAGTAAGATTCATTACCCCAATCAGACGAAGATGTCATCGCCATAGGTCAAAATGGCCAATTTATGTAATCCGCGCATGGGCATTCAGATTGGATGGCATGATCGATGAGACCTAACATTGTAATGGTCAGATGTACGTCCTTTCTCTTCAAAGACTGAGAATTTCAATGGATTTTAGAACGACTTAAACCATCTTGTGTTGTTAAGAAAAAATGCAGATTTTCACGAATCTATCCACTTCCATTGGAGTGCATGATCAAAGGTAAGGTGTATCGTTCTAATTTTCTGAAATTCTAGAGCATACACCGACATATTCCTTTTATGTTTTTCAGGGATCCCTAGCCACGCTGGGCAGGTAAGCATTCCTTTCCCTATCTCTTAGGTTTTAAAACTTTCAGATTCCTTATTACTAGACTTCTTGGAATCTAGCATGCATTCAATTCTCATGTCTAGAAAGATGCAGAATTCTCACAGTCATGACATTGACATTCATGTTTAGACTTGGAGGTTATCCAAACATGATTGAAATACGCATTGCACATCATAAATCCCCTTAGAGGGTAAGCTTTGGAAAAAACAAAATGAACTTTTCCAACAAGGGTTGTTTAAATTGTTCAAAAGGATGTTTCCTCAGACAAGAAGCAAGCCAGATCCAAACACGTCTTATACACACTTGAGAGATGAGTGGAGTAGAAGGGTCTGCAAAACCTTGACCTACGGACGTAAGGGTTATTCGCAGTGATTACATGGATTGAGACAACGGAGGCATTCGTTTCTCTATCATAAACACTACAAGTGACCATTGATTACCCTTTGAACGACGGTTTCATTCTTTACCCTGTCAAGAACCATCCCACAGTGGGGCAAACTGGAGGTACGACCAACGGAATCAGGAGGTGAATGGTTAGAAGTTCCCTGCTCTAACTTGCATCAATCTTTGTGTGTTGCTTGTCATTTTAACTTCTATGGTAATTCAAGTGCCTTAAAATGACGAAAAGAATTCGTTTCTCTATCCTATACACGTTTTACCCTTTGCACAGCCCAATTGAGCCTGTACGTTCGTTTCACAAACCCGTTGGTGATTATTGCATATTCCAAGATGGAAGCGACGTCACTTCAAGAGCGGAAGAATTCAAAATACAGGATTTATGAAAAATTCCTAGATCAATGTTTGAGTGCTGAGATTCAAGTTGTACATATAGCACACCCATTTGAAAAGTTCTGGTCCCCAAAAGAAAATAAAAGGCGGGATTTCGACCAAAAAAAAAAAGAGAGAGAAAAATCCGATCCTAGGCGACAAGAAAAAGCAAAGTGCCTGGTAAAAGCAAGGCCAATGCCCGTCCAAATACTTGTACACTTGTGAATCATGTGTTTGATCTTGTAAATGCCAAAAGATGGCATGATACCATTGTATAGGTCACTAGTGAGATCTGGTTGTAAAAGAGAATCCCAAAGGAGCTGGATTGCAAAAGATACTCCCAGATTATGTTACATTCAGACGACGAAAGCATAGACAAGATGTTGATGCCGTCTCAACATGAAAGAGATATTCTGTAAAGACAAATGTGCGCTTCGAAGAACTGACAATGCTCTTCAAAGACTATCAATTCTCTTCAAAGACTGAATACGCTCTTTTGAACCTGAATGGACAAGATCGGCGGCAAACCCGCAGTGATCACCAATGTTAGACCCTTCGTATATTCTGGGCCAAAAACAAGCCTTTTTTGGTCCCCAATCCTACCTACGTTACAACCCTGAAAAGCCTTTTCTGATTAAGGCACTTGGATTGACATAGGGTTTAATGTCTAAGGTTAGCTCGAAGAAGTTCGAGCAAGATTATTCCTTTCTCATTTTGCAGGTTTCTTGGCTTGTAAACCTGGAGCAGACGTTGAAGACTTCTCTTCAATAGCCTTGACTTGCTTGCAAGTCCCCCTTGAAAACCGATGATTGAGCCCAACATTACGGTCCCCTGGAAGTCCTCTTGATCGATCAAGGTGTATGCACTGCGAATGATCCTGAACCTTAGGCACTGGTTTGATAAGAAATTCGAGTGCATTCCTGGTAAAAGACCATTATCTCGAAACCGTCAGAAGTCCTCTTTGATGAGAACACTCCGTTGAACATTTTTGCCAAACTCTTTTGGTAATTTCAGATTGTTTTGACTCAAACTTTCCCCACAAGGAATTTTTTATCACTCCCGTATGTTGCAAGGTGTTTTGGATAACCTCCAGCATCATAATGCATTTATTGAAATTTTTCATGACTATGATATAAGTTATAAAGTGTTGTCAGTTTGACATCAGATATTACTTAAAGACCATTGGTGTGCCTTTGGCAAGAAAATTTTCAGATGGGAGCTTCTGCAAGATTCTTGACGACTTCGGCTCCTAAAATGGCTTGTATCACTCTTGGTAAGAAACGATTCACATGTCTAAACTTCTGCAGAATCCCTGGCAAGCCCAGATCTCAGAAGAATACAACCTCTCTTGGTAAGAAAGAGTTTACATGTTCAAGCTTCTGTAGGACCCCTGGTATCCCCAGACCTCAGAATGCTACTTCTTTTGTGAAGAATATATTTCAAATTTAAACTTCTGCAGGACTCGTGGTAGCCCCAAGTCCCAGAATGACACATTTCTCTAAGAAGGAGAGTTTATATGCCTGAGCTTCAGACAGATTCTTGGTTTGATCTTTCTGCAGGATGCCTGGAGTACCCAGATCCCATAATGTCATCTCCCATGTCAAAACGACAATATTTGAAATTATCTCCCTACGTGAGATTCCAGTATTACAGGTTTGATCTTTCTGCAGGATGTCTAGAGTACCCAGATCCCAGAATGTCACCTCCCATTTCAAGAAGACAATATTTAGAAATCATCTCTCCGTGAGATCCCAGTGTTACAGATTGGAATTTTCTGCAGGATACTTGGAATCCCCAAATCCCAGAATAACGCCTTGCATGTCGAAAGGACAATTTTCAAGATCAGCTTTCTGTGAGGTTCTAGGTAACCCATAAACCCAGAATAGCCCATTTGGTGAAGCCTAAAGGTTAGGCACACCTCCTTCGTATAGATCCTAATTAATTCCTTAGAATATAGGATCGAAAATTTTTTACAAAGTCAACTTTCTGTGAGGTTCTAGGTAACCCCTAAACCTAGAATAGCTATTGTGGTGAAACCTAAGGGTTAGGCACACCTCCTTCGTATAGATCCTAGTTAATTCCTTAGAATATATGATCGAAAATTTTTGACAAAGTCAACTTTCTGTGAGGTTCTAGGTAACCCCTAAACCCAGAATAGCTCTTGTGGTAAAGCCTAAGAGTTAGGTTCACCCCATTTGTATAGATCCTAGTTAATTCCTTAGAATATAGGATTAAAATGTTCGACAATCCCTAAGAGACTTGGTGCGTCATCCATAGGTTCCTAGCAAAGAGGAGTCCTATTCTCGGCCCGATCCCCCTGAAGGATCAAAATATTCGATAATCCCTAAGAGACTGGGTGCATCATCCATAGGATCCTAGCAGAAAGGAGTCCTATTCATGGTCTGATCCACCATACGGATCAAAACCCTTGACAATCCCTAAGAGACTGGGTGCGTCATCCATAGGTTCCTAGCAGAAAGGAATCCTATTCATGGCCTGATCCACCATACGGATTAAAACCCCGACGACACTGTCGCGACCCTCTCGAGGTTGCATGTGGGCTCTCGAGGGCTAATGGGCCGTCCAGTCTGGTCGGACGCGGGCCTCTCCCAAGGCCCGTTACCCAAATCGCAACGGAGGTATGCGTAGTCGACCTTCAGTGTGGTCTGGTGACATGTGCTAAGTGTGCATGCCATGGAGTCGCCACCAATCATTTTTTGGAGGGTATGATTGGACCACCCTATTGAATAGTCGGGAGTTTCTATTCAATTCTGCGATAACCAGAGAAATGGGTTCGGGGACTTAGTTACGTCAACTGTCAGAGTTGACGCCCTTTCGGTACCTAAGTTGACTGAATTTTCTTACCTAAGATTTCATGCAGATGAGTGGAGTACGAATCCTAAATCTAGGAATTCATGCAAATAGGAATGACTATCCTAGCAATCACAATCAATAATAAAATGCGCAAATCAATGAATCCAAATATGTAAAATAATCACATCAAATCAACATGACACTCCTAATAAGGCTCTATTAGCCTAAATAAGTATCAATCAAGCTTAGGAATGATTTAGACATGATTTTACCCATCAGGGGTAAAGTCGTAATTTTGAGACAAAAGGGGCGATTTGCCTAAAAAGGGAAAAATCGTCATTTCGGAATGAATCCGGAGTAAAACAATGTCAAAAATAGGTTTGGTCACTCAATTGACCCATTTCCTATTTTTTTTGCAATTTTCATGATTTTCTGGAATTTTAGAAACCGATTTACCATTCGAAGGGGTAAAATCGTCATTTTCTAAAAATGGGAATGAAATGTGGAAATCTTAGACATAAGGTTTAGCCACCTATCTGGCCCATCACCAAATTCTAAGCAATTTCCACAATTCATCGGAATATCAAAGACGATTTACCCTTTGAGGGGTAAAATAGACATTTTGGATTAAATGGGAGAAAATCCAAAAAATGGAAACAAATCAATTTTTTTTGTCATTTTCAGCCTTAAAAAATTTTTAGAATTTTTTTTAGGAATTTTCTGCAATTTTTCTCAATTTTTTTTTGAATTTTTCCTTAATAATTCATTTTTTTGGAATTTTTTTTTATTCTGAAAATTACCTAATCACGACACGTGGCTCATCTGCAGACGTCCGATCTAGCATTTTTTGTTTTTGTTTTTATAGGACGCAACACAATGCAAAAAAATAAAGAAGATATTAAGTCATTATACAACATAAACATAAGCAAATGAGATGGGATCCGATGAATTTTACGACGTCGGAGTCCGTCGGTGCTCGTGCAACAATGTGTGGGGGGTATAAACCACCAGCAGGAGGCTCGGCCTTCCGATTCTGGGGTAGCACAATATAATTTACAGAAAAATAAATAAATAAAACACCTTGGACGCCAATAGGAGGCTTAGCCTTCCGATTCTGGGTCTTTTATGCGAAATATAGAAATGCTATGACATAAAGTAAATACACAACAAATATTTAGACACCAACAGGAGGCTCGGCCTTCCGATTCTGGATCTTTTATGCGAAATATAGAAATGCTATGACATAAAATAAATACACAGCAAATATCTAGACACCAACAGGAGGCTCGGCCTTCCGATTCTGGGTCTTTTATGCGAAATATAGAAATGCTATGACATAAAGTAAATACACAGCAAATATTTAGACACCAACAGGAGGCTCGGCCTTCCGATTCTGGGTCTAATAGGTAAAATGTAAGGAGTGAGAGGTGGTCTTACCAAGATTGAACCCAAAACAAGCTCGGAAATCCAATTTGGCCCTCGCGGACTCAAGTCTGATCAGTCTGACCTTTGCTCCTTCAAACAGCTCTACGGGACAAATGGCTCGGCCAAATTGGACTCACGATATGTCATTAGAACGGCAAGAGAATAAGCTTTCTAACAGTATATGGCTCGTTCCCATACGGTTCATAACGAAAGAGTTATGGCCGAAAAACCGGACGGTTTTCAATCGCCCAATGACCAGAATCTGTCCCAGAAAACTCCTTCAATTCAACCATTAAAACCCATCCAAAACTCAACTAGACTACAATCTCAGCTTGCTAGATTCCTAATTTAGGTGCTAGAGACATCTTATCGAATATTGGAAGCAAGGCAAGCCCTTGAATCACTCACAATGTTCACGGCACCACCTTGACAGAACCGGTTCAGATTTTTCGAACAAAACAATAAGGGATCAGCCCTTAAATCCAAATATAATCCCTCTTCAAACCATAAAACACAATAATATATGTCTTAACAAGGAGTGAGAGGTGGTCTTACCAAGATTGAACCCAAAACAAACCCGAAAATCCAATTTGGCACCTGCGGACTCAAGTCTGATCAGTCTGACCTTTGCTCCTTCAAACAGCTCTACGGGACAAACGGCTGGTCCAAATTGGGCTCACGATATGTCATTAGAACGGCAAGAGAATAAGCTTTCCAATGGTATATGGCTCGTTCGCATACGATGTCTAACGAAAGAGTTATGGCCGAAAAACCGGACGGTTTTTTATCTGGGCGGCGAGCTGAGCGAGAGGAAAACCGAAAATGAAAGAGAGAGAGTTGAGGGAGGAGAAGGCGGCCGAATGATCAAAAGGAAGAAGAGAGCGTGAGAAGAGGAAAAAGAGAGGGAGAGAGAGAGAGATTTTATTATTTTTTTTATTCCCCATCATTACTCAAACTTTTCTTTTCTCTTTTACTTTTCTTTTGAATGATGATGTTTTCACTCCTTTTCCTTTTAATCATTACTAATATTTTTGCCAAATTCAATTTTATGGTGATCAGAAAACACCCAAAATCGAACATGAATTTTACTATTTTATGAGGTTAAAAATAAAAATACTGACTATTTTTCTATATTTTTGTGACCTCGAATACTACTTTTCTTGATTTTCTTTTTTTCTCTTTTTTTTTGTATTTTTCGAAAATATATTAAAAAATGAAAATTATGAAAACTATTTTTTTGGTCAAAATGGTTCATTTAGCTTGGCTAAGGTCACCAAAATTGATTTTTTCAATTTTCAACTTTTTATGGATTTTCTATGAATTTTCAAAAAAAATAAAAATAAAAAAATGTTGAACAAAATTTAGGTGTCAACAGACACCTAAGAGACTAGGTGCGTCATTCACAAGTTCCTGTCAGGTATAGGGATCCCATTCTGGTACGGCCTATCATACATGCTAGAGTTTAACCGCCCTAGGATACTAAAAAAATCGAGTCCCTGGGTATTCACTTGAACCTGCCATACACCGCGCATGCCGCACGAGCATCAGGCAGGTGATCAACAGGTAAATAGTAGGTGGGTCTCCCTACTTTCTCTCTTATGTCAGCAAAAGAATGAGGAGCAGAGCGTTCATCAGCGAGACAAAAAAGATTGAGTGTCAAGATTCGTTTTTTTTTCCAGTCGAGCCGGTCTAGACTCAGGTGTCACCTATCTTTGAGCGAAACCTCTTGTTGACACCTGATTTTTGACCTAGCCTTTTTCATTTTTATTTTTTGAAAAATCATAAAAAATTCATAAAAAGTCAAAAAATTACAAAATCAACTTTGGTGGCCTTGGCCAAGCCCAAGGAACCATTCTTGACCAAAAAATAATTTTTCATATTTTTCATATTTTTTAGTATTTTTGGAAAATAGAAAAACACTTAAAAAATCAAGAAAAATAGTATTTGAGGTCACAAAAATATGGAAAAATGTCCAATATTTTTCCTTTTAATCCCTTGTATTTTCGACCTCACAAAAAAATCAAAATCAGATTCAATTTTAGGTGTTCCTTTGTAACCCGTACTATTGAATTTGAAGAAAAAATAATAATTGAGTCTTTTAATTTGCAATTTTGGCATTTTATAGGATCTTGACATTCAATCTAATTGTCCCCCATTTCAATTTGACCTAATTGCTCGGACAAGCTGTTCAATTGCAAACATAATTGCATTTTAGTCCTTGAAATTGAGCATAATCGAAATTACTTTCAATTCAAGGACTATAATTACAAATTGAACATGCTACCCAATGGATTACACCATTTTAAATCGATTGGCATAGGTGGTTTAACCCAATTTGATCATTTGCACCCTCAATTACACAATCCCCAATTTCTAATCAAATGAGAATTTGGGGATTTTGTAGAAATTGATGAAAACTTTTGGGCAAAACCACATTTCTAGATAGAATTCATGCCCTAGATTCGATTATGAGGTTCAATTGCAAAAATTTCCCATTAATTTGGGTTTAATTTCGAAAATGGTGAGTCGAAACCGGTTCTGACCGGTCAGACCGCCGGTCCGACCGGTCAAACCGGTCCAGAACAGTGTCATCTTCTTCCCCGAGAGTCTGCGCAAATGAACAGTGAAAAGCCGAGCTTTGACAGCTAAATTGACAGACCAATCGACCACAATCGGAGACACACTGGTGGGGGTTTAAAGCTTTAGATCGTCCCCCGTTGATTGACACCAAGATCACGACCAATGGTTGCCTGAGGAGGGAGTAATCGGACGGTCAAGGTCGCCGGACCTGCAAAAGTCAACAAAAGCAAAAAATAGCTCAAATCCTTGCCAAATTCGTGCGAAATAAAGCCGGCCGCAGAGCCAAATGGGATTAAACGGAATGCCCATCCTCTCCAACGTGATTCTGACCTATTTGCACGTGACCACACGTGCCAAATGGAGTTGGTTGAAGCTCCACCGTTCGGCGCCAAGACTCGAAGGGCTATATAAGCCTGTGGGAGGGCTTTCAGTTGGAGGACGGTGGGTTCAGTTCGAAGGAAAGGAACAGAATCGCGTGAGAGAGAGAGAACGCAATAGAGAGCTCGTTCTCCGACCCCTGTCGTCGAGAACTGGAGCTCGACTGCAAGGCGTCGGTTGGGCCATCTCCGGCCAAACCAAAGCCAGGGAAGACCATCTAAAGTTCGCCCAAAGTGTCAGGAAGCAATCGCCACCGGCAAAGCCTCGCGAAGTCGCAAGAACAGGTAAATCATAGCTTCGAGTTCTTCATTGAGCTTCAATGGCAGACCTTGCATTCCTTGCTCAATCATGCAATTACTGTGTGCGTTTCATTCCCCGAACATCACTGACCACGCTCGCATCTCCATTTTGCATCGACTTTGCTCGCACACCCTGAATCGAGTCCTCCGATTTAGCCTCCATAGCCGATCCTTGCCCAGCCAAATCTGGGCCGAGCGAGCTCGATCGGAGCTCGAGGTAAGTCTCCTAGACATTGAATGATGCTTCCCTGTTAATGAGTTGGTTCATTACGCCATGAATCGAGCGATTTGAGTGTATGTGTACGTACTGGTTCATGTTCGATCGTGCTTGGCCCCGTGAATGGATTCGCGTAATCTTGAGATATGTTAGAATAGATGCGATTGCGAGTCGATTGCCGTTAGTTTCATGAGGTTTCATCGAGAGTTCATCGTCAGATCATCGTCGGAGAGCCACAGCCGTCCATTCTGCCGGAGTCGCGAGGTTGAAGACGAAGCTGACATGGCGCGGTCAACCGGTCAAAGTCCTAGTTGGCATTCGGCCATTGGTCCACGTGGTGTCGAGTCAGCACGGCCGTTAGGTCTGTTATTCAAATAAAAAAGATCGGACGGTTCAAATAAATCGAACGTAAATTCTAGTGACCGTCCGGTTAGTAATTAGGTTTATCCGAAAATGTTTTAAAATCAGAAAATCAAAAATAAACTGAAACGGTGTCGTGTAGGTTAGTGGCCGTGCGGTGTCGTTTAGGTTAGTGTGAATCGACGGTCTGGATCAAGTCTCCGGATCTAATCATGGCCGTAGGTTCGAGTAATCTGATCAGACGGCTCTGATCGAGTCTTCATCCAATCTGGACCGTAGGTTTTAGTAAACAGATCTAAGCGACACGGACAAGCCACGTGGTCCATCAGGGACCGTCGGATTAAAACCGGAAAATCCAAAAATAAAAAAGTGTGATACGGCGTCGTTTTCGATCAAGGTTTCCGCGGGTTCGGGTCTGGACCGGGTCCCGACCCGAGTGGGTCGGGTCGACCCGGTCCGAATAATATTTTTTAAATAAAAAAATTCGAAAATGATTTTAAAAAAAATAATAAAAAATCAGAAAAATCCTAGAAAATCCAAAAAAAAATGCTAGAAAATTCCAGAAAATTCCAAAAAAATGTGGAAAAATTGTGGAAAAATCCTATATATTCCAGAAATCCCCAAAAATCGAGGGTTGATCACAGACAACTGGTCAACCCCATTTTTGGGGTTTCTTACCCAATTTTCCGAGACTTGACGACATTACCCTTTAGGGGTAAGTCGCCTCTTTGCATACTAGATAAGGCCGATAATGTCAAGGTAAGAATTAGGGTCGATTAGACGATCAATTCTTAGATTTGGGTTTTCGAGTCCCCCGTCTTTTCTCAAAATGACGATTTTACCCTTTAATGGGAAAACCGTCTTTCTTGTCTCAATCGAGTTCTGAAAATTACTTGAAGTTAGGGTTTGGGTCAGGTGGACGACCGACCCTAATATTTGAGACTTTTTAGTTCTCATCTTTGTCCAAAATGACGACTTTACCCCTCTAAGGGTAAAATCACTTTTAAATTCCAGAAAAATCCTAGAAATTTCAGAAAAATAGGAAATGGATTGGATTGATGGCCAATCCTATTTCCCCTGTCTTCTGACTTCCCAATTCGTCTAAAATGACAGATTTACCCTTTTGAGGGTAAATTTTCCCCGAATTATTCAAAATTACGATTCTGCCCCTCATGGGCGAATCATGTCCAAATTACTCCTAAACCTTGATTGATACTTCTCTAGGCTAATAGGGCCTCATTAGGGATGCCATGTTGATTTCATGTTTTTTATCCGCATGTATTGGATCCTTGATTTGCGTACTTATTTTTAATGATTGTGAGTGATAGGGTAGATATTCCCATCTGCATGAACTCCTAGATTTAAGATCTGTACCCCACTCGTTTGTATGAAATCCCAAGATCAGATAAACCATTCAGCTTAGGTACCGAAAGGGCGTCAACTCTGACAGTTGACGTAACTAAGTCCCCGAACCCACTTCTCTGGTTTCCGCAGAATCGAATAGACCACTCCCAACTATTCGATAGGGTTTCCGATCGTACCCTCCACGAAACGATTGGTGGCGACTCCTTGGCATGTACACTTTTTCACATGTCACTAGACCGCACTGAAGGTCGACCACGTATATCCAGCAGTTGCGACTTGGGAAATGGGCCTTGGGAGAGGCCCGCGTCCGATCCAGCCAGCGATCGGGCGGCCCATTAACCCTCCGCGCTCGCGAGAGGGTCGCGACAGACTGGCGACTCCGCTGGGGATTTATCCTAAACCAGAATCTCTGGTTACGAATTCCAGAGGACTTGAGCCGATTAAAAAGTTGTTTGGTTTATCTGACATTGTTTTCTGCAGATGCTCTCGAAGGTGAGGTACGTATGCTAACTATTGTGTTAGATGTTTTTGCAGATTGGAGAAATAAGGGGTGGAGTGATTGTTGACATCTTTCCTGCAGGTTGGAGTTGGGAATGTATGTTTATTTTTATGCACATACTGAAGCGGTGTTTTGATACAAACTGCTGTGCATGACTTTGCATTGTGATGATCACGACACATCGCACACACTGGCGGTCAAACCCCGACTGCAACCACCCTTAGGTTACCTTAGATAGGGAAAGGATGCGAAAAGGATCTTGTGTTTGATGGCACTTGAGACTTTCGTATTCGTTCCCGCCTACCATCTGCATTGGCGATATCTAACCCTCTTGGGTAGGTACCCTTGGGGAGGAATCTGCCTCGTGTGGATCGTGGGAGCCTGAGCCGTAGGTTCCTCACCTGATTCTCGATTTTCTTTAGAGTATACCCACTTGTCTCATGCGCATGTCCATGGATGGTTGGTATACCTAAAACCACCCATTGATACAGGGGGCATTTCACATCCCCCAAAGTGTGGTTGGTAAGATATTTATTTCTAAATGTTCTTTATTTCTTGCTCCATGATATTACTCATACATTGCATACATCCATATGCATTTGCATCATGAAGATTACTCAAGTGACTAATGGAAACAACAATGATTATGGGGTAGGATGTCGCTGTTCCCTAAGAGCTCGACGGAGTTGGTGACCTTCGAGTACTTGAGAAAAGTTACTCGCCCCGGACCAAACACGAGGCTACACTTTACTAGATTCGTGTATGGTCGGGAACTGACTGGACGTAAGCTGGGGTATGCTGAGGACTGTCAAACCCGCTACTATGCTGATAACCTCAGATTCAAGCGACAATCAGACGAAATGATGAAGGATTATCTGGAGATGAAGAGACAACGTCGCAACCAGCTGGCTAGGGAAGCATACGCTCGCAGGAAGGCTGAATTGCTGGCCAAAGGGAACATACCCATGATTACTTCTTGGGGTAGGAAGAGACGCCCTGCGATCAAGACCAAGCCAAGGCGCATCACACTCAAAAAAGTGGAACCCGAGAAGGCTCCCGAAGTCATCGTACCCTGGACTAGAAAGTGGCCGGAGGAACTACAACCTCTCGACCAAACCACTGAAGATAACTCCCCTACCCTAGATTAAAGGAGAATTCCTGACCGACTGTCATTTGGGTAGACTTCTAAAGGAAGAGTGATCTAGACCCTCACGTTCCATTGTCTTTTATGGCTTTCTTGTTTGAAAAACATTTCTTTACCGTTCTTCTATTAGACATCTTGACTGTAATAAGAGTACATCCCACTTTGCTCCTTTGATGTGTTGACCAATGGAAAGTGACATTGCTGTTCCCTTTAGTCACTGAGTAAACCTGACTAAATTGCATAATTCACTTCCCTGAAATGCAAATTAGGCTTTGAGTCAGGCTTTCAAGACCTGAAAAAGGGTCCTAATCTCCATTTCTTCAAATTGAACTATGCAATCAAGTTAGCTCATGCATGCTTCATGACATCTGCATATTCATACATTTAAAGTAATTCCTGGCGATTGACCTTTTAAAATCATTTGCATATTTTAGACTTGATGGGAAAGAATGATATTCAAGTGTTCAAGATCCCCCGAGCTGAACTCCAATCATGGTGGGATGGCATGGGCGAAGCCAGCCAGAAGTATGCGGAGTCACGACTAGGATACCTACTGGACCTACTGAAGATTGAGTGCCCACCTGCCTTTATTCAAGCCATGGCGCTCTACTGGGATCCTACCACCGATACATTTTGCATGGAAGGATTAGAGATCACTCCCACTATCGAGGAATACAGCGCTGTCATCGGAGTTGAATTCACCCCTACGCTCGTCCGACCCCCTATAGGACTTGAACCCCTAAGTCAGGTAGCTGAATTCCTTGACACAAACCTAAATGAAGTCAAAGTAGATGCGAAAAGCAATTCTGGGAGAATTTCCCTATCCTTCCTTATAGACCGATTTTCCCGCCTTCCTGCTTCTAAAGGAACCAAATCTGGTAGAGCCTTTATCTTGGCGTTCTTTAGCTTTGTGCTATTCCCAATCTCAACTGTCACCTTCGACCCTATCATGGCTATAGTAGCTAGGCAAGTCTGTTGTGGGTGGGATTACTCAAACATCCTCCTTGCCGAAACCTTCCTCTCCCTAAATCGTTTCAAGAAAAGCAAAAAGGGAATCTTTAGAGCTTCTAGTGATCTGCTATATCTGTGGTTCACATCCCATATCAGACAATTCCACATCCGCATGGGTTTCACTGAAATCAGCCCCAATGCACATCCTCTTAAAACATTTGCTAGGACCCATACACGTGTTCCTAAGTTCAACTTTGTAGAATGGAAGAACTTCCTCAAAGTACTAAAACCTGAGCAACTCCGATGGCGGCTAAGGTTGCCGACGCTGAGCAAAGTCAGATTGACCTGCGATGACAGAAGCACAGTCCCCTTGCTAGGATTCACGGGCGCAACTGCATACTATCCAAGGAGGGTGATTCGACAGTATGGAGCACTTCAGGAGATCCCTTCTTCACCGCGACCTGGTGTCTTTTCCTTTGACTTACCAAACCAGACCCTCACGGAGGAGGAGAAGAAACAATTTGAAGCTAAGGTGGCATCCATCATACACTCCTTGAAGAAGTCCCAGGCTGAAGAAATAAGTTGGCCAGAAGACATGACTCGAGAAGAAAACACTCATAGAGCCACCACAGAATACATTCAACATTTCAAAGCGATCCGACGAAGCCTTGTCGAGCCCTACATACCTGAATACATCGTGTCGTACGTATCTGGAATAGAGCCCTACATACCCGAAGACATGGGGCCACTGTCGTGTTCAGAAGACGAGGAGCCCCAAGCTGAAGAGGGAAATCTATACTGGGATGATGAGGATACCTTAGGCTTCAAACGTCCTAGACTTGAATAGACTATTCTGTCAAGTGTAAAATAAGCAAGCATTGTGATGCCTTCTCATACATTCTCATTTCTGTGGAATGCTATCTTGGACACATGAGTATGAATGTGAACATGTTTTGCAAATGCATAAAAAACTATCGTCAGAAATTACGCTTCTTTTAATTCCATGAGTTCTTGTCGGGAAATGATTAAAAGAACTACTTACATGATGCTAAGGCTCACAAAGTAGCCCTTTTTCTCATCTACTGACAAGAAGCATGCAACTAAAAGAATTAGCTGCTTCTTTTTGCTAAATAAGCGAAGCACTCACAGAGATCTTTTTAAACAGGTACACTCTCATCACGGAATTGCCAACGCATCGTTTCCGTACCCGCCTAAAGACGAGAATGGAACAGCAGGAATTGACTCCGCGCGTAGGCATGTTGGAATCTCAGATGACTGCCCTGGCAACTATGATGGCTGACATTAAGGCCATGCTGGAGACCAACCAAGCTAGACAGACAACCGCCCACAATCAGAACAACTCAGGCCCTTCCATGATACCTGATGTAACAGATAAAGAAGCAACCAGGGATACCCAACATACAGAGGAAAACGTTCATGAACCAAATAGTCGGGCACAACAAAAAGCCTCGCCTGTTGTCATCAACCTTGAAAAAGAGGAGAAGGGAAAACAAACTGTGAAGACAGAGGCAGAGGCTAAGAGATTGGCCAAGATCGAAGAATGCCTGAGCAGTCAAGGCTATGAGCTGGCCCGCTTCGACAAAATATCTCCTTTTGCTAAAATAGAGACTCCTCCTGACTATAGGGAGCCAGAGTTCGTGAGAAAATACAACGGGACAGGCTGTCCCCGTGCCCACCTCAAGTACTACCTGCGCAAGATGGCGCACTACTCGGATTACATTCCGTTGTTGATGAACACATTCCAAGAGAGTTTGGCTGGCGCCGCTCTGGCTTGGTTTATTGAGCTAGACTTATAGGATTATGACGGGTGGGAGGACCTTGCAGAAGACTTCCTCAGGCAGTACAAATTTAACACAGCTACAGCCCCAACAAGAGAAGACCTCCTACGAACTTCAAAAGCGAGGGGCGAATCAATCAGGACATATGCTCAGAGGTGGCGAGCCTTGGCTACCCAAGTAAAGCCTTCAATTCCAGAAGAGGAGCTGATCGACTTATTCCTAAAAGCACTCCCCTACGAGTACTTTGACAGACTGAACACTTCTGGATGTCAGACATTCGCACACCTGATTAAGGTTGCTGAGAGGCTGGAATGGGCCTTGAGAGAAAGAAGGCTTCAGGAAGCTCCTACTAGGAAGCAGTATCCTCTGAGAAAGGAGAGAGAAGCCGGACTGGACATAGCATTTATACCAGATCCCCACAAGTTAAAGCCATTTGGCAATTCTAATCAGGCCAAAGGCGGATCATCCTGGTCAGCACCAAAGATACAAGAGCCTAGAAGAAAGCAACCCCAGAGACAATTCTCTCAGCTCCCGAGACCTTTATCCAAGCTACTCCCGATGCTGCTGGAGCAACACTTGGTGGCAAAAGAACCACCTAGGGCAAACCCCGCAAGATATCCTGGCTTTGATGAGAGCCAGACCTGTGCCCACCATATGGGCGAAAGAGGGCATAATGTGGATAACTGCTATGTCCTGAAGCTGAAAGTGCAAGCCCTAATTGATAGTCAGATTTTGAAATTTGACAATGCAGCCCCAAATGTGCAAGAAAATCCGTTGCCAGATCACCAAACAGTAGGGGCAATATTCGCTGAAGAAGAAGAGGACTACCTTAAACTGAAGATAGATGTGCCTAAGCTGGACACCCTGCTAACAATCGCTTCATCATACCCAAAAGAAGGGGAGATATCAACCGACCAAAAGAAGTTGTGTATCGACAGGATGAAGAGCTTGGGGATAGTGTCCGATATTACTGATGAAGAATTCGAAGGGATTGAAGCATCTCTATCTTTGAAAGGAAACCACTTCTTGATCACAGCTGAACAGAGTAGCACCTGTGGTACCTCACGTGAGAAATTGGCAAACGATCTGGGGCCGGCCACTCAATCAGAAGAAGAATTTGAAGAAGACGAAATAGAAGCCAGGAGGAGAAGTCTAGCAGACCTCAAATTTATGGTTGACGCACTTGAGAAGAGCGAAATTATAGACAACCTGGGTCAAGATTCCGGAGGATACAATTTCAAGGTGAAATATTCGGCCCCTCCCAGCTTTTATCAAAAGATTGAAGACATCATACCGGACGGATGGGGAGGTATGGATGATCTCTCTCAACCAGAAACCTCAAAAGGTATGGAAGAACTCGACAACGCCATATTGATGATCGAAGTAGCCATGGCCGTGGTGATCAGATTGCATGAGCTGGATAGCCTGAGCAAGGTGGAAGATTGCCCAGTGAGGCCTGTCGTAATTCAATTGCCTCAGGAGGAAGAAAGCAACACGTCAGGGCCAGAGATACCTCATCAGACAACTGTAACGATAAAAGTCCCCCCAGTAGAAGAGTATGATCCCAAAGCTGTTCATTGGGACTATGGGACCACACAAGTAGATGCAATAATGAGGTCTGGAAGATTTTATGCCCCCAGAGAGGGAGAATCCGAAAAAAAAGATGTCTCAAAGGAAGATGCCGAAAAGCTCGTATCGATCATCAAAACCAGTGAGTTTGAAGTGATAGAGCAGCTGAGGAAGATGCCCGCTCAGATATCCCTGCTAGACCTATTCATCAATTCAGAGAAACACAAGAACGCACTATTAAAGGTACTCAATGAAGTACATGTCCCTGAAACAATCAATGAGGTACAACTAGGGGACTTTGTAGGAGCAATTCTCTTAAAAGATCAGTTGAGCTTCTCTGACGAGGACTTCCCTATGGAAGGAAGAGGGCACAACAAAGCCTTATACATATCTGCCCAATGTAACGGCAAAAGAGTGGCACACGTATTGATCGATAATGGATCAGCCTTTAACATCTGTCCTTTGGCTACCATAAGGAGGCTGGGAATCAAGGAAGAGATGATCAAGACATCCAAGACAGCTGTGAGAGCATTCGACGGCATGAGGAAGACTGTAGAAGGAGAGATCGAGCTTGACGTATTCATCGGCCCGACAAAGTTCTCTATAAACTTTCAAGTAATGGATCTGCCCAGTGCATTTGGATTCTTGCTAGGAAGACCTTGGATCCATACAGCAGGAGCTGTCCCTTCGAGCCTGCACCAAAAAGTACGTTTCGTTGTAGATGGGAAGGTGATTACCGTACATGGGGAAGTCGACCTCCAGGCATACCAGAACAGTGCCATTCCCTATATTGAGCCTGAAGAGAAAACTGAAGCGAGCTATCACTCCTTAGAGTTGGTAGCAACAGTTCATACCCCAGTAGGGTCGAAGTTGAAAACTCCCTACATCTCAGAAGCCAGTCTTCTACCAGCTAAGATGCTGCTGGCATACGGGTTCAATCCTGAAAAAGGCATCGGCAAACATAATCAGGGTATAAATGCCCCGCTACAGTTGAAGGCTAATCCACACAAAATGGGCTTGGGGTACCAGAAGTATCCCATGAATGATTCTGTCCCGAAAACAACAGGCCGAGGCCGAAGCAAAAGCCTGGGACGCCGTGGAGGCGAAAACAGCCCGAATAGCTCATTCATCGGTTCTCCAACCTGGAAGGGAAGGTCTCGAATGTTCAAGAATCCCTTAAATACCTACTTCGACCAGAACTCCAAATGGCTATCTGAAGAGGATATCGCTTCGCCGATGGAACCAGATCTCACAAATCCTTTTCTTGAAGATGACTCTGTGAATGTCATCATGGAGTGGTTGGACAGTGAAGCCACTTCTTCTGAGTAAATAGACTCTTCCTTCATCTTTAAATACTGCGTTCAGAACTTTATGCATTTCATTGTATTTTCTTTCCTTATTGTACGCATAGGATAACGCCTTTGGATCTCCGGCCGTTGGTCCAAATAGCACATCTTGTAACGCGGCCCATTTCGCATTCAATAAAACCACGCATGTTTTGTTAAGGACATATGGAACCACGAATCAGCCCGATGATGATAATGGTCTTCCATATAGAAGCTTGAGGCCTGATTTGCCATATGATTCCTAATCTTCAAAAGATTTTCAAGGGGCCGGGATATCCAATGACATGAGGATTAGTCCCATCTGTACCTACATCTATTTCGAAAAACTTTTTCAAAAAGACTTTACATAAGCATGCATGCCATTTTTACTGAGCACAAACTAACCATACTCATGACATTTCAGGCATATCATCTCAAACATGCATACCGGGTTGTTACAAAATTCGGATCCCTCCATTAACCACTCCTATAACATTGAGGAAGATGAAGACGAGGATTACGCGTCTATCCGTAGGGATTGGAACACCTTTGAAGAATCAAAGCCTCCTACCTCAGAAGAACCAATTATCATTAATTTGGGAGACACCGTGAACGTCAAAGAGGTCAAGATCGGCGGACACCTATCCCGTGATGAAAGGCTCGAGTTCACCAAGCTACTAAAAGAATATCAAGACATCTTCGCATGGTCTTACGCGGATATGCCAGGCCTTGATCCTAAGATTGTGGAACATGCATTGCCCACGGATCCTGGCATCAAACCTGTCAAACAAGGCAGTAGGCGGATGAAAGCCGAGTTAGAAGACAAGATTAAGGAAGAAGTCATGAAACTCCTTAGGGTAGGCTTCATTGAAGCTATCCCATATTCAGACTGGGTTGCAAATATAGTCCCCGTCATGAAGAAAGACGGAAAAGTTCAGATCTGCGTAGATTACCGAGATCTGAATAGAGCAAGCCCAAAAGATGATTTTCCACTCCCCCACATTGATGTATTGGTGGATAGTACAGCAGGTTATGAATTATTCTCATTCATGGATGGATTCTCGGGATACAACCAAATCTCCATGAAACAAGAAGACAAACCCAAGACTGCATTTACCACACCATGGGGGAATTTTTGCTACAGAGTCATGCCCTTTGGATTGAAAAACGCCGGGGCTACCTACCAGAAGGCTATGGTCACGTTATTCCATGATATGATCCACAAAGAGATTGAAGTATATGTTGATGACATGATCGCTAAATCCAAGAAAGGACAAGATCACATACAGGTATTAAGAAAATTATTTGAGCGCCTGCGCAAATACAAGTTAAAGTTGAACCCTAACAAATGCGTGTTTGGGGCAAGATCCGGGAAACTCCTTGGGTTCATAGTCAGCAACAGGGGCATTGAGATTGATCCCTAAAAAATCCAGGCCATCCACGATTTATCAACTCCATCCACAGTAAAAGAAGTGAGAAGCCTTCTAGGGAGATTGAACTATATTGCCAGGTTCATCAATCAGCTGTCTGATGTGGCTAAGCCTATCTTCAAATTGCTTAAGAAAGGCGCGAAAATAACGTGGGACACCGAGTGCAGCAAGGCATTCCAAATGATCAAAAACTATTTGATCACACCACCGGTGCTTGTGCCACCAATTCCTGGTCACCCATTGACCTTATACCTGACCATACGACAAGAGTCCTTGGGAGCCTTACTTGCCCAGACAAGCCCGATAGATGGAAAAGAGAGGGCCATTTATTACCTGAGTAAGAAATTCACGCCATCTGAAGCAAGATATATACCAGTTGAAAGGGCCTGCGTAGCAGCAGTATGGGTACTACGAAGACTAAGGCAGTATACCCTACATCATCACATTCAGCTCATAACAGAGAACGACCCCGTCAAATACCTCCTGGAGAAACCGCTTTAATTGGGAAACTGGCAAAATGGCAAGTAATGTTGTCTGAATTTGACATTAAATGTTCTCCGCAGAAGTCGGTAAAAGGAAGAGCTATAGCGGACATGCTGGCAGAAAACTCATCGAGCACTGAATCCCCTGAAGTAACAAACACAGAAGGCCGAATTCTGAACTTAGCAGAGGATAAGTGGATCATGTATTTCGATGGTGCTGTTAACCTATCAGGGGCAGGCACTGGGGCAGTACTGATATCCCCAGATGGTCAACATTACCCTGTCGCGGCAAAGATAACTTTCCCTTGTACCAACAATATTTCAGAATATGAGGCGTGCATTCTGGGTCTACGACTGGCCCTTTCTATGGAGATACCCAGGTTACAAGTCTTTGGAGATTCCATGCTCATTATTCTACAGACACAAGGGGAGTGGAAGACGAAAGATGCAAAACTCATCCCCTACCATGAATACCTTGAAGAATTGATATTCAAGTTTGAAGAAGTGTCATTCGAGTACCTATCAAGGTCTCACAACCAATTCGCAGATGCATTAGCCACCCTAGCCTCGATGTTACAAACGATTGAAGGGTTGGATATAGAACCTCTGAGGATCAGCATTGTTGAAAAGCCAGCTTATTGCATGCTAATCGAAGAGGAATGTGATGGAGAGCCATGGTACTATGACATCAAGAATTACCTCTTGAAAAGGGAATTCCCTGAAGGATGCCAGTCAGGAGACCGAAAATACATAACCAAGATGGCCAGCAAGTTCTTCCTCAATGGACAAATTCTATACAAGAGATCGTTCGATTCCACTCTACTGAGATGCGTAGATGCCAAAGAAGCAAATATTCTCATGAAAGAGATTCATGAAGGTGCGTGTGGGCCTCACATGAACGGCCACCTCCTTGCCCGGAAGATCATGCGGCTAGATTATTATTGGATGACCATCGAATCAGACTGCTGTCAGCACGTCCGGTCATGCCACCAATGCCAAATATACGGGGATAAGATTAACGCACCCCCGAACGAACTACACCAAATGTCTGAAGTTTGGCCTTTCTCTATGTGGGGGATAGACATGATAGGGCCTATAAATCCTGTGGCTTCGAATGGTCATCGCTTCATCTTGGTAGCGATTGATTACTTCACCAAATGGGTAGAAGCCAGCTCTTACAAGAATGTCACTGCGAGAAATGTGGCAAGATTTGTCAAAAGAGATATCATATCCCGGTATGGTACTCCTCAAGCGATCATCACAGATAATGGGTCCAACCTAAACAACAAGATTGTCGATGGTCTGCTGGATCACTTTAGCATTCGACATCTGAATTCATCTCCTTACCGCCCACAGATGAATGGGGCAGTGGAAGCAGCCAATAAAAACATCAAGAGGATTTTGGCTAAAACAGCAGAAAACTACAGGGATTGGCACGAAAGGCTGCCCTTCGCCTTGATGGCTTACCGAACGTCGATCAGGACTTCTACAGGGGCAACTCCCTATAGTTTGGTATATGGGACAGAAGCAGTTCTACCAGTAGAAGTTAAGATTCCCTCTTTGAGAATCTTATCCGAAAATAAACTCTCTGAGTCAGAGTATTTTAAGCACAGATATGAACAGCTGAACTTAATAGATGAGAAACGTCTTAAAGCCATTTGCCATGGACAAACTTACCAGAAGAGGGTAGCCAGGGCGTTCAATCGAAAGGTCAAGACCAGAAACTTCGAAGTAAATGACTTGGTAATTAGGAAAGTTTTGCCGAGTACTACCCATCCAGGGGGAAAATTCACTCCAAATTACGAAGGCCCCTACATTGTTAAGAAGATCCTCACGGGAGGGGCATTAATTCTTGTAAACTCCGAGGGAGAAGAACTCGGGCACCCTGTGAATTCAGATGCTGTGAAGAAATATTACCCTTGAAATAAAATCAGATTCCGGTCATATGCCCTGCCTCGAATTGAGCCTACTCTTCATAATAGTCTTTGCATAAGCATGTCATGCATCTATGCATACATTAGCATGTGTTCAATATTGCAGGATCCAAGGAAGCAGGGTCGCGATAAGTTGGAACGCATGATCAAGGAGACCTAACGTCATGGTGGTCAGGTGCACGTCTTCTTCTCCAAAGACTGAGAATTTCAAGAAATTTTAGAACAACTTAACTATCATGTGTTTGTAAGAAAAATGCAGATTTTTGTGAATCTATCCACTTCCATTGGAGGGCATGATCAAGGGTAAGGTGTATCGTTCTAATTTTATGAAATTCGAGAGCATACACTGACATATTCTTTTTATGTTTTGCAGGAATCCCTAGCCGCGCTGGGCAGGTAAGTATTCCTTTCCCAATCTTTTAGGTTTGCAAGACTGTCAGAATCCTTATTGATAGAATTTGAAGGCTTCTTGGAATCTAGCATGCATTCAAATCTCATGTCTAGAAAAACGCAAAATTCTCACAGTCATGTCATTGGCATTCATGTTTAAACTTGGAGGTTATCTGAACATGATTGAAATATGCATTGTGCATCATAAATCCCCTTGGAGGGTAAGTTTTGGAAAAAACAAAATGAACTTTTCCGACAAAAGTTATTTAAACCGTTCAAAAGGATGATTCCTCAGACAAGAGGCAAGCCTGGTCCATACACGTCCCATACACACTTGAGAGATAAGTGGAGTGGTAAGGATAGCGAGACCTTGACCTATAGACGTAAGGGTTATTCGCAGTGATTACATGGATCGAGACGACGGAGGCATTCGTTTCTCTATCATAAACACTACAGGTGATCATTGATAACCCTTTGAACGGCGATTTCATTCCATACCCCTGTCAAGAACCACCCCACATTGGGGCAAACTAGAGGTACGTCCAGCGGTATCAAGAGGTAAATGGTTAGAAATTCTCTTGCTCAGACTTGCATCAATCTTCGTGTGTTGCTTGTCATTTTAACTTCTATGGTAATTCAGGTGCTTTAGGATGACGAAAAGCATTCGTTTCTCTATCCTATACACTTTTACCCTTCGCACTGCCCAATTGAGCCTATACGTTCATTTCACAAACCCGTTGGTGATCATTGCATATTCCAAGGTGGAAACGACGTCACTTCAAGAGCGGAAGAGTTCAAAAACACAGGATTTGTGAAAAATTCCTAGATTAATGTTCGAGTGCTGAGATTCAAGCTATACATCTAGCACATTCATTTGAAAATTATGATCCCCAAAAGAAAAGAAAAGATGGGGTCTCAAAAAAGAGAGAAGAGAAAAATTTGATCTTGGGCATCAAGAAAAAGCAAAGTGCCTGGTAAAAGCAAGGCCAATGCCCATCCAAATACTTGTACACTTGTGAATTATGTGTTTAATCTTGTAAATGCCAAAAGGGGGCATGATACCTTTGTATAGGTCACTAGTAAGAAAAATTCCAAGGGAGCTGGACAGCAAAGGATGCTCCCAAATCATGTCACACTCAGATGATGTAAGTATAGACAAGATGTTGACACCATCTCAACATAAGAGAGATATGTTCTCTAAAGACAAACGTGCGCTTCAAAGGCTGACAATGCTCTTCAAAGACTATCAATGCACTTCAAAAACTGAAGACGCTCTTTGAACCAGAAGGGACAAGATCGGCGGCAAACCGGCAGTGATCACCAATGTTTAAACCCTTCGCATATTCTGAGCCAAAAACAAGCCTTTTTTGGTCCCCAAACCTACCTACGTTACAACCCTGAAGAGCCTTTTCAGATTAAGGCACATGGATTGACATAGGGTTTAATGTCTAAGCTTAGCTCGAAGAAGTTCGAGCAAGATTATTTCTCTCTCATTTTTGCAGGTTTCTTGACTTGTAAACCCGGAGCAGACATTGAAGACTCCTCTTCAAAAGCCTTGACTTGCACGCAAGTCCCCCTTTGAAAACCGTTGACCGAGCCCAACATTACGGTCCTTGGGAAGTCCTCCTGATCGATCGGGGCGTATTCACTACGAATAATCCTGAACCCTAGGCGCAGGTTTGATAGGAAATTCGAGAGCATTCTTGGTAAAAGACCATTATCTCAAAATGGTGAGAAGTCCTCTTTGAAGAGAATACTTCGTTGGACATTTTAACCAAACTCTTTTGGTAATGTCAGATTGTTTGATTCAAACTTTCCCCACAAGGAATTTTTGATCACTTCCGTATTTTGCAAGGTGTTTTGGATAACCTCCAACATCGTAATGCATTCATTGAAATTTTTTCATGACTATGTTAAAGTGCTGTCAGTCTGACATCAGATATCATTTAAAGACCATTGATGTGTCTTTAATAAAAAAATTTTAGATTGGAGCTTCAGCAAGATTCTTGATGACTTCAGCTCCTAAAATAGCTTGTATCACTCTTGGTGAGAAACGTTTAACATGTCTAAACTTCTGCAGAATTCTTGGCAATCCCAGATCTCAGAAGAGCACAACTTCTCTTGGAATCACGGTAACCCCAGATTCTAGAAGGATGCCTTGCTCTATGAAGAAGAGCTTTCAAGTTTACTTTCCTACAGGATCCCTGCTAATTCCATATCTCAGGAAAACACATTCTTATGAACAATTTTGTAGGTTTGATCTTTCTACAGGATACTTGGAGCTCCCAGATCCCAGAATGTCACCTCACATATCAAAAGGACAATCTCCGAAATCATCCCTCTGTGAGATTTCAAATTTGCAGGTCTAAGTTTTCTGCAGGATACTTGGAATCCCCAAATCCCAGAATAACGCCTCGCATGTCGAAAGGACAATTTTCGGAATCAGCTTTCTGTGAGATTCCGGGTAACCCCTAAACCCAGAATAGCCCATTTGATAAAGCCTGAAGGTTAGGCACACCTCACTTGTATAAATCCTAGTTAATTCCTTAGAATATAGGATCAAAATGTCCGATAATCCCTAAAAGACTGGGAGAGTCATCCATAGGTTCTTAACAGAGAAAAATCCTATTTCTCGGCCTGATCCACCATACGGATCAAAACTTCTGACAATCCCTAAGAGACTGGGTGCGTCATCCATAGGTTCCTAGCAGGAAGGAGTCCTATTCATGGTCTGATCCACCATACGGATCAAAACTTCTGACAATCCCTAAGAGACTGGGTGCGTCATCCATAGGTTCCTAGCAGGAAGGAGTCCTATTCATGGTCTGATCCACCATACGGATCAAAACTTCTGACAATCCCTAAGAGACTGGGTGCGTCATCCATAGGTTCCTAGCAGGAAGAAGTCCTATTCATGGTCTGATCCACCATACGGATCAAAAATTCTGACAATCCCTAAGAGACTGGGTACGTCATTCACAGGTTCCTGTTAAGTATAGGAATCCCATTTTGGTACGGCCTACCATACAGGCTAGAGTTTAATCGCCCTAGGATACTCAAAAGACGAGTCCCTAGGTATCCACTTGATCCCGTTGTACACCGCGCATGCCGTACGAGCATCAGGCAGGTAATCAACAGGTAAGTAACAGGTGGGTCTCTCTACTTTCTCTCTCACTTCAGCTAAAGAATGCAGAACAGAACGTTTACCAGCGGGACAAGAAAGATTGAGTGTGAAGATTCGTTTTTTTTTTCCCACAGTTGAGTCGGTCTAGACTCAGGCGTCACCTGTCTTTGAAAGAAACCTCTCACGAGATTCCTCTCAAAGAGGGGCAGCTGTTGACACCTGATTTTTGACCTAGCCTTTTTCATTTTTATTTTTTGAAAAATCATAAAAAATTCATAAAAAGTCAAAAAATAACAAAATCAACTTTGGTAGCCTTGGCCAAGCCCAAGGAACCATTCTTGACCAAAAAATAATTTTTCATATTTTTCATATTTTTTAGTATTTTTGGAAAATAGAAAAACACTTAAAAAATCAAGAAAAATAGTATTTGAGGTCACAAAAATATGGAAAAATGTCCAATATTTTTCCTTTTAATCCCTTGTATTTTCAACCTCACAAAAAAATCAAAATCAGATTCAATTTTAGGTGTTCCTTTGTAACCCGTACTATTGAATTTGAAGAAAAAATAATAATTGAGTCTTTTAATTTGCAATTTTGGCATTTTATAGGATCTTGACATTCAATCTAATTGTCCCCCATTTCAATTTGACCTAATTGCTCGGATAAGCTGTTCAATTGCAAACATAATTGCATTTTAGTCCTTGAAATTGAGCATAATCGAAATTACTTTCAATTCAAGGACTATAATTACAAATTGAACATGCTACCCAATGGATTACACCATTTTAAATCGATTGGCATAGGTGGTTTAACCCAATTTGATCATTTGCACCCTCAATTACACAATCCCCAATTTCCAATCAAATGAGAATTTGGGGATTTTGTAGAAATTGATGAAAACTTTTGGGCAAAACCACATTTCTAGATAGAATTCATGCCCTAGATTCGATTATGAGGTTCAATTGCAAAAATTTCCCATTAATTTGGGTTTAATTTCGAAAATGGTGAGTCGAAACCGGTTCTGACCGGTCAGACCGCCGGTCCGACCGGTCAAACCGGTCCAGAACAGTGTCATCTTCTTCCCCGAGAGTCTGCGCAAATGAACAGTGAAAAGCCGAGCTTTGACAGCTAAATTGACAGACCAATCGACCACAATCGGAGACACACTGGTGGGGGTTTAAAGCTTTAGATCGTCCCCCGTTGATTGACACCAAGATCACGACCAATGGTTGCCTGAGGAGGGAGTAATCGGACGGTCAAGGTCGCCGGACCTGCAAAAGTCAACAAAAGCAAAAAATAGCTCAAATCCTTGCCAAATTCGTGCGAAATAAAGCCGGCCGCAGAGCCAAATGGGATTAAACGGAATGCCCATCCTCTCCAACGTGATTCTGACCTATTTGCACGTGACCACACGTGCCAAATGGAGTTGGTTGAAGCTCCACCGTTCGGCGCCAAGACTCGAAGGGCTATATAAGCCTGTGGGAGGGCTTTCAGTTGGAGGACGGTGGGTTCAGTTCGAAGGAAAGGAACATAATCGCGCGAGAGAGAGAGAACGCAATAGAGAGCTCGTTCTCCGACCCCTGTCGTCAAGAACTGGAGCTCGACTGCAAGGCGTCGGTTGGGCCATCTCCGGCCAAACTAAAGCCAGGGAAGACCATCTAAAGTTCGCCCAAAGTGTCAGGAAGCAATCGCCACCGGCAAAGCCTCGCGAAGTCGCAAGAACAGGTAAATCATAGCTTCGAGTTCTTCATTGAGCTTCAATGGCAGACCTTGCATTCCTTGCTCAATCATGCAATTACTGTGTGCGTTTCATTCCCCGAACATCACTGACCACGCTCGCATCTCCATTTTGCATCGACTTTGCTCGCACACCCTGAATTGAGTCCTCCGATTTAGCCTCCATAGCCGATCCTTGCCCAGCCAAATCTGGGCCGAGCGAGCTCGATCGGAGCTCGAGGTAAGTCTCCTAAACATTGAATGATGCTTCCCTGTTAATGAGTTGGTTCATTACGCCATGAATCGAGCGATTTGAGTGTATGTGTACGTACTGGTTCATGTTCGATCGTGCTTGGCCCCGTGAATGGATTCGCGTAATCTTGAGATATGTTAGAATAGATGCGATTGCGAGTCGATTGCCGTTAGTTTCATGAGGTTTCATCGAGAGTTCATCGTCAGATCATCGTCGGAGAGCCACAGCCGTCCATTCTGCCGGAGTCGCGAGGTTGAAGACGAAGCTGACATGGCGCGGTCAACCGGTCAAAGTCCTAGTTGGCATTCGGCCATTGGTCCACGTGGTGTCGAGTCAGCACGGCCGTTAGGTCTGTTATTCAAATAAAAAAGATCGGACGGTTCAAATAAATCGAACGTAAATTCTAGTGACCGTCCGATTAGTAATTAGGTTTATCCGAAAATGTTTTAAAATCAGAAAATCAAAAATAAACTGAAACGGTGTCGTGTAGGTTAGTGGCCGTGCGGTGTCGTTTAGGTTAGTGTGAATCGACGGTCTGGATCAAGTCTCCGGATCTAATCATGGCCGTAGGTTCGAGTAATCTGATCAGACGGCTCTGATCGAGTCTTCATCCAATCTGGACCGTAGGTTTTAGTAAACAGATCTAAGCGACACGGACAAGCCACGTGGTCCATCAGGGACCGTCGGATTAAAACCGGAAAATCCAAAAATAAAAAAGTGTGATACGGCGTCGTTTTCGATCAAGGTTTCCGCGGGTTCGGGTCTGGACCGGGTCCCGACCCGAGTGGGTCGGGTCGACCCGGTCCGAATAATATTTTTTAAATAAAAAAATTCGAAAATGATTTTAAAAAAAATAATAAAAAATCAGAAAAATCCTAGAAAATCCAAAAAAAAAATGCTAGAAAATTCCAGAAAATTCCAAAAAAATGTGGAAAAATTGTGGAAAAATCCTAGATATTCCAGAAATCCCCAAAAATCGAGGGTTGATCACAGACAACTGGTCAACCCCATTTTTGGGGTTTCTTACCCAATTTTCCGAGACTTGACGACATTACCCTTTAGGGGTAAGTCGCCTCTTTGCATACTAGATAAGGCCGATAATGTCAAGGTAAGAATTAGGGTCGATTAGACGATCAATTCTTAGATTTAGGTTTTCGAGTCCCGCCTCTTTTCTCAAAATGACGATTTTACCCTTTAATGGGAAAACCGTCTTTCTTGTCTCAATCGAGTTCTGAAAATTACTTGAAGTTAGGGTTTGGGTCAGGTGGACGACCGACCCTAATATTTTAGACTTTTTAGTTCTCATCTTTGTCCAAAATGACGACTTTACCCCTCTAAGGGTAAAATCACTTTTAAATTCCAGAAAAATCCTGGAAATTCCAGAAAAATAGGAAATGGATTGGATTGATGGCCAATCCTATTTCCCCTGTCTTCTGACTTCCCAATTCGTCTAAAATGACAGATTTACCCTTTTGAGGGTAAATTTTCCCCGAATTATTCAAAATTACGATTCTGCCCCTCATGGGCGAATCATGTCCAAATTACTCCTAAACCTTGATTGATACTTCTCTAGGCTAATAGGGCCTCATTAGGGATGCCATGTTGATTTCATGTTTTTTATCTGCATGTATTGGATCCTTGATTTGCGTACTTATTTTTAATGATTGTGAGTGATAGGGTAGATATTCCCATCTGCATGAACTCCTAGATTTAAGATCTGTACCCCACTCGTTTGTATGAAATCCCAAGATCAGATAAACCATTCAGCTTAGGTACCGAAAGGGCGTCAACTCTGACAGTTGACGTAACTAAGTCCCCGAACCCACTTCTCTGGTTTCCGCAGAATCGAATAGACCACTCCCAACTATTCGATAGGGTTTCCGATCGTACCCTCCACGAAACGATTGGTGGCGACTCCTTGGCATGTACACTTTTTCACATGTCACTAGACCGCACTGAAGGTCGACCACGTATATCCAGCAGTTGCGACTTGGGAAATGGGCCTTGGGAGAGGCCCGCGTCCGATCCAGCCAGCGATCGGGCGGCCCATTAACCCTCCGCGCTCGCGAGAGGGTCGCGACACCTCTCACGAGATTCCTCTCAAAGAGGGGCAGCTGTTGACACCTAATCTTTTGACCAAGTCTTTTTGCAGTTATATTTTGAAAAATCATAAAAAAAATTCATAAAAAGTGAAAAAAATTACAAAATCAACTTTGGTGGCCTTGGCCAAGCCCAAGGAACCATTCTTGACCAAAAAATAATTTTTGATATTTTTCATATTTTTTTAGTATTTTTAGAAAATAGAAAAATACTCAAAAAATCAAGAAAAATACCATTTGAGGTCACAAAAATATGAAAAGATAGCCAATATTTTTTTTTAATCCCTTGCATTTCTGACCTCACAAAAAAATAAAAAATAGATTCAATTGTAGGTGTTCCTTTCCCCTATTTCAATTTGACCTAATTGTTCGGACAAATTGTTCAATTGCAAACATAATTGCATTTTAGTCCTTGAATTTGAGCATAATTGAAATTACTTCCAATTCAAGGGCTATCATTACAAATTGAACATGCTACCCAATGGATTTCACCATTTTAAATAGATTGGCATAGGTGATTTGACCCAATTTGATCATTTGAACCCTCAATTGCATAATTCCCCAATTTGCAATTATTTGAAAATTTGGGGTTTGCATAGAAATTGATATGAATTTTTGGGCAAAATCACATTTTTAGATAAAATCCATGCCCTAGATTCGATTCCGAAGTTTAATTGCAAAAATTCCCAACAGATTTGAACTAATTTTGAAAATTATAATTCGGAACCGGTTCGAACCGGTCTGACCGCCGGTCGGACCAGTCGAACTGGTCCGCTACAGTATCGTCTTCTTTCTTGGACTCCTGCGCAGATGAACAGTGGGAAGTCGAATTTTGATGGAGAAATTGGTTGACTAATCAACCATAATTGAAGAAGAAATGGTGGGTGTTTGGTTTCTTAGGCCCTTCTCCGTCGTTCGAATCCGAAATCACGGCCAATGGTCACCGGAGGAAGGGGTAATCGGCCGGTCAATCTGACGGACCTACAAAAGTCAACGACGATAGATTCAACACAAATCCATGCCAAATTCTCGTGAGATTGAAAGAACCGAAGGACCAAACGGAGTTGGGCGGACTACCCACCGTCCCCGGCGCCTTTTAGACCAAATGGCACGTGCCAACACGTGCCATTTCAAGACAGTTGAGCCCTTCCCGTTCGGCGCCAAAACTCAAAATACTATAAAAACTTGCAGGAGCCTTCGCAAAAGGAGGTTGGTTAGTTCGGTTGAAAAAAGAGAAACTGAATTGAGAAAGAGAGAGAGAACGAGAGAAAGAGAGCTCGCCTTCCCTCGCGGTGGTCGAAGGCTTGAGCTCAAATTTACAGAGCGCGCGTTAGGCCTTCTCAAGATGAACCAAAGCTCGACAGGGATGTCAGGAAGCTTTCCTTACTGTGAGGAAACGATCGCCGTCGACCGTGCGAGCTAAGGCCACGAAAACAGGTGAGGCGCAGCTTCAAACCTTTCACTGTGCATCAATGGCGTTCTTCTTATTTCACACTTATTCTTGCAATTATCCTGGGAATTTCGTTCCTAGAATGTCACTGACCACCGTCGCATATCTACTTTGCATTGATTTTGTCTGAACACATCGAATTGAGTCTCCCAACTCAACCTCCATAGCCGTCTACTGTTCATCCTCGCCTAGCCAAATCTAGGCCGAGCGAGCTCAATCGGAGCTCGAGGTAAGCCTTCTGAACGCTGAATGATGCTTCCGTGTTAATGAATTAGCCTAATATGCTATGAATCGCATGATTAGAATACATGTGTGCGTATTGGTTCATGCTCGATCGCGCTTGATTCTGTGAATGAAGTCATGTGATCTTGCGATATGTTACGCGTGAAGCCTAGACGAGTCGATTGCCGCTGATCTCCCTCAAATCTGCTAAGTTCCCACCGTTGGATCATCGCCGGAGAGTCGTGGCCGTTCGTTCAACAATGGTCGCGAGGTTGAAGACGAAGCTGACGTGGCGCGGTCAACGAGTCAAAAGCTTAGGTGGCAGTCGGCCATTGGTCCACGTGTCAGTCCAGTTAGCAGGCCGTTAGGGATCCGTTATTCGAATAGGTAGATCGGACGGTCTAGGTTAATCGAGTCCAATAAACGATGACCGTCCGATTAGTAATTAGGGATTATCTGAAAATAGTTTTAAATCGAGAAATAAAAAAAATGGTGAAACGGTGCCGTTTAGATTAGTAATAGTGCGGCGTCGTTTAGGTTAGTATGAATGGGCGGTCCAGATCGAGTCTTAGGTTTTAATCGAGGCCGTAGGATTAAGTAGTCAGATCAGACGGCTCTGGTCAAGTCTCCATTCAATCTGAACCGTAGGTTCCAGTCACACCATCCTGCGATCGTGGACTAGCCACGTGGTACAATGAGGGTCGTTGGATCAGAGCAGGATAATCCGAAAATAAAAAATGCGTAGACACGGCGTCGTTTTGGTTTTGGCTCGGCGGATTCGGGTCTGGGCCGGGTTCCGACCCGAGTGGGTTGGGTCGACCCGGTCCGAATCACATTTTTTAAATAAAAAAATCAGAAAATTATTTAAAAAAATCTGAAAAGTCCTAGAAAATCCAAAAAAATGCTAGGAAATTCCAAAAAATTCCAAAAAATATGGAAAATTGTGAAAAATCTTAGACATTTCAGAAATCCCCAAAAATCGAGGATTGACCACAGATAACTGGTCAACTCTATTTTTGGGGTTTCTTACCCGTTCTTCCAAGACTCGACGACATTACCCTTTAGGGGTAAGTCGCATCTGCTGTGTATACAATATAAGGCCAATAATGCCAAGGTAAGAATTAGGGTCGGTTAAACGACCAATTCTTAGGCTTGGGTTTTTGAGTCCCGTCCCTTTTTCTCGAAATGACGATTTTGCCCCTCAATGGGAAAATCGTCTTTCTTGTCTCAATTGAGTCTTGAAAAATTGCTTAAATTTAGGGTTTGGGTTAGATGGACGACCAACCCTAATATGTGAGATTTTCAGTTCTCATCTTTGTCCAAAATGACGATTTTACCCCTCCAAAGGTAAAATCACTTTTAAATTCCAGAAAATTCCTGAAAATTCCCAAAAAAAAATAGGAAATGGACTGGATTGATGGCCAATTCTATTTCCCCCATATTTTGACTCCCCAATTCATCTAAAATGACAAATTTACCCTTTCGAGGGGAATTGTCCCCGAATGGTTCAAAATTACGATTTTGCCCCTCATGGGCATATCATGCCAAAATCATTCTTAAGCCTTGATTGAGATTTCTCTAGGCTAATAGGGCCTCATTAGAGATACCATGCTGATTTCATGTGTTTTATCCGCATGTACTGGATCCTTGATTTGCGCATTTACTTTTAATGATTGTGAGTGATAGGGTAGCCATTCCCTTCTGCATGAACTCCTAGATTTAGGATTTGTACCCCACTCGTCTGTATGAAATCCTATGATTAGATAAACAATTCATCTTCGATACTGAAATGGTGTCAACTCTGACAGTTGGCGTAACTAAGTCCCCGAACCCACTTCTCTGGTTTCCGCAGAATCGAATAGACCACTCCCAACTATTCGATAGGGTTTCCGATCGTACCCTCCACGAAACGATTGGTGGCGACTCCTTAGCATGTACACTTATCATATGTCATTAGACCACACTGAAGGTCGACCACGTATATCCAGCCGTTGCGATTTAGGTAATGGACCTTGGGAGAGGCCCGCGTCCGATCAAGCCAGCGATCGGGCGGCCCATTAGCCCCCTCACGCTCCCGAGAGGGTCGCGACAACTGTTCACCTCCCGCTCAGCTTTATGTCGTGATGGGATAACCAAATCCTTTCGGGGCTTCTTCGATAGCTGCGCTTGCCTTTCACTTTTCCTCGATAGTCATGTCTATTCAGCAGTCAGTTTTTGAAATGGCGAAACTGTTCACCTCCCGCTCGGCTTTCTGACATGGCGGGATAACCAAATCCTTTCGCGACTTCTTCGATAGTTGCGCTTGCCTCTCACCCAAAGCTAATATTGGTGAGACCAAAGAATCTTTTGCAGCTTTCATTTGACAAGCCTGAAATCACGGACCGGGACGGATCTGATGATTCACGGGAAGAGGCCCACCTGCTTTACCCTCTTAACTCTGCTCCGTTATTGCCGGGACTTTTTCTCACCCCTGAGCTGCTATAAAATGAAGAGTTAAGGTAGAGAAGATTAACGCTCTCGCATAATCAGCTTCCAACTCCTAATCGCATCCGTTGCGCCCATCTCCCTCTCAAACAATCCCAACGAAAATGGCCTCCTCTTCCTCTCGCACCCTCTCAACTGAAGTTTTAGCCGGTCGAGGCTATGCTCATATAATCAACCATCCCGAAACCGAAGATGAAATCTACGCCTTGCTCGAGAATATAGACATCACCTTCCTTGAGGGCACTACGTTGGGGAGGGAATACAGAGCTTTCCCAACCCTCTTTACAAACTCCCTAGAGGCCTACCAGGTTGTTCATCGGGAAGTTCTCGTCGCTTTCGTCTTGCGGGCTCGTTATGAGGATCGGTCTGACCACTTGGTATTGGCTGACTACCTGGCCGATAGTCACAAAAAGGCTGTTGAGTTCGCCAAGGAACGAGTTTCGATGTTGCTTCGCGAGAGGAGGAATCTGGTGGAGGACTTGGCCCTATCCCTGGCCACCTATGAGCATGATCGCCGTAATACCCTGCTGAGACATCGGAGCGAGTGGTTGGAAGAAAGGCTCAACGGCATAAACGCGGATATAGCTCGTGGGAATGGACTGGTTCAGGACTTGGAATTAGTCGCCGAAGATCACGAGACTCAGGTTGTTGAAGTCAATGATGAATGCAAACGCCTTCACCTCAGGCTTGCGGACCATGATACGCGGAGCGGTGCGTACAAGCAAAGCATCAATAACATGGAGGGTCAGCTGGGCTCCATCGTGTCGCTAATTAGGGCTCACTTCGGCTTTACTTTTCCACCCCGATGAACTATATGATTTGCTTCTGGAATCCTTCAATTGAGCAAGAATGAATGAAAGCTCCCGTATGTGTGTTTTAGCTTTTATATGGTCCATTTCTTCGAGCATCCGAACATCTTCAACTTGGGTGAGCCGAACCATAATATCAATAAGTCGAGCAAATATGTCCTGATTTTCTAACTCGCTCATGATCAGATGAAAGAATAGCCTCAAGCTTATCCAAGAAAAGATTTCTCTCTTTACCAATCGAACTCGTCGACTTGTGTGCGGTTTTAGGTGTACCAACCGTCCAAAGACATGCGCATGAGATAAGTGAGGATTGATTCTAAAAATCAAAAGATCGGGCTTGGTACTTAAGGCCAAGGTTTCCACCTCGAGTTCTAGAAAGGGTAGATTCCATTGTACAACTATGGTTGCATTGGGACCCAATCCATAGTTCGAAATAAACGGAATTGAAAAGTGGATTACCCCATGCTTTTCCTCATGGAGATTCCATTTTTAATTCCTTCTATTGTTTTCCTAAAGGGGCGCCCGAGGTTTTAGGCGCGGTTGTGTGTGTCCATGTGTCGTGATCATCACAATGCAAGTCATGCACAACAGTTTATCAATCAGCGCTTCAAATCATCCGCACAACATACATTCCTACGCCAACCTGCATAAGACAATGTTAATCACGGACTACACCCCTTATTTCTCCAATCTGCAAAAATATTTAACACCTCAAGGGTTAGAAAAATCACTCAACATTTTAATTACGACCTAAGTCCACTTGAGGTCTAGAACCATAGGTTCTAGAGCAAAGGGTCCCCAGCGAAGCCGCCAGCTGTCGCGACCCGTCCAAAGCGGACGCGCTAATGGATTACCGATCACGGGCTTTTCCACCACGTCAGAGTGCGGATCGCGGGCTTTGGATCGGCGCGGGCCCTCCAAGGCCCATACCAAATCGCGGCGGGAGTATTTTTTTAATGGGTTCGACGATAAGAGTCGATCGCTTTCGACCTTCAGTGTGGTCGTGGTGGCATGTGCAACTTGTGCATGCATTTGCAGTCGCCACCAGCCTTTCTTGGAGGGTAGACCGGAAACCTTACTGACCGATTGGGAGAGATCGATCAGTTCTGCGGAACCAGAGCTTTTGGGTTCAGGGACTTGGTTATGCTGGTGTCATTACCAACGCCCTATCGGTACCTAACGCGAGTGATTTTCCTAGCTAAGAGTTCATGCAGGCGCAATTTTAGGTGAGGTGTGTTTGATTCGGGATTTCATGCAGATTGGAAGACTATTCCTATCAATCACAATCAATTTTAATGAAAGCGCAATCAAGTGCATAAATAAATCACATCGATGCACATCAATTCAAATCAATGGCTTCCTAGTATAGCCATAAGGGCTTAGGGAAGGTGTGATTTCGGACCGGGGGTGAAATGGAAAGATTCGGAGGCAATTAGCCCGAAGGGAAAAATCATCAATTTTTGGAAGACTTGGATACCGAATTACCCAAAATATTCCATGGCCAGTTGATTGTGGCCATTTCCCATTTTTGAGATTTGTTTTGGAATTTCTTGATTTTTCTTCAATTTTTTTGGAGGACGATTCGCCCCAAAGGGCGAAATCGTCATTTTAAGAAGGGTCGGGTTCAAAACACCCGGGATGAGTCTTGGCCAGTTGATTGTGGCCATTTCCTATTTTTGGGATTTTTCTGGAATTTTTAGAAATTTTTTTGGAAGAGGGTTTGCCGGAAGGGCAAAACCGTCATTTTTGGAAAGACCGGGGGTCGAAAGACCCGAAATAGGTCGTGGCCAGTTGAATGTGACAATTTCCTATTTTCTGGAATTTTTTATAATTTTTCTGAATTTTCTGATTTTTTTGAATTGTTTTTATGAATTTCCATTTTTTATTGATTTTATTGATTTTTTTATTGATTTTTTTTTATTATTTTCTGAATTTATTTATTTTTTTTAATATTTTTAAAAATACTTTCCCGGCTGGGTTGGACCCGGCCCGCGCCTCGCGAGCGCCCAGCCCGACCTTACTGGTCGAAAACCGATCTAAAACGACGTCGTTTTGATTTTTTAAAGGTTTTTCAATTTTTTATTAGTTTTTCGATTCTTTTATACATTTTATTTAATTATCCGAAAATCCTGCCATCGGATGGTCCAGAATGCGCCACGTGGCCCTTCGTGGTTCGTTCGATCTTGAAATGGATCGGACGATCCCCAGAGCGCAACTTGGCGTGTCCTCAGCCATCTGATCGATTTTTAATTTATTATTCGAAAATATTTTATTAATTCTGAAAATCTTTTTTTTTTAAATCCCAGATCGCGACACGTGGCGAAGCCACGGCCGTCCGATCTGGGCATTTATTTTTTGAACCGGCCCCACCCTGGCTGACGTGGCTGCTGACGTGGCATGCCATGTCAGCCTTTGACTCGTTGACCGACATCAACCCGCCGGAGAAGACGACCGGCGACTCGCCGGAACAGTGATTATTCCGGCGAAGTCGCCGGAATGACGTAAATCGAACCGAAACTTGTATTTTTTTTACCATTTTAACACCATTCGATTCCTGAGGACCTCAGCATCGACATGCAAGCATTTTAGCTGTCAAGAACGCGCCGGAAATCGTCGAACCGAACCTCCCCAAACTCGGTTCCGGCGAGGTATTTGCAAAAAAAATATTTACATCCGAGCTTGTTTCTGATCATTCACATGGCATCCCTACAAGGTTTAGAAACTTACCTGAGCTCACTTCGAGCTTCCCGCTCGCCGTGCTCCTCCCTACGAACTCTTGGTCCGAACCTTAGCCGGGAAAGCTCCGGGCTCGATTTTCGTCACATTTTTATGCAAAACAAACACCAAACCGTGCTCAGGGATAGTTCTAGGGAATGTTCGAAGCTAAAATCACGCGGAAAGGGAACGGGGACGGCACGGCCGAGAGTCGCAAAATGAAATGCTCTCTAAGGCATTTCGTCGAACACCTAGTATGCACGGATAAAAAATGGAGGTCGGGGAGACACCGACCTGTCCGAGGGTCGCCGGCGATGGTTGAGGCTTCGGAGATGTTCCCACGAGTTCTCTAGAGGTCCATCAACGCCGCTGTCGCCCGAACTCCCCCTGCCAAAAATCCCCCTCACCCATGGCCGAGCTCGATTTTTCCACTATTTTCATGGCCAACCGGCGCACCTTTTCTCCTCCACCAACTCGCAAAACGCAAACATGGACCACTCCTTTGTCCCCCACGTCTCATTGTCCCTTCTTTTGTAAAAAACATTCCCGCGGCGCGCTGTCCCCATCTCCCCCTATTTTTCCTGCTCGGTGCGCCATGGTGGGTCTGCAACTTAGTTGCAGACCCGATCGGACCGGGTCGGGTCGGGTTTAATCCGACCTCATTTCATGCAATTGATAGCAAAATCAGACTCCTTGACATGTTTTCTATCAAATATGGGTATTTTCGTGAATCAATTGATTGAAATTTAGTAAAAACCCCAAATTTTCCCTAAGATCCGAAAATGATTTTTGCTCAATCGAGGGCCTAAACGATCGATTTATCCCGAATTGAGGCCACCAATGGATTCAGCATGATGAAAACTATAGGGTATAGGTATTTGATTTCAATGGGTATGCCCGTATGAGATTTAATTTCAAAAATTGTGAAATCGGGGGCTAAATTGAAAGAAAATTATGCAATTAAGCCATTTTGTTTAAAATTGATCAAATTGGAGGGCAAATTGACCCAATTGCACTTCAAGACTTTAGAATCCAATGTCATAACTTACAAAAGGTGAGAATTGAAAATTAAAAGACTCGAAAAGGATTTTTTAGGCTCGGTTCGGGTTTATGTTTGTGAAGGAACATAGTGACTCGAGCCGAATTTTCAAGATTTAAAGTGATACACTTGAAGAGGAAATTAAAACAAAATTATTGAATATTTTTGCGTATTTTTCTGACCACTAATGGTATTTTTCTGATTTTTTGAGTATTTTTAATAATTAAATAAATTTGAAAAATTATTAAAAATTAAGAAAAAAAAATTTGTTTAAAATTGACCCTTGAGGCTAGGCCAAGGCCTCCAAAGTTGATTTTGCAATTTTATGATTTTTTTGGCTATTTTTAATTAATTTTTAAAAAATAAAAATTAAAGTAAAAAGAAATTAAAAATCAGGTGTCAACAACGTCCAAGGTTCTTGCCTCGGGCTCGGCTTGTTGCTTTTGGGACAGATTCATCCACATGATATTTTTGATACCCCGAGCCCATTCTATGTGGGTTAGCTTTTAACTGCAGGGGGGCATTCATCCCTTGACCGTTTTACCTAGACCTTTTTCGGGGTTAAACCCATATGCCGTAGCATCTTAGCTGGTAAAAGATTGGCTTCTGAGATGTAGGGGGCTCTCAACCTTGTCCCTGTCGGAGTATGAATTGTTGCTACCAGTTCTAGAGAATGATAGCTTGCTTCTGTTTTAACTTCAGGTTCAACGTAGGGAATGGCACTGTTCTGGTATGTCTGGAGGTCGACTTCTCCATGTACGGTAATCACCTTCCCATCCACCTCGAAGCGTACTTTTTGGTGCAAGCTCGAAGGGACGGCTCCTACTATATGGATCCAAGGTCTTCCCAACAAGAACCCAAATGCACTGGGCAGATCCATTACTTGGAAGTTTATAGAGAATTTTGTTGGGCCGATGGACACGTCAAGCTCAATCTCTCCCACTACAGTCTTCTTCATTTCGTTGAAAGCTCTTACAGCCGTTTTGGATGCCTTAATCGTTTCCTCATTGATTCCCAACCTTCTCAAGGTAGCCAAAGGGCAAATATTGAAGGCTGATCCATTGTCGATCAGTACATGTACCATTCTTTTCCCGTTACATTGCGCGGAGATATATAAGGCCTTGTTGTGCCCTCTTCCTTCCATGGGGAAGTCCTCATTAGAGAAGCTCATTGGTCTTTTAAAAGGATCGCCCCTACAAAGTCCCCTAATTGTACATCGTTAATTATTTTAGGGACATGTATTTCGTTAAGTATCTTCAATAGTGCGTTCTTGTGCTGCTCTGAGTTGATGAATAAATCTAGTAAGGATATTTGAGCTGGCATCTTCCTCAGCTGCTCTATTACTTCAAACTCGCTGGTTTTAATAATCGATATGAGCTTTTTGGCATCTTCCTTCGAGACTTCCTTTTTTTCGGATTCGCCTTCCCTAGGGGCATACAATCGTCCAAACCTCATTATTGCATCTACTTCCTTCATCCCATAGTCCCAATGGACTGCTTTAGGATCCTACTTTTCTACCGGAGGGACTTCTATAGTTACTATTGTCCGATAAGACGTCTCTGGTTCAGCCGTGTTGTTTTCTTCCTCTTGCGGCAATCGAATCACAACAGGCTTGACTGGGCAATCTTCCACCCTGCTCAGGCTATCAAGTTCTTCCAATCTGATTACCATGGTCGTAGCGGCTTCGATCATTGATACGGTGTCGCCAAAGCCTTTTGTAGAAAGCTTTTCCATATCATTAGAGGTTTCTGGTTGAGAGGGATCATCCATACCTCCCCATCCGTCTGATATGATATCCTCAATTTTCTGATAAAAGCTGGGAGGGGCTGAATATTTCACTTTGAAGTTGTACCCCCCGAAATCTTGACCAAGGTTGTCTACAATTTCGCCCTTTTCAAGCGCGTTGACCATAAATTTGCAATCTGCTAGACTTCGTCTCTTGGCTTCCAGTTCGTCCTCTTCGAATTCTTCTTCTGACTGAGTGACCGGCCCAAGACTGTCTACCAGATTCTCATGTGGGATGTCCCAGGTGCTACCCCCCTCAGTTTTGATCACGAAGTGGCTTCTTTCCAAAGATAGAGAAGCTTCGACTCCTTCGAATTCTTCATCGGTAATGTCGGACATTATCCCAAAGCTCATCATTTTGGCGATACATAGCTTCTTTACGTCAGCAGAGATCTCTCTTGCTTTTGGGTATGACGAAGCGGTCGCTAGAAGGTCGGTCAGCTTAGGTACGTTCACTTTCAGCTTAAGGTAGTTTTCCTCCCCTTCAGTGAATATCGCTCCTACTGCTTGATGATCTGGAAGTAGGTTTTCTTGTACATTTGGGGCCACATTGTCAAACTTCAGAATCTGACTGTCAATCAGAGCTTGCACCTTCAGTTTAAGGATATAGCAGTTATCCATATTATGTCCCCTCTCGCCCATATGGTAGACACAGGTTTGGCTCTCGTCAAAGCCAGGATACTTAACAGGATTTGTCCTAGGCGGTTCTTTTGCCACCAGGCATTGCTCTAGTAGTATCGGGAGCAACTTGGACAGAGGCCTTGGGAGCTAAGAAAATTACTTTTGGGGTTGCCTTCTTCTAGGCTCTTGCACTTTCGGTGCCGACTATGACGATCCTCCTTTGGTCTAATCAGAATCGCCAAACATCTTTGGCTTGTGGGGGCCAGGTATGAATGCTATGTCGAGACCGGCCTCTTTATCCTTTTTTAGGGGATACTGTTTCCTAGTAGAAGCTTCATGAGGCCTTCTTTCTCATAAGGCTCATTCTAGCTTTTTAGCAACCTTAATCAAGTGTGCAAATGTTTGACATCCGGAAGTGTTCAGCCTGTCAAAGTACTCTTAGGGGAGTGCTTTTAGGAATAAGTCAATCATCTCCTCTTCTGGGATTGATGGCTTTACTTGGGTAGCCAAAGCTCGCTATCTCTGGGCATATGTTCTGATTAATTCACCTATCGCCTTCGAAGTTCGTAGAAGGTCTTCTCTTGTTGGGGCTGTAGCCGTGTTGAACTTATACTGTCTGAGGAAGTCTTCTGCAAGATCTTTCCACCCATCATAATCTTCTAGGTCTAGCTCAATGAACCAAGCCAGAGCGGCGCCAGCCAAACTCTCTTGGAACGTGTTTATTAATAGTGGAATATAATCCGAATAGTGTGCCATCTTGCGCAGGTAATACTTGAGGTGGGCACGGGGACAGCCTGTCCCGTTATACTTTCTCACGAACTCTGGTTCCTTATAGTCGGGAGGAGTCTCTACTTTAGCAAAAGGAGATATCTTGTCAAAATGGGCTAACTCATAGCCCTAGCTGCTTAAGCATTCTTCGATCTTGGCCATTCTTTTAGCCTCTATTTCAGTTTTCACAGTCTGCTTCCCCTTCTCTTCCTTCTCGAGGTTGATAACAACAGGAGAGGCCTTTTGTTGTGATCGGTTGTTTGGCTCACAGATGTCCTCCTCTGTACGTTGGGTATCTCTCGTCACCTCCTTATCTGCTGTGTCAGGTACAAAAGAAGGACCTGAGTCGTTCTGGTTATGAGCCATTGTTTGTTTGGCTTGGGTGGCTTCCAGCATTGCCTTCATGTCGGCCATCATAGTTGCTAGGGCAGTCATCTGAGATTCCAACATGCCCACTCGCGAAGTCAATTCTTGTTGCTCCATTCTTGTCTTAAGGCGAGTACGGAAACGATGTGTTGGTAATTCCGTGATGAAAGTGTACCTGTTCCAGAAGGATTCCGAGTGAGTATTTCTTTTGTCTTCGACAAAAAGAAGCAGCTAATTCTTTCTGTTGCATGCTTCTTGTCAGTAGATGAGAAAAAGGGCTACCTCGTGAGCCTTAGCCTCATGTAAATAATTCTTTTAATCATTTTTCGACAAGAATTCATGAAATTAAAAGAAGCGTAATTTTTTACGATAGTTTTTATGTATTCGTAAAACATGTTCATATGTGTCCAAAAATAGTATCCAACAAAAACGAGAATGTATGAGGAGATATCACAATGTTTGCTTATTTTACACTTGACAGAATAGCTTATTCAAGTCTAGGACGCTTGAGGTCTAAGGTATCCTCATCATCCCAGTATGGATTTCCCTCTTTAGTCTGGGGCTCCTCATCCTCTGAATATGACAGCGGTCCCATGTCTTCAGGTACATATGGCTCTATTCTAGGTACGTATGGTATGATGTATTCGGGTATATAAGGCTCGACAAGGCTCCGCCTAGTCGCTTTAAAGTGCTGAATGTATTCCGCAGTGGCTCTATGAATGTTTTCTTCACGAGTCATGTTTTCTGGCCAACTTATTTCTTCAGTCTGAGAATTCTTCAAAGAGCGTATGATGGATGCCACCTTGGCTTCAAACTATTTTTTTTTCCTTCTCCATAAGGGTCTTGTTTGGTATGTCAAAAGAAAAGATACCAGGTTGTGGTGGAGAAGGGATCTCTTGTAGTGCCCCAAACTGTCGGATCACCCTCTTTGGATAGTATGCGGTAGCGCCCGTGAATCCTAGCAAGGGGACTGGACATTTGTTATTGCAGGCCAATCTGACTTTGCCCAGTGTTGGCAACCTTAGCCGCCATCGGAGTTGTTCGGGCTTTAGAACTTTAAGGAAGTTCTTCCACTCTATGAAGTTGAACTTAGGAATACGTGTATGGGTTATGACAAAGGTTTTAAGAGGATGTGCATCGGGGATGATTTCAGTGAAACCCATACGGATATGGAATTGTCTGATATGGGACGTGAACCATAGATACATAAGATCACTAGAGGCTCTAAAGATTCCCTTTTTATTTTTTTTGAAGCGATTTAAGGAAAGGAAGGTTTCGGCAAGGATGATGTTTGAGTAATCCCACCCACAACAGACTTGTTTGGTTACTACAGCCATGATAGGGTCGAAGGTGACAGATGAGATTGGGAATAGCACAAAGCTGAATAATGCCAAGATAAAGGCTCTACCAGATTTGGTCCCTTTAGCAGTAGGGAGGCGGGAAAATCAGTCTATAAGGAAAGATAGGGAGATTCGTCCAGAATTGCTTTTAGCATCTACTTTGACTTCGTTTAGGCTTGTGTCAAGGAAGTCAGCCACCTGACTCAGGGGTTCAAATTCTACGGGGGGTCGGACGAGCGTGTGAGTGAACTCAACTCCGATGACGGCGCTGTACTCTTCAATAGTGGGAGTAATCTCCAGTCCTTCCATGCAGAATGTCGCGGTGGTAGGATCCCAATAGAGCGCCATGGCTTGGATAAAGGCAGGTGGACACTCAATCTTCAGCAGATCTAATAGGTATCCTAGTCGTGATTCATCATACTTCTGGCTGGCTTCGCCCATGCTATCCCACCATGATTGGAGTTCAGCCCGGGGAACTTTAAACACTTGAATATCATTCTTTCACATCAAGTCTAAAATATGCAAATGATTTTAAAAAGTCAATCGTCAAAAATTACTTTAAACACATGATTATGCAGATGCCATGAGGTATGCACGGGCTAACTTAATTGCATAGTTCAATTTGAAGAAATGAAAATTAGGACATTTTTCAGGTTTCGAAGGCCTAACTTGAATTTCAGGGTAGTGAATTATGCAATTTAGTCAGGTTCACTCAGTGACTAAGGGAAACAGTAATGTCACATTCCATTGGTCAATACACCAGATGAACAAAGTGGAATGAACTTTTATTACAATCAGGATGCCTAATGAAAGAAAGGTAAAGAGAGATTCTTCAAACAAGAAAGCCATAAAAGGCCGATGGAATGTGAGGATCTAAATCACTCTTTTCCTAGAGGTATATCCAAATGACAGTCGGTCGGGAACTCTCCTCTAGTCAAGTGTAAGGGGGTTGTCTTCAATGCTTTAGTCGAAAGGTCGTAGTTCCTCTGGTCATTCTCTGGTCCATGGTATGATGACTTCAGGAGCCTTCTCGGGTTTCACCTTCTTGAGTGTGATGCGTTTTGGCTTTGTCCTGATCGCGGGGCGCCTCTTTCTTCCCCAAAAAGTGATCATGGGTACACTTTCTTTAGTCGGTAGTTTAGCCGTCCGACGGGCATATGCCTCCCTGGCCAACTGGTTGCGACGCTGTCTCTTCATCTCCAGATAATTCTTAAACATCTCGTCCGCTTGTCGCTTAAACCTGAGGTTATCAACGTAGTAACGGGTTTGGCAATCTTCGGCATATCCCAACTTACGTCCAGTCAACTCTCGGCCATGCACGAATCTGGTGAAGTGTAGCCATGTGTTTGGTCCAAGGCAAGTGACTTTCCTTAGATACTCGAAGGTTGCCAATTCTGTCGAGCTCTTAGGGAACAGCGACATCCTACCCTATTACCATTGTTGTTTCAATTAGTCACTTGAGTGATTTTCATGATGCGAATGCATATGAATGTATGTAATGTATGAGTCATATTATGGAGCAGGGAATAATAAAGTACTTTGGAAATAAATGCCTTACCAACCATACTTGGAGGAATGTGGAATGTCCCCCTGTATCAATGGGAGATTTTAGGTATACCAACCATTCATAGACATGCGCATGAGACAAGTGGGTATACTCTAAAAATCGAAAATCAGGTGAGGAACCTATGGCTCAGGCTCCCACGATCCACATGAGGCAGATTTCTCCCCAAGGGAACCTACCCAAGAGGGCTAGATATCGCCAATGCGGATGGTGAGCGGGAATGAATAAGAAAGTCTCAAGTGCCATCAAACACAAGATCCTTTTCGCACCATTTCCCTATCTAAGGTAACCTAGAGGTGGTTGCAGTCGAGGTTTGACCGCCAGTGTGTGCGATGTGTCGTGATCATCACAATGCAAGTCATGCATAGCAATTTGTATCAAAACACCGCTTCAGTATATGCGTAAGATAAGCATACATTCCCAACTCCAACCTACAGGAAAAATGTCAACAATCACTCCACCCATTATTTCTCCAATCTGCAAAAACATCTAACACAATGGTTAGTGTACGTACCTCACCTTTGAGAGCATCTGCAGAAAACAGGGTCAGATAAACCAAACAACTTTTTAATCGGCTCAAGTCCTCTGAAATTCGTAACCAGAGATTCTGGTTTAGAATAAGTCCCCAGCGGAGTCGCCAGTCTGTCGCGACCCTCCCTCGTGGAGGACGAGGGGGAGCTAATGGGCCGCCCGATCGTTGACTTGATCGAACGCGGGCCTCTCCCAAGGTCCATTACCCAAATCGCAACTGCTGGATATACGTGGTCGACCTTCAGTGTGGTCTAGTGACATGTGATAAGTATACATGCCAAGGAGTCGCCACCAATCGTTTCGTGGAGGGTACGATCGGAAACCATATCGAATAGTTGGGAGTGGTCTATTCGATTCTGCGGAAACTAGAGAAGTAGGTTCGGGGACTTAGTTACGCCAACTGTCAGAGTTGACGCCCTTTTGGTACCGAAGCTGATTGGTTTATCTGATCATAGGATTTCATACAGACGAATGGGGTACAGATCCTAAATCTAGGAGTTCATGCAGAAGGGAATGGCTACCCTATCACTCACAATCAATAGAAATAAGTGCGCAAATCAAAGATCCAATACATGCGGATAAAACACATGAAATCAGCATGGCATCCCTAATGAGAACCTATTAGCCTAGAGAAATATCAATCAAGGCTTAAGAATGATTTTGGCATGATTTGCTCATGAGTGGCAAAATCGTAATTTTGAACAATTCGGGGAAAATCCATCTTGGAATGGAAAATTTGTCATTTTAGACGAATTATAAAGTCAAAAGACGGGGAAAATAGGATTGGCCATCAATCCAATCAATTTCCTATTTTTCGGGAATTTTCAGGATTTTTCTGGAATTTAAGAGTGATTTTACCCTTAGAGGGGTAAAGTCGCCATTTTGTACAAGGATGAGAACTGAAAATCTCAAATATTAGGGTTGGTCACCCACCTGACCCGAACCCTAACTCAGAGCAATTTTCAGGACTCGACTGGAACAAGAAAGACGATTTTCCCATTGAGGGGCAAAATCATCATTTCGAGAAAAGGGACGGGACTCGGAAACCCAAGCCTAAGAATTGATCGCCTACCCGACCCTAATTCTTACCTTGGCATTATCGGCCTTATCTCGTATACACAGCAGAGACGACTTACCCCTAAAGGGTAATATCGTCAAATCTCGGAAGAACGGATAAGAAACCCCAAAAATAGGATTGACCAATTGTCTGTGGTCAATCCTCGATTTTTGGGGATTTCTGGAGTGTCTATGATTTTTCCACAATTTTTACACATTTGTTTGGTATTTTCTGGAATTTTCTAGCATTTTTTTTGAATTTTCTAAATTTTTCTAATTTTTTTTTATTTTTTTTATTTTTTAAAATCATTTTCTGAAATTTTTTATTTAAAAAATGTTATTCGGACCGGGTCGACCAGACCCACTTGGGTCGGAACCCGGCCCAGACCCGAACCCGCCGAACCGACGCCCCCCAAACGACGCCGTCCCAGCCTTTTTATTTTCGAATTCTTCGAATCTGATCCAAGGGTCCTCATTGCACCACGTGGCTAGTCCACGATCGTAGGATGATCTGACTGGAACCTACGGCTCAGATTGAATGGAGACTTGATCAGGGCCGCCTGATCTGATTACTTAATCCCACGGCCACGATTAAAACTTAAGACTCGATCTGAACCATTCAATCTCACTAACCTAAACGACGTCGCTTACTAACTAACCTATACGGCGCCGTTTCAACCAATTTTTATTTTTTGATTTAAAACTATTTTCAGATAACCCTAATAACTAATCGGACGGCCACTATTTGTTGGACTCGATTAACCTAGACCGTCCGATCTTTTTATTCGAATGACCCCCCTAACGGCCTGCTGACGAGGCTGACACGTGGACCAATGGCCGAATGCCACCTAAGCTTTTGACTTGTTGACTCTGCCACGTCGACTTCGTCTTCAACCTCGCGGCTCCGGTGGAATGAACGGTTGCGACTTCCCGGCGATGATCCAACGGTGGAATCTCAGTGAAAACACGCGAAACCAACTCCAATCGACTCGTCGTCACCTCTATTCTAACATATCTGAGAATCAGAGCTCCTACTCCGCAGAGTCACGAACGTCATGCAAATGCCGAGTACGGCCATGGAGATTCAATCGCGTGTTTTATCTAAAATCGTGGCAATTCAATCACAGAACAGCGCCAATGGAGGTTCAGAAAACTTACCTCGAGCTCCGATCGAGCTCACACGGCCTAGATTGGGCTAGGCATGGATGAACAGTGGTCGGCTATGGAAGCTAAGTTCGAAGACTCGATTCGAGTTGTTCAAGCAAAGTCAATGCAAAACCAAGATGCAGCGATGGTCAGTGATGTTTAGGGAATGAAACGCACACGTGAAATGCAAGAATCATTGCCATAAATGAAATCCGCCATTGAAGCTCAATCTAAAATTCGAAGCGCTGACTCACCTTCTTCCGTGATTTCAGACCGCGCAACTGACGGTAATCGCTTCGTAGCGGTGTAGGCGGTCTCCTGAAGGTCTCTCCGAGCTTTGGTCTAGCCTGGAAAGGCCTGACCGATGCTCTGCAATTCCGAGCTTCGCTCTCGATAATGGCGATGGAGAGCGAGCTCTTTCTCTCTCTTTTTCTCTCTTCCAATTGTGTTTACCTTCCTCTAACTGAATCGAGCCCTCTCTCTGCTTCGCGAAGGTCTGTTGGCTTATATATCATTTTCAGTTTTGGCGCCGAATCGGGAAGTTGGAACAGGTGACCTTCGCACGTGAAAACACGTACGAAATGGTCACCGACGACTGTCAATTGACGAGTATTAAGTGGTTATTCCGTTCGGGACCTCCGGCGGTTGCATTTGGCACAAATTCAACTTGCATTTGGTACTCGTTGACTTTTGCAGGTCTCGCGTCTTGACCGGTCGATTACTATCTGCTCCGACGGTCGTTGATCACCATTCCGGTCCTGACCGATGGGGAATAGTCTAAGGGATTAAACGCCCAACAATGCCTCTCCGATTATCGTCGATTGGTCGGTCAATTTTGTCGTTGAAATTCAACTTTGTACTATTCATTCGCGCGTATGCCTGAGGAAGATGATGACACTGTTCTGGACCGGTTGACCGGTCTGACCGGCGGTCAGACTGGTCCGAACCGGTCCCGACTTGAAGCTTTCCAAATTAAACCCAAATTAACAGGAAATTTTTGCAATTGAACCTCAGAATCGAATCTAGGGCATGGATTTTATCTAGAAATGTGGTTTTGCCTAAAAGTTCACATCAATTTCTATGAAAACCCCAAATTTTCATTCAATTGCAAATTGGGGAATTATGCAATCGAAGGTTCAAATGATCAAATTGGGCCAAATCACCTATGCCAATCGATTTAAAATGGTGAAATCCAATGGGTAGCATGTTCAATTTGTAATGATAGCCCCTGAATTGAAAGTAATTTCAATTATGCTCAAATTCAAGGACTAAAATGCAATTATGTTTGCAATTGAGCAATTTGTCCGAACAATTAGGTCAAATTGAAATAGGGGACAATTAGATTGAATGTCAAGATTCTAAAAAATGCTAAAATTGCAAATTAAAAAACTCAATTGATATTTTTTTTCTCAGATTCAATAGTATGGGTTACAAAGGAACACCTAAAAATGAATATGATTTTGGACTTTTGGTGAGGTCAAAAAAGACACGGGATTTAAAAGGAAAATATTGACTATTTTTTCATATTTGTGTGACCTCAAATGCTATTTTTTCTTGATTTTTTGAGTATTTTTCTATTTTCTAAAAAATACTAAAAAATGTGAAAAATATGAAAAATTATTTTTTGGTCAAGAATGGTTCCTTGGGCTTGGCTAAGGCCACCAAAGTTGAATTTGTAATTTTTTGACTTTTTATGAATTTTTTGTGATTTTTCAAAAATAAAACTGAAAAAGACTAGGTCAAAAATCAGGTGTCAACAAGGTATTTGGAGACTTAGCCCTAATCATCCTTCAGATGGTCGAAAAATGGAAAACACGGGATGCCAAGCTGCTGTCGTACCATGAATATCTGGATGAGTTGATGGAAGAATTTGATGATATTTCGTTCGAATACTTATCTAGAACCCATAATCAGTTCGCTGATGCATTGGTTGCTCTATCTTCGATGTTGCAAGTTACTAATGGGCTCGAAGTAGAGCCATTGAAGATCGAAGTGTTGAGAAAGCCGGCTTATTGCATGGCCGTAACCGATAAACCCGATGGCAAGCATTGGTACCATGGCATCAAAACTTACATTCAAGAGTAGAAATTTCCTGAAAAGTGCACCGTATCCGATCAAAGGTACATAAGAAAGATGGCCTCAAAATTCTTTCTTAGTGGCGAAAATCTTTACAAAAGATCCTTTGATTTAGTTCTTCTGAGATGCGTTTATTCCACCGAAGCGGTCCGTCTGATGATGGAAGTACATTGTCGCGACTCGTCCGAAACGAACGCGCTAATGGATTACCGATCGCGGGCCTTTTCCTCACACTGAGTGCGGATCGCGGGCTTTGGATCGGCGCGGGCCCTCCCAGGCCCATACCAAATTGCGGCTGGAGTGTTTCTTTGAGGGATTCGGCGATAAGAGCCGATTGCTTTCGACCTTGGTGTGGTCGTGGTGGCATGTGCAACTTGTGCATGCATTTGGAGTCGCCACTGGTCTTTCTTGGAGGGTAGATCGGAAACCTTACTAACCGATTGGGAGAGATCGATCAGTTCTGCGGAACCAGAGATTTTGGGTTCGGGGAATTGGTTACGCTGGTGTCATTACCAACGCACTTTCGGTACCTAAAGCGAGTGATTTTCCTAATTAAGATTTCATGTAGGCGCAATTTTAGGTGAGGTAGGTTTGATTTTGGGTTTCATGCAGATTGAAAGACTATTCCTATCAATCACAATCAATTTTAATGAAAGCGCGATCGAGTGCATAAATAAATCAGATCGATGCACATCAATTCACATCACATGGCCTCATAATATAGCCAGAAGGGCTTAGAGATGGTGTGATTTAGGACCAGGGGCAAAATGGGAAGATTTGGGCACGATTAGCCCGAAGGGAAAAATCATAATTTTTTGGAAGGTTTGGATACCGAATTACCCAAAATATTCCATGGCCAGTTGATTGTGGCCATTTTCCATTTTTAAGAATTTTTTGAAATTTCTTGATTTTTCTTCAATTTTTGGGAAGACGATTCGCCCAAAGGGCAAAATCATCTTTTTAAAGAAGGGTCGGGGGTTCAAAAACACCCGAATTGAGCCTTGACCAGTTGATTGTGGTCATTTCCTACTTTTAGGGATTTTTCTGGATTTTTTAGAATTTTTTAGGGAGACGGTTTACCGGAAGGGTAAAACCGTCATTTCTGAAAAGACCGGGGGTCGAAAGACCCGAAACAGGTCGTGGCCAGTTGAATGTGTCTATTTTCTATTTTCTGGAATTTTTTAGAATTTTTATAAATTTTTTTGAACTTTTTTGAATTTTTTTTTATGATTTTCCATTTTTTATTGAATTTTTTATTTTTATTAATTGTTTTAATATTTTCTGAATTTTTAATATTTAAAAATATTTTTCGGGCCTGGTCAGACCTGGCCCGCGCCTCGCGGGCGCCCGGTTCGACCCCTAGGGGTCGAAAACCGATCTAAAACGACACCGTTTTGTATTTTTAAACATTTTTCTATTTTTTTAACAATTTTTTTTATTTTTTAATCATTTTCTTTAATTATCTGAAAATCGCCTGGATCTAATGGCCCATGTCGTGCCACATGGCTTCGTCTCGTGCGCCCGATCTTCCACTAGACCGGATGATCCACTCAGAGCCACGTGGCTCAATCGTAGCCGTTGGATCAAAAATTAATTTATTTTCTTTTCAGAAAACTTTCGAATCGAACGCTCCAGATTGTGCCACGTGGTTACTCCTGGTGCATTCGATCTTGGACAAGATCGGACGATCCACAGAAAGCCACTTGGCACATTCTCAGCCGTCGGATCGATTTTAATTTATTAATTTATTCAAAAAATCATTTATTAATCTAAAAAACCCAGATCGCAACACGTGGCATAACCACGACCGTCCGATATTTTTTTTTTTGTCGCCGCGACCCCCACCCTGACTGACGTGGCTGCCGACGTGGCATGCCACGTCAGCAATTGGACCGTTGACCGGTTGAGGGCCGGCCGAAGAAGACGCCGGAACAGTAACTATTCCGGCCACTTCACCGAAAATCTCGCCGGAAGCTCGGGACCGAAGCCAAAAACTTGATATTTTTCACCCATTTCTTCGGCATTCGACTCTACACACTACCAGCATCAACATACATCCAAAACGTGGCGAGAATGGCGTCGGAAAAGCCTCGAACGGACGGCCACCGAACCGGCTCCCGCGAGGTAGATTTGCAGAAATATTTTTTGTTCAAACCCGATTCCAATCATTCACAGAGCATTCAAATAAGGTCTAGAGACTTACCTGAACGTTATTTGGGGTCGGTGATCACGCGAAACCCTCCACCGAGCTCCTGGTCCGAACCACGGCCGGCGAGCCCCCGGGCCGTGTCTTTCGCCGCGGTTCCATGAAAAATAAGTGTCACCACGAGCTTAGAGATGAATATAATGAGGGTTTAAGGTCCCTAGTACACGAACGGGGCTCGGGGGTGGCACGACCGAGCGTTACAAAACAAAATGCTCATTAAGGCATTTCGTCGAACACTTAGTATGCATAGAGAAAAATGGATGTCGGGGGAGCTACCGACCTGTCTTCGGCACGTCGACGGCGGTTGAGGCTCCGGCGACGCTCAGTGTAGCATGCTGAAGGTTGGGGACCTCTACTCCTCCCTGGTTTCTCATCAAAAAAATCCTTCCTCTCTCATGGGCGAGCTCGGCTTTTAACCGAGAATCTCTCCCATTCCCCGTGGCCGACCGGCGCTCCTCGGTGCCCACTCCTTTGCCAAGCACAAGCATGGACCTCCACATTCGGTTGCCTTCTTTTTCCTTTGAAAAGTGACGCCCATCCTCCCCCTGCTTTTGCCCTGTTTCTGCCCATGCTGGCCACGAGGGTCTGCAACTTAGTTGCAGACCCGGTCGGATCGGGTCGGGTCTGACCCGACCGGCCAGGTTCGATCAAATCTCCCAAATTGGGCACCAAATTGACCTCTTTTTATGAAATTGATGGCAAAATCGGACTCCTTGACATGTTTTCTATAAAATATGGGTATTTTCGTGAATCAATTGATTGAAATTTAATGAAAACCCCAAATTGTCCCTAGGATCCGAAAATGAATTTCGCCTAATCGAAGGTCCAAACGACCGAATTATCCCGAATTGAGGCCACCAATGGATTCATCATGATGAAAACTATAGGGTAGAGGTGTTTAATTTGAATGGGTATGCCCGCATGAAATTTAATTTCAAGATTTGTGAAACCGATGGCTAAATTAAAAGAAGATTTGTGCAATTAAGCCATTGTCATCAAAATTTATCAAATTGGAGGGCCAATTGATCTAATTGCATTTTAAGACTTTATAATCCAATGTCATAATTTATAAAAAGTGATAATTGAAAATTACAAGATTCGAAAAGGATTTTTTAGGCTCGGTTCGGGTTTATGTTTGTGAAGGAACATAGTGACCTAAGCCGAATTTTCAAGATTTAAAGTGACACACTTGAAGAGGAAATTAAAAAAAAATTATTGAATATTTTTGTGTATTTTTCTGACCAAGAATGGTATTTTTCTGATTTTTTGGGTATTTTTAATAATTAAAAAATTGAAAAACTATTAAAAATTACAAAAAATATTTTTTGTTCAAAATTGACTCTTGAGGCTAGGCTAAGGCCTCCAAAGTTGATTTTGTAATTTTATGAGTTTTTGGCTATTTTTAATTAATTTTAGAAATAAAAATTGAAATGAAAAATGACCAAAAATCAAGTGTCAACAGCTGCCCCTCTTTGAGAGTGAGCTCGTCAGACGTTGCTTTCAAAGACAAAATGACACTTGAATCTTGACCGACTCGAGTGGGGAAAAGAAATGCTATGACATCGGAACCTTAAGCCTTTTGATGAATGCTCAAATTAATCCCCGGTTTACTCTTGCAATTTGAACCTGGGCTGGGGGGAGGGAGGTTTACCTAAAGCTCACCTGTCGGATGCTGCCCGTTGCGAAATCCAAGGATTCGTCATTATGCTCCTGAGGTGTAGAAAATGCGGGCTCGGCTCCCCTTTTTTGTTGTTGTTTTCTTTTTTATTTTTTTTAACCATCGTGCCGTCTGATTTGCCATGTCGGTCTTTATTACTCCCTTCGTAGCTTCTAACTCGCTACTTCAGGGTTCCAAAAGTTTCTTCCGCGGCCACCGGCTGCAATCCATTCCGAAGGGTGAGAGCTTCGAGGCATGGCTATCTGGCCCGTGCTTCGCGGAAGACGCGGTCACCGTATCTCTAGACGGCAAGTCGCGAGCGTTATGGGCTCCGATCTTGAGTTATGCTTCGAGATACCTCTGTCGTGCATCCCTGTCTGATGGGATTTGGGGGAAAGAAATCTTCTGAAGCTAAAAGTTGGCAATCCGGTCCGGAAGATGACAGATCCGCGGCTACCAACCTGTGTACACTTACAAAGAGATTTATCTAGGTCTTCGTGCTGTCGAAACGGCAAGCGAGCCTTTTGGGCTTCAGTCTTGGGTCAGCTTCTAGGCACCTATTTGCTTTAGGGGATCCCATGACGCTGACTAGCGGTGTCAGAGGGGACTTCTCAAGTTTTGAAAATGGTTCCCAAGACGGAGGTTTTCCACGTCCGATGGGATTGCCTGTTTTTTGAAAAGGGTTCCCAAGACGGAGGTTTTCCACATCCGATGGGATTGCCTGATTTTTTGAAAGAGGGGTCCCGAGACGAGGGTTCTCCAAGTTCGATGCGATTACCTAATTTTTTTTTAAAGAGGGGTCCCGAGACGAGGGTTCTCCACGCCTGATGGGACTGCTTGATCTTTTAAAAATGGTTCCCAAGATAGAGGTTTTCCACGTCCGATGGGATTGCCTGAATTTTTTGAAAAGGCTTCCCAAAACGGAGGTTTTCCACGTCCGATGGGATTGACTGATTTTTTGAAAAGGGTTTTCCCATGACGAAGGTTTTCCACGTCCGATGGGATTGCCTATTTTTTGAAAAGGGTTCCCAAGACGGAGGTTTTCCACGTCCGATGGGATTACCCGATTTTTTGAAAGAGGGTTCCCAAGACGAAGGTTTTCCACATCCGATGGGATTGCCTGATTTTTGAAAATGGTTCCCAAAACGGAGATTTTTCACGTCCGATGGGATTGCTTGATTTTTTAAAGAGGTTCCCAAAACGGAGGTTTTCCACGTTCGATGGGATTGTTTGATTTTTTGAAAAGGGGTCCTAGGACGAGGGTTCTCCACATCAAGCTAGGACTACTTGATTTTTTGAAAAGGGGTCCCGGGACGAGGTTTCTCTACGTCTGCCGGGACTGCTTGATTTTTTGAAAAGGAGTCCTAGGACGAGGGTTCTCCACGTCATGCTAGGACTGCTTGATTTTTTGAAAAGGGGTCATAGGACGAGGGTTCTCCACCTCGAGCTAGGACTGCTTGATTTTTTTGAAAAGGGGTCCTAGGACGAGGGTTCTCCACGTCGAGCTAGGAATGCTTGATTTTTTTTTAAAAGGGGTCCCGAAACGAGGTTTCTCCACGTCTACTGGGACTCTTTGATTTTTGAAAAAGGATCCTAGGACGAGAGTTCTCCACATCATGCTAGGACTGCTTGATTTTTTGAAAAGGGGTCCTAGGACGAGGGTTCTCCACGTCGAGCTAGGACTGCTTGATTTTTTGGAAAAGGAGTCCTAGGACGAAGGTTCTCCACGTCATGCTAGGACTGCTTGATTTTTTGAAAGGGTCCTAGGACGAGGATTCTCCATGTCAAGCTAGGATTGCTTGATTTTTTTGAAAAAGGTCCTAGGACGAGGGTTCTCCACGTCATGCTAGGACTGCTTGATTTTTTTTTTTTGAAAATGATTTTTATGACGAGGGTTCTCCACATCTTGATCTTGAAAAATATTTCCCATGACCAGAGTTTTCCTTGTCAGATGGGATTTTTCTGATTTTGAAAAGAGTTTTTCAATACCTTTTTTTAAAAAAAGATTCTCATGGCGTGGGTTCTCCACGTCAGAGGGGATGACTTCTTTTTTCTCTTCTTCTCTTTTTTCTTTTTGAAAAGGATTTTTCCTTCCTTTTTTTTTTGAAAAAGATTCCCATGGCGTAGGTTCTCCATGTCAGATGGGATGTTTTTGACTTCTTTTGAAAAAGGGTTATGTCCTCCCCCCTTCTTTTGAAAGATCCCGGAATTTGTCGGGAATTCAGTTTTGAAGCAGTGAAAATTTTTATTTTGACAAAACTTCACTTGGGTTTGCTGAGGCGACATTCTGGGAGCTGGTTTCTCCAGGTATCTTACAGAAAGTTCAAACCTGTGTGCTCCACTCTACGGAGCAAATATTTTTCTGGGATTTGGGGTTTCCAAGAATCCTGCAGAAAGTTTAAACATGCGTGCTCCTTTCCTTTGAGCGAGGCATTCTTCTGGGGATTTAGGGGTTACCAAGGATCCTGTAGAAGTTTGAGCCTGAAAGATTTTTCTTCATCAAGAAAACGTCAGTAATCTTTGGGAAGACGACGGCTGTCCATTTGACAAAATCGTATGACTTAAGTTTTAATCATGAAATATGCATTTGGATGTTGGAGGCTATCCAAAACATTCCTGCAACATGCGAATGTGATCACAAATCCCTTGCAAGGAAAACCTGGATCAACAATTTGAAGATTCCAAAAAGAGTTTGCTCAAAACATCAATTGTGATATCTCTCGACAAGGAGGTCTTCTCACCTGTTTTGAGCTAATGATTTTTATAGGGGATGCACTCAATTCCCTACTAACCTGTGCCTAGGTTTTAGGCTCATTCGCAGCGCATACATTTTGATCGGTCGGGAGGTCTTCCATGGGACCGTAATGTTGGGCTTGGTATTGGTCTCAAAGGGGGACTCACTTTTGAGTCAAGGCCATTGAACGAAAGGTTTCACCATCTGCTCCGGGTTTACAAGTCAAGAACCCTGCAAAATGAGAAAGAAATAGTCTTGCTCGTACCTCTTCGAGCTAAGCTATATGTTAACCCAAGTGTCTTAGTCAGAGAAGACTGTTTCGGGGTTATGATGTTGGTAGGATTGGGGATCGAAAAATACTTATTTTTGGCCTAGAGTATATGAAGGGATTGACATTCGTGATCATTGCAAATTTGCCATCTGCCCTTACCTTTCTGCATCTTCGGTCTTTGAGGTGTGTGCTCGCTTTTGAGGTGTGCACAAGTCCTTTAGAGAGCGTCTCTTGTTGTATTAAGATATTGACAATTCTGTTTGTGTCTTTGCTCCGCGGCTGACATCATTTGGGGAGCAGCCTTTTTGATCTGACTCCTTCAGGGGTTTTTCTATCTTCTCCACTAGGCTTCATTGGGGATCAATCAAACAGTTTTCACGAGCATCAGCCTTGCTTTTACCAGGCACTTTACTTTTTCTTGATGCTGAGGATTTTTTTATTTTTTATCATCATTTTTTTTTAAATCCCGTTTTTCTCATATTCAGGAGACCATGTTAGACCTATGACTGAAAGTCTAAACATGCTTTAAACATCAGCACATGAATTTTCTTCGTAATCCCTAAGTCTTGAACTCCTCCGTTTATGAAGTGACGATGTCTTCATCTTGGAACGTGCAATGATCACCAACGGGTTCATGAAATGAATTTACAGGCTTAACTTGGCTGTGCAAAGGATATGGTGTGTGGGATAGAGAAATGAATGCTTCTCGTCATCCTGTGGCACTTGGATTACCACATAAACAACACACAAAGATTGATGTTAGTCCGAACAAGAAAATTTCTAACCATTTTCTCCTGATGCTGCTGGACTCACCTCCATTTTGCCCCGATGTGGGGTGGTTCTTGACAGGGTTGAGAATGAAAATCGCCGTTCAAAGGGGTTGTCAATGGTCACCTGTAGTGTTTGGGGATATAAAACGAATGCCTCCGTCGTCCCAATCCATGTAATTGCTGCGAACAATCCCTACTTCCGTAGGTCCAGATTTCGCTATTTGATTCGCTCCACTCATCTCTCCAGTGTGTGTAGGACGTGTTTGGACTAGGCCTTGCCTCTTGTCTTTTGAGAAAACGTCCTTTTGAAAGTTTTGAACAACTTTTGATTAGAAAAATCTCTTTCATTTTCTCCAAAAATTTTACCCGTCAAGGGGATTTTATGATGCACAATGCATGCTCTTATTCATGTTCAGACAACCTCTTGTTTTAAAACATGAATGTCAATGAAATTAGAATTCTGTGTCTTTTCTAGACATCAGATTCTAAAAACTTTTCTTTTTCTCTCTATTATTTTTTTATTTAACATGTTCAATGGATCGGGAAAGGGATACTTACCTGTCCACCATGGCTGGAGATCCCTGAAAATGTAAAAGAAACATGTCATTGTATGTTCACGAATTTTTCAAAAAATTAGAACGATACATCTTACCCTTGGTCATGTGTTCCAATGGGTAATACATGGGATGTGAAAACCTGTTTCGCCTTGATGGCGAGCCCTTGTCAAAGACGGGAATTAGGTGTCGGTTTGCGTTCCAAAATTCAAGAAAAATTGGAACGATACAGCCTTGTTCCTGCTTTGTGTTTCTATTTGAACACAAACGCACTGCTTGCAGAATTTGGCCCTCTATCTTATGGCCTTGATCCCTCCGTTTGGTTGGCGATAAATCCTTCTCAAAGATTTGCCCTAGAGGAGATCCATTTGTGATTTTGGACGCATTCCAGCGCCACTCTTCATAGTTCCTTTTATTCAAGGAAAATGAAATTTTTATCAGAATGCATGTCAAAGAATGAAAAGCGGAAGCGATACTTTTTACCCTCCACTGGGTCTTATAATCAAAGATCATTTCTTGGAGTCCTGACTTCCAAGGCCGATAATTCTGTTCGCTCCCCTATCGGCGAGTTCTTTTCTTTTGTGGCTTTTTGATGCCGATAATTTTCTGTTCATCCTGATGGCGAATCACTATCAACGATAAACATTAAGCGTTAGTTTGAGTTTCGAAATTCAAGATAAATCAAAACGATACTGCTTTACTCTCGCTTCGTGTCAAAGATGTGAGGTTCGCAGAAGTTGGCCATCTAGCTTGTGGCCATGATCTATCCATCTGGCTGGGCGACGAATCCCTCTCAAGGATTTGCACTGGATTAGATCAATTCATGCTTTTGGACGTATTCTACGCCATTTTCCAGGGTTCCATTTCTTGGCAACCTGCCCCTCCTGAAACTGATGTTTCTTTGCGCCTCCCTGTTGGCGAGTTATTCTCTTTTGTGGCTTTCGGCGCCAACGACTTCCTGTTAAATGAGGAAAAACTCATGTTGAATGTGGGATCTTTGGAGATCAAATTGGAACGATACAAAGTTACCGTTCACCCAGGTTCGTATCTTAGGGTTTAATTCTGATGCGGGAGACTCTGTCATTGCGTCCATGGATTTTGCTAGAGAAGAAACGTCCTTCTTTGTCCGGCGCACAAATGATTCACTTGCCCCAGTTAAGCGTGATTTGTCATAGCAAGGTGACGCTTGCCCCAGCTAACTTTATTTTTGCATTTTGCTGCAATCCCCATCCTCTTTGGGGATGTCTTCTCTCCTAGGACCCATGGTGACGTCTTATTGACATATTCCTCTCTTTCGTCGATTGTTGACGCGCCACATTTGGTGGGGGTTATTTCATTATCGTATACTGATATGGATGATGAATGTTGCTTCCTCTCGTCTGCATTTGTGGGTGTTGTTCGTGAGATGATCCTCGATCACGTCAACAACTGTTTTGCCCCAGTTGAGCGACGTTCGTCCTGGCAACATGCCTTAGCACTTTTCGCGTTTGTTGGCGATTTTCAATCCAATTTGAAAACGTCCATGCACCTGCACATGAAGAGACAGGCGTAGGTCTTTATCTGACTTCATTTGGAATTTCAGGAATGAGATACTCCCTTCGAGGCTTTGTCTTTTCAACGTTTGAAGGAACGGTGCTTTTCCAATATTTTGCCCCAGTGAGGCTCGTCTTGATGTTTGTCATTTCTGGGTTTGATAACCCTGGTCCGATTCACTTTCCTAGGGGGTTCATGAGAATTTTCCCTCGGCTTGGCTTCTTGAAGAAAATGAGGGAACTTGCCCCCATGGATTTTTGCCGATTCTGGTCATCTATCTCAATTGCTAGAGTCTTCGATTATTTTCTTCTGTCTCTAGACAGCTTGACATTCTTGGGATTTATCATGTGGCGGTTCAGTGATTCTCCCGAGTACAGTCGCCATTTGAGGTATTTGACGTTTCCCTGTTGAAGAGAAGAAACCTCACGAGTAAAGGGTATATATAATTGATTATTGGAATCGATACAATTTACCCTTGAAATTTGTCTTGCTGGAACCGACATTTTTCTCTTTGGGTTCTCTGTATGCAGGATATGTGCATGATATGCATGATGCATGTTATGTATGCCAGCAACGAAAAATGAATTCATGCTTTTCACTCTATTCAAAGAAGGCATTTTTATCAGATGTGTCAATCTGCAAAACTTGAAATTTTCTTTCCGAGTGTTCTTTTTTCAGATATTTCTAAATGATGAGAAACTTCTTCACGTTTTCTCAAAGGTTTTGTTCACAAATTGAGCCATTAGAATGCTCTTGAAAATATTTAGCCAGAATGTATGTCTGAGATGCCATGAAAAGGGGTACTCCCGGTTTTGTCATTTGAAAGCACTGCATCCTGAGTCCTCTGCTTTTGATCATCACCTGAGAGGAAAAAGAAAAGAAACATTATTCCCATATCTAGAGGGTGATCATCTTGAAACGATACGCCCTTTTACCAAACGGGTGGCTCTTTGGCCAAATGTGCTTTGCATCGAAGAAATGGATTCCATTATACTATGCGGGTGATAACCATCGCTTGGGGATTTGCCCCACGGATTAAACGACGAATCCGATGTCTTAGACTTCGGTACACCTTTCGGGAGTAGGGATGGTTTGCCCCTAATTTAATAAGGAATTGATCCGCTCGAGCTTTGAAGATGCTCGTAGGTAATGCTGATCCTCACGAAGGATTAGTTCTAGATGACAAATGTCCCCATGGGAACTTTACAATACGATCAACAACATATTCATTAGGAGTATTCAACCTCTTTTCTTGAGCATTCCTTATCAAGTAATTATGCCTTGAATCCGACGCTTGATCACCGACCTTGCGTCACTACTGCGATTATCCTCCGGCTCCAAACCGATCGAGCCAAAGATTGAACTCCTCACCAAGGAAATTGCTCGAGTCTTTGAGCCATTGATGCTCAAGTCGGGCATCAACGATTACTGGCGGCGGATTTCTCTCACTGCCTTCGTTGTGAGGGACTAGAGTCTTCGAGCCGGAACCTTCATCATTGCCCTGTTGGGGTTGTGATATACATTCCTAAAGAATAGTGAGACAACTCGGGGGGAATTCAACTGACTGATCCAAACGTCCAGCTCCTCATCAAGGAAATTGCCTGCTTCTCCGAGCCCTTGGTGTTCAGATCGGGTGTCGTTGACTGCCAGCGAGGGATTTCTCCCACTGCTCTCGCCATGAGCAATTTGACCCCTCGAATTGGAACTTCCCTCGTTGACCGGCAAGTTTGTATGTGCATTCCCTGCCTATGCCCGATCCTCCATAGGGATAGCACTAACGATCGGTTCGCGCTCAAACTGAGAAGTCCCTATGCGTTGGAATTGCGGTATATACTCTTGAGGGGTATTGAGATCGCTCGACGGAGCATTCTGATTTGGGTTAAAGGAGTTGGTGACATGACTGCTGGTCCCGTCATTGCTAAAACACGGTTGGGTGTTCCTGGCTCTCCAATCATTGTGGTTGCAGTCATGACTAACATTTAAGCTCGAACCAGCTCCATCCGAGCTTAGTGTCACCTGTCCCTTTTTTAGCAACTTCTTGAAATATCTAAGGTGACTCGTGACGTTACTTTTAGGGAGTCCCGATACGTTCATGATTTCGAGTATGCGCGGTGAGTGTGCCGCGTCGATCCCTAACTGTCGAACTGCATCAACAAATTTGTGATGAAGTTCAGCGGTCCAAGAAAATCGCGTTTTCTTGCTAACAAGAACAGCTTGTCGATTAATATTTACGAGATCTGATTGTGTTGGAAACTGCTCTTGTAAACCTTTGACGGTATCTGACTGTGCCGGAAGACATTGCGAAAGGCATTGTGACATATGAGCATTACAAATCTCTAGAGGTGGCTCTTCGAAGAACATTTCACTGATGGGAACATGGTTACCGCAGTCAAGGCAAGTAGCACTGCTCAGCGCTTCCTCATACCTAGCGCTTTCTGTTCGAAACTTTTCATTTTCTTCCATCAGAATCGCTAACTCATGCTGCCTGCGTAGATTCCTCAGCCGGGCTCGTTTGTTATCAAACCAATACTTGACCTTCCAAGGCTCACACCCTAACTCCCGACCTAGCTTAGCCCTATGTTCCTCATTTGGATGGGAGCATTCCTCGAAAAAAAATTCAAGCTCCCGGTCTCGACTTGAAGTGCGGTGAAGGAGACGCTTTCCTTTCTGATGCCGATCATCGCTGTGGACATTGCTTTCGTTACCACGACCTCGGGTTTCATCGTTGGAAGTGTCGATCTCCATGACCCTCGTGTCGGATTCGGTCCCGTGATCTTTAAATTCTTCCAGCAGTTCAAGCTCGGAGACTTCTAAGTCGGGCGTTTCCAACAAATGACGGTATCCTTGGAACATTTTGGATCGAAATATCACTGACTGATTTTTCGTTCGCCCGGCCTTCTCTATCCTTCCCCGGATCCTCACTTTCTCTACAAATTTTTTTTTGACAGATTAAGTGAGTCCGATGAGTGTTCTTTGATCAAATATGATGGCTACCTGGCGAGCGCTCTTCCCGAGACTTCGTAACTTCCCCTCTGTCTTTACTTTCTCTTCCTTTTTTTTTCTTACATGAAGGGAGTTAAAAGATCTATCGTACCAATCTCAATTTATCGAGCATTACGCTTGTCTCCCCAACTCAGTCTTCGAAGTGGTGGGTCTATAACCTTTCAGCGCCTTTTCAATTTGTCAGTCCCGAGATCATGGGGATTAATGCTACGACTTTCCCTCATCCTTCTTTCTACCGTTCCAACGAAGGTTGCCTTTTCCTCTGTGCCTGCTGTTATTTTTCATTTCAACATCCTAGGCGCTTGGCGAGGAATGAGTTTGTGGCTATCCAAAATTTTAAGACTGCCTCTAGTTTTAGATTTAATCTAATAAGGGGTCATTGTAGCTGAGCATGATGGTGTTCGCCGGTAGCGTTGGTTCTCATGCATAATTAAAGAAAAATGTTCCTGTAGGAACTTTTACAATAGATAAAAAAATGAGTAATTCATTCCGTGAACATATCCCTCTTCCTTTGAGTATTCTCAATGACCGATCAATTGCGCCTTGAGTTAGGCGCTAGATCCTGGTTGCCAAAGCTTGTCAGCTCCCTACTGATCGAAACAAGGCATTGAGTCCGTCATCGAAGAAATCATCTGATCCCTCGAAATATTGATGTGTGGGTTGAGTAGTATCACCCGACTGGTTCTTTGAACTAGAACCTCCATCCCTGCTCGAGGATATAAAAGGAGAGTTGACCGATTGACCCCCATAAGCATCTCCTACTTGGGAATTAGGGAAACAAAAATGCTCAATGCATTCCCCCGCTAGATCATCTGAAATCACATGTCCTAGTTCGGCAAGTCCTTGAACACTAGGCGTAGAAAACTGATCAGCACCGAAAAAACAGCGGCGGATGGGTGCTGCACCTGCTGCATCTGTGGCACACACTCTTGAAGAAAATTGGGATGACTCAAATGGATATTCTGATCAATTCCCCAATAGTTGTTGGATTTGCGACCGTGCTCAGTATGACGTTGTCTTAGCGCCTTTCTGTAGCAACCAAGGTGATTTGAGACTATACCCCTAGTAAGTCCCGGTGTACCCAGGGCCTCAATTATTTTTCTCAGGCGTGCTGAGTCGAGCCCTATTCGCTGAACCACGTCTAAGAACTTGTGGTGAAGCTCGAGGGGCCAAACGAAATTCTTCTTCTCTTGGTTCAGAATAGTGTCGACAGCTTGACGGCTGATCTTTAACCCCTCTCGAGCAGGATCTGATCTCGCCAGAAGTTGTTGTGAAGGAGATTCTTGGGCCCTAATATGGTAACTCTCATCATAGCGACACATATCCCTTCTATCAGAAGACACCAGCACTGTCTTTGTGGGATCAGTTTGTTCATGCACGCCACCAGCATTTTCAACCCTCGTAAAAGGCTTATCGGGGAACATTTTACTGAGGGTGGTAGGACCACCACAGTTAGGGCAGGCAATAGTGCTGAGAACTTCATCATACCTCATGTTCTTCATTCAAAACCTTTTGTTCTGTTCTTTTAGAAACGCGATCTTCTGACGTTTGTGCTGAGCACTTAGTTTGGTTCGCTTATTTTGAAACCAATTCTTGATCCTCAAAGGGTTCATCCCCAGTTTTTGGCCCAACTTCATCCTCTGTTCTGTGTTCGGGAAAGGGCATTCACTGAAGACAGCTTTAAGTACTTGGACTTCATCTAGAGTGTAGTACTGGCGACGCTTTCTTTTCTAGGTTTGAGCATCATTGCTGTTGTCGTCGTCGTTGCTGTGATCCTGATCTTTGCTACCAAAAGTGTTGGGTTCTCTGGTTTCGGGATCAAGTTCAATCCCGAAACCTTCAAGGTCTCCCGATTGCCCATCATCTGAGACATTTGGGTCGGTCATCTCCAACAACTGGCTGCAACTACTAAACATACTGGATCGAGAAGAGGTCGCTCGATTTTTTTTTTACTCGCTCAGGGTTCTGCAATCTCTCTCGTATGTTCACTCTCCCTGAACTTTCTTTTGAGTGGCTCTATATGTTCGAGAAACGTTCTTCGAACATAGAAGAATATCAATAGTGAGGCATTTCCTCTAAGATTTCAAATTTCTCATTTTCTCATTTCCTTTCTTCTTTTCCATTGTGGAGGGATCCCAGATCGCTTTTCTTTCCTCGATAGCCGAACTTGTCCCCCACTATGTTTCCAAAAGACTGAACTATGCTCACTTCCTGTTCAGCTTCTCATCATGACGAGATTGTCAAACCCTATCGCGACTTCTTCGATAGTTGCACTCGACCCCTTACTCCGTCTTGATAATGGTGAAACCGTCAGGCCTGAAATCGCGGATCGAGACGGGTCTGACGATTCACGGGAAGAGTGACCCCTGCTTTATTTAATCGCCCTGGCTCCACGAGCATTATTGCTGCTACTTTTCTCCACCCTCGAGATGCTATAAAATGAGGCGTTAATGCTTGGGAGATTATTGTTCTCGCATAATCAGCTTCCATCTTCTAATCGCTCTACTACGCACATCACCCTCTTAAACGATCCCAACAAGAATGGCCTCTTCTCCCATTCACACTTTCTCAGCTGAAGTTTTGGCTCAATGGGAAAAACTCTATAACATCCTCAGTCGAGGCTATGCTCATATAGCTGATCATCTCGAAACCGAGGATGAAATCCGTGTCATGTTCGGGGATCTGGACATCACTTCCCTCGAGAGTGCTACGTTGGGGAGGGAATATAGAATTTTCCCAACCCTCTTTACAAATTCCTTGTAAGTCTACCGTGCTGCTCATCGGGAAGTTACCGTGGCTCGTGTCTTGTGGGCCCGCTACGAGGACCAATGCGATCATTTGGTGCTGACTAATTTCGTGGCTGACAGCCACAATAAACTTATAGAGTCCGCCAACGAACGTGTTTCAACGTTGCTACGTGAACGGGGAAATTTGGTGGAGCGGCTGGCCATATGTTTGACCACCTATGAGCATGACCATCGTAATATCATGTTAAAGTTTCAAAGTGAGTGGCTAGAAGAGAGGCTCGATCGCGTTACCGCGAATATATCCTGTGGGAAGGGACTAGTTCGGGATCTGGAACTTGCTGCTAAAGATCATAGAGCCGAGGTTGCTGAGCCTAAGAATGAATGTAAGCGCCTTCTTCTCCAGCTTGTGGATCTTGATACACGGAGCGGCGAGTGTAGTCAGAGAATCAATAATATGGAGGGCCAGCTGGGTTCCTTCGTGATGCTCATTATAGCCCACTTCGGTTTCACGTTTCCACCCAGATGAACTGTATGATCTGAACACTTTCAACTTGGGTGAGTTGCGCCTTAATATCAACAAGTCGAGCAAATACGCCTTGATTTTCTAATTCGCTTACGATCGGACGAAAGAATATCCTTCAGATTTATCCACAAAAATATTTCTCTTCACTACCTGTTTTTCACCTGTCGATGAAAAGACAGAATCAGAAGGAAGAATTAGAAAAAGAAAGCGTAAACCCCTTTCGATTTTATGTTTTTTTGTGATAATGAAGATAAGTACTTTTACACAAGCTTTAATCTCGTGTGAAAAGTTCTTCATCAATGTTTATTTCAGAAGAAAACATACAATTAGAAGGCGTGTAATCCTTGGTTATCACTTTTGGCAAATCCCCAGAAAATATGTGGAATGTCCAAGAAGATAAAAATACAATTCCAATGTGTCCTAAATTCGGTAAGAGATGGGACATCCAAATTGAAATTATTTCCCGAAGGTAATTTGGATATCAGGTCTCCTCTTGAATTCAGGAAACATGGACGACTTTAGTTAATTACCAAGGATTACCAATGATGCATGTCATAAAACGGTTCAATTTCATGTCCGGCGCACTACGAAATGAATGTTAGATTCTCGTACTTGGGTTAAACATACCAAGTGTGAGTTCTAACGAAAATTTCATCTGGGCGAGACACGCAATTGAACCGGAAAATCCGAATGGTTGAGAGAAATTTTAGTGTCACATTCCAATGTCAAGACACTTAGACAAGACTTAGGAATCAAGGTGCAAAAGATAGATGGGAGACCCACAGACGGGTGCTCCTTATAGACTCGATGATCCTGATAAAAGAAAAGGGACGATTGGAATGTAGCCCTTAAGAACCTAAAGAGATGCCCCAAGTCGGGTCTTCGAGGGACGACGCTTGGTGTCTTCGGTTCGGCCCTTCGGGTCTTCGTCTTTATCAGATAACATCTTGACAGCGTCCGGCGGGTGTCTTGGATTTGCTGTTATCGCCTATCCTTCAATTTCCGGTAGGGTTACTGGATCATTCCTCGGACAACTCAAAAAGGGTAGACTCCGTTGATTATCCCGGCAGTCTGATGGCGGAGACGCGTCGCTCATACTCGAACACCTCTGGGATATTGGACCAACTTGGAGAGATCATCTCTACTCTATCCATACTCTATAATGGAATTAGACTCAACCATTGGACTTGATGAATGCAGCATGTTATGCAAAATAAAAGGCTGCAAGCGAATTTAAATAGAAATGACAGGACCTTACCATAAGTGGTGCTTAATGACTTTTTGGTTTTTAGGTATACCAACCATCCATATACATGCGCATGAGACAAGTGAGGTTTGACTCTAAAAATCAAAAGATTGGGCTTGGTACCTAAGGCTAAGGTTCCCATCTCGAGTTCTAGAAAGAGCAGATTTCATTGCACAACTATCGTTGCATTAGGGCTCGATCCATAGTTCAAAATGAGCGGAATTAAAAATGGATCACCCCGTGTTTTTCCTCACGGAGATTCAATTTTCAATCCCTTCTATTATTTTCCTATAGGCGGCGCCCGGGGTTTTAGGCGTGGTTGTGTGTGTTTTCGGTGTCGTGCTAAAGCGATAAACATGCATCTTATTTAACAATCACCACTTCAATATAAAATATCCACACAATCATTCATTCCTACGCCCAAACTACATAAACAATGTTAATCTCAGACTACCCCCCACATCACTCCAATCTGCAAAAACATATAACACCTATCATGAGCGGATTTACCTCACCTTCAAGAGCGCCTGCAAGGTTAGAAATATCGCTCAACGTTTTAATTTCGGCCTAAGTCCACTTGAGGCCTAGAACCATAGGTTCTAGAACGAAGTCCCCAGCGGAGTCGCCAGCTGTTGCGACCCATCGGAAATGGACACGCTAATGGATTACCGATCGCGGGCCTTTCCCTCACACTGAGTGCGGATTGCAGGCTTTGGATCGGCGCGGGCCCTCTTAGGCCCATACCAAATCGCGGCGTGAGTGTTTCTTTGAGGGATTCGGCGATAAGAGCCGATCGCTTTCGACCTTGGTGTGGTCGTGGTGGCATGTGCAACTTGTGCATGCATTTGAAGTCGCCATCGGTCTTTCTTCGAGGGTAGACCGGAAACCTTACTGACCGATTGGGAGAGATCGATCAGTTCTGCGGAACTAGAGATTTTGGGTTCGGGGACTTGGTTACGCTGGTGTCATTACCAACGCCCTTTCGGTACCTAACGAGAGTGATTTTTCTAATTAAGATTTCATGCAGGCACAATTTTAGGTGAGCTAGGTTTGATTTTGGGTTTCATGCAGATTGGAAGACTATTCCTATCAATCACAATCAATTTTAATGAAAGCGCGATCGAGTGCATAAATAAATCAGATCGATGCACATCAATTCACATCACATAGCCTCCTAGTATAGCCATAAGGGCTTAGGGAAGATGTGATTTAGGACCAGCGGCAAAATGGGAAGATTTGGGGACGATTAGTTCGAAGGGCAAAATCATCATTTTTTGGAAGGTTTGGATACCGAATTACCCAAAATAATCCATGGCCAGTTGATTGTGGTCATTTTCCATTTTTGAGAATTTTTTGAAATTTCTTGATTTTTCTTCAATTTTTGGGAAGACGATTCGCCCAAAGGGCGAAATCGTCATTTTTAAGAAGGGTCAGGGTTCAAAAACACCTGGAATGAGCCTTGGCCAGTTGATTGTGGCCATTTCCTATTTTTAGGGATTTTACTGGATTTTTTAGAATTTTTTAGGGAGACGGTTTGCCGGAAGGGCAAAATCATCATTTCTAGAAAGACCGAGGGTCGAAAGACCCGAAACAGGTCGTGGCCAGTTGAATGTGGCAATTTCCTATTTTTTGAAATTTTTTAGAATTTTTATGAATTTTGTTTTATGATTTTCCATTTTTTATTGAATTTTTGATTTTTATTAATTTTTTAAATATTTTCTGAATTTTTTAATATTTTAAAATATTTTCCGGGCCGGGTCAGACCTGGCCAGCGCCTCGCGGGCGCCCGGTTCGACCCTAGGGGTCGAAAACCGATCTAAAACGACAACGTTTTGTATTTTTAAACATTTTTCTATTTTTTTAACAATTGCTTTATTTTTTAATCATTTTCTTTAACTATCCGAAAATCGCCCGGATCTAACGGCCCACGTCGTGCCACGTGGTTTCGTCTCGTGCGCTCGATCTTCCACTAGATCGAACGACCCACAGAGAGCCACGTGGCTCAATCGTAACCGTTGGATCAAAAATTAATTTATTTTCTCTTCAGAAAACTTTCGAATCGAACGCTCCAGATTGGGCCACGTGGCTACTCCCGGTGCGTCCAATCTTGGACAAGATCGGACGATCCACAGAAAGCCACTTGGCAAATTCTCAGCCGCCGGATCGATTTTAATTTATTAATTTATCCAAAAAATCATTTATTAATCTAAAAAAACCAGATCGCAACACGTGGCATAACCACGGCCGTTCGATCTTTTTTTTATTTTTTATCGCCGCGACCTCCACCCTGGTTGACGTGGCTGCCGACGTGGCATGCCACGTCAGCAATTTGACCATTGACCGGTTGAGGGCCCGCCGGAGAAGACGCCGGAACAGTAACTATTCTGGCCACTTCGCCGAAAATCTCGCCGGAAGCTCGGGACCGAAGCCAAAAACTTGATATTTTTCACCCATTTCTTCGGCATTCGACTCTACACACTACCAGCATCGACATACATCCAAAACGTGGCGAGAATGGCGTCGGAAAAGCCTCGAACAGACGGCCACCGAACCGGCTCCGACGAGGTAGATTTGCAGAATTTTTTTTTGTTCAAACCCGATTCCAATCATTCACAGAGCATTCAAATAAGGTCTAGAGACTTACTTGAACGTTATTTGGGGTCGGTGATCACGCGAAACCCTCCACCGAGCTCCTGGTCCGAACCACGGCAGGCGAGCCCCCGGGCCGTGTCTTTCGCCGCGGTTCCATGAAAAATAAGGGTCACCACGAGCTTAGAGATGAATATAATGAGGGTTTAAGGTCCCTAGTACACGAACGGGGCTCGGGGGTGGCACGACCGAGCGTTACAAAACAAAATGCTCATTAAGGCATTTCGTCGAACACTTAGTATGCATAGAGAAAAATGGATGTCGGGGGAGCTACCAACCTGTCTTCGGCACGTCGACGGCGGTTGAGGCTCCGGCGACGCTCAGTGTAGCATGCTGAAGGTTGGGGACCTCTACTCCTCCCTGGTTTCTCATCAAAAAAATCCTTCCTCTCTCATGGGCGAGCTCGGCTTTTAACCGAGAATCTCTCCCATTCCCCGTGGCCGACCGGCGCTCCTCGGTGCCCACTCCTTTGCCAAGCACGAGCATGGACCTCCACATTCGGTTGCCTTCTTTTTCCTTTGAAAAGTCGACCCCCATCCTCCCCCTGCTTTTGCCTTGTTTCTGCCCATGCTGGTCACGCGGGTCTGCAACTTAGTTGCAGACCTGGTCGGATCGGGTCGGGTCTGACCCGACCGGCCCGGTTCGACCAAATCTCTCAAATAGGGCCTCAAATTGACATCTTTTTATCAAATTGATGTCAAAATCGGACTCCTTGACATGTTTTCTATAAAATATGGGTATTTTCGTGAATCAATTGATTGAAATTTAGTGAAAACCCCAAATTGTCCATGGGATCCGAAAATGAATTTCGCCTAATCGAAGGTCCAAACGACCGAATTATCCCAAATTGAGGCCACCAATGGATTCATCATGATGAAAACTATAGGGTAGAGGTGTTTAATTTGAATGGGTATGCCCGCATGAAATTTAATTTCAAGATTTGTGAAACCGGGGACTAAATTGAAAGAAGATTTGTGTAATTAAGCCCTTGTCATCAAAATTGATCAAATTGGAGGGCCAATTAACCTAATTGCACTTCAAGACTTTATAATCCAATGTCATAGCTTATAAAAAGTGATAATTGAAAATTACAAGATTCGAAAAGGATTTTTTAGGCTCGGTTCGGGTTTATGTTTGTTAAGGAACATAGTGACCCAAGCCGAATTTTCAAGATTTAAAGTGACACACTTGAAGAGGAAATTTAAAAAAAATTATTGAATATTTTTGTGTATTTGTCTGACCACAAATGGTATTTTTTTTATTTTTTGGGTATTTTTAATAATTAAAAAAATCAAAAAATTATTAAAATTTATGAAAAATATTTTTTGTTCAAAATTGACTCTTGAGGCTAGGCCAAGGCCTCCAAAGTTGATTTTGTAATTTTATGAGTTTTTGGCTATTTTTAATTAATTTTGAAAATAAAAACTGAAATGAAAGATGACAAAAAAGCAGGTGTCAACATACATGAAGGGATCTGTGGTCCACACATGAACGGTCACATGCTTTGCAAGAAAATCATGAGGCTAGGTTATTATTGGCTCACTCTGGAAAGTGATTGTATTAAGCATGTTCGAAACTGTCACAAATGTCAAATTCATGGTGATAAAATCAACGTTCCTCCAAACGAGCTGCACCAACTATATGAGCCATGGCCTTTCTCTATGTGGAGGATTGATGTGATTGGTCCAATCAATCCTAAAGTGTCTAATGGTCATTGTTTCATCATAGTCGCCATAGATTATTTTCCCAAATGGATCGAAGTAGCGTCATATCTGGTAGTCATGGCACGAAATGTCATGAAGTTCATTAGTCGAGACATCATCGCTCGATATGGTTCACCTGAAGTTATAATCACCGATAACGGCTTGAATTTGAACAATAAGCTGATCGATGATTTTTTCAAGAAGTTTAAGATCAATCATCTGAGCTCTTCCCCGTAACGTCCCCAGATGAATGGAGCAGTGGAAGCAGCCAACAAAAACATCAAGAAGATCTTACCCAAGACTGTTGAGAATTATCGCGATTGGCAGTTGCCTTTTGCACTTATGGCTTATCGGACTTCGATCCGGATATCTACTAGGGCAACCCCGTATTCTCTTGTGTATGGAATGGAAGCAGTGTTGCCGGTCGAGGTAGAAATCCCTTCCCTACGCATATTATCTCAAGTCAAGCTGACTGAAGCCGATTGGATCCAGTAGAGGATGGACCAGTTGAATCTGATAGACAAAAAATAGCTTAAAGCTTTATGCCACAGCCAGTGCTACCAACAGAGGGTTGCTAAATACTTTAACAAGAAGGTCCGGCCTCGACATTTTCAGTTACCTTGTTCTGCGGAAACTATTGCCTATCGTTCCTTTTCCTCAAGAGAAGTTTGCTCCGAACTATGGTGGTCTATATGTCGTGAAAAAGGTGCTCCCAGGAGGTGCTTTAATCCTTGTCAAGATGGATGACCGTGTCTTTACCAGTCCTATTTACTCTGATGATGTAAAGAAATATTATACTTGACTTGTCCCGTCACATTTTTTGATCAAGTTATAATATTCATTTGATACTCATTTAATGCATTGCTCGTCTGCTCCTTTGTTTGCATTATTAATTTTCACTGTGAGATAATCTCAATTAGGAAATCTCTCTGATCTGTTTGGATTAAAATTTTTGAATGAGGAACATCGAGACGACGAAAAGCAAGCCGTTTCCATACACGTCATATATCACAATCCCCAGTGAGTAATGTGAGAATTTCCATGCTTGCAAAGAAAAGGGTTATCTCGTGAAAAGTATGATGACCAAAATGACATGATGCATTCATTTCATCTATCCAAGCACTACAGGTTGCCCGTTACTAAACCCTTTAAACGGTGGTTTCATTTCATAACCCCTGTCAAGAACAACCCCACATTGGGGGCCAATCTCAAAAATTCAAAGAATGAGTAGAATTTTCTTGCTTTCGCTTGCATCAATCTTTGAGCATATTTGTTGCAGGTGAATTCTATGTTAGCTCAAGTGCCTTAGATATGATGAAGAGCATTTCATTTCTATATCATGCACACTAATCCTTTGCTTAACCCAATTTAAGCGGCGAATTCATTTCTCTAAACCCAGCTGGTGATGGTGATCATCTTGAAAAGGAAATTGTTTCGAATCATCTGAGAAATAAAGTGCCTCGGGGCAAGCTGAAACTTGGAAAATCTGCCAGCATAATATGTAGACAATTCAGATAAGACATTTCCGCCCTTTCAAAAAAAAGTGAAAGAGAACAAAAAGGCAAGAAGAGCCCATTCACATTAGAAAAGGAAAAGAGCTCTCTTAATAGAAATCAAAAGGAATGGAAGTTTTACCTGAAATCGTTAAAAAAATGTTCCTCAAAGAATAATTATTTTTGGACTGCAAGATGTCAAGCCAGATGATCACCAATTTGCTCATCTTCGTATTACCCTTTGCTGAAAATAGGCTTTTCATTTTCAAGCCTACCCTGAACCTACATTACAACCCTTCTCAAAAGTCTCTTCAGATTAGGGTACTTGGGCTAATGTAGGGTTTTAAATGCTGATGAATGTCGCTCGAAGAAGTGGGAGCAATATTATCTTTATATCATTTCCTGACTTGTAAACCCAATGCAACTGACGAAGATTTCATTTCATGGCCTAAGACTCACATGAGTCCCCCTTGAATAGCCTTTGATCGAGCTTGAATTACAGTCCTTATAAAAGACCTCATGGATTGGTCCGGTCATACTGATTGCGAGAATACCCAGACCCTTGTCAGGTGTGATGATGACAGCTCTGAGAGATTCTCTCATATGCATCAATGGTCGGGTCTCAAAAGCCCTTTTCAAGAGAGTGAGTGAAAATCCCTTTCTGACTGAAGTTCCTCATTCAAGTTGATCAGAATTGTCAAAAAAGGGTCAGATAGACTTTCTTATTGACAAAATTTGTGACATTCCGAATTTTCGTACCATCGAGGCTTGAGATATAAAATGAAAGCTCGAATTGGCAATTGGAAAAGAAGAATTTCAAAATTGGAAAATGATTTGACGTCGCCTCACCAATGGACACTCAAAATGAGAAAAAAGAAGTTTCGGACGAAAAATGGCAAATGACAGTTTTACCCCTCGCCCATTTGTCTTTGCTTTAAGGATCTTCGAAGGTCGAAATGGTCATTTAACCCTCCCCATGAAGCTGTCAAAAATTGATGTGCAAGGAGTCAATGGAAGTCAATGGCATTATTGGTCCATGCCACATGTCACTCAATGAAGGTACTTGGCATTAATTATCTCTGCCTAATCCATCTTGTCATTTGGACCTTAACCATTTGAGGACATCCCCCCTAGGTGTAGAAAATTCGAGCAAGCCCTTCCCCTCCTCCCCCTCTTCTTCTTCTTCTTCTTCTTCTTCTTCTTTTTCTTTTGGCCGAGCAGTTTTCTCGCGGACAGAGAAAAATTGCTTTACTGTTCCGGCCATAACTTTGTCGTCCAATATCGGATTGAGGTAAAAGCACCGCCACCTAAAAGTTTACCGTCTTTCCATTCTAAGAAGGTATTATAAGCTCAATTTGGACTAGTATTTCTTCCCGTAGGTCCGTTTGAGTGGACAAAGGTCAGAATCTGACCCTGTTTTGGAGAGACCGCATTTTTTGGGGCTTCCGGATTCCAAATGACTTCAAATTTTCGGTGAGCTCTTCTAAAATCATATTATAAGAGTTTAGCAAGTTAAAATTAAGGCTTTATATTATTTTTGATGAGTGTACATGGCTGGTTAGTGGAGGTTTATACCGAGCAAATTCTGCTCGTTTGACGTTCATGAAGGAAACGGGCTATTCAAAGGTCTTTGAGGTGTTATTGTACCTCCAAATCTTCGGTGAGCTCACTTAACATGTAGATTAAGGTTTTGACGAGTTGTTTTTATGGTGAATTGAAGTTTGAAATTGATTTATGGTTTGTTTGAGCGGTTGGAAACCGAAACCGGTTCTGTTTTGAGGATGAACTATTGCTAGGAGGTTCTGTTTAAGGCTGATTAAGGAGTGTTTGGACTTCAAATTGGATTATAATACCCGATATGATGTGATGTGAGGTGTTAATTGGAAGTATGTAAAGTGGATTGGGATTTAGGAATGATTTAAGGGCTATTTTGTGCATGAATCACCAAGCTACATTTTGTCTCGCATTTTGTTGTATGAACAGAATATATAAAGGGTTCGTGGAGATATTGTACTGTATTCGATCATTTGATTAGGCATCTTGAGTTGCCATTTGATTGGTTATTGAGAGATTGATGGGATAAAATTGAGAATTGATTGGATTTTGATCCAAAGTTAATGAATTTCCTAAGACGGTGCGAGAATCTTGGGAGGCCGAACACTTGTGAGTTTGAGGAAGATCGATTGAAGTGGATCTTTACTAATTGCTTGAGGTAAGTGGTTCCTAAACCCTTACTCGAACCCTAGGACGCTACTGGATGTTTGAATTACGTAGCGTGATTGTTAATGAAGGCATGGTGATTGGTGATGTGTGAGTTTTGTGACAAGCGTGCTTATGAGACATTAATTGGCTATGATGCCCAGTGACTGCATGGCTTGGAGCCTTGATGCAGGTAAATGGCCATGGTGTCCCGTGAAATTACGTTGCGAAGCGTCGTTGTGTGGTAAAAGCATGGTGATTGATGATGTGTGATATTGATTGGCTTGTATGCCTTGTTATTGAATTGGCTGTGATGCATTGGTAATTGTGGTGGTTGCTTGGCTAGTGAGCCCCTGTGTGATATTGAATGGCTAGTGAGCCCTGTTAATTGATATTGAACAATAAGCTTTGATGAATTACACTGACTATAAGGTCTGTGCTATAATGCATTCATCGATCGTTGGCTTGGTGTCCCAGAGATCGAATTGGCTTGGTGCCCCAGTTATATGAATGGCCCTAGTTCCGAGGTTATATGAATAGGCTATAGTGCCCAACGATCAATTGGCTTGGTGCCCTGGAGATCGCACTAGCTTGGAGCCCCTTTTGCATCGTAATTGGTTTAGAGCCCTGATGCAATTGAATGACTTAAGAAGCTACATCACGGCTGTAGGCCCTGTCGATGATTAAATCATATGTTGTGTTAATGTACGAAGCTGAGGTCTCATGTGGTGTCGTTCACTTGATGGTGATTTGCTATACCAAGTATTTTGTGATAAATGATGCCGAGATTCCATATGTCATTGCTTGACAAATTTTCTACATTCTTGCATGATTGTGTAGTCTAGTGAGAGTAGTTGTTTGGTCTAGGTTGGGTTTCACTTGCTGAGATTTATATCTCACCCCGTTGGGGACTAACATTTTTTAGGTCCCAAGCGATGGAAACCCGAGGTTGCCATGGATTGGCATGAGAAGAAGTTTTTAAAAGAAAATGGCTATAAACTCATTTGTGATATTAGGAATTTTACTTTAATTTGTGGATTTAGAATTAAACTATGGATATTGTAGGACTGTAACCTAAGGAAATGAGTTTGTGAATATTGAGGGGTGTACTTTTTTTTTATGTCCCAAGTCATCTGATTTTCGTATATGTATGGAGATGTTTTCTCGCTCCCGTCTGTTTGTCTGATCATAAGGAGTTGTATCCCGAGGGATCTTGGGATTAAAGGTAAGGATCAGGGTTCGGGGCGTGACATCCCCGTTTAAGTGGTATCAGAGCAAGGTCAGCTCGATCCAGTGTGATTGAGGTTTGGAGTGATAAGGAGTGATGACTTGAGGACAATTAGATAGTGAGACCTACAGGATTAGGCTTTGATTGCTGAATCTTGAGGATTCTAGGCTTGAATTCTTGTTGTGTCTTCATGGTCATAGTGTTGATTTTGATCGATGGTCTTGGGTGGTGATATTATCAAGGTTTAAGTGGAAACAAACAGTAACTAAAGAGACATAGGTATGGATTTTGAGGTAGTAATTATGCTTGAGGTTAGTATAGAATTATTTATGAATGAAGGGTCAATTGGATTACCTGATTGTGATTGTGGTTTGTCAATGACCTAACTTGAGGAATGTGAGCTATAAAGAGACGATTGGTATTAGTGGATTTAGGCTTGAATTATGTTGTATCTTGATGGTTTTGGTTATCGGTGGTTATTGACAACCTTGGATAATATGAGATGAGATGTATACGAGGAAGCAGACAAGGAATATTTGGTATTAAAGGTCAGTTGTGACCTAATGAATAAGGATTTGACTTGAATAGCGACTAGACTTGAGGTATATGATGGAATATAGGCCCTTGATCCATGTGATGTGATGGTCATTGGTGGAATTAGAAACCTTCGATGGATAAGAATTGATCTAAAGGTAATTATGGTATGACTAGTAGTGAGGACAATCATGATGTGTACATGTTTGTGGCATTAAAATGAAATTTAATGTGGGTGTATGCATGAGCTTAGCACTATCAGACTTAATAAACTGTCGCTTGGTATGGGACGAGTTGATGGGATACCTATAAACCGTAATGAAGCATGTTATGGGGCGTGTAGAACGGGGCTTCCTTCGTAGATGTATGACTTGAGACAACCTGTAACAACCAGGTCTGATGAAGGCGGAGAGTGATCGCCGAGACAAAGAGGTCCGGACAAGGAGTGGCTCCTGGCAAGCTTCTAAGATAGCGATGAGGCAAGGATGACCCAAGTCATAGATTGAAAAGGAAAGCCTAGGTATCAAGGTTGAGTCTGATTGTGGTTAAGAGATGTATGGCACATGATTGATTCTTACAATGAATGTTCAAAAGTGGCATGGCATTTGTAATGGCGCCTGTGATAGGCATGGCTGAGAGCTCTGTATTTGGCAGCGAGTGCCGTTTGAAAAAGAAAATTGATATTGTGATTGACCTAGTTGGCATATATTGTAATTGCCATCATGTAATTGTTGTGGCCGAGGTCTAACTGAGAGATTAGACGGCATGTGAAGTTTATACCCCGTTGAACTGATGTCTGTTGAGAATAAGAAAGCCTGTCGTGTTTGTGATAGAGTGGCAGATGCCTTATGCTTAGAGTTTGGGCAATTGACTTAAGGAAGTAATGCCTTGAGTATTTGCTGGGTGTTGACCTAGTTGAGTTTTGACCTAGTTGAGGCTTGTCTAGTAATTGGTTGAAGATTGAGAAATTGCCTCGTTGAGGCTGGCTTGATGAATAGTTGCTGATCAAGGATGATTTGAGATCCTTGAATAATTGGCAATTAGTTTAGAATTGCCTAAGAACCATTAGAGAGTTGTTTGGGAACCATTGTATGATTGATGGTGAAAGATAATGAGATGAGCAGCCTGAGGCTGCTCGACTTGAGTAGATGACTTAAGTCTTAGATTCCTGAAGAGAATCATAGCGGTTCAAGTGGCAAGAGAACCTAATAAGGCTGAATGACCAAAGTACGGTCGCTAGAAGAGCACTTGGCTCGTATTTGTGAGATATGAGAAGATCCGAGAACTGAGGTGGATCATAAAAATTGAGTAAAGATGGATGACTCCAGTATAAGTACTAGAAGAGAATATGGCTCGATTTTGTTAATCGTGCGAGATCCAAGTGTATTAAAGGGTCGTAGAACTTTAAATGGAAATGAGAAAATTTGATGGGTAGGCAAGCTCGAGAAGAAGCCGCCCTTATACCCAAGTCACTGAGACAACTGATGCTAGTGTTGATGGGTTAAGTGATGGAAGTCACAAGAAAGGTGACTCTGATATTATTTATTTCCAAAGTGGAGACGTGGAAAAGAACTTCGAGAGTTTGGAATAGCTTGTAAGATGGATCACAAGGTTGAGGTCAACTAAGGTCGACGAAGAAAGTGAATTTGAAACTACCTTCTTTTAAATTGAGGGTTTCGTGAGAAAACCTTAAGAGATTTTGGGTACAATAAAGAAAGAAAGTAATCATGGAAGTTATTAGCCTTAAGAGGCTGTTGATGATTGGTGAAATGTCACCAAATGAAGAGTTTTCCTTGAAGGCATGGTATTTATTTAGACCGCCTTCGTTGAGTTGTTTAATGGAAGTACATTCCTAGGATTGCTTGAGAGCAAAAGTTGTTTGAATCCTAGTGGTCTTGTAAGGATCTGAAGATGATCGACCAGTGTGAGACAGAGTTCTCAAGGTGGTCTAAGTATGCCAAGGGTGGTCAATGACCCTTTGAGTGAGATGTGAGGTCTCCAAGTAGAATGGAATTTGAAGCCCTATGGCTAGCTGTTCTTCCTGATTTTGAGGAATGGTAATGGGACTCAGTAAAAGAAGAGAATTCCTGCTCATGGATTACGAGCAAAGAGATGTTCATTATGAAATATGGAACGTGCCTATGGGAAATGGTTGATTACCTGGGCGTAAGACCCATGGTGGAAAACGGGTAGTCCGTCTCTTCTGTTATGGAAGGAGTCGAGGAAAAATTGGCATGCTAGTTTGCTTGGAATTAATGACTCCCTGGGATTGGTTGATTGAACTTGAACCATTAGAAATTGAATCATGAGTTGTTGTTCCCTAAAGAGTAGGGTATCATTCTTAAAGGGCGATTGGACCATGAGATGGTCGTTGATGAAAAGAAAGGATGAACGGACTTGATGGTCCTAGTGACTTGTGGTTTTAGTAAACGATTGAGGAAGCGAAAAGAGCGCTTAGAGAAGTAATTGCAAAGTAAATTGAGGTAATCGAATTGAGTATTCGATACATGAATTGGGGGAGACCAAGGACGACGAATTTAGTCACTTGAGGTGACTGAATTATTGGAAGAAAAATGACAAGTATGGTGGCATCTGAATCTTGGATTAAAAATACCTCTGTTGACACAGACTCTAAGATTGATGTCCTATAGAATAGGAAGAACAAGATGGATTCGAAGTGAGAGAATGCCACTAAAGTGTATAGTTTCCTTCATAGGGTAAGAGACCCTAGTGTGAAAGGAAGAGAACATCCGAATTGTATTGGTAATGAGATTAAGCGTCTGGACTGAGAAAGAAGACGCGGAGCTTGAATGATTCCTGGAAGTGAAGTCCAAGAAACTGTTCTGTAGACAGCGTTGAATTCCAAGATAATGTTGACGTTCAGTCGAATGGATGAGATTGAGGTATGGTTGCATTAGTTGGTTGTGGAACCCAAAGGCTAAGGCACTAATGCTTCCTAAGGGAAGAGTGACAAAAATGAACAAAATATTGTGTATAGTCCAAGTGGAGACCCTTGAGAGCAGAGAGCCAAGATATGAGCTCTCAAGTGAATGGTACCATGGACAGTTGAAGTGATTCGACACTTGGTAGTAATGAAGTGGATAACAGTTGGATTGGGTATCCAAGGAATGATTGAGTTGATTATTACCGTCTTGAGAGACGATGATTGGACTCGTTTAAGGAGTCATGAGAAACGCGAACGATTTTGAGAGTATCCTATGAACTCAAAGGAGATGCTCGTTGTATGCTAATTGTGAAGAGCACGAGTCATAGGCCTGATGAGGTAAAATTCCTCAGTCGTGAAATTTATGAGGAATGAAATCCCTGTGGAACCTTTGAGGATTGGAATAAGTAATGAATCAACTAGAGTTGATGTGAGTTGCTGAAAGTTGAAATTTCCTGAGATTGGTGAATTGTTACAGACGGGTCATTAGAAGATTCCTCACAAGGGCTGTTCCATTGATGAAATGGACTAAGGACGAGATGTAGTGCGAAGGGGGGGAACAAACGTGAAATGAGTCTTCGAGGATTTGAGTCAAGTTGACGATTACGCTGTTAGTGACGTTCCTATTTGGAATCAAAAGAGTCAAGAGAAACATAATGACGTGGCGTAACAGAGGAATTTGAGTCGTTGTGTGGCAAAATGATACGAACTGCGTGAATGCGTCGTGACGATAATGCCATATGAGTTGGAATGCCTAGAGCATGATTGGAATTGGCTTGCGAATATCCTCGTGATAAAGTTTGGAAAACCTTGTTTGAGTGGAAGAAGATATTGAGCCTGTATCTACCACAAGAGAATACGGTAGCAGGAAGAGATTCCTGAGGGGAATTGAGCATGATGCAACACAAATAAGTAAAATTGCTTATGAGTATGAAAGCGTTGCTTGTATAAAGAGAGGCCTCGCAAGTTATGTGAATTATAAGAGGTTGAGAGTGGAGCATTGTGTAATTGGTGATAGAGGGACAGATCTTCCCGTGAGAAGTAAGAGATTCAATCTCTAAATTGGAAGTTCGCCAATTGACTAGGATGATGGCTACTAGAATAATCAGGCCCGAAAGTCAGAAAGGAATTAAGGGGATTGCGAGGAGTGGACCTTGAGATCCAAAGAATTATGAGAGTGAACATAGCAGAAAAGAAACCCAGACTTCTAAGTACTTGGGAAAGAAATTATGGAAGTTGAGAATAGAAACCTTGACGTTCCGTGGATGAGGGTATGAGTCCAGTATTGAAAGGGGAATTTAAAGAGATGGCCTCATCGGAAATTTAAAGGGAGAATTATGGTATCCCTTGAGATGGCACAAGGATGTGTCAAGATTTTCCTTAATACTATTGGTGATATGGACTGAAAGTTGGATTAGTCTATCATGTGGTCGAGCATTAGACATGCCGATAAGAGAGGGACATGACCATGAAAGTTAATGGATTACTTTGATCCAAGGGAATTTTTGAATGGAGTCGAGAACGGATTACTGCGGTAGTAACCATGAAATGGTTTAAGAAATCGAGAGCGCCATAGCTAGATTTGGATAATGGAGGGCAAGTTGATTAATCCCTTGAATCTCCATTAGTACAAATGGACGTTTGAAGAGAATGATCCGCCTGATGGCATGGGCACTAAGAAGTGCATTCTGACGAGGATTTAGTAATAATGGTGATAGACAAATGGAAGGGACGATGTGAATGCTTGAGGGTAAATTGTTAACGAGTGTATGAATATTGAAAGAGAATAGAGAGAAGTGAATACAGATTGAGGATTAAAGGAAATAAATCTTGGGGAAAAGATGACTTTTGTCGGAAAGGATAAGTAAGAATGTTAAGTCATGAAAGGGATTATCCTGAAAATTAAGAGTGTGACGAGACGTCAATGACTCAAGAGATTGAGTGGATAAGAAGGTGGCAAATTTCGAGGACGAAATTTCTTTAAGGGGAAGAATTGTGACATTCTGAATTTCTGCCCCCTCGAGACTTGAGATATGAAATGAAAGCTCGAATTGGCAATTGGAAATGAAGAATTTCAAAATTGAAAAATGATATGACGTCGCCTCACCAATGGACACTCAAAATGAGAAAAAAGAAATTTCGGACGAAAAATGGCAAATGACCGTTTTACCCCTTGCCCATTTGTCTTTGCTTTAAGGATATTCGAAGGTCGAAATGGTCATTTAACCCTCCCCATGAAGCTGCCAAAAATTGATGTGCAAGGAGTTAATGGAAGTCAATGGCATTATTGGTCCATGCCACGTGTCACTCAATGAAGGCACTTGGCATTAATTATCTCTACCTAATCCATCTTGTCATTTGGACCTTAACCATTTGAGGACATCCCCCCTAGCAGCAGAAAATTCGAGCAAGCCCTTCCCCTCCTCCCCCTCTTCTTCTTCTTCTTCTTCTTCTTCTTCTTCCTTTTCTTTTGGCCGAGCAGTTTTCTCACGGACAAAGAAAAACTGCTTTACCGTTCAGACCATAACTTTGTCGTCTGACATTGGATTGATGTAAAACTATGTCCGCCTTAAAGCTTATCGTCTTTCCATTCTAAGAAGGTATTATAAGCTCAATTTGGCCCGGTATTTCTTCCTGTATGTCCGTTTGAGTGGACAAAGGTCAGAATACGACCCTGTTTTGGAGAGGCTGCATTTTTGGGGACTTCCGAATTCCAAATGACTTCAAATTTTCGGTGAGCTCTTCTAAACTCATATTATAAGAGTTTAGCAAGTTAAAATTAATGTTTTATATGATTTTTTATGAGTGTACATGATTGGTTTGTGGAGGTTTATACCGAGCAAATTCTGCTCGTTTGAGGTTCATGAAGGAAACAAGCTATTCAAAGGTCTTTGAGGTGTTATTGTACCTCCAAATCTTCGGTGAGCTCCCTTAACATGTAGATTAAGGCTGTGACGAGTTGTTTTTGTGGTGGATTGAAGTTTGAAATTGATTTATGGTTTGTTTGAGCGGTTGGAAACAAAAACCGGTTTTGTTTTGAGGATGAACTATTGCTGGGAGGTTCTGTTTAGGGCTGATTAAGGAGTGTTTGGACTCCAAATTGGCTTATAATACCCTATATGATGTGATGTGATGTGTTAATTGGAAGTATGTAAAGTGGATTGGGATTTAGCAATGATTTAAGGGCTATTTTGTGCATGAATCACCAAGCTACATTTTGTCCCGCATTTTGCTGGATGAACAGAATATATAAAGAGTTCGTGTAGATATTGTGGTGTATTCGATCATTTGATTAGGCATCCTGAGTTGCCATTTAATTGGCTATTGAGAGATTAGCGGGATAGAATTGAGAATTGATTGGATTTTGATCCAAAGTTAATGAATTTCCTAGGATGGTGCGATAATCTTGGGAGGCCGAACACTTGTGAGTTTGAGGAAGATCGATTGAAGTGGATCTTTGCTAATTGTTTGAGGTAAGTGGTTCCTAAACCCTTACTCGAACCCTAGGATGCTACTGGATGTTTGAATTGCGTAGTGTGATTGTTAATGAAGGCATGGTGATTGGTGATGTGTGATTTTTATGACAAGCGTGCTTATGAGACATTAATTGGCTATGATGTCCAGTGACTTCATGGCCTGGAGCCCTGATGCAGGTAAATGGCCATAGTGTCTTGTGAAATTACGTTGCGAAGCGTCGTTGTGTGGTAAAAGCACGTTGATTGATGATGTGTGATATTGATTGGCATGTATGCCTTGTTATTGAATTGGCTGTGATGCATTGGCAATTGTGGTGGTTGCTTGGCTAGTGAGCCCCTGTGTGATATTGAATGGCTAATGTCACGCCCCGAACCCGGCGAGCACGCGAACATTCTACCAGGCCGTTCTTCTTATCAATATATTACCCAGGATCCAACGGCCAACAACGAACTCAAGGCTTCTAAATGAGATGCATGCAGAAACGTGAAACAACACCATACAACAAAACATCACAAGATGACTTGGGACAAAAAGGGTATTCTTCTCATTAGAGTCAATCACACTTCAGAGATTACAATTAAAAATCTCCAATTACATCATAATACAACCCTAAGGTCAAATAAGGATTCGTAACCATTTCTTCCAATGACTTCATCGAACGCCAATCCATGGCGAGCTCGTGTTTCCTGCGTCTGAGGCCTGAAAAATGTTGGTCCCACGACGGGATGAGATATATAATCTCAGTAAGTTGAACCTAACCTTAAACTAGGCTGCCAGTACCTCCAGACATTTTTTTTTTAAATGTGGGTATTTTGGTATTAAAAACTTTGGCATGACAAAAGCATGATTCCATCAAAATCATGGCATTTTAATACTTTCAAATCGACTCGACTCAGTCAAGAAAATCGTAATAAGGTTAAGTTTCGTACAATGGCAGAGTTTTCAATCAAAAGCAAGTACTCGACGCCCTTTCACGCATGAGGATAAATTTCAAATTTTCTCAAAATCCATTTCACGAAATTTCCAATTTCATTTCGTGAATTCCTAGAAAACATAACCTTTGCTTTCATGCCCTTCTGTCGCGACCCGTCCGAAAGCGGACGCGGCTAATGGATTACCGATCGCGGGCCTTGGATCGGCGCGAGCCCTCCCAGGCCCATACCAAATCGCGGAGGGAGTATTTTTCAGAAGGATTCGACGATAAGAGTCGATCGCTTTCGACCTTAGTGTGGTCGTGGTGGCATGTGCAACTTGTGCATGCATTTGGAGTCGCCACCGGTCTTTCTTGGAGGGTAGACCGGAAACCTTACTGATCGATTGGGAGAGATCGATCAGTTCTACGGAACCAGAGTTTTTGGGTTCGGGGACTTGGTTACGCTGGTGTCGTTACCAACGCCCTTTCGGTACCTAACGCGAGTGATTTTCCTAACTAGGATTTCATGCAGGCGCAATTTTGGGTGAGGTAAGTCTGACTTTGCACATTAACCAGTTTAACATGCTCACGTAATCATAATAAATAAATAGATGTCAATCACATAAACATCTATCCTACGTGGTGATCATGGAATTATGATTTAATGGGTCTCGAGCCAATGAGACCACATTTAATCATTTTAATATTTTAATAACGGAGAGCCGCTCTTCGCTTCTTCTTGGTTTCTTGAACTCTTCAAGAATTGGGCCCCAAAGAGCTCGCCGACTTAAAAGGCTCCTCCACGTAATCATCGTAGCATTTACATCAACAATTGACTATGCTAAAAATAAAGATTACATGAAAAATAAAAAGGAGTACGCAGCCTCCATTTAATAATTACAACCCCAAATATATAAATAATCATCATACATTCATATATACATCAATCACATTGATTAGGATTTTTCCATGATCACCACCCTTCCACGTAAGTAATAAATTCACAATTTAAAACTTAGGAAGGCACAATAAAAATTCTACGTTGAATCATATTCAGAATTTTTACGTAAAATAAGATAGCCATAAATTTTCGATTCAAAATTGATTTAGTCTCAATTTTTGCTACGTTGATTAATTTATCATATAAAATAATCAACCTCCATTAGCCATGTAAGACGAACAATTCGTTAATACATATTGGCCATAGTATAGCAAAAATTGCAAAAAATCAATTAAATGCACGAAAACACCTAAGGATTGGCTCTGATACCACTGTTGGGATCCACGTAACACGTAGCGGAAATAAATAACAACCCATACATGTATCTCCAGAGGCGTACTTCGTGCATTTCAATCGAAAAAAATCACAAAGTCTCAAAGGGAATAAATAGATTACCTCTCGTAGCGTGCTTGAACGGAGGTGTCGGTTCGATGTTCTTCGATCTCAGCCGCCACAAGTGTTAGGCATCTAGTTCGGACGCACCACCAATTGACGAACGGGGAGACGACTAATAACTCCACAACAATTGTGCTAGCAATATGCGGAATCAATATTCCGAACTTAGTATATTTTGCTCACTCAAGATTATGAGAATATAGAGAGTGTTTGTGTTCTTCTCTCTAAGCTCTCAAAAATTTGCACACTCTACAAAATGTCTCTCCCCTCCAACCTCAAAACTCTTGCCATCCTTTTATAGCCAAAAATACCTTCCAATAAATTGTATTTAAAAATAGCACTAACAATTATAAATTCTATCTAAAAATAGCACTCACAAATAAATGACATTTAAAAATAGCACTAACAATAGCACTCACAATTTATAATACAAAAATGCTATTTAAAAATAGCACTAACAATAGCACTCACAATTTATAATACAAAAATGCTATTTAAAAATAGCACTAACAATTATAAATTCTATCTAATAATAGCACTCACAATTTATGATAAATAAATGCCATTTAAAAATAGCACTAACAATAGCACTCACAATTTATGATAAATAAATGTCATTTAAAATAGCACTAACAATAGCACTCACAATTTATAATACAAAAAAAATGCTATTTAAAAATAGCACTAGCAATAGCACTCACAATACAAAAATGCTAAAAAAAGGCACTAACAAAGGTGTTAAAAATAATAACCATTATTATTATTACAAGAGTTAAAGAGGTTACCAAACAGTACAAATATGCATAACGTATAAATACGTATGACATATAAATACGTAGAACATACGTATACATCCGTGAAACCGGGGACTAATTGAAAGAAAAATGTGCAATTAAGCTCTTTTGGTAAAAATTGATTAAATTGTAGGGCAAATTGACCTAATTGCACTTTAAGACTTTAGAATCCAATGTCATAGCTTATAAAAAGTGAGAATTGAAAACTAAAAGACTCGAAAATGATTTTTTTTAGGCTCGGTTCGGGTTTATGTTTGTGAAGGAACATAGTGACCCGAGCCGAATTTTTGAGATTTAAAGTGACACACTTGAAGAGGAAATTAAAACAAAATTATCGAATATTTTTGGGTATTTTTCTGACCACGAATGGTATTTTTCTGATTTTTTTGGGTATTTTTATAATTAAATAAACTCGAAAAATATTAAAAATACCAAAAAATATTTTTTGTTCAAAATTGATTCCTAAGGTTAAACCAAGGCTTCCAAAGTTGATTTTGTGATTTTATGACCTTTTTGATATTTTTAATTAATTTTAAAGAATAAAAATCACAATAATAAATGGTAAAAAAATCAGGTGTCAACAGCTGCCCCTCTTTGAGAGGAATCTCGTTAGAGGTTTCTCTCAAAGATAAGGTGGCACCTGATTCCTAACCGACTCAACTGAAAAAATAAGAGAAGAAATGTTATGACATCGGATCCTTAAGCCTATTGATAAAAGCTCAAATCAATCCCCGGTTTGCTCTAACAATTTGAACATGGGCCGGAGTGAGAGAGGCTTACCTGAAGCTCACCTGTCGGATGCTGCCGGTTGCGACGACTTTCAAGAAGATGCCTAGGACTCGTCATTCAGAATATCCTAGGGAGATTAAGCTCTGACCTGTATGGTAGGTCATACCATGATGGGATTCCTAACTGGTAGGAACCTAAGGAAGGCGCATCCCACGCTTTGGGATTTGCCAAGGATTTTGATCCGTATGGTGGATCAGACCTTTGTGTTGATCCTTACTGCGATATTTATCAATGAGTTGACCCTTATGGCGGTTTCTACCAATGAATTGACCCTTATGGCGGTTTCTACCATATGTGACCCTTCAGGCGGTTTCTACCATTAATGTGATCCCTCAGGCGGTTTCTACCTTGGTTTGACCCTTCAGGCGGTTTCTACCATTAATGTGATCCTTCAGGCGGTTTCTACCTTGGTTTGACCCTTCAGGCGGTTTCTACCTTGAGTTGACCCTTCAGGCGGTTTCTACCTTAATTTGACCCTTCAGGCGGTTTCTACCATGAGTTGACCCTTCAGGCGGTTTCTACCATCATTTGACCCTTCAGGCGGTATCTACCTTTGAGTTGACCCTTCAGGCGGTATCTACCTTATTTTGACCCTTCAGGCGGTATCTACCTTCATTTGACCCTTCAGGCGGTATCTACCTTCATTTGACCCTTCAGGCGGTGTCTACCATCAGTTTTGACTTTGAAAAGGGGTCTCATGACGAGGGTTCTCCACGTCCGATGAGACTGCCTAAATGAAAAGGGGTCTCATGACGGAGGTTCTCCACGTCCGATGAGATTTCCTGAATTTTGAAAAGGGGGTCTCATGACGAGGGTTCTCCACGTCCGATGAGACTACCTGAATTTTGAAAAGGGGTCTCATGACGAGGGTTCTCCACGTCCGATGAGATTGCTTGATTTTTGAAAAGGGGTCTCATGACGAGGGTTCTCCACGTCCGATGAGACTGTTTGATATTTGAAAAGGGGTCTCATGACGAGGGTTCTCCACGTCCGATGAGACTACCTGAATTTTGAAAAGGGGTCTCATGACGAGGGTTCTCCACGTCCGATGAGATTGCTTGATTTTTGAAAAGGGGTCTCATGACGTGGGTTCTCCACGTCCGATGAGACTGCTTGATTTTTGAAAAGGGGTTTCATGACGAGGGTTCTCCACGTCCGATGAGACTACCTAAATTTTGAAAAGGGGTCTCATGACGAGGGTTCTCCACGTCCGATGAGACTGCTTAATTTTTGAAAAGGGGTCTCATGACGAGGGTTCTCCACGTCCGATGAGACTACCTAAATTTTGAAAAGGGGTCTCATGACGAGGGTTCTCCACGTCCAATGAGACTGTCTGATTTTGAAAAGGATTTTTTTTTAAGGGTTTCTCTTCCCCAAGAAAATATTGGTAATCTTTGAGAAGACATCAATTGTCCAATTGACAAAATTTTATGACTTAAGCTTTAGTCATGAGATGTGCATTTTGATGCTGGAGGTTATCCAAAACATTCTTGCAACACACAGATGTGATCACAAATTCCTTGTGCGGCAAATCTGGATCAAACAATTTGAAATTTCCAAAAAGAGTTTGTTCAAAACATCTATTGGAATATTTCTCGACGATGAGGTTCTTTCACCTATTTTGAGATAGTGGTTTTTATAGGGGATGCACTCAATTCCCTACTAACCTGTGCCTAGGTTTTAGGCTCATTCGCAGCGCATACATTTTGATCGGTCGGGAGGTCTTCCACGGGACCGTAATGTTGGGCTTGGATATTGGTTTTCAAGGGGGACCCGCTTTGGAGTCAAGGCCATTGAATGAAAATCTTCATCCTCTGCTCCGGGTTTACAAGTCGAGAACCCTGCAAAATGAGAAAGAAATAGTCTTGCTCGTACCTCTTCGAGCTAAGCTATATGTTAACCCAAGTGTCTTAGTCAGAGAAGACTGTTTAGGGGTTATGATGTTGGTAGGATTGGGGACCGAAAAAGGCTTGTTTTTGGCCCAGAATTTATGAGGGGTTTGACATTGGTGATCATTGCTGATTTGCCACCTGTCTCTTTTTTTTTTTGTATCTTTAGCCTTTGAGGCGCGCAACCTATCTTGCGGTGTGCACCAGCTCTTTAGAGAGCGTCTCTTGTGGTATTAAGAGGTTGACAACTCTTTCTGTGTTTTTGCTCCACGGCTGACATCATTTGGGGAGCAGTCTTCTTGATCTGACTCCATTAGGGTTTTTTTCCTCTTCTTTTCCCTACCAGGTTTCTTTAGGGATCGATCAAATTGTTCACCCGAGCATCGGCCTCGCTTTTACCAGGCACTTTGCTTTTTCTTGATGCTGGGGATTTCTTTAATCTCTTGTCGAAAGTGGGATGCTTGGCAATTGTGCTAGATATATGACTTGGCTCTTAGCACGCTTGAGTATCAACTTAGTAGTTTTCTTCGTAAACCCTAAGTCTTGAACTTCTCCGTTCCTGAAGTGATTTGTCTTTGCTTTGGAACTTGCAATGATCACCAATGGGTTTATGAAATGAATTTGCAGGCTCAACTTGGCTATGCAAAGGATATGGTGTGTGGGATAGAGAAATGAATGCTTCTCATCATCCTATGACATTTGGATTACCATATAAACAATACACAAAGATTGATGTTAGTCCGAGCAAGAAAATTTCTAACCATTTTCTCCTGATGTTGCTGGACTCACCTCCATTTTGCCCCCAATGTGGGGTGGTTCTTGACAGGGTTGAGAATGAAAAACGCCGTTCGAAGGGGTTGTCAATGGTCACCTGTAGTGTTTGGGGATAAGAAACGAATGCCTCCGTCGTCCTATTCCATGTAATTGCTGCGGATGGTCCCTACTTCCGTAGGTCCAGATTTTGCTATCTGATCCGCTCCACTTCTCTCTCAAGTGTGTATAGGACGTGTTTGGATTAGGCTTTGCCTTTCGTCTTTTGAGAAAACGTCCTTTTGAAAGTTTTGAACTTTTGATTGGAAAAAATCTCTTTCATTTTCTCCAAAAATTTTACCCGTCAAGGGGATTTTATGATGCACCATGCATGTTCTTATTCATGTTCAGACAACCTCCTGTTTTAAAACATGAATGCCAATGAAGTTTGAATTCTATGTATTTTCTAGACATTTGATTCTGAAAGCTTTTCTTTTTCTCTCTGTTTTTTATTTAGCATCTTCAATGGATTGGGGAAAGGGATACTTACCTGTCCCCCGCGGCTGGAGATCCCTGAAAATGCGGAAGAAACATGTTATTGTACGTTCACGAATTTTTCAAAAAATTAGAACGATACAATTTACCCTTGGTCATGTATTCCAACGGGTAATACATAGGATGTGAAAACCCGTTTTGCCTTGATGGCGAGCCCCTGTAAAAAACAAACAATAAGTGTCAGTTTGCGTTCCAAAATTCAAGACAAATTGGAACGATACCGCCTTGTTCTTGCTTGGCGTTTTCATTTGAACACAAACGCGCGGCTTGCAGAAATTGGCCATCTATATTGCGGCCACGATTCCTCCGTTTGGTTGGCGATGAATCATTCTCGAGGATTTACCCCAAAGGAGATCCATTTGTGTTTTTGGGCGCATTCCAGCGCCATTCTTCATAGTTCCTTTTATTCAAGAAAAATGAAATTTTTATCAGAATGTATGTCAAAGCATGAAGTGTGGAAGCGATACTTTTTACCATCCACTAGGTCTTATGATCAAAGACCATCTCCTGGAATTCTGACTTCTAGGGCCACTGATTCAATTCGCCTCCCTGTTAGCGCGCTCTTTTCATTTGGGGCTTTCAGCGCCAACGACTTCCTGCAAAATGAGTAAAAACTCATGTTAGGCATGTGGTCTTCGAAGACCAAATTGGAACGATACAAGGTTACCGTTCACCCAAATTCGTATCTTGGGGTTTGATTCTGATGCGGACGACTCTGTTATTGCGTCCATTGATTTTTCCAGAGGAGAAACGTCCGGCATACAAATGATTCACTTGCCCCTGTTAGGCATGATTTTGCTGTTTGTCATCTCTGGATTCGATGACCCTGGTTTGATGCGCTTTCATGGGGGATCATGAGAGTTTGCCCCCGGTTTGGCTCCTTAAAGTAAATGGGGGGGGAATCTTCTCCCATTGATTTTTGGCAGATTCTGATCATCCGTCCCGATTGTCAGAGTCCTTGATCAATTTTATCTGTCTCGAGATAGCCTGATATTCTTGGGGTTCGTCATGTGGCGGTTTGGTGATTTTCTCGATCACAGTCGCCGTTTGAGGTATTTGATGTTCCCTGTTTATTATTTGAAAGCATTACATCCTGCGTCCTCTGCTCTTGATCATCATCTGAGAGGAAAAAGAAAGGAAGCATTATTCCCATATCAAGGAAATAATCGTTTTGGAACGATACGTCCTTTTACACTTGATTTGCATTCCGTTTTGATGTTGCATATTGATATGAACAACATCTATCGAATTCCTCCATCCGTGTTTGAAGGTATTTGCAATGCCTACGGTTCATTTGCCCCAGCTGGGCGACGTCTGTTTTGTCATTTGAATGTATGAGCTTTTGGGTGCATTGTCTCTTTTATCACCTGAGATAAAAATAAATGGAGAAGAACTTATCCTCAGATCTGATTAAAAATCAATTAGGAACGATACGTCCTTTCACCAAACGGGTGGCTCTGCGGCCAAATGCATTTTGCACTGAAGGGACGAATTCCACTATGCTCCACAGGTTTGGGGAATTTGCCCCTATTTTCGATAGAAATGAGCCTTATCGAGATGTATACAATACAAATAGATCCCTAATACAATCAATCTAAGGGACGAGATAGAGAAGACCTTAGCAAAATTAGTCTTATATAAGAGAATTAAAAGTGCCAAACCAATCAAAGGAATGTGGTCCGGACACTTGGAGATGCCCCAGTTCCAGTCTTCGAGATGTGACTCCAGGCTCACCGATTTTTTTAGGTGGTTTTAGATATATCAACCATCCATATACATGCGCATGAGACAAGTGAGGCTTGACTCTAACAGTCCAAAAGGCTTTGGAACCTAAGGCCGAGGTTCCCATCTTGAGTTCTAGAAAGAGCAGATTCCATTGCACAACTATCGTTGCATTGGGGCTCGATCCATAGTTCAAAATGAGCAGAATTGAAAAGTGGATTACCCCGTGTTTTTCCTCACGGAGATTCCATTTTCAATCCCTTCTATTGTTTTCCTATAGGCGGCGGCCGAGGTTTTAGGCGCGGTTGTGTGTATTTTCGGTGTCGTGCTAAAGCAATAAACATGCATCTTATTTAACAATCACCGCTTCAATATAAAACATACACACAATCATTCATTCCTACGCCAACCTGCATAAGACAACGTCAATCACAGACTACCCCCCTTATCACTCCAATCTGCAAAAACATATAACACCTATCATGAGCGGACTTACCTCACCTTCAAGACCGCCTGCAGGGTTAGAAATATCACTCAACGTTTTAATTACGGCCTAAGTCCACTTGGGGTCTAGAACCATAGGTTCTAGAACAGAAGGTCCCCAGTGGAGTCGCCAGCTGTCGCGACCCGTCCGAAAGCGGACGCGGCTAATGGATTACCGATCGCGGGCCTTAGATCGGCGCGAGCCCTCCCAGGCCCATACCAAATCGCGGAGGGAGTATTTTTCAGAAGGATTCGACGATAAGAGTCGATCGCTTTCGACCTTAGTGTGGTCGTGGTGGCATGTGCAACTTGTGCATGCATTTGGAGTCGCCACCGGTCTTTCTTGGAGGGTAGACCGGAAACCTTACTGATCGATTGGGAGAGATCGATCAGTTCTACGGAACCAGAGTTTTTGGGTTCGGGGACTTGGTTACGCTGGTGTCGTTACCAACGCCCTTTCGGTACCTAACGCGAGTGATTTTCCTAACTAGGATTTCATGCAGGCGCAATTTTGGGTGAGGTAAGTCTGACTTTGCACATTAACCAGTTTAACATGCTCACGTAATCATAATAAATAAATAGATGTCAATCACATAAACATCTATCCTACGTGGTGATCATGGAATTATGATTTAATGGGTCTCGAGCCAATGATACCACATTTAATCATTTTAATATTTTAATAACGGAGAGCCGCTCTTCGCTTCTTCTTGGTTTCTTGAACTCTTCAAGAATTGGGCCCCAAAGAGCTCGCCGACTTAAAAGGCTCCTCCACGTAATCCTCGTAGCATTTACATCAACAATTGACTATGCTAAAAATAAAGATTACATGAAAAATAAAAAGGAGTACGCAGCCTCCATTTAATAATTACAACCCCAAATATATAAATAATCATCATACATTCATATATACATCAATCACATTGATTAGGATTTTTCCATGATCACCACCCTTCCACGTAAGTAATAAATTCACAATTTAAAACTTAGGAAGGCACAATAAAAATTCTACGTTGAATCATATTCAGAATTTTTACGTAAAATAAGATAGCCATAAATTTTCGATTCAAAATTGATTTAGTCTCAATTTTTGCTACGTTGATTAATTTATCATATAAAATAATCAACCTCCATTAGCCATGTAAGACGAACAATTCGTTAATACATATTGGCCATAGTATAGCAAAAATTGCAAAAAATCAATTAAATGCACGAAAACACCTAAGGATTGGCTCTGATACCACTGTTGGGATCCACGTAACACGTAGCGTAAATAAATAACAACCCATACATGTATCTCCAGAGGCGTACTTCGTGCATTTCAATCGAAAAAAATCACAAAGTCTCAAAGGGAATAAATAGATTACCTCTCGTAGCGTGCTTGAACGGAGGTGTCGGTTCGATGTTCTTCGATCTCAGCCGCCACAAGTGTTAGGCATCTAGTTCGGACGCACCACCAATTGACGAACGGGGAGACGACTAATAACTCCACAACAATTGTGCTAGCAATATGCGGAATCAATATTCCGAACTTAGTATATTTTGCTCACTCAAGATTATGAGAATATAGAGAGTGTTTGTGTTCTTCTCTCTAAGCTCTCAAAAATTTGTACACTCTACAAAATGTCTCTCCCCTCCAACCTCAAAACTCTTGCCATCCTTTTATAGCCAAAAATACCTTCCAATAAATTGTATTTAAAAATAGCACTAACAATTATAAATTCTATCTAAAAATAGCACTCACAAATAAATGACATTTAAAAATAGCACTAACAATAGCACTCACAATTTATAATACAAAAATGCTATTTAAAAATAGCACTAACAATAGCACTCACAATTTATAATACAAAAATGCTATTTAAAAATAGCACTAACAATTATAAATTCTATCTAATAATAGCACTCACAATTTATGATAAATAAATGCCATTTAAAAATAGCACTAACAATAGCACTCACAATTTATGATAAATAAATGTCATTTAAAATAGCACTAACAATAGCACTCACAATTTATAATACAAAAAAAATGCTATTTAAAAATAGCACTAGCAATAGCACTCACAATACAAAAATGCTAAAAAAAGGCACTAACAAAGGTGTTAAAAATAATAACCATTATTATTATTACAAGAGTTAAAGAGGTTACCAAACAGTACAAATATGCATAACGTATAAATACGTATGACATATAAATACGTAGAACATACGTATACATCCGTGAAACCGGGGACTAATTGAAAGAAAAATGTGCAATTAAGCTCTTTTGGTAAAAATTGATTAAATTGTAGGGCAAATTGACCTAATTGCACTTTAAGACTTTAGAATCCAATGTCATAGCTTATAAAAAGTGAGAATTGAAAACTAAAAGACTCGAAAATGATTTTTTTTAGGCTCGGTTCGGGTTTATGTTTGTGAAGGAACATAGTGACCCGAGCCGAATTTTTGAGATTTAAAGTGACACACTTGAAGAGGAAATTAAAACAAAATTATCGAATATTTTTGGGTATTTTTCTGACCACGAATGGTATTTTTCTGATTTTTTGGGTATTTTTATAATTAAATAAACTCGAAAAATATTAAAAATACCAAAAAATATTTTTTGTTCAAAATTGATTCCTAAGGTTAAACCAAGGCTTCCAAAGTTGATTTTGTGATTTTATGACCTTTTTGATATTTTTAATTAATTTTAAAGAATAAAAATCACAATAATAAATGGTAAAAAAATCAGGTGTCAACAGCTGCCCCTCTTTGAGAGGAATCTCGTTAGAGGTTTCTCTCAAAGATAAGGTGGCACCTGATTCCTAACCGACTCAACTGAAAAAATAAGAGAAGAAATGTTATGACATCGGATCCTTAAGCCTATTGATAAAAGCTCAAATCAATCCCCGGTTTGCTCTAACAATTTGAACATGGGCCGGAGTGAGAGAGGCTTACCTGAAGCTCACCTGTCGGATGCTGCCGGTTGCGACGACTTTCAAGAAGATGCCTAGGACTCGTCATTCAGAATATCCTAGGGAGATTAAGCTCTGACCTGTATGGTAGGTCATACCATGATGGGATTCCTAACTGGTAGGAACCTAAGGAAGGCGCATCCCACGCTTTGGGATTTGCCAAGGATTTTGATCCGTATGGTGGATCAGACCTTTGTGTTGATCCTTACTGCGATATTTATCAATGAGTTGACCCTTATGGCGGTTTCTACCAATGAATTGACCCTTATGGCGGTTTCTACCATATGTGACCCTTCAGGCGGTTTCTACCATTAATGTGATCCCTCAGGCGGTTTCTACCTTGGTTTGACCCTTCAGGCGGTTTCTACCATTAATGTGATCCTTCAGGCGGTTTCTACCTTGGTTTGACCCTTCAGGCGGTTTCTACCTTGAGTTGACCCTTCAGGCGGTTTCTACCTTAATTTGACCCTTCAGGCGGTTTCTACCATGAGTTGACCCTTCAGGCGGTTTCTACCATCATTTGACCCTTCAGGCGGTATCTACCTTTGAGTTGACCCTTCAGGCGGTATCTACCTTATTTTGACCCTTCAGGCGGTATCTACCTTCATTTGACCCTTCAGGCGGTATCTACCTTCATTTGACCCTTCAGGCGGTGTCTACCATCAGTTTTGACTTTGAAAAGGGGTCTCATGACGAGGGTTCTCCACGTCCGATGAGACTGCCTAAATGAAAAGGGGTCTCATGACGGAGGTTCTCCACGTCCGATGAGATTTCCTGAATTTTGAAAAGGGGGTCTCATGACGAGGGTTCTCCACGTCCGATGAGACTACCTGAATTTTGAAAAGGGGTCTCATGACGAGGGTTCTCCACGTCCGATGAGATTGCTTGATTTTTGAAAAGGGGTCTCATGACGAGGGTTCTCCACGTCCGATGAGACTGTTTGATATTTGAAAAGGGGTCTCATGACGAGGGTTCTCCACGTCCGATGAGACTACCTGAATTTTGAAAAGGGGTCTCATGACGAGGGTTCTCCACGTCCGATGAGATTGCTTGATTTTTGAAAAGGGGTCTCATGACGTGGGTTCTCCACGTCCGATGAGACTGCTTGATTTTTGAAAAGGGGTTTCATGACGAGGGTTCTCCACGTCCGATGAGACTACCTAAATTTTGAAAAGGGGTCTCATGACGAGGGTTCTCCACGTCCGATGAGACTGCTTAATTTTTGAAAAGGGGTCTCATGACGAGGGTTCTCCACGTCCGATGAGACTACCTAAATTTTGAAAAGGGGTCTCATGACGAGGGTTCTCCACGTCCAATGAGACTGTCTGATTTTGAAAAGGATTTTTTTTTAAGGGTTTCTCTTCCCCAAGAAAATATTGGTAATCTTTGAGAAGACATCAATTGTCCAATTGACAAAATTTTATGACTTAAGCTTTAGTCATGAGATGTGCATTTTGATGCTGGAGGTTATCCAAAACATTCTTGCAACACACAGATGTGATCACAAATTCCTTGTGCGGCAAATCTGGATCAAACAATTTGAAATTTCCAAAAAGAGTTTGTTCAAAACATCTATTGGAATATTTCTCGACGATGAGGTTCTTTCACCTATTTTGAGATAGTGGTTTTTATAGGGGATGCACTCAATTCCCTACTAACCTGTGCCTAGGTTTTAGGCTCATTCGCAGCGCATACATTTTGATCGGTCGGGAGGTCTTCCACGGGACCGTAATGTTGGGCTTGGATATTGGTTTTCAAGGGGGACCCGCTTTGGAGTCAAGGCCATTGAATGAAAATCTTCATCCTCTGCTCCGGGTTTACAAGTCGAGAACCCTGCAAAATGAGAAAGAAATAGTCTTGCTCGTACCTCTTCGAGCTAAGCTATATGTTAACCCAAGTGTCTTAGTCAGAGAAGACTGTTTAGGGGTTATGATGTTGGTAGGATTGGGGACCGAAAAAGGCTTGTTTTTGGCCCAGAATTTATGAGGGGTTTGACATTGGTGATCATTGCTGATTTGCCACCTGTCTCTTTTTTTTTTTGTATCTTTAGCCTTTGAGGCGCGCAACCTATCTTGCGGTGTGCACCAGCTCTTTAGAGAGCGTCTCTTGTGGTATTAAGAGGTTGACAACTCTTTCTGTGTTTTTGCTCCACGGCTGACATCATTTGGGGAGCAGTCTTCTTGATCTGACTCCATTAGGGTTTTTTTCCTCTTCTTTTCCCTACCAGGTTTCTTTAGGGATCGATCAAATTGTTCACCCGAGCATCGGCCTCGCTTTTACCAGGCACTTTGCTTTTTCTTGATGCTGGGGATTTCTTTAATCTCTTGTCGAAAGTGGGATGCTTGGCAATTGTGCTAGATATATGACTTGGCTCTTAGCACGCTTGAGTATCAACTTAGTAGTTTTCTTCGTAAACCCTAAGTCTTGAACTTCTCCGTTCCTGAAGTGATTTGTCTTTGCTTTGGAACTTGCAATGATCACCAATGGGTTTATGAAATGAATTTGCAGGCTCAACTTGGCTATGCAAAGGATATGGTGTGTGGGATAGAGAAATGAATGCTTCTCATCATCCTATGACATTTGGATTACCATATAAACAATACACAAAGATTGATGTTAGTCCGAGCAAGAAAATTTCTAACCATTTTCTCCTGATGTTGCTGGACTCACCTCCATTTTGCCCCCAATGTGGGGTGGTTCTTGACAGGGTTGAGAATGAAAAACGCCGTTCGAAGGGGTTGTCAATGGTCACCTGTAGTGTTTGGGGATAAGAAACGAATGCCTCCGTCGTCCTATTCCATGTAATTGCTGCGGATGGTCCCTACTTCCGTAGGTCCAGATTTTGCTATCTGATCCGCTCCACTTCTCTCTCAAGTGTGTATAGGACGTGTTTGGATTAGGCTTTGCCTTTCGTCTTTTGAGAAAACGTCCTTTTGAAAGTTTTGAACTTTTGATTGGAAAAAATCTCTTTCATTTTCTCCAAAAATTTTACCCGTCAAGGGGATTTTATGATGCACCATGCATGTTCTTATTCATGTTCAGACAACCTCCTGTTTTAAAACATGAATGCCAATGAAGTTTGAATTCTATGTATTTTCTAGACATTTGATTCTGAAAGCTTTTCTTTTTCTCTCTGTTTTTTATTTAGCATCTTCAATGGATTGGGGAAAGGGATACTTACCTGTCCCCCGCGGCTGGAGATCCCTGAAAATGCGGAAGAAACATGTTATTGTACGTTCACGAATTTTTCAAAAAATTAGAACGATACAATTTACCCTTGGTCATGTATTCCAACGGGTAATACATAGGATGTGAAAACCCGTTTTGCCTTGATGGCGAGCCCCTGTAAAAAACAAACAATAAGTGTCAGTTTGCGTTCCAAAATTCAAGACAAATTGGAACGATACCGCCTTGTTCTTGCTTGGCGTTTTCATTTGAACACAAACGCGCGGCTTGCAGAAATTGGCCATCTATATTGCGGCCACGATTCCTCCGTTTGGTTGGCGATGAATCATTCTCGAGGATTTACCCCAAAGGAGATCCATTTGTGTTTTTGGGCGCATTCCAGCGCCATTCTTCATAGTTCCTTTTATTCAAGAAAAATGAAATTTTTATCAGAATGTATGTCAAAGCATGAAGTGTGGAAGCGATACTTTTTACCATCCACTAGGTCTTATGATCAAAGACCATCTCCTGGAATTCTGACTTCTAGGGCCACTGATTCAATTCGCCTCCCTGTTAGCGCGCTCTTTTCATTTGGGGCTTTCAGCGCCAACGACTTCCTGCAAAATGAGTAAAAACTCATGTTAGGCATGTGGTCTTCGAAGACCAAATTGGAACGATACAAGGTTACCGTTCACCCAAATTCGTATCTTGGGGTTTGATTCTGATGCGGACGACTCTGTTATTGCGTCCATTGATTTTTCCAGAGGAGAAACGTCCGGCATACAAATGATTCACTTGCCCCTGTTAGGCATGATTTTGCTGTTTGTCATCTCTGGATTCGATGACCCTGGTTTGATGCGCTTTCATGGGGGATCATGAGAGTTTGCCCCCGGTTTGGCTCCTTAAAGTAAATGGGGGGGGGAATCTTCTCCCATTGATTTTTGGCAGATTCTGATCATCCGTCCCGATTGTCAGAGTCCTTGATCAATTTTATCTGTCTCGAGATAGCCTGATATTCTTGGGGTTCGTCATGTGGCGGTTTGGTGATTCTCTCGATCACAGTCGCCGTTTGAGGTATTTGATGTTCCCTGTTTATTATTTGAAAGTATTACATCCTGCGTCCTCTGCTCTTGATCATCATCTGAGAGGAAAAAGAAAGGAAGCATTATTCCCATATCAAGGAAATAATCGTTTTGGAACGATACGTCCTTTTACACTTGATTTGCATTCCGTTTTGATGTTGCATATTGATATGAACAACATCTATCGAATTCCTCCATCCGTGTTTGAAGGTATTTGCAATGCCTACGGTTCATTTGCCCCAGCTGGGCGACGTCTGTTTTGTCATTTGAATGTATGAGCTTTTGGGTGCATTGTCTCTTTTATCACCTGAGATAAAAATAAATGGAGAAGAACTTATCCTCAGATCTGATTAAAAATCAATTAGGAACGATACGTCCTTTCACCAAACGGGTGGCTCTGCGGCCAAATGCATTTTGCACTGAAGGGACGAATTCCACTATGCTCCACAGGTTTGGGGAATTTGCCCCTATTTTCGATAGAAATGAGCCTTATCGAGATGTATACAATACAAATAGATCCCTAATACAATCAATCTAAGGGACGAGATAGAGAAGACCTTAGCAAAATTAGTCTTATATAAGAGAATTAAAAGTGCCAAACCAATCAAAGGAATGTGGTCCGGACACTTGGAGATGCCCCAGTTCCAGTCTTCGAGATGTGACTCCAGGCTCACCGATTTTTTTTAGGTGGTTTTAGATATATCAACCATCCATATACATGCGCATGAGACAAGTGAGGCTTGACTCTAACAGTCCAAAAGGCTTTGGAACCTAAGGCCGAGGTTCCCATCTTGAGTTCTAGAAAGAGCAGATTCCATTGCACAACTATCGTTGCATTGGGGCTCGATCCATAGTTCAAAATGAGCAGAATTGAAAAGTGGATTACCCCGTGTTTTTCCTCACGGAGATTCCATTTTCAATCCCTTCTATTGTTTTCCTATAGGCGGCGGCCGAGGTTTTAGGCGCGGTTGTGTGTATTTTCGGTGTCGTGCTAAAGCAATAAACATGCATCTTATTTAACAATCACCGCTTCAATATAAAACATACACACAATCATTCATTCCTACGCCAACCTGCATAAGACAACGTCAATCACAGACTACCCCCCTTATCACTCCAATCTGCAAAAACATATAACACCTATCATGAGCGGACTTACCTCACCTTCAAGACCGCCTGCAGGGTTAGAAATATCACTCAACGTTTTAATTACGGCCTAAGTCCACTTGGGGTCTAGAACCATAGGTTCTAGAACAGAAGGTCCCCAGTGGAGTCGCCAGCTGTCGCGACCCGTCCGAAAGCGGACGCGGCTAATGGATTACCGATCGCGGGCCTTGGATCGGCGCGAGCCCTCCCAGGCCCATACCAAATCGCGGAGGGAGTATTTTTCAGAAGGATTCGACGATAAGAGTCGATCGCTTTCGACCTTAGTGTGGTCGTGGTGGCATGTGCAACTTGTGCATGCATTTGGAGTCGCCACCGGTCTTTCTTGGAGGGTAGACCGGAAACCTTACTGATCGATTGGGAGAGATCGATCAGTTCTACGGAACCAGAGTTTTTGGGTTCGGGGACTTGGTTACGCTGGTGTCGTTACCAACGCCCTTTCGGTACCTAACGCGAGTGATTTTCCTAACTAGGATTTCATGCAGGCGCAATTTTGGGTGAGGTAAGTCTGACTTTGCACATTAACCAGTTTAACATGCTCACGTAATCATAATAAATAAATAGATGTCAATCACATAAACATCTATCCTACGTGGTGATCATGGAATTATGATTTAATGGGTCTCGAGCCAATGATACCACATTTAATCATTTTAATATTTTAATAACGGAGAGCCGCTCTTCGCTTCTTCTTGGTTTCTTGAACTCTTCAAGAATTGGGCCCCAAAGAGCTCGCCGACTTAAAAGGCTCCTCCACGTAATCCTCGTAGCATTTACATCAACAATTGACTATGCTAAAAATAAAGATTACATGAAAAATAAAAAGGAGTACGCAGCCTCCATTTAATAATTACAACCCCAAATATATAAATAATCATCATACATTCATATATACATCAATCACATTGATTAGGATTTTTCCATGATCACCACCCTTCCACGTAAGTAATAAATTCACAATTTAAAACTTAGGAAGGCACAATAAAAATTCTACGTTGAATCATATTCAGAATTTTTACGTAAAATAAGATAGCCATAAATTTTCGATTCAAAATTGATTTAGTCTCAATTTTTGCTACGTTGATTAATTTATCATATAAAATAATCAACCTCCATTAGCCATGTAAGACGAACAATTCGTTAATACATATTGGCCATAGTATAGCAAAAATTGCAAAAAATCAATTAAATGCACGAAAACACCTAAGGATTGGCTCTGATACCACTGTTGGGATCCACGTAACACGTAGCGGAAATAAATAACAACCCATACATGTATCTCCAGAGGCGTACTTCGTGCATTTCAATCGAAAAAAATCACAAAGTCTCAAAGGGAATAAATAGATTACCTCTCGTAGCGTGCTTGAACGGAGGTGTCGGTTCGATGTTCTTCGATCTCAGCCGCCACAAGTGTTAGGCATCTAGTTCGGACGCACCACCAATTGACGAACGGGGAGACGACTAATAACTCCACAACAATTGTGCTAGCAATATGCGGAATCAATATTCCGAACTTAGTATATTTTGCTCACTCAAGATTATGAGAATATAGAGAGTGTTTGTGTTCTTCTCTCTAAGCTCTCAAAAATTTGCACACTCTACAAAATGTCTCTCCCCTCCAACCTCAAAACTCTTGCCATCCTTTTATAGCCAAAAATACCTTCCAATAAATTGTATTTAAAAATAGCACTAACAATTATAAATTCTATCTAAAAATAGCACTCACAAATAAATGACATTTAAAAATAGCACTAACAATAGCACTCACAATTTATAATACAAAAATGCTATTTAAAAATAGCACTAACAATAGCACTCACAATTTATAATACAAAAATGCTATTTAAAAATAGCACTAACAATTATAAATTCTATCTAATAATAGCACTCACAATTTATGATAAATAAATGCCATTTAAAAATAGCACTAACAATAGCACTCACAATTTATGATAAATAAATGTCATTTAAAATAGCACTAACAATAGCACTCACAATTTATAATACAAAAAAAATGCTATTTAAAAATAGCACTAGCAATAGCACTCACAATACAAAAATGCTAAAAAAAGGCACTAACAAAGGTGTTAAAAATAATAACCATTATTATTATTACAAGAGTTAAAGAGGTTACCAAACAGTACAAATATGCATAACGTATAAATACGTATGACATATAAATACGTAGAACATACGTATACATCCGTGAAACCGGGGACTAATTGAAAGAAAAATGTGCAATTAAGCTCTTTTGGTAAAAATTGATTAAATTGGAGGGCAAATTGACCTAATTGCACTTTAAGACTTTAGAATCCAATGTCATAGCTTATAAAAAGTGAGAATTGAAAACTAAAAGACTCGAAAATGATTTTTTTAGGCTCGGTTCGGGTTTATGTTTGTGAAGGAACATAGTGACCCGAGCCGAATTTTTTAGATTTAAAGTGACACACCTGAAGAGGAAATTAAAACAAAATTATCGAATATTTTTGGGTATTTTTCTGACCACGAATGGTATTTTTCTGATTTTTTGGGTATTTTTATAATTAAATAAACTCGAAAAATATTAAAAATACCGAAAAATATTTTTTGTTCAAAATTGATTCCTAAGGTTAAACCAAGGCTTCCAAAGTTGATTTTGTGATTTTATGACCTTTTTGATATTTTTAATTAATTTTAAAGAATAAAAATCACAATAATAAATGGTAAAAAAATCAGGTGTCAACACCTTCCTGGGCCATTTTCAATTCATGAGGCATTTTCAATTTTCCAAAATCATTCTTGACTTTTCCAGAAAATAGATCTTTTCATTTCCGCCCATCCTGAGCCGCCCACTTTGGGGCTGCGAGATGATTCGGTCTCCATATGACCCGTCGGTCCATATGAGACTCTCGCGTCCGGACCTAGAGATGATTCGGTCACCATACGACTCTCGATGCCCATTTTCAATCGAGATGAATCGTGTCAGTATGGGACTCTCTAGCCGCACGACCTCGTCAGGTCAAATGGGAGTAACTCCCTCCCAATACATTGGCCAAATTTCATAAGTCCTTGGCGATCCCACACGCCATTGGCGATCTCACACGCCAGTGCACTTATAATTTTTCTCGGCGATTCCACACGCCATTGGCGATCCCACACGCCAATGCACTTATCGTTTCCTCGGCGATCCCACACGCCATTTTATTCATAAAAATTTCAGTTATAGAAAGCCTCAGATTTTTCATTTAAAGAAAATAATTCATGCCTTAAAAAAACCATCATTCAAGAACAACTCATGAAATCAAACAGTTCATTGCCTACTCGAGGCATTCCTTTCAACGTCCCTCAACTGGACAAAATACATTCCACGTTAAAAAATTTCAGTCAAGCACAAGCCTCCCACGGCCATTTCACAAAAGTCAAGATTGATACAACTCACGGTTTCAAAATCTCAACTCAAGTCTCGGTTTAACAATCCATGCCACTTAGAGTACTCAATTCAAATCGAAATTACCACATGGCTTACTCAAGGTCCAATATTCATCATGACCATATTAGAACTCCGTAAATCAACCTTGACTTCATAATTCTCAAGCCAAAATCACTCAAGCACAGCTCCATTAAAAACAGGGCAGATTTGGTTATGAATTCTCTCAACATAAACCGGTGCATAAATCGTCAATTTCGCAAACAAGGGCGTCCATTAGTAACCCAACCTCCTAATAAAGGGTTAGGAATAACTTACCAACAATATTAGCTAGAGTCCACGAAATAAGCGACACATGCCCTTGTTCCAAATTTGTCCATAATTTGTTCCTAGGAGTTCCACACAATTTCAACCATTAAACTCCCTTAATCCACTTCCAAATCCAATCACAAGCTATCCTAACATCTCAAACAAGGTCTTAAGAAGTCTCACCAAAGATTTGAGCCAAAGAAATTGACCAAAGGACCGCACAAAACTCGCGGCCTCAATCTTGGTACTCGGCGGTCAGATTCTGTGCTTAGAGGAGGTCATAGAAAACCGGCCGTTATAATCCTTCTAAATTCAACTCTAGCTCAACTACGTCTTACTAACACATCATACCATGCCTTAAGATGACTTACCGATGATTTCCACGCTAAATGATGCCTCAAGGAACTCCAAAGTGCTGCGGTTCCAAACCTGACCGGCGGTGGACAGATTCTGTCCAATTGGGAATCACTCGAAGTTTAGCTACCAAACTACTTCTAAACTTCACCAAACTTCACCACAAGCGAATCAACCCTTAGGTTTAAGTTCTAAGATGGCTTACCGGTGAAATCCAAGCAAGACGAAGCCTCAAAGATCCTCAAGGAGCCACGGCTCCAAGTCTGACCAGTGGGGACAGTTTCTCTCCTCTTGAAGACCATGAGGATTCAACTATTAAAACTCATCAAAATCCAACCAAACTTCATGAACACAAAGAGGGATGTCCTAAATAGGCTTGAGAGGTGGTCTTACCAAGAATCAAGCCATAATAAGCTCAAAAATCCGACTTGAAGCTCCTCGGGTTCGGATCAGACCGGTCAGCGACTTTCGCCCACTAAAATGGCTCTACGAGACAAATGGCTGGGTGGATTTGGGCGCATAACCTTGTTGGAACGGCAAGAGAAAGAGCTTTCTAATGATGGGTGGCTCGTCTCCATTGGATGACGGACGAAGAAGTTATGGCCAAAATAGTGGGGGCGGTCGGAACTGGGAGAGAGAGAAATCCGAGAGAGAGAGAGAGAGAGAGAGAGAGAGAGAGAGAGAGAGAGAGAGAGAGAGAGAGAGAGAGAGAGAGTTTGAGAGAAAATGCAAGAGGGAGAGGGGTCTTCAGCCAAATGAGAGGGAGAAGAGAGAGAGATCTTCCTCAACAAGCCCAATGAGAGAGAAGACTTGAGGTGATGGTTGTCATAGGGTAGGCTTAGGTTAGGCAAGTGAGATTTGACCAATGTAATTAATGGTCTTGTCCTTTTCCTCATAATATCTTGAGGCTCAAATGACCAATTTGCCCTTCAAATTTTCAGCCATGTGGGAAAAAACCAAATAACTATTTTGCCATTGATTTCTCTTAAAGAAAAGGGTATCCAACTAGGGGTAAAAAGGTAATTTTCCACTTATGGTCCAAAATTTCACTTTCTCAATCTTAATTACTCTCGATGAGGCGACATCCAATTCTCTTCCAATGTTGGAATTCCTCAATGTCTGATATCCACTTCAGAGGTCTAATTCATGTCGAGCTCGCGTCGACTGTAATTCCAATTTATCTCAAGCTGACGGGCGGCTCTTACAGGCGCTACGCGTATCGACCTTAGGATTTCTCAAGTTGTGGCGACTTTGGTTGTCATGTAATTGCGAGGGTTTATCGCTAGTTCTTGCGGTCCTGATCATCGGAATTCGATTTAGAAAATTCATGCAAATTACACATTGGTTAGGCGGAATCACCCGCGTCCCAACGTATAACGCTAGCAAGGCATTCCATGATCGTTCCTGGATCGATCTCTGCTGGCCCAAAATATCCCCTCGACAATCCTTATGGTCGAAGCACCATTTTCGTATTTGACTTTCCCAGGTCCACATACCCGATTCCACGTTAGTCTTTCCCTTTCAGTCAGTTAACTCGAGAGTGGCCTGCTCCGAGCTAGATACCATTGAAATACACCGATCGATATCTTTCCATTTCATAGTCTCGAGAGGGGTCGGAATTCGGAATGTCACAGCTAGTGAGCCTTGTTAATTGATGTTGAACAATGAGCTTTGATGAATTACACTGACTATAAGGTCTATGCTATAATGCATTCATCGATCGTTGGCTTGGTGCCCCGGAGATCGAATTGGCTTGGTGCCCTAGTTATATGAATGGCCCTAGTGCCGAGGTTATATGAATGGGCTATAGTGCCCAGCGATCAATTGGCTTAGTGCCTCGGAGATCGCACTGGCTTGGAGCCCCTTTTGCATCCTAATTGGTTTGGAGCCCTGATGCAATTGAATGACTTGAGAAACTACATCGCGGCTATAGGCCCTGTCGATGATTAAATCATATGTTGTGTTAATGTACGAAGCTGAGGTCTCATGTGGTGTCGTTCACTTGATAGTGATTTGCTATACCGAGTATTTTGTGATAAATGATGCCGAGATTCCATATGTCATTGCTTGACGAATTTTCTACATTCTTGCATGATTGTGTAGTCTAGTGAGAGTAGTGGTTTGGTCTAGGTTAGGTTTCACTTGCTGAGATTTATATTTCACCCCGTTGGGGACTAACATTTTTCAGGTCCCAAGCGATGGAAACCCGAGGTTGCCATGGATTGGCATGAGAAGAAGTTTCTAAAAGGAAATGGATATAAACTCATTTGTGATATTAGGAATTTTACTTTAATTTGTGGATTTAGAATTAAACCATGGATATTTGAGTACTGTAACCTAAGGAAATGAGTTTGTGAATATTGAGGGGTGTACTTTTTTTATGTCCCAAGTCATCTGATTTTCGTATATGTATGGAGATGTTTTCTCGCTCCCGTCTGTTTTTCTGATCATAAGGAGTTGTATCCCGAGGGATCCTGGGAGTAAAGGTAAGGATCAGGGTTCGGGGTGTCACAAAATTCCCCAGTAGAGCTTTATAATGCTAGCAAAAGCTCACAAATTTTTTTTAGCTTATGACGTTGCATTTACATCAGTCTATGCATATCATCATGTTTTTTTTTAAGAGAATGGATAGGTATGATGCAGTCAGCCTAACCATCACTCATTCATCGCTGAGAAACCCAAGTAAAGTTTTCTGAACCCTTTTTCAGTTTGACAGCTTTAAAGATTTAAATTGTCATTTTTGACCTCTCATGTCTGCTATGATCTCAGTCCATGCAATACGCCCTTCGAATTTGTCAATTTAGTTCGGCAATACATCCTACATAGATGTGTTATTTTGGTATTGAATCACAATGTATGCGCTCTTATGATCGTTACCTTTACCGAGTCACAATGGTACGCTCTTGTGGCTTTGGTCCCTTATCAGATTGCAATGTATGTACTCTTGCAATTTTGATTTTTCGCCACTTCGTGATGTATGCGCTCTCACAACTTTGGTCCCTTATCTAATCATAATGTATGTGCTTTTATGATTATGGTATCATCCTATCGAGACTCATGATGTATGCGCTCTCATGATCTTAATCTTTTTACTAGGTCCACAATGTATGCACTTTTGTGGTCTGGATCCTTTTTGCCAAATTGTGATGTATGCGCTCTCACAATTATGGTCCTTTATCAAAATCGAATTGTATGCACTCTTGCGATCTTGATTCCCTTTTCGTCTCACAATGTATGCGCTCTTGTGAGTTTGAAAATAAATATTTCAACCCTACTGATCTTGCGCTGTCTCGCATCAGAGGGAAACCTTTGGTAATGGATAAGGCCCCCAAAACCTAAGTGTCGCGACCCTCTCCCGAGCTAGCGGAAGGCGGGAGCGGGCTAATGGGCCGCCCGATCGCTGGCTGGATCGGACGCGGGCCTCTCCCAAGGTCCATTACCCAAATCGCAACTGCTGGATATACGTGGTCGACCTTCAGTGTGGTCTAGTGACATGTGACGAGTGTTCATGCCAAGGAGTCGCCACCGATCGTTTCGTGGAGGGTACGATCGGAAACCCTATCGAATAGTTGGGAGTGGTCTATTCGATTCTGCGGAAACCAGAGAAGTGGGTTCGGGGACTTAGTTACGCCAACTGTCAGAGTTGACGTCCTTTCGGTACCTAAGCTGAATGGTTTATCTGATCCTAGGATTTCATACAGACGAGTGGGGGACAGATCTTAAATCTAGGAGTTCATGCAGATGGGAAATGCTATCCTATCACTCACAATCATTAAAAATAAGTGCGCAAATCGAGGATCCAGTACATGCGGATAAAGCACATGAAATCAGCGTGATATCCCTAATGAGGCCCTATTAGCCTAGAGAAATATCAATCAAGGCTTAGGAGTGATTTGGACATGATTCGCCCATGAGGGGGAGAATCGTAATTTTGAATAATTCGGGGGAAATTTACCCCTAAAAGGGTAAATCTGTCATTTTAGACGAATTGGGAAGTCAAAAGACAGTGGAAATAGGATTGGCCATCAATCCAATCCATTTCCTATTTTTCGGGAATTTCCAGGATTTTTTTGGAATTTTCAAGTGATTTTACCCTTGGAGGGGTAAAGTCGTCATTTGGGTAAAGATGAGAACTGAAAACCTCAAATATTAGGGTTGGTCATCCTCCTGACCCAAACCCTAACTTTAAACAATTTTCAGAACTCGATTGAGACAAGAAAGACGATTTTCCCATTAAAGGGCAAAATCGTCATTTTGAGAAAAGAGGTGAGACTCGAAAACCCAAACCTAAGAATTGGTCGTCTAATCGACCCTAATTCTCACCTTGGCGTTATCGGCCTTATCTTGCATGCACAGCAGAGGCGACTTACCCCTAAAGGGTAATGTCGTCAAGTCTCGGAAAATTGGGTAAGAAACCCCAAAAATAGGGTTGACCAGTTGTCTGTGATCAACCCTCGATTTTTGGGGGTTTCTGGAATATCTAGGATTTTTCCACAATTTTTCCACATTTTTTTTGGAATTTTCTGGAATTTTCTAGCATTTTTTTGGATTTTCTAAGATTTTTCTGATTTTTTTTATTATTAATATTTTTTTTATTTAAAAATATTATTCGGACCGGGTCGCCCGACCCATTCGGGTCGGAACCCGGCCCAGATCCGGACCCGCAAAGCCCCCGGTCTAAACGACGCCGTATCACGCATTATTTATTTTCGGATTACTAGCCTTGATCCGACGGTCGCTACTGAACCGCGTGGCTAATCCACGGCCATTGGATTGTCTGACTGGAATCTACGGTTCAGATTAGACGAAGACTCGATCAGGGCCGTCTGATCAAATTACTAAAACCTACGGCTGTGATTATAACATGGGACTTGATCCGGACCGTCCGATCCCACTAACCTAAACGACGTCGCCCTCCCACTTAGCCAAACGACACCGTTTCTGATCAACTCGGATTTCCGATTCAAAAATGATTTTCGGATATTTTTACTTGCTAATCGGACGGTCACCATTTATTAGCCTCGATTATTCTCGACCGTCCGATCTATTAATTCGAATAACAAACTGCTAACGGCCTGCTGACTAGACCGACACGTGGACCAATAACAGACTGACACCTACGCCTTTGACCGGTTGACCGCGCCACGTCAGCTTCGTCTTCAACCTCTCGACCCCGGCGGAATGGACGGCTGAGGATCTCCGGCGACGATCCTACGGTGGAATCTTAATGAAATCGTGCGAGACTAACTCTAATCGACTCGCGATCGTCTCTAGCTTAACATATCTAAGGATCGTAGCATCTCATTCGCAGAATCAAGAACATCGTGCAAATCGCCGAGTACGGCCATGGAAGCTCAATCATGCGATTCACTCAAAATCAAAGAAATTCAGTCACAGAATAGCATAAATGGAGGTTCAGAAGACTTACCTCGAGCTCCGATTGAGCTCTCTCGGCCCAGATTTGGCTGGGCAAGGATCGGCTATGGAGGCTAAATCGGAGGACTCGATTCAGGGTATGCGAGCAAAGTCGATGCAAAATGGAGATGCGAGCGTGGGCAGTGATGTTCGGGGAATGAAACGCACACATTAATTGCATGATTGAGCAAGGAATGCAAGGTCTGCCATTGAAGCTCAATGAAGAACTCGAAGCTATGATTTACCTGTTCTTGCGATTTCGCGAGGCGTGGCCGGTGGCGATCGCTTCCTGACGCTCTGGGCAAACTTTAGATGGTCTTTCCTGGCTTTGGTTTGGCCGGAGATGGCCCAACCGACGCCTTGCAGTCGAGCTCAAGTTCTCGACGACAGGGGTCGGAGAACGAGCTCTCTATTGTGTTCCCTCTCTCTCGCGCGATTCTGTTCCCTTCCTTCGAACTGAACCAACCGTCCTCCAACTGAAAGCCCTCCCACAGGCTTATATAGCCCTTCGAGTTTTGGCGCCGAACGGGGAATCCTCTGCCCTCTTCAACTCACGTGTCATCACGTGCCAAATGACATGCTAACGGCGACGGAGAAGCTGGGTATTCCGTTCGGCTTCATTAGGTCCCTCGACGAGTCTCATTTCGCATGAATTTGGCATGGATTTGAGCTGTTCTTATCGTTGTTTGACTTTTGCAGGTCTCGCGTCCTTGACCGGCCGATTACTCCTTCCTCCGGCGACGTCGGATGGTGCCGTTGGTGTCAATCGACGGGGGAAGGTCAGAGGAACAAAACGCCCACCATTCCTCCTTCAATTAGTCGCGAATTGTCCTTCAATTTGGTCTTGGAAATTCGACCTGTCACTGTTCATTTGCACGATCGTTTTGAGGAAGACGACACTGTTCTGGACCGGTTCGACCGGTCGGACCGGCGGTCTGACCGGTCTGAACCGTTTTCGAACAGGATTTTTCAAATTAATCCCAAATTAATGGAAAAATTGTGCAATTGAACCTTAAAATCGAATCTAGAGCATGAATTCTATCTAGAAATGTGGTTTTACCCAAAAGTTTTCATCAATTTCCACAAAACCCCCAAATTTTCATTAAATTGGAAATTGGGGATCGTGTAATTGAGGGTGCAAATGATCAAATTGAGTCAAACCACCTGTTCCAATCGATTTAAAATGGTGAAATCTATTGGGTAGCATGTTTAATTTGCAATGATAGCCCTTGAATTGAAAGTAATTTCAATTATGCTTGATTTCAAGGACTAAAATGCAATTTTAATATATAATTTTGTCAAATTCGTGCAATTGAGCAAACTGCGCAAACAATTGGGCTAAATTGAAATAGGGGATAGTTAGATTGAATGTCAAGATCTTAAAAAATGCCAAAATTGCAAATTAAAGGACTCAATTGTTATTTTTTCTTCAAATTCAATACTACGGGTTACAAAGGAACACCTAAAATTGAATCTGATTTTGGATTTTTTGTGAGGTCGAAAATACAAGGGATTAAAAAGAAAAATATTGGATATTTTTCCATATTTTTGTGACCTCAAATTCTATTTGTCTTGAATTTTTTAAGTATTTTTCTATTTTCTAAAAAATATTAAAAAATGTGAAAAATACGAAAAATTATTTTTTGGTCAAGAATGGTTCCTTGGGTTTGGCCAAGGCCACCAAAGTTGATTTTGTAATTTTTTGACTTTTTATGAATTTTTTATGATTTTTCGAAAATAAAACTGAAAAAGACTTGGTCAAAAATCAGGTGTCAACAGCTGCCCCTCTTTGAGAAGAATCTCATGAGAGGTTTCTCTCAAAGATAGGTGACACCTGAATCTAGACCGACTCGACTGGGGAAAAGAAAAACGAATCTTGACACTCAATCTTACTTGCCCCACTGGTGAACGCTCTGTTCTTCATTCTTTTGCTGATGTGAGAGAGAAAGTAGAGAGACCCACCTGCTATTTACCTGTTGGTCACATGCCTGATGATCGTGCGGCCTGCGCGGTGTATAACGGGTTCAAGTGAATACCTAGGGACTCGTCTTTTAAGTATCCTAGGGCGGTTAAACTCTAGCATGTATGGTAGGCCGTACCAGAATGGGATTCCTGTACTTGACAGGAACCTGTGAATGACGCACCCAGTCTCTTAGGGATTGTCGGGGTTTTGATCCGTATGGTGGATCGGACCATGAATAGGGATTTTGATCCGTATGGTGGATCAGACCATGAATAGGACTCCTGTCTGTTAGGAACCTATGGATGACGCACCCAGTCTCTTAGGGTTTGTCGGAGACTCGATCGTTCTGTAGATCGGTCTTGAAAAAGGTTTGCCTACTAAAAGGCTTTGCCTAAAGATTGACATATCCCATCTTGTTGAGACTAGTCGAAGACTCGATCGTTCGTCCGTAGATCGGTCTTGGAAAAGGTTTGCCTACTAAAAGGCTTTGCCTAAAGATTGACATATCCCGTCTTGTTGGGACTAGTTGAAGACTCGATCGTTCGTCCGTAGATCGGTCTTGGAAGAGGTTTTCCTACTAAAAGGCTTTGCCTAAAGATTGACATATCCCGTCTTGTTGGGACTAGTCGAAGACTCGATCGTTCGTCCGTAGATCGGTCTTGGAAAAGGTTTGCCTACTAAAAGGCTTTGCCTAAAGATTGACATATCCCGTCTTGTTGGGACTAGTCGAAGACTCGATCGTTCGTCCGTAGATCGGTCTTGGAAAAGGTTTGCCTACTAAAAGGCTTTGCCTAAAGATTGACATATCCCGTCTTGTTGAGACTAGTCGAAGACTCGATCGTTCGTCCGTAGATCGGTCTTGGAAAAGGTTTGCCTACTAAAAGGCTTTGCCTAAAGATTGACATATCCCGTCTCGTTGGGACTAGTCGAAGACTCGATCGTTCGTCCGTAGATCGGTCTTGGAAGAGGTTTGCCTACTAAAAGGCTTCGCCTATGAAATGACATATCCCGTCTTGTTGGGACTAGTCGAAGACTCGATCGTTCGTCCGTAGATCGGTCTTGGAAAAGGTTTGCCTACTAAAAGGCTTCGTCTATGAAATGACATATCCCGTCTTGTTGGGACTAGTCGAAGACTCGATCGTTCGTCCGTAGATCGGTCTTGGAAAAGGTTTGCCTACTAAAAGGCTTTGCCTATGAAATGACATATCCCGTCTTGTTGGGACTAGTCGAAGACTCGATCGTTCGTCCGTAGATCGGTCTTGGAAAAGGTTTGCCTACTAAAAGGCTTTGCCTAAAGATTGACATATCCCGTCTTGTTGGGACTAGTCGAAGACTCGATCGTTCGTCCGTAGATCGGTCTTGGAAAAGGTTTGCCTACTAAAAGGCTTTGCCTAAAGATTGACATATCCCGTCTTGTTGGGACTAGTCGAAGACTCGATCGTTCGTCCGTAGATCGGTCTTGGAAGAGGTTTGCCTACTAAAAGGCTTCGCCTATGAAATGACATATCCCGTCTTGTTGGGACTAGTCGAAGACTCGATCGTTCGTCCGTAGATCGGTCTTGGAAAAGGTTTGCCTACTAAAAGGCTTCGCCTATGAAATGACATATCCTGTCTTGTTGGGACTAGTCGAAGACTCGATCGTTCGTCCGTAGATCGGTCTTGGAAAAGGTTCTCCAGGGATCTTGCAAAACATGACCCTATGAGCTTTTCTTGACAGAGCAAGGCATCCTTCCGGGATCATGGGTTCTTCACGTCCACTGGGATTGCTTGCTGACTTCTTTCGAAAAAGGGTTCTATCCTCACCCCTTCTTTTGAAAGATCCCAAAATCTGTCGGGAATTCAGTTTTGAAGCCGTGAAAGATTTTATCTTGACAAAGCTTCACTTGGGTCTGTTGAGGCGACATTCTGGGAGATGGGTTTTCCAGGTATCCTGCAGAAGTTTGAGCCTGAAATATTTTTCTTCACCAGGAAAATGTTAGTAATCTTTGGGAAGACGATGGCTGGCCACTTGCCGAAGCCGTATGACTTAAGTTTTAATCATGAAATGTGCATTTTGATGCCGGAGGCTATCCAAAGCATTCTTGCAACATGCAAATGTGATCACAAATTCCTTGCATGGAAAATCTGGATCAACAGTTTGAAAATTCCAAAAAGAGTTTGTTCAAGACATCAATTGGAATATTTCTCGACAAGGAGGTCTTCTCACCTGTTTTGAGATAGTGGTATTTTATAGGGGATGCACTCAATTCCCTACTAACCTGTGCCTAGGTTTCAGGCCCATTCGCAGCGCATACATTTTGATCGGTCGGGAGGTCTTCCACGGGACCGTAATGTTGGGCTTGGATATTGGTTTTCAAGGGGGACCCGCTTTGGAGTCGAGGCCATTGGATGAAATTCTTCACCATTTGCTCCGGGTTTACCAGTCAAGAACCCTGCAAAATGAGAAAGAAATAATCTTGCTCGAACTTCTTCGAGCTAAGCTTAGACATTAAACCCTATGTCAATCCAAGTGCCTTAATCAGAAAAGGCTTTTCAGGGTTGTAACGTAGGTAGGATTGGGGACCAAAAAAGGCTTGTTTTTGGTTCAGAATATGCGAAGGGTTAAAACATTGGTGATCACTGCAAGTTTTATTGCCATCTTGCTCCTTCTGGTTCAAAGAGCATCTTCAGTCTTTGAAGTGCATATTTGTCTTTAGAGAACATCTCTCTCATGTCAAGACGGCGTCAATACCTTGTCTATGCTTTTGTCATCTGAATGTGACATAATCTGGGAGTATCCTTTGCTGTCCAGCTCCCTTGGGATTTTCTTTTATAATCAGATCTCACTGGTGACCTATACAAAGGTATCATGCCATTTTTTGGCATTTACAAGATCAAACACATGATTCACAAGTGTACAAGTATTTGGATGGGCATCGGCCTTGCTTTTACCAGGCACTTTGCTTTTTCTTGGTGCCCAGGATCGAATTTTTCTCTCTTTTTTTCTTTTTCTCATCTTTTGTCGAGATCCCACCTTTTCTTTTCTTTTGGGGATCAGAATTTTCAAATGAGTGTGCTAGATGTACAACTTGAATCTCAGCACTCCAACATTAATCTAGGAATTTTCCACAAATCCAGTGTTTTGAACTCTTCCGCTCTTGAAGTGACGTCGCTTCCGTCTTGGAATATACAATGATCACCAACGGGTTCGTGAAATGAACGTATAGGCTCAACTGGGCTGTGCAAAGGGTAAAAGTGTATAGGATAGAGAAACGAATGCTTTTCGTCATCCTAAAGCACCTGAATTACCATAGAAGTTAAAATGACAAGCAACACACGAAGATTGATGCAAGTCTGAGCAAGAGAACTTCTAACCATTTATCTCCTGATACCGCTGGACGTACCTCCAGTTTGCCCCATTGTGGGGTGGTTCTTGACAGGGGTATAGAATGAAATCGTCGTTCAAAGGGTTATCAATGGTCACCTGTAGTGTTTATGATAGAGAAATGAATGCCTCCGTCGTCTCAATCCATGTAATCACTGTGAATAACCCTTACGTCCGTAGGTCAAGGTCTCGTTGTACTTATCACTCCACTTATCTCTTAAGTGTGTATGGGACGTGTTTGGACCAGGCTTGCCTCTTGTCTGAGAAAACATCCTTTTGAGCGATTTAAACAACTTTTGTTGGAAGAGTTCATTTTGCTTTCTCCAAAACTTACCCTCCAAGGGGATTTATGAGGCACAATGTATATTTCAATCATGTTCAGATAACCTCCAAGTTTAATCATGAATGCCAATGACATGATTGCGAGAATTTTGCGTCTTTCTAGACATGATAATTGAATGCATGCTAGATTCCAAGAAGCCTTTCAAATTCTAGCAATAATGATTCTGACAGTCTTGTAAACCTAAAAGATTAGGAAAGGAATACTTACCTGCCCAGCGCGGCTAGGGATTCCTGAAAAACATAAAAGGAATATGTCAGTGTATGCTCTCGAATTTCAGAAAATTAGAACGATACACCTTACCCCTGATCATGCATTCCAATGGAAGTGGATAGATTCGCGAAAATCTGCATTTTTCTTAACAACACAAGATGGTTAAGTTGTTCTAAAATTTCTTAAAATTCTCAGTCTTTGGAGAAGAAGACGTGCACCTGACCACCATGACGTTAGGTCTCCTTGATCACGCGTTCCAACTTATCGCGACCCTGCTTCCTTGGATCCTGCAATATTGAACACATGCTAATGTATGCATAGATGCATGACATGCTTATGCAAAGACTATCATGAAGAGTAGGCTCAATTCGAGGCAGGGCATATGACCGGAATCTGATTTTATTTCAAGGGTAATATTTCTTCACAGCATCTGAATTCACAGGGTGCCCCAATTCTTCTCCCTCGGAGTTTACAAGAATTAATGCTCCTCCCGTGAGGATCTTCTTAACAATGTATGGGCCTTCGTAATTTGGAGTGAATTTTCCCCCTGGATGGGTAGTACTTGGCAAAACTTTCCTAATTACCAAGTCATTTACTTCGAAGTTTCTGGTCTTGACCTTTCGATTGAACGCCCTGGCTACCCTCTTCTGGTAAGTTTGTCCATGGCAAATGGCTTTAAGACGTTTCTCATCTATTAAGTTCAGCTGTTCATATCTGTGCTTGAAATACTCTGACTCAGAGAGTTTATCTTCGGATAAGATTCTAAAAGAGGGAATCTTAACTTCTACTGGTAGAACTGCTTCTGTCCCATATACCAAACTATAGGGAGTTGCCCCTGTAGAAGTCTTGATCGACGTTCGGTAAGCCATCAAGGCGAAGGGCAGCCTTTCGTGCCAATCCCTGTAGTTTTCTGCTGTTTTAACCAAGATTCTCTTGATGTTTTTGTTGGCCGCTTCCACTGCCCCATTCATCTGTGGGCGGTAAGGAGATGAATTCAGATGTCGAATGCTAAAGTGATGCAGCAGATCATCGACAATCTTGTTGTTCAGGTTGGATCCATTATCTATGATGATCGCTTGAGGGGTACCATACCGGGATATGATATCTCTTTTGACGAATCTTGCCACATTTCTTGCAGTGACATTTTTGTAAGAGCTGGCTTCTACCCATTTGGTGAAGTAACCAATCGCTACCAAGATGAAGCGATGACCATTCGAAGCCACAGGATTAATAGGCCCTATCATGTCTATGCCCCACATAGAGAAAGGCCAAACTTCAGACATTTGGTGTAGTTCGTTTGGGGGTGCATTGATCTTATCACCGTATATTTGGCACTGGTGGCATGATCGGACGTGCTGACAGCAGTCCGATTCGATGGTCATCCAATAATAGCCAAGCCGCATGATCTTCCGGGCGAGGAGGTGGCCGTTCATGTGAGGCCCAAACGCACCTTCATGGATCTCTTTCATGAGAATATTTGCTTCTTTGGCATCTACACATCTTAACAGAGTAGAATCAAACGATCTCTTATACATAATTTGTCCATTGAGGAAGAACTTGCTGGCCATCTTGGTTATATATTTTCGGTCTCCTGACTGGCATCCTTAAGGGAATTCCCCTTTCAAGAGGTAATTCTTGATGTCATAGTACCATGGCTCTCCATCACATTCTTCTTTGATTAGCATACAATAAGCTGGCTTTTCAACAATGCCGATCCTCAGAGGTTCTACATCCAACCCTTCAGTCGTTTGCAACATCGAGGCTAGGGTGGCTAATGCATCTGCGAATTGGTTGTGAGACCTTGATAGGTACTCGAATGATATTTCTTCGAACCTGAGTATCAACTCTTCAAGGTATTCGTGATAAGGGATGAGCTTTGTATCTCTCGTCTTCCACTCCCCTTGTGTTTGTAGAATAATGAGCATGGAGTCTCCGAAGACTTGTAACCTAGGTATCTCCATAGAAAGGGCCAGTCGTAGGCCCAGAATGCATGCCTCATATTCTGAAATGTTGTTGGTACAAGAAAAAGTTATCTTTGCCGCGACAGGGTAATGTTGACCATCTGGGGATATCAGTACTGCCCCAGTGCCTGCTCCTGATAGATTGACAGCGCCATCGAAATACATGATCCACTTGTCTTCTTCCAAGTTCAGAATTTGACATTTTGTGTTCATTACTTCAGGGGACTCACCGCTTGTCGGGTTTTCTGCCAGCATGTCAGCTATAGCTCTTCCTTTTACCGACTTCTGTGGGGAACATTTGATGTCAAATTCAGACAACATTACTTGCCATTTTGCTAATTTCCCAATTAAAGCGGGTTTCTCCAAGAGGTATTTGACAGGATCATTCTCTGTTATGAGCTGGATATGGTGGTGTAGGGTATACTGCCTTAGTCTGCGAAGTACCCATACCGTCGCTGCACAGGCCCTTTCAACTGGTACATATTTTACTTCAGATGGCGTGAATTTCTTACTCAGATAATAGATGGCCCTCTCTTTTCCATCTACCGGGTTTGTTTGGGCAAGTAAGGCCCCCAAGGACTCTTGTCGTATGGTCAGGTATAAGGTCAATGGGTGACCAGGAATTGGTGGCACAAGCACCGGTGGTGTGATCAAATAGTTCTTGATCATTTGGAATGCCCTGCTGCACTCGGCATCCCATGTTATTTTCGCGCCTTTCTTATGCAATCTGAAGATTGGCTTAGCTACATCAGACATCTGATTGATGAACTTGGCAATATAGTTCAATCTCCCTAGAAGGCTTCTCACTTCTTTTACTGTGGATGGAGTTGATAAATCGTGGATGGCCTGGATTTTTGAGGGATCAATTTCAATGCCTCTGTTGCTGACTATGAATCCAAGGAGTTTCCCGGATCTTGCCCCAAACACGCATTTGTTAGGGTTCAGCTTTAACTTATATTTGCGCAGGCGCTCAAACAGCTTCCTTAATACCTGTATGTGATCTTGTCCTTTTTTGGATTTAGCGATCATGTCATCAACATATACTTCAATCTCTTTGTGGATCATGTCATGGAATAACGTGACCATAGCCTTCTGGTAGGTAGCCCCGGCGTTTCTCAATCCAAAGGGCATGACTTTGTAGCAAAAATTTCCCCATGGTGTGGTAAATGCAGTCTTGGGTTTGTCTTCTTGTTTCATGAAGATTTGGTTGTATCCCGAGAATCCATCCATGAATGAGAATAATTCATAACCCGCTGTACTATCCACCAATACATCAATGTGGGGGAGTGGAAAATCATCTTTTGGGCTTGCTCTATTCAGATCTCGGTAATCTACGCAGATCCGAACTTTTCCGTCTTTCTTCATGACGGGTACTATATTTGCAATCCAGTCTGAATATGGGATAGCTTCAATGAAGCCTACCCTAAGAAGTTTCATGACTTCTTCCTTGATCTTGTCTTCTAACTCGGCTTTCATCCGCCTGCTGCCTTGTTTGACTGGCTTGATGCCGGGATCTGTGGGCAATGCATGTTCCACGATCTTAGGATCAAGGCCTGGCATATCCGCGTAAGACCATGCGAAGATGTCTTGATATTCTTTTAGTAGCTTGGTGAATTCGAGCCTTTCATCTCGGGATAGGTGTCCGCCGATCTTGACCTCTTTGACGTTCGCGGTGTCTCCCAAATTAATAACGACTGGTTCTTCTGAGGTAGGAAGCTTTGATTCTTCAAAGGTGTTCCAATCTCTTCGGATAGATGCATAATCACCGTCTTCCTCTTCCTCGATGTTATAGGAGTGGTTAATGGAGGGATCTGAATTTTGTAACAACCTGGTATGCATGTTTGAGATGATATGCCTGAAATGTCATGAGTATGGTTAGTTTGTGCTCAGTAAAAATGACATGCATGATCATGTAAAGTCTTTTCGAAAAAGTTTTCGAAACAGATATAGGTACAAAGGGGACTAATCCTCATGTCATTGGATATCCCGGCCCCCATGAAATTTTTTTTTTGAAGATTAGGAATCATATGGCAAATCAGGCCTCAAGCTTTTGTATGGAAGACCATTATCATCATCGGGCTGATTCGTAGTTCCATATGTCCTTAACAAAACATGCGTAGTTTTATTGAATGCAAGAAGGGCCGCGTTACAAGATGTGCTATTTGGACCAACGACCTGGGATCCAAAGGCGTTTTCCTATGCATACAACAAGGAAAGAAAATACAATGCAATGCAGAAAGCTCTAAACGCAGTATTTAAAGATAAAGGTAGAGTCTCTTTACTCAGAAGAAGTGGCTTCATTGTCCAACCACTCCAAGATGACATTCACAGAGTCATCTTCAAGAAAAGGGTTTGTCAGATCTGGTTCTATCGGTGAAGTGACATCCTCTTCAGATAGCCATTTGGAGTTCTGGTTGAAGTAGGCATTTAAGGGATTTCTGAACATTCGAAACCTGCCTTTCCAGGTTGGAGAACCGATGAATGAGTTATTCGGGCTGTTTTCGCCTCCACGGCGTCCTAGGCTTTTGCCTCGGCCTCGGCCTGTTGCTTTTGGGACAGAATCATTCATGGGATACTTTTGGTACCCCAAGCCAATTCTATGTGGATTAGCCTTCAACTGAAGCGGGGTATTTATACCCTGATTATGTTTGCCTAGGCCTTTTTTGGGATTGAACCCGTATGCCAGCAGCATCTTAGCTGGCAGAAGACTGGCTTCCGAGATGTATGGGGTCCTCAACTTCGTCCCTGCTGGGGTATGAACTGTTGCTACCAATTCTAGGGAATGATAGCTTGCTTCTGTTTTCTCTTCAGGTTCAATATAGGGAATGGCACTGTTCTGGTATGCCTGGAGGTCGACTTCCCCATGTACAGTAATCACCTTCCCATCTGCAACGAAACGCACTATTTGGTGCAGGCTCGAAGGGACAGCTCCTGCTGTATGGATCCAAGGTCTTCCTAGCAGGAATCCAAATGCACTGGGCAGATCCATTACTTGAAAGTTTATAGAGAACTTTGTCGGGCCGATGAATACGTCAAGTTCGATCTCTCCCTCTACGGTCTTCCTCATGTCGTCGAATGCTCTTACAGCTATCTTAGATACCTTGACCATCTCTTCGTTGATTCCCAGCCTCCTTATGGTAGCCAAAGGACAGATGTTGAAGGCTGATCCATTATCGATCAATACGTGTGCCACTCTTTTGCCGTTACATTGGGCGGAGATGTATAAAGCTTTGTTGTGCCCTCTTCCTTCCATGGGGAAGTCTTCGTCAGAGAAGCTTAGTTGGTCTTTTAAAAGAATTGCTCCTACAAAGTCCCCTAGTTGTACTTCATTAATTGTTTCAGGGACATGTACTTCGTTGAGCACCTTCAACAACGCGTTCTTGTGCTTCTCTGAATTGATGAATAGGTCTAATAGGGATATCTGAGCGGGCATCTTTCTCAGCTGCTCTATTACTTCAAACTCGCTGGTTTTGATGATCGATACGAGTTTTTCGGCATCTTCCTTTGAGACCTTTCTTTTTTCGGATTCACCCTCCCTGGGGGCATAAAATCTTCCAGACCTCATTACTGCATCTACTTGTGTTGTCCCATAGTCCCAATGGACTGCTTTAGGATCGTACTCTTCTGCTGGGGGGACTTTTATGATTATAGTTGTCAGATGAGGTATCTCTGGTCCTGACGTGTTGCCCTCTTCTTCTTGAGGTAGTTGAATCACGACAGGTTTAACTGGGCAATCTTCCACCTTGTTCAGGTTATCCAGTTCATCCAATCTAATCACCACGGCCGTGGCTACTTCGATCATCAATATGGCGTTGTCGAGTTCTTCCATACCGTTTGAGGTTCCCGGTTGAGAGAGATCATCCATACCTCCCTATCTGTCCGGTATGATGTCTTCAATCTTCTGATAAAAGCTGGGAGGAGCTGAATATTTTACTTTGAAATTGTACCCTCCAGAATCTTGACCCAGATTGTCTATAATTTCGCCTTTCTCCAGCGCATCGGCCATAAACTTGAGGTCTGCTAGACTTCGCCTCTTGGCTTCTAGTTCTTCCTCTTTGAATTCTTCCTCTGATTGGGTGACTGGCCCAAGACTGTTTGCCAGATTCTTACGTGAGGTACCACAGGTGCTACTCTGCTCAACTGTGATCAAGAAGTGGTTTCCTTTCAAAGATAGAGATGCTTCAATCCCTTCAAATTCTTCATCAGTACTATCGGACATTATACCTAGGCCCATCATCTTGGCGATACATAATTTCTTTTGGTCAGTTGATATCTCCACTTCTTTTGGGTATGATGAAGCGGTCGCTAGCAGGTCGGCCAGTTTATGCACATCTACCTTCAGTTTAAGGTAGTCTTCTTCTTCTTCAGCGAATATTGCCCCTACTATTTGATGATCGGGCAACGGATTTTCTTGCACATTTGGGGCTGCGTTGTCAAATTTCAAAATCTGATTATCAATTAGGGCTTGCACTTTCAGCTTCAGGATATAGCAATTATCCACATTATGCCCTCTTTCGCCCATATGGTAGGCACAGGTCTGGCTCTCATCGAAGCCAGGATACCTTGGAGGGTTTGCCCTAGGTGGTTCTTTCGCAACCAAGTGTTGCTCCAACAGCATCGGGAGTAGCTTGGATAAAGGTCTCGGGAGCTGAGAGAATTGCCTCTGGGGTTGCTTTCTTCGAGGCTCTGGTACCTTTGGCGCTGACCATGATGATCCGCCTTTGGCCTGATTAGAATTGCCAAATGGTTTTAACTTGTGGGGATCTGGTATAAATGCTATGTCCAGTCCGGCTTCTCTCTCCTTTCTCAGAGGATACTGCTTCCTAGTGGGAGTTTCCTGAGGCTTTCTTTCTCTCAAGGCCCATTCCAGCCTCTCAGCAACCTTAATCAGGTGTGCGAATGTCTGACATCCAGAAGTGTTCAGTCTGTCAAAGTACTCATAGGGGAGTGCTTTCAGGAATAAGTCGATCAGCTCCTCTTCTGGGATTGAAGGCTTTACTTGGGTAGCCAAGGCTCGCCACTTCTGAGCATATGTCCTGATCGATTCACCCCTTGTTTTTGAAGTTCGTAGAAGGTCTTCTCTTGTTGGGGCTGTAGTCGTGTTATATTTGTACTGCCTGAGGAAGTCTTCTGCGAGATCTTCCCATCCGTCGTAATCTTCCAAATCTAGTCCAATGAACCAGGCCAGAGCGGGGCCGGCCAAGCTCTCTTGGAATGTGTTCATCAATAGTGGAATGTAATCTGAATAGTGTGCCATCTTGCGCAGGTAGTATTTGAGGTGGGCACGGGGACAATCTGTCCCATTGTATTTCCTTACGAACTCTGGTTCTTTATAGTCAGGAGGAGTCTCCACTTTAGCAAAAGGAGATATCTTGTCGAAGCGGGCTAACTCGTAGCCTTGGCTGCTCAGGCATTCTTCGATCTTAGCCAATCTCTTAGCCTCTACCTCTGTTTTCAGGGTCTGTTTTCCCTTCTCTTCTTTTTCAAGGTTGATAACAACAGGCGAGGCTTTTTGTTGTGACCGGCTATTTGGTTCGTGAACGTCTTCCTCTGTACGCTGTGTATCTCTCGTCAACTCTTTATCTGTCGTATCAGGTATGAAAGAAATACCAGCGTTGTTCTGGTTGTGAGTAGTCGTCTGTTTAGTTTGGGATGTCTCTAGCATGGCCTTAATGTCAGCCATCATAGTTGCTAAGGCAGTCATCTGAGATTCCAGTATGCCTACGCGCGGAGTCAACTCTTGCTGCTCCATTCTTGTCTTAAGGCGAGTTCGGAAGCGATGTGTGGGAAATTCCGTGATGAGAGCGTACCTGTTCAAAAAGATCTCTGTGAGTGTTTCGCTTATTTTAGCAAAGAGAAGCAGTTAATTCTTTCAGTTGCATGCTTCTTGTCGGTAGATGAGAAAAAGGGCTACCTTATGAGCCTTAGCCTCATGTAAGTAGTTCTTTTAATCATTTCCCGACGAGAACTCATGGAATTAAAAGAAGCGTAATTTCTGACGATAGTTTTTCTTTATGCAAAAACGTGTTTCATATTCATGCTCATGTGTCCAAGATGATACTCCACAGAAATGAGAACGTATGAGAAAGTGTCACAATGTTTGCTTATTTTACACTTGACAGAATAGCCTATTCAAGTTTAGGACGTTTGAGGTCTAAGGCACCCTCATCATCCCAGCATGGATTCCCCTCTTCAACCTGGGGCTTCTCATCTTCTGAACATGACAGCGGTCCCATGTCTTCGGGTATGTAAGGCTCTATTCCTGGTACGTACGGCACGATGTATTCGGGTACGTAGGGCTCGACAAGGCTTCGTCGGATCGCTTTGAAGTGTTGAATGTATTCAGTGGTAGCCCTATGGATGTTCTCTTCACGAGTCATGTCTTCTGGCCAACTTATTCCTTCAGCCTGGGAATTCTTCAAAGAGCGTGTGATGGATGCCACCTTGGCTTCAAACTGTCTCTTCTCATCTTCTGTGAGGGTCTTGCTCGGTATGTCAAATGAGAAGATATCAGGTTGCGGTGGAGAAGGGATCTCTTGTAGTGCTCCAAACTGCCGAATCACCCTCCTTGGATAGTATGTAGTTGCGCCCGTGAACCCTAGCAGGGGGACTGGACTCCTGTCATCGCAGGTCAATCTGACCTTGTTCAGCGTCGGCAACCTTAGCCGCCATCGGAGTTGTTCGGGTTTTAGGACTTTGAGGAAGTTCTTCCATTCTATGAAGTTGAACTTAGGAATACGTGTATGGGTTCTAGCAAATGTTTTAAGAGGGTGTGCATTGGGGCTGATTTCAGTGAAACCCATGCGGATGTGGAATTGTCTGATATGGGATATGAACCACAGATACAACAGATCACTAGAAGCTCTAAAGATTCCCTTTTTGTTTTTCTTGAAACGATTTAGGGAGAGGAAGGTTTCGGCAAGGAGGATGTTTGAGTAATCCCACCTACAACAGACTTGCCTAGTTATTATAGCCATGATAGGGTCGAAGGTGACAGTTGAGATTGGGAATAGCACAAAGCTAAAGAATGCCAAGATAAAGGCTCTACCAGATTTGGTTCCTTTAGAAGCGGGAAGGCGGGAAAATCGGTCTATAAGGAAAGACAGGGAAACGCGTCCAGAATTGTTTTTCGCATCTGCTTTGACTTCATTTAGGTTTGTGTCAAGGAATTCAGCCACCTGACTTAGGGGTTCAAGTCCTATAGGGGGTCGGACGAGCGTAGGGGTGAATTCAACTCCGATGACGGCGCTATATTCATCGATAGTGTGAGTGATCTTTAGTCCTTCCATACAAAATGTAGCGGTGGTAGGATCCCAGTAGAGCGCCATGGTTTGAATGAAGGCAGGTGGACTCTCAATCTTCAGCAAGTCCAATAGGTATCCTAGTCGTGACTCCGCATACTTCTGGCTGGCTTCGCCCATGCCATCCCACCATGATCGTAGTTCAGCTCGGGGGATCTTGAACACTTGAATATCATTCTTTCCCATCAAGTCTAAAATATGCAAATGATTTTAAAAGGTCAATCGCCAGAAATTACTTTAAATGTATGAATATGCAGATGTCATGAAGCATGCATGAGCTAACTTGATTGCATAGTTCAATTTGAAGAAATGGAGATTAGGACCCTTTTTCAGGTCTTGAAAGCCTGACTCAAAGCCTAATTTGCATTTCAGGGAAGTGAATTATGCAATTTAGTCAGGTTTACTCAGTGACTAAAGGGAACAGCAATGTCACATTCCATTGGTCAATACATCAAAGGAACAAAGTGAGATGTACTCTTATTACAGTCAAGATGTCTAATAGAAGAACGGTAAAGAAAGGTTTTTCAAACAAGAAAGCCATAAAAGACAATGGAACGTGAAGATCTAGATCACTCTTTCTTCAGAAGTCTACCCAAATGACAGTCGGTCAGAAACTCTCCCTTAATCTAGGGTAGGGGAGTTATCTTCTGTGGTTTGGTCGAGAGGTTGTAGTTCCTCCGGCCACTCTCTAGTCCAGGATACGATGACTTCGGAAGCCTTCTCGGGTTCTACTTTCTTGATTGTGATACGCCTTGGCTTGGTCTTGATCGCAGGGCGTCTCTTCCTACCCCAAGAAGTAATCATGGGTATGTTCTCTTTGGCCAGCAATTCAGCCTTCATGCGGGCGTACGCTTCCCTAGCTAGCTGGTTTCGACGTTGTCTCTTCATCTCCAGATAATCCTTCATCATTTCGTCTGATTGTCGCTTGAATCTGAGATTATCAGCGTAGTAGCGGGTTTGACAGTCCTCAGCATACCTCAGCTTACGTCCAGTCAGTTCCCGACCATACACGAATCTAGCAAAGTGTAGCCTCGTGTTTGGTCCGGGGCGAGTAACTTTTCTCAAGTACTCGAAGGTCACCAACTCCGTCGAGCTCTTAGGGAACAGCGACACCCTACCCCATAATCATTGTTGTTCTCATTAGTCACCCGAGTAATCTTCATGATGCGAATGCACATGGATGTATGCAATGTATGAGTCATATCATGGAGCAGGAAATAAAGTACGTTTAGAGATAAATGTCTTACCAACCACACTTTGGGGGATGTGGAATGCCCCCTGTATCAATGGGTGGTTTTAGGTATACCAACCATCCATGGACATGCGCATGCGACAAGTGGGTATACTCTAAAAAGGAAAACCGAAAGTCAGGTGAGGAACCTACGGCTCAGGCTCCCACGATCCACACGAGGCAGATTCCTCCCCAAGGGTACCTACCCAAGAGGGCTGGATATCGCCAATGCAGATGGTAGGCGGGAATGAATACGAAAGTCTCAAGTGCCATCAAACACAAGATCCTTTTCGCACCCGTTCCCTATCTAAGGTAACCTAGAGGTGGTTTGCAGTCGGGGTTTGACCGCCAGTGTGTGCAATGTGTCGTGATCATCACAATGCAAAGTCATGCACAGTAGTTTGTATCAAAACAGCGCTTCAGTATGTGCGTAAGATAAACATACATTCCCAACTCCAACCTGCAGGAAAGATGTCAACAATCACTCCACCCCTTATTTCTCCAATCTGCAAAAACATCTAACACAATGGTTAGTGTACGTACCTCACCCTTGAGAGCATCTGCAGAAAACAAGGTCAGATAAACCAAACAACTTTTTAATCAGCTCAAGTCCTCTGGTCTACGAAACCAGAGATTCTGGGTTCGAAGTCCCCAGCGGAGTCGCCAGTCTGTCGCGACCCTCTCCCGAGCTCGCGGAAGGCGGGAGCGGGCTAATGGGCCGCCCGATCGCTGGCTGGATCGGACGCGGGCCTCTCCCAAGGTCCATTACCCAAATCGCAACTGCTGGATATACGTGGTCGACCTTCAGTGTGGTCTAGTGACATGTGACGAGTGTTCATGCCAAGGAGTCGCCACCGATCGTTTCGTGGAGGGTACGATCGGAAACCCTATCGAATAGTTGGGAGTGGTCTATTCGATTCTGCGGAAACCAGAGAAGTGGGTTCGGGGACTTAGTTACGCCAACTGTCAGAGTTGACGTCCTTTCGGTACCTAAGCTGAATGGTTTATCTGATCCTAGGATTTCATACAGACGAGTGGGGGACAGATCTTAAATCTAGGAGTTCATGCAGATGGGAAATGCTACCCTATCACTCACAATCATTAAAAATAAGTGCGCAAATCGAGGATCCAGTACATGCGGATAAAGCACATGAAATCAGCGTGATATCCCTAATGAGGCCCTATTAGCCTAGAGAAATATCAATCAAGGCTTAGGAGTGATTTGGACATGATTCGCCCATGAGGGGGAGAATCGTAATTTTGAATAATTCGGGGGAAATTTACCCCTAAAAGGGTAAATCTGTCATTTTAGACGAATTGGGAAGTCAAAAGACAGTGGAAATAGGATTGGCCATCAATCCAATCCATTTCCTATTTTTCGGGAATTTCCAGGATTTTTCTGGAATTTTCAAGTGATTTTACCCTTGGAGGGGTAAAGTCGTCATTTGGGTAAAGATGAGAACTGAAAACCTCAAATATTAGGGTTGGTCATCCTCCTGACTCAAACCCTAACTTTAAACAATTTTCAGAACTCGATTGAGACAAGAAAGACGATTTTCCCATTAAAGGGCAAAATCGTCATTTTGAGAAAAGAGGTGAGACTCGAAAACCCAAACCTAAGAATTGGTTGTCTAATCGACCCTAATTCTCACCTTGGCGTTATCGGCCTTATCTTGCATGCACAGCAGAGGCGACTTACCCCTAAAGGGTAATGTCGTCAAGTCTCGGAAAATTGGGTAAGAAACCCCAAAAATAGGGTTGACCAGTTGTCTGTGATCAACCCTCGATTTTTGGGGGTTTCTGGAATATCTAGGATTTTTCCACAATTTTTCCACATTTTTTTTGGAATTTTCTGGAATTTTCTAGCATTTTTTTGGATTTTCTAAGATTTTTCTGATTTTTTTTATTATTAATATTTTTTTTTATTTAAAAATATTATTCGGACCGGGTCGACCTGACCCATTCGGGTCGGAACCCGGCCCAGATCCGGACCCGCAAAGCCCCTGGTCTAAACGACGCCGTATCACGCATTATTTATTTTCGGATTACTAGCCTTGATCCGACGGTCGCTACTGAACCGCGTGGCTAATCCACGGCCATTGGATTGTCTGACTGGAATCTACGGTTCAGATTAGACGAAGACTCGATCAGGGCCGTCTGATCAAATTACTAAAACCTACGGCTGTGATTATAACATGGAACTTGATCCGGACCGTCCGATCCCACTAACCTAAACGACGTCGCCCTCCCACTTAGCCAAACGACACCGTTTCTGATCAACTCGGATTTCCGATTCAAAAATGACTTTCGGATATTTTTACTTGCTAATCGGACGGTCACCATTTATTAGCCTCGATTATTCTCGACCGTCCGGTCTATTAATTCGAATAACAAACTGCTAACGGCCTGCTGACTAGACCGACACGTGGACCAATAACAGACTGACACCTAGGACTTTGACCGGTTGACCGCGCCACGTCAGCTTCGTCTTCAACCTCTCGACCCCGGCGGAATGGACGGCTGAGGATCTCCGGCGACGATCCTACGGTGGAATCTTAATGAAATCGTGCGAGACTAACTCTAATCGACTCGCGATCGTCTCTAGCTTAACATATCTAAGGATCGTAGCATCTCATTCGCAGAATCAAGAACATCGTGCAAATCGCCGAGTACGGCCATGGAAGCTCAATCATGCGATTCACTCAAAATCAAAGAAATTCAGTCACAGAATAGCATAAATGGAGGTTCAGAAGACTTACCTCGAGCTCCGATTGAGCTCGCTCGGCCCAGATTTGGCTGGGCAAGGATCGGCTATGGAGGCTAAATCGGAGGACTCGATTCAGGGTATGCGAGCAAAGTCGATGCAAAATGGAGATGCGAGCGTGGGCAGTGATGTTCGGGGAATGAAACGCACACATTAATTGCATGATTGAGCAAGGAATGCAAGGTCTGCCATTGAAGCTCAATGAAGAACTCGAAGCTATGATTTACCTGTTCTTGCGATTTCGCGAGGCGTGGCCGGTGGCGATCGCTTCCTGACGCTCTGGGCGAACTTTAGATGGTCTTTCCTGGCTTTGGTTTGGCCGGAGATGGCCCAACCGACGCCTTGCAGTCGAGCTCAAGTTCTCGACGCCAGGGGTCGGAGAACGAGCTCTCTATTGTGTTCCCTCTCTCTCGCGCGATTCTGTTCCCTTCCTTCGAACTGAACCAACCGTCCTCCAACTGAAAGCCCTCCCACAGGCTTATATAGCCCTTCGAGTTTTGGCGCCGAACGGGGAATCCTCTGCCCTCTTCAACTCACGTGTCATCACGTGCCAAATGACATGCTAACGGCGACGGAGAAGCTGGGTATTCCGTTCGGCTTCATTAGGTCCCTCGACGAGTCTCATTTCGCATGAATTTGGCATGGATTTGAGCTGTTCTTATCGTTGTTTGACTTTTGCAGGTCTCGCGTCCTTGACCGGCCGATTACTCCTTCCTCCGGCGACGTCGGATGGTGCCGTTGGTGTCAATCGACGGGGGAAGGTCAGAGGAACAAAACGCCCACCATTCCTCCTTCAATTAGTCGCGAATTGTCCTTCAATTTGGTCTTGGAAATTCGACCTGTCACTGTTCATTTGCACGATCGTTTTGAGGAAGACGACACTGTTCTGGACCGGTTCGACCGGTCGGACCGGCGGTCTGACCGGTCTGAACCGTTTTCGAACAGGATTTTTCAAATTAATCCCAAATTAATGGAAAACTTTTGCAATTGAACCTTAAAATCGAATCTAGAGCATGAATTCTATCTAGAAATGTGGTTTTACCCAAAAGTTTTCATCAATTTCCACAAAACCCCCAAATTTTCATTAAATTGGAAATTGGGGATCGTGTAATTGAGGGTGCAAATGATCAAATTGAGTCAAACCACCTGTTCCAATCGATTTAAAATGGTGAAATCTATTGGGTAGCATGTTTAATTTGCAATGATAGCCCTTGAATTGAAAGTAATTTCAATTATGCTTGATTTCAAGGACTAAAATGCAATTTTAGTATATAATTTTGTCAAATTCGTGCAATTGAGCAAATTGCGCAAACAATTGGGCTAAATTGAAATAGGGGATAGTTAGATTGAATGTCAAGATCTTAAAAAATGCCAAAATTGCAAATTAAAGGACTCAATTGTTATTTTTTCTTCAAATTCAATACTACGGGTTACAATGGAACACCTAAAATTGAATCTGATTTTGGATTTTTTGTGAGGTCGAAAATACAAGGGATTAAAAAGAAAAATATTTGATATTTTTCCATATTTTTGTGACCTCAAATGCTATTTTTCTTGAATTGTTTAAGTATTTTTCTATTTTCTAAAAAATATTAAAAAATGTGAAAAATACGAAAAATTATTTTTTGGTCAAGAATGGTTCCTTGGGTTTGGCCAAGGCCACCAAAGTTGATTTTGTAATTGTTTGACTTTTTATGAATTTTTTATGATTTTTCGAAAATAAAACTGAAAAAGACTTGGTCAAAAATCAGGTGTCAACACTAAGAACCACATGTGATCTTGGTTTTTTTTTTCGATTCACAATGTATGCGCTCTTGTGATTTCGAAAAAATAAATGGCCAGCTGGAACCATAACCGAGCACATTTTTAAACTTTACACAGATCCTGCGTCGTTTCGCGTCAGAAGGAAACTTCTGGCAACAAATGGGCGCAGTACCTTGGCATCCTAGCATTCACTGGAAGTCTGGAGGTTAAGAGAATCATTAGCTTATGAGGTATTTGGTAAAACAAGTATTTTCATAAGCGATCTATGTGCGAACTTTTTTGATGTGGGATAGGAGAAGTTTTAACACATGTTATTTATGGCATTACATTTCATGCATCATTTCCTTTCGCATCAGAAAATGGGATTTAAAAACTCCCGCAAAAAATTTCATCATCATTTGCATTTGCAAAATTTAGGTTTCAATTTTAGTCTTTGAGCGAAACCTCTGCGAGCTTCCACTCAAAGAGGAACAACTGTTGACACCTAAAATTTTGATTTTTTTAGGAAATTCATTTATTTCACAAAATGAGAAGTTAAACATAATTCTCACAAAAAATAAATTCTCATGCATTACATTTTTATTTTTTATGTCATGCATCAGTAGTCAGTCGAAGGCGAGTCGAACGAGCTTAATTTAACGGGCGACGGGATCAAGATCAATTTGGAAATTTTCGATCATGAAAGGGGGAACAACAAATTCTACACACATTCATTACTCTACACAATCTCTCTCTTCTCGTCGGTTCTCTCTCACTCACTTCTCTCGCCGCCTCTCTCTCTCGCTATCTCTCTCTCGGTCCGACGCCTGCTGCTCGACGCCTGTGTGCCGCCGCCGCTGCTGCTCGCGTCTACCTCTACTCGCTCCGCTCCTTCGTCCGTAGCTGTGTTGTCCCTGCTCGTTCGTCGCTACTACCACTGATGTCCCGCTTCGCTCCCACCTAAACTGGCCTTGTTTAAGCTCTGTGGATTAAGGTAACTTCCTCACGCTCTCGAAGATTATTCGAATTTGTTCGTGAGGGTGTCACGATCCTCTCTTGACAGTCTCGGGCCTGCTCTCGAGGGCTAATGGGCCGTCCAGGTCTGATTGGACGCATGCCTCTCCCAAGTTCCATTACCCAAATTGCAACGGATGTATACGTGGTCGACTTTCAATGTGGTCTAGTGGCATGTGATATGTGTACATGCCAAGGAGTCGCCACCAATCGTTTCGTGGAAGGTACGATTGGAAACCCTATCGAATAGTTGGGAGCATCCTATTCGATTCTGCGAAAATTAGAGAAATGAGATCGGTGACTTGGTTACGCCAACTATCAGAGTTGACGCCCTTTCGGTACATAAGTTGACTGATTTATCTGACCTAATATTTCATGCAGAAGAGTGAGGTGGGAACCCTAAATCTAAGAGTTTACACAGATGAGAATAACTACCATAGCACTCACAATCGATAAAAATAAGTGCGCAGATCAAGGATCCAAGGCATGCGGATAAATCACATGAACACAGCATGACATCCCTAGTAAGGCCCTATCAGTCTAGAGAAGTGTCAATCAATGCTCAGGAGTGATTTAGACATGAATTACAAATTTCTAGAGTGTCTAGGAATTTTCTATGTTTTTTCTACATTTTTTTTGGAATTTTCTAGAATTTTCTAACATTTTTCTGATTTTTTAATTATCTTTTAAAATTATTTTTTGAATTTTTTATAAAAAAAAATATGATTCGGACTGGGTCAACCCGATTCACTCGGACTAGGTACTCGGCCCAGACCCGAACCTGTGCGACGGCCCCCTCAAAATGACGCCGTTCCGTGCCTTTTTTATTTTTCGATTATTTAGTCTGATCCTACGGTCGCCCTTGGACTACATGGCTAAGCCACCGCCCTCGGATCCTATTACTAAAATCTACGGTTCAGATCAAATGAAGATCGATCCTAGACTATTTGATCTAATTACTAAAACACACAGCCAAGATTAAAAGATCAGACTCGATCTAGACCGTCCGATCTCACTAACGTAAACGACGCCGCTTGACTATTAACCTAAACGGTACCGTTTCAGCCTGTTTTGATTTTCTAATTATAAACCATTTTCAGATATTCCTAATTACAAATCGGACGACTATTAAAAATAGGACTCGATTAACCTTGACCGTCCGATCTAAGCTGACTCGACCTAACAGACTAACGGTCAAACTAACTCAGCATCTACGTGGACCAATCATGTCCTGCCACCTAGACCTTTGACTTGCTAACATGCCACGTATGCATCGTCTTCAACCTCTCGATTGCAACTAAAACAGAGGGCTAAAAGCCTTCGACGACGATCCAACGGTGAAACCTCAACGGAATTGTACACAACCGGCGTCAATCGACTCGTCTCAACGTCGAACACAACATATCGGAGAATCATACAATTTCATCCACAGAATTAAGGACGACGAAGCTTACACGGTACATAGGCATGGCATCTCAATCAAGCCTAGCAAGGCATTTCAGGCTAATTCCTTCACGGAGAAGCTTCAAATGAAGTTCAGAATACTCACCTTCAGGTCCGATTGACCTGGTTTAGGCTACCTTGAGCAAGGGGAGCTTCGACATGATCGATAATGGCGAAGGGATTTTCGGGGCTCAAACACGAGGGATTATGCAAAATCGACACAAAAATGGATTGCGACCGAGCTTAGAATAGTTCAAGGGATAAAACGCCTACTATAATTGCAAGAAATAAGGTCGGAGATGAAATCCGCCATAGATGCACAGTATGAAGCTCGAAGAAGAGAACTACCTGATTTCGAGGTCTGCGACTGCGAGACCAATTGCGATCGCTTCCTTGAACTTCAGGCGAGCTTCCAATGCCCTTTTCTAGCTTCGGTTTGGCCTGCAAAAGCCCAACTAGTGCTTTATTGATTTGAGCTCCAGCCTTCGACAATGGCGATGGAAGATGAGCTCTCTTCTCTCTCTTTCTTATGTTCTCCCCCCCCCCCCCCAGAACTGAATTAAAAAACTTCTTCTTTCTTGAAAGCCTCCCAAGGCTATAGCCCCAATTCGAAATTTTGCCGCCAATCGGGGGGGAGCTAACTGACTTCAAATGGCGTGTGACCGTGCGTGCCATTTGGTTTAAATGGTGCTGGAGACGGTGGGAAATTCTGTCAAGTCGAAATCATTCTCTAGCTTGCGCGAATGGACGTCCAATTTGGCCATTCTGTGAAAGTTGACTTTCATGGCCACCACGATGTTGACCAACCAATTCCGCCTTGCTCCGGCAACCATTGACGATGCCACCGGTCTCGATCGATGCGTCTCATCCTGAAGATCAAAAGCCCTACCATAGATCTGTTGATTATGGTCGATTGAGCCTTCAATTTGGCCCTCGAAGTTCGGCTTGTCACTGTTCATCTGCGTAGGCTTTTGGGAAAGAATACGACATTGTAACGGACCGGTTCAACCGATCTGATCGATCAGAACAGGTTCTGACTTGATTTTTCCAAAATTAGTTACAATTTTGTGGGAAGTTTTCACAATTAAACCTCAGATTCGAACTTAGGACATGAATATTATCTAAAAATGTGTTTTTACCCAAAGTTTCTAGCCAATTTCTATGAAAACCCCAAATTTCATTTAATTGCATTTCGAAAAATTATGCAATTGAGGGCTTCAATAGTCAAATTTGACCGAACCACCTCTACCAGTCGACTCAGAATGATGAAAAACATTGGGCAGTGACTTCAATTTGTAAACGTGGCCCTTGAATTAAAAGTAATTTCAATTATGCCCAAATTCAAGGACTAAATTGCAATAAAATGAGCAATTTTATCCAAATCATGCAATTAAGCCATTTATTGAAGGACTAAATTGCAAATGAGGAAAATCATATTGGATGGCAAGACTCTCAAAATGCCAAAAGTTACAAATTAAAAGACTCAGTTGACAAATTTTTTTAATCAAATTCCATCATATATGTAACAAAGGAACATATACAATTGAACTTGGATTTTAACTTTTTATGAGGTAAAAAAGACAAGGGATTTTAAATAAAAATACTGACTATTTTTTCATATTTTTGTGACGTCGAATGCTATTTTTCTTGAATTTTCATGTGTTTTCCTATTTTCTAACAATACCAAAAAATGTGAAAATTATGGAAAATTATTTTTTGGCTAAAAATGGTTCCTTAGGCTTGGCCAAGGCCACCAAAGTTGATTTTGTATTTTTTTTTTTACTTTTTATGAATTTTCTAAAAAGAAACTGAAAAAAGACTGATCCAAAATCAGGTGACAACAAAGGAGGATGATTGATTCTTGTTTGCTCGATGTTTCGACGTTTTTGGCATGCTGATTTTTATTCGAAGTAAGACTATTTTTCGCATGTTCTTGCGGCCGACATTAAGCAGAGATTCAACTTTTCGGAAATTCAAAGAATCCTTTTGCGATCCAAAACGACAAAACTTAACTTTTCTCAAAAGGAAAAATCTTGGATTTAGTCAATCCGACTCATCGCCGCTTAGGTCTGATTCACTATTTTCAGAAATCGATCTCCAAATGGGCAATGCTCTATTTTTTCAAAAAAATTGAAGGAAGGGGATATGGTCTTGATTGTTTTTCCTTATCTATGCAGATGGATATGTTGTCTTGATCTGGTTTGCTATGCTCTGAAAAGTTTCTAAAGATTTAGTAGGATATGGTTTCCTAGAAATCCTGTCCAGTTGAATTTTTAGCGAGATAAGGTCTAATCTTAAGCAAATAATCAAGATAATAAAATCTGCAAGGGTATCCCCTTGATGGCCGAAAATTTTAAAAGAAAGGGTCAAAGATAGTCTTATCCATGCATATCATACATATCTTGCATATTTCATATAGTTTAGGATCGCTTATCTTTAATATCATGCATATCTTATCTTTATATTTGCATTATCTTTTCCATAATTCATCCTCATATTTTATAATTTCATATCTTGTATCACCTTCCATACTTTTTCAAAATATCTCATGCATATCTTTGAGTTATACCATATTTTCATGCATCTTTAAGAATTCTTGAAAAATAATAAAAGAAAAAGACCCAAAAAAAAAATCGGCTCATTTGCTACCGTGATCTCATCACATATTTTTTTTTTCGATATTTTGCATTCATCCACCATTGATTTTTTTCGGAAATTACATGCATTGCATTATCATTCGCATGTCTCATTATTGCATGTCGATATCGCATGTCTATGTCGCCTTGCATGCCTTAATTGATTGAACGAATGTGATTGAAATTAAGGATAAAAGGATGAATTCGCCAAGTCTGACTGAAAGTTCTAGAGTGTCCGATCGTCGAGTCGAGGTCAAGACGAACATGGCCAAGGAAAATAATTTTGAAACCTTTCTCAAGATAAAGAAAAGGCGTTGAGCGATCAAGACTATCCCAAAGAATTCATCGACCAAGAAAATTGATGCTCTGAAGAGAGAACAAGCGACCCACGAATGGTGTCATGCTGCGAGCTCGGAAAACGAAGGCATTGGCGACAATTTCGATTTTCTTTGGTTAGTTTTCGACGTAGGTTTAGGTTCGATTTAGAACTTTTCTCAGAATTTTATCGCATCCATGTAAAACATAACTTGAAATGAGAAAAAGTTTGATCATCCTTTGTCTCACATCGCACATTTGCATGCCACATTTGCATGCCACATTTTCCACGTCATCTTGCCACGTCATATAATTAGGTTGCATTAGTATTGCATTTAATAAAGAGAAAATTCAAAAAAAATGCAAATCATATAAACTAATCAAAAGACATTTGCATGAAATTGGTACCGAAATGACATTAGTTTAAATCAAACTAGTGTAATCAAGTCCCCGAATCCATAATCTATGGTTTGTAGAATTAGAATGGCCCTCCTGCTATTTTACTTAGGTTCTAATTAACCTATCAAAAATGATTAGTGGCAGCTCCTAAATTAAAAAAATCATTTTAGTGAACCGAACCTGCGAATTGGTAGGGTTTGAGAGAGTCTATATTAGATTAGTTAATTCAATTGATTAACCTAATAATCCATTAGCCTAATTTTAGGTCACGACATGTATATCTTCTTCATATCTTATATATATATATATATATATATATATATATATATATATATATATATAAAGGAAAGAATCCTAAAAAATATATCCTCTAATCTAGCTAATTACAATTCTTCAATCTCGCTAATTACAACTCATACATATTTTTTTGCAACTCATTCTAACAATTTGAAGCGGTTTATTGTTTGAAATCGATTGAATATTTATACTGTATGAATATTTGATTTGTGGTGAGCAATGTTTTTTTCCACTACTACTAGTATACGATTTATGTGAAGTTGTGAATAATCTATTAGGAAAAAAAAAGCACAGGAATAAAGATAAAAGCACGAAGCAGTTTTTATTCGAAACAAAACTAAACTGAGAGAAAAACAGGGCTTGGTTCAGTTCCAGCTGATAATTCATCTGGAAAAATTGGAACACGAATGATCTTAGTAACCATCGAATCAAGGACGGCCCGCCCGTTGAAAAAGTTTGTACTAACAGAACTCGTGTTTCTTAATGGGATTCAATGAAAATTTCACAGATTAAACCTATCGTATTCGGATTTTCTCTTTATAATTCGTGTTTTAGCTAGTATGGTAGAGCACAAATTAACAAATGAGTGTATACGAGATGGGCCAATCAGTGGCATTTTTCTACTTATCTTCGGCTCACACGGCACTTCAAGCGCATGTGAGACAAGTCCAAGCGATTATGAAGGAAGAGTCAATGTATTAGCTAAGCAACTGTTTCTGCCCATTGTGTAATTGCCATTACATGAATTCCTCTAATTTGTGCGAAACAGTTACTACCCGAAAATAAACAGAAAATACAAAAGGAGAAATAAAATAAGCATAAATAAAGGTAGAAAACAAGGAAAACAAAATGCAGCTGGCGAAATGTCTTCCTATTCTATATTGGTTGGGATAAGTACACTACAAGTGCCATAACTTTCGTACGTCGTTCACTTAAGTGCCATAACTTTCAAAACATTCACTTGAGTGCCACATTGGAATAAAAACGTTCAGATGATTGCTAATTCTGGCCAAAAGCGTTCACTTGAGTGCTATTTTTGCCGGAAAACCTGACGCGAAATTTTCACTATTATTTATTGAATTTTTGAGTGCCATGCGGAAATTTCACTTCATTTTTTAATAGTTTCTTATTTTTTATTCAAAATATGAAAAATAATGAAAATTAAAAAAAAAAGCAATGATCCTTACCCCCCCCCAAAAAAAAAAGCAATGAGAGAAACCCAAGGGTTTCTCGGTGGTGGCCGGCGAGCGTCGTCGCCCGCCACCACCGATCGATCTAGGGGCCAGGATTGGCTCGCCTTGGGTCGGCAAGGCCACGACGGCTTTCACGGCCTCTGGTGGCACGGCCGAGGGTGCGAAGCGCTCGCCAGATCTGGGCGAAGGCCCCGCGCCCTCGTCAGCCTCGGCCTTGCGATGGTAGGTGGGGATGCGAGGGCCGTCGTGAGGACGACAGCCCTCGTAGCCCCGCCTGCCGTCGTGAGGCTGAGGCTGGAGGGGGCATGGGGCCCTTGCCCAACGACGGCCGTCGCCGAGGGCCGTCGCGACCTTGTTGGCCCAGGATGAGCCGACCCTGGCCCCTAGGCCAACCGGCGGTGGCCGACGGCAACTCTCACCGACTACCACGGAGAAACCCTTGGGTTTCTCCTTTTTTTCATTAATTTTTTATTTATTTTGTTTTCTATTAAAAAATGTAAAGAAAATCCATGTGGCACTTAGAAGAACAATAAAAAAATCCGCCGATGCCTCGCCACCATTTCCGGTGGCCACGTCACCTATTCCGGCGGTCACGTCACCTTTGGCACTCAAGCGAACACTTTTTAAGATTTTTTGTACTCAAGTGAACGTTTTGAAAGTTATAATACTTAAGTGAACGCCGCACAAAAGTTATGGCATTTGTAATGTAATTTTCCCATGTTGGTTTATCAGAAACTGATTGGCTTGGAGAATCCAGTTTGCTTGTTCACATTTTGATTCCATATTTTGGCCACATTCCCTGCCGCCATGCATCATCTGGGATCTAATTGTCTTCTTCTCCGGCAGTGCTTCCACTTTCGCCATCAGTGGTATCAGCGCCTTCTCCATCAGTGCTTCCACTTTCGCCATCAGTGGTATCAGCGCCTTCTTCTCCTTTGATCCCCTCCATGCCAATCCATTTTGCATGTTCAGTCTTCAATCTCTTCAGCTCTGCCCTCTTTGACTTCATTTTTGCTCTCACCAACTTCAATTTCGCCATCAGTGGCTTCAAATTGGCTTCTTCTGCGTCCACTTCTTCCTTCACAAGTTTAATTTCTTTTTCTCTTCTTTGAATATCTTCTTTTCGTTTTATAAAATCATCTTCTTCGATCACCTCCAGATTCACCTACAATATTAGGTAAATTTTATCTAACACTTATCGAAATCCTTTTCTTTTTTTCCCGAACATTGTAACAATAAAGAAAAATCCATGCCTTGCCGTGAAATAGTAGAACAGTTAAGGTAATCGTTAGAAAACTTCAATTAGCTAATATTAACAAATAAAAAATATATCCATGTACCACTATTTCGAGATAATGTCTATAAAGAATTTAAACATGCCGCAGACTGCAAGATTATATATATAAGTTTACATTAAATGCTGCGATTCTAAAGTATGAATCCACAAAATAATAATAATTAAATAAATGTAGCGTGAAAAATCAACAAAAAAGCATAATAATAAAGGTGGTGTGGAGGAACTCTATTTTCATCGATTTAGATGGCGAGCGACTTCAAAAAGTGAAAGAAGAACTTCAAAACAGTGACTTACCGGAGACAAGGCACAATCGATATGAGCAATAAACTTGTAGCTGCAAGTCTCACAATAGTAAACCCATTTCTTCGGATCCCTCCTCCGCTCGCAGATGTCGCAGTAGTACTCTTCCGAATCATCTTCAATAACCGATTCGCGGAGGACTAATGGATCAATGTGATGCTTAGATTTGATAGTTGGCGCTAACTGAGAACATGCATAGTGAAGGCTATAATCGCATTGCACACAATGAAAGAAGTCGAGACCGCAACTTTTAAGGCAGGCCCTGCACTCAAAGTTGTACAGCTTGTCCGCCTTATATTTCAACGGCTTGAGAATCATATCAAAATAGAAGAGACTGTGCTCATGGAAAGTATGTTCCAGAGTCGGTTTTCGAGCACAGTGGCGATGGAGATGGAAATTGCACTCGCCACACGAGAAAGCGCAACGGTCATTGATTTTTCTATAACAACCGCAACACACCATACCTTCCTTCGGAGGTTCGAAGCAGAGGGTGAGCGGATGTGGCAAGTGAGAGGGGTGTTCCAACGTGGGCAGTAGCTGCGAACATGATTTATGGAGCTTAAAGGAGCATCCTTGGAAATAGCATTTGTACGCCAGAGTTCTCCTATTTATTGTACCCTCACAAACTTCGCAATCTTGTTCGCACCTATCATGGTAATAAAGCTTCAGCTCATGCTCATGGAAAGCACATTGAACGGTCATGCTCACTCCTTTCTCAAGATCTGATAGAGTTGCAGAAGCGCAAGTCTGGTGGATAAAGAAGTCGCACATTTGACAAGTGTAGCAATAGGAATCTCTTGTTACTGGACATAAACAGATCGGACATTTATGATACTTCTTACTGGTTAATTGGGCGAAGGTTAGAATGTGCTCAGGATGAAGGTAGTGTTGAACCTCCATGGGTGGTTGGGCACATGATTCGTGGAGGAAGAATGAGCAACCTGAACAACCGAAGAAGTCGCCCGGAATTCGGTCTTCACAGACACTGCACACGATCTTTTTCTTGGGTTTCGATTGGAGGGAGAGCTGATGCTCATGTAGATAATGATCCATCACCGATGAGCGTCTCGTGATTTCCTTCCGCGCACAAGACAGATCTAAGAAAAAACTGCAATTTTCACAGCAGTAGCCTACGGAGAACTCAATTTCACATTTACAGCACGCAAGACCGTCTGTTTTGTGAAAATCTACAGGATTGCAAAAGAGATGGAGAGGGTGCTCCGGGTGGGAAGGGTGGGATTGCACATCCAGGGGTGGCTTGGCACATGCCTCGTGGAGGAAGAAGTTGCATTCCCTGCATCCGTATGCCTCCTCCGAGATATGCTCCCTGCAACCTCCGCAGGAAGTTTGGGGTCTCACGGCGAAGGTGGTTAACGGATGTTCATGAGCGAATTGCAGTCGAGATTCTCCATCGTCGACCTCTCGCAGCATTGAACAATAGTACTTCTCAACCCACAGTGTTTTCATTGCAATGCTAGCGCGAAGCTCGAAGTCGCACCCAACGTCGAACTCAACACATCGGTAATAAAATAGCTGAGACTCCTTATCGGGCACTTGAAGGTCGAGCAGGTGCTTGTGACGAGGATGTTGGATCTGACGAAGAGGTGGTGTAGCACATGATGGATGAACATAAAACCCGCACAATTCACAACAGTATATAGAAGTGCTACCGACGATATCTTCTCCGCAAAAATCACACATAATGAAGGCATCGTAATCAGATTCGTTTCCTTGTAGGTAGGCTTGGAAGTGTTGGCTCAAATTCCGTAGGAACAGGGTGTGAGAATGGATGGGATTTTGCAAGGAACTCATTTTGGGGGAGAGAGGTTGGGCACGGGCGATATGGCGGTGCGCTTGAAAACTTATATATAGATCTCCTCTTCCTCTTCCTTTCCCTTTTTTTTTCCCTCGCTTAATTCCGAAAATTATCATTTTTTCACGACCTCAACGGTCCCCATTCATTTCTTCTAGTAAACATTGAATATTCGCTGTTGCGTAACTAATGATAATTAATCATTTGTATCCTAGGTTGTGTTGGGATTGGCGAATATTTTGGAGATCATTATTTCTCATACCAGCATGCCCATTTGAGTTTACGAAAACTGAAGTATGATCCGATGACATGTGACCCATGTGCGCGGAATGTGGGTGTTCGGGAGAGCGCTCCCCGAAACAACAATGAATTTGGGCTTTTATTTAAGTTTATCCGTTTGTTGTGAGATCAAATGTATTTGGATAGACTTAGGTTTTGGACCCATTTTAGGTCATATATATTGTTCTCATACGAGAGATCGTTGAAATGAGTTGTGCGGCTGTAAACCTAAATCATAGCGAAATCTCTTTGCAGGACGTCGTTACTTCATTCTGGGGTGAACATGGGTAAACCGTGTGTCATCTATTTTTCTAATGTTTGTGTGATTATTATGCCTCTGATTTTGATACAACCCCTTTAGGTTGAACCAAACGATGTCATATTATTGCCTGACTGATAGTCCTCGTTGTTTTGACAAAAGGATTGAGTTACATCAAGGAACCAAAAGGATCTAACCTTTCACGGAGTCATTCCTGGAATGGTTCGGACTTCTGTTGCGCCTCCCAACTAGAGGCGTCAAATGGGTGGGTCGGGTCGGGTATGGGTCGGGTCGAATATGGTCCGATCCATATTGACCCATTTAACCCGTTTTGACCCATATTCATCCAATGCAAATTTAGTGACCCATACCTGACCCGACCCGACCCGTATTACTTAAATACTTATATATTTAGCTAAATTATGAAATATTTATTTCTTATATATTTAGCTAAAACATGCAATTGAATTTTTCTGAAAAAATTTAAATTTTTTCTTTATAAAATAATTTTTTATTATAATCGGCCACCTGCGACATCTGCTCGCCACTGTTGACCGTTGCCTGCTTCCTGCCATCGTCGTCCCCTCAAACTGCTGCTCGCCACCTCCGTCGCCGAAGCTGTAGCTCTCCCAGCACTGGCTGCCGCTTCTAAAGGCGTAGGGGGCGTAATCGAAGCTCGGGAAGGGAGGTGCTCTGGCAGGTTTCGACGCTGACTCGTACTCGATTCTGGTTTATCTTGCCGAGTTAAGTTAAAAGACTTCAATACTAATTGACTCGTACACGCACTGTGGCGGCGGCGGAGGGTGGTGGTTGGTGATGGTGACCGGAGGTGGGCAGCGGTGACCATTGGCGGCCAAAGTAGAGCGACGGCCAAGGCAGGAGAAAAAAGAAAATAGAAAAGAAAAAAAAATTATATAAAAAAAATTATTAAAATATTAAAAAATTAGATTTTTAAAAAAATATTCACAAAACTTATTTATGATTGCCTTAAGATAGTTTTCTTAGCTAACCCATTTATGGCCCATTTGAAACTCATTTATGACCCATAAAGTTTTTAAGCAACCCATTTATGACCCATTTAAATACTTAAGCTAACCCATTTTTGACCAACCACCATCAAATATGGGCCAAATATGGGTTCTAGACCCATTTTGCCACCTCTACTTCCAACAGACAATGCTTTCAATGAAAGTCCTATAGTTTTTTTTAGTCGTGGAACCATTTAAGTTCCCCGAATCATATTGGTCACAATTCAAAATCTATACATATAATTTCTCGTGAATATTCGCAGATATTCTAAATTCCTAATCTGCCAAACCTGTGCTTGTTTACACCAACAAAAGTTTCTAGTACCACAATTTCTCACAAATTTGTCCAAAACACAGTCACGTGGGTGTCGGTTCATTCGACATCCAACTTCCACCAGACACGGCCAATGCAGGCTCTTTTTTTTTTTGGTCGTTGCAGGATCTCAAACGGAAAATTTTCGAATGATGATCGATGTGGCTCGATATTAGTGGCCCAGATATTAATAAACTAAATTTATTTATTTTGCATAGTCATTATAAAATGAAAGGTGCTATGAGATCTGTGATGGCACCATGTGCATCCATTTCTTAGTCTTGATGGTCAATGACGATTCTTAATTTTTAAGCATTTCTTGCTTCTGCACAATCATGTCCCATGTGCGAATCTCAAGGGTTGGATCACAGGACATAATTGCACATGTAATGCATCCCACCTTGCACATCAAATACTTAAATGCACTCTTAGATGCTAGGAATCCCAAAGTCCGATATATATATAAATTGTGGTCTCATTTTTCAATGATTTACTTCCATATTTTAAAAGATCATGGTTGACGGACCGTGCAATGAATTTGTTTCGGTTGATCATGGCTAATTCAAGAGGTTGGAGGAGCTGCATGTGATCTGAGAGCAAGAGCAATTTTCGCATGTATCCATATTTCACAAGTTCAAAATGCATATGATTCGTGGGGCTATGTTTGTCTCTTGTAAGATTCATACAATCTGGATGCATACAGTTTGGATGTACTCTATCACTAGGAAGAGAGAAGCACAATCATTTACTCTTTTCTAGTACCTTATTATTGTAGCACATAGTTTCGTGTGAATCTATATTAGTCGGATTGAATTCTAACTAACTCTTCAAGAATTTGTAAGAAAATATTTATTTCTCTCTATTTATTCTAACAAAATAAAAGATATAACTCAATTCTAAATTTAAGATAAGAATATAATAAATTATCATAGGTATATTTAACAATATACTTAAGAGAAAAGTATTGAATTTCGTCTCACTTTTTTGCAATTGTCAATCTTTCCCTAAAACTACCTCATGGCACTTGAATTAGGACCACTATAATGGCTAGTTGCTTAAGAAAAAAGAGCATGAATCCATCTAAAATAACGTTGAAACATTGATTTTTGCTTCTCCAGGAAAATGGTAGGTGGACTTATAATGACTGGTTTGTGTTCGGGTAATAACCGAGCACAAACAACTTCACAACAATACCCGATCAATCTTATTGTCATCCGAACACAGTGAAACCCGAACAAAAAGTGCATATAAATTTCGGATGGGGCCATGTTTCGGGTCGGGCCTTTTGTTTGGTATGCATGGACACCCCTAGCCCCCCGACAAGAAACAAAAAAAATACGAAAGGAGAGACAAAAGCACCAGTAAAGGTAGAGAACAAGAAAAAAGAATGCTAGTGGAGAGATGATTGCAGTTGGCGAAAAGTCTTCTCATTCTTCCATGCGGGTTTTATCACAGGGTGAAGCGATCGGTCTGGAGTCCATATTTTAGCCACATTCTCTTCCGCCATGGACAAAAAGAGTCATAAATGTCTTTTTTTCCTCTTACAGACTTTTCTTTTTCAGTCGCCTCCATGTCGATCCATTTTGCATGTTCAGCCTTCAATTTCTCCAGCTCTCCCTTCTTTGACTCCCATTTTTCAATCACCGACTCGAATTTCACCATCAATCGCTTCAAAGTGGCTTCTTCTGCGCCCTCTTCTTCTTGCACAAGTTTAATTTCTTCTTCTCGTCTTTGAATGTCTTCTTTTCGTCTTATAAAACCATCTTCTTCGATGACCTCCAGTTTCACCTGCAATGTCAGCCAAATTTTGTCGACACTTATCGAAATCCTTCTCTTTCCCAACGTTGTGACAATAAAGAAAAATCCAAGCCTTGCGTGAAATAGAAAGCTTCAATTAGCTAATATTAAGAAATAACAAATATATCCAATCACATTTGAAAATTTGTGAATATTTTCATGTACCACTCTTTCGAGATAATGTTTATAAAGAATATTTTAAACACACTGCAGATTACGAGATTTTACAAGTTTTCACTAAACGCTAGCTTCCGATTCCAAAAAATTAATAAATAAATAAATGTAGTGTGAAAAATTAATAAAGAACTAAAGAAAAGGAAACAAATCAACAAAAATGAAAAGTTATAAAAGGCAGTATTGAGGAACTCTATTTTCATCAATTTAGATGACGTGCGATTTCAAAAAAAAATGAAAAAGGAGCTTTTAAATAATGACTTACCGAAGACAAAGCACATTCGGTATGAGCAACAAGCTTGTAGCTGCAGGTCTCACAATAGTATACCCATTTTTTCGGATCCCTCCTCTGCTCGCAGATGTCGCAGTAGTACTCCCCCGAATCATCTTCAATAAACGATTCGCGGAGGACTAATGGATCAATGTGATGCTTAGATTTGATAGTTGGCGGTAACTGAGAACATGCATAATGAAGAGAATAGTCGCACTGCAGACATTTGAAGAAGTCGAGACTGCAACTTTTAAGGCAGGCCCTGCACTGGAATTCGTACAGCGTGGGGATCACCTCAAAATAGAAGAGATTGTGCTCGTGGAAAGGATGCTTCAAAGTCGGCTTTTGAGCGCAACGGAGGTGGAGATGGAAATTGCACTCTCCACACGAGATGGCGCAGGGGTCATTGATTTTTCTATAACAACCGCAACACACCATATCTTCTTTACGAAGTTTGAAGCAGAGGGTGAGCGGATGCAGCAAGTGAGAGGGGTGTTCCAACTTGGACAGTTGCTGCGAACATGATTTATGGAGCTTAAAGGAGCATCCTTGGAAATAGCATTTGTACGCCAGAGTTCTCCTATTTATAGTACCCTCACAAACTTCGCAATCTTCCATGTACCTATCACAGTAATAAAGCTTTAGCTCATGCTCATGGAAAGCACATTGAACGGTCATGCTCACTCCTTTCTCAAGATCTGATAGAGTTGCAGAAGCGCAAGTCTGGTGGATAAAGAAGTCGCACATTTGACAAGTGTAGCAATAGGAATCTCTTGTTACTGGACATAAACAGATCGGACATTTATGATACTTCTTACTGGTTAATTGGGCGAAGGTTAGAATGTGCTCAGGATGAAGGTAGTGTTGAACCTCCATGGGTGGTTGGGCACATGATTCGTGGAGGAAGAATGAGCAACCTGAACAACCGAAGAAGTCGCCCGGAATTCGGTCTTCACAGACACTGCACACGATCTTTTTCTTGGGTTTCGATTGGAGGGAGAGCTGATGCTCATGTAGATAATGATCCATCACCGATGAGCGTCTCGTGATTTCCTTCCGCGCACAAGACAGATCTAAGAAAAAACTGCAATTTTCACAGCAGTAGCCTACGGAGAACTCAATTTCACATTTACAGCACGCAAGACCGTCTGTTTTGTGAAAATCTACAGGATTGCAAAAGAGATGGAGAGGGTGCTCCGGGTGGGAAGGGTGGGATTGCACATCCAGGGGTGGCTTGGCACATGCCTCGTGGAGGAAGAAGTTGCATTCCCTGCATCCGTATGCCTCCTCCGAGATATGCTCCCTGCAACCTCCGCAGGAAGTTTGGGGTCTCACGGCGAAGGTGGTTAACGGATGTTCATGAGCGAATTGCAGTCGAGATTCTCCATCGTCGACCTCTCGCAGCATTGAACAATAGTACTTCTCAACCCACAGTGTTTTCATTGCAATGCTAGCGCGAAGCTCGAAGTCGCACCCAACGTCGAACTCAACACATCGGTAATAAAATAGCTGAGACTCCTTATCGGGCACTTGAAGGTCGAGCAGGTGCTTGTGACGAGGATGTTGGATCTGACGAAGAGGTGGTGTAGCACATGATGGATGAACATAAAACCCGCACAATTCACAACAGTATATAGAAGTGCTACCGACGATATCTTCTCCGCAAAAATCACACATAATGAAGGCATCGTAATCAGATTCGTTTCCTTGTAGGTAGGCTTGGAAGTGTTGGCTCAAATTCCGTAGGAACAGGGTGTGAGAATGGATGGGATTTTGCAAGGAACTCATTTTGGGGGAGAGAGGTTGGGCACGGGCGATATGGCGGTGCGCTTGAAAACTTATATATAGATCTCCTCTTCCTCTTCCTTTCCCTTTTTTTTTCCCTCGCTTAATTCCGAAAATTATCATTTTTTCACGACCTCAACGGTCCCCATTCATTTCTTCTAGTAAACATTGAATATTCGCTGTTGCGTAACTAATGATAATTAATCATTTGTATCCTAGGTTGTGTTGGGATTGGCGAATATTTTGGAGATCATTATTTCTCATACCAGCATGCCCATTTGAGTTTACGAAAACTGAAGTATGATCCGATGACATGTGACCCATGTGCGCGGAATGTGGGTGTTCGGGAGAGCGCTCCCCGAAACAACAATGAATTTGGGCTTTTATTTAAGTTTATCCGTTTGTTGTGAGATCAAATGTATTTGGATAGACTTAGGTTTTGGACCCATTTTAGGTCATATATATTGTTCTCATACGAGAGATCGTTGAAATGAGTTGTGCGGCTGTAAACCTAAATCATAGCGAAATCTCTTTGCAGGACGTCGTTACTTCATTCTGGGGTGAACATGGGTAAACCGTGTGTCATCTATTTTTCTAATGTTTGTGTGATTATTATGCCTCTGATTTTGATACAACCCCTTTAGGTTGAACCAAACGATGTCATATTATTGCCTGACTGATAGTCCTCGTTGTTTTGACAAAAGGATTGAGTTACATCAAGGAACCAAAAGGATCTAACCTTTCACGGAGTCATTCCTGGAATGGTTCGGACTTCTGTTGCGCCTCCCAACTAGAGGCGTCAAATGGGTGGGTCGGGTCGGGTATGGGTCGGGTCGAATATGGTCCGATCCATATTGACCCATTTAACCCGTTTTGACCCATATTCATCCAATGCAAATTTAGTGACCCATACCTGACCCATACCCGACCCGACCCGTATTACTTAAATACTTATATATTTAGCTAAATTATGAAATATTTATTTCTTATATATTTAGCTAAAACATGCAATTGAATTTTTCTGAAAAAATTTAAATTTTTTCTTTATAAAATAATTTTTTATTATAATCGGCCACCTGCGACATCTGCTCGCCACTGTTGACCGTTGCCTGCTTCCTGCCATCGTCGTCCCCTCAAACTGCTGCTCGCCACCTCCGTCGCCGAAGCTGTAGCTCTCCCAGCACTGGCTGCCGCTTCTAAAGGCGTAGGGGGCGTAATCGAAGCTCGGGAAGGGAGGTGCTCTGGCAGGTTTCGACGCTGACTCGTACTCGATTCTGGTTTATCTTGCCGAGTTAAGTTAAAAGACTTCAATACTAATTGACTCGTACACGCACTGTGGCGGCGGCGGAGGGTGGTGGTTGGTGATGGTGACCGGAGGTGGGCAGCGGTGACCATTGGCGGCCAAAGTAGAGCGACGGCCAAGGCAGGAGAAAAAAGAAAATAGAAAAGAAAAAAAAATTATATAAAAAAAATTATTAAAATATTAAAAAATTAGATTTTTAAAAAAATATTCACAAAACTTATTTATGATTGCCTTAAGATAGTTTTCTTAGCTAACCCATTTATGGCCCATTTGAAACTCATTTATGACCCATAAAGTTTTTAAGCAACCCATTTATGACCCATTTAAATACTTAAGCTAACCCATTTTTGACCAACCACCATCAAATATGGGCCAAATATGGGTTCTAGACCCATTTTGCCACCTCTACTTCCAACAGACAATGCTTTCAATGAAAGTCCTATAGTTTTTTTTAGTCGTGGAACCATTTAAGTTCCCCGAATCATATTGGTCACAATTCAAAATCTATACATATAATTTCTCGTGAATATTCGCAGATATTCTAAATTCCTAATCTGCCAAACCTGTGCTTGTTTACACCAACAAAAGTTTCTAGTACCACAATTTCTCACAAATTTGTCCAAAACACAGTCACGTGGGTGTCGGTTCATTCGACATCCAACTTCCACCAGACACGGCCAATGCAGGCTCTTTTTTTTTTTGGTCGTTGCAGGATCTCAAACGGAAAATTTTCGAATGATGATCGATGTGGCTCGATATTAGTGGCCCAGATATTAATAAACTAAATTTATTTATTTTGCATAGTCATTATAAAATGAAAGGTGCTATGAGATCTGTGATGGCACCATGTGCATCCATTTCTTAGTCTTGATGGTCAATGACGATTCTTAATTTTTAAGCATTTCTTGCTTCTGCACAATCATGTCCCATGTGCGAATCTCAAGGGTTGGATCACAGGACATAATTGCACATGTAATGCATCCCACCTTGCACATCAAATACTTAAATGCACTCTTAGATGCTAGGAATCCCAAAGTCCGATATATATATATAAATTGTGGTCTCATTTTTCAATGATTTACTTCCATATTTTAAAAGATCATGGTTGACGGACCGTGCAATGAATTTGTTTCGGTTGATCATGGCTAATTCAAGAGGTTGGAGGAGCTGCATGTGATCTGAGAGCAAGAGCAATTTTCGCATGTATCCATATTTCACAAGTTCAAAATGCATATGATTCGTGGGGCTATGTTTGTCTCTTGTAAGATTCATACAATCTGGATGCATACAGTTTGGATGTACTCTATCACTAGGAAGAGAGAAGCACAATCATTTACTCTTTTCTAGTACCTTATTATTGTAGCACATAGTTTCGTGTGAATCTATATTAGTCGGATTGAATTCTAACTAACTCTTCAAGAATTTGTAAGAAAATATTTATTTCTCTCTATTTATTCTAACAAAATAAAAGATATAACTCAATTCTAAATTTAAGATAAGAATATAATAAATTATCATAGGTATATTTAACAATATACTTAAGAGAAAAGTATTGAATTTCGTCTCACTTTTTTGCAATTGTCAATCTTTCCCTAAAACTACCTCATGGCACTTGAATTAGGACCACTATAATGGCTAGTTGCTTAAGAAAAAAGAGCATGAATCCATCTAAAATAACGTTGAAACATTGATTTTTGCTTCTCCAGGAAAATGGTAGGTGGACTTATAATGACTGGTTTGTGTTCGGGTAATAACCGAGCACAAACAACTTCACAACAATACCCGATCAATCTTATTGTCATCCGAACACAGTGAAACCCGAACAAAAAGTGCATATAAATTTCGGATGGGGCCATGTTTCGGGTCGGGCCTTTTGTTTGGTATGCATGGACACCCCTAGCCCCCCGACAAGAAACAAAAAAAATACGAAAGGAGAGACAAAAGCACCAGTAAAGGTAGAGAACAAGAAAAAAGAATGCTAGTGGAGAGATGATTGCAGTTGGCGAAAAGTCTTCTCATTCTTCCATGCGGGTTTTATCACAGGGTGAAGCGATCGGTCTGGAGTCCATATTTTAGCCACATTCTCTTCCGCCATGGACAAAAAGAGTCATAAATGTCTTTTTTTCCTCTTACAGACTTTTCTTTTTCAGTCGCCTCCATGTCGATCCATTTTGCATGTTCAGCCTTCAATTTCTCCAGCTCTCCCTTCTTTGACTCCCATTTTTCAATCACCGACTCGAATTTCACCATCAATCGCTTCAAAGTGGCTTCTTCTGCGCCCTCTTCTTCTTGCACAAGTTTAATTTCTTCTTCTCGTCTTTGAATGTCTTCTTTTCGTCTTATAAAACCATCTTCTTCGATGACCTCCAGTTTCACCTGCAATGTCAGCCAAATTTTGTCGACACTTATCGAAATCCTTCTCTTTCCCAACGTTGTGACAATAAAGAAAAATCCAAGCCTTGCGTGAAATAGAAAGCTTCAATTAGCTAATATTAAGAAATAACAAATATATCCAATCACATTTGAAAATTTGTGAATATTTTCATGTACCACTCTTTCGAGATAATGTTTATAAAGAATATTTTAAACACACTGCAGATTACGAGATTTTACAAGTTTTCACTAAACGCTAGCTTCCGATTCCAAAAAATTAATAAATAAATAAATGTAGTGTGAAAAATTAATAAAGAACTAAAGAAAAGGAAACAAATCAACAAAAATGAAAAGTTATAAAAGGCAGTATTGAGGAACTCTATTTTCATCAATTTAGATGACGTGCGATTTCAAAAAAAAATGAAAAAGGAGCTTTTAAATAATGACTTACCGAAGACAAAGCACATTCGGTATGAGCAACAAGCTTGTAGCTGCAGGTCTCACAATAGTATACCCATTTTTTCGGATCCCTCCTCTGCTCGCAGATGTCGCAGTAGTACTCCCCCGAATCATCTTCAATAAACGATTCGCGGAGGACTAATGGATCAATGTGATGCTTAGATTTGATAGTTGGCGGTAACTGAGAACATGCATAATGAAGAGAATAGTCGCACTGCAGACATTTGAAGAAGTCGAGACTGCAACTTTTAAGGCAGGCCCTGCACTGGAATTCGTACAGCGTGGGGATCACCTCAAAATAGAAGAGATTGTGCTCGTGGAAAGGATGCTTCAAAGTCGGCTTTTGAGCGCAACGGAGGTGGAGATGGAAATTGCACTCTCCACACGAGATGGCGCAGGGGTCATTGATTTTTCTATAACAACCGCAACACACCATATCTTCTTTACGAAGTTTGAAGCAGAGGGTGAGCGGATGCAGCAAGTGAGAGGGGTGTTCCAACTTGGACAGTTGCTGCGAACATGATTTATGGAGCTTAAAGGAGCATCCTTGGAAATAGCATTTGTACGCCAGAGTTCTCCTATTTATAGTACCCTCACAAACTTCGCAATCTTCCATGTACCTATCACAGTAATAAAGCTTTAGCTCATGCTCATGGAAAGCACATTGAACGGTCATGCTCACTCCTTTCTCAAGATCTGATAGAGTTGCAGAAGCGCAAGTCTGGTGGATAAAGAAGTCGCACATTTGACAAGTGTAGCAATAGGAATCTCTTGTTACTGGACATAAACAGATCGGACATTTATGATACTTCTTACTGGTTAATTGGGCGAAGGTTAGAATGTGCTCAGGATGAAGGTAGTGTTGAACCTCCATGGGTGGTTGGGCACATGATTCGTGGAGGAAGAATGAGCAACCTGAACAACCGAAGAAGTCGCCCGGAATTCGGTCTTCACAGACACTGCACACGATCTTTTTCTTGGGTTTCGATTGGAGGGAGAGCTGATGCTCATGTAGATAATGATCCATCACCGATGAGCGTCTCGTGATTTCCTTCCGCGCACAAGACAGATCTAAGAAAAAACTGCAATTTTCACAGCAGTAGCCTACGGAGAACTCAATTTCACATTTACAGCACGCAAGACCGTCTGTTTTGTGAAAATCTACAGGATTGCAAAAGAGATGGAGAGGGTGCTCCGGGTGGGAAGGGTGGGATTGCACATCCAGGGGTGGCTTGGCACATGCCTCGTGGAGGAAGAAGTTGCATTCCCTGCATCCGTATGCCTCCTCCGAGATATGCTCCCTGCAACCTCCGCAGGAAGTTTGGGGTCTCACGGCGAAGGTGGTTAACGGATGTTCATGAGCGAATTGCAGTCGAGATTCTCCATCGTCGACCTCTCGCAGCATTGAACAATAGTACTTCTCAACCCACAGTGTTTTCATTGCAATGCTAGCGCGAAGCTCGAAGTCGCACCCAACGTCGAACTCAACACATCGGTAATAAAATAGCTGAGACTCCTTATCGGGCACTTGAAGGTCGAGCAGGTGCTTGTGACGAGGATGTTGGATCTGACGAAGAGGTGGTGTAGCACATGATGGATGAACATAAAACCCGCACAATTCACAACAGTATATAGAAGTGCTACCGACGATATCTTCTCCGCAAAAATCACACATAATGAAGGCATCGTAATCAGATTCGTTTCCTTGTAGGTAGGCTTGGAAGTGTTGGCTCAAATTCCGTAGGAACAGGGTGTGAGAATGGATGGGATTTTGCAAGGAACTCATTTTGGGGGAGAGAGGTTGGGCAAGGGCGATATGGTGGTGCGCTTGAAAACTCATATAGACCTCCTCTTCCTTTTCCCTTTTTCCCCCCTTCGTTTAGTTCCAAACCTTATCGTTTTTGCACGACCTCAATGGTCCCCATTCATTTCTTCTAGTAAACACTGAATGTTCACTATTGCCTAACTAGTAATAATCATTTATATCCCAGGTTGTGTTGGAGTTGCGAATATTTCGAGAATTCTTGTTTCTCATACCAGACACGCCCACTTGAGCTTAGAAAAACTGAAACAAGATCCGACGACGTGTGACCCCTGTGCATGGAATGCGGGTATTGGGGTGCAGCGCTCTCGAAACAACAATGGGTTTGAGCTTGTATTTAAGTTGACTTGTTTGTTGTGGGATCAAAGGGATTTGGATAGGCTTAAGTTTTGGACCCATTTTAGATCATATATATTGTCCTTGTATGAGAGTTAGAGTTTGTTATAACGAATTGTGCGGATGTAAATCTAAATCATAGTGAATTCTCTTTGCAAGACGTTACTCTATTCTGGGGTGAACCTCGGTAAATCGTGTGTCATCTATTTTTCTATTGTCTGTGTAATTGTTCTAATTTGGACTCGGATACAACCCCTTCAGGTTGAACCAAGCGATGTCATATTATTTCCTGACTGATAATCCTTGTTTTTTTAACAAAAGGATTGATTTTCATCATGGAACCAAAAGGATCTAACCTTTCACAGAATCATTCTTGGGATGGTTCGAATTTCCGTTGCACCTCCCAACTGTTGCAGAAAAACACGAAGAGATGCGCAAATTCAAGCACGAAATGACAAGGATGAAAGTAAAATAAAACACGAGATACGATATACGTGGAAAATCCAAAACGGGAAAAAATCACGAGAAGAGAGAGGGGTTTCACTATCTTTAATAGCGAGTATAAGTGTACAATCCGAGATCTAAAGACCTGACAAGAAGAAGTGAAAAACAAAGGGTTTCAGGGCAGAAGTAAAGTAAGCATTCCGATGTGATATGCAAGATATCATTTTTATAACTCCCATCTAAGAAACCCTAAAACAAAGTGAATGGTCCAAAATAACCTTATCACTAATTTGAAAGTTAGAATATAATAAATCTCCACCTTGACTTCAAATCTCCAGAAGAGCATTTAACCAAACGCCACAAAACCTCTCTCCCTCACCATCAAGAATGACCACACAAAGCCACCCGTCAAATGGCGGAATTAACGACGCACACCCCTAAGCCTACATGAGCGTACTTGATGTAGGAAATAAGGGATAAACTGCCATCAATATTTCCTAAGCAACTCAAACAGTGAAAACACCAACCAAATCCAAACAATGCTTGAACTTGGTCAAATAAATTGGTTTAGTCAACATATTTGCTAGATTATTCGTTGTAGGTACTTTCTTCACTGTTATTGTACCTTTAGCAACCTCATCGCGCACAAAGTGATGACGAATATTGATGTATTTCATTCTCTCGTGATACATCACGTTCTTGTTCAACTGAATAGCACTTTGGTTATCGCAAAAGCTAATGGAGGCTCCCTCCTACTTCACCCCAAGTTCTGTAACCAAACGCTTCAACCAAAGCGCTTCCTTTGATGCTTCTGTTGTTGCCATATACTCTGCTTTAGTGGTAGATAAAGCAAATGTGTCTTGCAAAGTTGCTCTCCAACTAACCGCGAAACCACCAAGTGTAAAAACATAACCTGTCAAACATCTCCTTTTATCGAGACCACTTGCATAGTCAGAATCAACGAAGCCAATAACTGAATTCCCTATATCACAACCTCTATCAAAGACCAAACCAACATCTAAGCTACCCCGGATATACCGAAAAATCCACTTTACTGCTTGCCAATGAGCTTTACCCGGATTTGCCATATACCTGCTCACAACACTAACTGCTTGGGAAATGTCTGGACGCGTGCATACCATAGCATACATAGGACTACCCATAGCACTATAATATGGAACTCGAGACATCTCATCTTCTTCTTCTTTGGTTTTCGGTGACAAAGAAGTAGAAAGTCTAAAATGAGACGCTAGAGAAGAATTTACCGGTTTAGCATTCTTCATTCCGAAACGTTCAAGCACTTTCTCAATATATCATTTCTACGAAAGGTATAACTCCCCAACCTTTCAATCTCTACAAATCTACATACCTAAAGTTTTCTTGGTAGTTCCAAGATCCTTCATCTCAAATTCCCTACTAAGTTCCTTCTTTAACAACTGTATCTCTAACATGTCTTTTGCTATAATAAGCATGTCATCCACATGCAATAGCAAATAAACAAAAGAACCATCGCATAATTTTTTATAGTACACACAACTGTCATGTGCATTTCGCGAGTAGCCATGACTGAACATAAAGTTATCAAACCTCTTGTACCATTGTCGTGGAGGTTGCTTGAGACCATAAAAAGAGCGTTTCAACCTACAAAAGTGATCTTCTTTACCCTCAACAATGAATACCTCGGGTTGAGACATATAGATTGTCTCCTCAAGCTTGCCATGCAGAAAAACGGTTTTGACATCAAGTTGCTCAAGTTCTAGATCACAAAGGGCTACTAATGCAAACAACACACGAATGGAATTATGTTTCACAACTAAAGAGAACACATCATTGAAGTCGTTCTTTTCCTTCTAACTAAAGCCCTTTGCTACAAAACGTGCCATAAATATTTCATCTTCAACCCTTGAAATTTCTTCTTTTCTTTTGAAAATCCACTTGCATCCAACAGCTCTTTTGCCCTTAGGCAATTTCACAAGATCCCAAATTTGGCTCTTATGAAGAGACTCCATCTCTTTATTCATCGCAACAAGCCATTTCTTAGATTTAGAACAAATAGTAGCTTCGCCAAATATAGAAGGTTCTTCAATACCAAACTCTTCAATAACCGTAAGAGCATATGCTACTAAGTCAGCGAAACCATACTTCTTTGAGGCTTAATTTGTCTTTTAGCTCTCCTTGTAGCCAAAGTCTGAGGTTGTTCAACTTCTTCGACTTCTTCTTTAATCGAATCCGAGCTTTGTTGCTCACTGTCACTTTCTAGCTAAATAATAGTATCTTCAGAGCTTCTTCGTGGATGCTTTACACTAAACTCCATCTCTTTCGCTATATTCTCTTCTTGAATATTTACAGACTTAACAACTTTTCTTTGATCAAGCATAGAATTTTCATCAAAAGTAACATCCCTACTGATTATAAACTTTGGTAACTGAGGGTCAGAACACCACAATCTATATCCATTAACTCCATCTGCATAACCAACAAAAATGCCTTTCTTGGCTCTAGGTTCAAGCTTATCATCTTTTACATGACAATAAGCGGGACATCCAAATATTTTCAATATAGAATAATTGGAAGGTTTACCAGACCATACCTCGTTTGGAGTCTTACATTCAATTGCGATAGAAGGAGAACGGTTTCACCAAATAACATGTCGTGTTCACGGCTTCAGCTTAGAAATTTTTTTCAAGTCCAGCATTTGAAAGCATACATCTAGCTCTCTCTAAAAGTGTTCGATTCATGCGCTTTGCCATCCCATTCTATTGAGGTGTATACCCGACTATTCGGTGTCAAAAAATTCCTAAATCTTCACATTACTTGTTAAAATCACCTCCGAAAAACTCATGACCATTATCTATTTTGAGACGCTTTATCTTCTTGCCAGTTTGATTCTTCTTGCCAGTTTGATTTTCAATCAATATCTTTCACTTCTTGAATGTATCAAAAAGGTCACATTTATGTTTCAAGAAATAAATCCAGACTTTCCTAAAAAAAGTCATCAATAAATGTCAGAAGATAAACTGCATCACCGTTAGATGTGACCTGTACAGGTCCCCATAAATCGGAGTGAATATAGTCAACTGTGTCCTTCATCGAGTGCACCCCAATACTGAAACTAACTATGTGCTATTTTCCGTAAACACAATGCTCACAAAAATCAAGTAGAACTGTATGATCCCCATAGAGTAAACCACGTTTACTTAGGATAATCATTCCTCTTTCGCTCATTTGGCCCAACCGCATATGCCACAACCTTAATTTATCATAATCTAAAGGTAATGATATATTTAAAGAACCCATACTTCCTGTAGAATGTAAATACCATTCTTTTTGTTACCTCTCATCACAATCAAGGAGCATTTTGAAATTTTCTAACTCCACCTCCACCGGTATACATGCATCAAGTGGAATCTAAACTGCTCAAAGAAATAAGGTTCTTCTTCAAATCTGGGATGTGCCTAACATCTGTCAAAGTTTTTACTACTTTGTCATGATATATGATTCGCACTGTACTAATACCCACAATCTTGCAAACTGCATTGTTACCCATCAAAACTGAACCATTAGTGACTTTCTCATATGTATGGAACCAATCTCTATTTGTACACATATGATATGAACAAGCCGAATCCAAAATCTATTCACCGTCAACATAACAATCCAAAGACAAAACAGTAAGAACATTATCTGCATTAGCAAACTCATTATCCTTTACTAGACTAGCCGAATCAGAACTCTCCATCAACTTTTTTTCTTTAGCTTTGAGCAAAAGACACTCATTTTTATAGTGTCCGAACTTGTGACAATAGTAACAATCAACTTTTTTCTTGTCCTGGCCTAATCTCGACTTTGAATGCCCTTTACTATTGCCACGTCTATCCCGATGATTCGACATTCCCCTAACAACTAAGCCATCTTGTGGCGTCCAAGTCGCCACGCTAACGATCAAGGTTTCTAACTATATAGTAATTTACTTAAGCCTATTATCATAGAATAACTTAAAGGCTTTAACCCACAATTCTAATAAGACAAATCAAAATTTCAATGGCTCATAATCACGGAAGCATGGAAAAAAAGACATTGGGACAAAGACCAAGCCTTTTATTTATAAAACATATCTCAATGACCTCGTAGGTAGTTCTCACACACACACACACACACACAAAATGAAGTGACTACGGTCATCAACCTATAGGCGAGAGTGGGATGGCAAAAGGGTAACTATTCCATCGACATCAAAAATCGCCTATACCAAAAGTCATCCAAAAAGTGTCAGTCGTCGACTCCAATCCTTACTCCTCCTCGGACGGATCGGTGAAAAGCAGCTCGATCTCTAAGTCATTGTCCTCGTCCAATGACTCTAGCGATGGGATGTGTAACTCCAGCTCGGCAGCAGTAGGCTCAATGGCAGCAACGGGCTCAACTGGCTCAGGTGGCGGTTGAGGAATCTCAGGCGTAGGAATCGCAGGAAGTGTAGGGGCTATAGGTACTATGGGCTCGAATGGGGCATCAAACACATCATCAGGAAATGGACCAACTAACTGGTCACCAACTTGAATGTAAATGGAGTATCAGCTATACATGACGACACCATGAGGAACTCCCTCGTCGACCCCAATACTGTAGATATAGGTCACAAGTCTAAGATGAGGTACATCCATATGAACATAGTCACGATAAATAGACACATAATCATACGGAACACCAAAATGTCTTGCAACGGGAGGCATGACGCTAATATGAAAAATGTAGCCACCAACGTGAGTTATTGCGACGGCTTGCGAGAAAAACATTCAACCTCACCATAGGGGTCCTACAACTCCCTAAAACCAACTAAAAAGACAACCATATAATCAAGGCATCAAAAGCATGTAAAAGCATCAATTTAAGATCATTAAACAGTGACAATATAATGGAATGAGGATGCCAATGCAATATGGAATGGCGTGCTCTTTGTTCATTTACACCATTACAAGATATTCCACCTTGCAATCCCACTTTCCATGGCTCCGCGACGCATGGTACGACTCTATCCAGCACACAACATATGGTTCTCAGGTACGTACAAATCCTCGCACACAGCCCACGAGCGTCAACTCGATTCAGTGCGCTGAAGAGAAATAACTCTACATATCTCATCGATATCGTTTCATGTACAATGTATGCTTGGCCATGAACCTCATGATTCATAATCTCAATTGTAATACTAACATATCAATATCCAAACTCAAAGGATAAGTACATGAAGAATTCAAGGTATTGAATTTAATCAAGCAAGGCACATAGAAACCGAATCATAAAGGTTAAAGGGACAATCAGTCACCACTTGAAGCTCTCGGGTCTGTCATGCTTTTGGTTGCCTAGTTCCCCAGTTTAACAAGCAATTACAACAAAACTTAATCCTAAGGATCAACGAGAAAGCATTCCTTAATTGCACCACTTATATTCTTTAATAAAGCAACTCAAGTCTACAAAATTCCTCATAAGTTCACGCCTAAAATCAGTTCTGTCTTAACCAGTATAATCTCGGTTTTAACTAATGAGCTGATCCCAAACTTCTCAATTTGATTAACTAACCATGTCCACTAGTTATACAAACATCACTCATCATTTAGCAAGGCAAGAAGATATAATCTAACTCAGTTTTTGCGTCAAGAACAACATATAAAATCAGAACAGATTCTCCCCTGTACCGAACCTGATTCTGTCCTTAAAACCATCCCAATTTCCATCAATTTTACCAACCATTTGTACCTTTACTTGACACCAACATAACTCTACATTAGCCAAGTCAAAAGGACATGATCTAGCTCGATCTTCATCAAAACAACGACTACATAGAGAGCGGTTTTTGTCCTAGAAACCGAGCACAATTTCTGTTTCTAACTTGTAAATCAGTCACAATTCATCTCATTTCAACTAGTCATTCGACTTCTGACCAAAAAAAAAAAAAAAAACTAGTCATTCGACTAACATAATGTCCTAGCCTAGCCCAGCTCAGGATCACAGAATGCAGCTCAAATACCCCCTCATTTCCACACCTAAACCAAAACCGAACAACAGCAGCTACATCTCAGTCCACAGAACTCATTTTCTGTCCTAATTACTCTCGAGCTTCCTAGCATGGAAGCTACACGATAGACATCTATCTTATAGTAAGATTGAAGGAGTTTCTTGCCTTCTTTGAAGCTTGAACCAGCTGGAAGCTCGCGGACTCCTCCTAGTTCCTCGGTGAAGATCTCAACCAGCTTCCTCTCTCTCGGTCTCGCTAGCTCTCTCGATCGAAGGCAAGGGAAAATGAGCAGAAAACTTAGCTTGATCCCTAAGGCTATCTATATACTAGTAGGTAAGAGAGTGAGGTGGAGTTTTCATATGACAAATGGCAAATCCAACACTAGTACTCCTATAATGCTCAACCAAATGGCATCATGCATGTCAATTAGAAATTTTAATATTCACAAATGTCCTTAATCCTTCAATTCATGGATTTGCCTCTAGGATTTGCGCCACTTCTCAATGCCCTCATTGGTCGACTATCCTAGGCAGGATCTTGAGAAGACAATGAACCAATGATTGGTGATTCCTTTTGCCATTTCCCCAAGACCATTCGGCCAATCTCTCTTCATGCACATGGAACAATGCCGCCATGTGTTTCTACCCCCTAATAGCCGAAAGTCCTTGGCCTTCAAGATTAAGGGAAATTAATTCAATAAGCCAAATCTATGTTAATCCCTTAGGCTCTAGATCATTTGGCTATCCATCAACTCCTTGCTCCTCAAGACAAATCCAATGATGGCGATTTCCTTCATATTCTCGGCCATTTAATAATTCCAAGATAATTCTCTAATCCTTTTCAGATTTCCCTGATCATCAGGAATCTAATAAATGAGGGATGCCACACATCTGCTTTATCTGCACTACTACTCGCATTCAATTTTGTATGCATTTCCGGGGAATTCAGCGAGGCTTTCACATCATCAAGAGTTATGGACTCTCTTACATACAACATAGAATTCACAAAATTCTCATACGAGGTAGGTAGCGAGCATAACACAATTAGGGCTTGATCTTCATCATCTTAACTTCAAATCTAGATTTTTCATATCCATAACAATTTTATTAAATTCATCTAGATGTTCTCAAATAGGAGTACTTTCTTGCATCTTTAATGTATAAAGACGTTGCTTCAATAATAACCTCGTCATAGGAGAATTCTTCATATAGAGACTCTCTAACTTTTGTCATAATCACAAAGCTGTTTCTTCATCAGCAACATCACGAAGTACCTTGTCAGGCAACTACAATTGGATGGTGCTATGCACCTTCTCTTCCATCTCCTTGATCTCTGCCGTAGTCATATCATCGAAATAATTCCCATCCAAGGCTCTTACCGAACCTTTCCAACGCAACAAAGCCTTCATCTTGATCCTCCATAACTCAAAATTGTTGCGGAAAAATGCCAAGAGACGCACATATTCAAGCGCGAAATAGCAAGGATGAAAGTAAAATAAAACACGAGACACGATATACGTGGAAAACCCAAAACGGAAAAAAAATCACGGGGAGAGAGAGGGGTTTCATTATCTTCAATAACAAATATAAGCGTACAATCCAAGATCTAAATATCTTACAAGAAGAAGTGAAAAATAAAGGGTTTCGGGGCAGAAGTAAAGCAAGCATCCCATGTGATATGCAAGATATCATTTTTATAGCCTCCATCTAAGAAACCCTAAAACAAAGTGAATGGTCCAAAATAACCTTATCACTAATTTGAAAGTCAAAACATAACACCAACAAACAATGCTATCAGTGAAAATCCTATAGTTTTTTCAGAGTTAGAACCATTTGAGTTACCGAATCATATTAATCACAGTTCAACCTCTATACACATAATTTCTCGTGAATATTCACAGATATTCTAATTTTCTAATCTGCCAAACCTGTGCTTGTTTAAACCAACAAAAGTTTCAAGTGCCACAATTTCTCACAAATTTGTCAGTCCGAGACGAATCCCATGTAATAAACGGATTTACATGAACACATATAATAGTAGTTCTTATTGAAGCTTGGTCCATTCAAAACACATTCACGTGGGTGTCGGTTCGTTCGTCGTCCAACTTCCACCGGACACGGTCAGTTCAGGTGCGCGCTCTCTCTCTCTCTCTCTCTCTTCAATGCAGGCTCTCAAATGGGATTTTTTTTAGTGATGATCGATGTGGCTCGATATTAGTGGCCTAGATGTTAATAAACTAAATTTATTTATTTTTCGTAGTCATTATAAAATGAAAGGTGCTATGAGATCTGTGATGGCACCATGTGCACCAATTTCTTAGGCTTGATGGTCAATGACGATTCTTAATTTTTAAGCATTTCTTGCTTAATCATGTCCCATCTGCAAATCTCAGGGGTTGGATCACAGGACACAATTGCTCATGTAATGCGTCCACCTTACACATCTTAGATGCTAGGAATCTCAAAGCCCGATAAAAAAAAAAAATGGCGCTCATTTTTCGATGACTTACTTCCATATTTTAAAACGCCATGGTTGACTGACCATGCAATGGATTTGTTTCGGCTGATCTTGGCTAATTCAAGAGGTCGGAGGAGTTGCATGTGATTTGGGAGCAAGAGTGTTGAAAATCAGAGAGGCGCAGCTCTGATACCAAATATTGGAAGAAGGAAATTAGTATTTATAAACCCTAGAACAATTAAGAACTATCTGGAAAATAAGCAACAATAAATAAATATAGTTTCCTAGATAACAATTTTCATGATTCCAAGTATCAAGATGAACTTGGGTTACTAAAAGTTTTCTTGAAATACAAAAAGTCTTTTGAGATTCCAATAGCCTTCTTTAAACCAAGCTCATCTTGATTATGCCAATCATTCTCTTGAATTTAAGGAATGAGTCCATCTTCAACGGCTTAGTGAACAAGTGGCTCAACGACTTAGTGAGCAAGTCAGCCACTTGGTCTTCCGACTTGCAATACTGTAGCACGATCTCCTCAGACTTCACTAAATCTCGAATGAAGTGATATTTTATATCAATGTGCTTGTTTCTTCCATGAAAGACTAGATTCTTTGCAAGGGCAATTGCTGACTTGTTATCACAATTAATCACCGTCAAATGCTCCTGCTTATGTCGTAACTCAGCGAGCATCAAACGTAACCAAACTGCTTGAGTAGCACAATAAGCCGTTGCTATGTATTCTGCTTCGCACTAGATAAAGCAACCACCTGCTGCTTCTTCGAGGACCAAGAAAAAATTTCATTTCCTAAAGAGAAAACATAATTGGAAGTACTCTTCCTTTCTCCAATATCACCTCCCCAATCACTCTCTGTATATCCAACAAGCTGAAAATCATTATAAAAAGTGTAGAATATACCATCATCCATCGTACCTTTAATGTATCGTATAATTCTTTTTACCGCCCGCAAGTGTGATTGTCTAAGAGTCTCCATAAATCTACTTACCATCCCAATACTATAAACAAGATCTGGTCAAGTAAAAGTCAAATATCGTAGACTCCCGACTAGCCTCTTGAAATATGTAGGATCGACTTCGGTGCCGCTTCCGTCTCTTGTCAACTTCAAGCTTTCCTCCATTGGAGTGCTAATTGGCTTACAAGTAGCCATCTTGAAATGCTCAAGAATATCCTTGGCATACTTTTGTTGACAAACAAAAATACCATCCTCCAATTGTGTAACTTCAACGCCAAGAAAATAATACATGAGACCCATGTCCGCCATCTCAAACTCACAAGTCATGGCCTCCCTTAAGTTAGAAATCATCTCTTGACAATTTTCAATAAATATGAGATCATCAACATATACGCAAACAATAAGCATCTCACTATTCAAGCCAATCTTCTCATATAAAGTATGCTCATAAGGGCATCGATTAAAGTCATTCTTTAGGAAATAAGAATCAATTCTGGTATACCAGGCTCGCGGTGCTTGCTTGAGGCCGTAAAGAACTTTCTTCAATATGTAGACTAAGCTCTCTTGTCCTTTCTTGACATACCCCTCGGGTTGATCCACATACACCTCCTCCTGAAGTACGCCATTGAGAAATACGGACTTGACATCCATTTAGTGTATTTTACAACGTCTTTAAGCAGCCATAGCAAATATCATGCAGATAGTATTCATTCTTGCGATCGGAGCAAATACCTTAAAATTGTCAATCCCGGATTTTTGTTTGTAACCCTTAACTATAAGACGAGCCTTCAATCGATCGACATCACCATTAGGCTTGTACTTGGTCTTATACACCCATTTCACGCTGATGGACTTCTTATTTGGTCTTAGGACAAAATGAAACTACTTCTTCTCCTCCATGTTCCTATTCCACTCACCCTCCTCATCAAAGGTGACATCTCGACTGATAACCACCTCCTTCGTTACCAGATTATACAATCGATAACCATTGGTCTCAATGCTATATCCGAGGAAGATGCACTTCTCACTCTTCTCATCGAGCTTCTTGCAAAGCTCATTTGGCATATGGGCATAAGCAATACACCCGAACATGCGAAGACGCTGAACTGAAGAGGTTCGACCACTCCACACCTCTACCGGTGTCTTGAACTCAAGACCTTTAGTAAGACATCAATTCAACAAGTACACAACATAAACAACCGCCTATGCCCAGAAATGCTTAGGAAAATGTTTAGAAAGAAGCATGGTACGTACCATGTCAACAATAGCGCGATTTTTCCTCTCTGCTACTCCATTATGTTAAGAGTATATTGTGCTGTCAATTGATGCTTGATGTCGTAACGCTTGAAGAAACCATCACCAACCAAATATTCTGTGCCACGATCAGTTAGAAGAATCCGAATTTGGTGCCCACTTTATTTTTCGACATAGGTTTTGAACTCCTTGAAAGCATCGATGGCATCGAACTTGTGCTTCAAGAAATAAACCCATGTTTTTCTGCTAAAGCCATCAATGAAAGTAACGAAATACTTGTATCCCCGATTCGATGATTCACCGAGCAATCCGCAAAGGTCAAGTGCACTAACTCCAATGGCTTCAAAAGTCTCCATGATTGTCTCGAAGGAAAGCTTTGTTTGCACTTCTTCCCAATAACACATGAGCAATTTCAGGTAGTCTACGTACTAGCTTCACGCTGTTGAAACTAACATGCCCGAACCTCTTGTACCAAAGCTATGAAGAATCTTGCACCGAGATACTAAAACATGAGGTAGCATAATTAATATACAAAGGAAAAATTCGATTTCGAGCCATTTTTACTTTCGCAATCCTTTGACATAATGAAACGTGCAAAGCTCATCCTTAATGGTCATGTAATAGCCTCGCTCGGACAATTGTCCCATGCTTAGGAGATTTTCTTGAAGACTAGGAACATAATGGACGTCGAAAATGCTTTGAACTGACCCATCATTCGCCTTGATTTTAATTGTCCCCTTTCCCATGATAGGAAACTTGGTATTGTTCCCAAACCTCACCTCCGAATGCAAGGTGTCATCGAAATTTGAGAATAACTCGTTCTCCCCACACATGTGATTGCTACATCCGGTGTCTAAGTACCAAACGTTCTTCTGGTTCTCCACCGCAGCATTACATGTGAATAAAAGAGCATTCTCATGCTCATCGTTGCTATTGACAGATCTTGCTACCTTGGCATGAAATTTTTTACCACCAATCTTCTTGCTTCGACACTCAGATTTGTAATGCCCATATTTTTTACAATTAAAACACTGAATAATGGACTTATCTTTTAGTTGTCCAGAATGTTTTTCTTGCTGCTTTTTATCTTTCTTTTGATCAGAAAGATTCTTCTTTTCATCAGGCAACACCAATTGGCTTTGTAGAGCTTCCTCGGCCGTCTTGGATTTCTCCTTGAGTCGCTGCTCATGCATTTGCAGAGAGCCCACCAACTCATTGACAGTCAAAACAGATATCCCGAGACTCTTCGATGGAAGTCACAATATACTCGAACTGCAAAGTTAGCGTCCGACGAATATTCTCAACAATTTGTTGGTCACTAATAGTCTCACCATTGGCCTTCACTTGATTGACAAGAGCCAATATCCATGAGAAATAGTCGAAAATGGACTCCGACTTTTCCATCTAAATGAGCTCGAATTGTCGATGAAGAGTCTGAAGCCGCACCTTCATGACCTTCTCAACGCCTTTGTATATTTTGATGAGAGTGTCCCAAGCTTCTTTTGTTGTCTTCGAATTCGCCACCTTTTCAAAGATTGACGAATCTATTGTTTGAAATATGTAAAAGAGAGCCTTACGATCTTTCTTGCTATTTTCTTTTATCATCATCTGCTCCTCCGTTGTCAAATTTGTCGACGTTTCTAACTCCACGAATCCTTCTTCGAAAATCTCGATCAACTCTTGAAACCCGAAGAGCACATCCACCTGGATCTTCCAATGCTCAAAATTCTTCCCATCGAACCTTGGGAGTTGAGGGTGGACATTCCCAACACCATTCACAGAAGCCATATGACATGAGCTTTTCTAAGCCGAATTTACAAGACTTAGTCAAACTGGCTTTGATACCAAATGTTGGAAATCAAAGAGGCGCAATTCTGATACTAAATGATGGAAGAAGGAAATTAGGAATTGATATTCGATATATTTCGATGAAGTATTACATAGTATTTATGGACCCTAGAACAATTAAGAACTATCTAGAAAACAAGCAACAATAAATAAACATAGTTTCCCAGATAACAACTTCCAAGATTCAAGTATCAAGATGAACTTAGGTTACGAAAAGTCTTTTGAGATTTCCAGCAAAGAGCAATTTGTGCATGTATCCGGATCTCACAAATTGAAAATGCACATGATTCGTGGAGCTATGTTGTCTATTGTGAGATTCATACAATCTCCGATGCATACAGTCTGGGTGTACACTATCAATAGGAAGAGAAACAAAAAAAAAAAAGCACAATCATTTACTCTTTTCCAGTACCTTATTATCGAAGCACATAGTTTCATGTGAAATTTATATTAGTCGGATTGAATTCTAACGAACTCTTCGAGAATTTGTAACGCAATAGGGGATTCTTCAAAATCAACTTTCTCTGAAGATTTTATGTTTCATCGTAAAAGTGGCTTTGCTTCAGTTGTAAACCCATGAACCTGCTTTTTCAAATCAGGAAATGGACAAAAGAAACAGGTAAGAGTTGATCCTCTTGTGATGTATGCAGAATTTCAATTTGATCCTTTTGCTTGACAGGTTCTTTCTTCTCAGTTCAGTTGATCATGGCTGCCACAGTATCCACACATGAACATAGTTCAAAGACTGAACTCCGAAACGCTTGCACGCTACTATAACTGCATCAGTAAACAAATAGTAGAGAGCATGACAAGAGGCAGATTGTCCAGGCAAATCCTCCAATCCTAAGTGATACTGATGCACCTAGGACCAGCAGACAGAATCAGTCAACGACATCGGATTAGGCTCAAATTCTATCGATTGAAGCTAAATGACCGTCTGATCAATACTCAGTGCCGTAGGCATTGGATTTTGGCAATTCGGGGTCGTTTAGATGAATTTCCGGGCATTTTGCTATTTTTAGGCAATTTTATATTTAATGGTATTTTTGTAATTTTTGCGTTATCTTTTGTCATTAGGGTTGACACCTTTATAAGGTCGTCTTTAGGGTTTTGAGAGCAGTTTATGATAGATTATTGAATATTGAGAATATTACGATTTGATATCGTTTCTGAGAGAATAGCGATTGTTCCTCGTTTATCGTTTCGATTCTTCCGTTTAGCATTGGTTTCTATCGTGTTTCGGCATCATTTGGTATCAGAGCACAGGTTGCTTGAAATCAATGGCTGAATGAAATCGATGTGGTCGAAGACAGCGTGCTCGTGGAGGCCAGGAGCGTGGAGTCGTTCCAGATGCAGATGAACAGCCGCGTTTGAGAGACCCGCGAGACATAGAAGTTGAAGAGCTGAGAAGACGAAAGCAGGATTTGCAACGACGTCTTGCGGAGGCAGGGCTAGACGCGCAATCCGAAGAAGGAGTGGAATCCGCTGACTCATCCGATGTTGAAGAAGAGGATGACCATCCTTTCGAGGATTTGAATCAGGGACGGAATCGAGGAGTATGACTTGGAAGTCAGTCCACTTTTCTTAATTTCGGGATGAAGATCGAGATTCCCGAGCTTCAAGATCCAATCTTTGACAAAGATCCAATTTTTGAGCAAGATCCGATTCTTGATCAAAATTACTCGTTCGCTGCGTTCGTGGATTCGGTCTATGAAAATCCAGTCTACGATGAATCTGACAGAGAACAAGTGGATGCGGATCCGACTTGTTATAAAAATCCAATCTTTGACGAAGATCCAGAATTTGACGAAGATCCAATTTTTGATAAAGATTCAGACTATGATGAAGATAGACTTCCAGTCTACGATGAATTCGATAGAGAACCAGAAGATGCGGACCCAGTAGCGATGGTAGAAGCTTTCGTGTCCGTGAAGGGCGGCGAGGTAGGTGATGGAGACGTGAAGGAGGTCGATGAGACCGTCGACCCAGAGCAGCAGTGTGAATGGCGTCCGATCAGCACAACAATCAAGTTACTTTTGTCAGGTGTTTGACCAATTTCTTTAAGAATACTGTATTGACAATCAAGGACAGTAGTGTGAATGTTTATGATGAATCTGGAGAAATTTATGGGACCGAGGCCGAAGAGCTTCGTCCAGCGTTTAATACTCGTGGCCAGGTTGGTTTGTATAGGGATGAGACGGAACTAGTTTTCTTGGAGAATATTGGATGTGTTGGCTATTTGATGATTTCTTTCGATAACCAATTAGAATCCCTGACTGTTAATTCTGGGATCTCATTCTCTCTTATGGATGAAAGCAAATTGCAGAGCTTTCCTCTTTATCTGTTTGCTGTGATCAACCCGATTGGCTTGAGTTATGGGCAAAAATTGAATTCAGTGACACGCTGGATAAGTTGAAAGCTGATGTTGATGATGAGAGAAATTCGACAAAGAAAGTTTGGGGAATTGATCTTATATCTTGTCCAGAAGATTTCAGGTATAAGTTTCTTAAGTTAATTGGTGCACCTATAATACACAAGTTTTCAGATTGCTTGCTAGTCAGGTGCCAAGAAGTCGAAGGATTGACTGCATTGACAGATAAATCTCCTCTTACTGTGGCCTATCAAGAGATTCCTAAGGAAGACGAAGTCCGAGAGAACAAGCAAAACATGAAGTATAGGCGCATGAAAAGAGTCTTTCAAAAGATGTTCTTATCAATGACGACGAAGAAGATTCGAGGGCGAATCTTTTTTCTAGCAGGGGAGGATAATGCACCTAGGACAAGCAGACAGAATCAGTCAACGACATCGTATTGGGCTCAAATTCTGTCGGTTGAAGCGAAACGACTGTCTGATCAATACTCGGTACCGTTGGCATTGGATTTTGGCAATTTGGGGTTGTTTAGATGAATTTCCGAGCATTTTTCTATTTTTAGGTAATTTTTTATTTAATGGTATTTTTGTAATTTTTGCGTTATCTTTTGTCATTAGGGTTGACACCATTATAAGGTCGTCTTTAAGGTTTTGAGAGCAGTTTATGACAGATTATTGAATATTGAGAATATTACGATTTGATATCGTTTTGAGTGAACAGTGATTGTTCCTCGTTTATTGTTTCGATTCTTCCGTTTAGCATTGGTTTCTATCGTGATTCGGCATCAGATACACTTTAACAACAAACAGAAAAATGAGTCGGTAATTGAAACAGATAAAATTGGCAAGAAATGTATCTCAGTTGAGAGACAACTCTATTGATCGGGAAAGTAATTGAATTAATGCAGTGGAAAAGACGATGGAAATTTACATCATCTGCGCCTGACTGGGATGAAATTGATTGGTGTTGGCACAAGACGTCTAGCATTGAGATTGTCCGTCAACAGCATTCGTGTTCACCCATCATCGGATGCTTTTCAAAAAATCCATCATAGCGCAAAGGGGAAGATACTTCAAGTAGTTTTCATACATTTGCAGCCATGTTCCTTAGTCAGCAAGCCATCCCTCAAACTTTGCCATTATTTGCATGTAAGAAGCAGAGCAAATAACCCTAATATGTAATCAATCTGTGGTAATAATCTGAGCACCCAACTCGACCCAAATATTCTCCACTACCAATTCCAATACCGCCCCACTTCAAGGTATGCATCTTCTTTGAAGTATCAATGGTAAATAGGACACCGAGAGGATCAGATTGTGCTAAAAAATGAGTATAACAGAAAACTAGTGTCTCTCTCAAAGCACATATACAACAAGCTAATCAGGATTTATGACAATTTACTTTATTACACAGTATAGTTTTTGCTATTAACATCTATTTAATTACACAGTATAGTTGGCTCAAATTCCGTAGGAACATGGTGTGAGAGTGGATGGGATTTTGCAAGGAACTCATTTTGGAGGAGAGAGGGTGGGCACGGGCGGTAGAGGCGTCAAATGGGTGGGTCGGGTCGGGTATGGGTGGGGTCGAATATGGTCCGACCCATATTGACCCATTTAACCCGTTTTGACCCATATTCATCCAATGCAAATTTAGTGACCCATACCCGACCCATACCCGACCCGACCCGTATTACTTAAATACTTATATATTTAGCTAAATTATGAAATATTTATTTCTTATAATTTATTAAGAAAAATTATATTGCTAAAACATGCAATTGATTTTTTTCTGAAAAAATTTAAATTTTTTCTTTATAAGATAATTTTTTATTATAACCGGCCACCTGCGACCTCTGCTCACCACTGCTGACCGTTGCCCGCTTCCTGCCATCGTCGTCCCCTCAAACTGCTGCTCGCCACCTCCGTCGGCAAAGCTGTAGCTCTCCCCGCACGGGCTGCCGCTTCTGAAGGCGTAGGGGGCGTAATCGGAGCTCGGGAAGGGAGGTGCTCCGGCAGGTTTCGACGCTGACTCGTACTCGATTCTGGTTTATCTTGCCGAGTTAAGTTAAAAGACTTCAATACTAATTGAGCTTTTCCGTTAGTTGCATTCAAAATATCTATAGCTGCCTAAATCAGACATCGAAATCTTTATAGTTTGCGTTGCTAACCTCATATCCAAGAAAATAATAAAATAATCTGAGTTCTTACGGCCCAAGCTTGTGACGGTCTTCAATTTGACTATACGATCGAGTTGAGTTAAGCTATGGTATTCAAAAAATTCGTATATGGGGGGTTGTCACTGTATTTGTCCAAGTAGGCTCAACCGTACCCCACCGTAGTTCGTCATGTTCAGATGAATTGATCGGGAAAAACGAAGCGTGGGTCGATTTTTTTTCCACGCAACGCTATATCGATGATGTCGATATGGAAATATACAGCACCGACACGTACTCCTCATCCAAAACCAAAATCAGAATTTGGCGTCGTCTCTATTAATGGCGTAAAACAATGTTCGTAGAGGCAACTGCACACGCACTGTGGCGGCGGTCGACGGCTGACGGCGGCGGAGGGTGGTGGTTGGTGATGGTGACCGGAGGTGGGCAGCGGTGACCATTGGCGGCCAAAGCAAAGCGACGGCCAAGGCAGGAGAAAAAAGAAAATAGAAAAGAAAAAAAATAATATAAAAAACAAATTATTAAAATATTAAAAAATTAGATTTTTAAAAAAATATTCACAAAACTTATTTATGATTGCCTTAAGATAGTTTTCTTAGCTAACCCATTTATGGCCCATTTGAAACCCATTTATGACCCATAAAGTTTTTAAGCAACTCATTTATGACCCATTTAAGTACTTAAGCTAACCCATTTTTGACCCACCACCATCAAATATGGGCCAAATGTGGGTTCTAGACCCATTTTGCCACCTCTAACGGGCGGTATGGTGGTGCGCAAGAAAACTTGTTAGACCTCCTCTTCCTTTTCCCTTTTTCCCCCTTTCGCTTAATTCCAAACCTTATCGTTTTTTCACGACCTCAACGGTCCCCATTCATTTCTTCTTGTAAACATTGAATGTTCACTATTGCCTAACTAATAATAATCATTCATACCCTAGGTTGTGTTAGAGTTGGCGAATATTTCGGGGATCTTTGTTTCTCATTCCGGGCATGCCCACTTGAACTTAGCAAAACTAAAGTATGATTCGGTAACTACGCACGGAATGCGGAGGTTCGGGGCCAGCGCCTGAAACAACAACGGGTTTGAGCTTGTGTTTAAGTTGGCTCATTTGTTGTGGGATCAAATGGATTTGGATAGGCTTAAATTTGGACCCATTTTATGTCATATATATATTATGCTCGTATGAGAGATAGTTGTAACGAGTTGTGCGGCTGTAAACCTAAATTATAGTGAAATCTTTTTGCAGAACGTTACTCAATTCTAGGATGAACCTGGTCGGTAAACCGTATGTCATCTAATTTTCTATTGTTTATGTGATTGTTCTGACTCGGATTCAGATACAACCCCTTCATGTTGAACCAAACGATGTCATATTATTGCCTCACTGATAATCCTTGTTTTTTTTTTAACAAAACGATCTAACCTTTCACGGAGTCATTCTTGGGATGGTTCGGACATCCGTTGCGCCTCCCAACAAACAATGCTCTCGGTGAATATCCTATAGTTTTTTCAGTTGTAGAACCATTTGAGTTCCCGAATCGTATTGGTCACGATTCAACCTCTATACATATAATTTCTCGTGAATATTCACAGATATTCCAAATTCCTAATCTGCCAAACCTGTGCTTGTTTACACCAACAAAAGTTTCTAGTACCACAATTCCTCCCAAATTTGTCAGTCCGAGCCGAATCCCATGTAATAAACCACTACAAAAAAAAAAAAAAACATGCATTTTGCGACGAAAATTTCGCCGTCGTCACTAATGTGTCTTACGACGAATTTTGCCACAAACGCAAATTTCGACACTAATACGACGTCGCAACTTTTGTGATGGAAGTTCGACGATTCGTCGCAAATTTACGACGAATTTTGCGACGAATCACTGTTCGTTGCAAATTTGCGACGAACAAGGAATTAGTCGCAAATTGCGACGAATAAGGAAAGCGTCGCAAATTTGCGACGAATCGGGAATTCATCGCAAATTTGCGACGAACATTGATTCGTAGCAAATTGCGACGAATAAGGAAAGCATCGCAAATTTGCGACGAATCTGGAATTCGTCGCAAATTGCGACGAATTTCCTTATTTGTCGCAAATTTGATTTGGGACGAATTTCCTTATTCGTCGCAAATTGCGAAGAATTTCTTAATCGTCGCCAAATCCGTTGCAAATTTGCGACGGATAGTCCAATTTCCGTCGCAAGATTTGCGACGCCGAATTAGCGACGTCATGTTTTTTGTCGCAAAATTCCTTATTTGCGGCGAATTGCGCTTTTCGTCGCTAATTAGTGACCAGTATACAATTTTTTATCTATTCTTTCGCGACAAATTTAGCGATGAAATTTTTTAATTTTTTAATTTTAAATCTAATTAAAAGCAAAATTAATTTCAAAAATTTATAGTTACCATTATTAATTAAGCAAGTAATAAGATCTAAATATTATAATAATATAAAAATAAAATACATTTATTTGTTTCAATTACAAGAAACTGAGAGATCTCCTAGTGCTCTAACAATACAAGTGCATTGTGATAACTCTCAAAAAGAGTCTTGACGAAGCAAAAAACAAAAGATAGGGACATCAAGGTCTTCGATCCCAAAAAGTCTCCTTCGCTCAACGCCCCTCAAATCCTCGATCATAATCGTCAACTTGACCTACAAAGAACCGAAAAATTGCAAAAGTTAAATGACAGAGCTCAGTCAGATCTTTGACCATTTAGAAGCTTCATCATATGACATTGAGAAAAGACGACAGCAAACAATTTCTCCTCCAAATAGTCAATAAATGACAAAGAAGAAAAGATGCATGATAAGAACGTTTCCCTATTCATTATGAAAAAGAATATACCTCTCGACAATTCTATCAAATAAAGAGAATGGGGCTCATTGAACCATTGGCACACTTTAAGAGGCAAAAAAAAAAGACAGTTAACTAAAGCCAAATTATTATACACGAAGCAACTAAGTGATGTACACATAAAAGAAGAAAAGATATCAAGTTTGTACCTTCTTATATCCCAAACTCGTAAGGTCTTGTCGAGAGAGCTAGAAACAATCAAATTGGCCTTCAGTGCAGCAACCTGTGCTTAATATTGCAATTAGCAACTGGCAATCTGGTACAAACCAAAAGAAATTTCTTTAGGAATCTGAAGTACCTTTGTTATGTATCCATCATGAGCTCGCCAGAAGGCAACTATATCACCGGTCCTCATGTCAAATAGTCGACAATGACCAGAACTTAACCCAGCTGCAATCCAAGAAGGTGAAGCAGATGTGCTCTTTGGAAACCTTCCATCAGATACGGAGGAGCAAATGGCCAAGACAAGAGAGGGAAAACCAGATTCAACAGATTCGCCCTTCCATAAATGAAGCTTTTGACCTTTGGAAACAACAATAAATCTGTAAATTAGAGTAGATGTTAAAAAAAATAATAGCCATGAAGACAAAGGTTTTGATATATGTCATCCTCTATTGCAAACTGACAATTACTTATCACCTGAGAGAACCATTTCCAGTTCCAGCTGCTAGTTTTTCACTAAATTCTAGATGATGCATGCAAGTGTACAAGCTCCCATCGAATGCCCCAGTCAGTATCCCACTTGATAGTGTACTGGAGTTCAACATATTGATCTGGTCATTGCTGATGCCTGATGCAGTTATCATTGGACTAGCAAAGTGTGCAGAATCTGTCAATGCTTCTGCAAAAACAGACGTAACCTTCCCACTTCGGCTACTCCATACATGTATGTTTCAACCACAAGATGCCATCAGTCCACCAGGTAAGACACATGTCATTTACAACCTGATTAATAGCACCATGAACAATAAGAAGTGTGGAAATCCCCTACATTACCGGAAAATAGGAAACTCTCGAGACTTGAAATTTGGACAAGTTTAACGATCATGAGTTCAACGTGTCATATAAATGGGACTTGATGCTTTTTGAGGCATTCAAGACTTCAGTAATGTGAGGACTAGTGCATGGAGAAAGAAAAACATATTAACGTCATGTTAGACTCATGTTCTTCTCAACAAGATCAGTCGTATCATTGTCGTTTCAGTTCATCTAGTCCCGACAAGTCAGTATACAAAGACAAGAAAATGACTATAGTTGCAAAGAAATAGTTTCCAAAAGGCAAACAATGCTATGTTACTTCAAGCCTACATGAATATTCTCAACTAAGGTGACAAGATTCAGTGTCACTTCTAAATCATATAAGGAGACATACCTCTCGACAATTCTATCTCCGTCGCTAAATGCTAACAGAAAATTAGCGAGATATTCCTAATTAGCATGCAAAGTGAGATAAAAGCAAACCAAATGAGATCAAAATCCCCAGAGGCTTGACCATATACTTTCTGCAGAGGTTTGACCAGATACTTTATCTCTGTCTAATCCAGACAAATTTAACTGCCAAATGAAGTACATATGAGTTAAGAGGCACACAACACTACCACCCACGAACCTCGTTTCCAAAAAATTGAAAAGGTAATCTAACATGTTTAACTTACCTTCTGCTCAGATATGAAGTTGTATAGAGGACTCTGGTACAGCAAAAGGAGAAGATTGTAATGATATACTAGAACTTGAATCAATTTGAGAACAACTAAATCAAGTTTACGCCATGAAAGCAGCACTAGAACTAAGGCATCAAGCAATAACCTTTGGAGTACAGTTGAAATCTGTGACATCCCAAATTTTAGGACCTCCTTAGGTACTCTCATGGAATGAGCTATAGACTGAAGCCGCAGACGCCAGGAGAAGAGCTAGTTCTCAATTATGGAACTTCGTACCCAGGCGCGTGCAGCCGCGGACTGATCACCCTCGGTTGTGCAATATAACGTGTGGGATTACGAGCCGCGGACTGATCACCCTTGGTTGTGTTCCAATTGGATACTTGATTAAGGAATGGGTGATTCCGACCCTAAATCGAGTTAAATGCGAACATGTGTTGTTAGTGGCGCCTCTGTCGAAAGTTCAGAGCTCGATCCAATTTTCGATATATAGATGTTAATATATTTCCTTCCTAAAATACATGATATCTAGGGTTTTCTATACTTTTAGAAAAAGACAAAATTGACTGCATCATCGACTGCATCATCTTTGACCAAGTCAACCTTTGACCATTGATCGAGTCAAACCTTTGACCAAGTCAAAGTCAACATTTGACCATTGACCTAGTCATCCTTTGACCAGGTCAAAGCTTTGAAAAGTCAAAGCACGAATCCCTGGATGATAAGAACAGTGACAAAAAGAGTGTCTAGAATGTTCTCCATTATTAAATGTAAATGATTTGCTTGGAGAACAAGTTGGCACATAAGGACAAAATAGGATTAGAAAAATGGATGGCTTAGAAAGTAAGCTAGCATATGAAGACGAAACCGACTTAAGGAGCAAGTCGAAATAAGAAAGCGACACGTGGAAAGTATATAAGACAAAATCGACTTGAGGAACAAATCAAGAATAAAATAAGCCAAAAATTACTTTCATTTCTTGAGGAACAAGCCAAGCCCATGAAGATAAAATAAAATTAGAAAAAGTAACCTAAAGTATTAGAACACTCTAGATTTGCCATGTGACAAAATGCAATAGTATGTCTAGTGTATTCTATTTAGAAAAAAAAGGAAATTAACAGATTTAAATAAGGAAAATGAAAATGAAATATCCCTATAGTAGGCGTGAACTAGAAGGAATTCTAGAGCCTAGATAGTCATAAGTGGCATAAAGATAAGATGACACATGGTAAAACTTGGAGAGCAAGACAAGAATTAGAAACATGTGACAAAATTAATAGAGCTTGGAGAGCAAGCCAAAGTTTAGAAACATGTGATGGATTAGCAAAACTTGGGGAGCAAGACACGAAAATAGAAAAGAGACATGTGTATTAATAGAAAACTCTGGAAGGCTAATGTGTCAATTTATCCTTGGTTCTTGAAGGCAATAATTAATAAGGAAAAGACAAATTCAAGACACCCAAGCTTGACTTGGGCAATAAGTAGCAAGAGATTAAAATGAAAAATATAGAAAATGGACATGTGCATAGAATAATCTAGAGTATGACAATGTGGCACATTATGGTTAGTCTTTAGCTTAATGAGAGAGATAAATTATTAGTAGAATAAGATAAACACATGAAACCTAAGCTTTTCTTGGAAAATAAGTAGGAATTAAAATAAATGAAAAATAGAAAATTTAGCACTATATAAAGGGCATGACCCCTCATAGTTCGGCCATCTCTCTCTCCTCTTTTCTCTCTCAAATTTCGCCCCTATCTCTTTCTTCCTCTCCCTCTCACTTTATTCGGTCACCAAGCTCCCAAGAGGCACCATCACCGAAACTCCATAGGAATCGACACGCAAAGCAATTCACAAGCTTTTATTTTATGGTCATCAACAAGAGGTAAGTGATATCTAACCCTTATCTAGGGCGTAAAGCTTTAGCTACTCTAATGCTTGCTTGAAAAGTACATGATATGTTGGTCAAGGACTAAGTGCCACACGACGACGCGAGTCTCATGGGGGCCACCTCTAGAACCTTGGACCATTGTGATGCATACTCTTCTTGGTCTTGCTACATTTGGTGGTGAGATTACATGATATGATATGATATGATATGATATGTTATATGCTTCGTTCGCAAGAATGAGAGGGCCTCGCACAGATATGAAAAGGGTGGATCCACAAAATATGATATGAAATGATGTGTACACGCCTCATCCGCAAGGGTGAGAGGGCCTTAAATGTGCGTGATATGATATGAAAAGTGGAAACGTTATGCTTACATGAAAAGGAATCGGAAACGGTTCGTATATGATATGGTTGTTTGCATTATGAGTTGTACCTTTAGCTTGCTTCCTATGTTTGGTTTAGATATACGCTTACTGAGATAGTTGTATGTCACCCATTAGCTTTCCAGACTTATAGGTAATGGCAAATATGTCATCTTCTTGTTTGGTATAGTCATGTCCATAAAAATTGCCTGTGCTGATATCGTGGAGGAGGATCCTTTTGATAGGAAAGCAATAGCATGAAGATGGATAGTGCACAAACCCTAGGTGACTGACTGGTCTAGAAGAGTCTCTGGAAGCCCAAGTACTACTTTGAGGGCATCTCAAATACTGAAGTAGTCTCCCAAACCTATGAAGCATACTAGATAGAGATGCTCCTAAAGTCTATGTAAATATGATGCATGGAAATGAAATATAGCATGATGTTCAAATGTCTTCCCTAGTTTCCTCGCTTAATGAATAGTTTAAAGAGTTAATCGCTTCCGCGTGCAATTGTTAACAAACATATAAAGAAAAAGGGATGGAAAAAGATTAAGGTCGATTATGAGGACGGTGTGCCTGGGACACCATATGTCCTCCCCCGCAACGTCGCGATATTGCAACCCTCATACGGTCTCAGTTAATAAATGTCGCAAAGCTGTAGAGCTCTTGGAGGGATTCAAGAGACCAACAACCCTAAAGGAGCTTTCGCCTTCTATTGTGGGTACGAAGGTCGAGTCGGGGACGTCACAGCTAATTTGGTATCAGAACGGGGTTTATAATACCTGGAGTGATAAGGCGCGATGGGGAAACGGGTTTATGAATATGAAAGATATCATTATATGCCTGTGGTTGATGATTGTGTTCTTCGAGTCGATCTGTCACGCCCTGAACCCCGATCCTTATATTGACTCCCAGGATCTTTCGGGTTACAACTTATGTGATCAGACAAACAAACGGGAGCGAGAAGACATCTCCAAATATATACAAAATCCAGATGACTTAGGACATAAAAAGGTACACCCCTCAATATATACAAATTCACTTCATAGGTTACAATCCTCTAATACCCATGGTTCAATTCCAAATCCACAAATCAAAGTAAAATTCCTTAGATCACAAATGAGTTTATATCCATTTCCTTTAAAAACTTCTTCTCATGCCAATCCATGGCAACCTCAGGTTTCCATCGCCTGGAACCTGAAAAATGTTGTCCCACGACGGGGTGAGATATAAAATCTCAGTAAGTGAAACCTAAACCTAGACTTGACCACCAATCCTCCCAGACCACTAAAAGATATCAGTTGCAGGCATTCATCAATGCAATGGCACAAGGCACTCATAGATCAAGCATTTCCGCAAGCCATGCACGAACGAAAGGCACAATCAATCATGCTCAACCTCATGGGTTCAAGCTTCAAGCACATGGCATAAAAACAAGCACATGTAACTTCACAAGTCATCAAATCAACCACTTTAATTCACTCATTGACAGGGCTCCAAGCCGCGATGTACTTCTCTGGCACTCTTGCCAACTGATATCACCGGAGCCACAGGCCAATCGATATCGTAGTGGCTTTTAGTCAAATGGTACCACTGGGGCCACGGGCCAATCGATACTTCTGAGGCTCACAGCCATTTGATACCACCGGGGCCATAGGCCAATCGGTATCGTCATTCTTACTTAGGGCTCACAGCCAACTGATACCACTAGGGCCACAGGCCAATCGATATCGCCATTCTTACTGAGGGCTCATAGCCAACTGATACCGTTGGGGCCACAGGCCAATCGGTATCGTCATTCTTACTCAGGACTCACAGCCAACTGACCCCACTAGGGCCACAGGCCAATCGGTATCACTGGAACTCATAGTCAATTGATATCACTGGGGCCATGGGCCAATCGATATCATCAAGGCTCCAAGCCAATGTGATCTCTAGGGCCACAGGCCAACGATCGCTAGGGCACTATAGCCTATTCATATAACAAGGGCTTCATAGCCAATTCAAAAACAGGGCTCAATAGCCAAACTATATCATCAAGCCCAATAGCCACTTACATCACAAGGCTCTCTGGCCATTTTAAATCTCAATTACCAGTCATAATGTAATCATCACACGATTGCATCAAGCAATTTAAGCCACAAGCTTCACCAATCAATCAATTCATCCAACCAATCTATCCAGTAGTGTCCTAATGTTCAAGTAAGGGTTTAGTAAATAATTACCTTTTTGATCAAGCTAGAAATTCAATCCAGACGACCCTCCTAGGTCATCAAGCTCACGGCCAAACATGGCTCTCATGGCTTGCCTAGGAAAAACCACATCGAAACTCAATTATTTCTCAATTCCATTGCGCCAATTCCATAACACCGACAACACCTTATTCTCAAGTCATCACAGTGTTAATTTGATGCTCTTAAGCATTTCAATGTCGTTCTATCAAGACAAGTCATAATAACTTTCATTCCACCCAAGTCTGCCCCTTTTCTAGGCTCCACGACCAGGTTCAGTCTCACGAAAAATACAATTTTTTTACTGACTTTTTGAGAAAACAAATTCTAGGATCTTAAACTTCAAGATCTTACGGACATGTGAGCGAAAACGGAGCTCAATGTGGATACCGGGCGACTTAGAACGACTCAATTCAAAATTGCTGCGCGTTGAGGGCAGATTGGACGGCGCCTCACGCTTTCTCCTCTAACAGCCCTTTAATCACCTCTTAACCCAAATTCCTCTCAAAACCAACTTGCCAATACATCAAACATCAATTTTAGGAGTCTCACCGAAAAGCTTGGAGAGAAATAACACCACAAAAGCTTCGAACAACTCAGTTCCTTCACAGTCCTCACACGGTCAGAATCTATCCGATTATAATCACCCACAATCAGCCATTAAAATCCATTTTAACACCACCAAACTTGTAACCACTGTTCGTCCAACTCAAGTACTATGTGTTATGAAGCTCCCACAGAAAATTTGAAGACAAACGAAGCCTCTAAGAGGGTAAACGGAAGCCTTACCCCGGCTCGCGCGGATTCCGTCCGGGTTTGGTCTCGGGCTCACACAAGTAAACATACTTAACCAAATGACAAAATTCCACTTGGAGCTTATCAAGGACACATTGATCTAGCTTTTGGTGGTCAGCATACATCAATTGGACGCCGGAAGAGGCCGGTCAAGCACACCGAATAGAGGGGGCAGAATCTGTCTTCTGGAGCAGTTTTTTGCTAGAGAGGAAAAGAAGGAAATTTTGAAGGAAATGGAGATGGGGGAGAGAGCGCACGACCAAAGAGAGCTAGGGGGAGTGTCCATCAAATTATTGGAGCAAATTGGCCAAGATTGCATTTAATGGCAATTAATGCATGGCTTCTCCTCCAATTGACACTTGGCATGCCACCAATAATTTAACCACTTGGCTTTGACTTCTTTGACCTCATCCCCTAGCATTTTCGGTAGCTTCCTTGGGAGTCCTAAATGACTATTTTGCCCTTCAAATTTTCTTAAGGCAAGGGTAAAAGGTTGATGGGCAAAACGGTCATTTGGCACTTTTCGTCCGAAACTTCGTTTTTCCTCATTTTGAATGCCCATTGGCGAGGTGACGTCAATTCCTTTTCCAATTTTGAAATTCTTCATTTCCAATTGCCAATTCGAGCTTCCATTCCATGTCATTAGACCCGAGGGGTCGGAAATTCAAAATGTCACAATTCTTCCCCCTTAAAGAAATTTCGTCTTCGAAATTTGCAACCTTCCAACCCTCCAGTCCTTTGGGGTATCGCCGTCTCACCGTATTCTCATTCTCTAGGATAATTCCTTTCATGACTTGACGTTCTTACTTGTCCTTTCCGACAAAAGTCATCCTTCCCCATGACTTGTTTCCTTCAGTCCTCAATCCATATTTATTTCTCTCTATTCTCTTTCGACATTCATGCATCCGTTAGCAGTTTATCCTCAAGCATTCACACCGTCTCTTCCATTTACCGATAATCATTATTACCAAACCCTCGCCAAAATGCACTTTTTAGTGCCCATACCATCTAGCGTATCACTCCCTTCAAACATCCTTTCGTACCAACAGAAATTCATGAACTTTACTAACTTGCCCTTTATTATCCAACTCGAATCATAGCTTTCAACTCCATAAGCAAATTCAGGGCTACTTCCGTAGTAATCTGTTCTCGACTCCCTTTGAAAATCCCATTGGATCAAAGTGATCCATTAACTTTCATGGTCATGTCTCTCTCTCTTTTATCGGCATGTCTAATGCTCGACCACATGAGAGACTAATTCAACTTTCAGTCCTTATCACCGATAGTATTAAGGAAAAATCTTGGCACATCCTTGTGCCATCCCAAGGGACACCATGATTCTCCCTTCGAATTTTCGATGAGGCCACCTCTTTAAATTCCCCTTTCAAATACTGGACTCATACCTTCATCCACAGAACGTCAAGGTTTCTATTCTCAGCTTCCATAATTTATTTCCCAAGTATTTGGAAGTCTGGGTTTCTTTCCTGCTATGTTCACTCTCATAATCCTTTAGATCTCAGGGTCCACTCCTCGCAACCCATTAATTCCTTTCTGACTTTCGGGCCTGATTCTTCCAGTAGCCATCCACTTAATTAATTAGCGAACTTCCAATTTAGAAGTTGAATATCTTATTTCTCGAGGGAAGATCTGTCCCTCCATCACCAATTACACAATGCTCAACTTTCAACCTCTTATAGTTCACATAACTTCGAAATCTTTCTTTATACAAGTGACGCTCTCATATTAATAAGCAATTACATACCTCAGCATTGCCTCTCTTTCGATTCCTCTCGGGAAACTACTATCTTATTTCCTTGTGGTAGATATAGACTCAAAATTTTCTTCCACCCAAACCATGTTTTCCAAACTTTGTCACAATGACATTTGCAAACCAACTCCAATCATGCTCTAAGCATTCCAACTCATGTGACCTTACTATCATGACGTACATGCAATATCCATTTCAAATCGCCTTGTTATGCCTCAAATTTCCTTTTCACGCCACATCATTAAGATTCTATCGTCTCTTTTGATTCCAAACAGGAACGCCATTGTCAACGTAATCATCAATTTGACTCAACTCCTCGAAGACTCATCATGTTCATTTACACATTCACGTTATATCTCGTCCTGGGTCCATTTCATCAAGGGAACAACTCTCGTGGGGAATCCTCCCACAATCCGTCTATAACAATCCATCAATCCCAGGAAACTTCAAGTTTCAGCAACTCACATCGACCCTAGTCGTTTCATCCCTCCTTCCCATCCCCAACGGCTCCACAGGGATTTCATTCCTCATAAATTTCACGACTGAGGAATTTTACCTCATTAGGCACGTAGCTCGTGCTCTTCATAATTAACATACAACGAGCATCTCTTTAGAATCCATAGGTTAATCTCAAAGGTCATTCACGTTTCTCATGACTCCTTAAATGAGTCCAATTATCGTCTCTTTAGACGGTAGCAACCAACTCAATCATTCCTTGGACATCCAATCTGACTGTTATCCACTTCATTACTACCAAGTGTCGAATCATTTCAAATGTCCATGGTACCATTCACTTGAGAGCTCATACCTTGGCCCTCTGCTCTCAAGGGTCCCCACTTGGACCATACAATATTTTGTTCATTTTTGTCGCTCTTCCCTCAGGGAGCATTAGTGCCTTAGCCTCTGGGTTCCACAACTAGCTAATGCGACCATACCTCAATTTCATCCATGCAGCTGAACATCAACGTTATCCTGGAATTCAACGTTGTCTACAGGACAGTTCCTCAGACTTCACTTCCAAGAATCATTCAAATTCTGCATCTTCTTTCTCAATCCTGGCGCTTAATCTCAATATCAAGACAGTTTGGATTTTCTCTTCCTTTCACACTAGGGTCTCTTACCCTACGAAGGAAACTATACACTTTAGTGGCATTCTTTTATTTCGAATCCACCTTGTCCTTCTCATTCCATAGAGTGTCATTCTTGGAGTCTACGCCAACGGCGGTACCTTCACTCCAGGATTCAAATGTCACCATGTCTGACACCCTTCCTCTAGTGACTCAGTCACCTTTAGTGACAAGATTCCAAGGAATCGAGGTTCTTCCTTGGTCTCCACAAATTCTCATATCGAATACTCAATTCGACTACCTCAAGTCATTCTGCAATTATACTCTAAGCGCTCTTTTCGCTTCTTCAACCATTCATTAGAATTACAAACAGTCAGGACTATCAAGTCCATTCACTTTCCTTTCCTTCAACGACCATCTCATGGTCTAATCACCCTTCAAGAACGACGCCTTACACTTTAGGGCTGATAACATACAATACCACTTCTAGTGGTTCCGATTCAACCTTAATCGATCTCACAAATCAACAAGGTCAAACAACTGACATAACTTCTTCCTTAGTTTTCCTCATGACGGAAGAAATAAAACATCAATCTCTCATTACGAGTCTTATGCCAAGGTAAAAGTCGTTTCTCGCAGGCACGTTCCATGTTCCATAATGAACATCTCTTTGCTCGTTATCTATGAGCATGAGTTCTCTTATTCACATATCTTCCGATCATTCACTTCTCTTACTGAGTCCCATTACCATTCCTCAAAGTCAGGAATAATCACTAGCCATAAGGCTTTCAAATTTCATTCCACTTTAAGACCTCACGTCTCACTCAAATGGTCATTGACCACTTTTATTACACGTAAGCGACCTTGAGGACTTTGCCTCACCCTGGTCGGCCATCTTCAGATCTTTACAAGACTAGTAGGATCCAAACAATCTTTACTCTCAAGCAATACCAGGAAGGTACTTCCATTAAATAACTCAACGAAGGCAATCCAGACTGATACCATGCCTTCCAAGAAAAACTCTTCCTTTGGTGACATTTCACCAATCATCAACAGTCTCTTAAGGCTAATAACTGCCAAGATCACTTTCTTTCTTTAGTGTACCCAAAACATCCAAGGTTTTCTTACGAAACCCTCAATCCTGAGGGAAGCAGTTTCAAATCCACTTTTCCTATCAAACTCAGTCAATCTCAACTTTATACATAGATTCACAAGCTTTTCAAAACTCTCATGGTTCCTGTCCACATTTCCACTTTGGAAATGAGTAGTCTCAGGGTTACCTTTCTCGTGACTTCTATCACTTAACCCATCAGCACTAGTCGTCTCAACGACTTGGGTAACAATGGCAGCTCCTTCACGAACTTGCCTACCCACCAAATTTCCTCATTTCCACTTAAGTTCTCACTCGCACGATTAACAAAATTGAGTCATATTCTCTTTCAGTACTCATGCTCCAATCGCTCATCTTTACTCAATTCTCATGATCCACCTCAGTTCTTGGATCTTCTCATATCTCGTATACCGTGACCGTACTTTGGTCATTCAACCTTATTAGGTTCTCATGCCACTTGAACCACTATGATTCCCTCCAAGAATTCAAAACTTAAGCCATCTACTCAAGTCTAGCAGTCTCAGGCTGCTCATCTCATTATCTTTCACCATTTACCATCCAGTGGTTCCCAAACAACTCTCAACTAGTTGCTCATTATTCAAGGATTCCAAATCATCCTTAAGCAGCAATCACACAACAAGCCAGCCTCAACGAGGCAACTTTTCAATCAACAGTCATTACCAGGCAAGCCTCAACTAGGCTAAAATTCAACTAGGTCAGCAGCCAGCAAGTACTCAAAGTGCCAATCCAATCATTCATGCCATAAATCTAGAGGCATCCGCCACTCTATCATAATCACAACATGTTATCTCAATCTCAACAAGCATCTAATCAATGGGTATAAACCCTACATGCCGTCCAATCTCTCAGTTAAACCTTGGCCAAGACAATCACATGATACCAACTACAAAACATGCCAATTAGGCCAATCACAACATTGGTTTTCTTTTTCAAACGGCATCCACTGCTAAATACAAGGCTCTCAGCCATGCCAATCACAGGCGCCATTATAAATACCATGCCACTTTCGAACATTCGCTTTAAAAAATTACTCCAGTGCCATACATCTCTTAATCACAATCAAACTCAACCCGATACCTAGGCTTTCCCTTTCAATTAATGACTTGTGTCATTCTTGCCTCATTGCTATCTTAGAAGCCTGCCAGGAGCCGCTTCTTGTCCGGACCTCTCTGTCTCGGCGATCACTCCCCGCCCTCATAAGACCTGGTTGTTACAAGTTGTCCCAAGTCATACATTTACGAAGGAAGCCCCGTTCCACACGTCCCATAACATGCTTCATTACGATTTATAGGTATCCCATCAACTCGTCTCATATCAAGCGATAGTTTATTAAGTCTGATAGTGATAAGCTCATGCATGCACCCGCATCAACCTTCATTTTAATGCCACAAACACGTGCACATCATGACTGTCCTCACTACTTGTCATACCATGATCGCCTTCAAATCAATTCTTATCCATCGAAGATTTCTAATTCCACCAATGACCGTCACATCACATTGATCAATTACTTATATCTACCCATACACCTCAAGTTTAGTCGCTACTCAAGTCAAGTCCCTATGCATTCGATCACAACTGATCTTCAATTCAAATACTCCTTGTATGCATCTCATTTTATATAACCCAAGGTTGTCAATAGCGATCGATAACTAAAATCATCAAGATATAACACAATTCAAGCCTGAATCCACTAATACCAGTCGTATCTTTATAACTCATATTCCTCAAGTTGGATCACTGACAAAACCATAATCACAATCATATACTCCAATTGACTCTCCATTCATAAACAATTTTCTAGCAACCTCAAGCATAATTATGACCTCAAAATCCACACTTATGACTCTTTAATTTCAGTTTGCTTCCACTTGAACCTCAATCACAACATCACTCAAAATCATTCATAAAAATCAATTCTAGAACCATCGGAATACAGCACAGGTTCAAGCCTATAATCCTCAAGATTTAATGACCAATACTTAATCCTATAGGTCTCACTATTTAACTATCCCCAAGTCATCACTCCTTATCACTCCAAATCTCAATCACATTAGATCGAGCTGACCTTGCTCTGATACCACTTAAACGGGGTTGTCACGTCCCGAACCCTGATCCTTATATTGACTCCTAGGATCCCTCGGGTTACAACTTATATGATCAGACAAACAAACGGGAGCGAGAAAACATCTCCAGATATATACAAAATTCAGATGACTTAGGACATAAAAAGGTACACCCCTCAATATATACAAATTCACTTCATAGGTTACAGTCCTCCAATACCCATGGTTCAGTTTCAAATCCACAAATCAAAGTAAAATTCCTTAGATCACAAATGAGTTTATATCCATTTCCTTTAAAAACTTCTTCTCATGCCAATCCATGGCAGCCTCGGGTTTCCAACATGTGGAACCTGAAAAATGTTATCCCACAACGGGGTGAGATATATAATCTCAGTAAGTGAAACTTAAATCTAGACTTGACCACCAGTCCTCTCAGACCACCAAAAGATATCAGTTGCAGGCATTCATCAATGCAATGGCACAAGGCATTCTTAGATCAAGCATTTTCGCAAGCCATGCATGAACGAAAGGCACCATCAATCATGCTTAACCTCATAGGTTCAAGCTTCAAGCACATGGCATATAAACAAGAACATGTAACTTCACAAGTCATCAAATCAACCACTTTAATTCACTCATCGCTAGGCTCCAAGCCGCGATGTACTTCTCTGGCACTCTTGCCAACTGATATCACCAGGGCCACAGGCCAATCGATATCGTAGTGACTTTTAGTCAAATGTTACCATAGGGGCCACAGGCCAATCGGTACTTCTGGGGCTCACAGCAATTTGATAACACCGAGGCCACAGGCCAATCGATATCGTCATTCTTACTCAAGGCTCACAGCCAACTGATACCACTGAGGCCACAGGCCAATCGGTATCACTGGAACTCATAGTTAATTGATATAACTAGGGCCACAGCCCAATCGATATCATCAAGGCTCCAAGCCAATGCGATCTCCGGGCCACAGGTTAACGATCGCTAGGGTACTATAGCCCATTCATATAACAAGGGCTTCATAGCCAATTCAATAACAGGGCTTCATAGCCAATTCAATAACAGTGCTTAATAGCCAAACTATATCACCAAACCCAATAGCCACTTACATCACAAGGCTCTCTGGCCATTTTAAATCTCAATTACCAGTCATAATGTAATCATCACACGATTGCATCAAGCAATTTAAGCCACGGGCTTCACCAATCAATCAATTCATCCAACCAATCTATCCAGTAGTGTCCTAATGTTCAAGTAAGGGTTTAAGAAATACTTACCTCTTTAATCAAGCTAGCAATTCAATCCAGACGACCCTCCTATATCATCAAGCTCACGGCCAAACATGGCTCTCACGGCGTGCGTAGGAAAAATCACATCAAAACTCAATTATTTCTCAATTCCATCGCACCAATTCCATAACACCGATAACACCTTATTCTCAAGTCATCACAGTGTTAATTTGATGCTCCTAAGAATGCCAATGTTGTTCTATCAAGACAAGTCATCATAACTTTCATTCCACCCAAGTCTGCCCTTTTTTCTAGGCTCCACGACCAAGTTCAGTCTCATGAAAAATATAATTTTTTCTGACGTTTTGAGAAAAAAAAAATTAGGATCTTAAACTTCAAGATGTTAAGGACATGTGGGCGAAAATGGAGCTAAATTTGGATACCGGACGACTTAGAACGACTCAATTTAAAATTGGTGTGCCTTGAGGGCAGATTGTATAGCGCCTCACGTTTTCTCCTCTAATAGCCCTTTAATAACCTCTTAACCCAAATTCCTCTCAATACCAACTTGCCAATACATCAAAAATCAAGTTTAGGAGTCTCACCCAAAAGCTTGGAGAGAAATAACACCACAAAAGCTTCAAACAGCTCAATTCCTTCACAGTCCTCACACTGTCAGAATCTGTCCGATTATAATCACCCATAATCAGCCATTAAAATCCATTTTGACTCCATCAAACTCGCAACTACAGTTCATCCAACTCAAGTACTATGTGTTATAAAGCTCCCACAGAAAATTTGAAGACAAACGAAGCCTCTAAGAGGGTAAACGGAAGCCTTACCCTAGCTCGCGCGAATTCCGTCTGGTTTTGGTCTCGGTCTCGGTCTCACACAGGTAAAATACTTAACCAAATGATAAAATTCCACTTGGAGCTTGGCAAGGACATATTGATCTACCTTCTGGTGGTCGGCGCACGTCAATTGGACGCCGGAAGAGGCCGGTCGAGCACACCGAACCAAGAGGGCAGAATCTGTCTTCTGGAGTAGTTTTTTGCTGGAGAGGAAAAGAAGGAAATTTTGCAGGAAATGGAGATGGGAGAGAGAGCGCATGACCAAAGAGAGCTAAGGGGAGTGTCCATCAAATTATTGGAGCAAATTGGTCAAGATTGCATTTAATGGCAATTAATGCATGGCTTCTCCTCTAATTGACACTTGGCATGCACCAATAATTTAACCACTTGGCTTTGACTTATTTGACCTCATCCCCTTGCATTTTCGGCAATTTCCTTGGGAGTCCTAAACGACTATTTCTCCCTCTAAATTTTCTTAAGGCAAGGATAAAAGGTTGAGGGGCAAAATGGTCATTTGGCACTTTTCGTGCGAAACTTCGTTTTTCCACATTTTGAATGCCCATTGGCGAGGTGATGTCAATTCCTTTTTCAATTTTGAAATTCTTCATTTTCAATTGCCAATTCGAGCTTCCATTCCATCTCATTAGCCCCGAGGGGTCAGAAATTCAGAATGTCACACGATCTGTTAGTATTTATATTGCTTTGGATGATATTGATAGTGAATTCCTTGATTGTATATTTCTTACAGTGGAGCAATATGAGTAGCTTTGTAAGATTGACTCAAAATACCCAACTGAATAGGATTCTGTAAGCTTTAGCAATGATAGGCGACTTGATGTAGCAGCAAGCTTGATAGCAAGCTGCTAGTGCCTCAGAAAATGCTTCGACATCTGAAAATGGAATAGGAACGAGGATGTCGTATACATGATTTGATAGAAAAGTTCCTAAAGTTAAAGCCTCCCAAATTTGCTGGTATAGAAAACAAGAAAGGAAACTCAACTATGGATAGATGAGCTTGAAAAGATATTCGCATTCTTAGAATACTTAGAACTTGATCGTGTAGCCTTAGCTGAATATCAGTTACAAGGTAACGCCAATTGTTGGTTGAACCCATCTTGGCATCTCAATGTCATTATTGGTTCATGATTTTTGTGTCCGGTTTCTTTGTAACTAGCATCTTGAAAAGTAATTACAAACTTACCTTACCAAAAAAAAAAAAGAATAGTGTTTCCATGGATGCTGAAGTAACATGAGATGCCTTGTTAAGGCCTTTTTATGATAAGTATTTCTCTGAAAGTGTACAAGATTGAGAAATGATAGATTTTATATAGTTGCAACAGAGTAATATGACAATAGATTAACATGAGGCAAAATTCATTAAGTTGTCTCGGTACTCGCCCAAGTTGGTTGAGGAACCGGTAGTGAAGACTAAGCAGTTCCTATAAGGGTTGCGACCTAGTATTCGAGGCCAGGTAGTACCGTTGAATATTTGGGATTACAATGGGCTATATAAAAATGCTTAGATGATAGAACAATATGCCATGGAGCATTCATCGTCAAAGTTGATTCATGAATATCCTCCTCCTCGGACGATGAATCGTGATAAAAGGTTCAAGGGGAAAAAGGCGATTTGCCCCAAATAAGAAGAGAAGAGTGCTAGTGGGGTACCTAAATCGAAGCATGTCAACATTACGGGAGGTGACATGGAAATGTCTCTTGCCGAATGTTGAGTGAAGTGTGCTTTCGATGTGGACAACAAGGCCATTGGATGAGAGACTGTCCACAACATCAACCTCAGCTGAAAAATAGGGAACCACCTCAATAGATAGGACAACGAGGAAACATACAGCGACCGCCAATACAAGGATGAATTTGCACGGTAAGACAAGAGGAAGCAGAAAATTCCATGACCGTCGTTACAAGCACGGTTCTTATTAATGGTTGCCTAGCATATGTATTAGGTGATAGTGAAGTTACGCATTCTTTTATAGCTAAGCGTCATGTGAATATATTTGGAATGGAAGTTAAGTTGATAGAGGTGCCCTTAAGTGTGGCCACACCTCTTAAAAAGGAAAGGATTACCTCGTTGTCATGTGAGGTATGTAGAATTGACGTATGAAGATATGAATGAAGGATAAATTTAGTGGTCCTGGATATGCATGACTTTGATGTCATAATAGAAATGGATTTTCTTCGCCAACAACTAGCCATATGGATTGTCATCAAAGGGTAGTTTATCTCAAACTACTAGGGTCATCTGAATACGTGTTCGTTGGAAATAGAGGAATATGTTCGACCTAATGACTTCGGTGATAGAAGCAGCCGAACCTCTTAGTGAGGGATGTCAAGGATATTTGGCGACTGCAGAGGATAAGTTGCAAAAGGAATCTAAGTTGGAAGACATCCCTGTAGTTAAGGATTTCCCTGATGTTCCGAAGGATTTACCAAGATTACCATCGAAAAGGGGAATTGAATTTACAATTGAGTTAGTTCCAAGTACATAACCGATTTCTAAAGTTCCCTATCGGATGGTTCAATCAGAATGAAAGGAATTAAAGGTGCAGTTACAAGAACTGCTTGTTAAGGGGTTTATCCGACCAAGTACCTCGCCTTGAGCACATGTCTTGTTCTTAAGGAAAAATGATGGATCTCTACGACTATGTATAGATTATCAGCAATTGAATCATGTAACCGTTAAGAATAAGTATCCATTGCCGAGGATTGACGATTCGTTCGATCAATTTCAAGGAGCATTTGTGTTCTCTAAGGTGGATTTAAGGACAAGATACCACCAATTAGGGAATCAGAAAAGAAGACAGTCCGAAGATGGCTTTTAGGACGCATTATGGGCATTACAAGTTTACGATAATGCCATTTGGATTAACAAACACACCTGCAGCTTTCATTGACCTAATGGATTAGGTGTTTAAGCCGTTTCTGGATCACTTCGTCATCGTTTTTAGTGATGCTATATTGGTGTACTTGAAGAGTAAAGAGGAACATGTGCAACACTTAAGAAGAACGTTGCAGACTCTTCGAGAAAATAAACTTTTCGCCAAATTCAATAAGTGTGAATTTTGGCTCGACCAAGTAGTATTGGGTGAAGGTATCTCAGTAGACCCAACCAAAATAGAAGCTGTAGTTAATTGGCCGAGGCCTACAACGGTTATGAAGATTCGTAGTTTTCTTGGCTTAGTGGGATATTTGTGATGCACTGGAAATTCGACTTTGGTAAAGTGCCTGAATTCAATAAAAAGGATTATTATCGAAATTCAGTCGATAAGTTATATTGGATCGAAAGGACTGAAGAGACGACGTTTGGACAAATTCCGAAGTTCAGTTGGTTTAGATTAGGTTTCAAATTCCTAGTCGCTGTAAATTAGGATTTCAATCCTCGCGACCCGAGCGTAGCCCAGGAAATTACCAAAATTACCCTTCGTTCGGTGTACTAAAATTCGTTTCAGTCTCGATTCGCCAAATGACAAAATTGCCCTTGGATAATTGCACTATAGGACAAAATTACCCAAAAGTTTTGTAGACCCCACCTTCTCTCCCTCAGCCGCCCACGTTCCCTCTCTCTCACGATCCCTCTCTTTTCTCTCTCCCTGCCATTTTTCTACTTCTTCGTGGACACCTCACGGCCGAACCCTTCTTCCTCCTTCCCCGGCGGTTTTTGCGCCACCAACACCTCACCACTGGCGACCACCACCTTCAGCAGCTCGTCGCCGTCGCCGTCACCCTTGACCTCTCCACCGCTGTCGTCGCTCGTCGGACGGCTGCGAAAGAGCCGCGGAACCCAGCCCTTGTTTCGGACGCTCACTGACCCGAGGACGTCGCCGCTTCCCCCGGCCGTTCGCGGCTCCACCGCCGCCACCCACCACCTCGGCCACGTCCCTCAGCCTTCCCTCGACCAAGCCGAAGCCACCCCACCGCCGATTAGCCACCGGAGCCGCCGCAATCAGCCCCAAAATCGCCGGTGCCCTGTTTCAAGGCTCGGTCCGCCCTTTCTTCAGATCCGGCCGCCGCCTTTGCTCACCGCTGCCACCATCGAATTCCCAAGACTTCCTTCCACCTTCCCTCAGCTCGGCGGAGCTCGCCGCCGCGCGTGGTGGCCGGGAAGTCGCCCGAAGCCTTTCCCCTGTTTCGGCCGCCGCTCCCCTGCTTTGTTCCCTGTTGCGCTGGTTCTGTTCAGCCGCCGTTCAGCCACTTTCGGCCGCCCTCGGCCTTGCTCGACCTGTCCCGAAGACTCCACTCGACCCCTAGGTGAGATCCTCGGCCTTGGCCGACCTCGTCCCGGCCCGTGGGGTCGGGAATCGTCGGAAATCAGCCCGGAACCCTATTTTTGACCACCGCCCAATTCTATTTTCAGGCCACCACCGCTCGCCGGAGCTTCGCCGTCGCCAGCCACCTGTCCCGGTGACCTCACGAGACTTCCCTGAGGCATTCCCAAGATTTTAGGTTTTTGGCCGCTGCCGCCGCCGTCGTCGCCGCCACCGCCACTGCCGTCGCCGCCACCGCCGCCGTCGTCATGGTTCGCCGTCGCCGTCCGTTGAGACCGTCCGAGCTTAATTTGATGGTGAGTTGACCCTAATCCTTGGTTAGGGCGCTAATTGCGCCTAGGATTAGTCGTTTAGTCAATTGTGGATTTTAGGTACACGATCAGGGCCGGTCTAAATAGAAATTGGGATTAAGATAAATGGACGATCGATTAGGTTAGCCGGATTGATTGAATTGTCTGTGGTTAATTGTTGCTAGTTGATTGATTGATTGGGCAATGGATTGCCATTGTGTGATCGCGAGTGAGCGATAGGCCAGAGACGAACGAGCGATCAATGTGTTAAATTGAGTCGATTAATAAATAACATGGCATCAATTGAGTTGAATGTTATTTGATTGAGTTTGATTACTCGGGATTAAGTTATGGCTTCGTTGATTGAATCGCTTTACTGAAATGCCTGATTGGGCGTAGTGAATGTTCTTTCACTGTCAATTGATGATTGAGGGTTAATCACCTTGTGTGTGGTTGCTATGACTAGTGGATAATCGGTATGTGCATATGACTGAGTGTGAAGTCAAATGACATATTTTAGCACGAAAATAGCCTTTGGCCGAGACTTTTACATGCATGTGTGAGCATCCGGCCTTAACCAAAGATAATGAAAAGGGTTGATTGCTGGATGTAATATGTATGGTCATACGAGGGAAAAACAATGAGGTTCCTAGCAAGTTCGTGTTCTATGATTTGTACGAAACTATACGACTTGCCAGAAGCACGATAATTCATGCACCGTGCCAAACGTACGATTTTAAGGGATTATCGGATGCCGGTCGCAACTGGTGTTGGACCGACGCCCCGTTTAGGGATGCCTACTTGCTGGTGCCGTGATGGGTACACTGGATACACCGCTTGTAGTAGCCGTTGCCGAGAGTAAAGGAACATAGACCGGTGCTGCCGGTGAGACGCTGGATCGCACTGAGGTGTTGGATCGCATTATTAGGATAGTCGTATCACGCCCTCTTTCGCGTAGATCCTCTCTGATGCGGTGGGCACGATCACTGTTAATAAAAAGGATTGAATACAATGTAACTTTGTGCATGGGTTAGTGTGAGCGCATCCCGACTACGAAATTTGGAATGGGACAAATGGAGTAGGAAAACGGACGTTCATACTCGCTTGTGTTCGAGTTATTATTGTATTATGTGCATTGTCCTGGGGAATGTCCTGTGCATGTTTGTGGATGTGATGCTGTGATTGAGTGACTGATTGACGTTGACTGCTGAGTCATGTCGAGCATTGCATTATGTATGGCTGAGGTTGGTAAGTGTGCATGTGGATGGTTGTTATAGTGTTGTTTGTGAATGGCGGTTATACATGCCTGTGTGGTCTTTGAGTTTCCGTTAGGATGCCCTGGACGAATCAGTTTCCTAACCGAGCTTAGGCTTGATTCACTGAGATTTATTCTCACCCCGTCGTGGGATAACATTTTCAGGTCCCAAGTGACGAAGCCTCGTGGACGCCAAGGATTGGCTTTTGGATTAGTTCTTCTGAAGTAGTTGGGAGTTGACCTTACCCGACAGAGTGACTGATTAAGATCTTGTCTGGTCGCCCCGAAGAATGGGGTTATGCTCGAATGTCTATCGTTAGTGAAATTGTTTCACTTGTTTTTGGTGAATAAATTGTGGTGTTTGATTCCTGCTATTCTATTCCCTGTTTGTTTATGCTGTCAGGGAGTTAGAACGTTTCCGCTTGCGTAAGTAATTGATAGGTCGATAGTGTGCCTGGGACGCTATCTCTATGACCTCGTGGCGATTTGGCAAGGGATGTCGCGGGCCTGAAAGTCGAGGCGTGACAATATTATAGGAAGTTCGTTGAAAAATTCTCCAGTACCGCCGCTCCTCTAACAAGGTTCATAAGGAAGAATGCTAAGTTTGAATGGACAAAAAAGTGTGAGCGAAGTTTTGAGGAGCTCCAGCAAAAATTGACGACTGCTCCTGTTCTAACGATGCCTTCGGGATCGGGCAGATTTGTTGTCTAAAGTGACACATCGCATAAGGGGATGGATTGTGTCCTAATGCAACAGGGAAAAGTAATAGCTTATGTGTTCAGACAACTTAAACCTTATGAGTTTAACTATTCTGTTCATGATTTGGAACTTGCAGCAATTATATTTGCATTGAAAATATGGAGACATTATCTATACGAAGAAAGGTTCGAAAGTTATATGGACCATCATAGTCTCAAATACTTATTTGCTTAAAAAGAATTGAATATGAGGCAATGAAGGTGGGTGGAATGGCTCAAGGATTGCGACTGCGACGTTATTCATCATCCAGGAAAGGCAAACAAAGTCGCTAATGTTTTAAGTCGTAAGTCTGCTATTACCGCATCGATGATTAAGAATGGGGTATGATGGCTGAAACTAAAGACTCTGAATTTATGTTAAAGTCGGAGAGTTATGTGGACTATTTGTTACTTTGTGAATCGAATAGGAGATACGACAAAGAATTCAAGAATTGCAAAAGACGGATGTGGAGTTACTGAAAACCCGAAGTAAGGTCGAGGAAGTAAATGAACCCGACTTCTAAATAACTGGCAATCGTACATTAATGTTCCGAGGAAATATATGTGTTCGTAACGATGAGAAACTCAAAAAGGAAAATTTGTCTGAAGCTCATCGTGGTCATTATAGTATCCACCTCGAAAGTATGAAAAAGTGGCAGAACCTCCGTAAGTAATACGGATGGAGTAATATGAAACTGATATAGTAAAGTACATGGCTAAATGCTTGACTTGTCAACAAGTACAGACTCAGCATTATGAGCCCAGAGGCTGTTAAAGCCATTGGAAATACTAGAGTGGAAAAAGTTGGCCAATTTATACACCAAGTAGATGGTTCGGAGTACCCGTTACGAGGGGACCAATCCTCTATTTATAATGGTCCCAAAAAAATTTTAATTTGTACTTTTAGTAGCTTCATATTTTGATATCTTTATTCAATTGGTCCATTTGTCCAAACTAATATGATTATTGTGTGCTCTAATTTATAGGCTAGGTTGTCTTAATATAATTGGTCCATTTGTCCTAGCTATTTTATATTATGTGAAATTTTATTTATTAGACTAGATGTCTCTAGATTAATCAATTGCATCTTCTTGTCTAATTCTTATTGGTCTACCTATGTAAATTCTAGAAGATCTTTTCTCTATTAATTAAATTAAGCTAAATATCTTCTTACTATTAGTCCACTTACCTTCCTTAATTAAATATTTCTAAAGTTAATATTATAAGTTAAGTGTCTACATACTGTTGGTCCACTTGTGTAGTTTAAGAATATTTTAAAATCTTATTATGTGTTTTCTTCATTAAGCTAAGCTAAGTGTCTATTTGTTATTAGTTAAGAGTAGGGTTAAGTACACCTTAAGTGCCATAAATTGTGTATAGTGTTTACTTTAATGTCAAAACTTTCAAATCGATCACTTTAGTGCTAAGTTTTTATAATCTCGATCACTTAAGGGCCAACTTATTTTAAAAATGATCACTTTAGTGTCAAGTCCGATGAGACACGTCAACTCAAATAATAATAATAATAAAATACGCATGTCGGATTTTCAGCAAACCACGCAGCTTAAATTGAAGGTGGCACTAAAGTGATCATTTTTAAAAGAAGTTGGCACTTAAGTGATCGAAATTACAAAAACTTAGCACTAAAGTGATCGATTTGAAATTTTTGGCACTAAAGTGAGCGTTGTACACAACTTATGGCACTTGGGATGTACTTAAGCCATTAAGGGTATTCTAGAGCCTTAAAATGTGTCCTTGTTGACACCTAAATTTTGATTTTTCTTTAATCATTTATTTTACATATATGAGATCCTTTAGACCGACTTGAGCTACGCATTGACCAAACTCATCAAGAGAAGGGACCCATTTGGTGGAGCCGCCAACTCTATCCTAAGGGTCCCTAATAGCATTAAAGTCCCCTTAAATCAGCCAAGAAAAATCAACCAAGGCGACACTAGACTGAATGGAATCAACCCAAAAAGACCGTCTAGAAACAAAAGTGTACTCAGCATAGACCATAGAAAGCCAGCAAGCCTTGTTGATAGCTAAGAGTTGCAAGTGCCCATGAACACTTAGGAGGAAGAAGAGGACACAACAAAATTTGCAAGCAAAGGATTCTAACTAATCCATATTCATCCCTGATGGGAGTGATCATAGTTGGCAATCCAAGTCCAGTTAGGCAATAAGCTAAGTGAAATATTTGCGAATGAAGACAAGGGCACCTTAGGGCCGTTATGAAAACCATTTTGATCCTAAAAAGTGATTCTGAATAAAATAATATTTTTATTTTGTTCCCTAAATGAGTTTTAAAGAATCAGAACACGCTTCGTAACGGCACATAATTTCTGTTTTCGAGAACAATTGTTCTTCCCAATTTTTGTCATTTAAGTTAAATAACACATTGCTAATTAATCAAAGATTAATTCAAATTGATTTTCTTTTATAACATATTGCTTATTGAAATATAAAAATAAATATCACGAGTCATCACAAGTCATTTTTTCCATTTATTGTGGTTTTCATCTACCTCTTTTAAGCAAACGGACGACCAATACGGGCAACACCCTCGTTTCTGCGAGAAAAATACACTACACTACCCTACATTGATGTGCATTTTTGGTTCTAGGAAATCACATCTCAGTCTTAATTCATCCAAAACTTAACAACGAGAGCTTGTTAGGTGTTCACGCGGGTTGTTTTTGTCCTATTTCAAAATTTTCTAAAACTAGATTATGTCTAAAGTGCATAAATCTAGGCAAATCAAAATCAATAAAATCAAGTGCACAATCAAGGAATCAATACATTGATAAATTGCATCATAAAATCCTAATGAAACCTTGAGGGCTTCGAGAAATATGATTCAAATTTAATTTCAAAGGTATCTATGATTTTCTTAAAAAAGAACAAAATATGGAAAACCCAGGCTCAAATTTATGAAAATAAGTCAATCTAGCCTAATCTAAGCTTCATCTATTTTTAGGAATTTTTTGAATTTTTTTTTTTGAATTTTTAAGAATTTTAAATTTTATTATCTTGTATATTTTCTTTGTAAATGAGAACTCGCTCTGTTTTAGGTCGAGAAAAAAGTAAGAGATGTGAGACTTCATTCTGTTTTGTGAATATCAAAAGTGATTTTTTCCATAATAAACTTTTTTTGTTCTTATTTTTGCTCCAAAACTGTTTTTGGGAACATAATCATAATCAAAATTAGTTATATTACCAAATAAGGTTCCTATCTTTTTTTGTTCCAGAAAACATAATCAGAGAACTAGAATGGTTACCATACATGCCCTTAATCTCCAGAATACCAATGCAATAGAGATTATTGAATCTAACCAAGTCTCAGATTTAAGCTCGTTTCAAAGGTCAACAAGACCCCTAATGTTCCACACTCCTATATACATATATATGGCAAAAGTACACTTTTAGCGCTAAAAGTTTCAATCGGATCACTTAATGGCAAAAGTTATAAAAAAAAAAGGATCATTTTTTGTGCCTCCGGCCAAAATTGCCACGTGACATTTTTAATTAATTTTTAAATTTTAATTGTTATTTTTTAAGAAAAAGAAGTCTACGTTGGTTCCATGTGGACTTCAAAATTAATAAATAATAACATAAATAATAACATAAATAATAACATAATTTTTTTAAAAATAAAAACTTTATTTAAAATAAACTGAAAAATAAGAAAAACAAAACAAAACAAAACAAAAAGGTGGTGAGGGTTGCTAGAACCATTGTTGTTGCCACTCCATCATCGCCGGTAAGGCCAGTGAGGGTGGGGCATGGCCGGCGGGGTCGTCGACCCCCGGCCAGGGGCTGGTGACCTCGCCAGACCTGGGCAAGGGCCAGCGACCCTCGCCTAGATCTAGCCGAAAGTCTGTAGGCCCTTGCATGAGGTCGGCGACCGGCGAGGGTCGCCGACCCCTGGCTCCACCCTCGCCGGCCATTGCCAGCAATGGTGGAGAGGCAGCGGCGAGGGTTACAACAACCCTTGTCGGCTGCCTTTTTTTAAAAAAAAAAAAATTGGTTTTTTTAAAAAATTTCAGCTTATTTATTAAATTATGTTAAATAAAAAATTAAATTTTAAAAAGAATATTGCCACGTGGACCGCAGGTGAGCCACATCAGCCGAAAATATTAATAAAAAAATTTCCATGTCGGAATTCCGACAAAGCAAATCAGACTTAGCACCAAAGTGATCTTTTTTTGAGTTTTTTTCGAAAATAATACTAAAAAAATAAATATTTACAAAAATAATCTAAAAAAAAAAGTATTTACTTTTTTAGGTCTCCCTCGACAATTCAAAAGCCGAGAGAGACCTGAACGGGCCCCCTCCCTCTCCCCGAGGGAGGGGGGCCCGCCCGTGGGGCCTACTCCCCTCCCCCGACAATTCAATTGCCGGGGGAGGAGTGCGGTGCAAGCCCCGCACGTGGGGGTGCAGGCCCTCGCGCCCCCCTCCTTTTTTTGCCCTTTCCCACGGCAATTCAATTGCCGTGGGAAGGGAGGGTGGGCCCCAGGGGGGTTTACAGACCCCCGCGGGGGCCCCACCCCCCATTTTCCCCCTTTCCCATGGCAACATTGCCCTAGGGTTTTTTTTTCAAAAAAATTAAAAATAATTACAATATTATATTAAAAATAAATTATTTAAAATTTTGGGACTTGCACCTTTAAGTTCAGTAATTGGACTATCGAGCAAAGTATTTTAATTTTTTAATTTATGTAAGTAATTTTTCGACGTCGCTTCGCGATCTCATCGTAAATATTTTTTTACGTAAATATGATCGCTCTATAGCCTCGCGAGCGAACGTCGTCGCATCGCCTGTTCGCTCACTTTTCTCAGAGTCGAGGCGCGTAAATATTTTTTTTTACCTAAACATGATCTCTTCGCGGTCCCCACGAGCGAATGCCGTCGCCTTGCTCATTCGCTCGCTTTACTCGGAGTCGGGGCGCATAAATATTTTTTTTACATAAATATGATGGCTCATTGGTCCCTCGAGCGATCACCGTCGCCTTGCTCCTTTTTCTCGAAGTCGAGTCGCGTAAATATTTTTTTACGTAAATATGATCGCTTCGCGGTCCCGCGAGCAAACATCGTCATTTCGCTCGTTCGTTCGCTCGCTTTTTTTGGAGTCGAGACACGTAAATATTTTTTTAACATAAATATGATCTCTCCGCTGCCCCGCAAGCAAACACCGTCACCTCACTTGCTTTTCCCGGAGTCGAGGCACGTAATTATTTTTACATAAATATGATCCCTCTTTTTTTACGTAAATATGATCGCTCATCAGGAAAAGCAAGCGAGGTGACGGCGTTTGCTCGCGGGGCAGCGGAGCTATCATATTTACATAAAAAAAATATTTACGTGTCTCGACTCCGAAAAAAGCGAGCGAGCGAACGAGCGAAATGACAACGTTTGCTCGCGAGAACGTGAAGCGATCATATTTACGTAAAAAAATATTTACGCAACTCGATTCCGAGAAAAGCAAGCAAGGCGATGGCGATCGTTCACGGGGCCAATGAGCGATCATATTTATGTAAAAAAAAATATTTACGCGCCCCGACTCCGAGTAAAACGAGCAAATGAGCGAGGCAACGGCATTCGCTCGTGGGACCGCGAAGAGATCATGTTTAGGTAAAAAAAAATATTTACGCGCCCCGACTTCGAGAAAAGCGAGCGAACGGGCGATGCGACGACGTACGCTCGCGAGGCTACAGAGCGATCATATTTACGTAAAAAAATATTTACGATGGGATCGCGAAGCGACGTCAAAAAATTACTTACATAAATTAAAAATTTAAAATGCTTTGCTCGACAGTCCAATTACTGAACTTAAAGGTGCAAGTCTCAAAATTTTAAATAATTTATTTTTAATCTAATATTGTAATTATTTTTTAATTTTTTTGAAAAAAAAACCCCGAACAATGTTATCGTGGGAAAGGGGAAAAAGGGGGTGGGACCCCCGCGGGGTCTGCACCCCCGTGGGGTCTACAAACCCCCCCCCCCCGGGGGCCCACCCTCCCTTCCCACGGTAATTGAATTGCCGTGGGAAAGAGCAAAAAAAGGGGATCATTAAATTTTTGGCCCTTGGATCTTTCCCCCTATTATAGGGGGGAAAAATCCAAGGGCCAATTGAGCTAGGATTTCCTGCCTTTATGGTAGGAAATCCTAGCCCAAAAAAAGGGGGACCCGCGGGGGGCTGCACCCCCACGTGCGGGCCTGTACCGCACTCCTCCTATTGAATTGCTAGGGGGAGGGGAGAGGGCCCCACGGGCAGCCCCCCCGGGGAGAGGGAGAGGGGCCCGCCCAGGTCTCCCTCGGCCTTTGAATTGTCGAGGGTTTTTTTTTAGATTATTTTTGTAAATATTTATTTTTTTAGTATTATTTTCGAAAAAAACTCTTTTTTTATAATTTTTTGCACTAAAGTGATCCGATTGAAACTTTTGGTACTAAAGTGATCTCCATGCATAATTTTTTACACTAAAAGTGTACTTTTGCCACATATATACAAAGAGGGAAAAATGTTATTGTTTCTTGTGGCCACCCGACTTCTTTTTCGTATAAGTCGGTTTGGCCTTCTTAGCAAAGCTGCAACTGCTATCGGAGTTAGGGCTGGCTTGTTGTTGATCCGCCAAAGAAAGGAGACGAGCTGCCACTTGTTTGCCAAGAGCAAACTTGACCCCTTGAGGACCAGCTTTCTTGCGGGCACTTGATGGGGCTAGGGGATTTTCACCCTCATCACTACTGACATTGCTTCCATCATCTTCAATATTATCATCTGAATCAGGAGAAGCAACAGAAGAAGCTCGAGAGCCCAAAATAGTTTCGGACATTAGAAAATTCTGAGTTCCAACATCTAGTATAGATGAAACAACCAAGGACCCAATATTCTCATCACAAGCTTAGAAGGTGAGCAACTTGGCCTTTTGCCAACATATTGCTACTTATCAAGAGTTTGATGAGGCAATGACTTGTCAACCATAAGAGTTAAAATTGGGTGTATAGTGGGAACTGTGATGGTGGGGGGCATTTGTAGCCAAAAGTGCCACAGCTAGAACATGATATTGACTTCCATTCATATTCAACTTTGATCAAATGAGCAACACCATTCTACAGCACTCAACAGATTCACAAAGAGGCTATTTAGCATCATTCTCAACACAAACTCGGGCATAAGAAATCATTTTCATGTTTTCAGTTTGTAAATCCACATAAAGATGCTTGCCAATAGAACTAGCTACTCCTTGACCCAAAAAAAAATAATAATAAGAACTAGCCACTGCATTGAGGCCAAGAGCAGACCAAAGAGAATAAGAAATATTTCTTAGCTGAACCCAAATAGGCAAGAAGTCATGTTGGCCTCTCTTCAACTCCAAAAGAGGATGCCATTGTTGAAGGATGAGAGGTACCCTTCCGACAATCATCATCATTAGCCATAACTTCGGACAAGTGAGTTCCCCAAATATGCTTGGCAGCCGACTAATTGAGCTTAAATGGGAGTCACTACAAAAAAACCGCAAATTAGCGACGGATTTTAGCAATGGATTTTCGGAGAAATTTGTCGCCAAATTCATTTAGCGACGAACTTAGCGAAGAAAAAACGTTCGTCACTAAAACGGCGTCGCAAAAATTAGCGACGAAAAATTTTAGTTTTCATCGCTAATTTGCGACGGATTTGGCAACAAAAGATAACGTCCATTCTTCGCGGATTAGCGACGAACGCACATTCGTCACGGATTAGCGACGAACTGCGCGTTTCGTCGCTAAATTTAGCGACGAATTGCATATGTTCGTCACTAAATTTAGCGACGAAACGCGTCGTTCGTCGCTAAATTGTCATTGAAATTAGCGACGAATGACTCTATTCGTCGCTAATTGGGCCTAGATTTAGCAATGAAATTTCCTATTCCATCGCTAATTTGTTGCTAAAATTAGCAACGGAAAAGGAAATTTCATCGCTAATTTGTCGCTGAATTTAGCGACGGATTAGGAAATTCTGTCGCTAATTTGTCGCCGAAATTAGCGACGGAATTTCCTATTCTGTTGCTAATTTGTCGCCTGAATTAGCGACGAACACGGTGTTCGTCGCTAGATTTAACGGAACATTAGCCAATTAACGGAATTTTAGCGGCAAACCAAGCAGCTCGTCTCTAAATTTAGCGACGGGACATTGGCGACAAATTGATCTTTCGTCGCTAAATTTGTGTATTTTCTTTTGTATTTTTATTGATATTCTATTTTAGCGACTAGAAAATTATTTTGTCACTAATTAGCGACGCCGCCGCTCCGCCAGGATATGGTTGGTGCTAAGGTCGTCTTGCAGGTTCCCCTTGCAGAACCGCAAACTGGAGTTGCCGTCCCGAGACTTGGGCGAGTTCTCGTCGCAGTACTTGGTGTGCAGGAACGGTATGGTGAACAGGATGTACTTGAGGAGCCACTGGGAGGTGCCCTCGGCGAGGAGGTGGAGGAGGTGGTCGGAGAGGGTCGTCCACTTGGAGAAGGCGGATTGGGTGGAGTAGGAGACGTAGCTGGCGGAGGAGGACTCGGCCCACCGCGGCTGGTTCTGGAGGATGGTCGAGACAGTCTAGGAGTAGTGGGTGTCCTCTTGCGACAGCTCGTCCAACGCCGGAGGAACTGCACATCCATAAGAAAAAACCATGAATAAAATCACACTCAGATCTAAACGACGGTGGGGTTTGAAGACCGCTCAGATCTAAACGACGACGGATTTTCAAGTGCAATCCCGCTCGGGGGGGGGGGGCTGGTGGTGGAGGCGGTGGCGGTGTCTTCCGGCCGCAGTATCTTCAACGTGGAGCGAAGCCACGGCCGTCTCAGGGTTCGCTTCTCGGAGGAGAGCGAAGGTGAAGGAGAAGAGGAAGAGGATGAAGAGGAGGAGGAGGAGGATGCAGAGAGTGAGGAGGTAGAAGAAGAAGGGGGCATGGAGCATATATTATATACGCGGGAAGGCAAAAATTTAGAGCCAAATTTTCAGAGAAGCGGGAAACGGCAAATTAGCGACGAACACTTATGTTAGTCGCTAATTTGTATATTTTTTATTTTTATTGATATTCTATTTTAGCGACGAACAATGTTGTTTTCGTCACGTTTTCGTCGCTAATTAGCGACGAAAACAACATTGTTCGTCGCTAATGTTTATTTTTTAAAAAATTTATTTATATTCTAATTTAGCGACGAGAAAAAATATTCGTCACTAAATTGAATGTACTTTTTTTATTTTTAAATTTTTGCGACGAATAGAGCATAAATAGGGCCCAACTCTCCGCGTCACGAATCGAATCTCAATTTTTTCTTGACTTTTGGGTGATGAACCAAACCGAGTGCATAAAATTTGATAGATATTTAACAAATGTGAAGCTTCTTAAAATTAGCAACAAAATATATCCTATATAATTCAAAAGAATTCGTTAAATTAGCAACGAAACAATATGAAAAAAGATTAAACAAGCTGGGAATGGAACTTCACCCATGCAATAACCAACAGGGCAAATAGCAAAGTTAATGACACTATTCAGGAACATAAGGAATGCTTTCTAATTCATGAACAAGGACAATAGAAATAAATAAATTGATCGCTCTTCATTTATGCTTATTAATGTAATCTTTACTTAATTAATAATATATTTGATTTTTTAATTTAAAAAATATTCTCTCTATTTTCATTTTTCTATTAAAAATAATTAATGTAAATTAATATAAAAAATAATATAAAAAAACATAAATAAGCTTATCTTTCTAAAGAATCGATCTTCCTTTTAGTCATTTCTTATTTAAGTCGTTCGCCGTTTAAAGAAAGCAAGGATCCAAAAGAATAGATTTTTCTTTTAATTATTGAATCTCTCTTTGGTTGATTAATGTGTGATATTCTAAATCCTCATTACTAATATTGAACGAAACTAGACCTTATAGAATCACATTGAATATTTCATGACACATTCCGTACATTGCTAAAAAGAAAGAATCACTTGATTTCATTCAGTATTCAATTCAAAGATGGATTAATATAATTAATTAATCCAAACATATAGACAAATAATAATAATCAACAATAACAATATTAATAACAACAATTATGATAAAAACAAAAAAATTTATTAAGAGAATAGAATTTTGGGAATTGCCTATTCAATTCAAAGATGGATTAATATAATTAATTAATCCAATTAAATATATTAATTTGAAAAATATTCAAATTCAAATATATATTTGAATACATGTCAATCTAGTATAGATAGAGAGTATAGAATATAGCGGATGGAGGGAATCGAACTCGCATAGTTAGCTTGGAAGGCTATAGGCTATAGTCGACGTCGATTCATCATTTTTAACGTCTCTAATTCAAAATCGAACATGAAACTTTTGTTTCATTCAGTTCCTTTATGGAAGATGAATCAATTCTCACATATAGATATATCTAAAATAAGACGTGAACGAAATAAAATTTAATATTTTTTATTTTTTATTTTTTATTTTTATTAATAGCTCTGATTTTGGGACGAATTAGAAGTTTGTCGCTAATTTTGCGACGAACTTCTTTTGCGTCGCTAAAATTTAATGACATATATTTTTTTTAATTTTATTTATGTGGTTTTAGCGACGGAATTTCATATTCGTTGCAAAATTAGCGACGAAATTTCATATTCGTCGCTAAATTGGGCATTTTATTTTTCTGTAATTTTTGCGACGAATTAGGAGTTCGTCGCTAAAATTTAAGAATAGATTATTTTATTTTATTTTTAATTTTATTTATGTGGTTTTAGCGACGAAAAAGAAATTTCGTCGCAACATTAGCAATGAAATTTCTTATTCGTCGCTAATTTTGAGCATTTTATTTTTCTATGATTTTGCAACAAATTAGGAGTTCGTCGCTAATTAGCGACGAACTCATATGTTTGTTGCTAAAATTTAATAACATATTTTTTTATGTCGTTTTAGGCTTTTAGCAATGAAAAGTGTTTTCCGTCGCAAAATTTAGCGACGAATTGTGTCTTTCGTCACTAAATTTCGGTTTCGGAAAAATTAAATCCGATTGCAAAATGTTGCGACAAAATGTATTTTTCATCGCAAAATTTAGCAACGGAATATAATTTTCGTCGCTACTGGTGCCGTCGCTAAATTTCGGAAAAGTTAAATTATGTCGCAAAATTTTGCGACGAATTAATTTTTTGTTGCTACATTCGAAGTAAATTAGCTACGAAATATTTTTTTCGTCGCAAATTAGTGAAGGAAAACTAATTCGTCGCTATATTCGTTGCTAATTTGTGACAACTTTTGTTCATCGCTAAATTCGTCGCTAATTAGCGACGAATTTATTTTGTCGCTATTTTCGTCTTAAATAGAGACGAATTATTTTTTTGTCGATATTTTCGTCGAAAATTAGCGACGAACTTTTTTCGTCGCTAATTTTCCGTGGCTAAATCTGTGTTTTTTTGTAGTGAGTCTTTTCCCAACAAAATAGCCAACAAGACATTCCTTCCATCTAGGAATAGTTGCCTCAAGAATTGCATCAGAAATATTCACAACAGTTCTATCACCAACAATAATGGGAGGGGTGTATGTTAAAGCGTACTTTTTTCTGTAAACTTAGCCACGGCTACCCAAAAAATTAGGGAGGACAAGTTCATTTTCAAAGGCGAGAGTGGGAAGCTGAAGCAGCTTGGACGAGGCCTTGCTACGGCTCCAACTACATCCACGAGGACGCGAATCTTGCGGAGCCGGAGGCTTAGCAGAAGAAGTCCCTAGATCACTTAAAATAGCAGTATTCGTCCCCTTCCCAAGGCCGATAATTGTAGCAGAACTTAGGACAACTTCAACAGATCCGAATCGGACTTCAGAAATTCGCTTGAAGGGCAAGAGATTCTCAGAGATTTTGGCTTTCGCCATAGAAGCAAGCTCCTACTGTGATTCCTCTTCCCGATTCATAGATCGAGCAGCCATGGAATTGCTCATATGGGATCTTCCATTGAGTAATAAGGAAGGTTCCAAATCGAAATCCGAACGGTGAGAAGGGAGATGGAGGTGGGACAGTCGACGTCCTAAAATTTCGGGGAACCAACAGCGCAATCTCCAAGAATCACCAATAAATGGAGGCGATAAACAGTGAACACATGTAGAAGAAACGTAGATGCTTTATGCTTTCGCAGTTATTCGTCTTTCCTCCAATAATTAAATTTCAGCTATGTTAATAGCAATAAAGGTCAAACTGAAATTAAACTAATTGTTAATCGATTACGGCAGCAAAATTGGATCAGGATCCAATTGGGTCGAGCACAACGACTGGGCGAGTCGCCCCTCGACCGTCACCGACCGGTGTTGCACCACCCTCGATCGGCAGTGCTGGTCGGTCACAATTGGCCCAAACAGGCCAGCGCGCACTAGCTACGCACAGGACGGGCATGCTTCGTCATAGGCCGTTTGTCGTCTTCGATGAGTCCTTGTCCAAGCAATCTTTTGCCAATCCCCTCGATCGATTGTACATTTACCTTATACTTTTCTCTTGGCTTGGAGAAGAAGCTGGTTGATTTCTTGAATAAACTTAAAGATAGTTTCTTAGATAAGTTTGGGCCTAATTCCAAAAAAAACCTCAAACTTTGACGTTTGTCCCAAAAATATCCATAACTTTTTTTTGTCTCCTAAAAAACCTTCAACTTTTGGTTTTGTCCCAAAAAAAAACCTCAAACTTTGATTTTTGTCCCAAATATACCCACAACTTTTTTTATCTCATAAAAAACCTCCAACTTTTGATTTTGTCCCAAATTTACCACAGTTATTAAAAAAAAGGAGTGTTTCGCGCCCAGTTGAACAGAACCCATGATTGTTCTACAAAGATCAAAATGTACTTCCAATTGTTTCAAGGAAGAATGTTTGACACATTGCAGTAGCATTAATTCATTTCTAGACATAATTGAGTTACCCGAGATTCACATACAAATTTTAGTGGGAACAAGATATTAACAAATCTTCTTCTTATACTTCAAATTTTTACCGAAATGATGATCACAAGAAAGCATTGGAGGCAGCAGTTTTTCGTCACAGAGGCAGGGTCGGCAGCAGCTTGTTGTCACAGATGCAGGGTCGGCAACAGCTTGTTGTCACAAATGCAGGGTCGGCACGATGGTCCTCGGTGGAAGGCTCGATTGGCATCGATGACTATCAACGGGTAAGAAGTCGATGACGAGGGCTGCAATTGTCTCGGGATAAGGCCACACCATCGGGCGACGGTTGAGAATCACTTGGAGTTTCGACAGAAGCTAAACGGCCGACGTCGGGTCGTCGGGAATTCTACGAGATGGGTTTTGAGGGTTTTTTTGTGATTAGACTAGTAGATTTGGGACAAATTCAAAAGTTGAAGGTTTTTTAGGAGACAAAAAAAAAGTTGTGGATATTTTTGGGACAAATGCCAAAGTTTGAGGTATTTTTGGGATTGGATTGGTAGATTTGGGACAAAATCAAAAGTTGAAGGTTTTTTATGAGACAAAAAAAAGTTGTGGATATTTTTGGGACAAAGGCTAAAGTTTTGGGTTTTTTTTGGGATTGGGCCGATAAGTTTGTAACGCCCCTGATCCAACCCTGGCGTCATCCAACGAGGGAATTTACGCCTAGTATAGTCAAGACTGGTTTTCAGGCGAGGTCTTATGATGTCCCAAGTGGGTCGACCTCAATCGCCCCACCCATTTTAAAATTTTCTTATTTCACACAAGCAACTCATAGAATCTATCTCCAATAACATAGAACATCATACTGTGACATTCCGAATTTCGACCCTCCTCGACACTTACGATATGGAAAGGGGTCTCGAAATTGGATATAGGCCAATGGAGAATTTCAATATTTGAAGGAATTGGATGTTGCCTCGTCAAAGGTAATTTAATTTGAAAAAATGAAATTTCGGACGAAAAAAGTAAAATTACCATTTTGCCCCTCGAGGATTAGCCTTGCCTTAAGATGGAAAGGAGGGCATTTTGGTCAATAACCAAGCTCCCCCATGTGCCAACAACTCAAGGGTAAAGTTGTCATTGAGCCAAGATTTTTATGGACAAAATGCCAAGTGTCAAAGCAAGAATGTTTAGCATTAATTAGTTAACTATTTCACCTACCATTCTTGGCTTTGACTATTTGGGATTAAGAGACTCTTTCTCTCTCCTCCCTCTTCTCATTCGGCCGGCTACCACCTCCCTCAACTCTCTCTCTTTCATTTTCGTTTTTTTTCCTCTCGCTCAGCTCGCCGCCCAGACCCAAAACCGTCCGGTTTTTCGGCCATAACTCTTTCGTTAGACATCGTATGGGAACGAGCCATATACCATTAGAAAGCTTATTCTCTTGCCGTTCTAATGAAATATCGTGAGTCCAATTTGGCCTAGCCATTTGTCCCGTAGATCTGTTTGAAGGAGCAAAGGTCAGACTGATCAGACTTGAGTCCGCGAGCGTTAAATTGGATTTCCGGGCTTGTTTTGGGTTCAACCTTGGTAAGACCACCTCTCACTCCTTGTTAAGACATATATTATTGTGTTTGATGGTTTGAAGATGGATTATATTTGGATTTAAGGGCTGATCCCTGTCGCGACCCGTCCGAAGGCGGACGCGGCTAATGGATTACTGATCGCGGGCCTTTTCCCCAGCACCGGAGTGCGGATCGCGGGCTTTGGATCGGCGCGGGCCCTCCCAGGCCCATACCAAATCGCGGCGGGAGTATTATTCAAAGGATTCGACGATAAGAGTCGATCGCTTTCGACCTTCAGTGTGGTCGTGGTGGCATGTGCAACTTGTGCATGCATTTGGAGTCGCCACCGGTCTTTCTTGAAGGGTAGACCGGAAACCTTACTGACCGATTGGGAGAGATCGATCAATTCTGCGGAACCAGAGATTTTGGGTTCGGGGACTTGGTTACGTCGGTGTCATTACCAACGCCCTTTCGGTACCTAACGCGAGTGATTTTCCTAATTAAGATTTCATGCAGGCGCAATTTTGGGTGAGGTAAGTCTGACTTTGCACATTAACCAGTTTAACATGCTCACGTAATCATAATAAATAAATAGATGTCAATCACATAAACATCTATCCTACGTGGTGATCATGGAATTATGATTTAATGGGTCTCGAGCCAATGAGACCACATTTAATCATTTTAATATTTTAATAACGGAGAGCCGCTCTTCGCTTCTTCCTGGTTTCTTGAACTCTTCAAGAATCGGGCCCCAAAGAGCTCGCTGACTTAAAAGGCTCCTCCACGTAATCCTCGTAGCATTTACATCAACAATTGACTATGCTAAAAATAAAGATTACATGAAAAATAAAAGGAGTACGCAGCCTCCATTTAATAATTACAACCTCAAATATATAAATAATCACCATACATTCATACATACATCAATCACATTGATTAAGGATTTTTCCATGATCACCACCCTTCCACGTAAGTAATAAATTCACAATTTAAAACTTAGGAAGGCACAATAAAAATTCTACGTTGAATCGTATTCAGAATTTTTACGTAAAATAAGATAGCCATAAATTTTCGATTCAAAATTGATTTAGTCTCAATTTTTGCTACGTTGATTAATTTATCATATAAAATAATCAACCTCCATTAGCCATGTAAGACGAACAATTCGTTAATACATATTGGCCATAGTATTGCAAAAATTGCAAAAAATCAATTAAATGCACGAAAACACCTAAGGATCGGCTCTGATACCACTGTTGGGATCCACGTAACACGTAGCGAAAATAAATAACAACCCATACATGTATCTCCAGAGGCGTACTTCGTGCATTTCAATCGAAAAAAAATCACAAAGCCTCAAAGGGAGTAAATAGATTACCTCTCGTAGCGTGCTTGAACGGAGGTGTCGGTTCGATGTTCTTCGATCTCAGCCTCCACAAGTGTTAGGCATCTAGTTCAAACGCACCACCAATTGACGAACGGGGAGACGACTAATAACTCCACAACAATTGTGCTAGCAATATGCGGAATCAATATTCCGAACTTAGTATATTTTGCTCACTCAAGATTATGACAATATAGAGAGTGTTTGTGTTCTTCTCTCTAAGCTCTCAAAAATTTGCACACTCTACAAAATGTCTCCCTCTCAACCTCAAAACTCTTGCCATCCTTTTATAGCCAAAAATACCTTCCAATAAATTGTATTTAAAAATAGCACTAACAATTATAAATTCTATCTAAAAATAGCACTCACAAATAAATGACATTTAAAAATAGCACTAACAATAGCACTCACAATTTATAATACAAAAATGCTATTTAAAAATAGCACTAACAATAGCACTCACAATTTATAATACAAAAATGCTATTTAAAAATAGCACTAACAATTATAAATTCTATCTAATAATAGCACTCACAATTTATGATAAATAAATGCCATTTAAAAATAGCACTAACAATAGCACTCACAATTTATGATAAATAAATTTCATTTAAAAATAGCACTAACAATAGCACTCACAATTTATAATACAAAAATGCTATTTAAAAATAGCACTAGCAATAGCACTCACAATACAAAAATGCTAAAAAAAGGCACTAACAAAGGTGTTAAAAATAATAACCATTATTATTATTACAAGAGTTAAAGAGGTTACCAAACAGTACAAATACGCACAACGTATAAATACGTATGACGTATAAATACGTAGAGCATACGTATACATCCGTGAAACCGGAGACTAATTGAAAGAAAAATGTGCCATTAAGCCCTTTTGGTAAAAATTGATTAAATTGGAGGGCAAATTGACCTAATTGCACTTTAAGACTTTAGAATCCAATGTCATAGCTTATAAAAAGTGAGAATTGAAAACTAAAAGACTCGAAAAGGATTTTTTTTTTTAGGCTCGGTTCGGGTTTATGTTTGTGAAGGAACATAGTGACCCGAGCCGAATTTTTGAGATTTAAAGTGACACACTTGAAGAGGAAATTAAAACAAAATTATCGAATATTTTTGGGTATTTTTCTGACCACGAATGGTATTTTTCTGATTTTTTGGGTATTTTTATAATTAAATAAACTCGAAAAATATTAAAAATACCGAAAAATATTTTTTGTTCAAAATTGGTTCCTAAGGCTAAACCAAGGCTTCCAAAGTTGATTTTGTGATTTTATGACCTTTTTTGATATTTTTAATTAATTTTAAAGAATAAAAATCACAATAATAAATGGTAAAAAATCAGGTGTCAACAATCCCTTGCTGTTTTGTTGGAAAAATCTGAACGGGTTCTGTCAAGGTGGTGCCGTGAACATTTGGAGTGATTTAAGGGCTTGCCTTGCTTCCAATCTTCGATGAGATGTCTCTAACACCTAACTTAGGAATCTAGCAAGCTGAGATTGAAGTTTAGTTGAGTTTTGGATGGGTTTTAATGGTTGAATTGAAGGAATTTTCTGGGACAGATTCTGGTCGTTGGGCGATTGAAGAGGATTGAGCTGCTTGGAAGCCTTAGAGGTGATAATTGGCTTCAAAACTCATGGTGAGACTCTATATCATGTAGAATGATGTTTCGGCAAGTTGATTTCGTGAAAAATTGGGGCTTAAGAGTAGTCTATGTGCTGTTTAGTGCAAGAGGAAATAGAATCGGTTCTGCCTTGTCATGGAATTGGGCAAACCGAAACCTTTGAGGACTAAAGGAAGTGTCGCCTTGCTTTGTAAACCTCATTTAAGCATATGGGAATGTTAATTGAGATATATGCATTGCGGAATTGGAGTTAGAAGTGTTAAATTGGTTAAATCGATGGATTTCCTCTAAGACGTGCTGCTGTCCTGTTTTAAACAGAATAGGGAACGAGTTTGGCAAGGGATTTCTGTGGAAATTAGCTAGCTCAAGAGAAGGTAAGTGACCCCTAAACCTTTATTAGGACATTTGGACGCAACTAGACAGGTTTCATTGATAAATCGATGAATTGATGAATTTATTATGCTTGAATTGGTGGGAGCCGAATAGAAATGATGAGGATCAAGCCATGAGTGCTTGTTGATATGAAATTGTTGTCCTCATGGTTGAATTTGAGAAGTATATGCTCATATGAATTGCTTGTTTATGTGGCTACATGACATAAGGTTCATGAGCTATGACTTTGTGACAAAGTACGTTGATCTTAGCAAGTAAATGAGTTATATGGTCGAATGCCTGAAAGTTCTCATGATGGAAAGTGAATATTTGTTTAGTATGATTGTGTGACATGAGTAAATCCTGAGGCGTATTGACGCGGGTCTACGAAAGGCAAGTGATGCCCTGAGGCGTATTGACGCGGGGCTGCAATTTGAGTTACACCCTGATGCGTTTTAACGCGGGGTTATGAGTAGAATTATACCCTGATGCGTTTTATCGCGGGGTGATGATTGGATTGGTATCCTGATGCGTCATAACGCGGGATAGCCTTGCTACGTGTTGACACGAGTATCGAAATGGCCTTTGGAACCTGATGCGTCAGAACGCAGGTTGCCAATCGAGATCTTAATTAGCCTGATGCGTATTGACGCGGGCTTGGCCATTAAGAAAAATTGAAAGCATGTTGAACCTGATGCGTGTTGACGCGGGCCTGGTCACTGAAGAAAGAGAAATTATGATGAAACTAAGAATAAAGCTTTACGTATGAAATGAATATGGTCTTAATGTTATGATGCCATTGTTATGATTCATTAATGCCATGTGCCATTCTCTTAATGAGCTATCGTATGCTTTGTTTTTAAAGATGTCTGGTGGGACTGATGGCTTAGTTTAGATTTGGGGCGAACTTGCTGAGATTTATATCTCACCCCGTTGGGGATCAATTTTTTTTCAGGTTCCAAGCGATGAAACATCAGTTGGCCAAGGATTGAAATTTCGAGGAAGTAATTAGTTGATTGATTAGAGGATACCTTGTGACCTTAAGGATTTCGTTATGCTTTGAAGTTAGAATTGTAACCTCTAAAATCGTTGAATAGGTAATTATGTAGAGATGTACCCTTTTATCCCGAGTTATATTGTAAATAATTTATATGGAGGTGTTTTCTCGCTTCCGCCAGTATTGATGGAATTTAAATTGGTGAAGAAGTGGTCCTAAGGATCCTGGAAGATTGTGTAATGAAGAGTGGCATAGGGTGATGTTCGCGTGCTCGCCGGGTTTGGGACGTGACACATACCATTTAAATAAAACTAACTACGTTACCATATTAGATTATGCATCTATGTACAAAACATAAGTTCATGGTACGGGGCAAGGGTACACCTAGCTCCTCTAATGGCGTGTACATCTTGCAAAAGCTTGCCCTTCATGTATTCTCCATCTTCACCAAAAAGTATGTCCCTCCAAACACTTCCTGCGTCACGGTCGTCTCCCTCCATTGTCAAAGCTTAATGCCCATTAAATTCCCTTAATAGGCCTATAAGTTCTTCACCGAGAAGCAGGTACCACACCACATAATAATGAGGGATCCAATAACCAGGTCCCTCCTCCACAAAAACAGTGGATAGGTAGCGACGATAGGTTACTTCTTCCTCAACATCTATAACATCAGTATATGTTGTCTCTACGAACGTAACTAGGCCAAAATGAGGAAATGAGCTGGTAGCCATACCTACAAGTCTGAAAAGTAAAGGGATGAGAGCAACTTCTCAGTAAGTGAAAATCTAAATCTATAATAGGAGGTTAGCTAACATCAACTTAAGAATCAAGCAGCAACCATATAAACATAGGTCACTCAAGACCACATCAAACCATTTGGATATGTAACTTTTCTGTAGGTACACTACAAAAAAAACAGGCCATTAGCGACGAAATTTGCGACAAAAATTTTGCCAAAATCCGTCGCAAATTGGTTTTGCGACGAATGAGAATTTCGTCGCTAATAGGGCGTCGCAGCTTTTACGACGAAATTTCGGGAATTCGTCGCAAATTGGCGACGAAATTTGTGACAAATCACAGTTCGTAGCAATATTGCGGCGAATCACTGTTCGTCGCAAATTTGCGACGGATCAGTTTTCGTCGCAAATTTGCTACGACAAAATCATTCGTCACAAAATTCGTCGCAAAATTTGCTACGAATTTTTTTCGTAGCAAATTCGTCGCAAATTTGCTACGATTTTTTCATTCGTCGCAAATTTGCTATGAATTTTCTTCGTCGCAAAATTCGTCGCAAATTTGCTACAAATTTTCTTCGTCGCAAAATTGCGACGAAAAATTAAATTTCTGTCGCAAAATCTACAATGCCATATTGCCGGCGAAATTATTTTTCGTTGCAAAATTCGTCGCAAGACCTGGATTTACGACGAATTTTCTTTTCGTCACTAATTAGAGATCGATATACGAATTTTTATTTATTCTTTAACGATGAATTAAGTTTGCAGCGAATTTTTTTAAATTTTCGATTTTAAATCTAATTAAAAGCAAGATTAATTTATAAAATTTATAGTTACCATTGATTAAGGAAGTAATAAGATCTAAATATTATAATAAAATAAAATAAAATACATTTATATGTTTCAATTACAAGAAACTGAGAGATCTCCTAGTGCTCTAACATTACAAGTACACGGTGATAACTCAAAAGGAGTCTTTTCAAGGCAAAAAGCAAAAGGTAGGGGCATCAGGGTCTTGGATCCCAAAAAGTCTCCTTCGCTCAACGTCCCTCGGATCCTTGATCATAATCATTAGCTTACCTACAAAGAACCGAGAAATTGCAAAAGTTAAATGACAGAGCTCAAGCTAGAAAACAAAATTCAACTTTATTTCGAATGCAGCAATTGTGCACCAATTCTTTTATCAACACAAAACTAATCACGGTTGTTCTGTGAGTAGTTTTTCCACCATCATCCACATACTAAGTCTAAACAAGGCAGAATTTATCCGTACAAGCAGTAGTCACGTCTTTGAAGTTTAGCACAGTAGAAAAGATCCACGATATTTGAAAAAACCTATTTTGAACTTGTCTATTCCTGGCTTAACATTTTCATGGTTGTTCATTCTCATGCAGGCAAACAAGAACTAACAAATGGACAGCATTGCTATCTCATCATACAGAGGCAGACAAAAGTAACTACAGTTACATGTGGAATATCAAAGCAAGTGAACAAATCATTCTCCAGACCAAGTCTTCAGGACCCAAGGACTGAGCCAGATTTAAATAAATGAAGTGCTGAGAATACTGCCAAGAGGATAAAGATTGCATCAGCACCCTCCAATTTGGGGGAGGTGGGAAGGAAGAAGAGACATAAAAAACTGTGAAATTAGTAATCTAATGAGAAATTGACTGTACAAGGTGGCGTATACTGAGTTGTGGCTGCTCATCCCTCTTTTTATTCTAATCTTTTCAATTTTACCAATTAGTGGCCAATAGAGCGAGAGCGATACTATGGGGACTTTTGAGAGTTGGATTTTAGGTGGTTAGAGGCTGCATCCTTTGTGTAGAAGAACGGCCATGTAATTTCCCCCACACTTGATGGATTCAAGGTCTGACCAAAAAAAAAAAAGGTATGACATTTGTTGTATCAGAGCCACGTTATGATTTTTGGGTATAGAATCTATGGGACGTTACGAGCTTGTGTGTTATTTATAGTGCGGTAGCCTTTTGTGAGGTACTAGGATGTATGACTCATTTGGGTCCTAGGTGATCGTCGGTTCTGATTAACAGATGCATGTTTCGCTTTGCAAGGGATAACAAAGGCAAGTGAGCTGCTACATTTGATATGGGCAATGTATCTAAGGTTCTCGATGCCCGTTTTGGCGATAAGATAAAGGGGGTCGTTATGATCAAAGTTCTGACTTGCAAGAAGTAAAGAAAACTAGACGGGGGTCTTAGCACTTATGAACTTGAGAAGCGGCGTGAGAGATATGGATGGAATGAACTTTCCAAAGAGAAGGAGAAGCCTTTAAGGTGGCTTGTCCTAGATCAATTCGATGATGTCCTCGTTAAAATAATTTTTGGGTTCTCCGTCCATTTCGTTTAAAGTTGGTCATTATAGAAACTGAGCTTAGTGGGGTCATGTTTGAAAACGGGTTCGACAGAGTTTTTTACTAAATAGGGGCTTGATGTAATAAAGCCCAATTTGTCTACCTGGCCCAGACCCGAGAATTCATAACAGCCCATATTCGGACTGGGCCCAAGGGCCCCGCCCTAGTGCTCTTTTTCTGAATAATTTTTTTTATATAAAAAAAAAGATCAGAATAAAAATTTAGAAATAATTATTTTAAAAAACTAGAACAATTAGAAAATATCTTAGAAATAGGTCTTGATTATGTTGCTAGATTTTTAATGCTAGGCTTAGCTTAGTTTCATTTAGTTAGTACACATATAATTTAGGGATCTTGACGAATGCGTTTGGATTAGTTTAGGTTTAGTTTAGGTATGTCCATCTTTTAGAAAAGAAATTAGACTCAATTTGACGTTAGCTCATGGGGCTGTTGTTGTCCTAGGGCTTATTAACAAGGCCATGTTATATTTTTGACCAACTTGTGTTAAATTAGCTCAGAACACACTATCTATTGTTTTTTTGGTTACTATTTCTTTTATATTGCTTTTGTGTCGTGATTTGCTTATTCAAATTAAAATTTGATTACATTTTAGGATCATAATAAACAAAAATAAACATCGCTTGGACACTTAGCGGATAAGAATTTTAGGACTCATAATTGGATAAAAAGACTGTCATATGACACTGAGTTGACAGTCAATCAAGTTAGGTACCGAAAACGCATTTGGTTTCAATAATTAGTATAATCGTGTCCCCGATCCTGAATCTCTAGACGCATATTAATTAATGTATTCTCCTGTAGTCAGCCTTAATAAGTCAGTGGCGACTCCTCTTATTACATAGAATCTCATACGATTAATCAATAGAAATCAAAAATTCCACGGTCGCGCAAGTTAAGGGTTTAGGCAAACTTGTGTAGATTGAGAGCTATTGGTCCCAAACTCGACATTACCTTTAAACTCGTCTTCCCAAACGCGCAGGGAGGGTCACGGCAGCGCTCTAGGGAGGTGACGACCTAGGAGAATTCTAAAACATACATAGGGATTGTGAAAAACGACCAAGGATTCTCCTTTTAATGACTATGATGTCTATCATTCTAAGACAAAACAGCCCATTGGCATGAGCAGATGCCTTGCAAGTCACAACAATTAAAGCAAACAGTACCACGACCGTGAACAAACTCGGTAATCGAAGCAAAGAGCATCGCCCCCGTGAACAATTTGTTCTCGTGAGAATTGATTATGCTACAGTTTCTGGGTGATTGTAAGACGAAACAGTTTATTTTTTTGCCAGACTTAATAGCCCACAACCTATTGTTATTCTCATAATCACCCATAGCAAAGCCCTTTGTTCATATGGCCGACAAACTTTAGTCAGCATCTAGTGAAGGACAGGATGAGTTGCTTCCTTTTGGATCACTTCTGCCCTTTTTTATTTGTCGAAGGAGGAGATCCATTTCCATTTCTTCGCTTCTTTTCTCTCCTGTTGATGCTTGAAATTTTGTCGACACATCACATACATATATTTTACAGAAAAATATAACCAAAAACATATATATATATATATATATATATATTATGAAAAATATTTCTTTTTTTATTTTATTTTTTTTCATTCCCTTCCCGAAAGCGCTCTTAGGTAGAACGTGGGAATAAACAAACGCATAAATAAACAAAAGGTGAGAGAGCCCAACTCGCCCAGAAGCCCGATTTAATCCCTTTGGGTCTGTCACTACAGCCCATTAGAATTGAGTTCACTCGGCCAACCCATTTTTGTTCCAGTCGCGGCCCATACCTCGAGCCCAACACACGCGATTCCTTCAAGAAGATCAACTCTATAAACTGCGTTTGATCATCATCTGAATTTCTAACTAAAATAGGACTGAACATGATACGATAGGAAATGAAATCTAGGGATTTCGCTATATATCATGACCAGCGTTTGGTAAATTGCAAGAATAAAGTCGAATATTTCCATATCCAACCTTGTCCAGTGTTTGATATGAACGACACATCAATGTAAATGAATATGGAAATTGTACGGACGAAGATGTTAAGAATTCCCAACGTTTCACTGCTAAAGAAAGAAACCACGGATGCAGCCTCCGTCAAAAAATTCACAATTATTGTACGTTCTAGATCTTAAACAGCATATAAGCTCATTGCAGCATTTCAGAGCCGGAAGTTCGAGTTTGACAAGAAATGTAAAGGGGCTGCAACAAAATCAGACGAGGCAGGGCAGTCGGGGAATGTCGAAGACTGGCGAATGTCGAATCTAGTAAGCGAGACAAAACATGAGTATTCTCTTGTACAATTCTGAAAAGTGCAGTGCTTTGGAGTTTCTTTTTTCCGATTTGGGTCCAAAAAAATTACCAAAATAAGTCAAAAAATAACTTACCAGCTTAGGTGTCGTGTGTAGTCGAACTGTCGCGCGACACCTGCACGGCACTCAAAGTGCCACACAAGGCATTTCTTTTTTTTTTCCTTGTTTCTTTTAGTCATTTTCAATCTCTTTTTTTATTTTAATCATTTTTTATTAATCAATTTATTATATGTGAGCCGATCTTTGCGACGAAACATCAGGTCATTGGTAATTTCGTCGCTAATTGGCAATAAACACAATTCGTCGTAAATTTCGCGACAACATTTGCGACGAAAAAAGATGTCGTCACTAATTAGCGACAAGACTTTTTCATCGCAAAACTAGCAACGACATTTCTCTTGTCATTGCCAATTGGCAATAAAAGAAATTCTCACAAAATTCGACGTAGCTTCAAGAGAAAATCTCGTCGCATAATTTGTCACCAAAAAGTCATCGCTGAGCAATATTCATTGCAAAATTTGTCGCTAAAAACGTATGGCAAAAATAAAATTTACATCTCTAAATTCGTCTCTGAACAGTATTCTTCACAAAATTCATTGCTAAATAATTATTAACATTTCGTTGCTGAATAATATTTGTAGCAAAATTCATCACTAAAGTTGTCATTGTAGAAGTTGTCGCAAAATTATTTCAAAATTTGTCCCAAGATTTTCGTCGCTAATTTGTCACCACCGTATTCGTCATAAAGTCCGTCGCTAAACAGGGACAACGTTTGCGATGAACAGAATTCGTCGCTAATTTGTCACAACATTATCCGTCGTAAAGTTCGTTGCTAAATAGTGACAACTTTTTCGATGAACAAAATTTGTCGCTAATTTGCTAATTAGCAACGAATAAATTCGCGGCAAATTAGCTACGAATGTTGTAATTTTTCATCACTAAGTTTTGTGACGACGAATTGGAGACGAATTCGTATATCATATCATATTATGTAACATTCACGTGAATTAACAACACATGCAGGGTCGTGGAAGGCCGTTATGTAGACTTATTTGCCAGCGTAACCGCTGATGGCACTGTGACCAAGCACTAGGCAATCGAGAAGATCGATTAACATATAACAAATTGAATAATAAAAAAATGATTAAAAGAAAACAAGAAAAAGAAAATAAAAAAATGATTAATAGAAAACAAGAAAAATAAATTTAAAAGATGATTAAAATAAAATAAGAAAAAAAAATGCCTTGTGCGGCACTCAAAGTGCCAAGCAAGCCTTGCGCGGCAGTAAATTTGCCGCGCTACATCTAAACCGGTAAATAAAATTTTTTTGACTTATTTTGGTTAAAAAAAATTTGGATCCAAATCGGAAAAAAAAAAAAAAAAACCCAAGTGCTTTGCTTATTTTTTGTTATTAAAGTCCCACCCTTTCTTTTTTAATTCCCTTCATCATTCCTCAAGAAAATTTATTAAATAATAAAACTATAATAATATACCTAAAACATGTAATAAATATGAATACTATATATGTGGGTGTATTTATATATAAAATTCAACATATAAATAGAAATTGGAATAAACAAAAACGAAAATTTGTTTTTTTTTTTTTTGTTATTGTGTTTTACAACAAAGTAATGCGACAAATAGTATCTTACGTACGGCACCTAAAACTCGCGAGGAGGAAAAGAAGAAAATTGCCTGGCGCGCGGCGAGTCGGCGACACGCGATCAACTCCGGGGGAACTCGGGAGCGCGTAACCCACACGTTCGATTTGACTAAATAAAAAGACCGCGATGCCTTCGTATTCCTTGTTTCAATCTTTTTCTTTTCTTTTCTAAGCTGTAATTTGCTAGCAATTAACAGTTATTAGTTTCATGGTTCCTATCATTTTCTCCTTAAGGGTTACTTAAACATTGACGATCATCGATGGAGAAAATTTCGTATTAAAGAAAATTACTTTCTAGGAAATCTTCATTTTTCTTTGTTTTGCGATGTGTGTCGAGGTTTTTTTTTTTTTTTTTTATGATCAATCTCATGATAAAAATAAATTAAATTTTAGAGTAATTTCTTGTACTTATTTATTTTCTTTCTTTCTTTTCCCTTTCCTTTCTTCCTCCATCGTAATCTACCGCCTCGAGCTCCCTCCCTTGCCTCGGGCAAGCTCAAGGCTCGCCAAATTGCGGCGAGCTCGACGGCTGGTCGTGGTGGAGACAGAAGGTAAAAGAAAAGAAGAACAAAAAAAAATACATAATATGAAAATGTTACAAAAAGTTGAGAGTAGTAATTTCAAAAAATATTTCATTTCTTTGAATTTAGAAATTCACTTTCTTAATTTTACACATGAATTTCCTACGGACCGAAGAGTGTTTTTCTTTCACTAAGTCGTTTTCGGCGAACCAAACGAGTAAAAGTTCAAAGAACACTTTCACTCGAATAAACACACCCTTATTGATAAGACCATATTTCAAGAAATTCATTTTGATATTTGTTTTGATTTGTATAGTTGTTGATGGTTGTGCTCTACAAATAGTTTCATTCTCTAGTAAATAAGTTCCTCCATACATATTTTAATCGAATAAATTACACAGTCGGTCCTAAACATATTATACAGGTGCTTATTCAGTTCTAAACTTTTCGATTTTGTCAACTTAGTTTTAAATCTTTGGATGAAATATCAATGTATTCCTTCCCGTTAATTTTGATCGAAAATTACTGACGCGACAAGCTAATCATTGCCAACTTTCATGCTACGTAACACGTCGTCACTTTAGTAATTTATGGTGAAAATTTACCGAAAGAGTTACACTGGAGTTTTGCAAGAAGGTTTGCGAATAAACTGTCAAATTAAAAGTATATGATTGAATTGACATCCATACAACAAGTTTGTGATTGATTGGACAATTTATCCCTTTAATTGAGCTTGACTGTCGATGCTAACGAGGATGGTCTAAATGCTCAATACTCAAATAAACAAACTCAATTGAATTGATCATGCTATCCACAATTCAAATCATCAATACACATGATGTATAAATTATGTCTCAATAACTCTAATCAATTTGCAAATTGAAGTTCCGGCTATCTTTTACCTTAGGGAAATTATTTTTCCCACTTTGCGTGGTCGCTTCCCATGTTAAACGGGGGGGCCTTCCAATCCTCACCGACGAGCTAGGAGCAGAGAAAAAGTCGAACGACAAGGCTGCACGTGACCAGCTCGAAAATGGGCTGAAGGGGCACATTGCGACCTATTCCAAGACTTAAAAGAACAATCGGAAGAATTAAAAAAGGTTAGGGACTCGTGTGCAAATTGTAATGCCCATGACCTACTTTCTAGGGGGCAAATTGCAATTTTCCCTAACCAAGGCGCAAGGAAAAGGAAAACGAAAACGTGCCTGTTATGCGCATTTCACATACGCGTGCGTCGTCGTTTCACGCGGAAACACGGGTTGAATCATGAACGTCTCGCCCTCCAGACGTACAAGAAAAAATCCCTCGGCCTTTCGTCATCGATCCAATCAAGAACAAGTCTTCCTCTTTAATTCGCCTCTAAGCATTCTCTCTACTTTCTTTCCCTCCCTCCCTCCCTCGTAATCGTATATACCCTCGCATCGTCCGCTCCATGCATTGCTAGACGAACTTCAGCGATTAACGGGGACAAGAAATGGGAAAGTGGTCGCCATGGCAACCCGAGGATACCAAGAAACTCCATGTCAAGTTCCGCCGTTTGAGGCTCGAAGGCTTCAACGCTTTCGCGGAGGACACGGGGGCCGAGAGTGATGAGGCGAAGAAGAAGAAGAAGAAGAAGACGACGACGAAGAAGGCGATCCTCCTCGAGCTCAAGTGGCGAGGACCCAAGCAAGGGCTCGTCCAATTCCCGGGAACAGCGAGGCGGCCGAAGCATGTCACGACCCAGAGGCCCTTGAGCGAAGATGCGGTCTTCGAATGGGACGAAGGGGAGCTGATCGAGAGCACTTGCAGTTTCGGCAGCTCCTTCGCCGCGTGGGAAGTTTCCTTCAAAGTCTTATACGTAAGTCCGAGTCGGGTAACGATCGTCTTCGTGTTTGTGCTGTCCTTATGTTCAATTCAATGACGAGGCGTGATCATTCTGAAAAAATTGGGCCAAATTTGCAGGGGGATTGCGCAGAATCGAAGACCAGGTTGGTGGTTATTGGGAAAGTGTCGTTGAATTTGGCAGAAATGGCTTCGAAGATGGAGTCCGCAGTTGAGAAGAAGCTTCCCATCGCTTTACAGGTAGCTGGCAATACCTGCGAAGCCACTCTTATGGTAAGTGAATCCAACGTCTATAAGATTCCATAAACATCTCTTCATCGTTTTCTCAGCAAAGTTTCCTTTTTTGGGCGTACCCCATCTTCTTCTTTTTAGCTTTTCTTACCATCTGAACAATTTTCTTGAAAAATTTAGTTCGATCCAATCTGAATGTGCACGTCCTGCTGACCAATTCTTCCTGCATTTTCCGACCATCCCAAAGTTTCTTGTAATAAATTCTGGAGGTTGATTTGGACCTGTTCTGTTCTAGAAGTGTATTAGGTTATTAACAGACAAGCCTTGTCCTCATTCTTTTTTAAATTTATGTGGTCGCCCTTCTTGATATATGCGTCATCCTAAAACGTTAAAAAAAAAACTTGGGGTCATATTTTTTTTTTTATTAATTTTTTTTTTGTCTTAACAAATTTTACAGGTGAGCGTCAGCTTCTCGGAAGTCAGAAGTTCTAGCGACTCGGCGTTGGCACAAGTCGTGCAAAGCCAAAACTCGACGGCCAGGTCAGAAAGGGAAGACGGTTTCTTTAAAATAGTGAACGCCGTGATGAAGAGGCAGAAGAAAAGTCAAGAAGCCCGACCCAGCAGCCCCTCCTCCGACTCGGACGAGTCGCCCCCCGGGCCCGACTCGGCGGGCTCCGCCGCCGAGAGCGACGGCCGCGAGCCGAGTCCCGGGACCGAGCCGGGGTCGTCGTCGTCGTCGGCCACGAGTTCGGAGCCGGTCAAACAGAGTGGGTTCTTTTCGTGGAAGCGACGGCGACTGAGCTTTAGATCGACAGGAGAGCCGTTGGTTGGGGAGGGGGCCCATGGGCGTGACGTGGATTCGGAGGCCGACGTTGACCGCCACGTCAGCAATGTCCCCTCCGTTGACTCACCTCCCGCCGGTTCTGAAACGGTACGAAAATCCTCGTTGTCCCTTTGCGTGACATTGCCTTTTTTCAGCAAAGCCAGGCATCCTGAACTTGAAAATTGACTTATGGGTCCATCTTAGTAGCCACAGCATTGCATTTTTCGTTGTCTGAACTGGTTTGCTGGGCGGTACAAATGCATTGCAAGTCAACTTCAGTATAATGGCCTGGGGTCTACATCGGAGTAGTTTTCGACGTTGTTTATGCTGGCTATGCTGTTGAGATCATGTACCTGCGTTAAGAACAGTGACAGAGCTCAGGATTTTATCAAGGGAGACGAAAATCTGCATGCACTCACTTTAAAAGGTTTAATTAACATTTGACTCTTTATCTTGTAGAAACGAACATTGATAACAGATGGATATGAAAGTAAAATTGAAATATATGTTATTTTCTATGAAATTAATGAAAAACGAATTTTATCGAAGATCACGAGTTTATTTACGGGAGTATGATTATGTTAAGAGACGAATATTTCCTCTCGTAAAAGGGTCTTGTTAACAAGTTCCGGAGACATTGTTAACCATATTCAATATAAAAACGTTGCCACTTTCAATGCACACATTGTGCCCCGGGTCAGTATGATCTGGTCCTTATCGGGTACCCCCTCTTGTCAATAGCATCCTGTGTGAGCATGCGGCACTTGATCTTGGCGTCAAGTATGCCATTTGCATCGTGTCCTGTTGCAATATTATTATTATGCTATTCATTTGATTTGGCGGTTTAATGTGTCGATATTGGCTGCAAATTGCAGAAAGTTTCTCCAGAGGAAACTCCTCCGGAAATGGACTGTCAAGAAGATGACTGCCTTTGGGAGGAGAAAGAAGTAGTCAGCAGAGATGGACAAACAAAACTCAGAACAAATGTTTTCTTTGCTTCCTTTGATCAGAGAAGTGAAAAAGCATGTGGAGAAAGCGCTTGTTCTGCAGTAGCTGCCGTAATTGTAAATTTTCTCCACTCATACCAATATAACCTCCCGACTAGAGCTCAATTCAATTCCCTCATCAAAGATGGTTCTCTAGAATGGCAGAGGCTTTGCACTGATGAGACCTACCTCACGAGGTTCCCCAATAAACACTTTGATCTCGACACCGTTTTGGAAGCCAGAATGAGGCCTTTCACAATCAGTCCTGATAAGTCATTCATCGGGTTTTTCAGCCCAGAGAAATTCGAGGCTCTGAAGGGAGCTATGTCATTTGATGAGATTTGGGCGAAAATTATGATGCACGAAGCTGAAGAGAGCGGGCAAGGGATATACATAGTGAGCTGGAATGATCATTTCTTTGTTTTGATGGTGGAAGATCATGCCTACTATGTCATCGATTCATTGGGGGAACGACTCTTTGAAGGTTGTGACCGAGCGTATATATTGAAATTCGATGAAGCTGCTGCGCTGTACAGAAAGGCCGAGAATGGCACGAGTCGTGGCTCGGGGACGGAGGAGGGCGAGGATGGGAGTGAGAAGAGTGAGAAGAAAGAAGATGAGTGGGAGGAGGTGATGTGTGCAGGAAGGGAGTGTTGTGGAGAATACATGAAGAGGTTTCTTGCAGCTATACAGGTCCAAGAACTCGAGGAAGACGAGAAGAAGGGGTCTACCTCTACTTTCTCTCTCCATCAAAGACTGCAGGTAGAGTTCCACTATTGCTGTCCCAATCCCTGCGAATCGCTGACAGCTGAGGCCGCAGCTGCATTGCCTTCTCCTAGTGCATTCTAGATTTGTCGCTTTTGTCGGGTCGAAGGATCTGTTTCTTTGAGTGGCTAGCAAGTTGTATTTTTGAGGGGGTGTGGCTTTATGTATTCGTCTCCTTGAGATGTGTAAGTATGTAGTAGTTCAGTGAGAAGTAAGAGAAGAAGGGCATGATGTAAATTATTCCTCGCTCAAAGCCTCTGGATCTCAAAGCGATTCAAGTGCAAGAAATTTTGTCTTTGTTTCCTTCCTTCCTGCTACTCTCCTACTACTCTCTGGCAAAAGATACAAGGAAAACGAACTTAAGTCCTCACTGTCCTCACACAATACAGACTTATTACTCTATTAGGCATTTTTCAGACATCTAGTCATCTGGTGGCCTGGAGGTTTATCTTGTTCTTTTGTGCTATTTGATCGGAATCAGGTAACCACGGCGAATATGGATATTCTTGTATCCGCTTCTACACTGCGCCGGGCACGTTTGTACTTCCCCAATCCTCGAGCTGTCCGGGGCATGCTGGTTTATGCGCTGCGCTCTATGTGCCCCGCCTCGAGTTTAAGATGCAAGTCTAGTTCTAATTGAAGGGACCTTTAGAATATAAAGCAACCGTCTTTCATCAAGGTAAGTGCAAAAAATGACTGTTGAACCCAGAACAAAGATATAGATGGTCAAGTTTTGCCTACTTAATGAAGACTGGATCTAAGTCGAAATGGTTACAGATCACTAAGTGAATACCAGAGTGGCGCCACTAAAATTTCGTAAAGGGAATTAAACACGCAAGAGTAGCACGTGATGATCGCGTGGCCTAATGGATAAGGCGCTCGCCTCCGGAGCGGGAGATTGTGGGTTCGAGTCCCACCGTGATCGACATTATTTGATTTGATTTTTTTTTTTCACCAACTCTTTTCTTTGACAAGGCATCCATGACATGATCGATGAGTTTTGCGTACAAAACCGCATCTTTTCTGTGAACAAATCACACTAGAAAGCGAAAACCGTGTGCGATCATCATGTCTTATCAATTTGTAAGCGAGAAGCAAAGTTTGCCAAGGCCTTTCCGCTGCCTTTTTATTGCGGTTCTTCTTGTGATTGCAAAGTAAGTGGGAAGCGTTCTTGATTAATTCTCAAGAGATTGGTTGAGTCGAGTCAAAGTAAATATGAAGGCAGAACAAATTTCCTCTATGTTATATATGCCGAGGTTACCCGTGCAAAGCGGCTACCAGCAAGGTCTCTAGGCCCTTGAGCGCCATAGACAGGTAGCAGCGATGCACGCTTGTTTTCCGGTAAAATGATTGTCTACTCATCAGCAATATAGCGTGTCGAGCCCGTTAGATTTTGAGGAACCACCGACAACTATTCTAAAAACTTAATAAACTTAGATTTTGGATGAAGGGATGATTTTATTACCAAATGTTTTAACACTCTCCCCCACGAGCTCAGGACATCCTGCTCTGATGCCGTGTGAGATTTCGTTAGATCCATTGTTAACCGTTTAAAAAAGTTAAAACTGCCGAATAAACATCAGATTTTATTACTTACTATTCTAATTAATGGAGCCGCTAATTTTTTTTTCGGAGTCTTAAACTTTTAACTGCACATCCTTCTGGTTGGATTGGATGCTCTTAACAAAACCAGCACGGGTCTGTTCACTCTCCAAAACCACGATCGACTCATAATAACCCTTGAGCCAGACACAGTAACCCATATTCATTATTCCCCATGATGGAAGTGTTACCAATTGAATAATCACAAGAGAGATGATGTTGAACTGAGAAGATTGCTTGATCAGGGACTGGATGAGTGGGGTAGGAAAAGGACAGAGATGGCGGGCATATCTTTCGGGAGCTCGGGGATGGTAGCCGCCCGGCAACTCGGGAGCAACTGGTATTTCAGGCACCTTCGGAACTTTTAAGTTCTTGAACGCGAAATCAATGAGGAGAGGCATATTCTTGGCAGATTTCCTAGTCACGTCCCATACCGAGAGTTGCCGGTTTTCGATGGATCAATGACTGACCAAAAGCTGATGATCGCGATCACTTCACAGGATCGCAACAGATATGTTGCAGTACTAAGCATTTGACTCATCTACATGTAACAAGCAAGATTAAAGAGTCTGCATTTGTCCCCACTAATTCCTTTAGTATACGCCGTCGGACGTCGGTATGATGATGCACTTTGTTAGCGCTCATCAGACCGCGAAAAGTTTTCGATTCTAGCAACTTTACCATGCTATAAATCAAGAAGTCACATTACATGGAGGAACGAAAAATTTTAAAACGGCTGGTAAGCAAGCTAACTTAGACTGTAACAATTTCTTACAATCATCTTATTCAGTCAAATTGACATATCAAAGATGTATTTCTGCTGGATACTGGTGCAAACTCAGTAGGGACGGACGATGTTCGAGCTCGACATGGTATGGTTTTGGCCTGAATGAATCTGGTTTCGATCTATACTCCTTTGTATCTCCAGGCGATGTACCGACTCCACAAAGTTCCTGCAGGTAGATAGTTACAACGAATTTTCAGCTCACATATTTTCGTTCGGTCATTCATAAAATCCTATGACCAGTGTATACAATGTCAACTGCATAATTGCTTTCTTAAGCGAAGCTTTGTGTTAATGGACTAATTCTGTGGAGGGTAATGGTGATCATTTAGTGGGGGAAAAACGACACCGGCAATGAATTTGTCCACCGGAAGAAACTACTATCTCCACAAGCATTACTGAATCGAAAACGGTTAACTGTGCTAAATGACCACCCTAGTTTTCTGTGAAAGCATATTCGCCACCAATTCATGTCCGCCGGCGAAATGAAATTCGTTCCACCCGCTCGTATCGTTTCTAATAAATACCCACCAAGTTTTCTATATGAGGTGCCCTTACATAAGTTTGAACAATTAGATTACAAGGAAAAAAAAAAACTGAGAAGGATGATGAACATACAGCCATGGAAGATCTCCAGCCAAGAGCCAGTCTCCTTCTTTGTCCTGGTAAGTTAGAGTGTAGCTGGCATGATCGCTGAAGTCATCTCTGTTGTCTAAACAAAAACCAAAGACTGATATAATTTAGTGACTAGTGTTAGGAAATCTAAGGGAGTACTACGTAGTACTAAAGTGATGGATGCAATGTTAGCTTACATCTCGAGAACATGGCGATCAAGGCACCTTTAAGACTGTTGTAAGACCGGTAGGTCCTCAAGTCGATCTTCCTTACAATGGCCACTCCTTCCATTTTCACCTTCACGAACATGTTGTGACCAGGTTTTCCGTCTTCTTTCTCAGCTGGACGGACATTATGACAAAGATCTCGGCGCGGCGGATGCTGCCGCCCGTGCATGAACTTCTTCCTCCAGGACTGGATGGGTGGCCACCCCACAACTTGATCATCGTCGTCGGCTCCTTCGCTATACCTAAACCTGAAAATTACGCGGGACCCTAATGACTTTCACTTCTAACGAATATCGAATCGGGATCAACTTGGCATGACATACTTGTTCATAGAACAGGAAAGCTTGCCGCGCCTCTCCCTCGGGTTGTCGTCCTCGTTAGGCTGGTCGCTCCACGCCAACGACTGCGATTTCCGTGAGGAGTATTCTCCAAATGCCTCTCCACGACACCTTTTGCTGTTGACCCGCTTCTTGTATAAGCCTTCTTGATCATTCGGCTCAGACCCTTTGGCAGGGTCGTGAATTGGGAGAGCTAGACCGAGTTGAAGATCCATATCTCAGAGTCCCCCAAACATGAAAAAAGAAGAAAGGAAGGAGCAGCAAGATCGATGAAAAAACGGTGATGAGAGTGGAAGCTGAAAGGGCAAATGTTCGGTGCTCAAGGCGAAATGGAGAAGTACTTGTAAAGAATTGGAGGGGAAAAGGGAGATGAGGGGGAGACGGTAGGGAGGTGTGTCTGGGCGGAAGAAAGGAAGTTTGGGACAACATTAAATTCGGGTCGGCTAAAAGACCGGCAGCAACGTGACAGCCGAGGAAAAACGAGAGATTGCATCAAAATAGCAAAGTCTTCATGAGTTGTCTTTGTGTCCCCGCAACTCCCTCACCGTCTCCCTTCTCCCCGTGTGGAAAAAAGACTCATATTACGAATCCTATTAGGCATTTGCCTTAGCTTTACCCTCATCTACTTGAAAAATTTTTAGGACTCGGGACAACTTTTAGTATTTGATTGCTCGTTTTGAATCGTTTTTATGACTTAATTGCACTTTTGTGACAAATTTTAGGACTTTCAGTGCACTTATCCCTTCTTTTTTCTATAAATTATAAATGGCCGTCTCCATACGACGACTAATCCACATCACAAGTCTAGACATCGTGGTCCTATCCTAAACAGCTAACAACACAGTTTCAACATCATTACGAACATGGAAAACAATAACAAAATGTCAATAGATCCTTTAATCCCCATCTTTTCAGCTTTTCCGCTTTGATCAGCTTCGCTCTGTGGACATGACTGATCATACATCTCCTAGCCCCCACCGCTACTCTCCGCTATCGAATAGTAGCGCCCAAGAGCTCTATTGAAACTGCTTTCATTTAGCGATGCAGTAACATGTCACGGATTGACAGAACCCAATCAACCCATCTCCCCTATCATCCCAACGTGTTCCTGCCGCACCAATTAACGGGGAGGCAAACAAAAGGTTTAGAAAGATTTGAGCTTTGGAAAATGTGAGATTTCGTGTGATCATTGCACTGTTCTGAAAGCTTGAATGAAGGCGTGGCTTAATATTTTTTTTTAAAGAAAAAAAAAAACTTTTGGGTAGTCCATCTTGCTAGTCAAATTGCATGTGATGCTCCTGATCCGATTTGCGCATGAGAGGGAAGCTACATCGCGTGAAAGTGGGGTTTATATGATTTTTATATACATGTGATCTCCATACAACTATTAATTTATATCTTTGGGCTAAACTTTCTAACACCATGTAGCTGACTTCCCATTCTGACTTCCCGTTCTTCTATTAGGTCCCGTTCTTTCTATGCATCAAGGAATCAAGTGGATCAGTTTAAGCTAAAGGAAGTTAAGTCATTAAGCATTTAAGGACTATCAACTTCAGCAGCATCCTGTCTATTCCATAGCACCCAAAGCCCCATTGAACAAACCCACTTCCAAGAAACCCTTCGAATGGCATAGCAATGCAAAATTTGATCATAAATTTTTTAAATTTTGCCAACGTAGTCTTAGACATTTACGCGAAATTCCAACGTAGATCTTCCAACTAAATTTCTCTAGATATCGCTGACGTGGCAATGCGCGACGTAGGATGGCCTTTGATGAATAGACCGCCACGTCAATGAATTTCGATAAAAAAAAAAAAAAAAAACTGAACAGAATGACTACATTTGAAATTTTGAGCCAATGGCTTAAAATCAACATGGCAAAATTGAGAAGTTCAGGACTGAATTGGCATCTGCACAAGTGATTTAGGACGGATCGGATAATCTTTCCTTTTTGCATGCATTATCAAAATATTGACATTTGTGCAGGCGTTGATCTACTTTAATGCAAGTTGTTTTTTTCAGGAAAAAAAATTATTTTATGTTATTAGCAAAATGAAAAATTTGAATTTGTCAAAGTATTGACTCGTCTCTTACTATGTACGATAAATGTTTTGAAAGCTAAATTATTCAATTTGCATTTGTATATATTATTTTTATCAAGTGCACGAGTGCTTGTTGTCATATTTGAATGAGAATATAAGCCACGCGGCTTGTTAAAAACTATACTTTCGCCTGTCAACAATAAGAGAATAAACATTGGAGTCGATTTGAATTCTCAAATTCGAATTGTTATAGAGTGAATCTATCTATATATAGACGGATGCATGATTCATCTATGCCCTGTGAAGTAAAAAATAATGACCGTGACCTCATATCCAAATAAATAAAGGAGTGTAACCCACAACGCCAACTTAGACCAAGATTTAGGCGTTCTTTGACGTAGGTCAAAGAGTAATTGGAAATCCAAGTCATGCTCTATAATTGAGTAATTTGACTATTCGATATCGCCTTAAACCATAGTTAAAAAGTGGCTTCTAGGCTCGAATGGCCCGTTCTCCCCTATCGGAATAGGTGAATCGATTCCTTCTTTTAAAATCGTACTTGAGAGTTTCCTACCTCATACAACTCAAAAGGGTTATTTAGATTTAGAACATAGAATATATATTTCGCGTTTTCGATAATAAAAAAAGGATTGTGCGTATCGGGGCAAATTTTATGACGTGGTCAAATGATTATTTCTAGAAGGCACCATCTATTTTCCTCCTAGGAAATTATGAACATGAGAAAAAGAGAAAATAATTCGAACTCCAAGATTCCGCAAACTATGGTACGATTTGACAAGACCCTCCCATCAACCTAATCGCTTCATTAAAACATGCTTTTCTGCCTGTCTCTCGACTTTTGAGGGCTCTTTAGTTCACATTAGAGGACACTTAAGTCGTGATTACTGTAGATAATGATGGTTAATCAACCCTACTTAAGTCAACAAAATTTTACCATTCCACGTTTCCCCACTCGCCCCTATTCTTTGACCGGCCTCACCAAAGCCATCATTTGTACAGAGGAAATTCACTCCAGATGAGCATAATTAGATTGAGTGAAAAGTAACTAAAAAAAAAGCCCTAAATCTATTGTAATTGCATGAATTCAGTCTTGAATCTTTCTGGTGGACCAACCTAGTCCTAAATCTTTTCACATTAATACAAATTCAGTCTATCCGACTAAATTTGACTGAAAATTACTGGTGTGGACGCCAGTAATCCTACATAACAAGATTGACACCAACATGGACATTTTTAGCATTTTTATTTATTTCTTTCCTTTTTTCCCTTTTTTTTTCTTTCCCTATGGTGGCCGACGAGGAGACACTTGCACAAGCGAGGCCAGCCTCGCAGTCTACCGACAAGTAGAAAACATAAGAAAAAAAAGGAAGGCAAACAAAAAAGGGAAGAAAAAAATGTAAAAGAGGAAAAAGAGCAAAAACAAAATGCACTACAAATATATAAAAATGTCATGTCAGCGCGATCGTACCACGTAAGATGACTAACGTCCACGTCGGTATTTTTTTTTTTAATATCAAAATCGATGAATGGATCAAATAGGTACCGATATGAGAAAGTTTACGAGTAAATTGGCCTAATCAAATGGTTTAGTAATGAATTGATATGAATGCAATATTTTGTTTTGGTATTGATCGATCTTCATTAAGGTTCTCGAGTTAGTCCCGCGTGCAATCATGAGGGCAATATCCGTACCTCAAGCGGGGCCGGCCAAACATCAGTCATTGGATCTTTGCGATGATTCCATCTGACAAGAGAGCTGAACAGCATGAGCTGTTCTTGTGTTCTTCACCGACAGGTCCAACATGTCGGCATATGCCCGTCAACCGCATCATCATGCATATTCCAGGAACTCGTTCAAGATCGCCATGATCGTTTGGCGCCCCCTCCCTGCAGGATCGTTCTTGATTACGGATGATCGACACATTAGACCGCAACCCTAATTGAATCTCTTCATTGTTCTTCTGTTTAGAATAGTGAAAGATATTATTCCTTCTGTCTAACCTTAGTCCTGCGCGCTCGCCCGCTCTCTCTCTCTCTCTCGGCTCGATATTTTGAGAGGGAAACTGGACCGACTAATCAAGATATGGATGGATGCAGGGCGTGGCGCGGCGTGGCCAGCCCGGACGATCCACACGTGCTGTCGACACGGGACAATGCACTTACATGTGAACCTCGAAGCGTCGGCGATGTATCGGCTTTCTCCTAGTATCGAGCTAACAAAAATTACCGCCGTCGAGAACATCGGATCTTCTGACAGGTCCGGTCAAAAGCAAGAGGCGAGATGCGGTAATGTGTTCAGGGTTTGTACAGAGTTGTTCAGTGGTTGCGGAGTTGTGTGGGGGCTGGTGATTCCGCTGGGCAGGGATTGAATTGGAATATGGCTTGTGAAGTTCACGTGAAGGCAAGCATGGGCCACGAGACATTGGCAACAACACACACACTCGCCCCCTAAGGTACTTGGCAATTGGCACGACCAGTCTCATCCATAACCACCCGCTTATGATTCGCTTGGGGAGGGACCAAGCATGTACATTCATACTCTACTCTGTATAATATAGGACAAATGCTAAGACCCAAGTATATGTTTGATATATTATGTGATGTGTCAGATCGCGAATCGACATTCAAGTGGACTGCAGTCGACATCTCACGAGAGTGTGCCGTAATCTGTACAAGTACATTACTTTTTTATAGAACGATTTCAATGCGCCTAGGGTTGTTCTTGTCTTCCCTCTCTCTTTGTGGCTAGATATCACCCACTTCGAACTTCGTCGAGTGCGACTCGCCTTTGGCGACGGATTGAATTAAGAATTTGATCTTTTTCGTGAGCTTTTGAGCTAAACACGGCATCGGTAGGAAATTCAACGATCTTCATAGATCTTAGAGTGCCTGAAATTGAATCGAAATCACATACTTCGTTCAGCTAATCACTATCATTGAATCAATCAATCAATACGGATGAAGTCATACGAATGCAGGACAAGGTCTTCTCCTCCTCCTCCTCCTCCTCCTCCTCTTCCCTTGGACAAGTCTTATGGCAAGTACATATAATGAGGAGGGGAAGTGGTAGTGGGCCCTTAACCTTAGTTGTAGCGTGTAATTCTAACATACTCATCTATCTGAGGTCACTGTTAAAACACGGGCATACCCTAATGCCGTCTTCCTCCATTGACACCGAAATCGATGATATGATAATGACCTATACATAATATGATCACATGATTCTATTTAGGTTAACATTGCCTCGTATATTTTATTGAAAATTCTAAATAAGGACGTGAAGTGTCTTCATTTTTTAAAATAAAAGCCTAAAGTGAAACTTATTTCAAATAAGGGTTTGAAATGATTTTTTTTTATGAAGGGTCTGGCCAATAGTATTTTTGTTATTTACCTTTTTTATTTTATTTTTTCATTTTTTATTTTTCTGTTTTTCCCTTTTTATTCCTTCTCTTTGCCGGTGACCTGTCGCTGGTGATAGCCTCCCTCCGAGGGCCTGGGAAAAAAGAATTCCCAGTTTTGGTGGCTCTGCGAAGACTCCATGAGAATGGTTATCGAGGGTTTTTTTTCAATTTAATATTAAAAAAAATTATTTACAAAATTAATTACTATGCAAAAATATTTACGAATTTAGGTCTCGCGCGCTGGAGACACCGGCGCGCGAGACCCGCGGCGGTCGCGCGCTGGTTTTTCCAGCGCGCAAAGGGGAAAGTGCATGCGTGCTGGTATGTCCAGCGCGCATGCACTTTCCCATTTTTTTTTGTTTTTTATTTTAAATTTCTTTTACATAATTTTATTATTTTATATTTTCAGGACTAAATTTTTTTTTGGAGTTTGCAAGGTTAATATGTATTTGACAATCCGAAAAAATTATATTTTTTATTTTTTTTAGTTTTTCAATTATTTTATATTTTAAAATTTCGCGGATTCGACAACCCAATATGAAAAACGGTAGGACGAATATATTTTCGACAACATTTATTTCGTATCGTTGGTTATTTTATATTTTTCAAGACCAAAATGCTGTGCACAACGGTTATTTCGTATGCCAGTGAAATTGCCGCACAACGCACTTGCTTTTATTTACAAACGCTACACTGCCAAATTTTGTAAATATTTTAAAACAAATTTGGGTCTCGCGCGACAATAGTAGCAGCACGCGAGACCCGCGCGATGGTGCGGCCAGCGCGCGACGGTCTCGCGTTGGGCAGTGCAGCGTTTGTAAATAAAAGCAAGTGCGTTGTGCGGCAATTTCACTGCCATACGAAATAACCGTTGTGCACAGCATTTTGGTCTTGAAAAATATAAAATAACCAACGATACGAAATAAATGTTGTCGAAAATATATTCGCCCTACCGTTTTTCATATTGGGTTGTCGAATCCGCGAAATTTTAAAATATAAAATAATTGAAAAACTAAAAAAAATAAAAAATATAATTTTTTTCGGATTGTCAAATACATATTAACCTTGCAAACTCCAAAAAACAAATTAGTCCTGAAAATATAAAATAATAAAATTATGTAAAAGAAATTTAAAATATAAAATAACTAAAAAACAAAAAAAAAAACAAAAAAAATGGGAAAGTGCATGCGCGCTGGACATACCAGCGCGCATGCACTTTCCCCTTTGCGCGCTGGAAAAACCAGCGCGCGTCCGTTCCGGGTCTCGCGCGCTGGTGTCTCCAGCATGCGAGACCTAAATTCGTAAATATTTTTGCACAGTAAATAATTTTGTAAATAATTTTTTTTAATATTAAATTGGAAAAAAACCTGGTTATCGATTACTGTCCAAACTTGCAATCTTGATCTTTGATCAATTTCTCAGGGGTCATCTGTCTGAGAGTGAATTTTCGAATTGATGATGCCATCGTCTATCTTCTCCAATATCGCTTACACCACAGCAGAGTACTCCGGGACTGGCCTCGCCCAACCACGGGGCTCTGCTGCACCTGTTGCGGCGGCTATGCAGGCGCCGCGGCCGCTGGAGATCCACCTCCGGCTTAAGGCTGCTGTTCTCTCGTCACCGTCGGGCTGAGACGAACTGTTGTTGTGGGTCTGGATGGCCGGATTGTGATTGGCATCGGTCGCGATCGAGGAATCGACCTCCATCGGACTCGCATCCTTCGATTCAAGCCCTAACTTTGGGACCCAAAAAATTCCCGCTGTTACTTTTCGATTCAAGCCCCAATCGAATCCAATTCAAAAATCTACCTTACCAAAAAAAAAAAAAACACTCCAATTCAAAAACCCTATGGCTGCGTTTGGTAGTCCGGATTTGGGCCCGGATATGATAAAAAATTATCCTATCTGATGTTTTACGATGTCGTCCGGACCGGATAAATCCGGATAAAACACCATATAAGAAATTCGGGCCCAGATTGGATAAAAAATAACGAACGCTCGACGACCACGCCTCGCCCTTTCCTCTCTCGTCCATCTCCGCCGACACCTAGGACGGCGCCCTAACCTCCAACGACGACCTCGAGAACATCTCTACCCGCGGTGGAGGAGCCGATGACGACTCTGACGAGGAGGAGGACGACTCCGACGACAAGATTGTGCGACTCGGTGCATTTGAGAGCAGTTCCAATTCCCTCACTCTTCCTCGAGTCCACCGCCAATCGCTATACCCCCCCCACTCCCCAGCCCTCTCTCGATTAGCCTTGGCTCCTCCCATGGCGGCAGGCCTGTCCACCGCCGTCGCCGCAATCCCTAGACTGATCAAATTCATCCTAAGCTCCAACCTACTCCTCCCGTAGCTCACCTGCCTCTCTCACTCTTCTCGTTCCTTCGCTCCTTCCCTCTCCAGAAGCTGCACGAGCTTCCATGCTCCTAGGAGGAAGACGCTTCTTGCGGTGTGCTTTGTCCTCGAGGACATGAAACAGAGGCCCCATGTCAAAGCCGAAACTGAAACCACCTTGCAAGTAGACAGCCCCGACGCCGCCACGAGGCCCGACCAGATCTCGGCCTCCCGTGCCGCTGAGAGATTGGCGCGGAAGAGGTTGGAGCGATCCACCTACCTCTTCGTCGCCGTGATGTCCAGCCTTGGACTCGGCCTCGGCTTCCTAACAATGTGAATATCCTATCCTATCTGGACATCTACCAAACATATGATTGAATTTTACAAAATCCAAAAGATAATTCGGAGGACTTCTAATCCAATCTTATCCTATCCTATCCGGGCCTAAATTCGGACCACCAAACGCAGCCTATAAGCACTAAGCAGGATGGGAACACGAAAAAAAAAAAAATCAACCGCTCCTCGACGCGGATGCTGAATCCGATGAAGCTTCGGGGGCAAAAACCTTCATAGGAAAAAAATGCGTTCACCAAAGAGACAACGGCTGACCCTCGCCCCACTATCGCCGGCGCCCAATTGAGGGTCGCCCTTGGCTCTCATGGCTGAGGCCGGCGAGGGAAGCCCTCACCTTGCCGGGGCGAGCGACCCTCGGCCACCGGCGAGGTAGGGAAAAGAAAAAGAAAGAAAAGGAAAAAAATCGGAAAATAAATAAATGACGAAAATGCCCTTGATAAGATATTCTCCGAAACGATGAAGGCACTTGAAACTCTTATTTGAAATAAGATGAACTTCAAGACTTTATTTTAGAAAATGAGGATATTTCAAGCTCTTATTTGAAATTTTCTTTATATTTTTATTTACTTATGTAACAAACAATCATTTGATCAATTTGGAAAAAATCCAAAAAAAGACTTGAAGTCCTCTTGTTTTCTCAAATAAGGGCCCGAAGTGACATAGTATATTTCAATTAAGGCCTAAAGTGGCCATAGTGTTTCAAAAAAGGTATGGCTTGAAAGGCATTTTCGTCATTTCACATTTTAATTTTTTGTTCATTTTTCTATATTTTTTCCCTTTTTCTGATTTTTCAAATTTTTAAAAAAGGAAAAGAAAAAAAAGCCACATCGGCGGGAGGGCTACCTCTCTTACCTGTGGCTGCCGGCCCACCGCTGGTGTGGGGTCGGTGGGGGCGGCGAAGGATAGAGGGGTCGAGCCCTCTCTCGGATCTAGGTGAGAGGCGGTGGCCCCCGCTCGGGTCGGGGGCTACTGGCCGTTGCACGAGATTGGGTGGGCCTTGCCTCTGGTAGGTGGAGTCGCCGACCCTTGACGAGGCGCCAGCGACCCCGCCGGCCTTTGCAGCCCTCGTCGGCCGCCCTTCGGCGGTTGGGCGGCGGCCACAGGCCCTCCCGCCTGTGTATGCGGTCTTTCTCTTTTTTCCCCCCTTAACTTTTGAGAAAGCAGATAAAAAAATGTAATAAAAAAGAAAAAATCAAATAAGTAAGAAGACGAAAATGCCCTTGAAATCAGACCTTTTTGAGATTTTATGGTCACTTGGGGCCCCTATTTGAGAAAACATGAGGACTTCGAGCCCTTTTTTAGATTTTTCCCGATCAATTTTAGCTCAACTTTATAAGGATTCCCAATAGTTTTCTCATGGGGTCGATTTGCACGAATGATTTCCTTCTATTGGGTGTAACTTTAGCTAAATGTGGCTGTGGCAAAATGGATCCATAACCCTTATTTGACTCATATTTCATGGTGGTGAGTCATAAATGGGTTCCTTAAATTTTAAAAGTGGGCCATGAGAGAGTTACTTAGAAACTTAATGGGTTTTAAATAGGTCATCAATGGGTTAGCTAAGAAAATATAAAAAAAAATTAAAAATGTATAAGAAACGATTTTCACTAAATTGGATTTTAATATTGGAGTGTTTTAACAATATAGGTCGGGTCGGGTATGTATGGATCACTAGGTTTGTATAGCATGAAAATGGGTCAAATGGCTTAATATGAGTTGAATCATATTCGATTCGATCAAGATCCGACCCGATCCGATCCACCCGTTTGACATCTCTATGTGATAGTGAGGTTCAAGAAGCCACGATCATGGGGTATGTGAATAACTCGTATTGCCAATGTTGGGCATCAATCTACTTTTCTGAAGCCTTAGATAAAGTGAAAGCGATTGCGTTTATCCTCAACCGGTCCACGTCATGCAGCAATTGGCTCTCAACTTGAGAGGGGATTCCATAAGGAATTTTGATCAAAGGGACTTAAAAAAAAGTCCGCGACAGCCCGTCGAGGCGGCGGCGTCCTACGGCTGCCCAGTCCCGTCATTTTCATCGGAGTTTTCTGACGGTGGCAGGGGCGGTGGCAAATAGAGGAGGAGGTAGTAAACAAGTAACCCATCGTTTCCGACAAGAAAATGGAATCCTCTATGTACCTTTTTATTAATGTCTGCCGATCCCATATTCTATTTATCGCCTATTGTAAATCTATGTTAATTTATTCCTGCTTCGAATTATTTATTTCATATGGCTTTATTCAGATATTATGCTTCATGTAGGGAGTATCCAAAGGAAAACTCACAAAATCATCCCAAGTTTTGGACATCTTCATGGTTGAAGTATCGTCCCACGTCACTTGACAACCTATCAATTTAAGCTTTTGGATTGGACATTCTACCATTTACAATTTTGAGTCATGGGCTTACTAAAAAAATTAATACAAATTTACAACTCTAGATAGAAATCCGATATTAAAACGACTTAATTACGCTTTCTTTGGGAGGAATTTAAAATTCCCAAAATCGCTCATAAATTTTTTCCCCCCAATCCCACTCACACCCTAATCTCCCCACCAGCCACTACCCCTGCTCCCCCTCGGTCGCCACCCATGCCGCCGCCCCCTCCGCTTCCTCCTCCTCTCGATCAAGGTCAGCCTCATTCTCGTCTACGTCCGATGCCGCGGCGATCTCCAATCGGAAAAGCATAAGGGTTATATTCGAACAGAAAGCGACGATTCGCTCGGACAAATTCCGTGCCTAATCACAAAAACGTGAGGATGTAAAGATGCCCATTTCAAAAAAAGTAGATGGTGGCAAAATGGTGAATGCCGCGTTGGATCCAAAGATGATTCGTCTGAGATTTTTCCCAAAAAGAGTACGGTTTGTGTCCGCATTCATTGCAAATTAAGTTTCAATGAAAACGATTGACCAAAGGGAGGGAGGGGTTTGTCAACTCACTGATCGACCTTTGCTGGATTTGGACCACGCATCCAAAAGAGGCCGGCAAACCTATGCTTTGCTTTGATGTTGTCACGTCCCTTCCATTGGAAGTTCGGAACGATGTGCGAAACAGTTGGCAGTCTAACCTTTTTTTTTCTTTTTTTTTTTCTTTTTTGAGATGGGAAGGGCAAAGAATGCTATCTATCTATCTCTCGTGGCATTACTGGAAAGATTTCGTACCCGTCAAGAAATGATCGATATGAGCCATGACTATTTCGAACCATCTGCGGTCCGAAAGTCTGAAATTGGCGAGCTTGTCGCCGCAACCCCACCGAGATGTTGCGGTCATGGGATATCTCCACGGGAGACATATTGTTAGGCAATTGGCACCGACTAAGAGATTCCCTTATGATGTGAATAGAACGCGTGACCTCATTAAAAAAAAAAAATTTAAGGTATCCCTTTGTCAGCACCTTGGGCAATGCCTTGCGCTTCCGCAACCTCATCATATACAAATATCAAGATCACTACTTGAATCAATAGCGTACGTGAAGTTTGTGGGCAACGATTGGATTCGGATGCACTCTTATGATAGATGGTGTTGTATAAGAACATATCAATATCGTATGATAGATCGTCTTTTGGTGACCAAATTAGGTTCGCCTCTCAGATCCAATCGAAGGCACTTTCTTCTATGGAAATATAGGAAATTGATGAGGTTAGTTTCGAAAAGAAATAAAAATCTATTAGCATTTGACCAAATGCTGAAAGCCCAATGCTGGTCCCTAGCAGCATTGGGCTTTTAGCTTTTCCAAGACCAACATTTGTTCAAATGATCACTTAATGCCGAACCAAATGTTTCAGTATTCTCTCAATGGGCTTTGGGGGCTGAAAGCTCATTGGGAATGCTGAACCAAACCCACCCAAAGTGTCCTTGAATGCCCTTGAGCTTCTCTCTCTCTCTCTCTCTCTCTCTCTCTCTCTCTCTCTCTCTCTCTCTCTCTCTCTCTCTCCAGGAGCATGCACGTGCGAGCTACCCCACGTGGGGGCATCGCCAGCCCGCTCGCTTGAAGAAGTAGGGCCTGATCTGCTTGCTTGCCTTCACTTTCATGTCGTGGAACAAAGTTGTCTCTCACAACATTAACTGAAGGCACATTCAATGTAATCCTCCTCTCTTTTTTCCTTTTTTTAGAGTGGTCGATGTCCAAACAGGATGATTCGACCAGACCAATTCGATAAGACATAACGAAATCTGTTCTTCCATACTCTTTGGATAGTGGTCGGATGTATTCGGCGTGACGTTGAAAGAACGGGTTCATTACGCAAATGTTTTTTTTTTTTTTTTCGGTAAAGGAAAAAGAGTCATCTCATCGGGGATTAAAAAATACGCAAGAAATTTACCGGACCAACGTTGTGGACTGTGAAAGGTCGGGGAACTAAAAACCATGAAAACCTAAGCTTGAAATTAGATGGCAATTAGGATCTACGGTTATAGGAAAATTCTACGACAAAATGTAGATCATTGCTAGTGATTTTAGCCAAGAGCCGTGTGGAGGAATCCCTATGCATCCAATGCGCTATGCGTGATTGCTAGTCTACCGGCCCATCAGCCCGCTAAGGCAACCCGTAAGGGAAAGCCCGGCCCGCCCGACCCGCAAAATGTTGAGATTTATATAGTAGCCCAACTCGAAAGCCCGGCATCATCTATTAATCCCCTTTATTATAATTTTATACCCCAATTGAAATTTCGATGTTCAGACATCCAAAGCCGCCCCACGAGGATCGCTCCATTTCCCCTCTCTCTAGCAAATTATAAGGGTCTAATCTAAAGTTCAAATCGCAGCTACCGATTTCGATTTAAAGTATTCAAAGGACCATCTAAGACTAAGACTAAGAGAGCAATAACCAAAACTCCCGACAACATCACATCATTCGTATGTTATAGCCAAATCACTCGACTCAACTGCCTCTTTTTTCTTTTCTTTATTCCTTCCAAACCTACTCTTCATATGATCATCTTATTAAAGGGGTTACTTGTATTTTCACAAGCGTTGTTTAGCTCGTTCAATGTCCCCGTGCCGGGTCGGAGCTGCGTTGACGAAAGGGTTTTTGGAATACTCAATTTTGACTCGCGAGCCCTTGGAAATGGCGTGTGGAAATACTCTCCCAAACGCACTTTAAATCGTTCAATTTTTCGCGAAAGAAACGGAGTCCAAATATAATCGAGTTAGTAAATCTTCATTAATTAAGTGTGTAAGCATATAGCTCTATCCTTCACCATTTTATTTTTGCCTGAAGTCCATTTTGCGATACATTTCTAAAGATTGAAACTTTCGCGTCAACCCAACAAAGAAGAGGCAGAAGCTTTGGCAAAATCTCCAAATGTCCAAATTCGGCCCGCCTTGGGCGTCGCTTCCCTCAGACACCCGCTGATTCTTGCGCATTGACTGACTTCTACGAGAACCTCCGTGGGAGCTGGAGCGTGAGGAGAGCGAGCGAGGGTCAGCAATGGCGTCGAATTCATCGAAGAATCACGTGCTGCCGGTGACGGATCCTCCGCGCGACGAGGAGAGGGAGAGGCTTCTCAAGCTCGACGACAAGCTGTTCATGGGATCGGCCATGACCAAGAGAGGCGCTTACGCCGCTGTCTCCTACATGGCCTGCGCAGGTCAGGCTTGTCCTCATTCCGCGGGTGTTTGGTCGCGGGTTCTCGTGTCTGCAGCATGGGTTTTAAACTTTTAGTTCGTCTGTCTGAGGGTGATTTAGCTAGAGCTTGTGATTTTTGTCGGTAGGTCGCTGGTTGCGATCGTGTATGCGAATGACCCTTGCAAATTACTTACCATGGAGAAAAATTATGTGGTTGCAATCAGTGTAATTGCGTGCGTGGAACTGATTTTCTCTTTAACCATGTTACTGTTTCATGAATTTCCTAGTTTAGTGGCATGGAATTTGCTTGCTATGCGGTCAAGAAAGAATGCCTGTTCGATTTGATTAGGGTGCTTTGATTAGATGAAAATAGATAGGACGTCCATGATGCCTTGCGTATATTTTGGCTGAAAGCCTTAATTATCCCTTTTGGTCAATTTATCAGATATGTATGCACGCCAGAGCCTATTTCATTAGATACATAAAAGTGAACATGCATATCAAATACATGGAAGTATAAGTGGAAACATTAGCAAAGAGCGCATGACATTTTGAGGCACAAAGTGGGAAATTACAAAGGGGAAACCATAGGCATAACCAAAACTAGTGGGCAGTGAGAACTTGGCAGAGGTAGACTCGGCATCTGGCTCACCTGCAAAAATGAATTGAAAAAGGCTACGGGGTGGGCTATTCCAATACTTTTAAGAGGTGATATTGATACATAGCATATATTACTTTTGGTATACGTTGAAATATTACACAGATAAACTTTTTAAATCTTTGCATCATGTTTATTACGGCCGCCTATGCTTCAGCTATTGATTCTATCCCAAACGTTTACAGTGCTCTTGGTGCTCTTTAACAAAGCAGCTCTTTCTTCGTATAGTTTCCCATCTGCAAATGTCATCACTCTGTTACAGGTACGGTCTTTGCAAGTTTGGCTTTTTGCATTCTCGAGACAATAAACTACCATGGAGTACTTTTAAAAGTCTCACTGTCTATTTGAGCGATGAGTCCATGATGCTGCTCTAGATTTATGGATTGTTGGGTATTAGTCGTCATCATGCGAAGCTTGTTTTTTACTCTGGAATACATCATTAGTGAAGCAGTAACTGGCCAGATAGTGAGGGACTTCAGAGTTTGGACTAAAGTTAGGAGGCCTAGAATTCAACAGCAAAGGAAGATTGTGTTAGATATGCTTTCCCCCCTCAAGACTTTAAAAAATTAGGACAACCAAAGTCAGCTTTCTAATATGATATTTAGGAGCTCAAAATAGACTGTCTAGTTGAGTCGGTGAAAACTGAAATGCAATTTGCTTCTTTATGGTTGTACCTTGACAACCACAACTCTCGTGCTTTGCTTCTCTAAAATTCAGTTTGTCCTTGAAACTGCAGTTGAGATCATTAACGCTATGGTTATTAATACTGATTTGAATAGTATTGAACTTGTAATCTTCTGACTTGATTAGAGCTGCTATGTTACTCAAGCAGGGGAAAAACTATTTGGTTGGTTTATTTAAAACAAATAAAACTAATGTGAAATGGGCAAATATTACCCGGTATTAGGAAAGTGAATTGCCGTGAAAGTGAATTATGCGTTTTTTTGACTACTTATTAGATCTGTTTATGTTGGTATTGATATGTTAAACCCTATGATTGGGCCATCCTATGGTCTACTGGTTGTTATGCCAACAGCACCGCAGGACAGCTAAGTTGATGTGGAAAAACTGCTGTCCCGTAGGAAATCCTTCTTTGCACCTAAAAAATTTCCAACTCTTTGACATATGTCTAGAGCAAGACTTCCCTTGGCATGGCTTAAGGTGAAGTGGTTATCCTTGCGAACTGGACTCTGTTTTGTGTATTAGTCAATTCAAACAAAATGGTTGGCCTGTTCACATTTATTCAGTATATTTTGTTAAAACACTGATCTAAGCGCCATTTTCTCTGCATTGAGTCTTACAGAAAATCATTAAAGTGAATGTTCAGGGTGCGAGCAAATGTGCTGTATAATTAAATTTCAAGTTTTTCTGAAACTGAAAACTAGTTCGTATGGAATGATGTGTTCCTGTAGTCTTTTTCTCCATGGATATTTAGTTAGTTTTATGAGGTCTTGAAAATTTTGTCCAATTGCCTGATATCATTTGTATGAAGTTAACGTGAGTTCATCTTCATGTGCTTATAGATGATATGTTCCTGTTCCTTTCTCTATGCACTGAGAACAAGGAAGATAATCAACTTTACAGTAGGTGAATCTTCGCTTGGTTCAGATACTACCAAATTGCTTGTGCCATTGAGGACATTGGTTCATACTCTTCCTCTTTCACTCGCCTATTTGTTATACATGGTAGGCATCTCAATGTATTTTGCTGCATGTTGGGTGTCGGTAACTTGAGAAGTTTTATGTGCTGGTTTTTATAATGGAAGTTTTTTTCCATGCTTTTGTTTCTACTTGAAAGCTAGCCACTATGGAGTCTGTTCGTGGAGTAAATGTCCCAATGTATACCACCCTTAGGCGGACGACAGTAGTGTTTACAATGGTAGCAGAGTGGATTCTGGCAGGTCAGAAGTATTCATCCTCTGTCATTGGAAGGTACCTCTCCCTTCTTGCGGCAATTTCTTTTGTCCTACATGCTTTGCCTTGTGGCCAGAACATGTATGTTCAAACAAATTCCTAATCTAGCAACCCCAAGGTTCCAAGTTGGTTAAAACTCGACTCCAAACTTGCCATGAACCGTGGTGATGGGTTAAAGAATTTCAACAAGCCAACTTTATTGGGGCCACGCCAGGGCCTCTTGGGCCTGGCCCAAGAATCACACAGTTGCAGTGGACTGCAGTACTGCCGCTGTTGGAATTCATCGCGTGTTTTAGGAGTGCTGGGCATCAATGTCATAAAAAGAGAAATTATAATCCCTCAGTCTCTTAGTAGACTTTGCATAGACTTGGTTAATTAAAGGTGTATATACATCGAAATATACATGCTACAGCCTTTAGTATGAACCATGTTGCATAATGCGTTGGTGAATATTTAGACCTGATTGCGTGATCTTCCTTTTCTTAGTTAAGGAAAATTATTGTTCAGAACTTTGGAAGATTATATTACATTAGATCATGATTTGCCTTAATAAGCTCTCGGTTTGTTAGACATTTTCTTAGTAGGTGAAATATGTCTCATGTTGCATTTTTCCCTGCTGTTCGTCTAACACAGAATTTGGGGTTATTGTCAGTGTTGGATTGATTGTTCTTGGCGCATTCGTTGCCGGAGCAAGGGACTTGTCATTTGACTTCCATGGCTACTTTGTTGTCTTCTTGTCCAACATTACCACAGCAATATACCTAGCAACGATAGCCCGCATTGGTATTATTTGTTTTTTCTTCTCTGGAATTGTGACATTCCATGCGCTTATCACTAGTTTAATCTTTTCCTTCTTTATTCTTATTCATCTTAGGAAAATCTAGTGGGCTGAATAGCTTTGGCTTAATGTGGTGCAATGGTAAGATAAATCGACCCTCATCACTCGCACTTCAAATTTTTATCTTGTTTTATGTCTGTTTCCTATCTCGTAACCGGTTGCCAAAAGGTTCCATATAATTGTAATCTATTGCGAATAGATCTTTGTGGGAGGATTATGGTCAGCCGAGTAAATTGCACCTGGTTAATCGGAAAGTTGTCAAGCAACCTTTTCGTGACGGCGGTCTTGGCATCAAGAATCTTCTATTGCTCAACAAGACTCTTCTAGGCAAATGGTTACAGCGGTTCATTGTCGAAAATGATCATCTTTGGAGGAAAGTGGTTGTGACTAATTTTGGCCTTAGAAAAAAGCTGGTTAGATTTTCAAAGACAGAAGAATAGCTAGTGGAGTGAGTTTCTTACTCATACAAATCGTATTGTGGGAACAGTAAGTGGATACAAGTTTTTCTTGACACTTGTTGTGGGAATACGACTTTCAATGATTGTTTACCTGACCTCCTTGCCATCACTTAGAACAACAAGGCCCTTGTGACGGATTGCTATCATATCTTCCAAAGGATAAACCCTTGGCCGATCGATTTTTTGAGATAAGCCCAAGATTGGGAACTTGAAGCTTTTGTCAACTTTTTTTATTTGCTGTACAACTCTAAGATTTCATTCACTTCTGATGATACTTTGTCCCAGAGTAGTGATAGAGATGGCATTTTTTTTTTCCTGTAAAAGATCTTATTATAGGTTGCTTCAACATAAGATTGTTGGCGGCAGGGATGCTATTCCTTGGAAATCTATTTGAAAAGTGAGGCTACCATCTAGAGTCTCATTTTTTGTTTTGTGAAAAGGAGGATTTCTTCAGTCCCCCTTGCTATGTTTCGGTTGATTTGGAAAGAGTGGAATAGGAGAGCTCTCCTGGAGAGGAGACGTCCGTTTCTGTAATTGCTGAAAATTGGTTGAAAGTCTTAATAATTTTGATACAATGGAAAGTTATGTCTAGATGGAAATGCTTTGCTCTACATTATCGATGATTTGTCTTGTAACTGAGCTCTTTCGGTTTTGAGCTCTTTTTTTATATGGGTTTTGCACCCCTTGGTGCCCTATAGTGGTCTTTCCTTTTAACTATCAAGAAAATAAAAAATAGAAGACAACTGATTACACCACTAAACAAATACTTCCTTTGGAATGATCTAGTCGATGTTATCTTCTGTTGATCATCTCCGATGCAAATGATGTTCCTTTCTCCACTACAGGGATTATATGTGGCCCAATACTACTGTTTTGGACGTATATCAGGGGGGACATAGCAATGATGTTGAATTTTCAGTATCTTCTCTCGCCTGGTTTCATGGTATGTTTGCCCTACCACTTTTTCGTGCATATCTGATTGTATTTAATTATTTCATTTCACACTGGACATCAGACTGACAATCAGGCAGTCTCATATTGGAATAGTTTTCACCTGAATATTGGTCATTTAGGGAAATCATTATATAAGCACAAATGTTTGGAGAAGAGCATCTAGCTTGTGTTGTGTCATCAGTGATCAAAGAACTCACTTTGGAGTATTTGTCACTGATTAATTTGTTCATCTCTATCTAGTTAATTCAACTATCTTCTCGGTGTTTTTCATAGATGTACGAATATAACAAAGGTCGCATTTAGGACTTGCTGGATGTGGTGCATGCAAATTGATCGTTTCATTTAGCCGTCAATGGCTTTGTTAGTCCATCATCCACTGGATCTCGGATTCTTGTGGTTGTATATCGAGCAATTGAACCATTGTTTCTTTAACTTCTACTCTTCCTCAATTTTTACACTTCCTTTTAGCTAATAAGTTTTGCTGCTTGAATAATCAAGATTCTATAGTAGAGAACATTCAACTGGAGACATTGCTCCTTCCTTGATTTGGCAGGTTATCTTGCTTTTCTCCTGCGTCTTGGCTTTCTTTCTGAATTACTGTATATTCCTAAACACAACCATCAATTCAGCAGTAACGCAGACAATTTGCGGAAACCTAAAGGTATGTACACCAGCTTAACCTTCACAGAGACTCTGCAGAGTTCTGCATAATTTATGGATATGTTCTGAGACTATCTTGCATTATACACAATATGTTGGTGCTTTCAACTTTGAGTGGTCAGAAGACTTCAACTGTGGAATACTTTTTGCTTGTCTATTAAGAAAAGATGGAGTTGAGAAATTGTAAATTACTGATACGTTCCCATACCGATGCTTTAACTGAAAAGACAGCGATGATGAATATCTGTGATGTTGCATATGTCAGGGTTTAGGAAAGGCATAGCAACCTCATCATAGGTTTGCAACATTTTCTAGAGTAGGACTTTGATAGGAGACTGCAAGACAGAAACTTGATCTAGATTGAAATTTGTTTTGACGAATCAGGTAAAACAAATTTTTTTTTCTCTTCTATTAACTATATGGAACTTGGAATTGCTAAGTACACTCTATGAGACATAAACTTGTAAAAAAAAAAAAAGAGAATTCATCAATCAGTAAAGTTTTTAAACTTTTTAAAATAGCACAATAAAGTATCTGCAATGACTTGTCTTGCTCGACAATTGCACATTGCAAAAGTTAATTCTAAACTTGTTCTGTGGACGGCTGAAGACTTTGAGACTTGTTACGCAATGTCAAATGATGTTGTAAAGATCTATCCTGTGAACAAGTCTTACCTTAAAGCCAGTTAGAGATCTATTTCCCATTAAGTGACAAGGGGGATAAGGTAAGGAGTAGTAACATAACAGAGTGACTCGGTCATGTCATTTATAGGCCTTGCTTGCTTAGGTCCTTAAACTTGTTATAGCGGGTCAATGAAGTATTTATACTAAAAATCACAAATGGTGTAAGGTAAATCCTAGCTCGTTCTGAGTGGCGGCTGGAGACTTTGTGACCTCATATGCAATGTCAAATGACATTGGCTCACATCTTTTAACTTAAGTTGATGTGATTGAGCCTTGACTGACTCTATCTCCTACATCGTCTAGTTGACCGAGTTTAAAATCCAGGTGTCAATTGACAGAGAGACTGTCTACAAGTTTACCAAATTTACGATAAATTTTCCAGCACGGGGAGCTAGTGGAGCTATTGATTCAACTCGATGCCTGATAATTAGGGTTCAAAGGGACTTCCAGGATTTGTATTTGGTGCTGAAATCTCTTCATATTGCTGGAGAAGACTCTGTGTAACCTTAGCGATTTGAAGAGGATCTTAGTGTGTGGAAATAGCAGCTTTGAATCTGTACAACAGAGTGTTGGTGCTAAAGCCGTCACATACTCTACGTGCATTCACTCAGGGTGCTTGTCTCCCCTCAACAATCATTAGCCCTCTTGTTGATGAGATTTAGTCAATTGGTAGGAAATGCCCAAAATCATGAATTCCATGAATTTGAAATTGCGAGTGAGGGTAGTGGCCATGGAGCTGGGTTAGGCAATATCCAAAGGAGGGATGGGAAAAAGCTCATGGAGTCGCACATATCAGAACTGGGTGGCGACTTGATTGATTTGGGGAGGTTTGAGAAGAGTAAAGCTGAAGTGTGGTTGAGAAGAATAGCAAGAATAGAGAGAGAAGGTTTCCAGAGAATCATTTTCAAACAATGTTGTCCCGTGCATCATTGAGGTCAGATTGCCATGTTGGAGGTTTTAAACCTCGAAAAGGCCAATAGAGACAATCTTAGATTTGAAGTATGCCTTGTGTGATTTTCTGATGAGATAACTCGCTAAGGTTGCTCTATTGAGTGCTTTTAAAACGTTTTAGGACGTAAATTATCCATTCAAAATTTATGAAATTGATCTGTACTCCGTGCAATGATTTTAAGACTTCTAGTGTACTTATTCTTGTTTCTGTGGCATGGTCCTACATTAGAATGACACATAAAGATACTCTGTGAATGTAGGGCAAGTACTCAGTAAGACCATGATATTTCACTGCTTCAATTGGTCTGTTTCTGCATGCTAGACTTCTCCCCTAGTAAAAGTAGGAAAATGTAATCTCACTTCTCTATGTATTCACATTTTTTTTTTAGGATCTTTTTACAATTGGATTTGGCTGGATTATCTTTGGTGGGCTTCCATTTGATCTTGTGAGTAATTCTCTCTTTTTCATGATCAGAATTTGATCTGTTTGCAAACTTTAACTCACACCTGATTGTTACTTATGGCAAATTTATCAGTTTTAACATTGTCCTGAAACCTTGTTTCCTGTGTTCAGTTGAATGTTGTTGGGCAATTTCTTGGTTTTCTCGGCTCTGGCTTTTATGCATACTATAAGCTCATGGGGAAGTGACTGCTTCAAGCTTTTCACGCTTTTCGTTCTTGGGATGATGAGCGCCAGTATCATTCCAAGGAATCCAATTGGAGATAAGCTGCTAATGCAAATGCAAACCAATCAAAGGAGTTTTCTAATTACAGAGAAGCTGCTACTCCGAGTTTATAATGATAATCAAGATGGGAAAGCTTCTTGGGGAGCTTGTCAGCCATTTACCAGCCCTGGAACTCTTATATCCCGACCTGTTTTCCTATCCAATCAAGTCGAGTGTTTAGCAACCCTTTTAGAAGGAGAAAGGAACTTGTCTGATATGCTAAAACTTTTGACTTGTTGATTCTTCGGTAGTTAAGTGGGGTTTTGTCCATATGCTGTCCTCTAAGTTAGCGAATATGTGATAGTGCAGGAAGTGGCAGCAATTTTCACCTTTTTTCTTCTTCCTATTTTTTTAATATATAAATAAAGCAACAGCATTATTTGCTGATATGTTACCTGAGGCATTTCCTGAATTTGCTTTTAAAAGTGAGAAATGATATAGTTCAAGTTAGTCATTGGTCGTTCACCTACCAACTCCCTCCAATTCTCACATCTAGGTGATATCCATTCCCAATGAGATGTTAACCAATGTGAATACTAGCAGTCTCAGTTCTGAACCACTATTTGTCCAAACAAAAGAAAATAATTCAAACAATTCAGATAATTGAAAGGCTACAGGAGAGAAGAAATTGGCAGAACATTCAAATAATTCAGATAAATTCCTCATCAATATAGAAAATTAGAAGCCTGCATCTTTCTATGTACTGAAACCTGCTGGGAAATAGTTCATCATGCTCAAGGTTGAAGATTCCAAGGTATGTAAATGAATTGTCAGATTTGAGAAGTGCCCAAAACAAATATCACTAACGAAACCATAGATTGGAACAAATGCTACAAAACACATTCGCAGCTGTTGTAAAAAGAGCGGGAACAAATGAAACATTACTCAAATTACATGGTCAGTTCGAAGTTTGAAACACATTAGACCACAATCGCGAAAAAGGGATCCACTCCTCAACTCACCTAGTAATTATTCAAGAGACACGATTGTCATACACCATACACCATACAAGTAGTTTTCACATCCTACTCTAATCAGTATGACTGGTACTACAAAATACAAACAGACCATCCTCACTCTCCACTATGATGAAAAATCTGTCAGATCTATGTACACAGCTCAATAACCTAAACTACTCTGCGGCAATAGCAATGCCAGCCTCCCTCACAAGCTGTTCACTCAAAGCTGAAAGTTTTGCAACCTCCATTTTTACCTCAGTAAAACATTCATTGTTCTCATCTGTACTTGTCAAGACATCAGAGGGTTCTTCATGGAGGCTACTGGCACTGGTGTCCGCCTCAATGCTTAAACTAGCTTTACCTAAAAATTCTCGAGTCATTTCCACAAGCTTTTCAAGAGCACTAGTGGCAGCTTCAGCTTCCAGCTGGGCAGCCTCAAGTTGAAGTTTCTCAATAGCTAAGTCCCCCATGCTCTTTTCGCCAACTCTCTGTTGTGCCAACTCATACAGTTTCCGGAGATCACTAGCATCATTAGTCATTTCTTCCTTCAACCTTTGAAGTTCCTTCTCCCTCTCATCTAGTCTAATTAGGACAGTTTTGAGTTCCTCGTCCTTGAGCGTTACAGCCCTTTGTGCATCCAAAAGTTCCATTTCTTTCTTTCGTAAGTTTTCTCTAGTCAAATCAATCTCAGTTACAAGCTGTTTGTTTTTCCACCTAAAATCATCAGTTGGTAACGTGATGAGCTGTTGCGAGCTCAGACCACCCACATCCACGGGTTTCTCTACGTCATATTCTTTATCCTCTAAGGGGATAACTAGTCTTTTCGTGAGTTCCACAATCTGCTCTACAACAGATTCAGCATCAGTGCATCTCAATTTTGTATTACCTAGCTCATTTTGCATGTTCTGGACATGCTCCTCCTTTTCCTTGAGCAGATTTGTCGCCTGATTAAGCTGGTCCTCTCTCCCATTCATGAGTCTCTTGAGCTCTTCAATTTCCCGGTTTAATTCTTCCAACTTCTTCTTTGTATTCAAGAGTTCAACATCTTTCTCCTCTAACATGAGCTGAAGAGCAGTCTGTTGGGAACTCAAATGCTGTATTTCCAGTTTGGCTTCCACCAGTTCTCCTTCTTTCAACCGCAGAAGATCTTGGGTTTCTTGAAATTCAGAGTTTCTCCTATTTAGCTCAGTCTGCAGCAAGGTCTTATCCTGAATTGCCTGCTGGAGAGAAGTTCTCTCTTTCGTCAGCTCATCCTGTAAGTCCTCCACCAATTCTTTCTCCAGTGATAGATCTCGCTCAAGCTCTTTGTTTCGAGCTTCAGCAACCCTAAGTTTGACTCGCTCACTCTCCACTTCTATTTGGACATCCTTCAAACTTGCCATGTGAGCAGCAATACTTTCCTTCTGCTCTTGAAGTTCTGTTATTTGCTTTTCCAAAAGCTTCTCCTTCTCCTCCATTTTCTGCCTCGAGGAAACCAAAGATTGTTGAGATGATATCAATTCAGCCCGCACATCTACAAGAAGTCTTGTCACCCTTCTGAAATCCTCTAATGTCTCGTTAGATTCTGCAGCATGTTTAGAGGCTTCATCCGACAGTTTCTTTAAATCCTCCTGCGCTAGCAACCATTCTTTTGTCCGTTTCTCCAAAGTAGCCTCCATTACTTTTAGCTTGTCTTCTTCTGCCTTCCTCAATGTCATGGAAAACTCTAATTGTTCTTCTTTCTCCTTGACTGCTCTTCGAAGTTCTTGAAGCTCAAGTTCCTGCTTTGTGATAACTTCGTTGGCTTCAGTCAAGAGCTGGGATTTTCGTTTATGTTCTGATTCGATCATCAAAGCATGTTCACTTCTTTTCATTAGTTCAGTTTCCATTTTTGCTATCTCATCTTCTTTCAGGGATAATGCAGATTGAGAGGCTACAATCTCCTGCTCCCTATCCCTCAGTTGAAGCTTTAAATCTTGTATCTCTCTAGCTTGAGAAGCTAACTTCAAATTCGCCTGCTTCAAATCCCATTCCAACTTCTCCTGCCTCGATAAAGCAGCAGCAATCACTTCCTCCCGATGCTCCAAATCCTCTGTTGCACGATTCAACTCGCTCTGCTCCAACACTAACTTTCTTTCAGCCTCCTCTAAATCTTCTTCCTTCTTCTTCAAAGAAGCCAGAGCAGCATGGAGGTCCGATTCCAACACTTCAAAATTCAGATCCAGCTGGACATCCTGAGGCATTCTAGAAGCTTTGCTCATTTCTTCCAGCTTATGAGTTTGCGCAAATAATCTCTCAAGGAGAATTCTACCAGGTTCAGCCGCACCATTATCACTGATCCTTGAGTTCCTGTTATTCAAAACTGACTTCACACAATACAGGGACTGGTTCTTCCAAGTTGGTGTACTCAGAAAAGGTAGTCTCTGCTGCTTCCTCTTAAGCCTCACATTGCACTGGAAACAGCAAAAAACAGAAGTTCAGAAAACGTATCTAGAATCTCAATCCTCCAATATTGTTATTAGAGCAGGAACTGAAACAACCAAATAGGTCGATTACCATAAATTAAACGGTCATTGCTCCCATATAAGGGGGCAAAGCGTTGTCTCTTACAAAAATTTCAAAACTTTCCAAACTTAACACGACAAACAAGTTCCGCTTGTTAACTCTCGTGTAATAGTTTCCTCAACAACGGACATGAATATGGCAATTTGCGCCTCCGATGAGTTCGTAACCTAGGAATATACTATCAACCATAAACCAACTTGACCAGAACCTCTATCTCTCTGGGTATCAGTTGTAGCTGGGGTTTCGGCAGGAGAGGGAGTCACAAATAAACTGAAATCGTATAACATGGAAGCTTTTGTTTCCTCAATCAGCTCTGGGAAGACCACCAATCCTATCTTCAAAATACTTTCCGAAAACCTAGAGCAGCATATGCAGAGAACAATCGGTGCTATCAAATCATCAAAACATGCAAAGAGAAATTCATGGAGCATAATATCCAAAGCCAAGCAAAATGCACACGTTTCTTGACACAGAGACCCACACAATCAGGGGTAACGAAGCCAAACGCAAAGATTCATGGAAACCGCGCACGAGCATCTTGAGAGAGAGAGAGAGAGAGAGAGAGAGAGAGAGAGAGAGAGAGAGAGAGAGACCTGGCAGTCGCAGTAGAGAGGGGATGAAGTGGAGGGCAGGTTGGAACGAAGAGCGGTGGACAACTCCATGTCTCGTCTCGCGAGCGCATTCGTGCTGGCGACTTTATCGATTCGCAAATGGGAACACGAATCGGCCTCGCCTGCGATTCCCCACGCCGAGCGAGCGAGAGAGAGAGAGAGACAGAGAGAGAGAGACTTGCAGGTGCGAACAAGGTATCGCGCCCAGAGGAAGGATGTGGGGACGGAGAGAGAGGGGCTCACGTTAGCAAGGATACCTTCCGCTTCCTCGAGAAAATGCTAAGATGCACCAAACGTCCGAGACTAACTAAGATCCGACGCGCGAGCGCGAGAGCGTTACGGTTTCATCCATTTGCATTTGCTGACTCGTATGTTATTTTTCCCTTTTTCGATTAGTCAAAAATATGTTTTGCAATTTTTATTTTCGTAACGAGAGAAATGACTACTTATCGACCGATCAGACCGCTTTAATGCGTGAAATGAAAATACTTATTATTATTATTTTTTTTTAAGGGATAAAATAAGAGTTATACCTCTTTCCCAAATATTCAAAACAAGATATGATGGTCGGTATTTGTTTTCAAGACATCTAAAGAGCTCATGCCCCGATAAGGGTTTTCTTTTCTCTTGCATGTGCTTCGTTCCTCATTTATTCAATTCTTTGTAATTGATTTTTCATCGTGTTTTTACCTGTTCGGTCTCCACGTTAAGATGCAACATTCCACATTCCAAAGATCTATAAAGAAAACACAAAATAGAGAGAAGCAAGATTCCCCGATACAACAAAGTTTGAATCTTCAAAATTTAGAAAGACAAATGTAGAGTTCCTATTCGGGTAGTGTAAGGCATCAATAAGAAGCGTTTAGGTATGTAGAAGTGCCATTGAAGACCCATTTCTTTCTCAGAGAGTTAATAGTTTAAAAAATATTTTCTTAAAAATGATCACTTGTAAAAATAAAATATTTTCACTCTCCAGGAAAATATTTAAATATAAGCCATTATCGATAATAAAAACAATTTTTGTCGATTAATTATTTTAAGCGATATGATCTTTAGGCAAGCAAATATTTCTTTCTCACGCGTCATGTCGCTCGTGTCGATTGATGATATTTGTGGGAAGCATGGTGTCGAAGGAGAGCCCAAAGCGCGTCCCGTCCCTCCACCACCAAAGATGTAACCACCTGTGAATGGGGCCGTCACATGGCGACCTTTCATGGCCAACTTTTGAGTGGTCCTCAGCCGACTTCTTGCAGTGCACGTCATTGTCTTTGCAATTTGCACCACTTTCTATAAGCCGATTCCTTCGTTTAACCCCAAAAAGGAAAACAACATAATTGCATCAATCCAGAGAGTTCCACCCTTCGATGCCTCGTCTCATGCATCGTCGATCACACGTCTCATCATACAATCATGAGAATCAATTCAGGATTTACGAGTTGCTGCCTCAGAGAATATTACGAAACGAATCTTGAAAATGCCATTTCAACAACTGAAGGGCTGAACTGAAGCATAAGAAGTGCCAAAGTAGGTTTCAGAGTCACCACACGAAAGATCTCCCTCCCTTAAAAATTGACTGCTCAGAAAGGACCATATCGTGACCTGTTACGTTTCGGCATTAACCAGCAAACTGCCAAAGGAGAAGGCATGGATGATAGGAAGTTTAGTTGCGGGAGCAGACGTCACATCAGTGTCACATCCCTGAACCGAAAGAAACTGGCCTTGGGTCACGGTTTTCCCGCCATATTTGTGAACCTCTTTTGCTATATCCGACACCCTCCAAAATGCTTTTAAACTCTCGGATTGACAATGGAAACATGATGACGCTCTGTTCCTAATTATGCATTAAGTTAAAGGCCATCATGCTCAACAACTAGAAGTCTACACCGTGAAGCATAGTCATCATGAACCTACAGAAACATCATCTGGCTATCTGAATGAACCAAAAACAAGAAGGCCATTTTCTTCCGGCCATTCTCCATGCACCCGTTCATGTTATTCTTTGATGTCCTCATGGCTCATGCCCTCGTACCATAACTTAGGTTTCAAGAACGTACTTACTACAACCAAAAGGTCCAACCATCCATCTGCACCAGCATGATGTAATCCACCATGACAGCTCCGACCAAATAAGCTTGATTTTGAATATAGTTATTACATCGTAAAGAGATATGGCTTTTTCAGTAATTGTCTTAAACTAATACATTTGAACATTGTATCACAATATCGACCAAATCTAAATAATAAGCTCGAAGATTTCCAAAATTCATCTATAGCTTTTCCGGTAATATTTGTACTCCCATGTACATTAACAAGGAAAATCATTTTGTATAAACTGCCATCTTGTGAAAAGCATTTATGCGGGATTACAAAATGTCACCACAGACTGAAATCTCCGCAGGTATCATCAACTAACTAGAATGCGGAGAAGTCACTGTGGAGGTGTGGCATTATGACTATACCAAAGGGATTGGATTTTACTCTCATAAATATAAACCCTATTCCCCTTCCAAATGAGTTAATCTGCTAGGATTTTCCGGTAGGAGCGTCTGCTGTCTCAGTTTCAGAAACAACATTAAGAGAACATTGCAAGACAGAGTTCACCTGTTTTCTAAATAAAGTGCTACTATCGATGATGATGTTTGCTATGGTAGTCTTCAATTCGTCCTCAACCATTCTTGTGTTGTCATTTACTCCATTATCTCCATATATATCAGAAGCAGCAGCATGGCCTTCTTGGGCCAACATATGTGCCTGATGAACACGTCATGAGTACATGGCTTACAATGGAAGAACCACATCTAAATATATTTGACAGAGCCTTAAGGAGACCACATTGGATTCAGTTCTGAACGAGGATGAAACATACCAAGGTCATGGTGAATAGACATCGAATGCTAAGGATTTGCTGTTCAAAAATTTCAATTACGGCTCAAGTAAAAGTCAGGAGGAAACTATCAAATAGGACAAATCCAGGAAGCCATATTCACTTTCATATGATTTTTTCACTTTCGGAGTCCAGTTTGAATAATATAGGCAAGAACAGACAAGATAACACTTGCAGTTTAACAAATATAGAACTACATTTGGGATAGTCAAACTTTCAAAAGGTTCATTGAAGGAAATAACAGAAGACATCTCACTAGAAGTTTAGGAAGAGAGTCAGTGTCTACAGCTCGTAATTTTACCTACTGAACTATCCATGTGGAAGTCATTATAAGACGTTCGATGATTAGACAGATTCCTGTTTAACCAGCTCCAATTGCTACCAATTCCAAGTGCCTAAAGTTGAAGGATAGATCTTAGGTATAAAACCACATGCTCAAGGCCCCAAGAAACCATATTCTATAAAATCTCACAATGACCCACAAAGAATTCGATCACTAAAAGGAACTGCATAAAGACTAATTTAAAATGATACCTCCTCTTATCACAACGATAGAACCAGTGTCTTCCTTATGCAAAGGGGCTATGGATTTTATGGCATCACAGACCCTAAGATATTTTCATTGTTGACTAAAGACTACTAAATACCATATAACGTTTACAACAAAAATCATTAGAGAAAGAAAAGCACCAGCATAAAACCTGCAAAACTACATTAGCTAAAGAAAAAATTCCAATAAAGCAGGAATAGATTCCAAATTATGCAAGTAAAGAGGGTGCAGAGCAATTTCGGACAGTCAAGGGACTCTTATAGAGGTTGTACGAATTCATGATACAGATTGGCTGGTTTTACCTTGGAATTCTGATCCACAATAGCCCAACTGATGAGTCGTTCAGGTCACAAACTTTCAAAATTATTGATATATTCTGCAATTTCTTAGAAAAACGACTTGCTCATTGAAGTAGTTCAGCCATAAATTGAAACTATGATTATCAAATAATCCTCCGTCTCCTGATTTGACAAGCTCGAATTTGGGTGGGTCTAGTGCAATAACTGTCAAATTGATTTGTTGCATTTTTTAGGGGATGTAGACTTAAATGTTTGCCACATTATTTTGCCCGACTTTAGTGCATTACAATAACTTCTATCCAATTTTGTTAACCAGTTGCCATTTAGTCTAAACTGGGGTTTTGATGTGCATTCCATAAAGGAGGATGTCATTTAAATATAACCTCAATGGTGGTTATCAAATTTAGATTATCAGCTCTCTTGTGAGATACTCCTAAGCTTTGTAAGTTAGGATGAAAAGCAATTGACAGCATATATAAACTAACATGTCTGAGGTCAATTGCGTATCCAGATTTGAGATGCGCCTGCGCTATAGACCTGACAAACTAAGAACTTCATATTGGAGAAGTGTGCAATTATCAAAGTTTAGTGGCAATGTAATGAACACAAGAACAGAGAATGTTATTCACCCGCGAAAATTGTAATATCAAGAAAATACAGACTAACATGGAGCTTTCACTTATCACTTACTACCCGGCAAATATTTTAGTTAACTCTTCAAACACTGAAAGGTTAACTGCACACGCCATTATCAGACAACCTGAATTTTCAAGGGTAATTTTAATCATGAAAAGCAGATAGAATACCTGTGCAGTTATACGGCCAATTCGGTCATCCAACATAGACGAGAATCGTATGCCTTCAACAGAGGAAGAACCAAAGCCCTTAACATCATCTGCAGTGACATTGACAACGCAGTCTTGCAGTTCATTGTGGATGGTTTTACACTCTTGCAATAGTTTGTTCAAGGCAGTTTCACATTGTTGATTCATTTGTTCTTTCTCTTCAAGGAGTTTCTGACAATATACCACAAGAATCGGCATCAAGAAAGCTGTGCCATAAAACAAACTCAAAATAACCGTGTCTTCCCACTCGTACGTTTATCTGGGCCATATTTTGTGTAGTTGTATTATGAGGTCACACGTTTGAAACAGCCACAAGCATTCCATTATTGTCACAACTAATCAGTGAAAATCAAGCTCCATGTATACAGACTAGCACTGACTAAAGAATGTCAAAAGCTTCATATATAACATCAAAAAAATTCATTAAAAGAAAATATTACCTCGGTTTTTCTCTTTTCCTCCAGAGATTGACTAAGCTCTTGCTTCAAATGACTCTGGGAGTTTCTGAGAGATTTCACCTCTTTAACCAGGACTTTAAGATCTGCCTTTGACCTTAGTTCTAGCTCTTCATATCTTTTCTGCCAATTGCCAACCTGCTGTTTGCTTTCATCCAACTCCTGAAGCAGCTGGTCCCTCTGTGGGCTAAAAGATGCTCCTGTCGATTCGGAACTTGACTCACCATCCTACAAAATTGCCACACCGGATTATTTAAAATCCAAAAGATTTGGAGACAAGAAAAGAGAGAATAACAGAAGATCGTATACCTGTTTAGACTTTAACTTCAACTCCATCTCATAAGATCTTTGTCGTAATTCCTCCATATCCCACTGCATTTGAGTAAATCTCTCTCTCTCCCCTAATATTGCTTGTTCTAGGTTTTCTTTACTCTTTTGTTTCGTAGTTTCAAGTTCCACCTCCAAATCCTTAACCTGTGCAGATGCAGTTGATTACCACCACTTAAAGAGTAATCATGCTGGTACTACTCGCACTAAGGAGGCAGATGTATAAGAGTTTATGAAGTTGCTCAACTATTTTGCTGGGAGAAAAACAACGATAGCAGTTAGATCTGATCAAGTAAAAACACATATCTTTAATGCATTCTATTTTGTTGATACACGTCCCTATGGTTTCTGGAGAAATAACTGGTCAACCAAGCCAGCTATTTCCATTTCTCCACTCACCACACAATCTTTATCAAGCCCCATACTGCATGGGTGGCAAATATCCCACCTGCTTTTTGATGGAAAGTTCACTTGTCCATTGCTCTAATCTAAATTAAGGACATTTTCCCACGTAATCTGTACGACCAGTAAAAGATCAAGCCTGATCAACATGCCTCCAGCTCAAACACAGCGCAACTATGTTCTCATATAGGAAATTGATCTTTCGTCAAGAGCTCTTTGCTTCCACCCAATGAGCTCAAGGAAAAGAGAGGCCATGGCTGTATTAGGAAGTGCATGAACTTTACGAGCATACATAAATTATTTTTCTTGCCCGTACAGTTGCCTTACGTAAACCAAACATAAACAGGACCATTTGTTCCATGTCTTTTTTCCGTCCTTATTTTTTTAACTGTTATATCCAATTCAGACTCACAAACTTCCAAAATCTACTTGATTTTCTAGAGGTGTTAATTTATGTATCGTATCTGAAGTTGACACCAGTAACACATGTCCAGCTGGAAAGTATTAGAAATCTTTCCCAGACACCAGTTTAACCCTCCTTCCATTACTGTAGAGGCAAAAAAGGGAAACAGGGACCACACTTCACCCTGCCGTCACCCCCTGCCATCGACATAAAAGATGCCCTAAAAAAAGGGCTTCTGGGTGACGACAAAGTCCCCGCATATCGCGGATGTGCACAAGTCGAGCAACAGATAGCCCAAATTCCACATAAGTGAAAACTGTCTAGACTTCCCATTTTGGCATGCTAGGTTCTGCATGATCTCAACATCATCTGTCCCATATGTCTTAAGCTTTAGTCTCATCGGTTCTTTTCACTTTACATCTTAGTTGAACTGGGAAAAGTGTCAAAAAAGTCCTAAACCTATTGCACTAGTGCCAATTCAGTCATAAATCTTTTTTTAGTGTCAATTCAGTCCTAAACCTTTTGCATTGGTGCCAATTTAGTCCTAAACATTTTTTTGGTGCCAATTCAGTCTTAAACCTTTTTCATTAGTGCCAATTTAGTCCTAAATATTTTGTATTTATGCCAATTGAGTCAATTCGATCAATTTTGATAAAAAATCATTGGCACAAATATCAATTGTCCTACATGGCACGACTTGCGCTAACGTGAATTTTTTTAAATATTTTAAATAATTTTTAAAAAAACAAAAAAAATGCTTAAAAATTATTTAAAATTATAGAATAATATTACAAAAATATCTAAATCGACGTTTGTCATGCCACATAGGACAATCGATGTTTACATCAGTCATTTTTGGTCAAAATTAGTTGGATTAACTCAATTAGCATAAACATCAAAGATTTAGGACTAAATCGACACAAATGCAAAAGGTTTAGGACTGAATTAGCACCATTAAAAGGTTTAGGACTTAATCGACACAAATACAAAAGGTTTAGGACTGAATTGGCACCAAAAAAAGGTTTAGGACTAAATTGGCACTAGTGCAATAGGTTTAGGACTTTTGTGACACTTCTCCCGAGTTGAACTTATGCATTAAAAAACATATGCCCTAGGTCGATCACTTGATGTCCATTATACTTTAACGAAAATGCAACAACAAATTTGTCATTCTGTTAATACTTACTTACATCCTCATGTGAAATTTAATATTATTACATGCCACCTCAACAAGTAGGCCACAGTTTGCAGTCGCGCCTTCTTTTGAAAGAAGCAGGTGCACATCATGAAATTATAGGAGCTGCCTCCACCTTTCTAATAAAGAACTAAGGAGTGTAATGCAATTTTCCTGAAAGTATATATCAAGTGTATAGTTTTCACTGACGCATCCTGCTGATTGGCTGCTATAAAATAGATAAGGTCTGGTCCAGATGAGCTAGCACCAGACAGATCAGCATGTACCCAAGGTGCATTAAATGCCATGAAAAAATATCGACTGTGAAATGCAGGCAATTGGGGGGGGGGGGGGGGGGGGGTTGTGCTCCTATAGCATAGCTGCAAAGGTGCACCAGGCATGTGCTTTATATCTGCTCTATCAGTGAGCATCTCCAAAGGGGAAGTTCCAGTGTTCCACAGTAAACAATCTCATTGCAAGCAAGAATAATGGTGCAAAATTGAGAGAGACTCAAGCATGATCTCAGAGATGCGTCTGGCAATACAAGATTTACTTTATACTCCATTAATTGATATTTGTTCTTCCGTCTTCTGATATTTTGTTAGCCAATAAAGCAACTTCAAGCACTACTCCTTGGACATCCATATAAATCCGTGCAGGATCTGTGCGAGACTCAGTGTGTGTGTGTGTGAGCATGTATATATATATATATAGATAGATAGAGAGAGAGAGAGAGAGCTGCGGATGTGTTTTCCTATGTGCATGTGAGTCCCACGCAATTCCTGCAATTGTGTGATCGAAAGAGAGTAATGGAAAAATATCGTCCCAAACATTTCCACATAAGTCGAGTTTTTCCTATAGGCTTGTCTACACCATTAGTTGCCCTTATATGACAATATTCATTGATCTGTACATTTGATGTTTAGTTCAAATGACTTGTTTGCTTATTTAGACTTACCTTTGTCATAAGGTAATCTTTTACAGCAATTTCCTGGTTTAATCTTGATATAAGATCCTCCATGTCCGTTTTTGCTGTTACTAGCCTTCGTTGAAAGGAGAACATGACTCTATTCAATTTGTTGCGCTGATCCATCGGAAGGATGACTTGGCCATTTCCTGAAGCATGCAGCTCCGCGTTCCCAAGAATTTCTGGAGCACTTGAAGTTTCAACAGCTCCAGAAAGGTAAGCAGAGCCATTACCAGAAGAATTAGGCATTCCAGAGTTTGATGATTCACTACCTCTAAGAGAGCTCACATCACTGGAAATGCTATCAGAAGAGAGTTTCCGTGTGTGGCCAGTAACTTTGAAATGATCTGGCTCTGTGAAGAGTTCTAAGTCATTTCCCGTAAGGTATGAGACTTGGGAAATATTTCCATTTTCCAAGTTTTTTCCACTGATATTTACATGGTTGCCATGAATTTTACGCCTATCAAAACCTTCCAGCTGCTCTAAGATTGCTTCACCCATGAACAGGCCCTCATCAATATTAGACACTCCATATTTGACAAGTCTATCAATGGGATTAGGCAAGTCTTCATCCAAAGAAAATTCCTCCACAGCCACATCAGAACTTTCATGTCTTCCTACCGTTGGTGTTCCAAGTTCGGAGTTCTCGTAGGCAGTATCACTGCCATAATCTGATGTGAGAGATGAACCACCAGCAACAACAGAAAACGCTGAATCATTTTGTGCCTGATGAGACGATACTGAACTATTTCCGGAACCCAATGCCTCTGGCACATTTTGATTTGTATCTTGAAAAGCTGAACAAAAAACAAACATACACCTAAAATGAGTTGTCAAAATCAAATCCAACGTCCCAGCAATTCGAAAGATTATGAAGAAAATTCTACACGACTAGGTCTAGCTCTCACTGGATTTAATTGTCCATAACTAAATACTCTATGTGATCCAGCAGAAATCCTGAGAAGCAGTTGGTTCGAAGACATACAAGATCTAGCAGCAGCTTCTAGTTCCAGAAATGACGCCACTGCAAAACTTCTCGACAAGTCAAGGTCAGACAGGAGCTTTGTCATCCACTCCTCCAACAAGCACCTTCTCTGCAAAAGATCTTAGCCTTATGAAATATGAGTGGTTTACACACTAAGTTGTTGCCATTAACAAACTTTTAGGATAGCATTGCTATGCCAGAGAAGCTTCAAATGCAGAAAATTAGCATTGATTGACATTCAATTGCAGTTGTCTGACTAAAAGACAGTGCAAACTCCTGGGAGCTGATGAAGTAGGGGCCATTGCACCATAAGCACAGACAGTATTCGTAGAAAGGTGTGCCTAAAGGCCTCGCTGATTAGACTACACTTTTGAGAGAAAAACAAAGAGGCGATTGTTCATAAGCATCTACAAATATTGTCATAGATAATGTATTTCCAGGAAACAAACAAGCCATGATTGTTCAAAATTAAGGACAACTGTTGTGAATGTGCTCTGTAATAGAGCTTCACATGGTAGATTTTGGCGCTGTAATGCTTCCCCCTTTAAAGAAAAAGAAAACTTTGCCACTGAAATCTTACTCCAAAAACCTGAAAAATGCTTTACTCAGCAGCTTAAAAACTTTAGCTGACAATGACTGCAAAACACATTACATATAAAAACTTCTAAATCTTCAAAGAGATTAAAGCTTCGGTAGATCAACTCTTTCTTACAACAAGAGCCACATCAGACATCGTCTTTTGTGCAGTCACTATCAATGCATTCCAAAATTTAACTGGTCTTAGAAAAAGAAGAAAGAGTTCACAAAATTTACAGCATTTCTTCAAGCACTCAATAAATCAATGCGAGATAATCTATGAATGACAAGCAATCAGTAGTTGAGAGACAAATGAAGTTAAAACACCTGACGATACTCTGCCTCCATTCATATACAATCTGAAAAATTCACTACAGAAAATGAGAAACTATTGCTACCTCATCCAACAATGCCCTGCTCTTTATCCGCAAAAGTCCCTTTGGAGGAGCTAGCGGAAGATTCTTCTTAGGAAAAGCTTTTTTAAGCTGCAAAATGTTCGGATAATTAAAAAAGTATCTAAAACATGTATGCTTGAGAATTAAGAAGACAAAAGTTCTTCTAGTTTTCTAAATGAACAGGTTGCATGATTTAAAAACCATCATCCACAGAGTTAAGGTGCCCAATCCAAATAAAATATGTATAAGCTATGTAGACTCACATCAGAAAATAACCTCAAAAAGTCATTGAATCTTCTTAACACTCCACGAACAGTCGTAACACCTTCGGGAGATTGTAAACCAACCTGAACCCTGTAAAACTGCCCATTAAGAATGTTAAGGGAGAGTAATGCCAGAAGCCACAATATGGACTTGAACAAAAAAGATCTCATGTAGGAAAAAAGAAAAAGGGCAAAAGCCCAAACTAGAAAGCTGTTGGCATAGGGGAAGTTCCCATTTCTCGAACCAAAGTAAACTGAACCAAAACAATTGTTGCAGTTCAATTCAAGTTTTAAAGCACATCTGATTGTATTTGCCTTTAGCCAATTTGAGATGCTAATCTCTGAACTTAACTAGTAAAACAAAGACAAGTATATGAACGAGCCAAGATTAGGAAACTACAAATATATTACACAAAAAAACCGTGAAATGCAAAACCTTCTAAGCTCCAAAAATTAACATTCAGTTTGGCCCAGTGTAACTTAACCAATCCATATCAACTCACTTCAGCCCCCCTGCACATTTCAAATTGATTCAATTTTTTTTTTATTTAAAAAAGGGGCTATTGTACCCATTCATTTTTATCAGAGACCAGCCTAATTGCATATTGACATAATCACAAATCTTTTCACATATCCGTTCTTTGTTTTGCCCCCCTGTAAAGCCAATCCAAGGCTATATTTCTCATCTTCAAAAAGTTGAAGATCAGCATATATACAACCCTGCCAACCAAACAAGTAACAGTGAAAAATAAGGAACCTCCATTCTGGGTCTATTGGGCACTGAACAAGTTTGTCATTCACCAAAGAGAAGACAAAAGACAATTTTTTTCTGGCATTATGGTTGAAATAAATACAATTAAAATGAGAAGTCATGACATTCTTGAAAGATATTCATAATTTTGGCCTAAGAAAATAAAAACAAAAGTACGGGTTGATGAGGATCAGATATCAAGATAATGTATAACAAACAAAACATTGCCAAAGCGTTAGGCAAGTCCTGTCTCATGAAAACTTAGTGTCTCATGAAAACAAGTAACAGTGAAAAATAAGGAACCTCCATTCTGGGTCTATTGGGCACTGAACAAGTATGTCATTCGCCGAAGAGAAGACAAAAGACTATTTTTTCCTGGCATTATGGTTGAAATAAATAATTAAAATGAGAAGTCATGACATTCTTGACAGATATTCATAATTTTGGCCTAAGATAATAAAAACAAAAGTACGGGTTGATGAGGATCGGATATCAGGATAATGTATAACAAACAAAACATTGCCAAAGCGATAGGCAAGTCCTGTCTCATGAAAACTTAGTGTCCTCCTCAGCCAAGTGGTTTGATGTTATAAACTTACCCAACACCATTCCCGAGGGACAAGCATGTTGATCAAGACCATATCCAAGACCACAAACAAAATGGGAAGCAGGACAGATAAAAAGAGATATGACGAAATAAGTAAGCCAGCGGCAGAACTGAACAATTCTAGGGGCACCTTCCAACAATCATCCATCAAGTGGACTGATATCAGTGCCAATAGTTTGGATGCCATGAAAAACAAAGACACTGGGATACTAGGGAATAAATCCTGCTAGCAAAAACCATGTCTGAAAAATTGAAAGAATAGCTGTATAAATGTAGTTCTAGGAGGATTCAAGCAAAAGAGAGAGCCTGACGTCACCTATTGCAGCAGACATGGGGAGCTAAAAAGCACAATAAATTGTTTTGACAATTTAACTGATACACGTTCTAAGTGAATAGAACACTTAAGAACCACATAATTACTGCACTGTTTCAGAGCAAGAACACTGCATTGGCAACTTATCTGTTTCTAATACAGCAAACAGCCATCTGGCGATATATGCTTACCACAACAGGATCCGCATCTCTTGATTTCGGCAGCAGGACCCACGAAGGTATCGTAACACAGTAACTCCACCCCGTCCGATGATCGTGCGGCCACAAGGTGTCCCGCCCGTTCTGTTTCTCAAATAGAATAATAGCAACGGAAAATCATTCCTTCAGCTAGAAAGGAAAATAACGAACTCCAAAACCACAAGTCAATAATTTCTTCCAACTCAGTCAACGAGCCTAATTACTATAATTCACGCAGTGCGTGATAACAGATGACTCAATTTGAGCAACATGCACTCCTCCGATACCGAATTCGGAACGAAACTGCACTGCACGATTCTTTGCAGAATTTACGATTAGACATTGCATGACTTCAATTGCACAAAATGAGCTCCAATTACTCCAATTCGCGGAATCACATAGACAATTCAACTTGTACTGAACCTAAGTAAAAGCGAAACTGAACATATCTGATTAGTAGACTCACCCATTTTCGAGGTGGAGGGCTCCAATCCATTCCCAGAGGCAGCGGCGAAGTCCCATCGTGCCGGTGCTTAGGAGGACTTCGACTCTGCATCCTTACTCCGGCTGCAACTGCGATTCACACTCCGTATCTTACCGATCAACACCAAATGCGCACATGCGTGCCAGAAGCGACCTTCCGCCGGCGAGCTCGAAGCGATCGCCCGATCGCACTTGCGAAACTCTTAGAACCAGAGGCCACGATCCAATCAGCGATCCCGATTGGGCAGCTAATTTCGGGAGCTAGGCTAGGGTTTTAGATGATCGGATCTCGGGGGGAGGAGAACACGAAGAGGAATGACTTCCTACAGTTGCCGACCCCTCACAACGCATCCCGCATCGGGCATCCGCATCGCAACGTGCCGTGCGTGTTTGTCACCTTGCTCGAGAGGCGCACGTTAGCGGAGAGTGGGACCGGTTGGCTATATGGAACTGATGAGCGCCGCGCGTCACCTGCTTCGGCTCGGGCTCTTGGCTTCTCAATTGTGTACAGGCGAGTTAAGCGATGATGGTTAAGCAGTTGTGGAGACTGGAGAGAGAGAGAGAAGGTCGCTTTAGCTTTGTTCTCTGCGTTTTTATTTGTTATATTTGTAATTTTATCTATTTTTTTTCTTTTTCTGTTTATTTCGAGTAGCTTGGTCCGTCAAAACAAAAAGGAAAATAACATCGGTAGCTGCTAAATTTTGATTGAACGCTTTTAATTTTTTCGACATGATACTTAAATTTTGATTCATAGTTGAGTATCATTTCTAAACTTTTAATTTATGTAATGTATATTTTGAATTTGTTCTAATATTCAAAGTGATTCTTAAATTTTTAAATATTTTTATATATTTCGAAATATTTATCAGTAATTCAAGATCGCGTTGAACAAATTTGAAATTTTGAGACAACATTGAATATTAGATCAAAATTTAAAGATCATATTGAATAAATTTAAAATTCAAGGACGACATTGTATACTGAATCAAAGCGTACTACTTGTTCTATTATTCCAAACGAAAACGATCTGAACTTGCGAAAATAAAAAACAACGATTATTATTTTTATCTTTTTTAATAATTATTTTCCTGCTGTTTTTTTTTTTTTTTTTTTTTACTTTTGGGGTTTTCGTTGAGAGTTATGATGTTTTGCTTTTGGCGTGAAATTCAGTCCCACCTAACTGTCTTCTTCTGCGGTTGCCTCGCGCGTGACGGCAGGGACTGAATAGCCGTCATTCCCTCCCGTGAGGCTGAAAAGTGAAACCCGAATTTACTGATAGCGTCGAAGATTTCGTTTTTTCATTTCGGGAATTAAGGCTTGGGAATCGCTTTCCAAGTAAAATCCCTTAGAAAAAAATCGAAGTGTTTGGCAATTTTTTTCGGGCTACTTTGGAGAAAAGCCAACCATTGCCAAAGCTCAAAGCTCAAGGCAAATGGGGACCTGCAAGAGGCAATATGGTTCGTTTGTTGTGGGATTAAATGGGTTTCGCGTAGTTTTATGTTTTAAGTCCATTTAATGCATATATATTATGCTCGTTTTTTCGATAAGTGTAACGAGTTGTGCGGCTGTAAATCAGAATAATAGTGAAATCTCTCTGTCGGACGTAATCCTATTCTGGGATGAATTTGGGTAAACCGCGCGTCGTCTATTTTTCTTCTATTATCTGTGTGTGCGTTCTGAATCGGTTTGCGATACATCCCTTCACGGCTCTCACTTTGGTTATTGATTTAAGCATTGGATGTCCAACTTCAGCCTACAATCCCATTGTCCAATCTATGTGTCCGTGAGTGTAGATGGAATCGTCGTTTCAAGTTCGACTCAACCTTAGGACTAATGTGTGCGTTAGCAAGGTCAGAATAGTAATTTTACTTTTGCTTTGCTTTCAGTCTAAAACATATAAAAAAAAGCCGATTTTAAAATTTATAAAGTATTTCGAAGTGGAAAATATACTTTTTTGAAAAAATTTAAAAGGCTATGAAAAGCACCTGAAATCATCATAAGCGTGAGTTTTGCACGTTTTTAAAAAGGGCAATAAATCCGTTGATTCGGTATGTGTTTCAGAATTATGCACATATCTCATTTGATAGCAAACACTATTGATTGATTTTATTTGCTATTAACTTTATCTTATTACCTTAGTTAGTCTTCTAATAAACCTATGAATAGGTCCCGTGTACTCTTTTTAAGTGCATAGAAATTTAGATTCACGATTTCGCTATATCTCCAAAGTTGGTATTCAACCATAGTGCATCGGGTGAACCCCATGCACCCATAGAAAAATAAATCTCTCACCGTCTCTCGATAGTGTTCATCAAAGTTCTTCATTCTTGTCTGAGTAAGAGCCACGGTGGTTATGTTATGATGTCAACGACATGCCGCATTGTCAAGCCTTTTTCATGGAGGTAACTCTTCATTTAATGCCAATCACACATGCCGCGTCGCTTAATAAATATTTTCCCAAGCCAGCGCATTGGCTACTTATTGTTTCTCTTATGATTCTCAACGTTTCATGTGTCATTCGAGAAGCCGACACTACCATCAGACTCAATGTCGTTAGATAATCAACATATTGAAATCTCGTAATTAATGGAATCATGGAGCCACCACACTACCCCATGCATAGCCGCATTACGATCCATACGCCAGGTTCGGTCATTTTCGCTATATGATTTCAGAGTGATTGAAGATTTTTTGGACAATATTTCGGATTATTTTTCAAACTCGTGTTGATTTGTTTAAACTCACCTTGTGTTTGAAGGAATGTTAGCAATATTATGATATTTAGTTGATTCAATATATCTTTCAGATTATACATATATCTCATTTGATAGTGCATATCGTTGATTGATTATATTTAAAATTATCTTTATCTTATTACGTGAGTTAGTTTTCTAATAAAGCCCATAAATGGGGTCCATGTACTCTTTTCTGAACACATCCCCTCAAATGCAATGTGAGATGAAACAAATCATATTTGAGTTTGAAAAATAATTTGGACAGTATCCAAAACATCTTCAATCGCCATGAAATCATATGGTCGAAGTGGTCGAAACCAGCATAGCACAACGTTGGGTATGATGGATCCGTGGCGCGGCTCTGCGTGGGATACATCATACATGTGGTGACTTCAGGCTTTTCTTGACCACAAGATATCATTATGTTGATTGTTTGATAGCGGTGGTGGTGTTAGCTCTCGAATGACATGCAAAACGTCGAGAATCGAAAGGGAAACAACAAGCGCTTGCAAAATGGTAACTGAGCGACACGACTACATGGCTAGCGTTGTAGCATCAAGAGGCCTATATTGCTGGCTTGAGAAAATAGTTACTAAGCATGCGGCTTATGCGACTAGCATCAAAAGAAGAGTCACCTCTGTGAAAAAGGCTCGACAAGGCAAAACGTCGTTGATATCGTAACAAGGCCACCATGGTGCTTACTCAAACATGAATGAAGCACTCTGATGAATACTATCGACAGGCGAGAGGTGAGGATAGATTATTTTATGATTGGTGCATGGGGTAGGGGTAATCGGTTCTTGGTCCGGTTCAGTTCTCCTTAAGAACCGGGAACTGGACCAGTGGTCTCGGTTCTCATTTTTCGAAACCGAGAACCGGACCGGCCACCGGTTCGGTCCGGTTCCCAAGCGGTTCTAAGGAACTATTCTTTCTTGTACGTCTTTCTTGATACTTTTTTTCTTGTTCTTCTTGTATGGCAAAATCTGTAAGGCAAAAGGCATGAAGGCCTCTTGATTGATATTATCCTTCTGCAGAACAACAAGGCTAATCAGAAGAAGCTAGGGTAGATGAACACGTCGGGTGTGAAGCTGGAGGCTATTGCGATGTACGAAGTCAAAGGACCTGAAGACGCAGGATGAGGAAGAGACGTTGAAGAATCTGTTTGACTGCTTGTGCTGCTTGGTAATGCCTCTGGAGAACAAGGAGAGGTTTGCGAAGAGACAAAAAAAGAGAATTGCGAAGTGAAGCAAACCCTAAACAAAGTAAACATTAGGGTTATTTTTTAAAAAAAAATTAAAAAAAATCGATCAGTCCTATATATCCTATGTCCCTAGAATTGGGAACCGGACAGCCAGATCACCGATTCCAATTTTAGGATCCGAGAACTAGACTGGACACCTTTAGAACCGGGAGCCGGACCACTGGTCCCGATCCGGTCGGTCCCATTTGCTCACCCCTAGAATGGAGTGCTTTGGGTGCCAAGTCCATCCGGTGCACTCTAGGGTTGTCTTAGGAAAGGAAGATCTGATACCAAGCTGAGAATAATGCGAAAGACAAGAATTGGGTAATTTCTGTATATTTCGGTGTATTTTTTTAAAAAAAGTACATGTAACCTATTTATACACTTTATCGGAAAGCTAACTAAGGTAATAAGATAAATATAATATAAAAAATAATCAATCAATGACATGCATTATCAAAAAAGATAATATCCATAATCCTGAAAGATATACTGGACCAACTAAATATCATAATATTGCTAACAATAATTTGCAACAATTCAAAACATGAAAATTTTGCCAAAACTATTGAAAACATAGGGAACGAGATGACATGAAGTGGCAATATCCACACGTAATATGGCAAATCAAACTTAAGACATGATGGAGAGATAACATGACAAGTCAATATCATGACGTGAAAAATTATGTTCACAACCTAATAGCAGATGACGACATGAAAAATCATATCGAAAACATTGGAAGGACATTGCCACACAACCTAATAGCAGATGAGGACATGAAAAAACATATTGAAAACGTAATAAGGAGAGATGACACGACATGGCGATACGCCGATATCTACATCAGCACGACATGGCAAATGAGATTAAAAACATGATGTGGATGTGACGTCTGCGATCTACACAATCTGAAAATTGAGGAAAGTTATAAAAAAATCCCAAACTTATTACACTTTTACCAATTCAGTCCTAAAATTTTTAATCTTGCCAATTCGATCACGAACTTTTTACATTTATAACAATTTTTTTTTGGTCGGAACATTTATAACAATTTAGTCCAAAACTTTTTTTTATGTCAATTTAGTATTTGTGTGTTTGTGCTAATTCAGTCTATCCGATCAATTGTGGCTGGCCAACGCTGATGTGAATATTTATTTTTTATATTTTTCAAATTATTTTTTATTTTTTTTCTTTCTCTTTCCTTTTAATTTTTGCTTTTCTTCTTCCTCTAGTTGGTTGCCACTTGCGAGGTCCCTCGTCGGCCTCAGACGAAACTCACACCCGCCGGCCCCTGGTTGGGGTGAGACGCAACCTCGCCTAGATCTGGCCTGAGCGAAACTAGGGTCCGAAGCAAACATCGATAGCTGGATTTTCGAAGTTGTGCAAGATTTGACTTTGTCATTGGTCCCATCGGATACCCTCTTCAAAATCCTTGACGACTTCGCGGCCCGAACTTCCGAATCAATCTCCGGACACCCTTTTCCGTGTAACCTCTTCTTCTTCAATGTTCTTGGTCGGTGCGATTGGGTTCTTTCCTTCTAGCTTTGCGCTGCCTCTTGCTTGAAAATTTTCCAGCTTTCCAAGTCTCTTCTGTTGTTCGAAAAGAAAAAAAAAATCTCTCCTGTTGGACTTAGATTAAAGGAAAGTAAGTCTGGGATAGGAAGGCCAGATCTGTTTCTAGGAAGAAGAAAAGCCAAAAGAGAGAGAGAAAAAAAGGAAAGAGAAATAAAAGAAAATAAAAAATAAAAAGAAAAAATATTAAAAATATTCACATCAGCGCCAGTCAACATCTACATTATCGTTAGCAGGGCAAAGTTGATGGAATAGACTAAATTGATACAAATACAAAATGTTTATAATTGAATTGATACAAATGCAAAAGGTTTAGAACTGAATTGACACAAATGCAGTCTATTTAAGAGAAGACTAATCTGTTTTAAGATTGTTAGAAAAAACTACATCTGTCACGTATGTGATTAATCTGTTTAAGAGAAGACTAATCTGTTTTAAGATTGTTAGAAAAAACTACATGTTAATACATACAATGACAGAACGAAGTCATAAGCATTGAAATGACAGATAGGTTTATATCTGACATGTCTCGGACTATGTCATTCACCATATGTCTCATTAATCTTCTTCTTCCTTGAAGATATGCAATCTACAATGCTATGATCCATCTTGCCACAGTTGAAGCATTTACCTTGAAACCTGTTCTTGGCAACTCCTCCTTCTGATCCCAATATTAACTTTGCAATCTTCTTATTTGTAGATTGTTGAAACCAGTGTTAAAATAAATAAAACTATTTATAAGAATATGGGAATACTTACAATTCGAATGACAATAATAAAAGTAAGCAAACTGCCTCAAATATGAAAAACACTAAGTTGGCAGAAGCACAAAATCTGAGCCTTCAGAAGCAGGTCAGAAGCAAGTGAGAAACACAAATCTGAACCTTCAGATGCAGGTCAGAAGCAGATATCTGAACCTTCATATGCAGGTCAGAAGTAGGTCAGAAGCACAAATCTTAACCTTCAGAAGCACTGTTCAAAACTCGTCAGATGCAACTCCATCTGAACCCGTCAGATGCAACTGCATCTGAACACTTCAGAAGGACAAAAACCTGAACCTTCATAAGAACAAAATATGAACAGAAACACAACAGTATTGGAAGAAATCGAAATTGAAACAAATATCGAGGCATGTGTTCGACACAGTTTCCTTAAAACAGATTCGTCTCCTCCAGTATGTGCTTTGAGGTTTCGTGAACGTCTGTCTCCCATGATACAACGGTTAAGCAGCGACAGAGGTAAGCACAACACTCTAAAACTTTCGACGAACTTGAACAACACGAGAACACTATTGAAAATAATGCAAATGCAGACAATTCAAAAGAGGGAGAAGTGATTTTCGTAGTCCGTAATTCTTCTGTGTTCTTTGAAACAGAACGGGAAGCCACCTATTTATAGGCTAAGCGGGGCATTGCGAAAATAAAGAATAACAGCTAAATAATTCTACCATTAACACACCGGTAATTAACTTAAGAACGGTTAACGGCTTGAGTTGAAAAAAATTAAAATAGAAGGGAAAAACGGGCATGTCGCAAGGCCCACTTTTCGGTCCTGCATTCGCGTACGCAGGTCGTGCGCTCCCGCCCAAGTTTCAACTTGTTGGGCCTCCGTCGTGGTCTGGGATTTGTACCCCCTCTGCGCATGCGCGTGAGGCATAGTACTTGTATTATAATAGTTACCATTCAAATGGAGTGTAACCACATATAAAGACTTTAAGGCCTTCCTCCTTTCCTATGTGTTTTGTCACTTCCCACTTCCAACTCAATAGTGTTATTTGAGAAACAATTTCTCATTCACTCACCCATCAAAATACCTCATATTTTCCAACAATACATCCCCTCAAATGCAATGTGAGTTGAAACAAATCATATTTGAGTTTGAAATATAATTTGGATAGTATCCAAAACATCTTCAATCGCCATGAAATCACATGGTGGAAGTGGTCGAAACCAGCACTGCACAACGTTGGGTATGATGGATCCGAGGTGCAGCTCTGCGTGGGATACATGTGGTGACTTCTGGCTTTTCTTGACCACAAGATTTCATTATGTTGATTGTTTGATAGCGATGGTGGTGTTAGCTTCTCGAATGACATGCAAAACGTCGAGAATCGAAAGGGAAACAATAAGCGCTTGCAAAATGGTAACTGAGCGATGCGACTATATGGCTAGCGCTGTAGCATCAAGAGGCATATAGTGCTGGCTTGGGAAAATTGTTACTAAGTATGCGGCTTATGCGACTAGCATCAAAAGAAGAGTTCCTTTGTGAAAAAGGCTCGACAAGGCAAAACGTCGTTGATATCGTAACAAGGCCACCATGGTGCTTACTCAAACATGAATGAAGCACTCTGATGAATACTATCGACAGGCGAGAGGTGAGGATAGATTATTTTATGATTGGTGCATCGGGTAGGGGTAATCGGTTCTTGGTCCGGTCCAGTTCTCCTTAAGAACCGGGAACTGGACCAGTGGTCTCGGTTCTCATTTTTCGAAACCCAGAACCGGACCGGCCACCAGTTTGGTCTGGTTCCCGGGCGGTTCTAAGGAACCAGCAAATTTTTTTCTTGTACGTCTTTCTTGATACTTTTTTTCTTGTTCTTCTTGTATAGAAAAATCTGTAAGGCAAAAGGCATGAAGGCCTCTTGATTGATATTATCCTTCTGCGGAACAACAAGGCTAATCAGAAGAAGCTAGGGTAGATGAACACGTCGGGTGTGAAGCTGGAGGCTATTGCGATGTACAAAGTCAAAGGACCTGAAGACGCAGGATGAGGAAGAGATGTTGAAGAATCTGTTTGACTGCTTGTGCTGCTTGGTAATGCCTCTGGAGAACAAGGAGAGGTTTGTGAAGAGACAAAAAAAGAGAATTGCGAAAGTGAAGCAAACCCTAAACAAAGTAAATATTAGGGTTATTTAAAAAAAATTAAAAAAATTGACCAGTCCGGTCCTATGTCCCTAGAATCGGGAACCGGACCGCCCGATCATTGATTCCAATTTTAGGATTCGAGAACTGGACCGTACACCTTTAGAACCGGGAACCGGACCACCGGTTTAGGTTCGGTCGGTCCCATTTGCTCACCCCTAGAATGGAGTGCATTGGGTGCCAAGTCCATCCGGTGCACTCTAGGGTTGTCTTAGGAAAGGAAGATCTGATACCAAGCTGAGAATAATGCGAAAGACAAGAATTGAGTAATTTCTGTATATTTCGGTGTATTTTAAAAAAAGTACATGTAACCTATTTATACTCTTTATCGAAAAACTAACTAAGGTAATAAGATAAATATAATATCAAATATAATCAATCAAGGATATCCATTATCAAAAAAAGATAATGTGCATAATCCTGAAAGATATACTGGATCAACTAAATATCATAACATTGCTAACAATAATTTGCAACAATTCAAAACATGAAAATTTTGCAAAAACTATTGAAAACATAGGGAACGAGATGACATGAAGTGGCAATATCTACACGTAATATGGCAAATCAAACTTAAGACATGATGGAGAGATAACATGACACGTCAATATCATGACGTGAAAAATTATATTCACAACCTAATAGCAGATGACGACATGAAAAATCATATCGAAAACATAGTGAGGATATTGCCACACAACCTAATAGCAGATGAGGACATGAAAAAACATATTGAAAACGTAATAAGGAGATGACACGACATGGCGATATCTATATCAGCACGACATGGCAAATGAGATTAAAAACATGATGTGGATGTGACGTCTGCGATCTACACAACCCGAAAATTAAGGAAAGTTATAAAAAAATCCCAAAGTTATTACACTTTTACCAATTTTGTCCTAAAATGTTTAATCTTGCCAATTCGATCATAAACTTTTTACATTTATAACAATTTTTTTTTTGGTCGGAACATTTATAACAATTTAGTCCAAAACTTTTTTTTATGTCAATTCAGTATTTGTGTGTTTGTGCTAATTCAGTCCATCCGATCAATTTTGGCTGGCCAACGCTGACGTGAGTATTTATTTTTTATATTTTTCAAATTATTTTTTATTTTCTTTCTTCTTTCTTCTCTTTCCTTCTTATTTTTGGGGCGAGACGCAACCTCACCTAGATCTGGCCTGAGCGAAACTAGGGTCCGAAGCAAACATCGATAGCTGGATTTTCGAAGTTGTGCAAGATTCGACTTTGTCATTGGTCCCATCGGATACCCTCTTCAAAATCCTTGACGACTTCGCGGCCCGAACTTCCGAATCAATCTCCGGACACCCTTTTCCGTGTAACCTCTTCTTCTTCAATGTTCTTGGTCGGTGCGATTGGGTTCTTTCCTTCTAGCTTTGCGCTGCCTCTTGCTTGAAAATTTTCCAGCTTTCCAAGTCTCTTCTGTTGTTCGAAAAGAAAAAAAAAATCTCTCCTGTTGGACTTAGATTAAAGGAAAGTAAGTCTGGGATAGGAAGGCCAGATCTGTTTCTAGGAAGAAGAAAAGCCAAAAGAGAGAGAGAAAAAAAGGAAAGAGAAATAAAAGAAAATAAAAAATAAAAAGAAAAAATATTAAAAATATTCACATCAGCGCCAGTCAACATCTACATTATCGTTAGCAGGGCAAAGTTGATGAAATAGACTAAATTGATACAAATACAAAATGTTTATAATTGAATTGATACAAATGCAAAAGGTTTAGAACTGAATTGACACAAATACAAAATGTTTAGAACTGAATTGACAAAATAGAATGTTTAGAATTGATTTGGCAAAAGTGCAATTGGTTTAGGACTTTTCGTCAATTTTCCTCTGAAATTTGTAATTTAATTGAAAACAGTGAAATGAGTGATCACATTGCAAGCAGCCTCAATTCATGGGCTCGAATCGCGACATAAATTAAACTTTTTACTTCTAGCCACAGTGCCATGGCAATGGCATAGCATATCCTACGAACGAACTGAATGTTCTCGATACATGACCCATGGGCTCGCTCATAGATAAAAAGGGTTTATTCTGATGCATGACTTACATTACATCCACCACCTTTCCAAACTACATCGTTTATATCATCAACAGCAGCAGCATGCATTCTAATTTCTAGCGGCAACTTCAGGACAGCCAACATCGTACTGACCTATCCGGATCTAGGATTCCGAACAGTCATTAAGATGGGTCTAATAACATGCGTGATATCTATTGAGTTTCGACTTTGTGATGCATTTCGACTATTCAGACGAGCAATACAATAACCACATGCTCTAGATCTTGAGATTTCATTTTAGCATTACGACGGTCTAGGAACATGTATCTTCGAATATTCGATTGGGCAACAATATAGTCGCGTATTTTCGAATCTAAATGTCTAAACAAGCACTGCAACATCTTAACGTGCTTCTCTATTTGAAGTTTTAAGCGAGGGTATTGATGATTCTTGTCTTAAAGTATTTTTTTTTTATATTGAAAATATGAGCATGGAGTCTCGGCTTTCGTTTTAGATGGGACAGAGTTTTGAGTAGAGTCAATCCGGATTTGAGTTCGATTTAGATTATGTACAGATCTCTTGGTGAAGATCCTAGCGTTTCGCTATTTAAGTTGGGGGGGGGAGGGGGTTCCTCTAATGCAGGAATTTATTGTAGTAAAGTAACAACTAGCTAAAGATTTTCTATTTGCTTATTGGGATGACACGCCAAATATTCTTTGAATTTTGGTCTAATGTGCAACGTCGCCTTTGAACTTTTAATTTGCGCAATGTCCTAAAACTATGGGGAAATGTGTAATGACTTGCCCAAACTTTTACTTTTTCTAAATGATTATTCTATCGATAAATGTTTAATATAGACCCTAGACTATTTTAAAATGTTTAAAAGTCTAGGGACCATATCGCACATAGGACCAAAGTTCAAGGGCCAAATTCAACAGATTCAAAATTCGGGACGAAATTGCGTATCCATAGTTAGTCCATGACATTGCGCATTGGACCATAGTTCGGTATTAAAAAAAATAAAAAAAAGTGCAGGAATGACGTTGCACATTGGATCAAAGTTCATGGACTATTTATGTCATTTTTCATTACTTATATTGATAGATATCAAGAGCCAAAAGACAGGACTTGATCCCAATTGGGAAAGAGTGACGATGCTAGGAGATTTTGGGAGTCTGGCCGAGAGAATTTCTACCTCTCGGACCTTGAAACCGGAAGAAGGCCAAGTTATTATCGCAAAATGAAGCCTCAAATACGATTGTGGTTGGAAATAGCATAAGGATGCCCTTTTCATGGGCAAAATTTGCCGGCATGTCCAATCTGAATAGGCCTGTCACGCCCAGCATTGGCCGATCAGGCAAACTCGGCGAGGCTGTTGGCCGATCGGGTCGATCCAACTTACCCCCACTTTGGCTAGCTCAATATGCTAGGCATCTCAATCAGATTTGGTTTCCTTAGTGCGATTCACCCAGCGTTTTGTAAAAATGCTTGTGGCGTCTAATTTCTCGTACGTGATGACCTCAAATTGCGATTCTAATGTCGGAATTCTAAATAAGGGATGGAGCTGTTTTCTAACCCTAGCCAGACCTGAGTGGGTCGAGTACACCAAGGCGGCACAATCCGAATGTTTTTATTTTGTCTGGCCCTTTTTTTTTTGTGTTTTCTTTGCGCGTGCATGTCTCCTTTGTTAGATATTGGATTTGTGCCATTCAAAGTGCCGTGCCACACAAAAAAGGACGGCGTTTCATCCGCAATTTTTTTTTTTGCTAAGATCACATCCCTTTGTTCAGGTGGACGACCGGAGCACCCTCCTCCCTCTCTCTTTCTTCAATTTATTGTTTCTTTTCAAATTAGAGTAACCGACAAAACTGTCTTTATTATTTTAATTATTTCTCTTGTTAGTTTCTGAAGGAATTATGATACTAAAACCATGACGAGATCTATACAAACAGCGGAATAAATAATAGATCTACATACCCTTGTTCTAAACATGCCGATCCATTGACGAGACATGTGAATTTCAGTCATCCAGCAAACGAATCGACATATACGCACATATACGTATTGAACAAACTAAATAGCATACCCAGGAATTCACTTGTATCACTGATCAACGAGGTAGATCACAAGAAACGGAAATACCTCAATATCACGGATTAAGAACCTCGATTGAGCAGACGAGAAAGAGCGATCCAAGGATCCGGCGTTCTTCATGAGAACCTGCAAGAGAGAGCTTTTGGAAGAGTATTCTGAGAATTGGGTGCAAAAGGTAAACGACGTACGTTTACAACCCAAAGAGATATACCATTTTGTTTTTTCCTTTCGTAGAATAGGAAACTATATCTCTAATTGCCAATCTATCAACGTAATATTGGCAAAGATTGATTTGCCCTTTGATTGGCGTAATCAATTCCATTATCTCCCACTCGCCGATAAAGGGCTAAACATCCCTCTCTCTCTTTCTTTCTTTCTTCTCGCTGCAAATTTCATATAGGCAAATAATCCGTGCGACCAGCATACTCTAAGAGCTCGTTGCCATACATATGTTAGGAATATACAGCAGCTCACTTAGGGCTTTACTATTTTCGAGTGGATTTTGTATGATGTGCCCCAGATCAATATGTCACATTATCATCATTTCTCACTTGATCTCTTTGAGTACTCATTTACAATGCATTGTATTCACAATCATGATTAAACTTGAATAATCATAATTGGTCGACCTGTGAATACAAAGATTGAATGTGACATCCAGAATAAAATTGATCTTTCTCCTTCCTTAAACCTCTCAATTTCAGTCCAGCTTGCTTTTCTAGAAATGCCCCATTAGATCGAATCAATCGCATGATCATTGGTAACACTCTAAGATAGCAAACACTGAATAGAAATCTTAACAATAGGTCAGAGTTGTGAGGGCACTAGATTGAGAAACTCATATTCTCAAGAGTCTCACACGGCTATAGAGTTGAAATAAAAAACTCTTGCCAACTCATCTTGGTCGTCTTATTGCATACGTAATATGAAGTACGTATTACGGTATTTACTCCTTTCCCGTGGAGCGTATGTCTCTAGATTTAATACCGTACAGATGATAGCTCAGACATACTCAATGTCTAGCTTGAGTTCTCAAATCTACTCTCTTCAAAGGATCCAACAGAACTCACATTTGGCATCAAAGACAGATAAAGTGAAATGTGTATTTACTTCACTTTCGGTCATAACTTATTGTGACCTCATCTTAACACTCCTGTTAAGGCGACATAAAGATTTCAAGCTCGAGCTCTCAAACATCACTTAGATAGTGAGCTTGAATAATCGTCTCATCTCTACTTGACACCCAGCAAATAGAGGCGATTACCCGTGTGAGTGGGCTAATCTTTCATCTGTCCGACATACTTTATCAATGTAATGCTCTAAGCATTAAAAATGCATAAAAGTAAACTCATTAGACATCATTCAATGATAACAAATACCATTTATTGTGAACTTCGGGAAAAAGAAAAATAAGTGTCCAGTTCATCAATTTCTACGCAGTCCCAAGGACTTTACATGACCAAGAAATGTATCTCTGGGAATCGGCTTGGTCATAGGATCTGCTATCATATCGTGTGTAGATATATACTGAACGTTCACAATCTTTTGTGCAACCATGTCTTTCACAAAATTGTACTTTGTATCTATATGTTTGGTCTTGCAATGAAATTTAGGATCTTTGGTGTAAGCTATAGCCGCTTGGCTATCACAATTTACTAGCAAAGGACCATTTCTATCCTTAGCAACACCGAGACGATCCAAGAATTTCTTAAGCCAAACTCCTTCTTGCACTGCTGCTGATAGAGCCACAAACTCAGCTTCCATCGTTGATAAAGCTATACATGTTTGTTTCTTACTACTCCAAGATATTGCGCCATTGCACAATAAGAAAACAAACCCAGAGGTAGATTTTCTCTCATCCAAATCTCCTCCCCAATCAGCATCTGTATAGCCTTCAAGGTGCAGATCTCTTCCTTGAAAAGACAGTGAATAATTTGCAGTACTCTTTAGATACCTCAGGATTCTCTTGACGGCAGTCCAATGAGCTTGACCTGGATTGGATTGGTACCTACTCACCATTCCAACAGCATGGCAAATGTCAGGCCTTGTACACATCATAGCGTACATTAAGCTTCCAACAGCACTAGCATATGGAACTTTTTCCATGCGTTCCTCTTCTTGTAGAGTCTTGGGACATAATCTGCGGCTCAAGCTTTCACCCTTGGCAATAGGAGTATCAATGGGATTGCAATCTTGCATACGGAATCGTTCAAGGACTTTATTTATATATGTCTCTTGTGAGAGAGACAACAACCTTTTTGAACGATCTCTTGAAATCTTGACTCCAAGAATGTATGCTGCTTCTCCCATATCTTTCATTTCAAAGTTGGACGATAACCAATCTTTGACCGTTTGAACTAACTCCATATTGTTTCCAGCAATAAGAATATCATCAACATATAATGATATGATCACAAAAAATTCTTTGGATCTTTTAATGTACACACAGTGATCTTCATCAATCATTATAAAATCATATGCTACGATAGCATTATGAAAACGTATGTACCATTGTCTAGAAGACTGCTTTAGGCCATATATCGATCTTAGAAGTCGACATACCTTTTGTTCTTGGCCTTTTACAACAAACCCACTTGGTTGTTGCATATATAATGTTTCTTCTAATTTTCCATTGAGAAAAGCAGTCTTTACATCCATTTGATGTAATTCAAGATCCATGCTTGCAACTATTGCCAGAATAAGGCGAATTGAGGTAAATCTCACCACAGGAGAAAATGTTTCTTCATAATCAATTCCTTCTTGTTGATTGAACCCTTTTGCCACAAGGCGAGCTTTATATTTTTCAATTGAGCCATCAGCCTTTCGCTTTATTTTGAGAACCCATTTGTTCCCAATTGCTTCACGCCCTTTTGGAAGATCAATCAGTTCCCAGACTTGATTCGATCTCATTGACTCCAACTCCTCTTCCATTGCATGTAACCATTTTTCCTTGTCAGGGGAAGTCAGAGCCTCATTTATGTTCCTTGGCTCATTCTCAACTTGTGGGGCAACGATTAAAGCTTCCCCTTCAATCTCAAAGCGTCGACGAGGTATGCTTTTGCGACTCGTTCGCCGTGGAGAAGACTGTACTCTTGGTATTTCATTCTCCATTATGCTCCCACTTGGATTAGATGACGATGGTATTGACTCATCAATTGGTTGCAATTGAGACTGGTTTGAAACAAATTCCTCATTTCTCACACTGCTCCCATTCACATCATTGTCATTATCTAATACCTCATATAGGGAATTTACTTCTCCTATTTCCCCTTTTTTAGGAAATTCATTCTCTAAAAAAGTGACATCTCGTGATTCGAATTCAGTTACACTCCCACTTTCCTGCTCACCTATGAACACGTATCCTTTTGAGTTCTCAGAGTATCTTATGAAGATGCTCTTCTTGCCTCTATGACCCAATTTCCCATACTTGTGGGACAATTCATGAGTGTAGGCCGCACAGCCCCAAGGTTTCAGGAAACTCAAATCGGGTTTTCTACCCGTCCATAATTCGTATGGAGTGGAAGTAACTGATTTAGTAGGCACTCGGTTAAGTACATATGCAGCTGTTAACAAAGCATCACCCCAAAAGGTGATTGGCAAGTTTGCTTGTGCCATCATAGACCTAACCATTTCCAAAAGGGTTCTGTTTCTTCTCTCTGCAACACCGTTTTGTTGAGGAGTATATGGAATGGACAACTGTCTGTCTATTCCTTTTTCATCACACAAATCTCTGAACTGATCAGATAGATATTCTCGTCCTCGATCGGATCTCAATGCTTTTATTTTCTTGTCTAATTGATTTTCCACCAAAGTTTTAAACTTCTTAAAGCAACATAATGCTTCAGATTTGTGGGAAATCAAGTAGACATATCCGAATCGGGTATAATCATCTATAAAAGTGATGAAGTAAACAGCCCCATGCCTTGCTCTTACATTCATTGGACCACAGACGTCAGAATGAATTAATTGCAACGGAAGTTCAGCTCTAGTCCCTTTTCCGAATGGTTTTCGTGTTGTTTTTCCCATTAGGCAATGCTCGCAGATAGGCAAATCGACTTTTTCGATACTGCCCATTAAGCCCTCTTTGGCTAATCTATTCATCCGTTGTTGGCCAATATGACCAAGCCTGGCATGCCACACATTCACATCCTTATCACTAGAATCGAAAGATGTAACTAGAGAATAACTGTTATTGACACGATTGTCATTAACATCCAATACAATAAAACCATCGAGGAAATAACCAGAGCCATATAGATTTGTTCCCAAAAACAAATCAACACCATTATTATGGAAATTCAAATTGAAACCATGTCTGACCAACACCAACACCGAAACTAAATTTCGACGAATTTCTGGAGCATATAACACGTCATGCAGGATCAAGGTGCGACCATTGCGCATACTCAATTGGCTAGTGCCAATACCCTTCACCTCCACTCTGGAGTTGTTTCCCACATATAACCATTTTGCTCCATGTGGAACTCGTCGAAATTCCACGAAGGCTCCTCGGTCCTTCGTCACATGGTCTGTGGCTCCTGAGTCTACAGTCCACAAAGGATAAGATTCAGTTAAGAATACTGAACTAGAAACATAAGAAACACTCACTAGTGTACACAAAGTTTCTACCTTCTTCGGCTCAGCGCAGTCGCGAGCGAAGTGCCCTTTGTTGCCACAGTTGAAACACTTCACTTTTGAAATGTTCCTTTTGATAGGACGCTTTCCTCTCTTCGGTTGGCTGGTTTTAGGTTTCTTTCCTGAAGGTTCAGCTCCCTTACCTTTCCACTTCTTAAAACCACCTGGATGCTTGCGTTTGAAGCCAGCAGCTCCACGTGAGCTAGAAGCAGCATAGTAGATATCTGCTTGTGGCTTGGCCGCAAGGAGGCGGTCCTCTTCCAGCTCAAGATGTCGCATTGCATCCTCAAAGGTTTTAATATTGTCATTATGAGTTAAGTGGACTTTCATGTTTTCCCAGCTATTTGGTAAGGAGCGTATAACCGCTTGCACCTGCTGCTCATCGGTCAATATGTGTCCAGCATCAGACAATTCACTTATCATATTCGACATCCGCCTCAGATGTTGTTTCATATTTTGGCCATGAGGCATCTTGTATGAGTCGAACCTTATAGTGAGTTGTCTTAGTTTGGTCACAGAAGTTTGACCAAACCTGGCCTTCAGTGCTTCCCACATATCCTTAGCATTATCAAAGCGCCTGAACTCTCTCATAATATCATTTTCCATGCTGCTCAGCAACGTAATGCGAGCTAGAGAGTTCTTCCTTTTCCAGGCGGTAAATGCATCCCTATCTCTGCGATGCTGTGCAGTGGTGCCCTCTTCAGGTTCATCCATAATCTGGTTCAGGGTTTCTAGTGCTTCTTGTTCCTCTAGAACATATTGGATTTTCATGCTCCAAATCTCATAGTTTTCGCCATTCAACTTTTCTCCCTTATTCAGCTCAGCCACGATATTTTTTGTTGCTGAAGACATTCTATAAGAACACATAGTTCTTTAGACACTATTTGCACGAAACTTTCAATGTCTAGCTCTTATGCAAAAAGATTTATATTGATTAATTATATTAACAAATAACTTCACAAAAGGTCTTAAGATTCGAGAGTTCACTATGTTCCCAATCATCATCCAATGAGCCTAATTTGAAATTACTGTTAACATAATTACTCATATAAAACGAGTTCATTCAATAGTTACACAAACTAAATAAACTCTCACTTAGAGGAAATGGATAATGAAACATATAAAACATAATAGCTGCCATTCATTATTCATTACTCATCATAAAATCCATAAAGGAAGTTCAAAAAATCATCCGATAAACAACATTGCAAATTAACAAACAGTCCTTAACACGAAAAGACAAAAAAAAATCCCAATAATAGGTAGCTTAAAGAAGTACGATACTTCAATGAATTCTTTTCTGGTTGACTGGGAGAGTGTCATAAAAGCGTTCTGGCAAGTCCTTTTGGGAAACACCCCACAGGGTCAACTGCTTAGCAAGTCCATTTGACTTGGACCACGGTGCACTCCTGCACGCTCTGGCATTTAATGAACGAGTCACCATCTTCGATGCCTGTATCTTCAAATCCGTGGAATCGCCGGTTCAGGTTCCGGGCCGGTTCTCGGTTTCGGTTCTGATTCCGAACTTTTAATTTTATTTTCAAAATAATAAAATAAAATAAATTATTAATTATAAATTATAATCAAATTGTACATTGTAATAAAATTTGGGAAAAAAAGAGAGAGAGGAGGAATGGGCTTGAACTTAATGAATTATCATTAAGCACCTACATATCTTCTTAGGGATAGAAGAATCAAAGCCAATGTAGTTCTCTTACCTTTGGTAACCCCCAACTTACCTCATCGTTAATTGTCGCTAGCCGTTGTGGTGGTGGTAGAGTCTCCACAGTCATCACTGAAGAATTCGTGTTTTCGATCCAACTCTTGTTGGCGAAATCTAGCCTTTGTCCAAGTATCGATACAAGCTTAAAACTCCACACTTTCCGGACTTAATCTTGAACGACGGGGGTCCAAAATTAATCCTCCAGCGCTAAATGCTTGTTCAACTGTCACTGTTGAAGAAGGGGTCGCTAATATTTGTTTCGCGATGAGGGAGAGAACTAAAAATTGAGTTGAATAGTTCTTCCACCACTCAAGAATCTTGAAATCTGCGCTGTGTTCAGAATCACTAAACTCAAAAGAAATTGTTAAATAGTTTTCTAATTCGAAAATACTACATGTTGATGTCCCTTTCTAATTTTTTTTTGCCTACTCTTGAGTATTTTATACCATCTACTAAGCAGTGAAATACCCGCATCGCTTTCTAAGACACTATGTTGGGCAGATCCACATCCACTGCCACTTAAACCATATTTATTACAAAATTCATTATATAATGCTACTATAGCATCTTTAACCTCTACTTGTGTAATTGAAATATTTATTGCTTCATCCAAATGTAAACAATCATAATAATAAGCATTCAGATAGTCTAATAAATCATCTAATTTAGTACGTGGATCGAAAAAATATCAACTAAATAGACAAGAGGAATGTTCAAATAATATTGCAACCATTTTTCTTGCATTACTAAAATACTCGAAGCTAATTCAGTATCTTTTTCATATGCATTAAAAACATTAGCAATATTAACACACTCTATTAAAAATAAATACGTAGTAGGATAATAAACACCAGATAAAATTTTAGTAGCATCATTAAAAACTTTCAAAAAATATAAATTTTTTTTGCAAACGTCCCAATGTTGCGGGAGTAAAGAAATATCGGGAATAGTATTTGAAATAAAGGAACATAATAAATTTTTGTAATCAAAAGTTTGTAGAAGCATCTCGTAAGTAGAATTCCAACGAGTCGGAACATCTTTTGGAAACCTTTTTCTCTTTCTCTCATTTTCTTTGCAAAAGTTTCCCCACGCTTTCATAAGTTGAGGGCGACTCCATAAAAATCAAATTGCACTATTTATTGGTTGGAGAGAAGTCACAAGAACTTGTAAACTATCTTGAACATATAAATTCAAAACATGACAAACACATCTAATGTGAAAAAATTATTCGCCAAAAGAGGGTTTACATATTTTTTCTAACTTAGGAATGGAAGCAGTATTTGCGGCGGTATTATCAAAACCAATTGAAAAAACTTTATTAATCAAACCATATTCTTCTAAAAGTTGCCTAATTATTCTATAAATATTATGGGCCGTATGCCTTTAAAAAAAAAACTCGAAATGCAAGAAGCCTCTTTTGAATAACCTAATCATCACTTATCCAATGGCATGTAACACCCATATAAGAATTAATATTCCAAGAATCACTCCAAATATAACTACATATATGTACACGTCCATTGAATTCATCAAAAAAAAAATTCAAATCATTTTTTCGTTCTATATAAACTCGTTTAAGTTCGCGTCTAAGAGTAGTTTTCGGAACAGATGGTGCATGCGGAGCCAGCGTAGTATTTACCAAATATCTAAAATTTAAATTTTCACCAGTATTAAATGGAGCATGCTCAAAGGAAATATATTCAGCTAATGTTTGTTTATAAAGTGCATTAGTGAAACGGAACAAAGGATGATGGTTAGGATTGACGAACCTGGAAATTTGTTGTTGGCTAGTGTCAATTCCCGCTTGCGTTAGATGTTTTTTCGTCAGATGCGGACGAAATATTCCATAGCCATCTCCTTTACCAAGTTTGTATTTTTGCGGACAATATTTACAGTTTATATCAAACTTTCCTTCGTTTTTATTCCATACTTTGTTGAAGTGTAGCCATAAGTCGGATTCTCGGCTCTTCCGTCCCGACTCCTTTGGTATCGACGATTCTTCGACACCAGTGGCAGTGGCAGTAGGAGGATAAAGACTTTCTTGCGTTGCGATGTGCTCAATGTTGGGATCGGGAATATCGTCGTCTTCCCAACATGCATATTCACGAGGATCATATTCATGAACAGGATAATCGGATTCTCCCATTGCCATAGGGCTCTCTCCCATTGCCATATTTCTGCTTCCACTTGCTATTTTTTGAAAGAATTGATCGGAAAGTTGATTCAAAGAATTGAGACGGAATTGAGAGAGAATATCGGATTGAGAGAGTTTGAAAGAATTTTACTTGAGAGTTGAGAGTATTTGAGAGAAATTGTGAGAAAAATAAAGAGGGATTGAAAGGTTTTTATAGATTTTTTTTAAGGAAATTGAAATCTCCAAAATGGCCATTGCAATTTCCAACGGGCCTTCGGACCGTTGCAAATCGCAACGGGCCTTCCGGTTCCGAACCGCGGGCCGGTTCCGGGCCCAAATGGCCATGTCTAGTTGTAACGCTTGTTACACACATTCTTCACTTCCAAGCTAACATCAAATTATTTCAGAGAAAAGTTTTAAGCATATTTTAAAGTTTTGATCCACTTGCTATGAGGTTGAATCTGCAACTGATATTATTCCATTTTTTGGCCTTTGTGTGCTATGTATTTTTAATATTTGCATATGATCTAATCGTAAACATGTGTAACATCTAACAAATTAGCCTTTTCGATATTTTGAATGGGGGTGGAAATAGCGCCGGCCTAAATATATCACTCTAATTACCTCTATCATAAAATGCATATTTGACATGTATAGCCTATTTGGTTTTAAAAACTTTGCAAGTAAATCATGTAAAATTGTCGTTGGATCGTACTAGAAGTTTTTACTTAATCAGTAATATATTTAGCAATATCTCTATCATAAAATGCATAGTTTGACAAGCATATACGATTTGTTTTTCTGAATTTTGCAAGTAAATGATGTAAAATGGTGGTTGTATATTAAAATGGAAATGACCTATGATATATAATTTGCTTTTAATCAGCAAAATATTAGTGCAATAACCTCTATCTTAAAATATATATTTGACATGCATATCCCGTTTGTAACTGGCTGTTGGAGAGTAAAATGTAATGACCAAATCCGAAATAGAATTTTTTTTTACTTGATCATTTGTCCATTATTGTAATAACCTCTATCATAAAATGCATATTTTCGATTTATATCCTATTGGTTTTTCAAAATTTCCAAGTAAATGCTAGAAAATTTCCAAGAAAATACAATTTTTGCGGATATCCAATTTTTTTAAAACTTTGTAAGTAAATGATGTAAAATGGTTGTTGGATAATAAAACGGCGACGACGTAACACGAAAGAGATTTTTTTTTTTCTTTAACAGAAATATATTGCTGCAATAACGTCTATAGTAAAACGCGTATTCCACTTGCATATCCTTTTTATCATTCGAATTTTTACAAGTAAACGATAAAATGGTTGATTGATAATAAAATGAAGATGTCCTAACAAAAATATAATTTTTTTCTTTAATACTAATATATTGCTGGAATAACCTCTATTGTAAAACGCATATTTGACACGCATATCTATTTTTTTTTCGAAACTATGCAAGTAAATATTGTAAAATGGCTGATAGATAATAAAATGGTAATGATCTAACATGATATAGAGTTTTATACTTTATCTGTAATATATTACTACAATAACCTCTAATATGTAAATATATCTTATTCACTTTTCAAAATCTTGCTAGTAAATGATGCAAAATGATTGATAGGTAATAAAATGGAAATTACCTTGTGACATCCTCAAATTCGACCCTATTCAGGATGTAATGAAATGACGATTTTAATCGATGCATAGTTAGTAATTCTCGCTCTGAATTGATCACTCATGAGAGGCTAACCAAAAGGAAAAGGCTATTAAGGATTTTAGTACGCTCGACCTAAGAACTCAACCATGGACTGACAGTTCGACCATAAGAATCGATGAGAGACAATTTTGAGCCATTAAGGACCGATCAAGGAGCAACTATAGAACGTTTCGACAACTGTATATAATCGAATTGCGGGTGAATCTGCTTGACCGTTGTATGGATTGCAAACGGTTCTAAATCAATTCCTGATGATTGTGTGAGTTGGAACTGGTGATTGAACCCTCGCAGTTATATGACAACCAAAGTCATTCATGGCTCGAGACAGCTTAAATATATATTGATGTCAAATCAACTGTGGGTCGGATATGCGTAACACCTAGAAGCCGCCCGTTAACTCGAGATGAACTATAGTTGCGATCGATTGACTTTTACCATTGATTAGAATCTAAACATGGATATTAAATCTTCGAGAATCTCATGACTAAACTTTTGGACGTCGCCTCCTCGTGATACCAATACATCGGTTTTCTCGAGACTCTCAGTTTAAGGATCAATGAGCCGAGATTTGGAACCTACAAGAAAGCGGACTGGACGAAGACCCATTGGGCCTCAAGCCCAAGTGAATTCGGCCATTGGGCCCAAGCCAAGCGCAATGGGGCCTTAGTAAGCTTACTAAAGCCCATTAAGCTTACTAAAGCCCATTAAGCAATTCTAAAGCCATAACTCTATCCATTTGAGCCCAATTTCAATTTATACGAATCCGTACAAAATACTATCTCCCATACATGTATATTACTTCATATTATACTTTGTGAAATTACGAAAATACTCTTGCCTTGTGAAATGACTAAAATGCCCTTCTTGCATTATTCACTAAAATTAGAAGTCGTGATGGATGAAGACTTTTGTGGTAAGCCTTAATGAGGAACTCTTGTCTTGAATTGCCTTGTTCAAGAAGCTAATTTTTTTTTATCATATCTCTCTCTCTCTCTCTCTCTCTCTCTCTCTCTCGATTTTCCACGAGCACTCGAGAAGAAATCGCTCGTTTGAGCTTTGGTTTAGAGGGCGAATTGAGCTTTGGTTTCTCATACGCCATCATAAGATCAAGGGAAACTCAGATCTGAGGTCTGATTGTCAAATAAATCGTTGGATTTTCGTGGGTTTGAGCAGAATAGAAGCTGGTCGATGGAGATCTGGTTCGTTCAGTGTCGTTTCAAGCACCGATGTTCATCATTCGTTGCCACATGGCCACATGTTGTTGTTGCCAAGCCAATGCCTCTGTGACCTCCCGTGGCCATATTCAACTTGTTTGCGCAGTTCCCATCGCCGGATCAAACCTCGTTAAGCAAAAACAGCTCACCGATTTTGTGTAGCTACTTTCGATTGTCCTCGGCGGTTCCATGTTGTTGTCGACCAAGCCACGCATAGCCCTCGCCGCCACCGACGCGTCGGTGCCTTTGGAATCGTAATCGGATGAGTTATCGCCCTAATCCCTTGATTTGTATGCTAAACTTGATTAGGATGAGCTTAGATTAGTTTTAGTATACTTAGTACTAATTTAATTAACCATGGTTGAGTTAGTTAACGTTGCTTAGGTTAGTTAACCATAGTTACTTTTGTTAACCATGGTTGGGTTAGTTAACCTTGGTTGATAAGCTATCATGATAAGTGATAAGTGGTCTTGATAAGTTATCAAAGAAGCGATATGCTATCGATATTTTATGCGATAAGCTATCGAGAATCTTATGATAAGCTATCGCTGTTTTATATGATAAGCTATAACTATTTTTACGATAAACTATCAAGAATTTTATGATAAGCTATCAGTATTTTTATGATAAGCTATCACCTGTTTTATGATAAGCTATCAGTATTTTTATGATAAGTTATTAAGAATTTTATGATATTCTATCGATATTTTTATGATACGCTATCAAGTATTTTATGATAAGCTAGCGGTTTTTTTATGATAAGCTATTGGATTATTTTGATAAATATTATTCTCTAATTAAGTAAGCTAATTTTCGGCAATTGGATATTCTATTTGTTAATGTGTTTTTGTGTAGTATCTAATATTAAATTGTGATGTTGATATTGAGAATAGCCATATAAATTGGCTTATGTAATAAATTGATTGGCAATTCTCAATGATGTATGGATAGAAAATTATGTCGAGTCGGTGATTGAATTGTGTGTAAGTGATCACATACAATTTATTTACTGCATACATGACATAAGAGTTGCATTAATTTGAGATTCCCAGATAAGCTGGAAGACTCCCATATGAGACGGGCATGCATTCGATCGACCATAATTGATCGACTGGATTTATTTCCGGATAAGCCGGAAGACCCCTGAGGAAAGATGGGCGTGACCTCAATCGACCGTAATTGATCGACTGGAATTCCCGTGGAAGAACCCGTAGAAATACGAGCGTGCCCTCGATCGGCCGTAATTAATCGAATAAACAGTTGTCCCGACAAAACCGAAAGACCCCCGTGTGTGATTGGGCATGCCATGAGTGGCTGTAATGATGAAAGTATGCTTAAGCGCTATTAACACCTGATTTTCGATCGGACTTTTCCTTTATTTTTGGAAAATACATAAAAAAAATTGAAAAATTAACTTTGGTAGCCTTGGCCAACCTCAAGGAACCATTTTGACCAAAAAATATTTTTTCGTATTTTTCTCTTTTTTAATATTTTTGAAAAATAGAAAAATACATGAAAAATAAAAAAAATAGCATTTGAGGTCACAAAATATAGAAAAATATTATATATTTTTATTTTAATTCTATTTTCATTTTGACCTCACAAAAATTCAAAATTCAAGTTCAATTACATGTGTTTCTTCATATATCATAGAGTTGAATTTGGCTAAAAAATGTCATTTGAGTCTTTTAATTTACAATTTTTACATTTTTAGGAGCTTGACATTCAATTTGATTGCTCTACATTTTAATTTGGTCCAATCATGCACTGAATTGCTCAATTTTGGCTTGAGGGACCTAATTACATAAAATTCTTTACATTTTCGTCCATAGATGGCCAAAAGTCAAATTAAATTCTTTCGAACGATGCCCCTACAATTGTGAGACCCCTACCCTATAGTTTTTGGCCTTCTAAATCCATTGGTAGGTTCAATTTCTACAAATTCTTTCATTTAGGCATTGAAATTGACAAAAATTGATTTCGAATCTTAACAACATTTGGGGTTATTGATCACTTCCAAAGCAACTGTTCATGAAAATTACATTTTCGAAGATAGCTGGTTATGGGAAGTCCGATTTTGGAATCAATTTCATATTTGTTGGACATCTAGACCTTTAATTTGGAGAAAAATGTTGAATCGGGTCGACTGGGCCGGTGTGACCCGACCCGGTTGACCAAATGAACTAACAGAGCGTTGCTCTGTTCTCACGCCTGAGGATAAGAAGATGAGGAAGCTGAGCCGGAGGCAACTAAGGATGGTCGGCCATGATGGGAGATCGTGGGGCGGAGTTAGAGAGCACAACTATCGTGGATGTGGTGGCTGGAGGATTAAAAAAATCGGCAATGGGACTCTACAAAAGGGAGCTTGGGCCAAGAGAGAAAAAGCATAAGACATATCGAGTTCAGAGCAAAACCGACGCATAAGTGATTGTCCCCAACCTTTTGGGCATCCCATCGATCACTACCGGAGCCATCGTCGTTGTCGATAAGGCAAAAACAGGTCGATATACCCTTTCGACTCTCCCTTTCCCGTCGCATACTACATGTTTGATAAAATGCCAGAATGAGCATATCAATTTTTGGCTCTCGGCCGTGCCTCTACCGACCCCTTTTAGCTCTAGTCTTGTCTTAAAACTTCATTAGAACAATCTCTAAACTTTGTTCGGTCTTTGTTTTGCACTGAATCGACATATAAACCGAGCTCGAAACTTCGCCGGTCTTGGTCGGAACCAAGAGCTCACACAGACGAGCACGATGGATGGCAAGCTCGAGACGAGCTCAAGTCAGTCTCTAACCTTTCCATGGATGTTGTATGAATGGTCGAAATCGAGCTTTGAACGTAAAAAAAAATCTGCAAATTCCTCGCCGGCGCAGGGACTGAGGAGGTTCGGGTAAGGTGTTTCCAGCAAGTCTTTTGGTCTAAAGCAAACATATGTTGATGTGGAGCTTGTTAAGAGTCGAATGGTATTAAAATTGCGGAGTTTTGAGCATGCTTTGACATCGGAAAGGGACTTCCGGCGAGGCCCCGACAAATCTTCTTCCCCGATGAAGCATTGACCGGTCAACGCCGTGGCGTTGACGTGGCTGTCACGTGGTCGCCACGTCAGCGCGGTCGGTGATAACTAATAACATAAAATGAAAAAAAAATCGACGGTTCAAAGGTAGCCACGTGTCATAACCTGAGGCGTTGATTCGAATTGGCGTATAGAGCTGATGCAGTGTCGTTTTTGTGGAGGGTTGAACCGAGCCTCTGCGGATCGGGCCCAGTCGCCCGCGAGTCATCTGGGCCTCGCGCGGCCTGCATGGACCAAGAGGTCTGCTCACGCCGGGCCGGGTCCATCAACCCGGCCCGGCTCTTTTTTTTTTTTGAATTGAGTGTTCAAGGAGTAGTTGGATCGATTTGTGATAGTGTTCATAGACGATGTCTTAGTATACTTTAAGAGTTTTAAGGATCATGAGCAGCATTTGAGGATTATATTGAGGACTTGTTTGCCAAGTTTAGTAAGCACGAGTTTTAATTGACTCGTACAGCGTTCCTAGGTCATGTGGTTTATGGTGAAAGGATATCTGTGGATCGTAGGGGAGGTTCCACCTAGAACTTGGAACCTACCCTCGGGTACAGGTTCCTCATTTTTCGGAACTTGAAACCTACCATGTGTTCCCTGGAACCTGGAACCTACCCTGCCATAGGTTCCGAATCCGGTTCCAAGGTACCCTGGAACCTGCCGAGTCACGAGAAAAGATTTTTTTTATATGAATATGCAAGCTCAAATGTGAGTAATACATTTTTATACTATAACACCATTAGTCATTTCAATGAATCGTAAGGGAAACAACTATAGGAAATAGAAGTAGATAATTAACTATTAACAATGCACAATTGAGGTACGTTCAAACACTAATATAGAAAATTAGGATTTTTGTTTTATAACATATACAGTTCCGGTTCCGGGTAGGTTTCATAGAGGAACCGGGAACCGGAACCGTCGGTTCCTCAAAATGAGAAACCGAGAACCGGACCCGGCCACATCGGAACTGGGAACTGAACCGAACCGGAACCTACGGTTCGGTTCTCCGGTTCCCGGTTCTACCCGGGAACCATGCTCACCCCTAGTGGATCGGACTAAGATCGAAGTGGTCATGGATTGGCCAAGGTCGTTGTAGTGACAAAAGTTAGAAGTTTCCTAGGTTTGGCAGGCTGTTTCAATGTTTCATGGAATGGTTCTCTACAATACTTTGCCTTTGACGCGATGCAAAAGAAGGACGATAAGTCGAAATGGAAAAGATTTATCGATAGGTTTGACTTGTGAATACGGGTTTGTAATGAGACAACTAGTATTTGTGGATTATATAGGCTTGAATTGTGTTGTATCTTGATGATTTTAGTTATTGACTTTCACTAATGGCCTTGAGTGGTGATATGATTGAGATTCACAAGAAACGAGAATCATGAAGCTTTTAGCTGTCGCGACCCGTCCGAAGGCGGACGCGGCTAATGGATTACCGATCGCGGGCCTCGTGGGCTTTGGATCGGCGCGGGCCCTCCCAAGCCCATACCAAATCGCGGCGGGAGTTTTCTTTTAATGGGATTCGACGATAGGAGTCGATCGCTTTCGACCTTCAGTATGGTCGTGGTGGCATGTGCAATTTGTGCATGCATTTGGAGTCGCCACCGGTCTTTCTTGGAGGGTAGACCGGAAACCTTACTGATCGATTGGGAGAGATCGGTCAGTTCTGCGGAACTAGAGATTTTGGATTCGGGGACTTGGTTACGTCGGTATCATTACCAACGCCCTTTCGGTACCTAACGCGAGCGATTTTCCTAGCTAAGAGCTTATGCAAGCGCGATTTCTGGTGAGATAAGCTTGATTTAGAGTTTCATGCAGATTGGAAGACTATTCCTATCAATCACAATCAATTTAAATGAAAGCGCGATCAAGTACATAAATAAATCACACTAATGCACATCAATTCAAATCAACGGTGTCCTAATACAGCCATGAGGGCTTAGATGGGGAATGATTTGGGACCAGGGGTAAAATGGAAAGATTTGGGGACGATTAGCCCGAAGGGCTAAATCGTCAACTTTTGGAAGATTTGGATACCGAATTACCCAAAATATTTCATGGCCAGTTGATTGTGGCCATTTCCCATTTTTGGGAATTTTTTTGGAATTTCTTGATTTTTCTTTAATTAATTTAATAATTTATTATTATTTTTTTTATTTTTTTTTGTTATTTAATTATTGCTTAATTAAAATGGCCAGATTCGGATAGGCTTCTTGGGCCCGGACCTGGGTCAGGCCGTTGGGCCTAATCCGAACCAGGAAAGAGGACCTGAACTGGGTCCATTTCACAACAAGCCCAACAAGCCCAATTTCCTTTCTTTAAGCCTAATAGATTAACTAGCCTAAGCCCAAACTTCATCCTACCAGCCACAAACGCGGACCCAATTCTGACTAAGCCCACGAGCCTAAACAATTCCATTCAACCCAACATGCAAATAAACCTTACCGCACTATTCATCGTCTTCAACAACGGACGTCGCTTCTCCCATGCAAACAGAACCAGGCTTGAATGCTTTGGCTCCCGCCACATGCACCATCATGACGCGACTCCTTCCCCCCTGCATGCGGCTTGAAGCCGACGTGGCTCGCGTCGCCGAGCTTCGTCTCCGATCACCTCTGTCTGCGCGACCAATACCACCGTCGTCATCAGTCACCATCGCACCTCCCCAGGATTCCCAGTTCACTATGTCCCTCTTCGACCAGTTCGCGTCTTCTATTTACATCCCGCCGATCCTCTTCTGCGCCGGCGCTCCTCATGATGGACCCGATATCCATGAAAGGCCAGGGCGGATGAAGTCGGCGTTGTCGAAAACACTAGCTCGTTTCTGCCCACTTGCGGGTAGGATCGCTGACATACGCGTTGACTGCGCAGACGAAGGTGCGGACTATTTCGAGGCCCAGGTGACGGGGATCGGCGCTCGAGAGATCATGCAGCAACCGGATCCGGACGCTGAAGCAGCTCCCTCCCGTGGACTTCGGCTTGCCCGAGTCGCTCCACGGTCGTTTAGTGTCTGTCCAGTTGAGCTTCCTTGTTGGCAGAGGAGTGGCAGCTACGGTTCACATGTTGCGTAAGGTCACGGCGTCGACCCTGAGTTCGTTCCTACACAGTGGGCGGCTACGGCTCGTGGCAGAGGCTCAGTGGCCGAGCTGCCGGGACCAGAGTACCGCTTCGACTCTCTTCTCTCCTTTCGGGGCTCAGCATCCTCCGCCTTGGGAAGATGCTGAAGCAGAAGTGCCAGTCGAGGGGATTCGGTTTCCGGCCTGCGGATGCAGCTCTCCGAGTTAAAGCTGCGAGCTCGATCCGCTCAGCCCACTCGTATGGAAGCCACAACCCTCATATGGAAATGTACCATGGAAGCCGCTGCGTCCTCTGACCACCCTCTCCTTGCTCAAACCGTGAATATCCGAGAGAGAATGGAGCCGCCCCTCGCTCCGAGCTCTGTTGGATGCTCGGTCAGCTACTTCACAGCAAAAGTAGATGAAAATTACTACCCCAAAGAGAAAGATCTCCTTCCAATGCTGGTCGCTAAAATGAGGGAAAGAATGGAGAACTTCCTCGGAAATTATGCGAAAGACCCGGCGGATCGGACAGCTTCGACGTTGTGCAAAACGAGCGGGAGAGTTGTTTGAGGATTTGCCCGCCGAGCTTCTACTGGGTCACGAGCTGATGCCAGTTCGGATTATATGATGTCGATCCGATGGGGAAGACCTCCCTGGGCGAGCATATGCAGGTCGGAGTAAGCATGGTGGTACTGGTGGATGTTCGATCTTCTGCCGTCTCTTTCCCGCGGCATATTTTTTTGTGGAGAGTCCTCTCCTCCCCCACTCCCTTTCCTTTTTATTTATTTATTTTTCTCAAACCCCTCCCCCTCGCTGGACCTGCCTCCACCGAAAGGGAGATATTCTCCCTCTTTACCGTATTTTATTGCTTCCTTCTTGCTTTCCTACCTGGCTCCTTCCATTGTCTCTTTTATTTATCGTGCCGTCCCTTAGATCGAAGCCATTCCATCATTGAGTGCCGAGAAGATTGAAGTTGGCATCCTAAGGATTAAAAGGATTTCGTGTCGTTAGCCTCATGATATCAAAATGGGAATTCCATGAACTACTAGGCCAAATTGAAATATAGAGGCATCATATTGAATGTCAACATCTCAGATTATAAATTATAAATTAAAAGACTTAAATGATATATATATTTTTTGTCATATTCAACTTCATGCATTATCGAACACATGCAATTGAACTTGAGTTTTCTTTTTTTTTTTATGATGTCAAAATGAAAAGGAAATTAAAATAAAAACAATGACTATTTTTGTGTATTTTTCTGACCACGAATGCAATTTTATGATTTTTTTTGCTATATTTTTTAATTAATTATTTTAAAAATTAAAGCAAGAAGGAATTAAAAATTAGGTGTCAACAGCTGCCCCTCTTTGAGAGTGAGCTCGTCAGAGGTTGCTTTTAAAGACAAGATGACACCTGAATCTTGACCGACTTGACTGAGGGAAAAGAAATGCTATGACATCGAAACCTTAGGCTTTTGATGGAGGCTCAAATCAATCTCCGGTTTGTTCTTGCAGTTTGAACATGGGTTAAGGGGAGGGAGGTTTACCTGAAGCTCATATGTCGGACGCTGCTCCCTGCGACAACTTTCAAGAAGATACCTAGGATTCGTCATTTAGAATATCCTAGGGAGATTAAGCTCTGACCTGTATGGTAGGTCCTACCATTATTGGATTCCTAACTGGCAGGAACCCTAGGAAGGCGCATCCCACGCTTTGGGATTTGCCAAGGATTTTGATCCGTATGGTGGATCGGACCAGAAATGGTTCACCTACTGTAAGGTTTACCTAGGGAAACGACTCTTTCCGTGTCTGGAATTTGTCAAGGTTTTGATCCGTATGGTGGATCGGACCATTAGGCTGATCCTTCAGGCGGTTTCTACCATATTTGACCCTTCAGGCGGTATCTACCGTGGTTTGACCCTTTAGGCGGTATCTACCGTGTGTTGACCTTTCAGGCGGTTTCTACCTTTGTTTTGACCCTTCAGGCGGTTTCTACCTTTGTTTTGACCCTTCAGGCGGTTTCTACCATTGAGTTGATCCTTCAGGCGGTTTCTACCTTGAGTTGACCCTTCAGGCGGTATCTACCTTGATTTGACCCTTCAGGCGGTATCTACCTTGAGTTTAACCCTTCAGGCGGTTTCTACCTTCAGCTTGCTTTGAAAAGGGGTCTCATGACGAGGGTTCTCCACGTCCGATGAGACTGCCTAAATTTTTGAAAATGGATCCCGAGACGAGGGTTCTCCACGTCCGATGAGACTGTTTGATTTTTGAAAATGGGTCTCATGACGAGGGTTCTCCACGTCCGATGAGACTGTTTGATATTTTGAAAAAAATGGGTCTTGGGACGAGGGTTCTCCACGTCTGATAGGACTTTTTCTTCTAAAAGGGTTTTTCTTCCCTTTTTTTTTTTTTCAGAGATCCCGAAATTTGTCGGGAATTCAGTTTTTTTTTTGAAGCAGTGAAAGATTTCATTTCGACAAAGCTTCACTTGAGCCTGTTGAGGCGACATTCTGGGAGCTGGGTTTTCCAGGTATCCTGCAGAAGTTTGAGCCTGAAAGATTTTTCTTCGCCAAGCAAACGTTAGTAATCCTTGGGAAGACTGCGGCTGTCCATTTTGACAAAACCGTATGTTTTAAGTTTTAATCATGAGATGAGCATTTTAATGCTGGAGGTTATCAAAAGCATTCTTGCAACATGCAAATGTGATCACAAATCCCTTGCACGGAAAATCTGGATCAACAGTTTGAAAATTCCAAAAAGAGTTTGTTCAAAACATCAATTGGAATATTTCTCGACAATGAGGTCTTCTCACCTGTTTTACGATAGTGGTTTTTTTATAGGGGATGCACTCGATTCCCTACTGACCTATGCCTAGGTTTTAGGCTCATTCGCAGCGCATACATTTTGATCGGTCGGGAGGTCTTCCACGGGACCATAATGTTGGGCTTGGATATTGGTTTTTAAGGGGGACCCGCTTTGGAGTCGAGGCCATTGAATGAAAGTCTTCACCATTTGCTCCGGGTTTACAAGTCAAGAACCCTGCAAAATGAGAAAGAAATAGTTTTGCTCGTACTTCTTCGAGCTAAGCTATATGTTAACCCAAGTGTCTTAGTCAGAGAAGACTGTTTCAGGGTTGTGATGTTGGTAGGATCGGGGACCGAAAAAGGCTTGTTTTTTGCCCAGAATTTATGAGGGGTTTGACATTGGTGATCATTGGAAATCTGCCACATGTTCTTTCTTTTCTGCATCTTTAGCCTTTGAGGCGTGCAACCTATCTTGCGGTGTGCACCAGCTCTTTAAGGAGCGTCTCTTGTCGCATTAAGAGACTGATGACTCTGTCTGCGTCTCTGCTCCACGCTTGACATCATTTGGAGAGTAGTCTTTTTTTTATCTGACTCATTTAGGAATTTTTTTTTTCATTCAAGTTTCACTGGGGATCAAGCAAACAGCTTGCACAAGCATCGGCCTTGCTTTTACCAGGCACTTTGCTTTTTCTCGATGCCGTGGATTTTTCTCATTCATTTTTGAAATCCCACTTTTTCTCATCTTCATGGGATCATGTTAGACATATAGTCTAAACATGTTTTAAATATCAGTCCGGGAATTCTCTTCGTAATCCCTGAGTCTTGAACTCTTCCATTTTTGAAGTGGTGCGGCATCCGTCTTGGAATGATCACCAATGGGTTCATGAAATGAATTTGCAGGCTCAACTTGGTTGTGCAAATGATACAGTGTGTGAGATAAAGAATGAATGCTTCTCGTCATCCTATGGCACTTGGATTACCATATAAACAACACACAAAGATTAATGTTAGTCCGAGCAAGAAAATTTCTAACCATTTTCTCCTGACGCTGCTGGACTCACCTCCATTTTGCCCCGATGTGGGGTGGTTCTTGACAGGGTTAAGAATGAAAACCGCCGTTCAAAGGGGTTATCAACGGTCACCTGTAGTGTTTGGGGGATATGAAACGAATGCCTCCGTCGTCCCAACCCATGTAATCGCTGCGAATGGTCCCTACTTCCGTAGGTCCAGATTTTGTTATCTGCCCACTCCATTCATCTCTCAAGTGTGTGTGGGACATGTTTGGATTAGGCTTCGCCTCTCGTCTGAGAAAACACTCTTTTAAACGGTTTGAAAAACTTTTATTGGAAAAAGTCTTTTTGTTTTCTCCAAAGATTTTACCCATCAAGGGGATTTTATGATGCACCATGTATGTTCTTATTCATGCTTCAGGTAACCTCCCGATTTAAATCGTGAATATCGATGCATTGGGAAATCTTTATGCCGGTTGAAAGGATTCTGACATTTTTTATCTCCCGCTAACTGGGAAAAGGGATACTTACCTGTCCGTTGCAGCTGCGGATCCCTGCAAATGTAAAAGAAGCATATCATTGTAGGTTCACGAATTTTTCAAAAATCGAAACGATACATCCTACCCTTGGTCATGTACTCTAACGAGTAGTACATGGGATGTAAAAACCTGTTCGCTTCCAGGGCGATTCCCCTGTCAAGGATAAACAATGAGTGTTAATTCATATTCCCAAATTCAAGACAAATTGGGACGATACAACTTTACTCTTGATTTTCATCCCATTCTGATGTTGCGTATTGATATGAACAACCTCTATCAAATCCGCCTATCCATGCTTGGAGTGTTTGTAACATCAATGGTTCATCTGCCCCCAGCTGGGCAGCGTCTGTTCTGCTATTTGAACGCATGACTCATTGAGTGATTTATCCATGTTTATCATCTGAGAAGGAAAAGAAAGAATACATTACTTCGGTATTCGATTGAAGATCGTTTAGGAACGATACATCGTTTTACCAAATAGGTGGCTTCGCGGCCAAACGTATTTCGTGTTGAAGGGGTAGATCCCATTATGCTCCGCGGGTGATAATTATGGTTCATGGAACTTGCTCCACGGATTAAGTGATTAATCCACGGCCTTCGGCTTGAAGATGCTCAAAGGGTGATGTTGACACTCACGCGCAATTAGTTCTAGATATTAATGAAAGATGTTCCCGTGGGAATCTTACAGTGCGATCAACAACATATGCAATAGGAGTATTCAACCCCTTTTCTCGAAGCATTTTTCATCGAGTAGCCATGCCTTGCATCAGACGTTTGATCACCGGCCTCGCGTCACCACTGCGATGGTCCTCCGGCTCCAAATTGATCGAGCCAAAGATTGAACTCATCGCCAAGGAAATTGCTCGGGTCTTCGAGCCATTGATGTTCAAGTTGGGTATCAACGGTTGTTGGGGGCAGATTTCTTTCATTGCCTTCGTTGTGAGGGATTGGAGTCTTTGAGCTGGAACCTTCATCATTGCCCTGTTGGGGTTGAGACATACATTCCCGAAGAGTATTGATCCAAGTGTCCAGCTCCTCATCAAGGAAATCACCTGTTCTTTCTAGCCCTTGGTGCCCAGATTGGGTGTCGTCGACTGCAGGCGAGGGATTCCTCTCTTTGCTCTCTCCGTGAGCAATTTGACCCCTCGAATTGGAACTTCCTCCAATGACCGGCAGGTTCATATGTGCACTCTCTACCAATGTCAGATCCGCTTCAGGGACAGCATTAATGACTGATTCGCGCTCAAACTGAGGAATCTCTATGTGCTGGAACTGTGGCATATACTCCTGAGGAGTATTGAGATAGCTCGGCGGAGCATTCTGATTTGGGTTAGAGGAGTCGCTGACACGACTGCTAGTCCCGTCATGGCTGAAACACGGTTGGGTGCTCTTGGCTCTCCAATCATCATGGTTGTAACTCTGCCCAGCACTTGAGCTCCAACTGGCTTTATGATGGTTTAACGCTATCCTTCCATCCCTTAGCAATCTCCTATAGTACTTGAGGTGAGACTCAACGTTAATTCTAGAGAGCCCCGGCACATTCATAATCTCGAGTATGCGTAGTGGGCTAGCCGAATCAACTCCCAGCTCTCGAATTGCATCAACAAATTTGGTGTGAAGTTCATAGGTCCAGTAAAACCTTGTTCTCTTATCACCCAAAATATCGTCAATACTTCGGTAGCTATTCTCTACGGGATCTAGTCGTTTCAAAAGTTGTCCAGGGAGGGACTCACCGACTTTGGATTGGCTGGTTGCGACAGCGAGTTCGTCATTGAGAGAATTCCCCCTGTGATGATTCATATCCCATTTCTCAGAGGATGTTGGTGTTGACTTGCTCATGCAGATCTCCGGCGGTATCTGGCTGTGTCGGAAAATGCTGTGGAGAATACGGTAACAGCTGAGCGTTATTCGTCAACAGGGATGGTTCATCGAGGAACACCTCGCCGAGGACAACAGGATTACCACAATTAAGGCAGGTGGCCTTGGTCAGAGCTTCCTTATATCTCGCGCTTTCAGCTTGAAGCTTCTCATTCTCCTCCTTCAGGACCAGTAACTCATGGTCTGCGTATTGCTGTTTCACCCGGGTTCGTTTGTTGGCGAACCAAAACTTGACCTTCGAAAGCTCCAATCCTATCTTTCGGCTCAACTCCATTTTCTGTTGTCTGCTTGGAGTGGGGCATTCATTGAAGAAAGCTTCGAGCTCTCGGATTTGGCCTGGAGTGTGGCGTTGTAGTTGCTTCCTTTTCCGACTCCGGTCATCATTGTATACTCCTTCTTCGTAGCTGAAACCTAGAATTTCATCGCTGGAGGAGTCAGTCTCTATGGCCTTCGGGCAGGATTCAGCTCCAGGATCTTCAAAGTCTCCCAGCAGTTCGTGCTCAGAAATGTCCAGGTCGGGCGTTTCTAGCAGATGGGAATAACTTTTAAACATGATGGATCGGGGTATCTCGGGCTGATCTAGTTCACTCAGCTTTCTCAATTCGCTCTTACGTGTTTGCTCACTCTAGAAATTTTCTCAAGTGATTGTGCGTGTCCTGGAACCATCCTTCAGGCTGCATATGAAGACCAGCAAGCAAGCGCTCCTCCCGAGATCCTGCAATTACTCATCGTCTGTATTCCCCTTTCTTTTTCCTCGTGATAGGATCACAAACTCTCTTGCATTGATTCGGTTTCATCGAGTATTGCGCTCGTCCCCTAGTTCAGTCTTCAAAGTGGTGGGTCTACAATCTTTCGGCGCCTTTTATGATTTGCTAGGCCCGAGAACGTGGGGAGCAGCGGTGGACCCGCAATTAATGACTCCGTTTAATTCATTTAGCTCCATGGGAATTAACGCTATGATCTTCTCTCAACCCCTTTTCATCGTTCAAACGAAAGTGGCATTTTCTCTGTGCATGCAGTTACTCTTCATTTCAGCATCCCGGGCGCTTGGTGAGGAATGAGTTCGTGGCCACTCAAAATTTTAAAGACCGTCTCTGGTTTCAGACTTAATCTAACAAGGGATCATCACAACTGAGCATGACGATGTTCGTCGATAGCGTTGGTTTAACTATAGTCATTAAAGAAAAATGCTCCCGTAGGAACTTTACAACGGATAAAATGAGTGATCTACTCGTGAACATGTTCTTCTTTCTATGGGTGTTCGTAGTGAGCGACCCATCGTGCCCCGAGTCAGGTGCTAGATCATGGCTGTCCAAGCATGCCAGCTTCCCACTGATTGAACAAGGCATCGAGCCCCTCATCGAAGAAATCGTCTGTCGTGGGTTGACCAGCGGCAGGCAGAGCACCAGCCGACTGCTGCTCGAATGGAGGAGTTCGCACTCGCTGTACTTGTGACACGCGCTCTTGAGAAGTGTTGAAATGGCCCGGGAGGACATTCTGATCAGCTTTCAGTTTGCCGGTGGTCGGGTTGCTAGCTTGATTGATGCTTAGATTTGGCCGGGTATCTCTTGATGCCTGAGCATTACAATGGCGGTCGCCCCTAGCTTTTGAGCTCGAGACGGATTCCTCCCGGTTTAGCTCCGCTCGACGTTGTTTTAATAGCTTTCTGTAGGCAGCAAGGTGATTCCTGACCAGCTCCTTACTAAGCCCCGGTACATTCATGGCCTTAAATATGCGCGTGGGAGTTGCTGAGTCGATCCCCAATTTGGTGAACCACGTCTAGGAATCTGGAATGCAATTCAGGGGGCCAAGCGAACCTCCTCTTATCGTGGCCCAAAATTGCATCGATGGCTTGACGACTGATTAACTCATCTCCAGCAGGACCCGACCCTATCGAAAATTGTTGTGCATGAGGCTGATATGCTTTGAGCTGGTCGGCGGTAACATCCAGCTCCTTGAAACTGTAACTCCAATCAAAGCGATGCAAATCCCATCCCCCAGGAGGCATTTGTATCATCTTCGTAGGATCATCCTACTCATGCGTGACTCCGGCAAAATCTGGTTGAGCAGGAGATGCCCCGAGGGAGTAGGGTGGTAAATGAACGTCTTCAATCATCGCGTGAGGCTTATCGGGGAATATCTTACCGAGGGCGACGAGGTTATCGCAATGAGGGCAAACGGTAATATTGAGAGCTTTTTCATACCTCATGTTTTCTGTTCGCAGCTTTTGGTTTTCTTCCTTTAAAATCTCGACCACCTGACGTTTGCGTTGAGCCTTCGATTTGGATCTCCTATTTTGAAACCAAAACTGGATCCTCGACTGATTAATCCCCAACTCCCGGCTCAATTCAATTCTCCACTTCTTTTTCATGTAATGGCTTTTACTGAAAAGGGTTTCCAACATTTGGGTTTCCTCCTGAGAGTATTGGTGAGGACGTCTTCTTTTCCCGAGTTGAACATCGTGGATGTCGTTGTCGTCGTCGCCGTGATCTTGATTTCCGTTGCCAGAAGTGTTGGGCTCCATGGTTTTGGCGTTAGACTTGATCTTGGAATCTTCGAGATCCCTCTGTAGTTCAATTTCTGAGATTTTTGAGTCAGTCGCCTCCAGCAGCTGACAATAACCTCTTAAATATGTTGGATTGAGAAATGTTTGATTGGTTCTTGCCCACTCAGAGTTCTCCACTCTCTCATGTATGCTCACTCCCTATAAAGTTTTCTTCGAGTGACTTCGTATGTTCAGGAGACGCTCTTCAAGCATCATTAGGCAAACGTTCCCCCTCAAGACTTTGAATTTCTCGCTTAGCTTTTCAATCGTGATGAGACTGCCAAATCCTGTTAGGGCTCTCTTCGATAGTTGCGCTTACCTCCCACCTAACTCTAATAATGGTGATCCCGACAAATCTTTTACATCTTTTAATTGATGAGCCAGAAATCGCGGACCGAAACGAATCCAATGGTTCTCGTGAGGGGACCTCCTGCTTTACCCCCTAACTGGGCTCCACCAGCATTATTACTGAGACCCTTCATCATCCTCGAGTTGCTATAAAATGAGGAATTAATGTATGGAAGGTTAACGTTCTCGCATAATCAGCTTCTTCCTTCTAATCTCTCTGTTAAACTCGTCTTATTCTCAAGCCAACCCAACGCAAATGGCCTCCTCTCCCGTACGCACTTTTTCAACTGAGGTCTTGGCCCAGTGGGAAAAGCTTTATAACCTACTGGGTCGCGGTTACGCACACATAACCGATCATTCTGCGACCGAGGATGAAATCCGTGTCCTGCTCGAGGACCTTGATACCACTTCTCTCGAAGGTACTACACTGGGGAGGGAATATAGAATTTTCCCGACTCTCTTTGCACACTCCTTAGAGGCCTACCGTGCTGCTAATCGGGAGGTTCTCGTGGCTCGCGTCTTGCGAGCTCGTTATGAGGATCGATCTGATCATTTGGTGCTGACCAACTATCTGGCCGATAGTTACAAAAAGGCCATCGAGTTTGCTAATGAGCGGGTCGCGACGTTGCTTCGCGAGAGGAGAAATCTGGTGGAGCAATTGGCCCTATCCCTGACCACCGGCGAGCATGACCGCCGCAATGTCCTGTTGAGGCTTCAGAGCGATTGGCAGGAAGAACGGCTCGACAAAATAACCGCGGACATAGCTCGCGGGAATGGACTGGTTCGAGACCTGGAAACAATCGCCGAAGAACATGAGACCAAGGTCGCCGAAGTTAAGGGAGAATGCAAAAGTCTTCTCCTCAGGCTTGCCGACCATGACATGCGGAGTTGGGAGTATGAGCAGAGCATTAATAACATTGAGGGTCAGTTGGGCTCCTTCGTGTCGTTAATTAGGGCTCACTTCGGCTTTACTTTTCTACCCCGAATTGTATGACCTGCTTTTGAAAACCCTCCACTGAGCAAAATAAATGAGAACTCTTGTGTGTGTGTTTTAACTTCTGTATGGTTCATTTCTTCGAGCATCCGAACATCTTCAACTTGGGTGAGCCGAACCATAATATCAATAAGCCGAGCAAATATGTCCTGATTTTATAACTCGCTCATGATCAGATGAGATAATAGCCTTAGACTTGTCCAGGAAAAGATTTCTCTCTATTACCTATTTTTTTTACCTGCAAATAAAAAGACAGAATCAGAAGGAATAATTTGAAAAAGAAATCAAAAGCCCCTTTCAATCCAATGCTTGCCCATGATTAATAAGGACAAGAACTTTTACAAGGGTTTTAATCTTGCGCGAAAAGTTTTTATCAATATTCCTCGAAAGAAAGCATACTATTGAAAGGAATGTAATTCACAATAATCGCTTTTGATCAATTTCGAGAGGAACGAATTACTCAAAAGTGCGAGGCATAATAACGTGTTTTAAATTTAATTGAAGATACGGCATCCAAATCAAGGCCGTTTTGTTAAGAACGAGAGTAATTTGGACATCTATCTCGTCATTAAATTCAAAACAACGCCGATATTCTCGATCAATTATCGTGGATTACCAGCGACGTAAAACATGCATGGACCAATTCAAGTGTATAATTCCTTCTAGCGAAATTGGGGTTGGATTACCCTATACGACCAAAAAGGTCGTGCAAGATTTCCAATTTTAATTTCCTCTAAAGGAATTATAAACTTGACTTGGGAGTATTCGGATGATTAGAGAAAATGCCACTATCACATTCCCATGACCTGTCAAGAGAAATACAACCAAGTTCCATCTAAATGTATACACCAATAGATCCCTAATACAATCACTCTAAGGGGTGAGATAGAGAAAGCCTCGATAAAAGTAAACCCTATACAAGAGGACTAGTAATGGAAAATGGAACAAAGGAATGTGATCCTAACGTTTAAGGATGCCCCAAGTTCGATCTGTGACTTCCGGATCACTTGCCCCAACTCGTCATCTTCATTGGACGATATCTCAATAATGTCCATAGTAGGCTCCTTTGTTGCTCACTCGGTGCTTGTCATGGGATATCATCCTCTTCGTCTTCTATCAAGGACGTTTGGGAAAAACACACACATCTATCCTTGAAATGGCATTTAATCTAATCACCAGAATGCAATGAATGAAATGCCTATATTTATATGAACTGTAATAGATTCGAGGTATAGAGAGTCTTACCAACCAAACTCGTCGACTTATGTGCGGTTTTAGGTGTACCAACCGCCCAAAGACATGCGCATGAGACAAGTTATGGTGAACTTCTAAAAATCAGAGGGTTTGGCACCTAAGGTTAAGGTTCCCACTTCGAGTTCTAGAAAGAGCCGATTCCATTGCACAGCTATCGTTGCATTGGGACTCGATCCATAGTTCGAAGCGAGCGGAATTGAAAAGTGGATTACCCCGCGTTTTTCCTCACGGAGATTCCATTTTCAATTCCTTCTATTGTGTTCCTATAGGCGACGCCCGGGGTTTTAGGCGCGGTTGTGTGTGTCCACGTGTTGTGATCATCACAATGCAATTCATGCATAGCAGTTTATCAATCAGCACTTCAAATCATCCACACAACATACATTCCTACGCCCAACCTGCATAAGACAATGTTAATCACGGACTACACCCCTTATTTCTCCAATCTGCAAAAACATATAACCCCTATCATGAGCGGACTTACCTCACCTTCAAGAGCGCCTGCAAGGTTAGAAAAATCACTCAACGTTTTAATTACGGCCTAAGTCCACTTGAGGTCTAGAACCATAGGTTCTAGAACAAAGGTCCCCAGCGGAGTCGCCAGCTGTCGCGACCCGTCCGAAGGCGGACGCGGCTAATGGATTACCGATCGCGGGCCTCGTGGGCTTTGGATCGGCGCGGGCCCTCCCAGGCCCATACCAAATCGCGGCGGGAGTTTTCTTTTAATGGGATTCGACGATAGGAGTCGATCGCTTTCGACCTTCAGTATGGTCGTGGTGGCATGTGCAATTTGTGCATGCATTTGGAGTCGCCACCGGTCTTTCTTGGAGGGTAGACCGGAAACCTTACTGATCGATTGGGAGAGATCGGTCAGTTCTGCGGAACTAGAGATTTTGGGTTCGGGGACTTGGTTACGTCGGTATCATTACCAACGCCCTTTCGGTACCTAACGCGAGTGATTTTCCTAGCTAAGAGCTCATGCAAGCGCGATTTCTGGTGAGATAAGCTTGATTTAGAGTTTCATGCAGATTGGAAGACTATTCCTATCAATCACAATCAATTTAAATGAAAGCGCGATCAAGTACATAAATAAATCACACTAATGCACATCAATTCAAATCAACGGTGTCCTAATACAGCCATGAGGGCTTAGATGGGGAATGATTTGGGACCAGGGGTAAAATGGAAAGATTTGGGGACGATTAGCCCGAAGGGCTAAATCGTCAACTTTTGGAAGATTTGGATACCGAATTACCCAAAATATTTCATGGCTAGTTGATTGTGGCCATTTCCCATTTTTGGGAATTTTTTTGGAATTTCTTGATTTTTCTTTAATTAATTTAATAATTTTTTTATTATTTTTTTTATTTTTTTTTTTGTTATTTAATTATTGCTTAATTAAAATGGCCAGATTCGGATAGGCTTCTTGGGCCCGGACCTGGGTCAGGCCGTTGGGCCTAATCCGAACCAGGAAAGAGGACCTGAACTGGGTCCATTTCACAACAAGCCCAACAAGCCCAATTTCCTTTCTTTAAGCCTAATAGATTAACTAGCCTAAGCCCAAACTTCCTCCTACCAGCCACAAACGCGGACCCAATTCTGACTAAGCCCACGAGCCTAAACAATTCCATTCAACCCAACATGCAAATAAACCTTACCGCACTATTCATCGTCTTCAACAACGGACGTCGCTTCTCCCATGCAAACAGAACCGGGCTTGAATGCTTTGGCTCCCGCCACATGCACCATCATGACGCGACTCCTTCCCCCCTGCATGCGGCTTGAAGCCGACGTGGCTCGCGTCGCCGAGCTTCGTCTCCGATCACCTCGTCTGCGCGACCAATACCACCGTCGTCATCAGCCACCATCGCACCTCCCCAGGATTCCCAGTTCACTATGTCCCTCTTCGACCAGTTCGCGTCTTCTATTTACATCCCGCCGATCCTCTTCTGCGCCGGCGCTCCTCATGATGGACCCGATATCCATGAAAGGCCAGGGCGGATGAAGTCGGCGTTGTCGAAAACGCTAGCTCGTTTCTGCCCACTTGCGGGTAGGATCGCTGACATACGCGTTGACTGCGCAGACGAAGGTGCGGACTATTTCGAGGCCCAGGTGACGGGGATCGGCGCTCGAGAGATCCTGCAGCAACCGGATCCGGACGCTGAAGCAGCTCCCTCCCGTGGACTTCGGCTTGCCCGAGTCGCTCCACGGTCGTTTAGTGTCTGTCCAGTTGAGCTTCCTTGTTGGCAGAGGAGTGGCAGCTACGGTTCACATGTTGCGTAAGGTCACGGCGTCGACCCTGAGTTCGTTCCTACACAGTGGGCGGCTACGGCTCGTGGCAGAGGCTCAGTGGCCGAGCTGCCGGGACCAGAGTACCGCTTCGACTCTCTTCTCTCCTTTCGGGGCTCAGCATCCTCCGCCTTGGGAAGATGCTGAAGCAGAAGTGCCAGTCGAGGGGATTCGGTTTCCGGCCTGCGGATGCAGCTCTCCGAGTTAAAGCTGCGAGCTCGATCCGCTCAGCCCACTCGTATGGAAGCCACAACCCTCATATGGAAATGTACCATGGAAGCCGCTGCGTCCTCTGACCACCCTCTCCTTGCGCAAACCGTGAATATCCGAGAGAGAATGGAGCCGCCCCTCGCTCCGAGCTCTGTTGGATGCTCGGTCAGCTACTTCACAGCAAAAGTAGATGAAAATTACTACCCCAAAGAGAAAGATCTCCTTCCAATGCTGGTCGCTAAAATGAGGGAAAGAATGGAGAACTTCCTCGGAAATTATGCGAAAGACCCGGCGGATCGGACAGCTTCGACGTTGTGCAAAACGAGCGGGAGAGTTGTTTGAGGATTTGCCCGCCGAGCTTCTACTGGGTCACGAGCTGATGCCAGTTCGGATTATATGATGTCGATCCGATGGGGAAAACCTCCCTGGGCGAGCATATGCAGGTCGGAGTAAGCATGGTGGTACTGGTGGATGTTCGATCTTCTGCCGTCTCTTTCCCGCGACATATTTTTTTGTGGAGAGTCCTCTCCTCCCCCACTCCCTTTCCTTTTTATTTATTTATTTTTCTCAAACCCTTCCCCCTCGCTGGACCTGCCTCCACCGAAAGGGAGATATTCTCCCTCTTTACCGTATTTTATTGCTTCCTTCTTGCTTTCCTACCTGGCTCCTTCCATTGTCTCTTTTATTTATCGTGCCGTCCCTTAGATCGAAGCCATTCCATCATTGAGTGCCGAGAAGATTGAAGTTGGCATCCTAAGGATTAAAAGGATTTCGTGTCGTTAGCCTCATGATATCAAAATGGGAATTCCATGAACTACTAGGCCAAATTGAAATATAGAGGCATCATATTGAATGTCAACATCTCAGATTATAAATTATAAATTAAAAGACTTAAATGATATATATATTTTTTGTCATATTCAACTTCATGCATTATCGAACACATGCAATTGAACTTGAGTTTTCTTTTTTTTTTTTATGATGTCAAAATGAAAAGGAAATTAAAATAAAAACAATGACTATTTTTGTGTATTTTTCTGACCACGAATGCAATTTTATGATTTTTTTTGCTATATTTTTTAATTAATTATTTTAAAAATTAAAGCAAGAAGGAATTAAAAATCAGGTGTCAACATTAGCGTAGATTTGAACTAGTGAATGTGCTTGAGGTTTAATGACTTATTTATGGACGAAGGGCTAGTTGGATCATATGATTGTGATTTTGGATTGTCAATGATCAAATTTGTTGATATGTAGTGGTTGACAAGTGGAATGAATGATAAGTTCGGAAGATGAAGAGTTAGATTTGAATCGTTGGAGTTTGGTGGTTAGTTTGCTTGCTATGATTGTGGTGATTGATAATTATGGATTATTAGGTCTGAATTTGTGTGGTACTTTGATGGTTTATGTTATTGATTTTTAGTGACGGCCCTGATTGAAAAAAAAAAAGATGAGGTTCACAAGAAAGTGAACGACGAATGTTTGGGCCAGAGGTCAGTGTGATTGAATGTATATGAAATTTGTATGGATAACGATCGAACATGAGGCTATAGATCGATCTTAGGTAAATGATATTTGAGATGTGATGGTCGCTTGGGGAATTAGTGTTTTGATTGATAAGGACTGATATGAAAGTGAGTGATACTTGAAGAATAGTGAAGACGATCATGCATTGCATGTGTTCATTACATTAAAATCGAAAACTGAGAAGCGTGTACGCATGAGCATATCATTATTTTGTCGGACTTGATAAACCGTCACTTGGTATGGTACAAGCTGAGTGGAATGCCTAGAAGCCGTAATATATGGTATCAGAAGTGTCAAGGGGACTCAACTTTGTAGATGTGTGGCTTGGAGAAGTCCTGTAATGACCTGGTCCGACGAGGGCATGGAGTGTCGCCGGGGCAGAATGGCCTGAGTAAGGAGCGGCTTCTGGCAGACTTCTAGGATAGTAATAAGAGCAGGGATGAATCAAGCCATACGTTGAAAAAAAGTGGGTCTAGGTATCGGGTTAAACCTAAACTTTATTAAAAAATACATTGCATTAAAGTCTGTTCTCAAAGTGAAAAAAAAAATATTTTCGAAAATGCATAGCATTGCATCTCAAAGATCAAAGTGGTGAATGAGAGAGCGATGAGTGGATTGAAGTACCATGGACAAGGATGTGGAAATGCCTATATTGCTTGGTGGGAAGTTGGTGAAAGTCTGTTGTGATACCTCCGAGCTTGTTGCCGGAGAAGATCCCGTCTGTATGAGGGATGTGTTGTTTGTATGTGCCTATAGTGATGTATCATGAAGAGGTCTAGATTGCGTCATGGAATGCCTGGAGGTTGATTCCTAGAGATCCGGGGATTGCGTTAGACTTGTTTGAAATTGTATTTTGTATGAGGACTGTAACCAACGGAACCACATGCAGGCTTGTGGAACGAAGAGTTGTGGAAACGAACTTGAAAAGTTGGAAATGGCAAGTTTGAGTAGATGGCATAGTGGAGTTGCCGGATGAATTCGTGAGTTGATGGCATGATAAAATTGCCAGTTGAATCTATAAGTTACTAAGGTCAGTGATGACCCAGAACAAGATTAAGGTTGGGAGATGTGGCGATTAAGGAAAATAAATGATTAGAGTGCCCAACGAAAGTGTAGCAGATAGATTGATGAAGTCTGCACATTTCATCGTAGTGCGAAAGAATTTCACTTTAGATGAATGTGTAGAGTTGTATGTACAATATATAATACGTCTTCATGGGGTGCCAATGCCGATCACATCGGACTGTGATCCCAAGTTCAATGCCACATATTGGAAAAAAAAAAAAACTTACAGACTGCATTGGGAATGAATTTGTAGTTTAGCACGGCTTATTAACCGCAGATGAATGGGAATGAATATCCGATTTCTTTCTTATAATTTAGCACGTAAATAATGTAAAGTGATCGGTGGATCTCAAAATGGAATTGACATAACAGGAAATTGAATTTTTTCTTAGTCACCAATACATTACCGCAATAACGTCTAGCTTAAAATGCATGTTTGACATGAATATATGATTTTTTTTTTTAAATTTGGGTTAATACCACGAAAAAATCCTAAACTAGTACACTTGTGATGAATTTACCTCAAACTATTTTCTTTAGCATAAAAACCCCCAAGCTGGTACAATTGTGACAAATTTACCATCGTCAAATTTTCTTAAATTTAAGCGTCAAATTGCTGAGTTGAATGCACGTAACTGTTCACATGTCAAGCCCCGAACCCTGCGAGCACATGAACATCCCACCTGGCCGTTCATCTTTAGAATGACACCCAGGGTCCTTCGACCTACGACTTATCAAATCCTTACAATAGAAGGAACAAGAGGAAACGAGACAACTACTTCTTCCCTTTAATATAAATGATGACTTTAGGACGTTCCAATACAAGAGCATTTTACTCCTAAGGTAAAGCATGACTTCAACATATAACTCTAACTTCAAAACATTAAGAGATCCTCATAGACATCAACAATCAAGACAAACTTCTCATATAATCGAACTCCTCTTCGACCTCTTCATCTTCATCTTCCTTCAAGGGTTTCCATTAGGGCTCTGGGTCTGAAAATGTTGGTCTCACGACGGGGTGAGATAATAATCTCAGCAAGTCAACCCTAACCTAAGCTAGGCTATTAGTACCTCTAGGCACGTTTGAAAATATGCAAGTTTTGGAAACATGCTTTTCGCATATGACATTCAAGTAATTGGCATAACAAGGCAACTCATGCATATCAAGCAATCAAGTTCGGGTCTTTCACACTTTCACTTTCCAATCCGAATTTCTCAAGCCATACAAGCATAATAGCTATTCCATGCACTCTAGGCATTCCAGGCACTCCAACCAATTTACGTTTTTCAACCGTACAGACTCAGAAACACATCACGATTCATGTTTCAGTCTTTTATCTTCTTTACGCCCATCAAGGGCCGCCCTATTTGGGCCGCGAGTTGATTCGGTCAATCACATGACTCTCGACGTCTTATCGAGATGATTCGGTCATCATGACTCTCGCTGCACTATAGCGACTCTCTGACACTCCGCGTCATCGAGATGATTCGGTCGACTATAGGACTCTCGCGTCTGGACCTAGAGATGATTCGGTCACTACCTAACTCTCGATTCTTACAACCTTCGAGATGATTCGGTCAAGGTATAACTCTCTAGGCGCAAGACCTCGTCAGGTCATTGGGAGTAACTCCCTGCCCAGCTCAATGCATTGGCCATAAACAAACAGTGGTTCTTTTCATTAAGTCTTTTATCACAATCATAGGCAATTCATGCCATCATGTCACTTCATCGACATTCAAGGCACATGGTTCAATCACAACTAGTTCATCATTTCAAGCACATCATTCGGCCATCATGCATATGCATATCATTACATTAACCCTCATGCGACATCGAGTGCAAAACCGAGCATTAAAGCCCTCAATAGAACCCCATTAATCATCACATGCCCAAATTCATACACGGCATATCATCAACAAGCATTCACAGCTTTAATTCATTGCTTCCCAGGCATGAAAACATGGTACTCAATCAAGGACAAGTCATAAAAACCTCAATTCACAAACTGCCCACCACGACCAGGTTCACTCACGAGTAAATTGATATTTTTCCACTGGCTATTTGAGAAAACAAATTCTAGGATCTTGTTCTTCAAGATCTTACGAACATGTAGGCGAAAACGGTGCTCGGTTTGGATATCATATGAATTAAAACGGGCCATTTCAAAATTGATGCGCGCTGAAAATAGATTTGGGTACCTCTCGGGTCTCTCACGTTTTTCTCACCCAAACAACCTTTAAAATCCTTTCAATTTCACCAAAATTCCACCCTTTAGTAACCCAACACCCTAGGAAAGGGTTAGAATCAACTTACCAAGCTAATTTAAGCAACAAACTACTCCAAGAATCGCAATAATCTTCGGATCCTAATCTGTCCGATACAGGGCAGGTTCTGTTCCAACAAATTCCATGCAAACCGACTATTAAAACTCCAATCTAACTCATCTATCCTTTGCTAATATGTAGTATCATGTCTTAGGGTGTCTTGCCAACAAGTTTCGGGGCAAGACAACACCTCGGCGAACCTTAAAAGCTCACGGATCCTCCATCGATCGAAGAGGACAGAATATGTTCTTGCAAAACCTCCTCAATCTAGCCATGAAAACCCATTAAAACTCACACAAATCCTCAATCTCAACTTTCTAAACTCTTATACTACGAGTTTAGAGTGACTCACCGAAAATTTGGAGCCATTTGAAGTCATGAAGCCCCAAAAACGGATTCTCTTTAAAATCGGATCAGATTCTGACATTTGCCCATTCAAACAGACCTATGGGACGAAATATTGGGCCAAATTGAGCTTATAATACCTTGTTGGAACGGAAAGACGATAAGCTTTCAGATGGCGGTGTTTTTAACTCAATCCAATGTCGGATGAAAAAGTTATAGCCAGAATAGTGAAGCAATTTTTGTTTGTCCGCAAGAAAGCTGCTCGGCCGAGAGAGGAAAAGAAGAAGAAATGAAGGAAATGGAGGAGGGGGAAGGGTACACGGCGGAGACCAATAATTGAGAAATAAGTGACTTGATGTTTAATTAATGCTTGATCTTTCCAAAGATGACACATGTCAAGCTCCAATTATTGGTCACCATAAGCATTAACTCTCTTTGACCTTGTCTTCTTCCATTTTCGGCAGCCTCCATAGGGACTTGAATGACCATTTTGCCCTTTAAATAATCTTAAGACAAGGGTAATAGGTTGAAGGGTAAAACGGTAATCTGGTACTTTTCGTCCGAAACTTCGTTTTTCCTATTTTGAATGACCATTAGCGAGACGACGTCAAATTCTTTTTCAAGGTTGGAATTCTTCATTTTCAATTGCCAATTTCAAGCTTCCATTTTGTAGTCAATCTCTCATCAATCGTATCTTCAGTTTATCTCGAATTAACGGGCGGCTTTTGCAGACGTTACGCGTATCGACTCTGTGACTCTCGTCACACTTAGGACGACTCAAATTACAATGGCTTTGGTTGTCATGTAACTGCAAGGGTTCATTACTAGTTCCGACGGCCTCGATCGTCATTGATCGATTTAGGAAAACTCCGCAAATTATACATTGGTTAAGCGGCATCACCCGCGCTCCAATCGTATAACGCTAGCAATAGATTCCTTAATCGTTATTTGATCGGCCTTATTGGCTCTAAATGTTCACTCGGCAATCCTTATGGTCAAAGCGTCATTTCATTTTTCAAGTTTCTTAGGTCCACGTACCTTGTCTCGCATTAGCCTTTCCCTTCTGGTTAGTCTTCTCAAGATTGATTAGATCCGAGCGAAATATGACTGAAGTACATCGATAGATATTTCTCATTCAACAGTCTCAAACTGACAAGAAATTCAGAATGTCATACCACAAATGTACTATTTTGGGGTTTTTATCCTATGTTTATCACAAGTATATCAGTTTTAAATTTTTTGTGGCATTAACTCAATTTAATAAATGGTAAAATTATCTCAAATGTATCAGTTTGAGATTTTTTGTGATAAAAAATTTAGTTTTGGGTAAATTTGTCATTGATGTGCCAGTTTAGGGTTTTCGATGATTAAAAAAATAGTTTGGAGTAAACTTATTGCATGTGTACCAATTTAAGATTTTTCGTGGTAAAAAAAATAGTTTGGGATGCTTGTCACGGGTGTACCAGTTTGGGGTTTTTCATGGTATTAACCCTTAAAATTTTGCAAGTAAATAATGTAAAGTGGTCGGTGGATCTTAAAATGGAATTGACATAATATGAAATTGAAATTTCCCTTAGTCACATCTAGCATAAAATGCATGTATGACATGAATATCCAGTTTCTTTTTTAAAATTTTGCAAGTAAATAATATGAAGTGATCGGTGCACCGTAAAATGGAATTGACATAATAGGAAATTAAATTTTTTCTTTGTCACTAATACATTACCGCAACAATACCTAGCATAAAATGCATGTCTGACATGAATATCTGATTTCTTTTTTAAAGTTTTGCAAGTAAATAATATGAAGTGGTTGGTGCATCTTAAAATGGAATTAGCATAATAGGAAATTGAATGTTTTCTTGGTCACTAATACATTACCGCAACAACGCCTAGCATAAAATGCATGTTTGAAATGAATGTCTGATTTCTTTTAAAAATTTTGCAAGTGAATAATGTGAAGTGGTCGGTGGATCTTAAAATGGAATCGACATAATAGGAAATTGAATGTTTTCTTAGTCACTAATATATTACCGCAACAACGCCTAGCATAAAATGCATGTCTGACATGAATATCCGATTTCTTTTTTAAAATTTTGCAAGTAAATAATGTGAAGTGGCCGGTGGATCTTAAAATGGAATTGATATAATAGGAAATTGAATTTTTGCTTAGTCACTAATACATTACTGCAACAACATCTAGCATAAAATGCATGTCTGACATGAATATCCAATTTTTTTTTTAAATTTTTGCAAGCAAATAATGTAAAGTGGTCGGTGCATCTTAAAATGGAATTGACAAAATAGGAAATTGAATTTTTTTTCTTAGTCACTAATACATTACCGCAACAACGCCTAGCATAAAATGCATGTCTGGCATGAATATCCGATTGCTTTTTTAAAATTTTGCAAGTAAATAATGTAAATTGGCCGGTGGATCTTAAAATGGAATTGACCCAATAGGAAATAGAATTTTCATACTTATCTTACTTGTTTTTCAAAACTTTGTAAATGGTTTATACTGATTGTTGGATATTGAAATGGAAATGGCCTAATAGGGAATAGGGTTTTCATGCATATCTGATTTCTTTTTCAAAATTTTGCAAGGTAGTGATGTATAATGGTTGTTGGATACTTAAATGGAATCTACTTATCAGGAAATTGGAATTTCTCCTATTGGGTAATATACTCAAGTAGAAGGAAAAGAGATGCCAAATAATGTCAATAGGAGTAATTTTCTGGTCAAGTATGATTAGCATACTTCTATCTTCTACCAGGCTTCATTTAGAAGAAAATTTAAGTTCACTCACGAAAAAATCTTGATAAGAATAGACAATTTTCCAATAAATTTGACGCGACAATCCTCAACTCAAGATAATCGTCGACATTGGCGGACCCGGGGGCGGTGGGCTACCATCGCCCCCGGCCGCACAATGCTCGACAAAGTATGCAATCTCTGCACACAATACAGTCGCCATTGAAATGTCGGTCGTCGAAGGTTAACTAAACCGTCGTCCGGACATTTTTCAATCGGCATTCTTATGCATCTCGCTCACCCCTGAACCAAAAAGAAGGAAAAAAAAAAGGCCATATTGAAAGTTCCGTCCATCGTCCCTCCGCCGTACTGGTAAATTTATTCCCTCTCATCGGGCCTCGCCGAACCTTATTTGGCCCGCCGCCGGAGTTAGATTAAAGGGACAGTCAGACTGCTTATCGGGCCTCCACAGCAAGTATAATAGCTTATCAGACATCGACAGTCGGCATTCTCAGGCCCGTCGGCATTAAGATCAGACTTGTCAGCGCTGACCGGGACAAACTCTATCCAACCTAATCGAGCAGGGTGGGAGAGGCCCATGGAATATCTTGGATGGTGCTTGGGGTTACTCGTTAAGGAGAGAGGAGGAGGCCTATAAATTGAGTGCATTGCCATGGACAATCTCCACCATTCTCACATTCATACACAAAATCATCAAGCAAGCAAAAGAGAGATTTTTCATTTCTAAGTGCAAAGTTTTACAAGAGATAGTGAGAAGAAGCCTCAGGCTCCCTTACCGTGGACCTTCTCACTGTTTCTCTCCCATCCCTCTCTTTCTCACCCTTTCACCACATATCACTCTCTCTCCCAGTCCCCCTCTCTCTCTTCTCTTCTCTCTCTTCCGCCTTCCCTCGCTCGCTCTCTGTCGCTCCTTCTCTCTCTCTCTCTCTAGAAAAATTTCGATCGAGCGCCAACAAAATCGATAAAGTTCTAGAGAGACAGAGAGACCCAGAGAACAGATTGCGTCCCCAATGAAGCATCAGCAGCAGCACCACCTCCACGGCTCGTCCGAGGCCGTATCGTCGTCGTCCTCCTTGCCGTCGCCCTCAATCGCTGACTTACCGTCGAGCGCTACCTCGATGGATAAGCCCCCGTCCATCCCTGCCGCGGAGGACCTGTCAATCACCGCCAGGGACGGGAGCGGCGGCGCTCAGGAGGCGGTGTCCATCGATCGCCGGGGCGAGTTCTCGGCAATCTGCCGGTGGACGGTGCAGAGCTTCTCCAAAATCAAGGCGAGGGCGCTCTGGAGCAAGTACTTCGAGGTGGGCGGGTACGATTGCCGCCTGCTGATATACCCTAAGGGCGACTCCCAAGCCCTGCCCGGGTACATATCCATCTACCTCCAAATCATGGACCCCCGAGGGACATCGTCTTCAAAATGGGATTGCTTCGCCAGCTATGGCCTGTCAATCGTCAATGGTCTGGATGATTCCAAGACCATTCACCGGGACTCATGGCACCGGTTCTCGAGCAAGAAGAAATCTCACGGTTGGTGTGACTTCACTCCCTCCTCTACGATTTTGGATTCGAGATTAGGGTACTTGCTCAGCAATGACTGTGTTGTTATTACGGCTGATATATTGATATTGAATGAATCGGTAAGCTTCAACCGTGATAACAACGATAGCCAATCGACATTGATGGCCTCATCTTCTGGAGTGGTTGGGCCGGTGCCCGATGTCTTGAGCGGAAAGTTTAGCTGGAAGGTACACAATTTCAGCTTATTCAGGGAGATGATCAAGACACAGAAGATAATGAGCCCTGTTTTTCCTGCTGGGGAGTGCAATTTGAGAATAAGTGTCTATCAGAGCTCGGTGAATGGGGTTGATTATCTGTCCATGTGTCTGGAGAGCAAAGACACCGAGAAGACGATGCTCGCTGATAGAAGTTGCTGGTGCTTGTTCCGGATGTCGGTGCTGAACCAGAAGCCTGGATTCAATCACATGCACCGGGACTCGTATGGGCGTTTTGCTGCTGACAACAAGAGTGGTGATAATACGAGTCTCGGGTGGAACGATTACATGAAGATGGCGGACTTTGTTGGTCCTGAATCGGGGTTTTTAGCGGACGATACTGCCATCTTCAGTACATCGTTTCATGTGATTAAGGAACTTAGCAGCTTCACAAAAAACGTGACGATAATGCCAGGATTGAGGATCCTGAACAACTCAAGAAAATCTGATGTGCATATGGGGAAGTTCACATGGAAGATAGAGAACTTCACCAGGCTGAAAGATATACTGAAGAAGAGGAAGATTACCGGTCTGTGTATCAAAAGCAAAAGATTTCAGATCGGAAACCGTGATTGCCGTCTTATTGTTTATCCTCGAGGTACGTAGTATTGTTGCTCTTATATACTTGTGCGACTGGCTGCACCTATCGTTACTGTTATCCTCTGTGAGTTCATGGTAAGGTCAATCGCATGATATTTCCTTCGATTTTTGTATGATAGCATTTGTGGACCTGACATATTAGGTTAATAGGCCTTCTTGTTGTCATTTTATATGAATTTTTCCTAAAATGAAACGCAAATTAGAAATCTTTTCAACGACATTAATATATAGTATTCACGTCTGTATGGATTTTAACCTTCCAAATATCGGTGTCTGTCTGTCTGTCTATATATATCTGAGGTGGTTTCTCTTTTTATACATAACTCTGCAAATTTTGCCGCAAAAACACCAAGGCAAAGAAATTAAGGAGAACAATTTACGTTATTTCTGAAAATCAGCATAATCTGTGCACTGGCATTATCCTTTGGTCATTTTATGCGCCAATTTTTTAAGAAAGTTTCTCCATCTGTTTTTTTTCCTTTTAAGTCTGAATTGCTGATAGCCTAAATTTATCTTCGTGGTTGATGATATTAGGTCAGTCTCAGCCACCATGCCATCTGTCAGTATTCCTTGAAGTGACGGATTCAAGAAATACTTCCAACGATTGGAGTTGTTTTGTGAGTCATCGATTGTCAGTTGTGAACCAGAGGATGGAGGAGAAATCTGTGACCAAGGAATCTCAAAATCGCTATTCTAAAGCTGCAAAGGACTGGGGATGGCGTGAATTTGTTACCCTTACGAGTCTCTTTGATCAGGATTCGGGATTCATCGTTCAAGACACTGTTGTATTCTCAGCAGAGGTTCTTATATTAAAGGAGACATCGATAATGCAGGACTTTGCTACTCTGGAGAACAATTCAACAGGTAATGGGTCTTCGACAGAGAATGCTGGAAAAAGAAGTTCATTCACTTGGAAAGTGGAGAACTTCATGTACTTCAAGGACATAATGGAGACTCGGAAAATCTTCAGCAAATTTTTTCAGGCTGGAGGATGCGAGCTTCGGATAGGTTGGTGGAAAATTGTTTCTTTTTTCTCATCTATAATGTTATGAAAGCACGATTTTTCCTTCAACCTTTTCTTGATGTTGGTTTTGATGCAATGCAGGGGTTTATGAGTCGTTTGACACCATATGCATATATTTGGAAAGTGATCAGTCGGTGGGTTGTGATCCAGATAAAAATTTCTGGGTCAAGTACCGGATGGCTGTTGTTAACCAAAAAAATCCAGCCAAGACAGTATGGAAGGAGTCCTCAATATGTACAAAGACATGGAACAACTCAGTCTTGCAATTCATGAAGGTATCAGATATGCTGGAGGCAGATGCGGGGTTTCTTGTGCGAGACACGGTTGTTTTTGTCTGTGAGATTCTGGATTGCTGTCCCTGGTTTGATTTTTCAGATCTAGAGGTAAGTCCCTGTGAACCCTGCTTCTTGTTTGTTGTTTTTTGCTTTTTTTGAAGTTGATTTCTATCCATATGAATCTGTCAAGCAGAACCAAGTCTAGCTATATCGAAGAAGATACTACCCTTTCTTCTGATGTTGTAATACAATATTGGGTGGAATAAAGTCATTCTGTCTTACTTTCCTTCGAGGTTGTGTCTAATGGTGCCCTATTTCTTGTCTGGTCCCTTAATTCAGGTTTTGGCTTATGAGGACGATCAGGATGCTCTGACAACTGATCCTGATGAACTTATTGATTCTGAAGATAGCGAAGGACTCAGTGGAGACGAGGAAGATATCTTTAGGAGCCTTCTTTCGAGAGCAGGGTTTCATCTCACATATGGAGACAATTCGTCTCACCCACAAGTCACTCTAAGAGAGAAACTTCTGATGGATGCTGGCGCAATAGCGGGTTTTCTGACTGGACTTCGCGTTTACCTAGATGACCCTGCTAAAGTAAAGCGCTTGCTTCTTCCGGCTAAGTTTTCGGGTTGTAGCGATGGAAAGAAGATCGGAAAGACAGATGGATCTTCTCCTAGTTTGATGAATTTGTTGATGAGTGTTAAAGTTTTGCAGCAGGCAATCATAGATTTACTATTAGATATCATGGTAGAATGCTGCAAGCCCTCTGAGGGAAGTTGTGAGGGTGAGTCGTCTGATCCTAGCTTGAAGATCTCTCCAGATGGCAGTGGGGCTGCCAGCCCACTGGAATCAGACAGAGAAAACGGTGCAGCGGAGTGCTCACAGTTCCGGTTGGACGAGAGACTAGACTCTGGTTTAGATGAAAGTAGTAATTCGTCTGCTGTGCGAAGCTCGGACATCAATGACTCTAACGTCTGTGAAAGTGTTCCAACAGTGAAGCTTATCGATCCACCTGAATCATCTACTGGAGGTCGAGAAAATTATTGCCTTAGATCCAAGGTACTGTTTTACTCTCTCTGGGATTTTATCTTTGCAGCATCATTACTTCACATGTTGACAGCTTTGGTACTTTGAATGCAGACCAAGTGGCCAGAGGAGTCTGAGGAACTCATAGGATTGATCATCAACTCACTCAGAGCTCTAGATGGAGCAGTTCCACAAGGCTGTCCTGAGCCAAGGCGGCGGCCTCAATCAGCCAAAAAGATTGCTCTTGTATTGGATAAAGCTCCCAAGCATCTTCAGCGTGACCTGTTAGCGTTGGTACCCAAAGTGGTGGAGCATTCTGAGTATCCAATTGCGGCTCATTATCTTCTTGAAATGATTCAGAATCCAGATGCGGAGCCTTCCCTAAGAGTTCCTGTAAGATGTTTCGCGATCTTCCCTGCTGTCTTTCCATTCTCCCTTTGAAATCTTGGCTTGAATAGAGATAATTTTGATGGCGATAAAACGACTCTGGACGGTTCTGTGTCAACTGAATTTTTGCATTTTGTAGATCTGAACATGCTTCTTAATTTTTATTCTGACATTGTGCATTTCTCTCAGGTATTTGGTGCTATGGGCCAGCTGGAGCTTGGCATTGGAGTTTGGGAGCATCTTCTGCGCAAGTCTTTGGAGTTCCTGCAAGATTCAAATGATGAGCCTCTCGCAGCCACCATAGATTTCGCATTCAAAGCTGCATCTGAATGTCAAAGTCTCCCTCAAGCAGTAAGCACAAAGCATTTATCGAACTTAAACTGCATATCTTTCTTATGAAACAATTAACCCGAATTTGTTCTTTCCCGAACAATAAAAATATTCTTCCCTTTCTTATGATAGGTAAGGTCTGTTCGTGATAGGTTGAAATGTCTGGGAGCAGATGTGTCCCCTTGTGTCCTAGACTTATTGAGTAAAACCATAAATAGTTGGCGAGACCTAGCCGAAACAATGCTTAGGGACATTGATTGTGATGAAGATTTTGGTGAAAGTGGCACGACACTGCCTTATCGTCTGCTCTTATTTAGCGATAATGGACAAGACGCTCAAAGGTCGGACGCGGTGGATGAGCAAGTCCTTTGCAACTCTCGGCATTTTTCGGATATGTATGTCCTGATCGAAATGTTATCTATTCCCTGCCTTGCTGTTGAAGCTTCCCAAACATTTGAGAGGGCCGTGGCTAAAGGAGCCTTTATGACTCAATCAGTAGCCATCATCTTGGAAAGGAGACTGGCTCAGAGATTGAATCTCAACAGATTTATGGGTGAAAATGTGCAGATTATAGATGGTGAAGGAGAGGCTAATGACCATTTGAGAAATCAACAAGATGACTTCACTTCAGTTCTTGGACTGGCTGAGACATTGACCCTGTCTAGAGACCCTCGCGTCAAGGATTTTGTGAAGGTTCTCTATGCTATACTTTTCAAGTGGTATCCAGATGAATCTTACCGACGAAGGATGCTTAAGAGACTGGTTGATCGTGCTACCAGCACTTCAGATAGCAGTCGTGAGGTGGAGTTGGATTTAGACATTTTGGTTTTACTGGTCTCTGAGGAGCAAGAGTTTATAAGACCAGTTGTGAGTATGATGAGGGAGGTCGCTGAACTTGCAAATGTGGATCGAGCAGCACTTTGGCACCAACTTTGTGCAAGTGAAGAAGAAATCATACGCTTGCGTGAAGAGAGGAAAGCGGAGATCTCCAATATGGTTAGAGAAAAAGCTGCGGTATCACAAAAACTGAGTGAATCAGAGGCGATGAACAACCGTCTTAAGGTAACTATTTTGTTTTAATTCAGGACTTAAGTTATGTGATTGCTTTATTGTGGTGTTGATTCTTCGTGGCAAGTTTTTATTTGACACTTGCTGTAATTGACAGTCTGAGATGAAGGCTGAGATGGATCGTTTTGCGCGAGAAAAGAAAGATTTATCTGAGCAAATGCAGGAAGTAGAGAACCAGCTTGAGTGGCTTCGCTCTGAGAGAGAGGAGGAAATTACAAAGCTCACTTCTGAGAAGAAGGCTCTTCAAGATCGACTTCATGATGCAGAGTCACAGATTTTGCAGCTGAAGACTCGTAAACGTGACGAATTGAAGGTATCTGTCATTGCTTCCATCACTTTATTTTTTCTGAATCAATTTCTTTTGCTTTCTTTACATGTCAACACGTGCTTTTCTACAAATTCCACATCCTATGTAAGGGAGTAAGGATCGGGCCTAGTGATGGTTTCTCGTACTTAGTCTCAAGAGGTCTTGGTTTTGGTTTATATCTATTACCTACACATCTCTTCAAGAACGGGGGGAAAAATATCTACTGGCAAGTGTTTTTCCAGAAGATTTGCATGTGAAATTGTTTTGCATGACCAGGGTGGAGATGGATGAATTGGATTTATCTCCTTTTTTCCTGCCTTTTGGATGGATGTTAATTGATGTCTTTCTTACCAAATTGTGAATGGAACAGAAAGTGGTGAAGGAAAAGAATACTCTTGCTGAAAGGCTGAAGAATGCGGAAGCTGGGAGGAAAAGATTTGATGAAGAGCTGAAGCGGTATGCAACAGAAAACGTGACCAGAGAAGAGGTTCGGCAGTCCCTTGAGGATGAGATTAGAAGATTGAGACAAACAGTGGGACAAACGGAAGGAGAAAAGCGGGAAAAGGAGGAGCAGGTTGCTCGATGTGAAGCATATATTGATGGGATGGAAGCAAAATTGCAGGCTTGCCAGGTGTGTGCCAATAACTCATTCAAGCATATGCTTTAGTATTAATTTGGGTTGTCCTGCTTTCTCTTTGTTGCTTAGATTTCACCTAAGTCTGATGCCTCCTCTTTGCAGCAATACATCCACACACTCGATACTCAACTCCGGGAAGAAATGTCTAGACATGCTCCTCTTTACGGTGCTGGTCTGGAGGCACTTTCGATGAAAGAGTTGGAGACGATATCGCGCATTCATGAAGAAGGGCTTAGGCAGATCCATGCCATTCAGCAAAGTAAGGGCAGCCCTATTGGCAGTCCTATCGTGAGTCCCCACACACTACCACCGCATAATCATGGGTTGTATCCGACTGCGCCTCCTCCGATGGCAGTAGGGCTTCCGTCTTCCATCATGCCCAATGGCGTGGGGATGCACCACAGCAACGGGCACGTCAATGGTGCCATGGGTCCCTGGTTCAATCACAAGTAGAGAGCCTTGGAGTCATTGCGGGATGCCCTATACCGGAGATCCGTTTTTCATTGAAAGTGAAGGGATGATGATTTTCTGAGTTGAATTGTTTGGCATTTTGACTGGTAGGACTGTCGGTACGAGTTGCTGGGGAAAGGGCTGTTGTAATTGATAGATAGATGGAGAGAAGGGTGGGTTTAGATTGTTGTCTAGGAACAAGTCCAATGGGACTAACAGTTAAAATGCCATGCCTGCTTTTTTAGTCTTTCTTCATATGATCGATTATAGGTTTCAACAAATTTTGCAAAGTGTTTCTCTCTCTCTCTCTCTCTCTCTCTCTCTCTCTCTCTCTCTCTCTCTCTGTGAGGTTGTGATTGTGGAGCAGATACCCAGTTTCTCAAGACAGTTGTTACCTTGATAATAGTCTGAACTTTTCTTTCTTGTAAATAATAATGCTTTCGAGGTGTTTAACATGGGCGACGCCATCCGACTCGAATTTCACTCGAAACTCTCCAACGCGCCACGACTTACTAGAAACCAAAACGACTTATTAAGCCATCGCCCATTTTAAGGAAAGAAAAAAAAAACCGGCAACAGCATTAAGACCATGAAATTATCCGAGATTGATAGCACGACTCGCTAGTATGCCTCAAGAAATGATGGGCAAAAAAGAGATTCAAAGAAAGGTGCTGCCCCGGTTGAGGCTGCAACTCGTGGGCCTTGAATAGGGTTGTTACCGAGTCCAGATCTGCATCTAATGTTGAGCACAACATGGGCCTTTGACGAATTTGAGTACTCTCTTTCGAATCCAGAAATCAGCTGATTTTTTTTTTCCTTTTTGAAAGATAGAAGAGCGAAACAATTTATTGATATTGGAAGATCCAAAAAGTTCTTTCAATGTATCATTTCTGGGTCTAATAGAATTCACAAGTATAGGAAGAAGCCATGTCAAATAAAGATTTTCGAATGACATTAGCTATGATCTGAGAAGGATAGCTTATGTTTAAGCTTCCATTAGGTATCGCCTACTGCAAAAGTCCACCGCGGAAGAACGAGCCAGCTAAGCTGGATGATAACGTGCCACGTCATCACGCTAGGGTTGGGATTTTTGCCTCAATCCATTGTCCTCCTGCGTTGGGTACAAGGCAAGAAACTCAAGTCCAATTGGGATAATACCAGCCATCTGTGTAACTGAGCAATCGAAAATTTCTCGCCCCACCTAATCCTCCTATCTTAAGCATCGTCATCTTCAAATCCTTCTAATCTTGACATCCAGACAACACGGAAGACAGCGTAGAACCAGAAACCCACATGGTTGACTAGCAGCTTCACACACACAACTACATTCTATTTCTCGTGACTTGCCCCTGAAGGTTTTCTCGTGTCGGCATGGGCGACGCCAAATTGAGCAATTTTTTTTAGTAAAAATACAAAAATTGCTTACGTCTGCGCCGGCCACGCCACATAAGACGGCCAATGTTCACGTTAGTGATTTCCAGTCAAAATTGACAAGAATGACTATATTGGCAAATCATCAAAAGGTTTAGGACTAAATTGACACAATTGAAAGGCTTAGGATTGAATTACCCACAGTACAATAAATTTTTAACTTTTTGGACAATTACACCATAGCCTATTCTTGTCCAAGAAGCATGAATTTTCGACCAGGAAAAAAAAAAGTGGCATGAATTGCTTTTGCGACAGAGCTAATTAAGACATGATCTGTAGACATGTAATTACGTCGCGATACTCTCGATCTATGAAGTTTACGTCGATTCAATTCGTGTTCTCTTTCGAGAAGACATATCATCGTAACGTAACAATGGTAGCCTGATCTCGTGCGTCTCTCATCGAGTCAATTACTTTGGAAAGATCCTGATCTCTCCCTCCATTTGAACTATTGAAGTTGCAGAAAAGACGTACTCTTATGATTGCCATCGTCCTAATTTTCTAGTCTCCCGTTTCACATGAACATATCGGTCCCTCGCGGTGCTCGTAAGATTGTTTTGGCGGGATAATGCCGTTTGATTAGTATATCCAGATTTTTTATTTTGACGCGCTGTCGTGTTGTGATTTGTATGCTCTTGTCTTGATCTCTGTGCCCACTGCGGTTGTGGCCTCTCATTGCTTTTATGTGTTTTTATACCGGAAAAATTATCGAAAAATTTATAAATCTATCGTACGGATGTTAATCCAGTTCTAAACCTTTTAATTTGACCAAAATTTATTTATAAACTTTTTGATAATTCTTGCCAGTGCAATACTTCCGATCGATTTTGGCTGACAATTGCTGACATGGATATTGGCTGTCCTACGTGGCATGGAGGACACTATCATGCACCTTTTTAATTTTTTTTAAAAAAATTAAAAATTTGCACAAAATGTCCGTGTCATCGCTAGCCACACGGTCAAAGTCTATGTCAGTAATATTGTTCACCAAATATTGATCGAAAGGACTACATTGTCATATTGTCAAAATATTTGATATTAAATTGATAAATGGTTTGGAACTGAATTGATATTCGTACGATAAGGGTTTTTTTTTTTTAATAAAAAAAATCTGGGTGAATTTTCCCGTTTTATACTCAATTGAATTCATTGGTACCTTGATTCAAAACCTTCGGGCTGGCACATGCCGTGACGTAGTTAACATTTAGCACGGCCAGTTCCTTGAAATTCCCAATCATGTGCCTGGACATGAGCTCGATGTCGAGATGAATGGGTAAGATTCAACGGAGAGAAGCCTTCTCTTATCAATTCTATTGTCGCTTTGCTAATTGCTATAATGGCGGTGATTTAGACCATAAACAAGGTTTTACTGATTCTTGATTCTTGGATATTACCTTTGACATGATTCTTGCCTAAATGGGTTCTACTTAATTAAGAAAAAATTACCAAAAAAGTCATAAACCTTTACAAACATTTTAATTGGGTCATAAAGCTTTTTTTTTTTGACCAACCGAGTCCTAAATATTTTACATTTATGCTAATTTAGTACATCCGATCAACTTTGACAAAAAAAAAAGGCGTTGACATTACGTGGCCGCACTGACATGAATTTTTTAATAAATTCTTTTTTAATTTTTTATTTTTTATTTCCTTTTTCTTTTCATTTGCTTTTTTTCTTCTTTCCGTTCTTCTTCTTCCTTCAACATGTTGCCGGATCTCGGTGATGGCCAACGACCGGCCAGAGTTGAAGGCCGGCAAGGTCGGCCTCACCAGGCCATGGCGATGTGGCACTCGGGATTCCTTCGTGTTCGTCATCATTTGTCTCTAGTGCTTCCATGTCAAGTAACCCATTCATGCCTCTGGTGCTCCATTTTCTCCGGATACTTCGCTTTAATCCACCTCCATCCCCATAAATATGTACAGAGCCCTTCAATTTGGTCAGATTTTTCTTTGAAATAATGAGGGCACTGCATACCTTTATTTGAAACAAAATTCATTTTAGGCTTTTATGTAATATTCTCCTTTTATTATTTTTTTACAGCTCAAAACAGGCTGCTAATCTCACAATAGATAAAGTATGGTCACTACAATAGATAAAAGATAGTCACATAATCATTTCTTTAACCCTATTAACAGTGGTTTCCATGTATCAACTTGGTAAAATAATTATTTAACTCCATCCATAGCAGACCGAGCCTGATTTGAGGAAATTGGTTGCGAAAGAGGAAATTGGAGCGACTCGAGTCTAGCGTTGCCAGCCCTCACCTTCAACCTTTCTTCAGCCATCACCGAGGTCTGATGATTGGCTAGAGGAAAAAGAAGAAGGAAAGACAAAAAGAAGAAAAAAAATAAAAAATTCAAATACTAAAATATCATTGAAAAAAATCCAAGTCAGCAATATTAGGACTGATGGCGTCTATGTTAGCGATTTCAGTTAAAATTGATCGGATGAACTAAATGAGAATAAATGTAAAATATTTAGGACTCAATTGATAAGAAAAAATAGTCTAAAACTGAATTGACATAATTACAATATGTTATGACCTTTTTGAAATTTTCCCAATTAATTAAAGAGCAGCAATAGATATAATACGATTCAATGGTGGTCGTATCAAAATCCACGGACATGTCATATCATTTTCCAAATGCTAAATTTCGTATATCGGTATTCAATCGACTTAGTGTCATTGTTCTTGAATCAACTTAACAATATTTACGATTTGATCAAATTTTTTAAAAATATTGAGGACTCGATTATACTTTTGTGATAAGTTTTAGAACTTGATTACTATTTTAAAAATATTTAGGACTCAATTGTATTTTTGTGATAAATTTTGAGACTTGATTATAAATTTTTTAAAATTTTAAAATTTAATTATATTTTCATGATAGATTTTAAGACTTTCAGCCCACTTGTCTCCTAAAGCCTTAGAATGGGCATGACGACGAGGGAAGTGGATCTGCTGCCTTATAAAAACTAAGGATCCCAATCCTGAGCATGAGCGGACAACAATGTTGTGTCGATATGAACATGGTTGAATAGTGTCATGTCATCCCCCACGTGCAAAAGAAAAAAAAAAACACTGTGCAAACTCTTGGGGACTAGGGAGAGGATCACGGAAGCATTGGTGCCCACACATTCGCACGGCAACGTGTCCATGTTTGATTTCCCAAAGGCTGCACCAGCCGAGAAACTTCACTCACATCACACCAGAAAACACAGGCGGTTTCCATTCCATTCCATTCCTTCCCCAGCCATGGAGGGAGGGAGGGAGGGAGAAAGAACAAAAGGGGAGGGGAGAGAGACACGTGGTCCCCACCCCCGTGACGTCGACGGGACCCGATTCATGACGTCATCCATGGTGATTGATCCTATCTGATCATCATCATCAGAAGAAGAAAAAGACGACTGGTATTATATTTTGAAGAACGTGGCGATATGTATGGTTTGACTTTTGGGAGGTTGCAAGTAATGATGGGGAGGGCACGTGCCCACTCTTCCGCTCTTCTCTGAATCTTCTCCAATCCACACCTCTCGTCCCTTCTCCTTCCCTACTTAATCGCTCGCCTCTCTCTCTCTCTCCCCTTCGCAGGCCTCAACTCTCTCTCTCTCTCTCTACCTCTGTGAAAGGAAGAAAGAGATAACAAAAGGAAAAAAGGGTTAGTGGGTGTTGTTCCCCATTTCGAAGGAGGAAGTAAAACGCATCTCTATCTTCTTTAGCATATTCTTTCCCACCTTCGTTTTCTCCTGCTCTGAAGGCTGCTCAGGTTGGTGATGGTAGCTGAGTAAGCTCTCTTTCTCCTCTCCTCTCTCTCTCTCTCTCTCTCTCTCTCTCTGAGCTTGTCCAAGAACAGTTTTTATACCCACGAAATGCACATGCATTACCCAATGGAACGTCCCATCTTTCTCAAACTCTTGCAGTTCGGTTTTTCTTCCCAGCTTCATGCACAGAAGTTTTCTTTGAATATGTGAAACTTCTTCTTTTGGTGATACCAAAACCCTAGAAAGTTGTGCTGGTCAATATGTGCATATGCTTTTCTGTTTCTGTTTCAAACTCCAATGTGTGATAATTATCACAAGAAAGGAAAAAAAGAAGAAGAAAAAAAAAACCCACCATTATAATGTTTGCTGGTGCTCATCTGTGTTTGATGACATTAGCAGCAACTCCATATCTTCATTTCCTTCATGATCAAGAACTTTCTCTTATAATTTGACTAATTTTGTTTATTTGTCTTTTCGTCCATTGCAGGATGCAGAAAGTTTGCTGGCCTTACTTCGATCCCGACTTCGAAAACCTCTGCGAGAGGATATACGGCCCGACGTAAGCATTCTCCCGTCGCGACGCACTTTGTAATTTTCTGAACCTGTTGATCACATGCTAAAGACCTATCAATTTTATCGGTTGCAGCTGCAGAGTTAGCATTGACAACGAAAGCATGGAAGATTGGACAGTGATTAAGGTATTATCGAGTTCTTACATTAAGCATCCCGATGATTTCGTCTATTTATTTAATCCGTCGAAATTTTCCCTGCTGATGACTGAGTTACATTGTTTTTCCGACAGGTCGACAGCGTAAACAAACAAGGGCTGCTCCTGGAAGTGGTCCAGGTGTTGACCGACATGAACCTGTCCATCTCCAAGAGCTACATTTCTTCTGATGGGGGATGGAACATGGATGGTACTAATGCTTCTCTCCTCTAGCCCCAAAATGATACAAATACTAAGAGATTGAGTACAACTTTGCAAATTGATTTATGTCAGATTGGACATTGTGATAGAGTGAACAAACTATTTGCAAAGATTCGTATCCGTTCTATTGCCGTTATTCTTATTTTCGTAATATTCTCTAGAAATCTGATTAAATGCACTAATAGGTAAATTGAAGCAATAACAACATGAAGTTAATCTAATGTTGGTGACCGTAGAATTTTCATCAATTGTGCAGTTTTTCACGTTAAAGACGAGCATGGAAACAAAATTAGAGACCAGAGAGTCATCGACTATATTCAGCAGGTATTGATTAATCTCTCTCTCTCTTTTCCATCTAATGACGCACCACATTCTAATGTAAGAAAGCATATGCAGGCCATTGACACAACAAGGGAGACTCTAAGCTCATTGTCACCGTCGTCACCGAAAGCCAAGGCCAAAGTATATACCAACAGCACTCTTCTGTCGTCCGAACATTACAATGAGCACACGGCCATCGAGATGACAGGGACGGATAGGCCCGGACTCTTCTCGGAGATCTCGGCTGCCCTAGCTGACCTCCACTGCAACATCGTCGAAGCTCACGCGTGGAGCCACAACACCCGAATCGCCTGCGTCGTCTGCGTTTCGGATCAGAGCACCGACGCCCCAATCAAAGACCGGAGTCGGCTCGCCACCATCGAAGACCACCTCACCATGGTGCTCCGAGCGAAACCAACGTCCGGTTCTCATAGGGCTACTCCGCCAAACCAACAAGATGTGAAGGCTTCTGATCTTCAAGGCGGGGAAGGTACATTTTACTAAGCATTCCAAAATTGCTTACAGAGGTTTTTGGGTTGACCCTGCAATTTCTTTAGTGCCATTGATTCAGAGTCAAAGAGGAAAAAATAAAAAGAGCAGCTCATTTTCCAAGCTCTCGTTAGCATATGTGACGGGTATTCTATGTCCTTTGATTTAGGTATGACGATGAATGTCGAGCGGCGGCTGCATCAGCTTATGCTATCTGTGAGGGACTTTGACGAGCCAGCTTCCGCGTCTCCGAGCTCGCCAATGATGCCGATGGGGTTGGGACCAGATAAAAATGGGCAAAATCCGAAGATTTCCATTGAAGAATGGAATGAAAAAGGGTATTCGGTAGTGAACATCAAGTGCAAGGATCGGCGAAGGCTCATGTTCGACGCCGTATGCACGCTTACGGACATGCAGTATGTTATATTCCATGCATCAGCATGTGCTCGGGGAGGTTACGCATATCAGGTATGTTTCTCAGACACAACTCTAGGTCAGCATGGTAATTAAAGGAAAATAGACAGTCTAACAACTGATTTCTGTTTAGTTTTTTTTGGTAAGGATCGAAAGTATGATTTCTGTTTAGTTCATCTTTCATATTACTTGAAACCTAGCCACATATCTCATCTTTTTTCTTTACGTTGTAAGCTACTAATAATTTCTAAAAGGCCCGCAAAATTTATATTTGACAGCAAATTTCTAAGTCAGTCATGGCATTAACTAAATCCCTTATCGTTTCCGCGTACTAACTAAATCGACACAGCTCGTAGGTTTTTCATAGGATCAAACACTCGGCTGGAACATAATTTCCCGAAGCATCGTATCTTTGTTGTGTGGCAAGATCTAATTCTAATGAGAGAACTAATCGAACTGGTCAAAAATGAAGTTTCTAAATCAGTCATCTCTTGATTATAACTTTCTTTTCGTGTCATCTGCAGGAGTATTTTATCCGGCATGTAGATGGCTGTGCATTGAGCACAGAGGGCGAGAAAGAGCGCGTCATGAAGTGCTTAGAGGCTGCTATCGAGCGGCGCGTTTGTGAGGTAACTGTACCACCACCAAATCTTCAAATTCAAACATAGTTACATCATATTTTGAAGTTCGAGTACGTAGTGGCAGCTACGAATCGAAGTAGCCAGAATGACATCCCCCTCAGTCTAAAGAAGCTTTTAGTGAAATTTCATAAAGCATGAAGGGTGGTTATTCACCTCATTGTCGTCACGCCCATGCATTCATTGTAATCATTACAACACCATCCGTTGTGCCCTTATGTTTTTGCCTATTGGTAAACAGGGTTTCCGGCTAGAATTATGTGCGAACAACAGAATCGGGTTGCTCTCCGACATAACAAGGGTTCTCCGCGAGAACGGACTAGCTGTGGTCCGAGCGGACGTGGAAACACAGGGAGAGAAGGCGCTGAACGCGTTCTATTTGAAGGACATCTCGGGGAACGAAGTCGACATGGAGTTTGTGGAACGCATAAAGAGAGAGATGGGCCCTATAATGCTCGCCGTGAATGACGAGACCAGGAGACAGAGCTCGCCCGAAAAGCCGAACACGCCTTTCTCATCCCTCGGAGGATTTCTGAAATCTCGGATCGAACGACTCTCCCACAACTTTGTCACCATCAACTGATGCCAGAAATTCGAAACTTAACTAGTTATAATTCTTTTCTCTAGGGTGTTCCACAATCTAATAATCCTAGGAAGTTGTAAACGAAGGGTATATAAGAGAGCAAAAGAGAAGGTTGCACAAATGTGTAAGAGGGCAAAGGACAGCTCCACCAGCGGAAATGGAAGAGATGCTACAAGATGATTCCGTTTCCGGCTTGTAAATAAAGGAGAATCTGAGTTGGTAGAATTGTAGGTCAGTTGCTAGAGAAGGCTATTCTTTTGTGGAACAGATTGTACATGAATAACCAGTGTTTTCCTTTACCTTGGATTGTGAATAATTGAAATCTTGATCGGAAATTTAGGCAGTAATTCTCATCGGCTATTCGTGGATTCGCCATTGGAATCCGCGAGCATTCACTTTTCACCGTTCTGAAAATCCCACGTTGTTCAGTGGAACAAACTTAGAAGACGGAGCAAGTCAACTATTCCATAGTTTGGTTTGAGTTGTTAGGTCTATATTCAAGCGTGAATCTATTTACTCTATGCTGTATGATGCCACGTCCTGAGGCCGATGGCGATCGGAACTATCTACCTGAGATTAAGATTCAGCCTCCTAAGCCATATAGAATGTAACACCATATGGAACGCATCAAACCGTTTGGCCGGCTGGTTCAGCACGAAGTGTCTCCTCACTGCCTTCAAACCCTGCCTCAGTCTCCTATACTTATCCTCTGGAACCGCCTTCAGTATCTCCTTCAGCCTCGGAATCCCTGACACCTCGACCTTGATCGAAAAGGCATCCCAGTTCAGCACATCGCTGAATGGCAAGACATAGTGCTCCGAGATGATGACTGGCACGCACCCAGCGTAGATGGCCTCAACGATCCTAGGGCTTGCCACTTCGTGCCCGCTAGGGCACAGGCAAAACCTGGACTGGAGCATGAGGGTGTAGTAGTCCAAGTGCTTGGGGAGGTACTCGTAGACGCGGAGATCAGGGTCGCCTTTGTCTTTCCAATGGCGGAGGAGGAGAGGCCGGATCGGGCCGTGGAGGCCACCCGCGAAGAACGCAAGGAGCGGGCGAGGGACGTGTGGCGGCGGTGGGGAGAGGAGTTTAGGGGAGATGTTGCCGTCCAAGAGGTGGATTTCTGGTAAGCTCACGTCCTTTTGAGGGTTGAAGCCTTCGGAGGCGTTGGCATTGCACAGGGCACGAATCGAGTTGCTGTAAAGATGAGGATCGCCAAGGGATGCATGAGGGCCCTGCAATGGGAACGGTGTCATCGGATAGAGAATCCAAATATCTATCCAGTTCTCATCCAAGATGATTTTCTAATTTTGTTAGTTAATCGTTAATTTCTATATCATGAATGAGAGCTTTATACAGAATTTTTTTTCTTTAAGGAAACAATTTATGGATTTTAGGACTACCAAGTGGAAACAAATATGGTCAGAATGAACTAACCAAAAAAAAAAAAAAGGCCAGAATGAAGATTGGTATGAACAATTTATAATTTGTTCATCACTTCCATGTGGTTCTTGAGACGTAAAAGACTTCGATTCTCCTAAAGCAACATGCTCGGATGACATCTTGTCGTGAATCCCTATACCTCAAAGGTAGTAATCAAAGAATCTCATTTTTGTAATTATCTTGCAAAATCTTAAGACCCAAAATCTGCAGAGTGAAATGTCTAAGTTATAAACTTGATGCTTCTACAGTATTGACTGCAGATAACTCTTGGAGGAAGCCCATCCGAAGGGCGCATAATCCTATTTTATGGAAAAGTTTGTCACAAGTTCTATGAATCACGTGGAACAAGTCTATGAATTGTCAATTATGTGGAGTCCGGCCTGAGCTTCACAAGATCAACAATTCAAATGGATTTGGTCGACAGTATAGTATCTATTCTATTTTATGAGCATTATGCATTTTTTTCCTTGCTTGATATTTATTTCATAACAAAGAGACTGAAAAATAGACATGCAGTCAAGAAGCTAAATGACTTTTGGTTTTGTGACCTAATCAAATCTTGGCCTCAAAAAGATAATACATGAAGTATTTCTTTATGAAATTCTTGTGTGAGCCCTACTTGAAAAGGTACAAGCCTAGCCTGCAACTTTTTCTTTAATCATATCGGACTGAGATTGTATGAATAACTGAAAAGGGTAAACCTTTAAAGTTTCTTGCATTAAAAGGCTTCAAACGATATGCTACTGCCACATTAATTTATCTACCTTTGAATCCTAGGCAAAAAGCTAGCTAGTACCAAAAGACATATGCATTAGTTATTTAATGCCGAAACTCATGATGTGACGTAGAAGCAAAGAAGCATGAGTTTCCATTGAAGGCAAAGCCCTAAAAATGCCAACTAAAAAGAAGCCATAAAATTTTCACCAGACAATACGAACTGTAGAGAGCGGCGACGACGACTCACCCAATCATGACAAGCCACCATGAAGTGGTCACCCCCATGGGTCCGGTTCCAAAACGGGTACTTCGCCGAGACCGCCCTCACGTAGTCGGCGACGAACCACTGGAGAGGGGTCACGTCGTACGTGTGCGGTTGGTAGAGGTACTTGACCATCCGGGTCACGCTGAACGGCATGAAGTAGGCATGGGCACGCGTCCCATCCCTCGTCCTGAACCTGGCCGATGGCTCGTGTTCCATCTCGTGTATGAACCGGCCTTCCATGGTGTAGATGTTCTTGCACGGCCCGTCGTGGAAGATGGGTGGCTCCCCTTCGGAGTACACGTAGACCTTGAACCGTTTCTCCATCTCCATGTAACTCCTCCATATGTTTACGAAATTAGCTTTATTAAGGGACTACTTAAATGGACAAGTCATCATTATGGTTTTTATTAGGCCAAGCACTGTTAGTGGCCTACTGTGGCTTCGTGGGTACTACATGTGGACGTCCCTCTCATGATTTGGAGTGGAGGAACTGGGAAAAAATCATGATGGATCCTCCATTTCGTCGGTATTAAGATATAGACTTTGCAATGGGACAAGTTAGCACGTACATTATTAGCATGATCAGTACAAGATCATAATACCATAATTAAGCATCGACGGAGACTTGGAGTATAAGTCAAACGTATCAAAAATTTGAAGCAAAATCATTATATGCGGGTTCTTTGTTAGCTTATTCGGTTTTTGGCGTCGTGTAACTACGGTTTTAGCTAGCCCATATCTTCAATGCGCTGTATAATCAATCACTGATTTTATAATCATCTTGAACCAAATCATTATATTTTCTACTACACGGTAAATTAACTATTTTTGTAACTTATCTATTTCAAACTAGAGCAGTTAAAAAGTAGATAAAACAAAAGTTTGGACAAAGGAGAACCCCATGGAAGTATCCCAAATTGACTTTCCTCGACTTTCCATCTCCTTCTACGTTTAGGCACTCCACTCTACAACTTGATGAAACCGTAAGTAGCGATTTCTACATATCTTTAGAGATTAGTTGAACTAAATGTTTGAATACCTCATCTAGTCAAAAACCAAAGAAAAGAAAGCTACCCGCATCTTCATGGTATCTCTGTCATAATTGTTTAGTCTCCCCCATTAGTATTGTTCAGAGTGTTGCTGCCTGGCCTTATATGCACAAGGTCTCTTAAGCTAACGAGATGAGGGCAGAGAGTGTCATGACCGGAAAAGGCAATGTGGTCCAAAAGTCTACAGCGAGAATTTCCAGTAGCCCAATTGAAGAGGCTGCTGAACATAAGTGCTTCTTCACTATCTTGAAGATTAATGGGTGGGAAAGTGGAGGACCATTCACTATTAGAAAGCACATCGCTTCCCCGTAATTTCTTTGAGCTCGTAGAAGTTGCTCCACCCACTGAATTTCAGGGTCAAGTGCCACTTCCCCAGCCAAATTACTTATTACGAATGATCACATTGCTTTTTTTTTCCCCCACAGGTTTTTGAGTGCAGGAAGGCGACTCGTGCGTGCCAGGAAGAAGTAAGCGCATGCGCGGCTTGAGCAACAAGGTTTCTTTCTTAAATAACCAGGGGCTCTTGAGTTAAGTCCAGGTTAAGTCTCAGTGTATATCACAAGGAAGAAATTGAAAATGTTGCTTTTGACCCCTCGAGAAAAAAAAAAACACATAGATGGGTACCTCACATTAAAGTTCACGCATAAATCAGTTTCTTAGATGCGATTGTTTCACATAAAATAAATAATTTAAAAAATTATTTTCTTACAAAAATAAATAAACGAAAATAAAATTTAGACATAAATTGTCGTTGATGATGTAAACATTTTTTATTGGTTAGCTATATAAAGTGTTATAAGGGATCATTTTTTGAAAAAGTAATTTAGAAAAAAAGTAATTTAAAAATAATTTATTTTTCGCGAAACAAACGGAAGCTTAAATCTTGTTTTGGTGCCTCTTGGCTCCAGCGTTGCCCATTGTAGACGTGGTTTTGAGTGCTATAAAAGGTGGGAGACTGGGAGTAACGAATTGACATGCTGTGCTTGCTTTAGACTAAGCTAACTGTAATCATCCCATTGATGAATACAGAATCATCAATAGAATAAGGTTAAACCGGAGTGACCAACACTATGTTGTGTTCATGGAGTCATCAAGTCAATTGCGGAACCAAAGCTGAACTCCGCGGTGCTTGAAGCAATTCAGAGAGAGAAAACAACATGAATTCGAGGAACTTACTGGAGAAAGGCGCCGTGGTTGCAGTACACGGCCTCTGAAGTGCCATGGCCGCTGCGGTTGGAAGGTCGATCGCGGAGCTTCGCGGCTTTCCGAATTGCCGCCCGTGCTTGCGCTAATCCTAGCTCCAGTTTTCGTTCTTCCCTCGCTTTCTCAGTCTTTCTCTAATGATCGGATCAAAGGATTGATGTCAAAATTGAGAAGAGCTTCAACTAAATCTGGATACATAGCATCAACCGAACTAAACTTTTGTACTCCCATCAAGATTTAGGTTCGACGATCAGACAGGCCAGAACAGGGAAACATTACAAACGAAGGAGCGAGATGGGAAAACGAGCTGCAATCGAACCGCAAAGTACGCAATCAATGCACAAAACGGAGATACAGGGATAATCTCTTCAAAGGAGCAACGCACGCTTATTAAGATTTCTGGTTCTAGGATCAAACTGGTCAGAACAGAGAATCATATATCGAAGCAGCGAGAAAGAGAGAGAACCAGTAATCTCACGACAGAATACTGACATCGCTGCACCAAAAAAAGAGAAAAAAAAAAGGACAGAGATAGTGTGCATTGCTGCACTCAGCAACTGAAACTTACGATCGTCGTCGTGTTTCTACGTGGACTCGACCAAACTCCGACGACGGACTCAGCGGACGCGAAGCTCGCAGCTCGCACCAGATCGCTCGAGCCCGTCACCTTCTTCCGCATCACGAACTGACGAACAATCGGAGTGCTAGACTTCAACTCAGAAGGATCGGGAGCGAACCACGCGGTCTCGCTGAAATCGAACGAGGACAGCAGAATGAGAGCGGTGGACACCAAACACACCGAGCAGAGGACCGCCTTGGCAACTGCGATTCCATGACGAGTCTCCATTTCGAGCTTCGGCTCCGATCGCGCGCTGTTTCCAGGCGGCGCGATTGAGCTTTTTCTCTCTCGTGGGGAGCTCGGGGGCTCTGGGGTTTTCTCGGGAATGCGAGGGAAAGATGTTGCAGAGCTTTTGAGAGCGAATTGGAGGGGGCGGGGGGCAGATTAACGAAAATGCCACGCGCGAGGAGGGACGTCGGAGGATAGTGTAACTGACATCGTGGAGGGCGTGACTTGTGACGTGGACCCTTTACATGTATAACGTTTCCCAAACAAAAATTGCTGCTTCTTGTGCTAATAAATGTAATTAAATTACCCGACCAAAAAAAGAGTAATTAAATTAGATAAAAACATCTTTTTTCCAAGATTTTGCTTCTTTTCTTTCCTTAAAAATATTTTTAATTTTTCACTTTTCACAGCGCGAAAAGCACATCGACAAACCAAAGGATTGAATAGGAGTAGCTTGGTTAAGATGAGATTAAGTGTTTTATCGATTTTAAGCTAAAGCTACAACGTTTCAATCACCGCTCACTTGTGGATGCGTATTGTTTCTTTCCATGATTTCCCTTTTAAAAGTAATCTACATTTTCATCCCCGCAAATTAAATCTGTCAAAATAGCTAATAAATTTCAAAAAAAAAAGGTCATAAATTTATTTATTAACTCAAAATTATTTGAATAGGTCATAAATGAGTCACCTTAAATTTGATAAATGAGCTGTAAAATGAAAAGCCTACAATAAATGGGTTGAAAATAGATTCTTAAATGAACCCGTTTAAAATAGGTCTCAGACTACGCCCCTCTCTCTCTCTAACCTAGCTTAGAAACCCAGGCACTGGTGACCGTGAAACCACAACATCTGCCAACGATCCAACCTCCAGTTGTCGGTGTCGCGTTCCTTCACCGCCGACCGAGCACCAAGCCTTCCGGTGACGCCAATGCACCGGGCCGATTCCATCTATGATTCACCCAAATCCGACTCAATTCACCCATTTGCCACCTCCCACAAATGTAACAAGAAAACTCAATCGAAATTCAAGATTTTATGTCCGGTTGCTCCGGATGTTCTGAAAAACTCGAAAAGAGACAATCACGATCCTCGTGGAAAAGACGATCGAGAATCAAGAAAGGAATCGGCGGTCAATTTTGGATTTGTGAAGTCGATGTCGAGAAATTGTGGCAAACCAAACTAATTGGAATGATGAAAGCTACAAATAAGTATGATACGTACTTTTTCCTATGTATAAATTGGAAATACATACGTTGATAACTAGACACGTATAAATACATGGAGCACTTTGTATGAATCCATTTAATCGAGACCCTTGGCTTGTAGGGCGGCCTTGACTAGAGGAGTTGGCGCGCGGTTAGTGCGATTCAAATGGATGATCTTTAGGTTCGAGTTGGGAATCCCCGACACCCCGACCAGATATATGTTGTTCGTGCACTTTCCTTCTTTGCTTTCTGATGTATATTACGTACGGGTAGATTACTTCACGACTGCTTATATAAACGATACACTTTAAAGTAAAATGCAACAACAGGGGGATAATTATCCGAAAAGTTCTAAAGCTATTGTAGGGCGGTCAATCCGATCCTAAACCTTTTTAATTATGTCAGTTTATTGATAAACCTTTCAATTGCGTAAATTGCGTCCTGCACCTTTTGAAGTTTTACCAATTCAGTCACAATCCTACGATTTGGGCACGACCGAAAGAACTATATTGACAAATTGTCAAAAGATTTAGGACTAATTTGACAAATCGTCAAAAGGTTTAGGATTAGAATGGCACAAATCATCAAAATGTTTGGGATTAAAATGTCACAAATCGTTGAAAATTTTATGACTAAATCGGCATAATCGAAAGATTTAAGACTGAATTGGTCGCGGGTATAGTAGTTATAAGATTTTTTGGATAATTTTCTCAAAATAGTTTCTCCCGCCTTTGAGCCAATCTTCACGTTCCAACTTTGACGTTGCTGAACTTATGACCAATTGACCATGATGACTAATGCACTGACAATAAAAAAACACTTACTATAAAATTTATGACTGGCATCATAGAATTAAATTTTAATAAAATATCCGACAAATGTAAAATCGGCCAATTTTTTTTAATTAATTTGTAATTTTCTATGTGCGGACACGTTCAGGGTCTAGTTGCTACATAGTGTGCCATCTTTCTCTCCACCCCCGGGCCCCAACCTATTTCAATTTGTACATTCAGTACTCTATGGTTCATCATACAGTTCAAACCACCGGTCCAGACTATGCCTTGGCCGAAAGAATTCACAGTGGCAGCTTCAAATTCAGCCTCCTGAGCCACACGGAGTGCATCGCCATGTGCATCATGTCGTACGGCTCGGCCGGCCGGTTCACCACGAAGTGCCGCTGCACCTCCACGACCAGCCTCTGCTTCTCCCGGTACTCCTCCGCGGGGATGCTCCTGAGGATCCTCTTGATGTCGGGGATCCTCGCGACCGGGACGTGGACCGAGAACCTGCTCCAGTCGAGGACGTCGCTGAACGGGAGCACGTAGCCGTCGGAGACGATCACGGGGACGCACCCGGCGTAGATCGACTCCACCACTCTGGGGCTGGCGACCTCGTACCCGCTGGGGCACAGGCAGAACTTGCTCCGGCCCATGAGCTCGGTGTAGTTGAGCGACTTGGGGAGGTACCCGTGCACGCGGACCTCGTCGTCCTTGTCCTTCCAATGACGGAGCAGCTCCTTTCTCACGTGGCCGTGGACGCCGCCCGCGAAGAAGGCGAGGACGGAGCGGTTTTCCGGGGGCAGAGTGGGCCGGGGCGAGAGCAGTTTCCCGCGCGGGAGGTAGATTTCGGGCAACGAGACGTCTCTAGACGGTTGGAAACCTTCGCTGATGTTGGCATTGCATAGGACTCTGATGAAGTGCTTGAAGAGCTGGGGATGGCCATTGGATACTTCCGGGGCCTGAAGTTAGAAAAGAGCAATCGACGAATTTTATTATTAACGCTCAAAAAATCAACTTAGGACCTAACTATCATTTAAATTTTGAAAAAAATTTCAAATAAGGACTTGAAGTGAACATTATTTCAAATAAGGATCTAAGTGTTTTTATTTTCTCAAACAAGGGCCTAAAGCGAATTTTATTTTAAATAAAAGTCTAAAGTGATCATGTGAGCTTAAAAAATGGCCTTTTTTCATATATATTAAAAAATATTAAAAATATTAAATGACGAAAATACTATTATGTCCTTTTTTAGATTACATGATCAATTGAGGCACCCTTATTTGAAATTGTTATGTCACTTCAGTTCTTTATTTGAAATTTTCCTTCAAATTCGATGGTTTAAAACAACGATTAGGAAAGAGAATACTATCTCGCTTTTACCCAATCATGGCAAGAGATCATGAAATGGTCTGCCCCGCCGGTCCGGTTCCAATAGGGGTGCCTCCGGGATACGAGGCCGATGTAGTCCTCCACCACGTTCTGGAGGCGGTCCCGGGCGTACGTGGTGTACGGGCGGTACACAAACTGGATGATGTTGACGACGCTGACCGGGACGAAGAAGACCAGGGCCTCGTCGGGGCGGCGGGCAGAGAACGGGCTCCGACCGCCCTCGAGCTCGTCGATGAAATGGCCCTCGATCGAGTAGATGTCGTTCATCGGGCCCTTGTGGAACAAGGGCTGGTCTCCTTCCTTGTAGGCCCACACCTTGAATCGCTTCTCCATCTCCACGTGGCTCCTGCGTTGATGATGCGAACAAGGTGAGACAATAACTTGATAATCTTATAAATTTTCAAAAATGTAACTGATTAAGGATATTATAGTTAGATAATAAGTTAGGTTGTATTATCTGTAACCTACTAAACAAATCAAATAAAGTCCGATTAATTATATCCGTAAACAATTCCTGTAATTTCTCGAAAACAGATTTGAACAAAAATTAAACATAAAATATTTAAAACGTTACAATATTCAACAAAATGTTTCCATTTCAAATCTGGAAAACAAAGAGTAGCTACAAACGAAAAAAGAAAATCCTCTTTGCAACTTGTAGGTTACACTTCTTATACACTTAGAAGCATAGTCATTTACCTACATATATCCCAAAAAACTAGTACATAATAGATAGATACATACAAGTGCATAAAAATATTTGAAAAAATAAAGCGAGGAAAATTTGATTATGGTTAATTTAGTGAATTTTCCATTGAAAGTTTTCACAATATGAGAAGTATGAATATAGATATAGAACATATACGAGATTTACGAATAATGAGATATTTACCTTGAGAATTTCAGATTATTGTATGTTCATCTTATAGCATCAACTATTTAATTGACACTTCACGATGAAAGTTTGAACTTAAAATACTTCCAAGTTTTAGTTTGTGCCGAAAAGATGATTCAAGTTCTTTTCGTGACATATAGAACGGTTAACGATATCGTCTCTTTCCCGTATAAATCCAATCTATATTATTATTGATCATTTTTGAAATTGTGCGGTAAAAAGATTAGGGCTGAAGATTGATTAAATTATTGCCGGCCATACAATGAGGCATCACAAACATATTCAACCTCGATCATGACTCTACCAATCAAACTAAACAAATATCTCATTCATCAGTATAGAAAAGCAGGTGTAAGCTATTGAAACCCTAATTTAGAGGAATGAGACAGAGGAGACCCACTAGACATTTGCAACCCCTAGCTTAGTTTTTATTTAACTCGAAACACTTGAAACCTTTCCAAATACCCAAGTAAATATCGTCGTAATTGGTCGTTTCGAACGATTTTTTCGCTTATTTTCAAGCTTTGAAAGGAAAATGAGGAGTAGAAATCCGGAAATAACTACAGTAAGAAGCATCAATTTGACCCCTCTCCATGAAGAAGTCAACAAGAGATAGAGAGAGAGAATGGAGAAATCTTAACTGATGGAAGGCGCGAGGATTTCTGTAAACGGGTCCGCTCGGAACAAATCTGTCCTCCTGATAATGCGAAGTGCTGTTGTTGACGATGGTCATCTTCCCGCTGCTCGCTCTCCTTATCGCTGCCCTCGCTCTTGCTAAGCTCCCCTCCTTCCTATCAACAACGACGTCAGCTCTCTTTTGCTGCACCATAACATAACCCCAAAAAAACGAAAAAGAAGAAGGAAAAAAAATGAGATTTTTCTGGCAATCAGTTGGTAAAATTTCGACTATTTTCATGGCGAAATGTCGCCACTATTCGCAAGGAGATGATCGCCGCGAAGAATTACTACCCACGGACATTGTCCTCGGATGGAACAGTAGAGATTCCTCGCAAACTTCCCTAAGGAAGCCGATCCGAGCACAACGAAATAATCATCTGAATCTTAAAAAGACCCTTTTTTTTCTCTTTTTTTTCTCTTTCTGGTGGTAAATCGTTAGAGAAAGTGGACTGAACAGAACTCACTCTGATTCGAGCAGCAGTGGTGCTGCTACCAGTGACGAAGTTTCTTCTGCTCGCGGTTAAGGAGAGGAGGAGAGCCTGTTCTTTCTCTTGCTGGGCATAATTAGCTCCGTGGTTGGAAGAAGAAGAAGAAGAAGAAGATGGTGGGGAAGGGAAGATGTCGAAATGGTGATTCACGGAGGAGAAGATGATGATGAGGAGGAGCGAAGGGTAGAGTATGAGTGCGCCGCTGTGAGCGAAACCCCCCATTCTCTCGCAATCGAAAATCGAAGGGCAAAGGCGAAACAAGGAAGAGCTCAAGATTACGTCGTTGCCATGCATCTCTCTCTTTCTCTCTCTGCTCTGGTTTTTTTTCCTATCTTTTCAAATGGGGTTGTGGTTGTGGATAGGTTTGTATCTCAAACTCTGTAATTCGAATGTTTCGGATGATCGCGTAGAGATTGTGATCGACATTGAAATTAGAGAGTTAGCTATCGTTAGAACTAGAACAGAAGTGAATCGAAGATAGCGGCGTGGGGACGAAAGGATCTGGGAATGATGTAGCTCTAAACTCCTAAATTTGCCGAACATTTATATTTTCTCCCGTTAAATCTAAACACACCCTTTTATCAGGAAAAATACTAAAAAATCCTAAATATATTGCATTTGTACTAATTTAATTCTAAACCGTTCAATTGGACCAAATAACCCTAATTTTTTTTTTTTACATTGGTACCAATTCAGTCCATTCAACCAATTTAGGCCAATAATCATTGGTATGGATCTCGGCGATCTTATGCGACGAGATCGACGATGACGTGGACTTTTTTTAAAACAAATTTTTAGTAAATTTTTTCCTTTCTTTCCCATATCTTTTTGTCAATGCCAGCCACCGACCACAGGCCATGCGATGAGGGCTTGCCTCGCCGGCGAGGCTGCCCTGGCTTGGGCAAGGGTCGACCTCATCATATTTGGCAAGAGGGGCCTCATCAGCGCTTGCCCTCCCCCAAGCGCGGCCCGGCGAATCTGATTCCCGCTTGTAGCGTTGCAACCACCTCGCTGGCCATGGTCTATAACCGGTAGTCAGCGATCGGCCACTGGCGAAAAGAAAAGGAAAAAGAAAAAAATGAAAAAAATCTATAAAATCATAGAAATAATAAAAACTACAAAAAGAAATGTCCATGCCAGCGCTACCGTGCCACATAGTATAACCGGCGTTCACGTGAGCAATTTTCAACCTAAATTGGAGGGATGGATTTTTTTTTTTTGGGTCAAAGCAAGACGGATTGAATTGGTATCAATGTAAAAATATTTAGGATTAAATTTGCTCAATTAAAAGATTTAGGATTGAATTAATATGAAGATAAAAGATTTAGGATTTTTTTTACACTTTCTCCCTTTTGTCTTGCTTGTGCCTTTCCATTTAGTTCTTATAAACTTTCCTTTTCTAATTCCATAGAAAAGAGAATTTATAAAAGAAAACGATAAATTTGACCAACAAAAAATATATAACAAAGAAATTAATTATCGGAAAGCGTTCTTGGTGAAATTACTTAAATTGTCTTTGGAATGCAATGGTTAGCCTCATCTTTGCACTATACCATTTCGAATACTTCTCTCCTTTTTTTTTTTTGGTATAGTAAATATGTATATAACTTTTCAAGGCATCAACTACGCAAAAAAAAAAAAAGACCGAACACAAGAACCTCGTACCCATCATGACACTTGATGTGTCCTAAAGGGGGCAAAAGTGTAGCGGTCTGCAAGATACATCAAGGCCTTCTCTCATTTTCTTCTATTTTGTTAAAACTAATGTTTGTTTTTGGTTGTTGGGAAAATAGCAAAATTTTCATTTGATGTTTTCTTTCTAAAAAAATTTTGCATATTGGTAAAAAAAATAAAATAATACCATTTTTTTTTATTTTTCCCTGTGCAATGAAAATTCTGAATTTTATTAGGGGTATACGATGTTGCACATGGGAAAAAAAACTTAAGATGCGCATGATAACTATTCCATTTATGAAATCAATTTCTAGCTATAAATAGATTTTTCTATTTCTAGTTTCTTGATGAGTATTTGAACAAAAAAATGTGTTTAATAACGACATAAAACTTCACTTCCTTGAATAGAAGTTTGTTCGATAACGGTTGAAAATTTTTACTTCTGAAATATTATTAACACAAAATCTCTACAAAAAATTTCTAGTTCATTTTTAATTTTTTCAACATTTCTTTAAAAAGAATTTATTATTTTTTTTTGCTCTGATGGCGGCAATTGGCAGTGCTCGGTGGAGGATGGCGGGGGACAACGGCAGGTGGTGGTCAGTGGTTGGTAATGGGGGGCTATGGGCGACGGTGAGCAATGATCGATTGTTGGCGGCGGCTGGTGATACGGCAGGGGGTTACGGCAGCTAGGCTCACACGGCGAGGGGCAATGGTCGGCGGTAGGCGACAACGGTCACAACGGTGGATGGCAGAGGGCAATGTTTGGCGGTGGGGGGCAGGTGGCGGTCAGAAGGGGGAGGTGGAGGTCGACTGTAGGCGGCGACGAGGTTGACGGTTGGCTGTGGCAGCCAACGGTGGTTGGAGCGACGGCAGTGGCCAACTGTAGTTGCGGCGGCAGTAGCGGCCAACGGTGATTGCTGCAACGATTTGGCGGTTGGTGAAGACGGGTGATGGGTAGGGGCGGCTGGCGGAGTCGCCGAGGAGGGGGGCATTTGGAGGCGGTGGGTGACGACCGACAAAGAAAGTATGACGGAGGGAGTGTGACGAAAACTTGAGAAAAACGAAAGGATTTGGTATGTTATTTCTCATTTCTATTTCTGAAATAGAGAAGCTACAATATTTAACTTCTCATTTGTCTTTCAAATTTATTTATGGAACAAAAATTTGCTCCAGAAATAGAAAAATAAAATTGCATTACAAAACAAATTGACACAAGGAAGTAATAACTGGAAAAACTTTCCAAAGTGTATATTGAAATTCGATAGAATGTATCCTGGATTATAATAGGCGAACGTCCTTTATATAGATAGGACTCTTTTAAGAATTAGAATTATTCAAAGATAACATTAAACGAATCTAATCTAATCTAATCAAACGAAATACAAATCAAATATTGTAATTATCTATATCTCTAAGTTTCCTAAAATTAAAAAACTGCTCGAAAACCTATCTTAATAACTCCGAAATGCGAAAATCAATTGGTTGAAGTGAAATGTCCTTCTAATCAATACTCGAATAGGTCTGCTACATTGAATGTTAGAGAGATACTAAGATCACCGAGAAGATCAACAACATAGGCTTTGCCATTGATCTTTTTGACATTTCGGCAAGGACCAATTTTCTTGTTCTTCAGCTTGTTATATGTATCGACAGGAAATCGCTCATTGCGTAGAAAGACTATTACTATATCGCCGACTTTAAAAACTTTGGCACGTCGCCATTTGTCAGCATCATCGTTATACTTTGAATTGGAAACAACAAGTTGGCTTGCAATATCAGCTTGAACTATCATAATTTTGGTCGCCAGATTTTCTGCTGCCGCATTATAGCAAGGAATCCTAAGTAGAGGAATCAAATAAAGAGTATGCTGAGGTACACGACCATAAATTACTTCGAATGGAGACTTGCCAGTGGAACAATTAACTGTGTTATTGAAATAAAACTCTACCGGAGCAAGATATCAGTCCCACTGTTTTGACGTGTCGCTACAAAGACAACAGATGATATCTGCCATAGTTCGATTAACCACTTCGATCTGTCCATCAATTTGAGGATGGAATGAGTTACTGTATTGCAAATCCATGCCAAACAACCTCCACAGGGTCCTCCAGAAGTGGCTGAAAACCTTGGTGTCTCGATCAAAAGTAATCGTCTTAGGGACACCGTGTAGAAGAACCACTTCGCGAAAGAAAAGGCTAGCAACATGAGAGGCATTGGATGTCTTCTTACAAGGAATAAAAGGGACATATTCGTGAATTTGTCCATCACAACAAAGACAAAATCCATTCCTCGTTGGGTTCGCGGGAGTCCCAAGAGAAAATCCATTGTAATATCCACCCACGGTCCGGATGGAATCGGGAGCAACGTATAAAGGCCAGTATTCTGTGAATGCCCCTTTGCAACCTGACAAACACAACACTTCTAAACAAAATGCCCAACATCCCGCTTCAGTTGTAGCCAATAATAACATCCCTTCACCATGGCAATGGATCTATCGCACCCCAAATGTACTCCAAGGCTCCTACCATGTAGCTCCCGAATCAACTTCTCTCGCAGTGAATTACGTGGAATACATAACCTGTTTCCATAAAGCAAAAAATTATCATGGATAATCATATTGAATTAGAACCAGCAGCTTCACACTTCGCCCAAGTGTCGAAAATCCTCATCTTCAGAATAGAGGTCGTACAAAGACTCAAAGTCCACCACTTCAATCTGCATGGTAACAAGTAACGCAGCTTGGCGGCTTAGAACATCAACTACTTTATTAAAATGACCTGCTTTTTTGAAGCACAAAATTAAATTGCTCCAAAAAAAAAAAACCCCAGCGCTCATGCATTATGTTCAAATGCTTTTGGCTCTTGATGTATTTGAGCACTCGATGATCATTGTTGAGTATGAATTTGTGCTGATATAGATAAGGCTGCCAATGTTTAATAGCTTGTACCACAACATAAAATGTTCATAAGTAAACCATCAACGTTGAGCTTCATTCAATTTTTCACTAAAATAAGTAACAGGTTTGCCCTCTTGGGATAGAACAGCGCCAACCCCTACTCCAGAAGTATCACAATCTAATTCAAATACCTTATCAAAATTTGGTAAGACAAGAGTTGGAGCAGTAGCTAATTTCTTCTTTATTAAGGAGAAATTTCCAAACCAGCATTTTCAGTGGACAGTTGTTCCCTTTGGTCTTAAAGCAGCCCCATCCATGTTTTAGCAAGTCATGTGTAGAATTTTCCAATCTAATCTACCACATGCCCAGATTTACATTGATGATATTATCCTCTACAGTCCTAATGAAGAATTCCTTACTTTCCTAGTTTGTTGATATAGTCCAAAAGTATGGAATCATGCTTTCACAAAAAAAGAGGATTCTTGCTCAAAAGGAGATCGAGTTCTTAAGTATGCATTTGAAAAAAAAATGTACCTACTGCCTCGGACCTCGCCTTGTAGAAGAACTTCAAAAGTTTCTCTATGAGAACTTGACAATTAACCAAGTCCAAGTTTTCATTGAAATTGTCAATTATCTCCAAGACTTTGTACCAAAAATCTCCAAAGTGATTTATCCTCTCCAAAGGATGTTGAAAGAAGATGTTCCCCCTTGAGGGCAGAAGTAGACACAAGCTGTAGCCGATCTCAAAGAGAGTTTGCAGCACCTTCTTTCTTTGCAAATTCTTTCCACTGGTTAGAGAATTTTGCAAAAAGATGCTAGTGATAAATATTGGGCAGCCATTCTCTTTAAAGAAATCAAAGGTAAGCGCTTCATTTTTGCTTACAAGAGTGGGAGATTCACCACTGCAGAAATGCATTACCACTCTACTAAGGAGATTATCGCAGTCAAATACGGCATGGAGAAGTTTGAAGACCACCTTATCGGGCATCACTTTTTGGTAAAAATGGATATGTCTTCATTTCCCCATATGCTCAAATTCAAGCAGAAACAGATCCCCCACCCCCAGCTATTAAGGTGGGCTGAAGGGTTCTCAAAATATTCATTTGATGCTAGACACATTTCAGGCAAGAAAAATGTCCTCGCAGATTTTCTATCCAGACCAAAGCAGCCGGTTGAATCCATCAACATGTATGTTCGCATAAATCCATTGCGAGCAGGAACATTTCGCTCTATACCTATGCAAGATACACCATGAAATTCTCACAGTTATTCTCTAAAAATTCTAGGAGATATTGCAGAAAATAATCTCTCTGAGAATTTGAAGTATTATATGCATATGTACCATTATCGCACATTCAACACTTACGGTGGATTGATGTTAGGACCATTTGGTCTTAATCCAAATTATCCATTCATTCATGTTTTGTGGTGGTCACCTAATCATGACTTTCCAGAAGATCTCAAATGGTTCTTTTGATATTTTCTTAATGTGTATGCTGTTGCCATTGAATTTTCTACAGACAAAATTGTTTGAATTCTGTCATAGCACTTATGGGAGATTTCTCAAATCATAAAGGATTGACAGAAATGTTCACTTGGTTTCAACCTTTAGCAATGGAAGAATAACTTCATTTCCCAAAAGCGCATTGGAAGAGATGAACCAAAAAGGCACACTACTGTTATTTTCCACAGACCTTTGGCTTTTTCTAGTCCAACATGAGATATGCGGGAGAAAGCATTGCCCTACGGCGCTTCTTCAAGCCTAATCTCCATCGACGAGTCTTTCGGTTCCACGCAGCACTTCCTAGATCCATCACACTAATCAAAGGAAGATAAAAGTAAAGAGATACTTTACTTTTGATGTGAATTGCAAGTCAATTCTCTTCATCATTGCTTGTGCCCATTCATTGTCCATTATCATTGGATGCCATAGTGAGGGAATCGAAAAGAGAGATCTCTTCATGGATTTTTGCATAAATACAACTAATGATGACGTCTTCATATCCCTTTCACCTATCCCATAAAAGAAGAAAGCATCAGATAAAGAGAAGCAAACATGAGCGCTCAAAAGATAGAGGAGAGCCTAGATATATTTGCTCGTCGCATCGAGTCCGTCGAGTTGAGTTAATAAACACCGTGGATATCGAATCTATAATCTAAGGCTCGGAAATACTTGAGTACGTGTAATTCTCCGATTTAGTAGTGGATTATTTGAATGTAAGTTCTGACATTTGGAGCAAACCATGTAAACCTTGTCCTTTATTATTCCTCATTTTATTTTTCTGTCGATTTTCTACGGCTCCCGACATTAATTGCAAAGGCCTGACGATCCGCTTCCGCTGCGGTGCCGATTCATTTCACAACATATAGAAGGAATGCACAAAGCTGAAAGAACCTACAACTACGACCTCACCACTCCTAATTGAGCTAGTGTTTCCTTGATGCTGCCGACATCGGACCCTTCGGCTTGAACGACATTGGGACTGTCGAACGGAACGACGTGCTCGAGAGGGTAACTCCTGTCAGCATCCAACTTACGGGACTCGCCGCTTAACCCTTTTAGTATCACGGTTTTATGGGCTCCACCGATCAGTCCTTCATAGTCTGTGTCGCCGCATTCTCCAACGAACACGACAAACTTCGACAAGTCCACGCCCCAACGGACAAACAGATACCTGCAAAGGATCCGTCAGTACTTCACAAGATCGATGTATTTTGATTTAAGTGCAGATTAGACGTACTCGGGCATTAGAAGAAACCGAACTTCGTGTTAATCAAGGGGGTCCCTTAAACTTGCGGATCAAACGTTGTAATAAGCGACTCATTTGCAGAAAACTTCTCTATAATTCTCCATAAAGGCTTCATGTTAAATTGATTTGTTGCAGATCGAACAGAAGGTAAACTTAAGTCCACAATAGATCTGATGACTACTGTAGGTAGGTACAGCCTATCAATTGATTTTCCTACAAGCCGTTCAACAATGGTAGTGTTCAAACTCCAGCATACTCCTGAATCTCGCATATGTTATTTCCTGGACGAACAACTTCTATCCCTCGACCTATATATATGCCCCTTTAAAGGTTTAATTGGGAGAAAGAGAGCGAAAACATCTTCAACTTTTTGCCGGGCTTTGGTTGAAATTACAGAAGATTTTCACAAAACTGATAGGGGTTAAGCCTGAAGTATCTGATTACTGGTAAGTATTGCAGGTCAAAACATCAAGTAATACAAGGAGTACAAGTTCAGCACGACTGATATGATAACTCAATGGTTTATGCCAAGAGAGAGAGAAAAAAAAAAAAAAACAGAGTCATTCGCAAATAGAGATGCATCAAAGGGATGGATTCTAGCATCAAACAATCATTAATAACTGTAGAACTTCTGCATAAATACCTTAGAGCTTGAATTCGAGATGCCAAAACAGGAATAACATTGATTTTCCTGCCATTCTGAGAATACACGACGTGGCAACGAAGAGCCTGAATTCTCATCAGTTTTCTGAGTTCCTTCACTGGGGGAATCTGTAGCAAGAGAAAGAAAAGGCGTCAAAATGCTTCCGGACAGGTTCCTATTTGCCTTGGTACTATTCTTAAGGGAACTGCTATTGAAGCTATGAAAGACAACATGTTGGCGTCCAAACAGTTTCGGTGGCTAGGATGTATGTTTTGTTTGGAAGCATGTGCGGAGAAGGAAGAGAAGGGGAAGAGCAGAGGATTTACCAGATCAAAATCTTCCACTTTAAATGAAAAGCAATATGAACTTGATCCTGAATCATCTTCTGCAACAATGCTTTCTCCATCCCTTTTGTCATTAATGGAGGCAGCCCAGCGAATCAACGTCTTCCTCAGACCTTCCCCACCCCAGCGATATTCGATATGTGAATGGTAATCGATGTCAACGACAAAGGGAAGCCCCGAAGGACCATCGTCAGAGCTTGATGATGGATAAAACAACTCACTACCACTACTGCAAACGAGCGCATCGAAATCTGTCAAGTTCAAGCCTTCTGATGTTAAGAGTGAGTGCAACTCTAATATGGTCAAGGCCGTTGACAATATAAAGCCAGCTGCATTTTCCTTCCTTGTCGCCTCCATAATCTTCTTGATGATGTCGATATAAGCTGCAGTGGCATTACAATCCACAGCAATGACAAATATCCATTTTCTCCTCCTAAATGTTGAATAATCAATGCCGCCAATATCCTCTTTAGCTTTCTCAGCTGAAGCGCCCTTTCCAGTTCCTCGCAATATACCCTTTGCTAATGTCAAAACACTGTCGTCCATGTTACTATTTGCATCATCAGCGTTTTCTTCAAGGATGGTGGCATGTCCTTCATTTTTCTCTCCATCCAATGAAAACTTCAAATTCAGAGATAAGTCCTGTATATCCCTCAAGGAATCTCCTGGCGAATCCGATTCTGAATCTGACTTGTTGTCATTCTTTTGCCACTTTGGGCCCCTCGGTTTGCAACTAATTACGCGAGATAAGTATGTCTTACAATGCTCAGGCCACGAGAAAAGATGAATGTTCTTAAGTCCATTCTCCCTACATCTCGACCACAGCTGCTGATCTGAAACTAGTTTAAGAAGAGCATTGGCTATGGCGTGCTGATCATGAGGATCAACAAGAAGTCCGTTGTCCAGAACCTGTAACAAGGTCATAGTTAGCTACTTCATAGCTGACCTATGCAAAACCCCAGTTAACATAAGTGAATGTCTCTTGATGTAGAAGGCTCCAGCTAGAACACACCCGAAGAATATCAACAGGACCACCATTTTTTGTGGCAACAACAGGTAACCCATGAGCAGCTGCCTAGGTAGCAAAAGATGACGTGAGGATTTCATTAGTCAACCACAAGAAGCATTGGAATTGCTAGGAATCACAAAGAATGTGTATAGTAGGCTGACAGTAGAACCTCAATCAAAGTGAGACCAAATGGCTCGATGAAAGCCGGGTTGATGAAGACCCCCTACAAGGAAGATTGGCGGTGTAAGTTTGTTTAGCTAAAAATGGAACTTCTAACAAAAGGACTGCATAGTTGATTTTAGCATCTGTATCATTGTGAAGCATGGAGAGTACAAGCGGCTATGGTAGGAAAGGAAAACAAAACCGATGACCCTGACATTGGAAAATCATTCCATTTCAAGCTCATGTTCTGATGTTCAGCATCATTTCCACAGACTCTTAAGGGGAAAAAAAAACTACATAAAATACCTTTGTTTTTGCAGCTAATCGGTAAATGTCAGGAACATCAGATTGCTTATGATGCTTTGGATACGCTACTTGGCCATATAGGTTATATTTGTCGATTAGCTTGAGAATGGAGAGAACTACAGCTGCATTCGTTGTAGACATTTCGTCAAGGTCGTCACGATTCCCCATAATTAGTGTCTGCAATACAGAAAAAGCAAAAGACATCAAAATTGGAGAAAGGTCGATGAAGAAATGCAAACAATTACAGAAGGGCACACATATATGATAGAAAAAAGGTACAAGGTTAGCGAGCTCTCTTAGTTGGTGACATTCTCCATATGCTTTGACTAAAGTGGTGATGTTCTTTTTGGGGTCTGGCCTGGCAAGAGCAAGTATCATGGGTTTTCGAGGATTTGAAAAGAATCTCATTATCTGCACGTAACAACCAAGGCGCATGAGTATAATAGACATATTGGAAAAACGACAAAATAATATGTTTGTTCATGCTATAGTCCTTATCGGGAAGAACTATAACCTCAGACCAAATTGGCGGGTCTGTCGAAGAATGTTTCCCTTCATTCCTTTCCACTTCCCCGTTCATATCACCATCGCGGTGAACGATATTATGAAATTCCATTCCAGGAGGAATTACCTGCTCAGAGATAACCGAGGCATGAAACCATCCTAAATGTACTAGCAAACAAATGAATCCCTGAATACACCTTGAATTATGAACTATCAACTCACTCACCACGAAGCGCGGCATATATCTTCCATAACAGCTGACACCCCTCTTAATCCTTGCTCTCAGTTTTCGCTCTAACACCGGATCAAAGCCATCATACAAGCGCCATTGCTCTTCTATCTCCTGCCTTGTGCTAGTAATGATGATTTCTGAAGTGTCAAGACAAAGCTCCTCAGCTTCAATCCGGCGCATTATTTTGTATGCCACATTTATTTCCTCCCACAGTCTCCCTTGCTTCAAAAGTTGTTCAAGCTTGTCTCGACCAAGCGAGTGACCGGTAAAGAGCATGGGTACATTTAGAACCCCAGAAAGAAGAGCAGCAGCATCCCCTGCATCTGCGTAATGCCCATGAATAGCTGCAGGCCAAACCGGTCGGCCACTACCAATTTGTTCACCTAGAACTTTGGACATCTGAGTAATATGACTTAGTGCACCATCAACAAATTCAGGAATGTGAGGCCAGAGAAGTTCTTTTGGAACATATTTGTCTCTAGGGCCAAAAGGTATTCGGATGATATATGCACCACTGCTTTCACCAATTTCCTGAGGTGAAAACTCAGAGTTTCTTGGACTCAGCATCTCCGTTGGTTCGCCATAACTCCAGTTGACATCTGGAGCTGATATTTGTCTTGTCAGTAGATCAACCCGATAAACTCCTGGCATTGTGCCTAGTGCCCTCGCAAGCTCCACCACATATTTAACCTGATCCAAACAATACAATAAGAATCAAACCAGATAACTGATTGGAAATGGGTGTGTCGCGTCAGAACATGTAAAAGCTCACTTGTCCACCGGTATCAGAATCACGGCCAAGCTCCAGGTTTTCTCCACGTACCAAGCCATGGAGGCTGCATCGAAGTTGCAGTCAAAAGCACTTAATACCACGAATAAGATCTGCCTGGCATCATAAATTTATCTTGTGCAGCATAGAAGTAAAAACAAAAGAATTTGTGTTTCAAAACGTTTTTGAAAACATAGTCGAAAATAATGTGAAGATAGGAGCTGACCGATACCTTATTAGGATGAGGTAAAGCTTGTAGTCCTTCTGTCTACTAGCCCATTTGTCCATGATATCAACAGAGCTGATTCTAGGCATCCTCTCTCCACCGTGAGACGAGATCTCATTGGCTGAATCCCCTTTTTCTCCTTCTGATGATAGCTCTTCAGACATGTCAGCAGTTGCCTCTCTACGACCTCTTTCATGGTCAAGACGTCGTTTAGTGATGCGATAAGCTTCCTCACCCTCAAGCTACATTAGAAGAGGATGACAGACGGAAGGGGAAATGATCAACGGAAATGAATATGAAATTCGCGAGAAAATTTCACATATTAGGAAGGAAAAGTTGGGTCTTAGGCAAGAATCAATCAAATTATGCACAAAAGTAGGTCTAAAGACACCGCCAAATACGAAATGATCAGCAAGGAGAAGGCCACAAATCTCAAACCCTATCTGATGGAAAGAGAGGACTCAATGAGCATACAAATCCTCGATGGCTTCACGAAAAGATCGGCGAACAAAGATTTTAGGATGAGTTTCGTTCAAATCACAAGCTCGACTGCATCCAAACAAAAGATAACGCAATTTCAGTATTGCTCTCTTATAATTGGGGAAAGGCTATCACATTGTTTTTTCCCCTTGATCAACTCAATTTGCAAAATCGAATTGATTAATATAAGCTATTCCCAACGGTGAACCGTGAACGGAAAAATAAAGATCCATCGGGCGTACTTTAACCCCTCATTTCCAAGTAAAGAGCAAACTAATCACTGATTTTTCAAATGATAAGCTCTGTCATCTGTCACAAATAGCCAATACAATGTACCCTATTCAACTCTTTTAGCTTCTATTGAATCGAGAAATGGTCCTCTTATCTCTTCCTTCTCCGAGCTCGGGTTATGAACTGCTTCAAATATAGTATCAGGAAGTACAAACGCACCACAGTAACGAGAAACAGAGCATTTCCCATCGATGCTTACACGGGGAAGACTGTTCGAGAAAACAGAGGAGGACGGGGACGAGGGAAGTAAGAAGAAGGAAACACCTGCTTTTTCTTGCGAGCGAGATTCCAGATCCTCCAACACATGTTCTCCAATCTCGTGTTCCTCTCCCGCGGGCTGCGAGTCGCCGCGGCCTACGGAACAGAAGAAAGAAGCCGAATGGCTATAAGCCAAGTGAAGCCAAAGCCCAAGGAAGAAGAAGGAGAACATCAGAATCAGAATCCAGAGAGATACGGACTCGGAGCCAAGAGCGGTGGAGATCGGTCTCGTCGAAGCCGGTGATGACCTGCTCCACGAAGTAGCGCGTGGGGCTGAAGCGGCCCCTCTCTCTCAGCAGCAGGGACGACGACTTGGGGTCGTCGAGCCCCGGGCCGACGTCGAGGATCGCCTCCAGATAGCTGTTCACCCACTCGTTTCCCGCCATTTCCACCCACCCACAGACCCAGAGAGAGAGAGAGAGAGAGAGAGAGAGAGAGGTCCTCTCAGGCGGTCATGCACTTGTGCATGGGCAACACTTTGTGTTTGTAGAAGATGACAGGCCCAGGGTGAAGGAAGAGTCGAGTTAAGGTGCCGCTGGCAATGGTGGCTTCAACTGTACGTATAGAGAGAGAGAGAGAGAGAGAGAGAGAGAGAGAGTCAGTCGTGGTCTGGTCAGTTCAGTGCAGAGTCAGCAATTCTCCCGAATGTCCGATTTCTCTGGAAGGAGGTAGCCGATTGATCTCATCTTTCCCGTCTCTTGCTCGAGAAGCTGTCATGTCATAAAGGTGGTGTAGGCTAGTAAGTCTAAAGAGTAATTCTCACACGGAAAATGCCCCTCTCGAAAGTTCGCAACTATACAAGTCATTTTATTTTTTTTTACCGTACCGCGCTTTTTTTTTTTTATAAAACACTCGTTAATTAAATATTGTAAAGTAAAAAATAATAACACTACTGTCAAATTATCGATTAATAGGATTTCGTAACCCGCACTCATCACATGACTAGATCAAAAAAATAAAACGAAAAAATAATAATATAGCCTTGGTTGAGACACCTCATGAGGTGGATCGTGGATGTAATTCAAGATTTACAATTGATCGAGATGGTCGACAATATAATTAATACATTTAGCATTCAAGCAACGGCACTACCCATCTCGCCCATCTCTCTTCATTATTTCTCCAGTTAAATCACAGTTCCTTTCCGTTTCGAGAAGAATCTCTCTTCTGTATTTACTTTGAAAACATCCATATGCTATGTGAAGTATCAATAACACCATCACTTTGGTTAATTTATATATTTAAATATCATCGGATTTCATAACACTTATTATGCATCTTTTATCATCCTTAAAAATCAGATTTCTTAATACTTTGTCTATAAATTCAAATTTCTCAAACGACCCACGCTTAGGGTAGGCAGCAACCGGACCGGATAGAGTTCGTTCCCGATTTGTAAAATTGGAAACCGACCATATCCGCCTTGGAACAATCTGTGTTATTTTATTTCATTAATGGTTTTTGCTATAAATAATTTGTCTTTCACTTTTTTATGGCTTATGCTAGAAGAACATAACATACACACACACTCACTCACTCTAGGCCAATTCCGCCGGATTGGTATGGTCCCTCTCCAGGATCTGAGAACCAAATTGGTAATTCCTGCGCGAATCACCCCTAAATCGGTCGAACCAATTCCTGGATTCAACCGGAACCGATACAAACCTCTATTAAATTATCGTATGACGACATGAAGATGAAAGATAGGAATCCATCATGCAGTTCACCAAAACATCTTCTTTATCAAAGAATATAAGTGCGAATAACTCTCTAAATAAGAATGTCCAAATAGAACCCAACTACCTTTGCCTTTGAAGAGCATAAATCCCCACTGTTCTTGAAGCACCTCCTGCCACCTCTCAAGACAACTTTTTGACTATTGCAAGATGCGAAAACTAGGCAGATTGATGACCAGACATCAAGACTGAGCATATATTCTGTCGAAGACAATTGATTGGAGATTGACACAGAGAAGTATCGGGGAGGCCCATCATAGCTTTAGACCACTCTCCCCCAAAGCATCAAATTCTCTTGGAAGGAATCGATGAATCCCAAAGAGTAAGTGAAGAAGGATTTGACGTAACCCGACCATTCCCCAATTGTATGAATGTTCGATCGACGTGTATTTGCGTACTTTAGTTTTTAGTAAAAGAGAGAGTCCTAGAACAAAAATTGTATGAATGTTCCGCTAGACTTGTCTTGCTTATTAGATGAGGTTCGCAAAGACGTCCTACCGTGTTTCCAATTGAACAATCAACCCCTTAAAATCCTAGGAATGGTAAAATCAAGATTGCTCGTTTGGGGCTCCGTTTTGGTTTTCGGGAAAATGGAAAATTCGAAAGATGTCTTCCTAAAAATAATCGTTGGGCATTGCTTGAAATAACTAGTCAATTCCACCACAATTCACGTGGAAACAATTTCATCGGCGATGAATTTTTGTTATTATTTATCTGTGTAGCTGATACAAGAGATCATTTTTACCGTTCATTTTTTTCGCGGGTCTTTATTTGACAATTCCTATAATTTTGGGCTTGATTGTTCAACGGAAACACGGTAGGATGTCATTGTGAAGCTTATCCAATAAACAAGACAAGTCTAGCGATTGCACCTTTTTTTTTTTTTTTCATGGATTGGCAACCCCACATTGGATTACATGAATACTGGCGAGAATGCCACGCTAAGCTAATGGACCCGAGAAGAAATCCATATGGGTGGTCCAAGCGTGAACTTTATTCTAAGTGGTAGGAGGGATTAAGCATCTAACGAATCTAACCTCTATCAAGTGCTTAATATTTTTTTTAATTTAAAAAAAACTATATTCAAAAGATAAAGTTCATGCATACATGACCGAGATTCCAGAACAAATAAAGGCTCCGTTTGTTTCACGGAAAATGAGCGATTTGAAAAATATTTTTCGAAAAGTGATTGCTTATATCGTTTAAAAAAATCAATCAACGAAAAATATTTTCATCATCGATAACAATCTATGCCTAACTATTTTCATAGGCGACGAAAAAAAATTCATTTTTTCATTTTTTTTTACTTTTTGGAAAATATTTTTCAAATCACTCATTTTCCGTGAAATAAACGGAGGCAAAGAGTCCAATGGGTTTGAGGGTGGATTGAAGCCTGGAGAGGATTCTTTGGGTGCGTTTGGTTTGGCTTTGGAAATAGGTTTTGAGTGGCTTTGGAGAAATGCAAATGGTGTTTGGTAGAAATTAGTTTGAAATGCAACTTTGGGCTAACTGATGTTTAGCAAAAAAAAAAAAAATTGCAAGGGGCTTTTGGTGGCATATTTGTTTGTTTATTTATTTATTTCTTTTTCTGAAAAAAAAAAAAACAAAAACCTTTGTCGGTCGACGAAGGGCTCCAGCTGTTGATGGCCATCAGCAGAGACCACCTAGGGTTGGCTGACCCTTGGCAATGGGAGCTTGGGCCCGAGGTCGCACGACCCAGGTGGCCATCATTAGGGTCGAGCAACCAGGCGACGGCGCCTAAGGTCACGGGACCCTAGGTGGCCTTGGCCGCCCCTTAAACTTACTCGTCTACGTCATCTGTTCCAAGAAGAAGATGAACAATAGTAACTAGCAATCAGAGTTTCGGTTTTAAAGGAGAGGTAAAAATGAATTTTCAGTAAGGTCTTGAGGGTAAAATAGGTAACTGACTGTTGACACCTGATTTTTGACCATCTATTATTGTGATTTTTATTCTTCAAAATTAATTAAAAATATAAAAAAAGTCATAAAATTACAAAATCAACTTTGGAAGCCTTGGCCTAGCCTCGGGGACCAATTTTGAACAAAAAATATTTTTTGGTATTTTATAATATTTTTCGAATTTATTTAATTATAAAAATACCCAAAAAATCAGAAAAATACCATTTGTGGTCAGAAAAATACACAAAAATATTAAATAATTTTGTTTTAATTTCCTACTCAAGTGTGTTACTTTAGATCTTGAAAATTCGGTTCGGGTCAATGTTCCTTCACGAACATAAACCCGAACCGAGCCAAAAAAAATAATAAAAATAAAAATAAATAAAAAAAATAAAAAAAATGCCAATCGAGTCTTTTAATTTGTAGATTCTATAATCTTGACGTCGACCACCGTATGCAATAAACGCCCATTTGTTTCTCTTCTTCGTGAGGGGACTAGAATGATTTAAAAAAATGAAAAGAGGAAGGAGTGGAAGACAGATTAATGGAGCAATGGTAGGGGAGCGGCGCCTCAACCAAAAACAAGAGTATAATAAAAAAAAAAAAGGAAAAGTAGAGGATAGCAGGAGCCTGTCCTCCACCATGCAATAGAAAAGAAGGATTAAACAAAAAAGGAAGAGGAGGACATAGCATATTCGGACATGCCAGAGTAAAACAGAGAAGGAGAGAAAGAGCAAACCCAGAGAGGGGGGCAGCGCGAGGAACCGGAGGGGCTTCATCAATGGCTAAAGAGTCTCATCGCCTCCGCTAGAATCGCTGGTTGTCGTCGGCCTCGCACGAGCAGAGAGGGGAGTTAAAAAAAAGAAAACAGAGTGAGGACCCGAGGGAGAGAGAGGCGAAATCGAGAGAGGGATCTACGAGAAGGTTCACGCGAGCTTCGTTAACGATCAAGGAGTCATCCACGACATTGCTAGAACCGTCGTCGTTGGTCTCTCACGAGCAGGTAACCTTCCTTCCTCGAACCCGAATACTCTATCCTCGTAGCTCAAACCAATAGTTTTGGAACCCCAATATTGTTTATCCCATGAACCGTGTTTTAATCTGTCCGTAGAGTAGTTACCGTGCGTCTGCTCATACATTTTTATGCCTTGGATTGAATCATAGTCGTTCGGCCGTACCTTGCTTGAGTCTTGTCGAATCGGTCGTTCCTTCTTTCGGTTGTCGGTGGTGGTCCGACGATGGCTTCGATAGTCCGCGTCGATAGCATCAGTGATGGTGGGTAAAGATATAAATAGGGTCTGTCGAAGCTCCTTCTTTCGTCGGTCCCAGTTGAACTCCTACGTTGCTCCTAGTACCCCTACGTTGCTCCTAGTTGAAGTCCTATGTAAAACACTGTGAAGAAGACGACTCCAAGTGCTTCTGCGTGTTGCGTGGAGAAGACAATGCAAACTGGTCCAAGGAATAATAATAAAAAAATGAAAAGCTGAGGGCATCTAAGGGGAGGCACGGCATTTTGTTTTTGGTGTTATGCACGTGAGTATGTTCCAAGATTGGGCCAGCTAGTGAAATTTTCTGTTTGGGCCTCTAGTGGAAAGAATTGAAATAAATTGGGTTATGTCTAAATTTAAGTCAAATGGGCCTTCGTAAAAGAATGGGCCTTTCTTGTTTTAGATTTTATTTGGGCTTTTGGTTGGCATGTAGTTATTAAATGGGTTGGGTTTAGGGGTCCAAATCAGATTACCATTTTCGAAATTAAAAAAAAATAAAAAATAAAAAATTCAATAAAAAATGAAAAATCATAAAAAATTCAAAAAAATTCGAAAATTTCAGAAAAAATTATAAAAAATTCCAGAAAATAGGAAATGACCACTTTCAACTGGTCACGACCTGTTTCGGGTCTTTTGACCCCCGATCTTTTCAAAAATGACGGTTTTGCCCTTCCGGCAAACCGTTTTCCAAAATAATTCTAAAAAATTCAGGAAAATCCCAAAAAATAGGAAATGGCCACAAACAACTGGCCAAGTCTCATTCCGGGTGTTTTGAACCCCGACCCTTCTTAAAATGACGATTTCGCCCTTTGGGCGAATTGTCTTCCAAAAATTGAAGAAAAATCAAGAAATTCCAAAAAAATTCTCAAAATTGAGAAATGGCCACAATCAACTGGCCATGGAATATTTTGGGTAATTCGGTACCCAAATCTTCCAAAAATTGACGATTTTGCCCTTCGGGTTAAATCGCCTCCAAATCTTCCCATTTTACCTCGGTCCTAAATCACACCTTCCCTAAGCCCTTATGGCTATACTAGGAGGCCATGTGATGTGAATTGACGTGCATTGATGTGATTTATTTATGCACTTGATTGCGCTTTCATTTAAATTGATTGTGATTGATAGGAATAGTCTTCCAATCTGCATGAAACCCTGAATCAAACCTACCCCACCCAAAATTGCGCCTGCATGAATTCTTAGCTAGGAAATCACTCGCGTTAGGTACCGAAAGGGCGTTGGTAATGACACCAGCGTAACCAAGTCCCCGAACCCAAAATCTCTAGTTCCACAGAATTGATCGATCTCTCCCAATCGGTCAATAAGGTTTCCGGTCTACCCTCCAAGAAAGACCGGTGGCGACTCCAAATGCATGCACAAGTTGCACATGCCACCACGACCACACTGAAGGTCGAAAGCGGTCGACTCTTATCGTCGAACCCATTAAATGAAAACTCCCGCCGCGATTTGGTATGGGCCTGGGAGGGCCCGTGCCGATCCAAAGCCCGCGATCCGCACTCCGGTGCTGGTGGAAAGGCCCGCGATCGGTAATCCATTAGCCGCGTCCGCTTTCGGACGGGTCGCGACACTGACTAATTTTCAATAATGGGCTTTCAACATTTTCGAAAGCGTTGAAAGCTCAAAGTGAGTTCCAAGGCTGGCATTTGGGCCCAACTCCTCTCGAAAAGGCTTGCCAAACACCTCAGCATTTTCCAAAGGAACTTTAGATGCAGAAAGTCACTTTGGAAAAGTTGAACCAATCGCAACCTTCTTCTTTAGGTCTTGGCGACCCAATCCGCCACTTTGTTGGCTTCAAGGTTCCGGTGAGTTAGCATTTAACTTGGAGAAAACATCGATAAGCCGTGGTAACCTCCCCAAACTGATTGAATTTTTTTTTTTTGGCGAAGCCGATTGACGACAGCATCGCTTGAGAGTAGGAGCAGGGGCGATCGACCGTCAAGTAGCTCATATGGAGTCGGATTCATCATATCTTGTGCAAACACCTGCTCATGGTGATTGTGTTGCATGCATCACATTATTATGACAATACGGAAACTAAAACGAAATTGAGACAGATGAGAAGAACGGAACACCAAGATTTACGTGGAAACCCTTGCGGGAAAAACCACGGGAGAGAGGAGAAGCAAAATCCATTATGAGAATTAGGGATTACAAAAGAGGCAACGTAAGCTTCTCTATCAGACAGAATGAGCAAAGAGCAATATTCATAGTATTGTCCATCAAACCCTAATGTTGGCCCAATGCCCATAACTTAAGCCCATAACTATTTAAGGCATACATAACAAATCTCCACCTTGACTTGAATTCCCAAGTAGACATAAATATTAAGACAATCTTCTCCTCCCACCAGCATAGAACTCAGCTGCTGTAAACATTAACCAAATCCAAGCAATGCTTGAATTTAGTAAAGGGCAATGACTTTGTCAACATATCAGCTGGATTGTTTTCTGTACCAATCTTCAAGACCTTAATATAGCCATCAGCAAGAATATCTCGAATATAATGACACCGCACATCAATGTGCTTTATTCTCTCATGATACATCTGATCTTTAGTAAGATGTATAGCACTCTGACTATCGCAATGCACAACAGTCACATCATCATCCACACTAAGCTCTCCAAATAAGCATCTTAACCATATAGCTTATTTGATTGCTTCTGTAATAGCCATATATTCTGCCTCTATAGTAGACAAAGCAATTGTATGCTGCAAAGAAGTTTTCCAACTGACTGCACAACCCCCAATAGTAAAGATGTACCATGTCAAAGACATTCTTTTATCAAGGTCACCAACATAATCAGAGTCAACATATCCAGTAAGAGTTTCACAAGTTTTCCCAAACTCTAAACCATAATCTGAAGTACCCTTCAGATATCTCAAAATCCACTTCACTGCTTGCCAATGAATTTTACCTGGGCATGATAAATATCTACTTACCACGCTAACAGCATGTGATATGTCAGGTCGAGTGCAAACCATAGCATACATAATGCTACCAACTGCACTAGAATATGGAATATGTGACATATATTTTATTTCATCATCTGTATGTGGACATAATTCAGCTGATAATCGAAAGTGAGCAGCAAGAGAAGTACTAACTGGTTTGGCATCTTTCATGCCAAAACGATCTAACACCTTCTCAATGTAGCTTTTCTGGGAAAGATACAATTTTCCTCTTTTCCGATCTCGCTGAATTTCCATGCCAAGAATTTTCTTCGCAGAACCTAAATCCTTCATATCAAATTCAGCGCTCAACTGTGCCTTCAAATTATGTATATCAAATTTGTCTTTTGCTGCAATCAACATGTCATGAACGTATAACAACAGATAAATATAAGATTCATTTGGAAGTTTGCACGGATATACACAACTATCATATTTGTTTCTACAATAGCCAAGTTGCACCATAAAAGAATCAAATCTCTTATACCATTGTCTAGGTGATTGTTTCAAGCCATAGATAGATATTTTCAATAAACATACATGATCTTCCTTACCTTCAAACTGAAAACCCTCAGGTTGACCCATATAAATTTTCTCTTCAAGTTCACCATGCAAGAAAGCTATTTTTCACATTGAGTTGTTCCAACTCTAAATCATGCATAGCAACTAACGCAAGAAAGACCCGAATAGAGCTGTGTTTAACGACGGGTGAAAACACATCATTAAAATCAACTCCCTCAATCTGACTATAGCCTTTAGCGATTAGACGTGCTTTAAATCTAATGTCTTCAACTCCAGAAATACATTCCTTTCTTTTGAAAACCCACTTACAACCCACAATCTTTTTTCCTTTTGGTGGTTTAACAAGCTCTCAAGTTTGATTCTTTTTAAGAGATTCCATCTCTTCATTCATAGCAACTAACCACTTTGCTGAATCTTTTGAGGAAATAGCTTCCTTGTACGTTTTAGGCTCAGCATATTCTATCGACTCTGCAGCTGAAAGAGCATAAGCAACAAAATCTGAGTATCCATACATCTGTGGAGGTTTCACTGTTCTTCTCGATCTATCTTTGGTTATGGAATAATTCTCTTCTTTAGATTCTTCAATCTTAATATTATCTGTTACTGACTGAACTGGTTGTGAAGAAGATACTTCAAACTCCACCTTCTTTAGTGCACTTTGCAGATTTTCTTGACAAGTATCTAATGATTTCTTGACAGGATGAAGCATAGCAGACTCATCAAAAGTAACATCTCTGCTAATTATAATCTTAGATGAATCAGAACACCAAAGCCTATAACATTTTACACCAGAAGCATAACCAAGAAAAATATATTTTTTCGCTCTAGGCTCTAGTTTTCCTTCACTAACATGTGCATATGCTGGACATCCAAAAACTCGAAGAGAAGAATAATCAACAAGTTTACCCGACCATACCTCCTCAGGTGTCTTGTTCTCAATAGATATGCAAGGAGAATGATTTATTAACTAACAAGCAGTATTGACTGCTTCAGCCCAGAATTCTTTGCCCAAACTAGCGTTAGACAACATGCACATTGTTCTTTCTAATAGGGTTCTATTCATACGTTATGCAATACCATTCTGCTGCGGTATATACACTGTAGTATGATGCCTCACAATTCCTTCGTTCTTGCAAAATTCATTAAATTCGCCTCCACAAAATTCTAGCCCATTATCTGTTCTTAGCTGCTTAATTTTCTTACCGGTCTGCTTCTCAATTAATGTTTTCCATTGCTTGAATGTAACGAACATATCACTTTTTGCCTTGAGAAAAAATACCCAAACTTTTCTTGAAAAATCATCAATAAAAGTGAGTACATACCTGGAACCAAGGCCTTTCGATGGAACTCTAGCAAGCCCCCAGAGATCAGAATGAATGTAATCCAGAGTGCCATTTGTGCTGTGAATTCATGTTTTGAAACTGACTCTTTTCTGTTTCCCAAAAACACAATGTTCACAGAAATCCAGTTTTTCAATTTTCTGACCACACAAGAGACCTCTTTTACTTAGTTCCTCCATCCCTCTAATACTCATATGCCATAGTCTCATATGCCATAATTTTGTATTATCTGAATCTGTCATATCAGAAGAGACCGCAGCTGAACCAGTAACAGTAGAGGCTTGTAGCTGATACAAAGTACCAATTTTAAGCCATTTCATCAACAAAAGTGAGCCTCTCATAATTTTCAGAACTCCACCCTCAGCAGTAAATCTACAACCATTGGCGTCAAGTGTACCCAAGGAGATTAGATTTTTCCTCAAATCAGGCACATGTCTGACATTATCTAAAGTTCTGATCATACCATCATGCATCTTAATATCAACAGTGCCAATCCCAATAGCTTTGCATCTAGCATCATTGCCCATGAGAATAACTCCACCATCATATTCTTTATACGTAGAGAACCAATCTCGATGAGGACACATATGATATGAGCAGCCTGAATCAAGAATCCAACTATCACAGAATTTATCTTTTTTATCTGCAAACAATAGCCAATTTTCATTTTCTTCTTTAGCAATATCAGCTTGAGCAGTATTTTCGTTTCGCATATTATGTCTATTCTGATAGTTGCAATTGTTATGACGATTGACATTCCCATGATTTTGTTGATTCGAATTATTTTCTCTCTGGTCATTCTCCTTCAGTTTTAGGCAATTTATCTTGATATACCCTAGAGACTTACAATAGTTGCAAATCATATCTCTATGCTTAGACTTTGACCTGCTCCTGCCAATATTTGTTCTCTCAATAGATCTTCCTCGAGCGACTAAACCAGCCCCATGATTATTACCACCATCAGAAGTCAATTATGTATCGAATTTCTGCTTATTTAACAGACTAGTCTTGACATCTTCAAAATCAATAGTTTCTCTACTAACAATCACGGTCTCTCTAAAATTCTTATAAGAGGGAGGTAGTGAAACTAGCAATAAAAGAGCTTGATCCTCATCTTCAATCTTAACATCAATGCTTCTTAATTCAGCGATAAGAGCATTGAACTCAGAAATATGGGATTTGAGAGAAGTACCTTCAGTCATACGAAAAGTGAAGAGTCGTTGCTTTAGTCTCAATCGATTAGTGAGAGACTTTGTTAGAAAAATACTCTCCAATTTCATCCATAAACCTGCGGCTGTTTTTTGATCGAGTACCTCCTGCAAAACTTCGTTCGTGAGGCACAGCTGAATAGTGGACAAAGCTTTCTCATCCAATTCTTCCCATGCTTCATCTGACGGTTCTGGCTTTTTCCCTTTAGTAAACAAAGTTTTCTTTAAACCCTGCTGCGTAAGAACGGCTAACATACGAATCTGCCATAGGTTGAAACTGCCGCTCCCATCAAACTTTTCGATATCAAATTTCGTTGCCAAACTCGAAGCCATAATTTATTTCGAGTCGAAGAAACGCGCACAAACTCCTTGGACAACACGAATCGAAAAACCCCTTATTTATAGCGCGAAACTCGAACTGATTCGATGCAGAGACTTCCCTTGACAGTGGCTCAATTATCCTCCAAGCAGCAGCGAATTTGGCTCCTAGAAGTGGCTGAATTTATACACGAATAGGACTGAAACCGCAGGATGGTGGTGCAGAAGAAATCCCTCGCTCTCTCTTATTGTGCCGAGGATCAACGATGAAGAATAACCCAATATAGAATTATTTCAACCCCTGGATAACAGTAACTTGGGCAGTGAATAATAGCGAGAGAGAGAGGTCCAAATTATGATAAAAAAATCGACACAAATAGGGGCTGTGTTGATTTTTATTGGCCCCAAACAACGATGGCGTCGGGCTGAGCAAGATGCGTCAAAGGGCACTCAATATTTTGTTGCGATGGCCACCAAAATTTCCACCACGTGAATGGAAACTGCAGGAGTGTTGAAGACCCCCAAAAAACGCCAAAGGACCTTCGCCGAATGTCTTCTTCCCATGTGTGGACTCCTAGGCGTTATCCTCTAAGGTTCTTTGCATAGAAGAAAGTCTGGCCTCTCCTTTGTCTCTTTCACGTGATTTGTCGGGGGTGGCACCAAAATCAAGATCAGCTGGGACTCGGACTCGTGCAGCCTTCTAAGTTAGAGGGGTCATCGCAGCACAGATGAGTGGTGTTTTCCGGCGGTCCGAACAAGAAACCAACGGATGAGGAGTGCTCGACTGTGACGCTCCCCAAATCGCCGAATTCACCGAAATCCAAATCGTCGAAATCCAAATTGACGAAATCCAAATTCTCTTTCTCTCGTGTCTCTCGTTCGTCGACGGATGAACCTTAGGCTCTGATACCAGTTTGTTATGACAATGCGAAAACTAAAACGAAATTGAGACAGATGAGAAGAACGGAACACCAAGATTTACATGGAAACCCTTGCGGGAAAAATCACGGGAGAGAGGAGAAGCAAAATCCACTATGAGAATTAGGGATTACAAAAGAGGCAACGTAAATTTCTTTATCAGACAGAATTAGTAAAGAGCAATATTTATAATATTGCCCCTCAAGCCCTAATGTTGGTCTAAAGCCCATAACTTAAGTCCATAACTATTCAAGACATACATAACATAACACACATCAACACAACCACCAGGCATCACTGCCCGGCATGGAGGAGCAGGAGGAAGATACCCAGGATAGGCGATGCTTCATTCTTGTGTCCACCCCCGCACGAACGACGACGTAGTTATGCATGAGACTTTGGCTGGCAGTCGTTGCTGGCCACGTCATCCTCCTCCGTCGAGCATATTGGATGTCACGTATGCATAGCCTAATTATTAACTCTAACCGTGGCTAGGTTTGTCACTGATCGAAAGTAGGGGCTCGTTTTGTAATGAAAACCCCTTCTAGGAGAAAAAGAGCAAAAAATGAAACAAAGTCACAAAAAATTCCAAATTATGCTCATTTTGATATTTTTATGTTTTTCCTTTTTGGTGATGTCAAGATCTCAAACTATTCCCACTACAGTATAGGGGTGTGCATGGTCCGGGCCGGTCCGGTCCCGGCATGAACCCGAGGACCGGACCAATAGTCCGGTCCCCATATTTTCGGGACCATGGACCGGACCGGGACCGAATAGGACCAGGACCGTCGGTCCGGTCCGGTCCGGTCCCGGTCCGGTCCTGGTCCCGGCCCAACCGCTACAAAGCCTATTACTACATTTTTATTCTTCCTTCAGCTGACCGCCAAGCCCAGCGATCAACCAGAGGTGGGGGCGAGCTTCGTTGGCCCTCATCTTGGCTAGAAGAAGATGAAAATAAAAGAACAAAGAGAAAAAAAAAGGAAAACAAATCCCATAAAATATTAAAATATATTAAACGACTATTGTATTCCACATTGGGGCTCAACAACTTGATTCACCGAATGCCAAAACACCACCAGGATAGCATACTGAATGCCATATGAATGATAGGCCGGTCCGAGAGTTATATATATAAATTGTTGGGCCGGTCCGAAATTCTTCTTACTCTTGAGAGATTTCGTTTTGTTTTCAATTTCTTTTGTAATTATATATATTTATATATATAAATAATTATATATTATTGGCGGTCCGGTTCGGTCCGGGCCGGGCCGGTCCCAACACAAGAACTCGAGGACCGGATCGCCCAGTCACCGGTCCCATTTATTGGGACCGGGGACCAACCCATCCACCTCAAGGATCGGACCAACCCGCCCGGTCTGGGCCGGTCCCGGGCAGGTCCGGGCCGATCCCGGGCCAGTCCGGTCCAGTTTGCACACCCCTACTACAGTACATTTACCCTAGACTTTTCTACGTGACATAATAAAATTCTAAATTTACCCTTTTATCCTTCGTCAAGGTCCCGTCAGATGATTTTCAACTAAAATAATATTGATATCAATACCGTTTACTTCTCGACATCATTATAGGCAGATTTTTTATGGTGCTTGTTAATGGAACCTTGAGAGAGGGTAGATATATTACACAGGTACAACTTTGAAATTTCTAGCGTCATAAAAAATTAAAGTAAATATGTTATAATGGGTATATTTCGGATTTTTTTTTCATCCTTTCTACATGGGTAATTATTTAAGGTTACAAATCCATGTTACAAATCCATGTGGCGCTGACGTGGATGTCATGTCAGTATCATCTGTCATCATCGATGGAGAGATCGAGTTACATCGCACCAAATCGAAAACTTCAAGGACCTAATTGCATAAAAAAAATAATTCAAATGTCTCATTACCCAAATCGAAGAAGTCGGAACACCTTCCTTGCCATCGCCGATCGACTCAAAGAAACATTTGATTAGTCTCGCTAAAGTCCAAAAGAGAAAAAAGATAATCAAAGCTCTGTTTCACCAAGGAAACTCCCGTTCTTCAGTTCGCACTCGTCTCCTTCTTCGATCTCTCCCACGAAATCCTTTCTTCCCTCATCAACTGCCATACACAGGCACGTACTCACACACATATATACAACTAAAACGTTTCTCTCTCTCTCTCTCTCTCTCTCTCTCTTCCTGTGGTTGGGTGGATTTGGGTTGCAGATGGAGGGCTTGCCAACAACCATGAAATCGGAGAGGAGGTGGAGATCCAAGCCTCTTCAGGCCTCGCGCCCTTCCATCTTCATGGCCTTCTTCTCTTGCGTCGCCTGGCTCTATGTCGCCGGCAGGTTCATTTCCTCCAACTCTCTCCCAAAAAACAAACGCCTTGCTTGATTATCCGCATTTTGGATGCCCAGAAATTGTTTGTAGTTCGATTGCGATTTCGCGTAGTTTGGGTTGTGTGGATCGCTGCTTGAGCTGTCGCTGGAGCGGGAATTTCCCCCTACCCGGCTTCACAATGCGAATTTCCCGGTTGTTGGATCCGGAAAGGGAACGACTGTGCTGTGATTTGGGGTTTTGACTTATCTAGGTTGAAGGAATTGAGCTGCTTCGTTTTGGTTGGTCGATCCGCATTTAAATTTTGAAGTGTCAATGGCTTCTTTGAATCAAGTTGCTTGTTTGAATTAGCTGGTCTAGTTTGTGTGCGAAAATATTAAGCCAGGATTATGCGACCATTACGTCAGGTTTAGTAGATAAATCCTATTTGAGTTTTTTTTAAGCCCCAGTCGAGTTTGATGATCAATTGGACTATTGGATCAATTCCCATCACATCCTAGTAAACTATCAAGTCTCTTTTTACTTACTGAACTTATGATAAGTTGATTAGGTTAGACCCTAATCTTTGAAGTAGGACTTCTCTGGGAATTGCACTAAATGGTAAGTCACGAGTTATGACTGAGAACCAGGTGGGGTTTCAATGGAAATGAGCCATGTCGCACGACTCTTGTAAATGTCTTGTTCACACATTTGAGAAGAAATGGTTTACAAATGAATCGATTTTGAATTGTGTGATTGGATTGGGATTAGGAAAAAGGAGGACATAGAGAAACCAGTCAAGATGGTACTTTTGATGAATATTATTTCCATATATTTCATAATGTTCTCAAAGACGTAGGTTAGATAGCTGTGGATGGAAATGTGAAATCAAGCTTTTATTTGATGAATACAAACATATGGCTGTGAATCATGTTCATGAAGGTTAATATTCTATTTGGATGCTTAGGTTGTGGCAAGACGCTGAGAACAGGACATTGCTGACTAATCTTCTCAATAAGAACTTGGACAAGGTGTTTCTAATGCTTCTCTTTTGCTTCTCTCTACACCTCGATTCTGCATCTTGCCTCTTTACTTGAAATTTTACTATAGTTGTCTCCTTTTTCAAATGTTCACGCCCTTCACATGTGGACAAAACAAAAAATTAGTTCATTAAAGTACTTATATTGTTGTCCTGCTTATCAAGCTGCGATTAGAAGTTGAGATTTGTCTCCTCAGTATCTGTTCTAAGGTGCTTTGTGTGTTTTCCTTTTCAGAGGCCAAAAGTACTGTCACTTGAAGACAAATTGACAGTCCTGGGATGCAAGTATGCCCCTTATCGTGCTTTCATTAGATTCACTATATTAATTCCGTCAACAGGTGTAATTGAAACATTACCTATGCACATATTGTTTGTTTTCATTTTCTTATGTTGGAACTTAGAGATCTGGAGAGAAGAATCGTTGAAGCTGAGATGGAATTAACATTAGCCAAGAGTCAGGGGTACCTCAAAAACCAGATTCAGAAAAGCAGCACTTCTTCTGGTCAAAAGCTTCTTGCTGTAATTGGAGTTTATACTGGATTTGGCAGTCGTTTAAAGAGAAATGTGTTTAGAGGCTCATGGATGCCTAAAGGTATTCTGAGTTATGAGTAATGATGGACTATAGCTGCTTGAATACATAATTGGTTATCTATAACGTTTCTAATGGTAGCATGGTTTGCTTATTGTTCATGTGTGGAGTCCATGAATCTTTTGGTCCTTTTTTCCTGACCATTGGCAAAAAGGAGAAGGCCTGTGTACTTAAGCGTCACAAATGCAGTGTGTTAGGTTGTTTATTTCCATGCCATGTGTCATTATGCCTTTCGTCATTCATGGGTTCCAGGAATCTTTTGGTGCCTTTTTCCTGGCCACTGGTATAAAGGGAGAAAGCCTGCTTATTTAAGGGTCACATTGCAGCCTGTCAGGTTTTTTATCGCCATGCCTTATATCATTAAGCCAAGTAATGGGACCAGGTATCTGCAAATAGCAGCAGCATAAGCCATACAGCTAAAAAATGGGTTGGCTAAATAACTTATGTGGATGTATTAGGGTTATCTTCTTGTGAGGCGAGGTCTAAAGTGAGTGCATGCTTTTGCAGAGATCTATTTGATGATTGTAAATCCATTTATCGATATTGAAAGTAGTAGCATTCAAGTCTTCTGAGATATGATTGTATGTGCTGATCAGATGGTCAGGCTCTGTGTCCTGCATTACTTATTAAAAGAACCAAAGTATTGAAAGAAAAGAATTGTCTTGAGGGTCTCCTCTGAAGCTTCTTGCAGGACATTTACCTTTTCCTGGTTATATGACAGCTCATAAGAGAGCTTCTGTTCAAACTTCTGTAAAAAGCTTCTCGGGGGATACTTTCCTCTTGGTTTAAAATCGACATGAATTTAAAGTAGGATTACTATATTAAACACAAGTATTAACCCATAAATAGAGCTCCTTTATGGAATGACAACTATTGCGCTGCATCTGATGGATCTTTTCTAAACTTTCATTAATCGAATTACAGACCTCTACAGTGCTTCCCAATATTATGCAAGGGGTGTTCTTGTTTGTATCCATACGTTCACGGACAAGGTGAAATTAAACTGTGGTGTACTTATATATGGTGGCCAGTAATTTAGAGTGATGGTAATGACTTATCTCGACCAACAGGATCCATCAACTCTAGATGATCTTGTCTGAAGATGCTTAGATTGTACTCTTGCATAATGCTTCATCTCTCCTCGAGTTATTATTATGACTTTTGACGAGGACATCAATGTCTAGTGTGAAGAGTTGTCCTCTCTGACCATGTCCTTCACCATTTATACATGATTGATCTTAATGTCCCTTGACTTTTAGACAATTTATTTATTGTTATTGCCATATTTTTCAGGTGATGCTTTGAGAAAGCTTGAGGAAAGAGGAATTGTTATACGTTTTGTAATTGGTCGGAGGTTTTTCCATGCTCTTAATCCCTACTTTTCCTTTTCTCTAACTGCTTTTACGTATGATTTGTTTGTTCATAAATTGTCTTGAAACTGGCAGTGCTAATCGAGGTGATAGCCTAGATCGCAACATTGACGAGGAAAATCGCACGACAAAAGATTTCTTAATCCTTGTAAGCACAAAGAATCTACTGGCTGCTCAATTTAAGCTGTTGAACTTTTTACCTTGGATTAAATGAAGAGAAATGTGTTGTTTTTGATATTTTTCTTTGGTTATCAGATTGCTGTATGGTGTTGTAAAGTTATTCATGACTTTTCTTTAATAATGAATCGGTCATTGTTAAAACTCTTAGACGCAATAGGCTATCAATGTGTGACAATAAAAGTTTAGCTGTTACCAAATTCTTCTGAATTGTTCATTCAATAAGTGGCGGACTCTAACTATATTGAACAGACAAGCAAATCATGGATTCTGATTGTGTGTCTTTCTTTGCTGCTTCATAGGAAGGACATGAGGAAGCTCAAGAAGAGTTGCCCAAGAAAGCTAAGTTCTTCTTCAGTGTTGCAGTTCAAACATGGGATGCAGAGTACTATGTGAAAGTTGATGACAATATTGACCTTGATTTGGGTAAAGTTCCAGTGCTTGAATGATTTATCTGGCCATCATTCATCTGGAAGTACTGTTTGCTAAACCTGCCAAGGGTGCAAGACTAATGATACTTATTTTTTCGTCTGTCTGGCAGAGGGGTTAATCGAAATGCTGGATCGCCGCCGTGGTCAGGATGGTGCTTACATTGGGTGCATGAAATCAGGAGACGTGATTACAGAAGAGTATACACTTCATTACATCTTAGCATAGTCCCATTCTTATGCTTAATATTTTGCTTCTAGTTTAATGTTCTATTTCCTTGGGTTGATAATTTTATAGCTGAGACTTACATGATAGCGCTTAGGCATGTAAAATTACCAATTTCTTGTATTCTTACCACTTTAACAATTCTATCATATATTTCCATTGCATGCCAGTGGATGGTGTACTGGATGTGGATCCTGGTTGCACTCTGTAATATTCCGCCATACCTGTTGAGGCCTGAGTAACTTAGCTTTTATTTTTGATACTCTCAGGGGAAAGCCTTGGTATGAACCTGATTGGTGGAAGTTCGGAGACGAAAAGTCGTAAGCATCTAAAACTTCGCGCAGTAGAACACTGCAATAATATGGAGCAATATCTTCGCTTTTATGAAAATGAAAACCTCTACTGAGTCATGTCTCTTCCTCTGATCATTATTATTTTTCTTTTCGCATAGATTGTCATTCCAAACATAGCTCTCTCAATTGTTATCTTGTTATTCCAAACATTAATTTTGTTATCACTGGTGGAGGATGAACGTCAATGTTACATGATCTATTGATTGCTTTGGCTGATCTAAAGTTGACTGATCAAACTTCGCTATGCAGGTACTTCCGGCATGCATGGGGTTCACTGCTTGTACTCTCAAAAAATCTTGCGCAGTATATCAATGTAAACAGGTTAGCTATCAATAATTAGCAGGAAAAGCTGGAGGGAAGATTGACTTGGATGCGAATCATTCGTGAAAGTGTAGCTTAGGTTATCTTGGTAGTGTGATTTGTTAGATTGTCAGTAAATAGACTGATCAAGAGCTTCCTTCAAATAACTTGAAGGTATTCGCTAGAGGAACCGTGTATTGGTTGACTTTAATACTTTAAATATTGGGAAGATTGACTTGGACGCGAATCATTCGTGAAAGTGTAGCTTAGGTTATCTTGGTAGTATGATTTGTTAGATTGTCAGTAAATAGACTGATCAAGAGTTTCCTTCAAATAGCTTGAAGGTATTCGCTAGAGGAACCGTGTATTGGTTGACTTTAATACTTTAAATATTCTCCTCCATGTATTGGTTGACGTGCAAGATAGCATTAAACAAATGTCATGGTGCCTTATATGCTCAATTTGAGTAGATTACTTCTATATCTTTATTGTATATTGAAAATGGCATCTACTTCCCATAAAAGAGAGCAGTACATATTGTGCTGAAATTTACTAGCAAAAGAGATCTAGGATTATGAGTAATCTAAGTTTCAAGTTGAGTGCCATACCATTCTTTGTTCAGCTGAACTACTGCTAGTCAGGATTTTTCAGTTTTGTATTCTTTCTGTCCTGCTATATCTAAGCCACTACTTTGTTGAAAGCAGTGCATCATTGAAGACTTATGCTCATGATGATGTATCAGTCGGATCTTGGATGATGGGTCTGCAAGCAACATATATAGATGACAATCGTCTTTGTTGCGGTAGCATTAGACAAGGTGATCACTAGTTTCCATGTTCTGATTTCTATACTCGTTTGACGAACTGTTTTTCTGAAGCTATTTGTTCGGACGTGCTCTCTCTCTCTCTCTCTCTCTCCCCCTATTATCTTTTCTTTGATTTCATTGAAAGTGAATTGGGATCATATGAGGAAAATGCTACACTAGAGTGGTTTTTCATATTTAAACGTCGTAAAGCATGTCTTTTGAATCCTGATTTCATGGTTGTCTCCTAAATTTGTCTCTATCGCAGCAAGGCATTGTGGTTTCACCTTGGAACTGGTTTATAATATTTCATTCTTCATTCTACTTGCAGACAAGGTCTGCTCTGTGGCTTGAAGATAGGATGGGCTCACTTGGACGGTGTTCTATTCGTGGCCAACTTGCTCCTGGCTTTGTTCGTTTTGGGATTTATATTGATCCAAAGACAAACACTGACATTGATGTCTCCATTTCACATTGAGGACTAGTGAGCTGCATCGATCATTTTTTAGTGTAGATATAACCCACACAAGCGTTTTCTGGAGAGAGGAGAATTCAGATGTCAATGAGAGCGCTCATATTGAATACGAGCATGAAATATAAACTTTTGCAGGTAATACATCTTCATTCTTCACTTTGGAGTTGATGTTTGTTTTTCCCCTGCGTTGACATTCTCTAATCCTTCTCAGATTTAGGTTCGATTTACTTTATATGTACGACTGGTAGAAACTAGAAGGCCGCTTAATTTATATCCTTGTCAGCCTTGACAGTGGACATGGTGGCATGACATGACTGCAAAGTAGAAGGAACCCGCAAAGTAGACGGAACCCGCTGAGTTACAATTTTAGATTGCAACATAATTTGCCAGAGCCGGAAGCTCTTTCTTGCAGTTTAGCGAGTTCTGTTGGATTTAGGTTAGGAGTTATCATGAATATCCTCGAGCTTGACATGATACCTCTTCATCTTCAAAATGTGCAACGACCTTCAAGCTTCTGTATCCTTTGGTAGTTCAGGACAATCCTTATTTAGGGGCCATCTTAGGTTAGGATTTGGTTAGGCTGTCGTCATATCATATTGTCAATCCTAAGCCCCTGATAAGAAACTGAGGGACAGCCAATTGGACTGGAAATAGAGTTCAATAGCTGTGCATTTGATTTTAAAGTATGAAGAATACTTTGAGAAAATCAGTAGTTTAAATTCAAGAATACTTTGATTTTAAAGTATGATAGAAGAGTTCTTATTAAATAACAGTGTGTGTATATAGGCGATTTTCAGATGCTCAAAGGCTACGATACACTTGAATTTCATGAGTAGATAGCGGACACCCTCTACTTGAATTTCATTATATGGACAGGCAATATTATCTCATAAAAGAAAAGGATAGGGAAAATTGAACTTCCCTCAATACATGTGCGAATCACAAACTCGGATAGGAAAAATGAGCTGTTCAAGCAAACTTCAGGACCTTCGGCAATCTCAACACAGCTAGAAGCCTTTTAGTGGATATGATAATGTGGCGACTTGCGTTAGCTTGATGAGAAAAGGGTGACGTCCCAAAAGAAAACATTAGTTGGAAGTGGTAAATGAAGGGATAATGACACAAATGGTCACGGAAGTTTAGCTTAATGAGCAATGAGGTCCTCGAACTTTTAATTTGATCAATATGGTCCTTGAACTTTTTTGGTATATGTTCAATTTAGTTCTTGAATTATCTGGATATGTTCAACTTTGTATTTTTGTTAATTTAAGTTCATATAGTTTAAAGATTAAATTGAACATAAACCAAAAGCTCAGAAATCACATTGAATGCATTAAAAATTCGGGGATCACATTGAACATTAGACTACAATTTGTGATCACTTCGAATAAATAAATAAAATTCAGCGACCACATTATATATTTAAAAAATGTTCAGGAGCTATTTGTGTTATTTTTCCTAAAATGAATGCTACGCACGTGTCCGTAAACAAATTTGGAAATTGCGGCGACATCAGTTATTATATCATCTTTCGCCAAACCGACCGTTTCGTGCAATGACTTGGCATCCGTGGAATTCTCGAACGCCTTCACGATCAGCATGGCGAGACGTAAGAACTTCACTATACGGCCTACCCCATCCACACGAAGTCTCGGACATGGGCGATGGAGCTTTTGGCGGCAATGAATCACCATTGGAACCTCAAACCTTATGGCTTAAATGAACTAGCTAAACAAGAGCTGGTTGCATACTGTTGAGACATCATTACCAAGTGCAAGTACGAGTATCGATTCATCTGCAATTTTACCTCGCCTTTCCCTACGTGAAAGTGGAATAGAAGAAGAAGAAAATACAACAAACAACACTAGTTGAATAGACTGCCTAAACTATCTTCGGTTAAGTGCAGGTTCTTTGTTAGGAGCAGTTTTTCAGTTTACAGAGTATGTTAGTTCAGTTAGCTCTGTTAGTTCAGTTGGAGTCTGTTATTCTGTTAGTCTGTGATCTGTATATAAACAATGCGCAGCACAAGAGAGAGTTATGCTCTCAGATTGAAGAAGAAGATGAATGGAGGTCTGAGTTGAAGTCTCCCTGTTTCTATCTCGTATCTTCTTCTCTTCTTCTGTTTTCTTCTCATGGTATCAGAGCCTTCTCTGAGAGCTTTTCTGTGTGCAAGCTATAGATCTTGACTCTTCTATCTTCAAGAGCACAGCTATGGCTGCGAGAACAGCCAGATATCCTTTTCCTATCCATGTAAACATTGCCAACTTCGTTACAATCAAACTTACAGAAGATAACTTTCTTCTCTGGCAAACTCTGCTTCACAGATTTCTCCGTAGTCAAGAGTTGGACAGCTTCATCAGTGGAGAAGTTCTACCACCTCCAAAATTTCAAGTCGATGTCGAAGGTAATGAAACTGAAGCAATAAGTTCTGATTACACTGATTGGGTAAGAACTGATCAACTGATATCATCATGTATTAGTGGTGCAGTTTCTGAGCATATCTTAGGACTACTCATTGGTTTGGAAACGTCTTATGAAATTTGGCAGACTTTATTGAATCGATTTACACAGAAATCAGTGGCTAGAGAATTTGAACTGAGAGGAAAGCTTCAAGCATGTCAGAAACGCAATAGACAACTTCCTGACTATCTTAGGGAATACAAGATGATTTGTGATCAGTTAAATGCAATTGGTAAACCTGTTGATGATATAACTAAAGTCTTTGGTGTTCTGGAGGGGCTAGGATCAGACTATGAAAATTTTCGAACAACTATGTATTGTTTGAAACCTCAACCTGATTATGATGAAGTAATATCACAACTGGAAAGGTTTGAGACAAGACTACAACACTACTCCTCGAGTCAATATAACTCCAACATTGCCTACTGTGGAGAAAGAAAACCAGAGATGGAACCAAAGATGGTACTTGATAGAGAACTGCATCAGTCTAGTTTTGCATTACTAAGTCAGAGAGGGAATATTCGTGGGGGACGTAACTATGGAAGAGGTCGTCCATTCGACAATCGAAATCGTGGTTTTGGATATCAAGGAAGAAGTCCAAGTTATAGACCATATCAGGAGGTGCAACGATTCAATCCACCAAATAACTACTTCAATTCAGGTCATGGCTTTCGACCTTATGCAGGCTCGTCACAAACGTATCAAGATACTAAAACATATCCACATGTTGCAGCTCACAAGACTTCACAAGAGGAAAAAGCAATAGATGGAGTCCGAGTAACTTGTCAAATCTGTAAACGACCAGGGCATGATGCACTTCGCTGCTGGTATCGATTTGATAACTCTTATCAAGTTGAGCATATACCACAGGCTTTAGCAGCAATACATCTTGAGGACTCCACAGGTAGTGAATGGTATCCAGACACAGGAGCCACAGCTCATATTACAGCCAATCCGGGTATGCTTCATAACTCCTCAATGTATACTGGAACAGATACTGTAATGATAGGAAATGGTTCATGTCTTCCTATTACTCACACTGGCAATATATTGCTACATACAGCAGTTGATACTTTACCTTTAAATGATGTGTTGGTAGTCCCAGCTATCAAAAAGAATCTTCTTTCCGTTTCGAAGTTAACCGATGACTTTCCTTGCTCATTTGTGTTTGACAAATATGGTGTCTATGTTAAGGACCATCGCACCAACTCTGTAGTGAAGCTCGGACAGAAAGTTGGAGGGCTCTATCGAGTGGCTCAGCAAGCAACACAAGCTCTTTTAACCAAAAGACATAAGGAAGTTGGAGAAGCAGTATGGCATCAGCGGCTAGCACATACTAACACAAAGGTCTTGAAATATCTCCAACAAAAACAGCTGATATCCTATAATACAACATCTCCATCTATTTGCAGCAGTTGTCCCCTAGTCAAGAGTACAGCTTTACCTTTTCCTTCATCAGATTCTGCATCTGAAGTTCCTCTAGAAAGGATCCATTGTGACATTTGGGGTCCTTCACCAGTACCCTCACTTCAGGGCTTCCGCTTTTATGTCATTTTTGTGGACAATTTTTCTCGTTACAGTTGGCTATACCCAATGAAATTGAAGTCAGAATTCTATGATGTATTCCTTGTGTTTCAGAAATATGTCGAAACTCAATTTGCTCATAAAATCAAAGTTTTCCAATGTGACAATGGTGGTGAATTTACTAGCATCAGGTTTCAGACTCATTTGAAGAACTGTGGGATTCAACAGTACCTGTCTTGTCCCTATACTCCTGAACAGAACGGAATCTCTGAAAGGAAACATCGTCATGTTGTCGAGTTGGGTTTAACTATGCTTTATCATGCTAGAACCCCACTTCGCTATTGGGTAGATTCATTTTTCACTGCCAATTATATCATTAATCTACTTCCAACTTCAAAACTTCAGATGGATTCTCCTCATTTCAGATTGTTTAAGCAACAACCAAGGTATGATCATCTCAAAGTTTTCGGATGTGCTTGTTATCCTTGTCTCAGGCCCTATACTCAGCATAAGTTTGATCCCAGATCTCTCACTTGTATATTTCTGGGTTATAGTGAGCGACATAAGGGATATCGCTGTCTTGTACCTACTGATGGTAGGATATACATTAGTCGCCATGTCAAATTTGACGAAAGTTTCTTTCCCTTTACCAAGAAACTATCTGCAGATTATCCTCACTATACTTCTTTATATCAGAAATGGGTTGATGAAGTAGCATTTTTGGATTCTCCTAGAGACCATTCACTGCAGCACATCTTCACCCATCATACTGGTCATTTACATGATAGTGGAAGTATCTCAGTTGGTCAGATTCATATCCCTCTCAATGATAATCAGTGTATAGACTCACCTTCCTCTGCTTCGCATTCTGGAACTAGTTCGATTCATATCCCTCTCAATGATAATCAGTGCATAGACTCACCTTCCTCTGCCTCGCATTCTGGAACTAATCCTGGCATACCAGATTTATCCACTTCACATGTTGTAGTATCTAGTCAAGCTGTTGCTGACAACTGTCATCCTATGAAAACTAGACTTAAATCCGGCTTAGTAAAGCCAAACCCCAAATATGCCTGTTTAGCTGAATACAATGTTCCTCTTGAACCTAAATCACTTAAGTCAGCTTTAGCTCATGAAGGCTGGACACACGCCATGCAAGAAGAAATGGATGCTCTACTCGAAAATCAAACTTGGGTATTAGTTCCATGAACTGAACAACTGAATGTCATAGGATGTAAATGGGTCTTTAAAACAAAATTGGCATCTGATGGAAGTCTTGACAGGCTAAAGGCTCGTTTGGTGGCTAAGGGGTTTCATCAAGAAGAGGGTGTAGATTTCCTTGAAACCTTCAGCCCTGTTGTGAAGCAAGCCACTATACGGATTGTCTTGTCTATTGCTATGGTGCAACATTGGCCTATTCATCAACTTGACGTCAAAAATGCTTTTTTGCATGGTACACTGAGTGAATCAGTTTATATGGAACAGCCTCCTGGTTTTACAAATTCTGCTCTGCCTCATCATGTATGCTTACTTAAGAAGTCATTATATGGTCTTCGACAAGCCCCTCGTGCATGGTTTGAGAAGTTCAGTAATTTTTTACTTGAATCAGGCTTCTTTTGTAGCACTACTGATCCCTCTTTATTTGTGTTTCACAAAGGCACAGCTACCATTCTTTTGCTTCTCTATGTTGATGATATTGTGCTGACAGGAAGCTCCCCTCAGCTCATTACTGATTTGATCACATCTCTGAGCATCACTTTCCACATGAAAGATCTGGGTTCTCTTCATTATTTTTTGGGTATTGAAGCTACTCGGACGCCTAGTACTCTTTTCCTATGTCAAACCAAGTATGCTATTGATCTTCTTCAACGTGCACACATGGAAGATTGCAAACCCATCTCCACTCCTCTTGCTGGCCGGACCTCTCCCACGTCTAATGATGACATCTATCTTGACAACCCACTTGACTACAGAAGTATTGTTGGTGGTCTTCAGTATCTCACTATTACTCGCCCAGATCTTGCTTATTCAACTAATGTTTTATGTCAGAAAATGCAGCATCCCACTGTTGCTGATTTTCTTCGGTTGAAACGAGTTCTTCGGTATGTTAAGGGTACACTTCATCTAGGTATTTTCCTACATTCCCATAGTACCTTGAACTTATATGGTTTTTCAGACGCTGACTGGGCAGGTTGTCATGATACCAGACGCTCTACTACTGGTTTTTGTACATATCTTGGCTCCAATCTCATTTCCTGGTCTGCCAAGAAACAGCCCACTGTCTCTCGTTCCTCTACTGAAGCCGAATATAGAGCTCTCGCCTCTGCTACAGCAGAGCTTACGTGGATCAGCTTTGTACTTCGTGACATTGGCTTTCCTCTGTCCTCGCCAACAGTATTGTTTTGTGATAATCAGTCCGCCATTTCTCTTACAGTTAATCCGGTTTTACATGCTCGAACTAAACATATTGAAGTTGATTTTCATTTCGTCCGAGAAAAGGTTGCTTTAGGGTCCTTGTCTGTCCAATATGTTCCTACTCATCGCCAGGTTGCTGATATTTTCACCAAGGCTTTGTCTCGACTTGATCATTCTTGTTTTCGAATCAAACTGGGCTTGGGTTTTAAACCCGCACCCAGTTTGCGGAGGGCTGTTGAGACATCATTACCAAGTGCAAGTACGAGTATCGATTCATCTGCAATTTTACCTCGCCTTTCCCTACGTGAAAGTGGAATAGAAGAAGAAGAAAATACAACAAACAACACTAGTTGAATAGACTGCCTAAACTATCTTCGGTTAAGTGCAGGTTCTTTGTTAGGAGCAGTTTTTCAGTTTACAGAGTATGTTAGTTCAGTTAGCTCTGTTAGTTCAGTTGGAGTCAGTTATTCTGTTAGTTTGTGATCTGTATATAAACAATGCGCAGCACAAGAGAGAGTTATGCTCTCAGATTGAAGAAGAAGATGAATGGAGGTCTGAGTTGAAGTCTCCCTGTTTCTATCTCGTATCTTCTTCTCTTCTTCTGTTTTCTTCTCACATACGACGACGCTCGGAAAGGGTCGCCCCTTAGGGATAGCATTTCCACCACATTAGCCTATTGATATTTACAAATTGTAACATTTCTTCACGTCAACACTGATCGTATTACGTAGAACGGTCGATGTCCGCGTTAGCGATTCTTGGATAAAATTGACCAGATAGATTGAATTAGTGCAAATACAATTGTCCAATTGAAATATTTATGACTTTTTCGGTACTTTTTCCCAACAATCTAAATCGTTATACTTGGAGTGAGCAAATCGGTGACCGCACGTACTGGACCAAACTAGGTGGTTTGCTCTTGTTCTCGGGGGTGCTCCTCCGGTTCCCAATTTAATAAAATTAAATCGGTAATTTTCGGTTTGGTTTCATGTTCCTGGAACACTGGATCGCCCGGACCGGACTGATTATTTTTAAAATATCTCATATGTAAACCTAATTTTGATTGATATATTAAAATTAAATTCCGTGTTGCTTAATCCTACTAATAATCAATTTGTTTCACTGTTTGGGAACCGGATCGAACCGGTTAGTCCGTTTCCTATCTCAGAAATTGGGAATTAGTCCTTCCAGTCCAGTTCCCGATTTCTTGGGGGGACCATACCGGACCGGTTTGTCTGGATCTCGATCTCAAAAGTTGGAATCGATCCTTTCGGTCCAGCTCCTGATTTCTGGTTGGACCGGACCGGAACAGGAACCGATCTAACTCTATGTTATACCATTAAATGGGAAACAACAAAAAGTTCAAATACAACATACGTCTGTATTAATTGATGTTTTGTGTTTATATTTACCCCTCTATCTTCCATATTTCCTGTATAACATATGTTCGACACGCTTTATCATGAAATCGAGCATTATCTGACACTCATCATAAAGCTGTACATAAACTTTAACATAGACTACTGTAAAGTCATAAATTATCATAATCTTTGTTAGAGAATATGCGAGTTTTTTTTCCAAAATAATATTAAAAAAATTAATATTTACAAAATTAATATAAAAATAATAATATTTACAGCTTTAGGTCTCCCTCGACAATTCAACTGCTAAGGGAGCGGGCCCCCCTCCCTTTCCGTCGGCAGTTGAATTGCCAAGGGAAAGGGAGGGGGGCCCACCCGTGAGCCCCTCTATCTGGGAGAGGGGGAGTTGCAGGCCCCCATGTGGGGCCGCAACCTCCCCTCCCCCCCTTCCTTTTCCCCTCTTCCTTTCCTCTCCCTAATTTTTTTTAAATAATATAAAAATAAAAAATATTTACGATATTAGATTAAAAAATAAGATTATTTAAAATTTTGGATCTTGCACTTTTAATTTGTTTACTTTGCTCGGTAGTTGGATTATCGAGCAAAACATTTTAATTTTTTAATTTACGTAAATATTTTTTCGTCGCAGCCTCGTCGCTTCGCGGTCCCGTCGCAAAAAAAAATATTTACGCGCTTCGACTCCAAAAAAAAAATGAGCGAACGAGCGAGGCAACGACGTTTGCGATCATATTTACGTAAAAAAAATATTTACCCGCCTCGCTTTTCTCAGAGCGAGGTATGATCGCTCCGCGGCCCCAGAGCGAACTCCAACTCCGTCACCTCGCTCGTTCGCTTGTTTTTCTCGGAGTCGAGACGCATAAATTTAAACTTCTTCAAATGATTGACGAAAATTCTCATGGAAAATATCGAGTGCTGTGACACATTTACTCCGATCTTTCTTTTCTTTTTCTTTTTTTGGGGTAAAGAACCCCGATCTTTCGTTTATGCCATCAAGAATCTCAAATTTGTACCCTTATGACAAATTAACTTTCCATTAAAGTTTCCATCAAGAAGCACCATTAAAAGTCCTACATGCCGACTGACATGGACGACGGAATGTAAACGATGCTGATGTGGTGGCTTCCACGTGAATTAGTAAAAGAGAAAAAAAAAATGTTTCCATCAAGAAATATCACTAAAAATCTTACGTGATGGGTGAATGTAAAGGACGCTGGTATGGCATCTGTGTGAATTAGTAAAAGAGAAACAAGGTCCGTTTTCTTGGATATTAACAAAACAGTGTCATGCTCTTCATTTTTTTCATTTTTTCATTTTTTGTTGTTTGCCTCTCTCGTTTTGGGGGTTAGGGTTCTTCGTGGGGCTTGGTTGCTCTCAATCTCTCTCGATTGCTCGAGTTGAAGGAATTTGATTCTAGGTTGAATTCTTACTTGAACTCTCACTTCCTGCTCGATTCATGGTTGAACTCTCTCGAGTGCCCTCTGCCTCCAACTTCCTACTCAATTTTTCATTTTTTTTTTCCTGAGACTCCCCACCAAATTCCGAGAAAACTGCCCAAATCCGTGTTTTAGGCAACGTATAGAGTAGCTGTCTTTGGTATTCAAAGGTCGATGTTCAACAAAATAGTATTCAGACTCTCAAACTATCCCCCAAAATCTGACGACGAGCTTCAATATAATAGCAGCCTTCCTTGGACATCTCCCAGACTCTCTCCCAAAATCCGTTTTCTTTTTTGTTGTTTCATGAAAATCGCAAATTTGTATCCGTGTGACAAGTTTACCTTCTGTAGCGTTTCCATCAAAAAGCACGGTTAAAAATAAGGAGAAGTACTAAAAAACTCTCAACCTATTTGCATTAATACCAATTTAGTCCTAAACCTTTTAATTAAACAAATTTAGTCCCAAACCTTTTAATTAAACAAATTTAGTCCTAAAACTTTTTGCATTTGCATAAAAAAATTGATCGAAAAATCTCTAATGTTAATGTCGGCTGTCCTACATGGTACTGCCAACACTTACGAGGATGGATAATATTTTAATAGTTTTCTAATTATTTTTAAAAAAGGTTTTCAGGCAAGGCCCTCCAGATATGGGCATCATGGCCTTGCCCATACCAAGCAAGGGCCACGAAGCTTTCGTGTGGGCTAATCTGACGAGGGCGTTATGGCCCTCGCTGGGTCTAGGCAAGGGGCCGTGCGAGCCCTTGCCGCGAGGGTGGCCCTTATCCAAAGCTAGCGAAGGCCACAATGCCCTCGTCTATGGCCGACGGTCCTTGCTGGCAAACAAAAAGTTAAAAAAAGGGAAAAAGAAGAAGAAAAAGAAGTAAAAGAACAGTTAAAAAGAGAATATCATTAGCGATGTAATATCGAGGACAAGAACTGGTCCCTGATGCGTGACCTCGACTATTCCTCGGGGGAGACTAGCACAGCAAACCACCGCCATGGCCCCCTACCTAAATCACAAGTGTTCATCTGGGGAATCGAACCTGAGACCAGTGCGCTTAACCACACAATCCAAAGTGTGCCCTAACCAATTGAGCTACCCATGGGTGGGTGTGTAACAACATTTTGATAGGGTAAAAAGTCAAAAAACACCGATCCAAGCCGACGGTGCAATATCGATTCATACAAGATAAATCTTCTAATCGATAATTAGGACAATTATGCATAAATAAATTGATTGTGTTTTGCATAGTGGAATGAAACTCATATTAACGTTCAAAATACAAAATTATTTGCAGCTAATGGTACGAGAAATTATATCGGAATTGTGCGCGCATAAGTCAAATCAATGGGCCATCCGTCTAACATCGTGACGTGCTTTTGATATAAGTGCATTGGAAGTCTTAAAACTTGTTATGGAGATCCAATCTGACCCTAAAACTTTTATAAATTGCAATCAAGTCCTTCCGTTAACTCCATCCAACTTGACTAACAGAAATGATTGAGGTAGCTTTTTTTAATTATTTTTTCTCGCTTATGTAACGCTAACATAGCTAAAATATGAAGGACAAGGGAAATATGATGTGGTTTTGGTCAAAATCTAATTTTTTTTAATCCAAAGATTATTTAAATAAAAAACAACCTAAATTACAAAAGGAAAAGTAGGCAGCCCACCATCACTATGGTACTTCATTTTCGCAATAATATTAGTCCTACCACTATTAATTTCTCAGATATGAAGTACAGTTTTCACATTTTCGTTCCATGGAAAGTGGAAATGACGGCGGCCATCAATTATTACATGACACTTATGTGATTTAAGTTATTCTAGACAACAGATTAGACTTTGACATTAAGCCACTAAATATTGAATATCATAAAATGAAGCATTAAAACATAACCGAACGAAGTACTGGACAGAAAAGGAAAAAAAAAAAACCATTTGAGCCGTATTGGATAAATATTTAAACCAGGTCTTCTTATTTATGGTCGAAAAGTGCGAAAAACAAAGTAGAAGGCGCATTGCCCGAAAGACTTTAGAGGCGATGTTTTGCACGTCACAACTCGACCCTATTTCGGAATATTGGCGGAGGGTAAATATGTCCCGCTTATACCAATTTGTTATTTTTTGTGACCAAACAAATTAGTTTGGGATAAATTCGTCATGGGTATAATAGTTTGGGGTAGAATTATTACCGATATACAGTTTGAGGGTAAATTTATCGCTGATATATAAGCTTTGGATAAGTTTATCACAAGTGTATATGTTTGGGGTTTTTCGTTATATTAACCTTATGAGATTTCCATGTAGACTTAGTCTACGTTACCAAACTTACCATATCAAGTCATATGTGTTATCCATGTCAGCAAATTTAACGTGAAATTTGATGAAAGCTAACGGAGGGTAGATTTCTTACGGATATAACAGTTTGGAAATTTTCATGGTTAAAAAATTTATTGGAGGTAAATTTGTCGCGAATGTAACAATTTGGGATTTTTTGTGGTATTAATCATTTTGTTTGTTGCTTGGGCACTCCTGCATGATCGTCTTTGGCAAGTAGAAGATGTAGGATGACAAAAAGTCTGTAGTATTTTGAGGTTTTAATTACTTTTTACACATTACTCCTTTTGTAGTAGTACTATGCGACCAAATTATTCGATAGTTGCTAAGCCAATGTGTGTCCGACTCTATCATATGTTCATGCCATTTACGTTTCCAGACTAGGCAAATTTTTTCTGCTTTATTTTATTCGATTGTGGTCCGATACTCAAAACCGATGTGGTCGGGAAATTCTAGAAAGAAAAAATGGATATCCTTGTCTTCAACTTTTTTGGTGGGTTCTCACGCGTCAAAATGGGTCTTAAACCCATATATGACCCATATATACTCTAAATGGGTCATATATGGGTCACTTTAATGTTAAGAGCCTGCTCTTAATGGATTTCAAATTTTAATGCCTAAAATTAAATGGGTCTAAACGGGTTCTTGTTTAGAACCCATTTTCAACCCATTAGGTCTCAAACTCTTCCCTCTCCCTCTCCCTCTCCCTCTCCGTCTTTGCTCTCTCTACCCGCTAGTCGACATCTTCCTCCGTAGGCCTTAGCTCGCGCCTTGGACGCTTCGAGTTCTTTGATCAGCGTCACCGACATGGGAATCTCGGCAGTCTTGGAGCAGATCACGCCCTGGAATACCGGGACGAGGGACAAAATCTCTCGTGCAAGCTTGTGCTCGAGGAGCGACTCGTGCTGGCGGAGGTTCTCGAGTCTCGACGAAGTGGAGGAGCTCGGAGATGTCCAATGAGAACTTGTCATGGGCGATAGTTTTAATTCTCCGTACATCGATTTGGACAAATCCAGAAATAAAACAGTTAAAAAATTTTGAAATAAAGAAATATAGCAAGTCATTGGCAAAATTTTCACCTACTGATGGCTAGGCAAAATTATATATATATTTTGTTTTTTAAATTTTGAGAAAAGAAAGAACATTTTCAAGTAACGTTTGCGCGGTGTGGTACGTAAGGGATAGTGGCAACGTAATATCCTCATGTTATTCTTTACATTTATCCGTAGCATGACACTGTTTTGTTAATATCCACGAAAAAGGACGTTGTTTCTCTTTTACTAATTTACGTGGTCGACGCCACACCAGCGCTGTTTATAATCCGTCGTCCTTGTCAGCTATCACGTAAGATTTTTAATGATATTTCTTGACGAAAACATTTTTCTGTTTTACTAATTCATGTGAACGCCACCACGTCAACGTCGCTTACACTCCGTCGTCCATGTCAGCCGTCACGTACGGCTTTTAATTGTGCTTCTTGATGGAAAGGTAACGAAAAGTCAATTCGTCACAAAGGTAGAAATTTGGAATTCTTGAAGACACAAAAGAAAGTTCGAGGTGAATATGTCACGGTGCCCCGACTTTTTCCATGAGAATTTTGGTCAATCATTTGAAGAAGTTTAAGATTATTTTTTAATGTATGCTATTTGAATTTGTTAAGTGTATCAACTCGTATTATAGCAACGGGGACAAGTCATCGACTTGCTAGTTGGGAATCTCAAATCTGTAATAAATGTGTGGATTTCACACGAGAGAGGAGCTTGTCTAGTAATCAAATACCGAAGAGGTAAAATATCTATTTAACTCAAGTATTCTCTTTCTATAGGGAAAGGTGTTCACGATATCCGCGGGAAATTTAACAAGTCCATTCCGAAAGCCAAGAAGGCGGCTTAAGCTTTGATGGTAATTTGTCTGAACAAAGTGGAAACGACGCCACATAACACATCTTTTGGTACGATCAAGGATGAACAGTTAAGCATCACATTGCTTTGGCGTAGATTGGGATGAAGTATGTGTCACGGACTGAGATTTTCGTGGCGCAAACAGTCGATCACATGGCCGAGAAGAACTTCAACATCCAAAATATATTGGCATCTAGGGTTTCTCTAGGATTTTCTGGAGTATTCTCAGGGGTGGACGATATTGTAGTTGTCAAATATTCTAGAGGTTTCTCATTTAAAGTTGGTAGTTGAGTAGATGGGGAGATGCGATTTTAGCCATTAGATCTAGAATAGATCAATGGTTGTAATAAGATACCCTCTAGTATAAATAGGGTGTCCTCCCCGTACTTGAATCCATCCAACCAATACGAAGCATTCTCTCCCAAGGCTTCTCTGTCTGAATTTTGAATGAGATACATCAACTCTCGATGGTAGGGCAGATGCATGAATGAGCTAATGAAACATCCTCAGACACACACGCATGAATCTTGCACTTCAAGTTGTCAAAATGTGCATAAGTAAATAAATTGTTGGGCTCTCTTTTTCAGGGTTCTTCTTTGCCATAAATTGCCACTTTTCTTTTTGTTTTTATAAATTATTACTTTGAACACAAAAATTCGACCGCTTCTAGACCATAGATCATCTTAAATTGAGAATGATTTTTTTGATCTTGATCATTGGGAAAAAGTCATTCGTGCAATTCCTACTAAGGTTTTCAAAATAGGCTAAAGCATATAGTTTATTCATTCTCTCTCTCACGTTGAGGACTGAATCATTTTGGTGCAAACTACGTCAAATTACTCGTTGATAATTCAAATTGGACCGGATGATTTATCGGCTTTCCTAATAGATTATCGACAAGGAGTGGCTTGGTGAAGATTACTGGTTTCTCTTGTGAACCCTAATAGAAGCCTGACATGGTGGTTGCTGTGCGTTTATGTGAATTGGGTGAAAACTGGACACTTTTCTCATAACGATTAAGCACGAAGAGAATGTCCCATCACCCTCCCAATTTTGGCCATTCTGGTGCCACCAATCATGCTGTGGTTGTAATGCTATTTTGATAATGATGACCCGCGATTGGGTCAAAGGAAAAGATAGGCTTTTTCACATGCAAGACAACATTAGTTTGCATTTATTCGGTCAAAGGAAAAGACATGCACTTTGTCATTCTGTTTTACTTTAGTTTGGTTCTAACATTTATTAGGTGTGATTCTCTTCACCACAATGATAAGAAATAGTAATGTTGATTGTTTATATCACCATGTACAAAACGTTAAGGTTGCAACTCCATTCCAACGAAAAATATATGATTCGGCAAATACTTTTTTAAAAAATAATTGATTATATCACTTGAAATAGTTAGAGAAAAAAATAATTTCATTATCAAGAATAATTCATATCTAAATATTTTTTAGGAAGATGAAAATATTTTCACTTGACTCATTTTGATACGAATTGTTGTTGACAATGAATTTTTTTTTCTTACTATTCAAGCAATATAATTGATTATTATTTTTTTTTAAAAAAGTATTTGCTAAATCATATATTTTCCACGAATGGAGTTGCAAGCTTAACGTTTTGTACATGCTGATGTAAACAATAACATTACTACTTCTTATCATTGCAGTGAAGAGAATCACACCTAATGAATGTTAGAACCAAACTAAACTAAAGCAAAACCGCAAAGTGCATGTCTTTTCCTTTGACGGAGTAAACAGAGACTCATGTTTGTCTTGCATTTGACAAATCCTATCTATTCCTTTGACCGAATCGCGGGTGATCGTCAAATCAGCAACCCACAGTGTGCTTGGTGGGACCTAAATGGCAGAAATTGGGAGGGCAGTGGGGTGGGACATCTTCTTCGTGCTTGATCGCTATGAGAAAGCTCTTCAGTCTTTGCCTAATTCACATAAACCCGCAACAGCCACCATGTCAAGCTTCAGCACAGGGTTCACAAGAGAAATTAATAATCTTGACCAAGCCACTCGTTATCAATAATCTATCTATAAAGCCAACAAATCATCTAGTCCAGTTCGAATTATTCGCGAGTAATTTGACGTAGTTTCATTCCTCAATGTGAGAGAGAATGAATATAACTATATGCTTTAGCTAAGACCTTAATAGGAATTGCACGAATGATGTTTTCCTGATGACCAAGAAAAAAAAATATTCTCAATTCAAGAAGTTTCACGGTCTAGAAGCTGTTGAATATTCATGTTCAAAGTAGTAGTTTATATAAAAAAAAAGTAGCATTTTACGGCAAAGAAATCCTGAAAAGGAGAACCCCACAATTTATTTACTTATTCACATTTCGATAACTTGAAGTGCAAGTTTCACGTATGTGTTGCTGAGAATGTTTCATTAGCTCATCCATCCAAAGGCATCTGTTTCGCCATCAAGAGTTGATGCATCTCATTCAAAATTCAAATCAACAAAATCCAAAAAGAATTTGAAACTTACATCGTTTGGCCCCAAAATTAGTGTTGATACACACATTTAAATATTTTAAGGGAATATGAAATGGGATTGCATCACTTCTTAGGGCACTATTTCAACGAGAGAACTTTCGAAAATCACATGGATTAGTCAACAGAAAAGCATTTATGGTCAAAGAAATCCCCACACTTAAAATTAGGAAAATGAATTCTCGTTTCTAAGTAGATGAAATAATTTTTCCAAATATAACAAATCTCTTTTGACAAATATATGTTGGCCGTGAGAAACTTTACCACGGCACTCCCCGGATCACCATAGCAGAGAATCGGATGCCGTACAGTGAAAGAGACGAGCTTGTGTACCTGTTTTGGATTCGCCGGTTTTTAGGCGGAACTCCGGCGATTCCTCAGCTTAGGCGCATCACCTCTATCACCCTCCGGAATCCTGGCGTCGATGATACCACCTCCCTCACCTTCACTTGACTTTATAGGAGGAAACAACCTCCTTAGTGAAGCAACTTCTCAAGGAAGTTGGGTGTGTGGAATTATGGAGTAATTAGGGTTAGAGGGGGGTTGCCTTAGCCTATTTATAGAGTTCTTTGGCAGGGCCCTATCATCACAGGCCGGGCCGAACTCGGCCCACACCAGCCAGGTCCATATTAGGCTAATTAAGAATCCTTATATCTCACTTTATTAGACCAACCCCGTTAACGGTAAATTAATACCGTATAATGGTAATTATAATCTCAATTAATATAAGCCCACACTTAGGAAAACTCTAACATTCTCCCACTTGGGCGAATATTAATTGAAACTGTACTGTATATGCGCATCTCTATGTTGGTCTAGAGATTATTCTTAATAGCCAATCCGATCCCATAGAATCTTAAACACCGAATCATGGTAGTAACTGCATAAAATGTACGCAGAGCCGTCCATGGTCACGAATGTCCTTAACTCTATTGATATGGATTCAATATGGTAGTGTGGCAGTTGGATAACACCTCATAGAATAGATATTTAGACAGAAACTTTATGTGTTATCCCCTTTTGTCAGGCAACATTCTCTCTCCTTAAGTGACACGAAACTTGATATGCACCAGAGAATACATATATGGCTCCAATGAACCTACATATGTCTTATCTTTATAGTCAACTGTACTTTATGTGTAACAAGACATATCTTCAAGGCTAGTATCTCAATGCCCCCAGCCTTATATTCAAGGTTTACACATACCTTGAGATTTTCAATTGATCAACTCAACTCAAAAAACTTTATTGCACGCAATAGAGTTGATCCATATCAAGATGTTACAAATGTAACAATCACAGATGCAAACTTTATTGGAGCAAAAATTGACAACAGCTCCCACTGAACAACCGCATCCATAGATGCTGCTAGGCCCATCTTAATGACGTCATTTCAAACACAAAAGGGCAAACAACTTTAGTCAGTGGAACTTCAACTATATCATCTGTGAAACTATGCTCCACTTTAATGTCACCATTTTGATCTGGTTCTTTATGGTCAAACACTTGACCGCCAGATGTTTGGACCCTTTAAAACCTCTGTTGTTGTATATAATCAACAATGCAGAGCCATCATCATACTATAACTGTATGGGTCCATATAAAAATAAATACGATCAACTCCCTAGTGAGGTTCTGGAGCTAAATAACCTGAGTAGCAGCCCAAAAGCTTGCTATAAACTCCGTTTGAATGCTAGAGGACAATACAGATCTGTGTTTTTCTCTATTATGCCGCACTGCCTGCTAATTCAAAGATGTATTATGTTGTCAACTTCTCGTCATCCAAATAGTTAGTAAGGTCTTAATCCGAATGCCTCACTAGCTGCAAGTAATCAATCTGTATGTGAATCAATATGTAGTATATACACTAATTCACTTCACTTTCAACATCACTGAATAAAGTGACAACATATATGAAACTCCTGATGTCATTATCTGAGAGCTGTTGCATGAGGCCTTAAGTAAACTATTTTAGTCTATTGATAAGTTTATCTGAATCACCAGCTATAAAACCTTCGGGTTATACCATATAGACTTTCCTCATCAAGGTCTCTCTTTGAGAAGATAGATATCAATATCCAGCTGGCGTAACTCTAAAACAAGATGAGTTACAAATGTCATGATCACTCTGAAAGAACCTTTATGAGAGACTAGAGGAAAGAGTTACTTTATAGTCTTCACCTCCTCTCAGAGTGAAATCTTGGCAACCAGTCTAGCTTTAAACTTCTCTGACTTTTCTTTTAAAGACCTTTTGTCTTATTCATCCACTTGTAACTGATGAACTTATAACCCTCAACTATCCATTATGCTCTCAAAAACCATTATGTTTCATAGACCATGTCTCGTCTTTTATCACATCCAACTCCAGATCTCACTGATTACAAGAAACAGCATCTGTATAAGTTTCTGGATCAACCATATGGCCTATATTATAATGATGCTCTCCAAATAGACTATAAGTCTGGCAGTATAATTGGTCGTCTCTACCTTAGGGATCTTCCAAATGGAGCCTCGTTAACCTCATCATACACCTATGGGGCTTGAAGAGCTTCATCAGAATCTGTGTTAATAACACTGTCCTAAACCCCAATAGGCTTAGACTGTGATGTGGTAGGCTTCACGATCGTCTATATAGGCAGAGAAAACGACACAACACATGTATCGTACCTTTAACCTTAATAGCCTAAGCATCTTTTGGCCTCATTAAAATTCAGAAACTTCATTGTCTGTTATTCCATAATTCCCGTACTTCTGTTGGGATCATTAACCAAATATCCCTTCAAATGATCTGGACTTACCTAATGCTGGACAATACATCTTCACCTCTGCAGGATAACTTCAAATCTTTAGATGGTTTATCTAGATTTACGTCTAATCCATAACTCAAAAGGGTCAATAGAATAACCTTAGTGGAAACACCAATCAAAGTATGAAGACAACTCAAAGGCTATCCATACACAGAATCTTGTAGGTTCATTCCATTAATCATACTCCTCATTACAACTTTCAGGCATAGTAGACTTAACTACTATCCCAGAATCCTTTTAGGTATATGGTAAATGACCCTTAAAGCTTTCCAGCATGGTCATGTACACCATAATACTCACCATATTGGTCTGATCTGACAATCTTTATGACTTTTCCCAACTATTCCTTGACTTCAGCCTAAAGACCTTGAACTCGTCAAGAGAGTCAGGCTTTTCCTTAATCAAGTACATATAACCATATGGGGAACAGTCGTTAGTAAATGTGTCGAAATAAAATTTTCAACACAGAGTTGTCATATAGGTCCATTGACACAAAACTGTATGACCTCCAAAAGGTCGAAACTTTGGACTATAATATTTCTTCTTTATCTCGGTCATCTTATTTCCACATCAGTTTACGCAATTCTCCAGGTCACATTTAAGAGTAGTTAGGATGTTAAGATTTATCAGCCTCCCACTCTTTCCCTAGATAAGTGGCCAGATCTTTATGCCACAATGCGTAAAACTGTTCTTTAACTGGAAATTTCTTGGAAAACAACCTTTCACTGTATAAGTGATGTAGATATCATCGGGAGTTAAGCATAATCTAATTCATTTGACACATTGCAGCACTCATCCTTATTCGACTTGAGAACACAGAAATTCCGTTGTTCTTTTAGTTCAAAAGAGTAGCTGCTCACGTCCAAATATGATACGGAAATCAAGTTCCGTCTAAAGGTAGATACAAAAAATGCATTCTTTAATGTCAGATCAAAACCAGAGAATGGAATTAAAATGACACATCTCCCATGAATTTAATGTCAACTTTATTGTTGTTTCCTGATGTGAGCTTTTGATTCATCTTGATTTGGTTTCTTGTGATTCATGAATCCTTGTACTGTGAACACAATATAATTGGTTACACCTTTATAAAGTCTCCATAAACTGGATGAGACTTCTGCTAGATTAGATTCGTGAATCAAAACCAAAGAATCATCACCTACATGCCCACATTTAGATGACCAAGCCTTATTACAATAGCAGTCCCACTTTATGTGACATTTCTTCTTATAAAAGAAGTCGTAGTCACAATCTTTCTCAAAAGATGCCATTTTTGGACCCAAACTGTCTGAATGACCAGTGGTTTCAAGAGTTCCTTTATGAGTACGATCTTTAAACCTTTTGCTCAATGTGTCCACCATCCTTATGACGTAATCTCTAACTTCATAAAAACCATCAAACCTTATATTGAAGAGTTCTCGCTGATGTATCATAATATCAGTAGTGAACGAGACACAGACCCAGGCTACTTGGGCTTCCATCATCCATACAACAGTGCAGTCAGCAGGTCATCTACTCTCACAGTAGTACTAAATGGATTACTTCAGAAATCACAAGCAAATCCAATTGCTCTTTAATCCAGGCAATAAAATGTCCCTTCTCGAGTTCCATATGTTAACAGTAAAATCTGTCAACTTATCCTCATAAAGAGCAATATAAACTTCTGCCAGCCATATCACAAAACTTAATATCCTCCAGCTATTTCACAAAGTCTGAACCAGTATGAACCTCAATCTTAATGGAGTTACCGTTTACTGGGAAGGTGACTACTTTAAAAAACAATGTATAATAATGGCACCATGTGAGTACTGTGTAACTTGTTCCATAAAAGTACACATCTTGAGGATCAGATGCACCATCATGTAATCACCTTTGGGCAGAATACATAATGTGCACTTTATATGTGACAGCCTATAAATAGAATAAATCAAATCTTTATGAATCACCACCTTTGGGTGGATGAACCACTAGGATCAGTTACTTCTCAAACTTTATGCTGCACATGTGATACCTCATGAACCAATATTGTGTAACTTTAAAAACTGTTTGAGTACACATCCAGAGAGCTGCATACATCATCACAAAATCACCTTTGGGCAGAAGATGTGACATGCAGTTGCAAACACTCCACATGATAGCGGCCATGAGAATCTATTTCAATCTTCGTGAATCACCACCTTTGGGTGTATGACTCACTAGAATCGATCAATCCCCAACCATATGCTATACATGTATCCCTCCATAATCAATACACAATCACCTCCTTTGGGAGTATGACCATGCATCAAAACAGGAGACATCCTTCCACAATACGAGACTGATATTTCTCAAACCCAACCAAGTGTGCCACTTTGGCGGTCACTACCTGACTGAATCCTTGAAACTCTCTCATACCAGGGATATAAGCTTTATGCCTCACATTTACCATATCCAAATGATTTCAAATTTCACTATGGGGCACTTTATTCTGAAATCATAGGCGATGCCAATAACATTGCTGTATACATTGATGCATGTGGAACTTTATACATGCTAAAAACTCTACACATCCTGTATGTGGTCATATACATGTAAGCTTATCATGGTATTTCCGAAACCATATAGAAATACATGAAAAATCCTCAAAATACCCCTAAAAACATACGTACATAAGGGTCTTTATGCATTTTTCTATTTTTAAAAGCTTCAAACATGTCAAATAAATATACCACAGTGTAGAGAATTTCCATACGAGCACGCCGGTACCAAGATCGCCCCTAACGGACGTCTCACGCGCCCTCACGCGCCGGCCAAAGCCTCGGCGCGTGGGGCTCACGCGCCGCACGTGCTCCTCACGTGCGGGGCGTGCTCACCGGTCCAATGACCGGTCCGACCGGCGACCGGTCCGACTGTTCATCCGGTCCAACCGTTGACCGGTCGGACCGGTCAACGGTCAACGGTCAACTCGGGTCGGAGTCGGGTCGAAGTCGGGTCAGGGTCGGGTCGGGTTGACCCGGTCAAACCGGGTCAGTCAACGGGTCGACCCGGTCAATTCGGGTCGGGTTGACCCGAAACCGAACCCCGGGTGACGTCAGCCTACCACGTGTCGCCGCGTGAGAGGCCGCGGCTGCGCTAGCGCGTGCAACGCGCCGCAGCGGACGCCGGTCGCGCGTGGCGCGCGTGTGAGGCCGTCCGGCCTCCTCCGGCGACGATCTACCCATCAAAATGCTCGTCTCGACGAGCCCTTGCCAAATATATGATCAAAAATAATTTTCGTCGGGAAAATTTTCCGAAAACAGGCAAACACAGTACGGTCCCGATCTTCGCTATGGCGGCTCTGATACCACATGTTGGCCGTGAGAAACTTTACCACGGCACTCCCCGGATCACCATAGCAGAGAATCGGATGCCGTACAGTGAAAGAGACGAGCTTGTGTACCTGTTTTGGATTCGCCGGTCTTTAGGCGGAACTCCGGCGATTCCTCAGCTTAGGCGCATCACCTCTATCACCCTCCGGAATCCTGGCGTCGATGATACCACCTCCCTCACCTTCACTTGACTTTATAGGAGGAAACAACCTCCTTAGTGAAGCAACTTCTCAAGGAAGTTGGGTGTATGGAATTATGGAGTAATTAGGGTTAGATGGGGGTTGCCTTAGCCTATTTATAGAGTTCTTTGGCAGGGCCCTATCATCACAGGCCGGGCCGAACTCGGCCCACACCAGCCAGGTCCATATTAGGCTAATTAAGAATCCTTATATCTCACTTTATTAGACCAACCCCGTTAACGGTAAATTAATACCGTATAATGGTAATTATAATCTCAATTAATATAAGCCCACACTTAGGAAAACTCTAACAATATATATATAACAAATCTCTTGCAAACAAATAATTCACCTTCTTTAATGCCCATTGTGCCGTCGAACACATGAAAACATTTTAAATCACACATTTTTTTTATACCGTCAAACAAATGAAAATATAATATCCTTTTTTGATGATCGCAATCTCCAATAAACGTATGCAGTTTCTTGTACTTTACTTTCCTACACCACGTCATCACAAGAAACTGTGACAATGCGGCGTAGTTTAATAGCAATACATGTTTTCTCCATTGATAGAGAATAAGGTGGTTGCACAAAAATTTAAGTACTCGCCATGATGTACCCGGTCGCAAGATCTACACTTACTCATGGGAGCATATATGGTGAAAATAAAGGATTAATAGAATCAATTACATTGATTTGACTTAACAAACATTTACCATTCGATGGATAGATAGAGAGACTTCTGACTTGCCAGCTTAGTTAAATGAACCGAATGGTGAGGGAGGACATTAAGGCTTATAATCACTCGGTTCGCTTCACTTTTTCGACCAAAAATTAGGGGAAGAAAGTTGAAAATCGAATTCTATACAATGCGAAAAGCCATTTACTATGATTTCACGCGTCGTACCGGTCAGGAGAGTTCCTGACTGTGAGTTATCGATTAGGGTAATCGAAAAAGAATAAAATGGTAGATAGATAGATAGATAGATAGATAGATAGATATGTTGTAATTCGTAGTTTAATGGCTCAATTATTGTCAGTGTAACCGACGTACATTTATGTCTGTGTAACGGACGTAACCGACGCAGTTTAATGTTGCGTAACGGACGAGGTTTAATGTTGTGTAACGGACGTAACCAACGCAGTTTAATGTTGCGTAACGGACGTAACCGATGAGATTTAATGTTGCGTAACGGACGTCTTATCGGTCTATAAATAGACGGATTTCCGTAGTTCAGAAATATAACTCACAATTCACAACTCGAAGTCAATTCCTCTAGTTCTCTTATTGTCATCCTTCAAGTGTGCCGGTTTCGAGAAGTGTTCGACAGAGTCCTGTTCGTATAGTGCTGATACAAACAGGTTCGAGGTGTTGTATCTTGGGAGGCATAGTTCGTGAAGCTGCTTAGCACCGTTGGCAGGAATTAATCACCTTAAGGAGATTCTGTTAGCCGTACCTCACTTCTTTTCCTATTTTCAGTTTACTATCTAACAGTTTATTAATTTTGTAATCTTTGTATGCAAAGATTGTATTTGGCTTGATCGATGTTGAATTTTATTATCGTCATCTTCATTATATTATTTTTTCTGATAATCACAAATAGTATTACGTATTTCCCCTATACGCTAACGTGTGCGCTTCAAATTTTCCAACAATCTTAAGGCGATTAGTGCTTACTCTCACTGTTTGTTGGTGGATCAGAAAAACGAGATGGCTGATAATGATCAACTGGTCAATAATGTCCAAAATGCTTCTGGAGACGTTTCTTTGGTCGATCCGACTATGGTTGGTGGAGAGGTTAATACCTCGAGGTCTGGTGTTATGGCAGCGAATGCTGCGAGCCTTCGGGTTGCAACCACCTATGGTGGTACGGGTATGCATCAACAGGCTATGCCTTCCTTGATGATACCGTCTCATGCACCAAATGAGAAACCGGAAAAATTTATCGGTGTAGGCTTCAAACAGTGGCAGAAAAAGATGTTCTTTTTTATCTGACTACATTGAATCCGGTCAAATATTTATCGGAGGTGTGCCCGATAATTAGTCCAGATGAGCAGGATATCATGACCCTTGGGGCGTTGGAGGCTTGGAAGCACGGAGATTTCCTATGCCGAAATTACATCCTTAATTGTTTGGTAAATTCCCTGTATAATGTTTATTGTAACATTGAAAATGCCAAACAGTTATGGGAGTCCTTAGAAAAGAAATATATGACTAAGGATGCGGGCACCAAGAAATTTGTGGTTGCCAAATTCCTAGACTTTAAGATGGTGTATTCTAAATCTGTCATGAATCAAGTTCAGGAATTGCAGATAATTCTGAATGATATCTTTGCTGAGGGAATGACACTTAGTGAATCATTCCAAGTTGCAGCTTTGGTTGAAAAGCTACCTCCGGGCTGGTCAGAATTCAAAAATTATTTGAAGCACAAACGGAAAGAAATGAGCCTTGAAGATCTCATTTTGCGCCTCAGAATCTAAGAGGACAACATGAGGAGTGAAAACCCTTCTATGAAACCAAAGGCCAACATTGTTGAGTTTTCCAAACAAGATAGGACAAGAACACAAAGTATGTAGACTTGTCAAATCATTGTATGGACTTAAACAAGCTCCTAAACAATGGCATGAAAAGTTTGACCATGTGATGATCCAAAATGGGTATAGAATCAATGAATGTGACAAATGCGTGTACACTAAATCTACGCCCATTGGATGTGTACTTGTTTGTCTATATGTTGATGACTTACTTATTCTTGGAGATAACGCTGAAGTTATCAAAATCACGATCTCAAGAAGAATTTTGAGATAAAAGATTTAGGTGTTGCGGATGTTATACTCGGCATCAAAATTCTAAGGAATTCAGATGGCCTAGGTTTAACACAATCTCATTACATTGAAAAGGTAATTGACAGATTTAACGGATTTGGCATTAAAGATGCGAATAATCCTTTTCTACCACACCTAACTTTAAGAAAGAACACTGGAAACAGTATCAAACAGTCGGAATACTCTCAAGTGATCGACAGTCTTATGTACATTATGAATTGCACTAGACCAGATATTGCATATTCAGTAGGAAAACTGAGCAGATATACAAGCAATCCTAGTCACGAGCATTGGAATGCATTGTTGAGAGTATTAGGATATTTGAAAAATACCAAAGACTATATTATACAATATGGTCAATATCCAGCTGTGTTGGAAGGCAATAGCGATGCCAATTGGATTTCTGATTCTGATGAATCGAAATCAACTAGCGGATATGTGTTTACGTTAGGAGGTGCCGCAGTTTCATGGAAATCCTCAAAGAAAACTCTAATAGCGCGCTCCACAATGGAATCAGGGTTGATTGCTTTGGATAAAGCTGCTGAAGAAGCAGAGTGGCTTCGACAATTTTTAGAGGATATTCCTCTGTGGCTAAAACCTGTGCCTGCGATATGCATTCATTGTGATAATCAGGCAGCAATTGCAAGGGCACAAAATGTGATATATAATGGTAAGTCTAGACACATGCGTCGTAGACATAATAAGACAGTTGCTCTCAAATGAAATAATTTCTTTAGATTTTGTAAAGTCAAAGGAAAATATTGCGGATCCGCTGACAAAAGGCTTGTCAAGAGAGCAAGTAAACTGCGTATCGAGGGGAATGGGGTTAAAAGCCATAACCTAATAAAGAGCTTTCGAGGTGGAAACCTAACCTATACGATTGGAGATCCCATGGAATAGGTTCAATAGGACAACGTAAATTTCGAAATCTCTAGAGTGACCACTGTCTCCCATTCCTATGATGCAACAGTGCTTCCTACAGCGTTTTAAGGGTACGCTATGCGTTTAATGGTTCCTATTGCTTGGATTTTTACATCCTAGCAAGGTATAGTAGGATATCTTTAATAGGAATGCACCTATATGCGTCAAGCTGGCCGACTCTATGAAAATCTTTAAAGGCTAGATTTTCTAAAGCACGCATGAATCCTGAGAGGTTCAGGGCCGAAAGAATGAACGCAACCGAGAGCCAATCTTGATTCGGAGATACTCTGTGTGAGGTCTATTGTTTGGGCTTACATTAACAACTGGCGGTTCAAGACCAAGTTCACCGACTGGTTAAGTATGTCCGATAGGCTTTCACTAAAGAAGGTTCAAAGCCAAAGCTACCTATCTTGATGCAGTGTATTTCCACAGGCACACTTGGAATTCCTCGAGTCTTAGTTCTATTGAGCCATTATGTGGGGGATTGTTGTAATTAGTAGTTTAATGGCTCAATTATTGTCAGTGTAACCGACGTGCACTTATGTCTGTGTAACGGACGTAACCGACGCAGTTTAATGTTGCGTAACGGACGAGGTTTAATGTTGCGTAACGGACGTAACCGACGAGATTTAATATTGCGTAACGGATGTCTTATCGGTCTATAAATAGACGGATTTCCGTAGTTCAGAAATATAACTCACAATTCATAACTCGAAGTCAATTCCTCTAGTTCTCTTCTAGTCGTCCTCCAAGTGTGCCGGTTTCGAGAAGTGTTCGATAGAGTCCTGTTCGTATAGTGCTGATACAAACAGGTTCGGGTGTTGTATCTTGGGAGGCATAGTTCGTGAAGCTACTTAGCACTGTTGGCAGGAACTAATCGTCTTAAGGAGATTCGGTTAGCCGTACCTCATCTCTTTTCCTATTTTCGAGTTTACTATCTAACAATTTATTAATTTTGTAATCTTTGTATGCAAAGATTGTATTTGGCTTGATCGATGTTGAATTTTATTATCGACATCTTCATTATATTATTTTTTCTGATAATCACAAATAGTATTACGTATTTTCCCTATACGCTAACGTGTGCGCTTCAGATTTTCCAACTATATAGGGGGCCAAATGTTTTATGATCGTTTAGACAAGCATATTTCCTTTCCAACTTCGAATGGACCCGTGCCTTTTTAAGCGCAAGATCTTGTTCCCCCACTCCCTCACCCCCGCATCATCGCCCGCTACGCTGAGCCACAAGCGTAATCACTTAACATAAGACGGAATTACCAAATTGATAGACTTTGATAAGTGAGAAATTAATGACCGTATTTCCAGAAAAAAATAATAATTCAACATTAAATTCGTGAGGTTGAACTCGACAAATCATTCTGATTTTCCAAGGGGCTTATTTTTTGTTTATATAAAAATCCAATTTTAGGTCCAATGCCAATTATATCATAGGGTTTTTTTTTTTAATTTAATAAGAAATCACAAACTCTTACTTAAGTCTCACATATGTCCCCATTAACCCTCCGCACAAAATTGCCATAAGTGCTCCTTTGTGACATTTCCACATCATTGCTCTACTTTTTCTCCAAATTTCTAATCTAAGAAGACGTCTTTTGAAGATAAATTTCCACGTCACCTAAATGCCATCTTTTTGTATTTGAAATTTTGGTAAAAAAACAGAGCAATTAGGATTAGCTTTTTTGTTTTTTTCACTTGCTCATGTTCTTGAAAGAGTCTTCTTTTCATCTCACTTAGGAATCTTCAATTTTGCACTTAGTCTTCAATCCTTGCGGTCGAAGAGCTTGCGCTTGGAGAGTTTACACTTGGGACACTTGACTTGGGACAAAACAGCTCGAGTTTGGGAGTTTTCCATCTCTTGGTTCTCTAAAAAAAAATTGAACGGATGTTTAACGGAGGCATATTTGTGGTTCAAGTAAAATTTAGTGGTTTTTATGATGCAAAAGAAGTTTAAATTAGAATTGAGACTGAACCTAAAGTTTGAGATTTTTATGGGACAACAAAAATTGGGTAAAAATTGGGACAAGATCTAAAATTGGATTTTTTAAGGTATTAGTCCATTTTTAGGGTGGCCCAACATGTCCGAAGAAAGAAAGAAGAAGATAAACAATAAACAATTCTTCAAATAAAAAAAAACAATTGACGTGTGTATGCTTCAATATATGATAAAGAGATAAGTGCAGTAAAACTTCTAAAACTTGTTACGAAAATATAATTGAGTCTTAAAACTTAAAAAAAATACAATTAAGTCTTAAAACTTGTCAAACTTATGTAATCAAGTTCTTTCGTTAACACGGTCAATTTATGTAACGAAATATATTGACATGATATTTTTAAATTAATTTATCTATCCCATGTGGCATTTGTTATCATTATTGTTCATAATCTCCATTTAAGTCAAATTTAAAAAATAAAAATAGGCTAAAATTTAAATTTAAAAAGATAAAAATGAAAAAAAAAAGAGGCCAGAGCAGGCCTCGCAAGTGAGGCGTAGCTGTTGCTTCTGCCCATCGTCGTAGGGGCTAGTGGACATCGCTCGCCCATGGTGAGGCCTTGTCGCCCCAAGCAAGGACATGAGACACTCGATAAACCGGGAGAGGCTTGTTGAAATATGGGTTGAGGAAACTTAGAGCCTGGCGATGTCGGCCCTTGCTCGTAATTGTTTTTACGGGACCTTTTTCGCATATTCAACGTGGATGGTTGGATAAATTAGAAAAAAAAAATGTGGTCCATTGGATTTGTTTTGCAAAAAGAATTTTCCGTCATAAGTTACCGAAAATATAGATACAAAGGTGATCCAACTTACATTTAATTAAGAAAAGTTACCGTAAGTCAGGAAAATGGATTAATATCACGAAAAACCCTAAACTAGTACATCCGTGACAAATTCACCATTAATTATTTTTTTTACCACAAAAAACTCCAAATTGATACCCTTGTGATAAATTTACCTCAAACTAGTATACCTATAACAAATTTATCTTTCGTCAGTTTTCATTAAATTTAACCGCTAAATTGCTGAGTTAGATGACAAGTGATAGTTCACGGATGTACCAATTTAGGATTTTTACTCTAAGTTTATCATAGATGTATTAATTTGGGATTTTTTGTTGTATTAATCCAATTTAACGAAGGATAAGTTTGTTACGAGTGTACTAGTTTGGAGGTTTTTTCATGATAAAAAAATAAGTTTAAGATAAACTCATTACAGATATACCAGTTTATGATTTTTTATGGTGAAAAAAATAATTTTGGATAAATTTACCACAAGTATACCAGTTAGGGCTATTTCGTGGTCAAAAAATAGTTTAAGTTAAATTTGTCACATGTGCACTAATTTGAGATTTTTAAGATATTAAACCCAAGAAAATTAGTAATACACATGTTGCAAAATTTTACGAATTGTAAAGGAATATTATGATCAATTACATAAATTAGACATTTGACTAACTGTTAACACCTAATTTCGTCGATCTCCGCTGAATTTAATTTATTTTCTCCTTAAGGCTTAAAATAGGGAAAGATTAAAGGGTTAATATCCCGAAAAACCTCAAACTGGTACACTTGTGGCAAATTTATCATAAACTATTTTTTAACCACCAAAAACTCCAAACTAATGTACTTCTGACAAATTTATCCCAAACTCTTTTTTACCATCAAAAATCCTAAACTGAAATAACTATGACAAATTTATCCCAAAATAATTTTTTAAACATAAAAAATCATAAATTGGTATGCATATGACAAATTTACCCTATTTTAGTTTTCGTTAAATTGAGTTATACCATGAAAAATTTCAAATTGATAATCGAGGTAATGTGTACACTCGACAATAGCCACGTTATCTATACCAGCAATTTAACGGTAAAATTTAACGAAAACTAACGAAAAGTAAATTTGTTACAGCTATAATAGTTTAGGGTAAATTTGTCACAAGTATACCGATTTTGGGTTTTTTATGGTCAAAATAATAATTTGTGATAAATTTGTACAGGCGTACTAGTTTGGGGTTTTTGATGGTATTAACCCAATATTTAAATTGAATTTTTCTATTTCTCATTTGTTTGTCGATTTGCAACAACAACATCAATATCAGCATCACCTTTATCCCAACCTAGTTGGGTCAGTAGTCGATAAACCCAAAAATAAATAAAATAAAAGCAGAATCGATTGAGTTGAAAAGAAATAATTATATATAAATAAATATCTATAGGGAAAAAAGACTAAAAATGACAGTCAGGAACATATGAGTTCTGCCCATCCACATTGCTAATAGTTTTCCTCCACTCCGTTATAAGACAAATTGTATGCCAATCTATTTTTCACTCCACCAAATCTTATTTCACTACTTTCCTCTAAGTAAGTTTCGGCCGACCTCTTCCTTTTTTTTACGTCATGCTTCCGGTAGCAAATTTCTGCTCTTATTGTAGCATCTAGGGATCTTCAAAGAATATGGTCAAACCACTTCAATCTATGTTTTCTCATCTTTTCTACTATCGGTACTACTTCAACTTTTCATCGAATATCTTCATTTTTTATCTTATCCATCCTTGTATGACACATCCACCTTAACATCCTCATTTCCGTTACTCTCATTTTATGCTCATGTTGCCTTTATACTGGCCAACATTTAGCTTCATATATAGCATTGCAGGCCTTACTGTTGTTCTACAAAATTTTCCTTTTAGCCTAAAGGGGGATTTTGGGATCACACAAAAGCCTTGACGCATTGTGCCACTTTATCCACTCTACTATGATCCTATGGCTTATATCTTCATCTATCTCTCCCCCCTTTCCAATATTGATCACATATATCTAAAAGCATCTTTCTTGAGTACCTCTTGTTCGAACAAATTCACGGATTCTTGATCTCCTCCTCTTGCCATGTTAAACTTACACTTCATGTATTCGGTCTTACTTCGATTTAACGTAAATCTTTTAGACTCCAACGTGCTTCTCCATAAATCTAATTGTTTGCCAATTTGCGAAAATTTAAATTAAATTTAGTTTTATCTATTTCTTCTTTAAAAAGGAGGTGGAAACGAGTGGGGAGGGTCAGGCCCACTTCATTTCCTTTTCTTTCGGTTCTCTTAATTGGGCCGACACTAGGCCCATTTCCCCTTCCTCTCACGGACGCGCGCTGGCCGGGCTTGCACCTTCTCTCTCTCTCGGATGGACGCGCACTGGCCGGGCCTGCACCAGCTCTCTCTCTCTCTCTCTCTAGTGGCTACCCGCAACGCAGACGTACCAGACTCCGACCGGACAGCCCCAGCTGTGATGCCTCCACAACCAAGCAATCCGTCGAGCGGCTGGGAATACTTTTCCTAGATATTTTCTAAGTCTATAAGATCCCATGGAGAGAGAGAATGCAAAGGGTGCGATCGGGAATTTAGAAAATGAGAACTAAAAGAGCACGAAGAGGTTTGCGTGAAAATTCGCCGAGAAAGAGGGGAGTTTGATCGTGCCAAAGGTGGGAATTCATCTCTGTTGGTCACCAGCATCCTTCGATGGCCGCCCGTCGCTGTGAGCCACGAACCATGTTAGTTTTTCCCTCCTAGTATCTTGCTCTGTTTTGAGCCAGGAGGCTTGCCAGGCTAAAACTTCGTTTTTCGGTCTCGCGGGCTCCCGAGCAGTTAGGGTGGTGGTCTGAGCCTAGTATAGCCTTTTCATGCTATGCTTCAGCTTTGGTGCTGCTTCGTTTGTGTCGTTTAAGCTTAGAAAAAAGTTATCCACCAACTGTTTGATAATTTGGCTGCTGCTAGCCCTCCTTCCTTTGAACCAATTTCGGATCCATTTGTACCTATTACTGCTTGCTTTGGTTTGCGTTGCTTCTGCCTTGCCTATTTCGTTTGTTGCCATGGTTATTTTTTACCAATTAAACCCTGGCGGGACTTGAGTTTGAGTGACCAAGAGGTGTGGAGGGAGAGCGAGACCTTCGGAGAGTTCACCAAACGACCGGAGGGATTCTCAGCGCCAGCCGTCGCTACCTCAGAGGTCGCGAGGACTGACCGAACCAGGTCCATGGGTTGGCCATGTCCGGCGGTGGCTGGAGAAGCTACGGCGGGACCAAATAGCTCCCGGCGTCCCTTCGCGCGCGAGGAAAGGTTTAAAGTTTAAACTGAGAGAGCGGTCCGACCAGTTCCAGAGGTTGAACCAGTTCGCGCACTGAGTCGAGGAGATGACGTCGTTCGGGGTTCGCTTGGAAAGCAAGTGAACGATGTCGTTTGACGGGCAAGACCCCACGACGTCGTTCGGCGAGCGAGCGACGCCGTCGTGTCGTTTCGGAGGAGGAGCGCTGGCATAAAACGTCGTCGTCCATCGCTGGTGCGATTACCTCCCGCACGAGGTCGTTTGGCTTATGGGCACGACACGGCGTCGTTTTGGGCATGCTAGGGCAAAAGGTTGTGCGGTGTCGTTTTAGTCTCGTCTGCGCGGGTAGGTCCCAAACGACGCCGTTTTGCTGTCCGCAGTGTGACGCCGTTTTGGGTTCTGCAACCCAAAATGGAGCCATTTTTGTTTTTCTGAATAAAAAAATAAAAAAAAATGTTTTTTAAATTCATAAAAATTCCAAAAAATTGCAAAAAAAGAAGAAAAAGAAAATTCCATAAAATTATAAAAATGTATTTTTATTGCCTTTTTAGCCTAATATGAATTTTCAAATTCTTGATTGGCGATAATTGAAGACCGATGTTCAGCCCGGTCTAATTTCTATGTACCCGATCTTCATATCGGGAATGATTACCTTTAAATATTTCCATTATTGATGTGGCTTTTATTCTAATCTAATATTTAGCTAGTTACTTGATCGAGTGTTATTATTGCACTGTTTTTTTTTTTTAATAAATTGCCTTATAATCGCTTTCCTAGTACTGGGTTAAGAGTTAAATAGGTAATTGCACAAAAATGACGAAAAAACCATTATGCCTGATCATCTAGCACTGGTCAGATACTATTAGGTTCTGAAAGATAAGCACAATGTGTGATCACCTTAGGATTAGGTGCGAAAGGATGCTAAATAGATGATTAGCGTAAATAAGTTCCCGAACCAAGATACTCTGGTTGCATAGGAATCGAGACAACATATCCATGCAGACGATAGAAAACCCGTTGGAATGTCTTTCCTAGCGGAGGGAGGTGTGGCAGGGAGGTAATAGCTATTGAGGCTGCTAGCCGTCCTATGGATTCAGTGGAAGCAGGGGTTGTTGCACAGTTGTGATTCCGCTTTCACTTTTGACTGATTTCTAGCCGACCAAAAAAAAAATGCCAATGTCAACCCCTAGTAACCTTTTAAGTTCCTAATTATGAGAATGAAATCTAACATCACGGGAGGTAGAACTTGGGAGAGTCGACGCCATTGATCGACGACAATACCTTGGGACGAGAGACTTTATAGCTTTGATGATGTGTGGTTATCTGTATAGCTATGGGTTCGAGGAAGGCCTTCACTATGACCCTCGAGAAAGGGAAATGCAGGTCGCGACACTGACGATAACGCAAAAATAAATTCACTGGTAACTTAAGAAATTTTTTATTCTTGTGGAATATTGCGAATCATGGGATTCACATGACTTGCGGCGGCCACCAAAGGGAAATTACACCCTCTAAAGAAAATTTACACAATAATATTCTATAAATAGATTACTACCGGTGAGGACAATTATGTACGCCCAAGGAAACTCAAGATCCATTAGGTAAATTTCCAACAATCGGGAAAAAGAATACTGTAACTTTAGATAAACAACTATTTTTTGGTGGTATATTACGAACTATAAAACCCACGGGGACAACGACGATAAAAGGGGAATTACGTCCTATAAAGGAAAGTTACGAAATGCTATGTAGCAGGCAGGTAACTTACTATTTGTAAGGAATATTAGGAATGCCAATTAGAAAGTTAGGAACTTAGGATCAATTAGGCGGGATCTGGTCATGCTTTTCTCTTACGAAATGTTATTTACAAATTTACCATTTTACCTTGACAACCAGAAACACTTACTACAGATATTTATTTGGTCCTCGTCTCAAATGTCATCACTTAAGTATAAAGACAAATCTAGGCCATCAACACCAAATACACAGGGTTGTAACAAGAGACGAACGGAAATTTGTTGATGATCGAAGTCTCGAAAGCCGTTGGTGAAAAAGATTTACGTGTGACTTAATCTCCTAGTAATTTGTAGGTAATTTTATTGCGATTTTTATAAAATTACCAACACTAGTTCATGGTTTGCAAATATTGATCGTGACGCATGTATGTTGTTTCCATCTTAAGATCATGACACAAGTGACGGCAGGGGATGAGAATCCCAATATTGATCTCCCCCACACTCACTCGAACAAATATGTGCGTGCAATTGTGTTTTTCCTTCTTTTGAATAGATGAAACTCAAGATACATTGTTCGCAGAAATGATTTCTAAGCTTGTCAAACGAATGTTGTAGGTAGTGCCTCCACTCCTTTACTTGCACTGGAAGGGGTGTACTAGGAGAAGCATTTTTCCATGGCTCCAGCCCTTAGTTCCTTGCTTTCACTCTCTGGATTCCAGAGGTTCTAGATGGCATCTGGTAACAGTTCATCAGCTATAGCGTAAGCGATTCTGGCCCAGGAACGCAAGCTGCTGCAAACCAGTCTCAGCTCTAGAGGGTAACAGCTCCTTAATTTCTAGAAGATTGTCAAATAGTTGTGAGCTTCTATTTAAAATGTTCGCTACAACATGCACGAGAGCAAGTGGTGTCAGCTGTCATATTGTTCCCTGCAAAGGAACATCCATGAACAGGAACAAAATAGCAACTATAATGCAAGAAAATTACTTTGCAAAGAGTACTAATGTATTTTAGTATGACCCATTTTGACCCAAAAAAGAAAGAAAGAAAGAAAGAGGACACGCTATTCGATGGTTTGATAGTTATATGGCAATTTATAAACTTATGATAGATGTTGTGACTTTTGTACGAAGATAAATGGCCCTAAAACAACAAACTGAGGAAGGAGAACTAAATTACTTACATCAATAATGTCCATAAATCTTAGTCCACTGTAAATGAGACCATCATCAGGTGATATTGCAAAGACAGATAGTGGGCACTCTTCGCTTTTTTAAGAACTACTTTCCTAGCGCGTCTAAAATTCAGCTTCAATACTTCCTCAATATGGGCTCAAGAGCACCTTGTGATTCCAACAATAAACAGTAACTAAGACTTGCCTGTATGCAGAAACATGCAGCATGTAATGCAGAAATTGTTTTAGAAGATGGTACATTTTCTTTAACCAGAGAGACAAAATCCTCAGTTTTCCATTATGTCCATTGAACGACTCGGTTGGTACAAGCAGGATTATCGCCAAATACCAAACCTGATTCTTTTGTTGTGGCAGAGATGCTGGAGAATACAAGTTTTAGCCTGTTTGGCTGAAAAAATTCTTGCGCACAAAGAAAGATGAAGGCAAAAAAGCATCAGTCCTCTACAGAAATGGCCAACCAAAGGATTTCAGTTTCCCAAGTTTAATTAAAAAAAAAAGCAACTATAGCTAGGGGTGTGCAAACTGGACCGGACCGGCCCGGACCGGGTGGGTTGGTCCGGTCCTTGAGGTGGATGGGTTGGTCCCCGGTCCTAATAAATGGGATCGGTGACTGGGCGGTCTGGTCCACGAGTTCTTGTGTTGGGACCGGACCGAACCGAACCGCCAATAATATATAATTATATATATATATATATATATATATATAATTACAAAAGAAATTGAAAACAAAACGGAATCCCCTTCGCTCTCAAGAGTGAGAAGAATCCCGGACCGGCCCAATAATTTATATGTATAACTCTTGGACCGGCCCAGCATTCATATGGCATTCAGTATGCTATCCTGGTGGTGTTTTGGCATTCAGGTGTTTTGGCATTCGGTGACTCAAGTTGTTGAGCCCCAATGTGGAATACAATAGTCGTTTAATATATTTTAATATTTTCTGGGATTTTTTTTTTCTTTTTTTTTTCTCTCTTTGTTCTTTTATTTTCATCTTCTTCCAGCCAAGATGAGGGCCAACGAAGCTTGCCCCCACCTCTAGTTGGTCGCTGGGCTTGGTGGTCAGCTGGAGGAAGAATAAAAATGTAGTAGTAGGCTTTGTAGTTGTTGGGCCGGGACCGGGACCGGACCGGACCGATGGTCCTGGTCCTGTTCGGTCTCGGTTCGGTCCATGGTCCTGAAAGTATGGGGACCAGACTATTGGTCCGGTTCTCGGGTTCATGCCAGGACCGGACGGGCCCGGACCATGCACACCCCTAACTATAGCCTCCAGTGCGCTTCCTCCACTTTGTGCCTAGCCAAGAGAACATCGATATTGTCCAGGAGTATCATCCTTTTCACTTGGTGTCGAATCCTGTTCTTCACAAATCTGAAGATTTTCCTCAGCAACATTTTTTAGGTTGCAAGATTTGTTCCAATCTTCCAATTTGCTACAAACACCAAATCGGGAAGAAATGTGTTTTTGCAAGACACCATTCGCTTGATCACTAGAATGGATCAACTCCTGGACTCCTGCACTCATCTCCTGCAACATCTCCCACAACATCTTCCACAACATCTCCCCGTTGGTCCTCCTCGCGTTCAGCAGTAGCGTGTAAATCTAAAACTCTCTCACGACTTCTGCATTGAACTTGGTTAGCTTCTTCGAGTACCTATACTTTTTCCAAAATTTGAGCCGTTGGATCCTTAAGCATTTCTTAACCAGCCTTTTGCCTTCAACAAATAGTTCCATGATCGGATCACTTTTGGAAGAAGTATACACAACCAAGTCCGATGAAGAAGTGTTGAGGGAATTTCAGATTTACATGCTGCTGTAGAACGTGAGGAGGACCAATAGGGAGATGCTGTGGGAGATGAGAGAAATGAGCGTAGGAGTCCGGGAGTTGATCCGTTCCAGTCATCAAGCGAATAGTGTCATGCAGAAATACATTTCTTCCCAAGCTCAACTAGCTGATCCTCAACCTTGCCTCCTCATATAATTGTGCTCGGCCAGGAGAACATGATGTTGTCCGAGAGTATCATGCTTTCGTTACAAATTTCACTTGGTGTAGGATCTTGTTCTTCACAAACCTGAGGGTTTTCCTCAGCAACATCATTCAGGCTGCAAGATTTGTCCAGTCTTCCAACTCGTTACAGACTGGTTGACACCTGATTTTTTGACCAAGTCTTTTTCAGCATTACTTTGAAAAATCACAAAACATTCATAAAAAGTCAAAAAATTACAAAATCAACTTTGGTGGCCTTAGCCCAGCCTAAGGAACCATCTTGTCCAAAAAATAATTTATTCATATTTTTCACATTTTTTAGTATTTTTAGAAAATAGGAAAAATACTAAAAAAATCAACAAAAATAGAATTTGAGGTCACAAAAATATAGGAAAATAGTCAATATTTTTATTTTAAATCCCTTGTCATTTTGACCTCATCAAGAGTCGAAATTCAAGTTTAATTTTGTGTGTTTCTTTGTAACACACAAGATTAAATTTGTCAAAAAAAAATATTCTGAGTCTTTTTATTTGTAATATTTTGCACTTCCCGAATCTTGACATTCAACTTGATTGCCCTACATTTCAATTTGGTTTAATTGTGCACTGATTTGATCGATTTTGTGCTTTAGGGACCAAATTGCATAAAATTCTTTTCATTTTAGTCCCTATAATGCCAATTCCAAAATTAAAATTTTCTGAGGGACACCCATAAAACCCCAATGCTTCCTCCCTATAGGATTTGACCCCCTGAATCTAATGATGAGCTCAATTGGGGCCGATTCGTCCATTAAGAATATCAATTTGGCAAAAATCGATTTCGGATCCTACTCAACATTTGGGGCTTTCGTTTAATTCCACATTCATTTTTCACTAAATCACCATATTAGATGGGATTCATCTCATGGAAGCCGATTTCTGGATTTAATTTGAGAAATTAGGAAATTTTATGGGTCAATTTGCCTTATTTTTGGCGAATCGGGTCAACTGGGTCGGGTTGACCCAACCCAGTCAACCCGGTTGACCCGGGTCAACTTAAACAAACAGAACAACTGTTTGTTCGGCTTCTGGGCGAAAAAGAAAAAAAAACAGAACGAAGGGGGGGTGCTTCGCGCACGAGCAGGAAGGCAAAAAGAAAAAGGGAAGGAGGATGAGTTGAGGAAGTCAGTTAAGAAGAGGGCAAGAACCGAAACAGAAGAAGAAGGGGAAGAGGAGCGGGGAAAAGAGCTTCCTCGCGCGCGAACAGAGAGAGAGAGAGGGGAGAGAGAGAGAGAGAGGACGAGAAAGGGGAGCTCGCAGAACAGGAGGAGATCGAGAGGGCGAAGGGATAACGGGACGCAAGAAACGCACGAAGAGAGAGAGAGAGAGAGGGAGAGAGAGAGAGAGAGAGAGAGAGAGAGAAGAGAGAGAGAGAGAGAGAGAGAGAGAGAGAGGAGAGAGGAGGAGATAGAGAGAGAGAGAGAGAGGGAGAGAGAGAGAGAGAGAGAGAAATGGCGGTCGAAGCTTGCCCTCCCCGATTCTGTGCAAGCTTCGACTGATCACCACCGGCGAAACCGAAGCCAGCGACGCCCATTTTCGACTTCTCTGATCTCTAGAGAAGCGACCGAACCCTTCCGATCGGCCTTTCATCTCGAAAAACGGTGAGGTCCTCCTTCGAACTCGAGCTCGGCCTCCAATGGCAACTTAAGTTAGAGCCATCCATTTGCTGCAATTTTGGTTGCAATCTTTTTGTCTCTCTTCACTACGCATTTTCGCTTTTGATCGCATGTCATTCCATCGCCTGAATCGTCGAGTCTGCCCCCCACCATGATCGATCGGGTCGCGAGCTCCGCGGCTCGTTTTTGGCCAAACCGAAGCTCCGCGATGATCAGGTAAGTCCTTTAGAACTTCTTGGATGCTTCCTGATGGTTTAAATTAGTCATGCTTCGTGTAGAATGGCTAGGGTGGACTCTTGCTGGAGATTAGCTCCGGCCTAGGTTTGCAGCAATGCGATTCTGCTGTGTCAAGCTTCTCGTATATAATAGAGGACATCCGTACGATTCAAATGGCGGTGATTTCGTGCGATTTGGCACTCTATAGGTGAAGATATGGGCTTCCGACGAGGCGCCGGCGAGGGAGCGCCGGCGCCGGTCGTCTTCTTCGGCGAACCTGTTGACTGGTCAACGAAAGTTGACCAGTCAACGCCCACGTGGCGCTGACGTGGCGCCCACGTGGCAGCCACGTCAGCCGTTCGTATAACTGAATTAAAACGAACTTGATCCAACGGTGCATAGTGTGCCACGTGTCGAGATCTCGCTTTTTTCGGAAATTAAAAATGATTTTCAGAAATTAAAAATCCCTTAGATCGGACGGCTGTAGTTCGATGAAGCATTTCAATCTGGACCGTCAGTTTCCAGCCTTAGATCAGGCCGTCCATTAGTCGACACGTGGCGCAATTTAGGCCGTAGGTTCGAATTTGAGCGTGAATTGAAATTCGAGCGGGAGGAGGCCGAAGCGACGTCGTTTTGAGCGCGGGTCGCGCGGGCCCGGATCCGGGCCGGTCGCCCGTGGGCCGTAGGCCGGGTCACCCGACCCGGCCCGAATAACATTTTTTAAAATAAAAAAAATCAGAAATTGATTTTAAAAAATAAAAAAAATCAAAAAAATCTTAGAAAATCAAAAAATGCTAGAAAATTCCAGAAAATTCCAAAAAAATGTGGAAAAATTGTGAAAAAAATCCTAGACACTCTAGAAATCCCAAAAATCGAGGATTGACCACAGACAACTGGTCAACCCTATTTTTGGGGTTTCTTATCCGATCTTCCGAGACTTGACGACATTACCCTTTAAGGGTAAGTCGCCTTTGCTGTGTATGCAAGATAAAATCGATAATGACAACGTAAGAATTAGGGTCGAGTAGGCGACCAATTCTTAGGTTTGAGTTTTCGAGTCCCGCCTCTTTTCTCAAAATGACAATTTTGCCCTTCAATGGGAAAATTGTCTTTCTTGTCTCAATCGAGTTCTGAAAATTGCTTAAAGTTAGGGTTTGGGTCAGGTGGACGACCAACCCTAATATTTGAGATTTTCAGTTCTCGTTTTTGTCCAAATGACGACTTTACCCCTCCAAGGGTAAAATCACTTGAAAATCCCAGAAAAATCCTGGAAATTCCCGAAAAATAGGAAATGGATTGGATTGATGGCCAATCCTATTTCCTTTGTCTTTTGACTTCCCAATTCATCTAAAATGACAGATTTACCCTTTCGAGGTGAATTTTCCCGAATTGCTCGAAATTACGATTTTGCCCCCTCATGGGCAAATCATGCCAAAATCATTCCTAAGCCTTGATTGATATTTCTCTAGGCTAATAGGGCCTCATTAGGGATGCCTTGCTGCTTTCATGTGTTTTATCCGCATGTATTGGATCCTTGATTTGCGCACTTATTTCCCTTGGTTGTGAGTGATAGGGTAGTAATTCCCATCTGCATGAACTCCTAGATTTAAGATCTGTACCTCACTCGTCTGTATGAAATCCTAGGATCAGATAAACCATTCAGCTTAGGTACCGAAAGGGCGTCAACTCTGACAGTTGGCGTAACTAAGTCCCCGAACCCACTTATCTGGTTTCCGTAGAATCGAATAGACCACTCCCAACTGTTCGATAGGGTTTCCGATCGTACCCTCCACGAAACGATTGGTGGCGGCTCCTTGGCATGTACACTCATCACATGTCACTAGACCACACTGAAGGTCGACCACGTATATCCAGCAGTTGCGATTTGGGTAATGGACCTTGGGAGAGGCCCGTGTCCGATCATACAACATCGGACGGCCCATTAACCCTCGCTAGCCATTGATGGCGCTCGAGAGGGTCGCGACAGACTGGCGACTCTGCTGGGGACTTATTCTAAACCATAATCTCTGGTTACGAATCCCAGAGGACTTGAGCCGATTAAAAAGTTGTTTGGTTTATCTGACCTTGTTTTTCGCAAATGCTTTCGAAGGTGAGGTACATACACTAACCATTGTGTTAGATGTTTTTGCAGATTGGAGAAATAAGGGGTGGAGTGATTGTTGACATTTTTGCCTGTAGGTTGGAGTTGGGAATGTATGTTTATTTTTATGCACATACTGAAGCGGTGTTTTGATACAAACTGCTGTGCATGACCTTGCATTGTGATGATCACGACACATCGTACACACTGGCGGTCAAACCCCGACTGCAAACCACCCTTAGGTTATCTTAGATAGGGAAAGGATGTGAAAGGATCTCGTGTTTGATGGCACTTGAGACTTTCATGTTCGTTCCCGCTCACAATCCAAATTGGCGATATCTAGCCCTCTTGAGTGGGTACTCTTGGGGAGGAGTCTGCGTCATTTGGATCGTGGGAGCCTGAGCCATAGGTTCCTCACCTGATTTTCGATTTTTAGAGTATACCCCCCACTTGTCTCATGTGCATGTCTATGAGAGGTTGGTATACCTAAAACCAAAAAAAAAAAAACAAAAAAAATATCCCGCTGATCACTGTAAGTATGACTTCTCCCTATACTTGTTCTTTCCTAGTGAAATTTCATGATAAGAAATTCATGGAAATCAACTGAATGCCCTGGGTGTTTGAGTTTACAAATTGAAAGTTTTTGACAATGAATTTTAGATACAAAAGTGGGAACACTTCTAAGCCGTCCCTACGGAATAGATGATTCATCCAAATTTTCAATCATGGATTAAGATGACATTTTTTTTTTTGTCTAAAATTCTTCCAATTCAAGATTTTGGGGCATAAAGTTAAGGCCATGTTTGCAATCACATTTTGTGTAGTGAGTTCTTAAAACAAAGATCACATGATTTTCACAAGAAAAATGTCTGTCGCGACCCTCTTGAGGTTGTCGGGCTCTCGAGGGCTAATGGGCCGTCCTGTCTGGTCGGACGCGGGCCTCTCCCAAGACCCATTATCCAAATCGCAACGGAGGTATGCGTGATCGACTTTCAGTGTGGTCTAGTGACATGTGCTAAGTATGCATGCCATGGAGTCGCCACCAATCATTTTTTTAGGGTATGATTGGACCACCCAATCGAATAGTTGGGAGTTTCTATTCAATTCTGCGAGAACCAGAGAAATGGTTTCGGGGACTTAGTTACACCAACTGTCAGAGTGGACGCCCTTTCGGTACCTAAGTTGACTGAATTTTCTAGCCTGAGATTCATGCGGATGAGTAAGGTATGAACCCTAAATCTAGAAATTCATGCAGATAGGAGTGATTATCCTAGCAATCACAATCAGTAATAAAATGCGCAACTCAAAGAATCTAGATATGCAAATAAATCACATGGCATTCCTAGTAAGGCCCTATTTATCAATCACAGCTCAAGAATGATTTAGCTGTCCTAGCCATTCTACACACGATCTAACCTAAGAAAAGCATTAGGAAGCATCGAAGGAGTTCGAGAGTACTCACATGGGGTTCGCCGTGCCCTGGTTTGGTCTTGGACGAGCTATCGAGCTCATGCTGACCCGATTATATTTGGGGATCCACTCGGCGTTTTACACCATGAAATCATGTGAAACAAAAACGAAAATATTCAGCAAGGGGCATTTATTGTAGATGGTGGTCGATCTAATTGGACGTCAAGACTAAAAAAGATGTAGAAATTTACAAATTAAAATACTCGAATGACATTTTTTTGCCAAATTCAACTCTATGCGTCGTGAAGAAACACATGCAATTGAACTTGAATTTTGACTATTTATGAGTTCAAAATAAAAAGGAAATAAAAATAAAAATATTGACTATTTTTCTATATTTTTACGACATCGAACGCTATTTTTCTTCATTTTTCATGTATTTTTCTATTTTTGGAAAATATTAAAAATATTAAAAAAATATTTTTTTTTATCAAAAATGGTTCCTTTAGCTTGGTCAAGGCTACCAAAGATGATTTTTTAATTTTTTTAATTTTTTATAGATTTTTTATGAATTTTTTAAAAATAAACTATGAAAGACTGATCAAAAATCAGGTGTCAACAGCTGCCCCTCTTTGAGAGGAATTTCGTCAGAGGTTTCTCTCAAAGACAAGGTGACACCTGTGTTTCGATCGACTCGACTGGGAAAAGAAAAGAAATCATGACATCCAATTTTCATGCCCATCAATGTGTGCTTTTCCTTAAAAAGAGATGTGCTCATTCAATTCCCTGATATGATGTAAGAAAGTTAAGGAGTAGATAGACTTCCCTGCCCCTTACCTGCCGAATGCTTGCGGCATTTGCTGTGTCTGATGGGTTCAAGTAGATTCCTAAGGACTTGTCATCGGAGTGTCCTGGGGATGTTAAGCTCTGACCTGTATGGTAGGTCAAACCATAATGGGATTCCTAACTGATAGGAACCTAAGGAAGACGCATCCCACATTTGGGAATTTGCCAAGGGTTTTGATCCGTGTGGTGGACTAAACTAGAAATGGCTTGCCTAATGTTAAGGCTTATTAGGGGAAAACGACTCCTCCCACGTTCGGGATTCATCAAGGTTTTGATCCGTATGGTGGATCGGACCATTGGGTTGATCCTTCAGGCGGTCTCTACCAGTCCTTTGACCCTTCAGGCGGTTTCTACCATTCATTGACCCTTCATGCGATTTCTACCATTGAGTTGACCCTTCAGGCGGTTTCTACCATTGGTTGACCCTTCAGGCAGTTTCTACCATACATTGACCCTTCAGGCGGTTTCTACCATTGTTTTGACCCTTCAGGCGGTTTCTACCATTGGTTGACCCTTCAGGCGGTTTCTACCATACATTGACCCTTCAGGCGGTTTCTACCATACATTGACCCTTCAGGCGGTTTCTACCATTGTGTTGAACCTTCAGGCGGTTTCTACCATTGATTGACCCTTCAGGCGGTTTCTACCATTGAGTTGACCCTTCAGGCGGTTTCTACCATTTATGAGATTCCAAATTGATATGAATCAAAGGATGACGTACCCGCTCTTCGGGGCTAGTCGGAGACTCGATCATTCTGTGGATCGGTCTTAGAAAAGATTTGCCTACTAAAAGGCTTCACCTAAGGATGACGCACCCAGTCTTTGGGGTGGCCAAAAGTCCTGCAGAAAGCTTAGACCTGAAAAAATTTTCCTCGCCAAGAAGATATTAGTAATCTGTGGGAAGACAATAATTGTCTAACTGACAAAATTCTACGACTTAAGTTTTAGTCATGAAATGTGCATTTTGATTGCTGGAGGTTATCCAAAACATTCCTGCCATATACAGATGTGATCATAAATTCCTTGCTCGGAAACTCTAGATCAAACAATTTGAAAATTTCAAAAAGAGTTTGCTCAAAACATCCATTGGAGTATTTCTCATCCAAGAAGGCTCCTCACTGCTCTGTGATAATGATCTTTAATAGGGAAAGTGCCCAATTTCCTACCGACCTGTGCCATGGTTTTAGGATCATTCGCAACGCATACATTTCGACCGATCATGAGGTCTTTCACGGGACCGTAGTGTTAGGCTTGGATATCGGTTTCCAAGGGGGACTCACTTTTGAGTCAAGGCCGTTGAACGAAATTTTTCACTATCTGCTCCGGGTTTATAAGTCAAGAACCCTGCAAAATGAGAAAGAAATAGTCTTGCTCGTACTTCTTTGAGCTAAGTTATACATTAACCCAAGTGTCTTAGTCAAATAAGACTGCTTCAGGGTTGTAACATTGGAAAGATTGGGGACCGAAAAATGCTTATTTTTTGCCCAGAAATTGTGAAGAGTTTGACATTGGTGATCATTGCAAATTTTCCACATGTCCTTCGAAGAACATATCCATTTCTTGAAGTGTACACTCCTCTTTTAGAGCGCACAAGGATGTTTAAAAGCGGCTCTTGTTGCATTAAGAGACCGTCTGTTTGTGTGTTTGCAATTTGAGCACGACATCATTTGGGGAGTAGTCATCTTGATCTGACTCCTTTGCAGGGTCTTTTCATCATCTCTCTAGACTTTACTGGGGATATTTTGAATAGACATCGGCCTTGCTTTTTACCAGGCACTTTGCTTTTTCTTGATGTCTAGGGATTTTTCTTTTCCCCCTTTTTTTAATCCCGTGTTTTTCTTTTCTTTTGGAGCTACGATTTTCGGCAATCATGCTAGATATGCAACTTAAACTTTGGCACGCTTCCATTCCTAGAGTGATGTTGCCTTTGCTTTGGAATATGCAATGATCACCAATAGGTTGATGAAATGAATTTGCTGGCTCAACTTGGTCGTGCAAAGGATAACAGTGTGTAGGATAGAGAAATGAATTATTCTCGTCATCCTATGACACTTGGATTATCATATAAACAACACACAAAGATTTATGTTAGTCCGAGCAAGAAAATTTCTAACCGTTTACTTTCTGATACTGTTGGACTAACCTTCATTTGCCCCAATGTGGGGTGGTTCTTGACAGGGTTGAGAATGAAAATCGCCGTTCAATGGGGTTCTCAATGGGCATCTGTAGTGTTTGGAATGAAGAAATAAATGCCTCTGTCATCTCGATCCATGTAATCGTTGCGAATGACCCTTATATCCATAGGTTAAGGTTTCGCTATCATTTCCAATCTCTTCATCTCTCATGTGTGTATGGGACGTGTTTGGATTAGGCTCACTTCTCTTATGAGAAAATACCCTTTTGAACAGTTCAAACGACTCTTGTTGGAAAAATTCATTTCATTTCATCAAGATTTATCCTTCAAAGGGATTTTGTGATGCACCATACATGTGTAATTCATGTTCAGACAATCTCATGTTTTAAAACATGAATGTCAATGAAGTAAGAATTCTATATCTTTTTAGATGTGAGAATCGAATTAATTCTGAAAGTTTTTAATCTCCAATGAATTGGGAAATGGGATACTTACCTGCCCATCGAGGCTGGAGATCCTGGAGATATAAAAGGGAAATGTCATTGTATATTCTAAAACTTTACAAAAATTGGAACGATACATCTTTCCCTTGGTCATATGCTCCAACGAATGTACAAGGGTTGTGAAAATCTGCACTTCACATAGTAACACAAGATTGTTAGGTGTTCTAAAGTTCTTTCGACTTCTTGGTTTTTGGAGAAAAATGAAACGTACATGTCTGCCCTGATGGCGAGCTCCTGCCAAGGATAAATATTAAGCATTATTTTGGGTTTCCAAATTCAAAACAAATTGGGACGATACTACTTTACTCTTGATTTGAATTCCATTCTGCATGCCAATGTGCGGATTGTAGAAGCCGGCCCTCAAGCTTGTGGCCATGATTTCTTCGTCTGGTTGGGCAACGAATCCACCTCGAGGATTTACGTCGGAGGAGATTCATTCATCTTTTTGGGCGTGTTTCATGCACTGTTTTGTTATTTGAATGCATGGCTTCTTGGGTGCCTCGTCTCTGTTCATCACCTGAGAGGAAAATGAGAGAACATTATCCCCGCATCTGATTGAAAATCATTTAGGAACGATACGTTCTTTTTACCAAATGGGTGGCTCCGCGGCCAAATGCATTTTACATTGAAAGGATAGATTCCATTACGCTCTGCGGATGATAACTATCGCTTGGGGGACTTGCCCCACTGATTAAACAATGAATTTGATGTCTTCGGCTTCGACATGCTTTCCGGATGTAGGAATGGTTTGCCCCCATTTTCAGTGGAGATGGGTTTTGTCGAGTGGGAAAGATCAAAAACTCATCCTAGATTTGGCTATAGTCGAAGGTTGAAATCCCGACCTTGGATAAGCGAATCATGATTCATCTCCTTCTGCTTCGGATTTGTCATTTGCGTGCTTCACATTTTACAATACCAACTTCGCCGCTTGATGAAAATGAATCGATGATTTTCGAATTGCCCCAAGTTCTATAGTCATCTGCGTCGAATCTCTTTGAACTTCATCGGGTGATAGACCAACTAATAAAATGATTTTTCAATCCCCAGATCGAACTCCTGACGTTTCGTACCACTTCCATTTCACTGACTACTAGGACACAGCACTATTGGCGTCCCTAACTGGTTCGTTTTTTGTTATAAAATTCTTGAAGCAGTTAGCGACCCCCATCGAGAATGAAACAAGCTCAATTGATAGTTCATAACAACTAAAGGTCCCTTAGAACGATACAGAGCTAACCGTCTTTGAGCTCGCTCGGGCTTTTGCTCGCATTTTCCTATGTGAAGCCTTTAAATGTTTTTCTTCGTGGCGTTCAATTGATTCGCCTCGACTCTAATCTAACAAGGGATTGTCACACTCGAGCATGATGATGCTCGCAGGTAGTACTGATCGCTGCCCCAGATTAACTCTAGGCATTAAGGAAGATTATCTTTCATGGAAGACTTTATGACAGAAAGATTAATGATACATCCATTCACATGTGCCTAGTTCCCTTGAGGATTCTCGATGATCAGCCAGTTACACCATGAATCAGACATATAATCATCATTTTGGATCATAACTTCATAAGTCCATCAGTTTTAAACTGATCGATCCAGATATGGAGCTCCTCATCAAGGAAATCTTTTGATTCTTCGAGCAACTGATATTCGGGTTGACCATCATCGCTTGGCGTTGAAGGATTCCTGTTTCTGTTGTGAGCGGTCTGATTCTTCGAGCTAGAACATTCGTCGTTGCTCGAGATTATAAGAGGATGATTGATCGGTTCACTATCAAAAGCACCTTCCATTTGGGAATGGGAGAAACAAAAATCCTCAGAGCATCCGCCCGCTTGATCTTCCGAAATCATATGCCCAAGCCGGGAAGATCTTTGAACACTAGGCGCAATATATTGATCGGGGATAGGAAGAGCACTAGCAAAAAGTTGCTGCTCAAACCAAGGAGTTCGTACCTGCTGCACTTGTGGCATATACTCTTGAGGGGTGCTGAGATGATTCGGGGGAATATTCTGATTAGCGCCCAAGTAGTCGATGGTGCTGCTACCAGCTTGGTCCGTGCCTAGATTCGGCAGGGTATTTCTTACTTCAGGGGCATTGTAGTTATAACCATGCCTAGTGTTTAGGCACAAGTTGAGTTCTTTCAGGTTCAGTGCTGTGTGGCGCTGTCTTAGCGCCCTTCTGTAGCTCTTGAGGTGACTCGCGACTCCATCTTTAGTGAGTCCTGGTATGTTCATGATCTCAAGTATGCGCGTTGGATATGCTGAGTTGATCCCTAGTCGCTGAACCGCACTAAGGAACTTGAGATGAAGCTCGGGGGACCAATTGACCCTCGTCTTCTTGCGACCCAGAACAGTGTTGACAACTTGGCTATTGCTCTCTGGCCTATTTCCAGTAGGATTTGATCGAGCTGGAAATTGTTGTGGAGGGAATTCATCAGCTTTGGATTGGTCGGTCGTGATAGTAAGCTCATCGTTAAGGAAACTCCAATCATGGTGACGCATATCACATCCTTTAGAAGGCATCGGTATTGACTTCGTATAATTGATTTGTTCATGCATATCTCCAACAAAATCCGATTGTATCGAAGATGGTTCGAGGGAGTGGGGTGGTGAATGAGCATTTTCAATCCTCATATAAGGCTTATCAAGGAACATTTCGCCGAGAGTGATAGGGCCACCGCAATTAAGGCAAGCGATAGTGCTGGGAGCTTTCTTATACCTCATGTTCTCCGCTCGAAGCTTTTCGTTTTCCTCCTTTAGAATCGCAAGTTCTTGACGTCTGTGTTGAGCCCTCAATTTTGCTCGTTTATTTTGAAACCAAAACTTGACCCTCAAAGGTTTCATCCCTAGCTTCTGGCCCAATTCATTTCTTTGTTTCATGTTCGGGAGAGGGCATTCACTAAAGAAAGCTTCAAGCTCTTGGATTTCATTCTGAGTGTGGCACTGGCGACGTTTCCTTTTCCGAGATTGACCATCGCTGCTGCTGTTGTCGTCGCTGCTGAGATCCTGAACTTCGTTGCCGAAAGGGTTGGGTTCTGTGGTTCTGGTACCAGACGCCATCCTGGAATCTTCGAGATCTCTCAGTAGTTCATTTTCTGAGATTTTTGGATCAGTCGCCTCTAGCAACTGACGGTAACCCTCAAACATGTTGGATCGAAAAATGTTCGATCAATTTTTGCTCACTCAGGGTTCTCTACTCTCTCATGTATGCTCACTCTCTCTAAATTTTCTTTTGAGTGGTTCTGTATGCCCATGAAACGTTCTTTAAACATGGATGAAGATCATCAGGCAAGCGTTGCTCCCAAGATTTCGTATTTCCCGCTTTGTCGTCTTCTTTCTTCTTTTCAACGTGGAGGGACACCAAATCGATTTCCTTTTCTCGATATCCATGTCTGTCTCCCACTTATTTTCAAAAAGGTGGAACTACGCTCGCCTCCCGCTCAGTTTTTTAATATGATGGGACCGCCAAATCCTTTCGCAACTTTTTTCGATAGTTGCGCTTAACTCCCGCTCAATTTTAATATGGTGACACCAACATATCTTTTTACAACTTTTTTAGGTTTATCAAGCCTGAAATCGCGGACTGGGACAGATCTGATGGTTCATCGAAAGAGCCACCACTGCTTTACCCAATTAACTTGGCTCCACGAGCATTATTGCTGTGCCTTTCTTCATTCTCGAGTTGCTATAAAAGGAGGAGTTAATGCAGAGAAGATTAACACTCTTACATAATTGCCTTTTCGTATTTTAATCACTCTACCACACTCATCTTCTTCTCCCTCACTCCAACGAAAATGACCTCCTCTCCTATTCGCGCTTTCTCGGCCGAAATTTTGGCCCAGTGGGAAAAACTCTATAACCTCCTCGGTCGAGGCTATGCTCATATAGCCGATCACCCAGAAACTGAAGATGAAATCCGCATTTTGCTCGTGGAAATAGACATCACCTCCATCGAGGGCACTAATTTAGAGAGGGAATATAGAATCTTCCCAACCCTCTTTATAAACTTTTTAGAGACTTACCGTGTCGCTCATCGAAAAGCTACCGTGGCTCACGTTTTGCGAGCTCGCTATGAGGATCGGTCCAACTGCTTGGTGTTGGCCAACCTTGTGGCCGATAGTCACAGAAAGGCTGTTGAGTTCGCCAACAAGCGAGTCTCGATGTTGCTTCGCGAGAGGGGAAATTTGGTGGAGCGCTTGGCCTTATCCCTGACCACCTATGAGCACGACCGTCGTAATGTCGTGTTGAAGTTTCAATGTGAGTGGCAGGAAGAAAGGCTTGACAGCATTACCGCGGATATAGCCCATGGGAGAGGACTAGTTCGGGACCTGGAAATAGCCGCCGAAGATCACAGGACCAAGGTTGCCGAGCTTAAAGGGGAAAGCAAAGCATCAATAATATGGAGGGCCAACTGGGTTCCTTTGTGATGCTAATTAGGGCTCATTGCGGTTTTACGTTTCCACCCCGATGATTTGTATAATCTGCTTTTAAGGTCCCTCGATTGAGCGAAATGAATGAAAGCTCTAATGTGTGTGTCTCAACTTCTGTATGGCTGACTTTCTCGAACACCTGACCACTCTCAACCTAGGCAAGTTGCGCTTTGACATTGATGATTCGAGCGTGTACATCTTGATTTTTTAATCTTGCTTATGATCGGATAAAGGAACCTCCCACCGCGATTATCCACAAAAAGACTTCTCTTCTCTACTTGTTTTTAACCTGTTTCAAATGAAAAGGCAGAATCAGAAGAAAGAATTTGAAAAATAAAGCATAAATCCTTTCAATTTTATGCTTACTTGTGATTAATAGGGATAAGAGCTTTTACAAGGGTTTTGGCCTTGTGCAAAAGCTTTTATCAATATTCCTCGAAGGAAAGCATATCATTGAAAGGAATGTAATTCACGATAATCGCCTTTGATCAATTCCAAGAAACTCAATGGAATGTTCAAAAGTACACAATTACGATGTGTTTTAAATTCAATTGAAGATACAGTATCCAAATTAAAGCCGTTTGCTAAGAACGAGAGTAATTTGGATATCTATCTTTTCATTAAATTTGAAAAACACGAATACTCTTGATCAATTATTGTGGATTACCAATGATGCAAAACATGCATGAACCAATTCAAGTTTATAGTTCCTTCTGGCGAAATTGGGATTGTATTGCCCTATACGGCCAAAAGGTTGTATAAGACTTCCAATTTCAATTTCATCCAAAGGAATTATAAATTTGATTTTGGAGTATTCGAGTGATTAGAAGAAATGCCACTATCACATTCCAATGACAAGTCAATAAAAATACAACAAATTTCAATCTGAATGTATATAAACACAAATAGATCCCTAATACAAACAATCTAAGGGATCAGATAGAGAGGATCTCAGCAAAATAAATCCTATATAAGAAGGCTAGAAATGAAAAATAAAACAAAGGAATGTGATCTTAATACTTAGATATGCCCCAGTTTCGATCTTTGAGACGTGACTTCAGGATCACCTATTCCAAATCGTCATCTTCATTAGATGATACCTCAATGATGTCCATAGCAGGCTCTTCTTGTCCACTTGGCGCTCGTAATGGGATGACACCATCTTCATCTTCCATCAAGAACATTGGGAGGAAAACACACCTATCTATCCTCAAAATGGCATTTAATCCAATCACCAGAATTATGCAATGAATATAATGATCAAGAGCTGTAACAAGTTCGAGGGATAGAAAAGTCTTACCAACCAAACTTAAGAGAAAATCAAGCTTCTCTGTATTTTTAGCAGTGTTAGGTATACTAACCTTCCATAGACAAACGCATGAGACAAGTGAGGGAAAACTCCTAAAAATCAAAAAATAGGGCTTGGTACCTAAAGCCAAGGTTCTCACCTCGAATTCTGGGAAGAGCCGATTCCATTGCACAACTATCGTTGCATTGGGACTCAATCCATAGTTCGAAGTGAGCGGAATTGAAAAGTGGATTACCCCATGTTTTTCCTCACGGAGATTCCATTTTCAATTCCTTCTATTGTGTTCCTAAAGAGGGCGCCTGAGGTTTTAGGCGCAATTGTGTGTATTCATTGTGTCATGCTAAAGCAATAGACATGCATTTTATTTAACAATCACCGCTTCAATATAAACATCCACACAATCATACATCCAAAACTCTTGCCTGCATAAAACAAAGTTAACAAGCACTTCACCCCTTATTTCTCCCGTCTACAAAAACATCTAACACATTCGTTAGCATATACACCTCACTTTCGAGAGCATCTGCATAAAATTAGGTTAGAAGAATCAATCAACTTTTTAATCGGCTCAAGTCCACTAAATGGTTAAGAACCAGTCCCCAGCGGAGTCGCCAGTCTGTCGCGACCCTCTTGAGGTTGTCGGGCTCTCGAGGGCTAATGGGCCGTCCTGTCTGGTCGGACGCGGGCCTCTCCCAAGACCCATTATCCAAATCGCAACGGATGTATGCGTGATCGACTTTCAGTGTGGTCTAGTGACATGTGCTAAGTGTGCATGCCATGGAGTCGCCACCAATCATTTTTTTAGGGTATGATTGGACCACCCAATCGAATAGTTGGGAGTTTCTATTCAATTCTGCGAGAACCAGAGAAATGGTTTCGGGGACTTAGTTACACCAACTGTCAGAGTTGACGCCCTTTCGGTACCTAAGTTGACTGAATTTTCTAGCCTGAGATTCATGCGGATGAGTAAGGTATGAACCCTAAATCTAGAAATTCATGCAGATAGGAGTGATTATCCTAGCAATCACAATCAGTAATAAAATGCGCAACTCAAAGAATCTAGATATGCAAATAAATCACATGGCATTCCTAGTAAGGCCATATTTATCAATCACAGCTCAAGAATGATTTAGCTGTCCTAGCCATTCTACACACGATCTAACCTAAGAAAAGCATTAGGAAGCATCGAAGGAGTTCGAGAGTACTCACATGGGGTTCGCCGTGCCCTGGTTTGGTCTTGGACGAGCTATCGAGCTCATGCTGACCCGATTATATTTGGGGATCCACTCGGCGTTTTACACCATGAAATCATGTGAAACAAAAACGAAAATATTCAGCAAGGGGCATTTATTGTAGATGGTGGTCGATCTAATTGGACGTCAAGACTAAAAAAGATGTAGAAATTTACAAATTAAAATACTCGAATGACATTTTTTTGCCAAATTCAACTCTATGCGTCGTGAAGAAACACATGCAATTGAACTTGAATTTTGACTATTTATGAGTTCAAAATAAAAAGGAAATAAAAATAAAAATATTGACTATTTTTCTATATTTTTACGACATCGAACGCTATTTTTCTTCATTTTTCATATATTTTTCTATTTTTGGAAAATATTAAAAATATTAAAAAAATATTTTTTTTTATCAAAAATGGTTCCTTTAGCTTGGTCAAGGCTACCAAAGATGATTTTTTAATTTTTTTTAACTTTTTATAGATTTTTTATGAATTTTTTAAAAATAAACTATGAAAGACTGATCAAAAATCAGGTGTCAACAATGTCACAAAGCAATCTTTCAAGATTAATGCCCCCGTTTGCGTATTAAACGTTTGGAATTAAATGGGTGTTTGATTGATGACCATGGATCGATCTTTTAAGGACGTCTCCTCTTATCTTGAAATCTTGGTGGACATCAGATTCCCATAAATAGGGATTATGGGATATGTATTGTCGCCTTGCTTTCATTATAAAAGGCGACTTCATTGAGAGATGTCTTTGCTATGTAAAATGCTAAGTGTGTCTCCTTTCTGACAGGTTATACACAACATACATTTATTGAAGATTCCTTCATCTAATCGCATGCGAGATGTGATCGAACGATGGTAAAACTGTAATCGCTCCAATAAAAACTTCGAGTGTTATACTTGACTTGCTTGGTTATTTCTTTTGCCAACAGGTCAAAACGGCTGAAGGCCAATGATGCGAGGCTTGTTTTCCCTGTAACATGAAAAGAGATGCGTCTTCATCAGGAGCCACCCATGGGGTTTCCAAAATAAGATGAATCGACAATGATAACCCCAGAACAAGACAACATGAAAAAGGGACATGCCTGATTTGGATCGACCTCTCTAAGTTGAAAAGGGTGTATTCGTTCCAAATTAAATTGATTTGTTTAAACAATGACATGGTCACTCACACTTGCAGGTGATTATAAAAGGCGAATGAGGATCGTTAAGGAACATTCCTTCATCTCTGAGGCTCAAAGTGATGGGAGTTGGGGAAATATACTCTGGGGATAGTAAATCTGTAATCGTTTCAATTAGAGCTTTTTGTGCAACAATTGATGTATTCCTTCCTCATGTTATGTAGGTGAAATAAAAGGATTGCGTGAGGTCGACACTTGTCCCTTTAAAGAAGACTCAATTGTGGACCCTCAAAACGGGAGGCCAATGTGGCATGGCAGGATCGCCAATTGAAGCACGTCTCAAGGAGTCCAAATACTCGTGTTTCCCACCATGAGATTGATGATCACTCAACCATTAAAGGTGATGTGGACATCGAACCATATCGAGGATGAGGTGCTAGGGACTCGTTGCTCTATCCGCTTGGTCCAATTACTCGAGCGAGAGCGAGGGAATTCAAGCAAACTATCGGCATCATGGTTCAAGATCTTTGGAATGGAGGTGATCTTGATTCGAGAATTGAAGATTCTGAAGCTCCTTGGTGCAACATGATTACATTTAACCTCGCGAATTCTGAACGGATTTAGGGCTAACGAGCTTCGAATGAGCTCAAATTTGGTCAGCTGAAGAGAAACGGCATCCTGATCAATACTCATGGCCAAAGGCCATGAACTGCGATGAATTTCAACCATTCGGCATCATTTAGATGGACTTTTAGGCCTTTTTCTATTTTTAGGCGAATTTTTATTAATTAAGGGTATTTTTGTAATTTTTGCCTTTTAGGGTTAGCACCATATATAAGTGTGCTTATGAGTTTCTGAAAACATAACATTAATTCAGAATTTTATACAGAGAGGTTTTCTCTTCTTCGAGTTCTCTTGAGGACTAGATCTTATCAAGGTTTTCTTGTGGCGATCGATCGACTTATCGAGCAAGATCGCGAATTTTCTTGTTCGTGGCGTCTATAGCGTGGATTGGTTGACACAGGTTCGTCAACAGGTCACGCTCATACCGAGGTTACTAATCACAGGTTCGATTGGGGGTCAAGGTTAGCAATTCGCAACCCTTAGATCTTCGTAGAATGATCAATTTCCGCAGCGATTCACATCATCTGGTATCAGAGCTGGTTCTACAAGATCTAGTTATCTTTCTTTTAATGATTTTAATTAGCAATCTAGAGTTTATAAAATTAGGGTTTATAGAATTGGGGATCTGTTACTAATCGAATTAGGATTCTGAATTGGGGATCTAGGGTTTATAAAATTAAGGTTTTCGGTTCTAGTTGTTTTGATTGTATTGAGTTCGTCAAAAAAAAAATCAGCCAAAAAAAATCAGTGAAAAAAAAAAAGAGTATCGATGAGAAAAAAAAATCGATAAACAAAAAAAATCGAAAAAAAAGGCTGAAAAAAAAATCAAGAGGACGACTCGTTTCTTTTTATTATTATTATTGTTAGTTGGACCGAATAGAAAAAAAAATAGCAGCAAACATTAACCTGAATTCAAATCTAGCAAAAGTTGCTGAATTGCTGAATTGAGCAGTATATTGCTGAATTGATCTTGCTTGGTGGTTTAGTCTACTGTTATGAGGAGCTTGTGAGAATGGAATTCTAGTCTGATAAAGAGCTTGAAAGAAGAGAAACGAGAGGAAAAAGGCAAGAGTGTGTGAGTTTAATTGAGGAAAGAAAAAGCCTAGATTGAGTTAAACACGAGGGGAGTGACAAACATCTTGAGCGAAACACGTGAGGGAGTGTGGTGAGATTTCTTTTATTTCTAACATTTTCTTGCAGGTTAAAAAAAAATCATGGCAGACCAAGAAATCGTAAATCAAAGGGAGGATGGCACCAATCCTAGGGATAATGCGATTTTAGCAGGCATCCAGCAGTTGAGCTTACAACTTGAAGCCCTTAGCAACCGAGTTGTGAGGTGTGAGACGAGGCTTGATGGTGAACAAGAGCCACCACGAGGGAGGCCACAAAATCAGCGAGATGAGCCTAGGGCGCAACCCAGATGGCAGCGACAATTTGACGATGAATATGTGTCTGATACAAAAGATGATCGAGATGGCAGATTTGGGAGGAGAAATAGACGCCGAGAGTTCAGACATCGAGAAGATGATGAGCTTAGCAATATCAAGATGAAGATTCCATCTTTCCAAGGAAAGAATGATCCTGATGCATACCTAGAATGGGAGAAACGAATGGATATGGTATTTGACTGCCAGCGATATTCGGAGCTCAAGAAGGTAAAAATTACAACTGTTGAATTCACTGATTATGCTATAATTTGGTGGGATCAACTTGTGAATAGCAGGAGACACAATGGTGAGAGATCGGTAGAAACGTGGGATGAGATGAAAGCGGTGATGAGGAAGCGCTTCATACCAAGTCATTACCACAGAGACTTGTTTCATAAACTGCAAAATCTCACACAAGGTAACAAGAGCGTGGAAGAGTACCATAAAGAGATGGAGATTTCCATGATCCGTGCTAATGTGGTAGAGGACCGCGAAGCTACTATGTCACGATTCTTATGTGGTTTGAGCCGAGATATAGTAAGAGTGGTAGAGCTGCAACATTATGTCGAGTTGGAAGAATTGGTGGACAAAGCTATCAAAGTAGAGAGGCAATTGAAGTTGGACCGAAATTACAAGAGTGGTGGAGGTTCAAGCTCGAATTGGAAACCCAATTGGAAGAGAGACGAGAAGCCGAACTGGAAGGGAAACAACACCAAGGTTGAAACTTCAAGGGAGAAGGAGAAAGATGGCAGAGTTGGTTCAAATCCGGTTTCAGGTAAAACTGAAAATCCTAACACTAGAACTCGTGAAATTAAATGTTTCAAGTGTTTAGGCATGGGTCATATGGCAAATCAATGCCCTAATAGGAGGGTGATGATAATGACTGGGCCTGGAGATGTTCAATCTGAAAGTGACAGGGAGGAAGATGATGATGTCATGCCGCCATTGGAGGACTGTAGCGATGTCGAGATGCCAGTCAAGGGTGAATTGATGGTGGTTAGACGTTCTCTTAGTGTGCAAGTCAAGGAGGAGGAGCATCACCAGCAACGTGATAACTTGTTCCATACAAGATGCTTGGTGAATGGTAAGATTTGTAGTTTAATTGTTGATGGAGGTAGTTGTACAAATGTGGCAAGTTGTACTATGGTGGAGAAACTAGGATTGAAAACTACAAAGCACCCTAGACCATATAGACTTCAGTGGTTGAATGAAAGTGGTGAAGTGAAAGTTTCGAAGCAAGTCCTAGTTCAATTTGAGATAGGGCGATATAAAGATGAGGTGGTGTGTGATGTTGTACCTATGCAAGCGGGACATCTTTTACTTGGTAGACCATGGCAGTATGATCGGAGGATACATCATGATGGATACACTAACCGATATTCATTGGTGATGAATCAGAAGACTTACACTTTGGTGCCAATGACACCTACTGAGGTGTATGAGGATCAATTGAAACTACAACGTGAGGCTGAGAAAGAGAGAAAAAGTGAGAAAACTGAAAGCTTGCGTAGAGAGTTTGAGACGCAAGGAAAATGAGAGACAGAGAAAAATAGAGTGGTAAAAGCCGAGGGAAAAGCAGAGAGAAAAGAAAAGAGAGAAAAGAATTTCTATGCAAGATCGAGCGAAGTGAGGAGAGCTTTGGTTCTGGACCGACCGATGCTTGTACTTTTGTACAAGGAGGCATTGTTTACTACTAACGATCTTGACTCGAGTTTGCCTAGTTCTGTCGTGTCTTTATTGCAGGAATTTGATGATGTCTTTCCTGATGAGGTTCCTGGAGGTCTACCACCGATTCGAGGCATAGAGCATCAAATCGACTTGATACCTGGTGCGCCATTACCTAATCGACCCGCATATCGAAGTAATCCTGAAGAGACAAAGGAACTTCAGCGGCAAGTTAGTGAATTACTGGAACGAGGATATGTGCGAGAAAGTCTTAGCCCGTGTGCTGTTCCTGTTTTGTTAGTGCTAAAGAAGGATGGGACTTGGCGAATGTGTGTCGATTGCCGAGCAATCAACAATATTACGGTAAAGTATCGACATCCTATTCCTAGATTAGATGACATGTTAGATGAGTTACATGGAGCTTGCATATTTACTAAAATTGATCTGAAAAGTGGTTATCATCAGATTAGAATGAAAGAAGGGGATGAATGGAAGACTTCATTTAAGACCAAGTATGGGTTGTATGAGTGGTTAGTCATGCCATTTGGTTTAACTAATGCACCTAGTACTTTCATGCGACTTATGAATCATGTTCTGCGTGCTTTTATTGGTTGATTTGTGGTTGTCTATTTTGATGATATTTTGATATATAGTCGAAGCCTTGATGACCATATTGAACATGTGCAAGCTGTTTTACAAGTTTTAAGGGCCGAGCAACTATATGCTAATATGAAGAAGTGCTCTTTTGTGACTAATAAATTAGTATTTCTAGGGTTTGTTGTTGGAGCTGATGGAATACAGGTTGATGAAGAGAAGGTGAAAGCGATCCAAGAATGGCCAACACCTAAGACTGTAGGACAGGTGTGCAGCTTTCATGGCTTAGCCAGTTTCTATCGCAGATTTGTGAAGGATTTCAGCACCATCGCCGCACCTTTAACCGAGGTCATCAAGAAGCACGTGGGTTTCATGTGGGGAGAAGAGCAAGAGAGAGCATTCAATCTGTTGAAGGATAAGCTAACTAATTCTCCTTTGTTATCTTTACCAAATTTCAGTGCTACTTTTGAAATAGAATGCGATGCTTCTGGTACAGGAATTGGAGCTGTGTTGATGCAAGGAGGATGTCCCATAGCTTATTTCAGCGAGAAGTTAAGCGGAGCAACATTGAATTATCCAACTTACGATAAGGAGATGTATGCTTTGGTGCGAGCTTTGGAGACTTGGCAACATTACTTGTGGCCAAAAGAATTCGTGATCCACACCAATCACGAGACATTAAAGTACTTGAGGGGACAGCAAAAGTTGAACAAAAGACATGATAAATGGATGGAGTTCATCGAGACTTTTCCATATGTAATCAAGTACAAGAAAGGTAAGGAAAATGTGGTAGCCGATGCACTTTCTCGAAGGTACGCAATTCTAACTACTTTAGGAGCAAAGTGCCTAGGTTTTGAGCATATCAAAGAGATATATACTGATGATGATGACTTTGGAAGAGTGTTTGAAGCTTGTGAGCATGCTGCGTTTGAAAAATTCTATAGGCATGATGGCTATCTCTTTCGTGAAAACAAGTTATGTTTGCCTAGATGCTCTTTGCGAGAGTTGTTGGTGCGAGAGGCGCATAGTGGTAGTTTAATGGGGCATTTTGGAATCAATAAAACTTATGAAGTGCTGCATGAACATTTTTATTGGCCACATATGAAACGAGATGTCACACGTGTTTGTGAAAGGTGCATTGCATGTAAACAGGCTAAGTCTACAACTAAACCACATGGCTTGTATACGCCTTTGCCTATCCCGACGCATCCTTGGGTTGATATTTCTATGGATTTTGTGTTAGGATTGCCTAGGTCTAAGCATGGTAAGGATTCTATTTATGTGGTTGTAGATCGGTTTTCAAAAATGGCTCATTTTATACCATGTCATAAATCCGATGATGCATCACATGTTGCTGACTTGTTCTTTTGTGAGGTTGTGTGTTTGCATGGCATGCCTAGGTCCATTGTTTCTGATCGAGATACTAAATTTCTTAGCTACTTTTGGAAGACATTGTGGAAGAAATTAGGTACACAACTTTTATTCTCTACTACTTGTCATCCACAAACTGATGGTCAAACTGAAGTAGTTAATAGGACTTTAGGGACATTGTTACGTGCTATCATTAAGAAGAACATTAAGTCTTGGGAAGATTGTTTACTGCATGTTGAGTTTGCATATAATCGGAGCGTGCATTCTGCTACTAAATTCACACCGTTTGAGGTTGTCTATGGTTTTAATCCATTAACTCCATTAGATTTAACTCCTTTGCCTGTTGAAGAGCGTATGGATTTAGATGGTGCTAAGAAGGCCGAGTTTGTGAAAACATTGCATGAAAAGACACGGCTGAATATTGAACACAAGACAGAACAATATGCAAAGCAAGCCAACAAAGGGCGTAAGAAAGTAGTGTTTGAACCCGACGATTGGGTTTGGGTTCATATGCGCACGGAACGTTTTCCCGAGCAACGACGTTCTAAGTTATTACCGCGCGGGGATGGACCATTCATGGTGTTGGAGAGGGTCAACGACAATGCCTACAAGCTTGATCTTCCAGGTGAGTATGGCATTAGTGCTACTTTTAATGTTACTGACTTGACTCTTTTTTATGCAGGTGATGATTTGAGGGCAAATCCTTTGCACGGCGGAGGGAATGATGTGGACATCGAACCATATCGAGGAGGAGGTGCTAGGGACTCGTTGCTCTATCCGCTTGGTCCAATTACTCGAGCGAGAGCAAAGGAATTCAAGCAAGCTATCGGCATCATGGTTCAAGATCTTTGGAATGGAGGTGATCTTGATTCGAGAATTGAAGATTCTGAAGCTCCTTGGTGCAACATGATTACATTTAACCTCGCGAATTCTGAACGAATTTAGGGCTAACGAGCTTCGAATGAGCTCAAATTTGGTCAGCTGAAGAGAAACGGCATCCTGATCAATACTCATGGCCACAGGCCATGAACTGCGATGAATTTCAACCATTCGGCATCATTTAGATGGACTTTTAGGCCTTTTTCTATTTTTAGGCGAATTTTTATTAATTAAGGGTATTTTTGTAATTTTTGCCTTTTAGGGTTAGCACCATATATAAGTGTGCTTATGAGTTTCTGAAAACATAACATTAATTCAGAATTTTATACAGAGAGGTTTTCTCTTCTTCGAGTTCTCTTGAGGACTAGATCTTATCAAGGTTTTCTTGTGGCGATCGATCGACTTATCGAGCAAGATCGCGAATTTTCTTGTTCGTGGCGTCTATAGCGTGGATTGGTTGACACAGGTTCGTCAACAGGTCACGCTCATACCGAGGTTACCAATCACAGGTTCGATTGGGGGTCAAGGTTAGCAATTCGCAACCCTTAGATCTTCGTAGAACGATCAGTTTCCGCAGCGATTCACATCAAAAGGGGATGAAGAAAACTGAATGCTTATTTGCGAAGCAACACTTCAAGGTGTAAATGTACACAAGTAGAGATAAATCTACACTTGTGGATCTCGAGTAGTAGGGTGCTTGAGGAGCGTCATGAAGTCATGACAAATCGGAAGGACCACGAAGAGATGATCGTTGCCCATCTTTGAACCAAGAGGGAGTACTTGTTTTAGTAATTGATTTTTCATAATCAAAAGTCAACATTTTTCTTTCTCTCTAAACAGATTAAAATGCATCAATAGAGCGAAAGTGGCGAAAGATCACCCAACCTCAAGGAGAGTGACAGAACCCAAAAAGTGTCGAGCATCGTACAACATCAAATGCCGAGACTTTCGGATAATTACGATGAAGTTTTTTCCTCTGATGTCACAAAAGGGAGTAAATTCTCCGTTATTCTGATTTCATTCCATACGAATGACTGAGATGCTTCTCTTTCATGTACAGAGAATGTTAGTTTAAGACAGGTGTCAGAATACATTGAAAGGCGCGAAACGCCAAAATCACTTGACATGGAAGTGATTAACTCAACTAACAAAGAAGGCATTAGCGTGATACAAATGGAGCTTCATATGGCTAAATCAGCTAACTCAAGGTGGAATACTCAGTTGCTGGAGGCAAATCATTTCCCTGTCCAGAAAGCATGCCGAAGTCGAAGACATCAGATTTGCCATGGTGATACGTGGAGCAAGTCCCCGAAACGATGGTTATCACTCATGGAACGTAATGGAATGAAATCCATCCATTGAGTACAAAAAGCGTTTCGCCATAGCAACAACGCTTCCAAGAAGAACAATGCCGAACCATTTCTCTTGGTAGAAAATGACGTATCGTTCCTAAATAAGTTTCAATCAGATGTGGATATAATATTTCCTATCTTTTTCTTCTCAGGTGATAAATAGAGTCAAGACACCCAAGAAGCAACGACTTCAAATGACAGAACATGGAGTACCCACTTTTCATATCATCTCACACATGCATTTAGGATAGATGATTGCAAGAGCGTCATAATGGCTCAATCTACGAACAAAATTCTCGAGAAAACTTGAAATAAGTTTCTTAACAATTAGAAGTCTCTTTGAAAAGAGCATACTTGATAAAGAGATACTTTCTGTGAACATAGTGAAAGGTACGAATCCACTTTTCGTTGCAAACAAGAATCATCTTAGATCACTTGCATCTTACATATCATGCATGCATCATTTATATGCATATTATTCCTTGAAAGATGTCGACAGGTCAAGGCAAAAGAATCCAAATGAAAAGGAAATGCCAAGACCCAAGGAACAAAGGGTAAATTGTATCAATTCCAATTGCCCATTTTGTATGCTGTTCAGACACGAACCTTCTTTCCTTTGATAGGGAAATATCAAATAGTTCAATGGCAACTATGATGGCTGATATTAAGGCAATGCTGGAAGCCTCCCAAGCCAGACAGACAGTAGTTCCTAACAACTCAAGTCCATCGCTTGCACCCGATATAGCTGATAAAGAAACGGAGGGAAATACTCAACGTAAGGAGGAGGATATTCGTGAGCCGAATACCCCGTCGCAACAAAAAGCGTCCCTTGTTGTTATCAACCTCGAGAAAGAGGAAAAAGTGAAGCAGACTGTAAAAACTGAAGTGGAGGCAAAGGGACTTCGTGAGGAAGTATAATGGGACAGGCTGTCCACGCGCTCACCTCAAATATTACCTGCGCAAGATGGCGCACTATTCGAATTATATTCCACTACTAATGAACACGTTCCAAGAGAGTTTGGCTGGCGCCGCTCTGGCTTGGTTCATTGAATTGGACCTGGATGATTATGACGGGTGGAAAGATCTTACAGAGGACTTCCTCAGACAGTATAGGTTCAACACAGCTACGGCCCCAACGAGGGAAGACCTTCTACGAACCTCAAAGGCAAGAGGAGAATTGATCACAACATACGCCCAGAGATGGTGAGCTTTGACGACTCAAGTAAAGCCGTCAATCCCAGACGACGAGTTGATTAATTTGTTCCTGAAAGCACTCCCCTACGAATTAGGGGTGAGCAAAAAAGACCGCCCGGACCGGGACCGCCCGGACCGGACCGGGACCGGTGGTCCGGTTCCCGATTTTAGGGGGGTCCGGTCCGGTCCCCGGTTCCAAAAATTGGAACCGGTGACCGGGCGGTCCGGTTCCCGGTTCTAGGGACTGGAACCGAACCGCCCGGTCGTATTGCTTGGATCCATTCGTATTGCTTGCTTTTCCGTATTACTCCCTTTTCCCTGAGGGTTTCATGTAACTTTTCTGCTCGCAGTGATGTAAAGGTTGATGACCACTTTCAAAAGTGCGCTTGGGATGTAATAAAAGGAAAGCTTGTGGAATCTCTAGAAGCCATTGACCATGCCAGTGTTTCAGAAGATAAAATTCAAGAGCTGGAAAAGCTTAATGCAAAGAAACCTTTAAGTTTGAATGCTATCGCGGGGGTTCCAAGACTACGGTTGGTTTGGGCTGTTCTTACGTATCTTGAGAAAGAGGCAGGCACTGTCTTATTTGTTACATTATGCTACAGTCAGTAGTCTCAAGTCATTTTGCACATCCTGGAAGTCACTCTTTTAGCTGAAATCTGTGGCTGGGTGTGCTGAAGGATTCACCTATGTTATGTTTTTTTGCAGGTGGACAGCATCCCAGAAGGTTTTGAAAATGGGACTGTGGAAGATTCGTTGGTTCTGTTTTCTGGAATCATACAGAGTTCCTCTCGCCCTGTGTGTGTGGTAAATTACTGCAGCTTACACACCACAGCAACCTCCCAGGTCGTACTCTTCTTGTTTGTGTTATTGGTTCTTTGGAACTGGATCGAAACCGATTCAGGGGGAACAGGGGGGCAGGGGTGCCATCGTGGGGGGCTTTGTACTCCATCGTTTGCCCAGTCTGTCGTTGGGGTTACCCATCCGCAGCTGGGACACCCCTTGTCGGGAATGAGGAGAAATCCAAGTTCTCGGTTCTCGGGGTGGCCGGTCCGGTCCACGGTTCTGAAAAATAAGAACCGGGACTATTGGTCCGGTTCCCGGTTCTTGAAGGGAACCGGACCGGACCGGGAACCGTTCACCCCTAATACGAATACTTAGACAGGTTAAACGTCTTGGGACGTCAGACCTTCGCACACCTGATAAAGGTGACTGAAAGGTTCGAATGTGCCTTAAGAGAAAGGAGGCCCCATGAAGCTTCTGCCAGAAAACAACAAAGGAGGATCGTCATGGTCGGCACCAAAAGGGCAAGGCCCAGAAAGAGGCAACCCCAAAAGCAATTCTCTCAGCTCCCGAGGCCTTTGTCCAAGCTACTCCCGATGTTGCTAGAACAACATTTGGTGGCAAAGGAACCACCTAGGGCAAATCCGGTTAAGTATCCTGGTTTTGACAAGAGCCAGACTTGTGTCTACCATATGGGCGAAATGGGACATAATGTGGATGATTGCTATATCCTTAAGCTGGAGGTACAAGCTCAGATTGACAAGTCAGATTCTGAAATTTGACAACGCGGCTCCAAACGTACAAGAAAACTCGCTCCCTGATCATCAAGCGATTGGGGCAATATTCACTGAAGATGAGGAAAACCACCTCCAGCTGAAGGTGGACATGTCTAAGCTGACCGACCTTCTGGTGACCACTTCTTCATACACAAAAGCAGGAGAGATCTCCGCTGATGTAAAGAGACTATGTATCGCTAAGATAAGGAGCTTGGGGATAATGTCCGATACTACCGATAAAGAATTCGAAGGAGTCGAAGCTTCTCTATCTTTGGAAGGAAGCCACTTCGTGATCAAAACTGAGCGAGGTAGCACCTGGGACATCCCGCACGAGAATCTGATAAATAATCTTGGGCCGGTTACTCAATCAGAAAAAGAATTCGAAGAGGACGAACTGGAAGCCAAGAGGCGAAGTCTAGCAGATTGCAGATTCATGGCTAACGCACTTGAAATAGGTGAAATGTAGACAACCTAGTTCAGGACTTTGGAGGGTACAACTTTAAAGTGAAGTACTCTGCTCTCCCTAACTTTTATCAGAGAATGGAGGATATTATACCAGACAGATGGGGAGGCATGGATGATCCCGTTTGACCGGAAAAGCCTTTTTCGAAAGAGCCTGAGTCATCACTTGACCAAGTGAGGGTTACTAAGCTTGACACAAAGCAGTATGCCGAAACAGAGAGATCAAATGATCAACAGCAGGGTTTAGCTGAATTATTCAAAGGAAAAAGAGAATACCCGAGATCTGCCACATCATCAGTATTAGACGACGACGGCCAACATTGTCGACTGAGAGACGAAATCTCCTCAAGGGACTTTGACAACACAGTGTCAATGATTGAAACCGCTACGACTGTGGTAATTAAACTGGAAGAGCTGGACAACTTGAATAAGGTAGAAGATTGCCTAGTCAAGCCTATTGTGATTCGATTGCCGAAAGAGGAAGAAGACGGCACAGCTGAACCAGAGACGTCTTATCAGACGACAGTAACTATAAAAGTCCCTCCGATAGAAAAGTATGATCCTAAAGCGGTCCACTGGGACTATGGGACAGAGGAAGAAGACGATGATGAAGGTTATGCGTCTATCCGCAGGGAATAGAATGCCTTTGAGGAATCAACGCCTCCTACTTCGGAAGAGCCGGTTACTGTTAATTTGGGGGATACTGAAAATATCAAAGAAGTCAAGATCGGTGGACATTTATCCCGAGATGAAAGACTCAGGTTCACATAATTACTGAGAAGGTCGCTAAGATGTCATGCGACAAATTTCAAAGATTTCAAGCTACCAAGAGGTAGATAAAAGTGATCAAAGATTCAGATGGTTGAGATAAATAACCAGAACTAGCAAAGAAGGTTCATTAGGGCAAGCCCCTCCTTTCCTGTCAAGAGACCAAGCTGGGGGCAAGATTCTCATGCGCCACCAAGATAGCATGTTGGAGCAAGTTATCAAGCCCAAAGACGACAAAACGTCAAGACATGCCCTACTAGGGCAAAGCAACCGAAAGAGACGATTTTCTTGATCAACGGAAATGCAAATACCTCAAAGGGAGTATCACGTTCCTTGGTGATTTATGTAAAGTTAAACATGGATGAATACTCATTGCTTCATGTACAGGTACAAAGACCTCTTCAAATAGGATTGAAAATCGTCAAATGATATGAAAAATGCTAAGGCATTTGGCCAAGGTAAACATCGCCCAACTGGGGCAAATGGATTGTTGATGTTATCAACACCTTCAAGCATGGATGGAGGGATTCGACGAATGTTGTCCATATCAGCATATAATATTGGAATAGACTCAATCAAGAGATAAATGTCGACAATTGACAAAAGAAGTGTAGTTGGGTGTCGTATCCAATTTACTCCTTTTTCTTGCATTTGCTAATGCAAAATCATTTCTTTCTGTGGCAGAATACGCCATTAGGACATTATCAAGGGTCCAACAAAGAGGAGAACATCACAAGGATGGTCACAAGTGACAAAGATGCATGAAGCAAACGACTTTCTCAAGCATTGGAAGGATGACACTTCAAATGTGAAAAGTAAAGTGAATATCCAAGTAAGAGATAACCCAAATTGGACAGGGTATTGCATGAAAATGCAAAAATGAACAGAGCCATTTAGCTGGGGCAAGCATTACCTAGCCATGACAAGTCATGCCTAACTGGGGCAAGCGAATCATCTACGCGACTGGAGGAAAAAGTGGCATTTCATTCCCAGCAGGATCAATGAACGTGATAGAAGAGTCGTTCACATCAGAGTTAAACCTCAAGATACAAACTTGAGTGAAGGGTGACTTTGTGTCGTTCTAATTTGGTCCTCAATGATCTTTCTCCTAATATGAATTTGCCCTAATTTCAACAAAAAATTATTGGCATTCAAAAGGACTTAGAGGGAAAGAACTCGCCGACTCAAATTCAAGGCGAAATGATCTCGGGAGATAACAGCTTCAGAAGTCAAGCATTCAAGAAATGATCTTTGTCTATAAGATTGAGTGGAGGGTAAAAAGTATCGCTTCCACACTGCATGCTTTAACATACATTTTGATAAAAATTCATTGTTCCTTGAATAAGGAACTTCGAAGAGTGGCATGGAACAAGCCCAAAAGGATGAATGGAGTCATCGAGAGGAATTCATTGCCTAATCAGATAAGGGGATCATCGTCGTAGGTCAAAATGGCCGATTTCTGTAAATCCGCGCATCGGCGTTCAGATTGGAATGCATGATCAAGAGGACTTACTGTCGTGGTGACTAGGTACATGTCCTTTTTCTCCAAAGACTGAGAATTTCAAGAAATTTTAGAACAACTTAACCATCTTGTGTTGTTAAGAAAAATGCAGATTTTCACGAATCTATGAATTTCCATTGGATCGCATGATCAAGGGTAAGGTGTATCGTTCTAATTTTCTGAAATTCGAGAACATACACTGACGCATTCCTTTTTATGTTTTTCAGGAATCCCTAGCCGCGCTAGGCAGGTAAGTATTCCTTTCCCAACCTCTTAGGTTTTAAGACTGTCAGAATCCTTATTACTAGAATTTGAAGGCTTATTGGAATCTAGCATGCATTCAATTCCCATGTCTAGAAAAGCACCAAATTTTCACAGTCACGTCATTGGCATTCATGTTTTAACTTGGAGGTTATCTAAACATGTTTGAAATATGCATTGTGCATCATAAATCCCCTTGGAGGGTAAGTTTTGGAGAAAGCGAAGTGAACTTTTCCAACAAGAGTTGTTTAAAACCGTTCAAAAGGATGTTTCCTCAGACTAGAGGCAAACCTGGTCCAAACACGTCCCATACACACTTAAGAGATAAGTGGAGTGGTAAGGATAGCGAGACCTTGACCTACGGACGTAAGGGTTATTCGCAGTGATTACATGGATTGAGACGACGGAGGCATTCGTTTCTCTATCATAGGCACTACAGGTGACCATTGATAACCCTTTGAACGGCGGCTTCATTCTTTACCCCTGTCAAGAACCACCCCACAGTGGGGCAAACTGGAGGTACGTCCAGCGGTATCATGAGATAAATGGTTAGAAGTTCTCTTGCTCAGACTTGCATCAATCTTCGTGTGTTGCTTGTCATCTTAACTCCTATGGTAATTCAGGTGCTTTAGGATGACGAAAAGCATTCGTTTCTCTATCCTATACACTTTTACCCTTTGCACAACCCATTTGAGCCTATACGTTCGTTTCACGAACCCGTTGGTGATCATTGCATATTCCAAGACGGAAGCGACGTCACTTTAAGAGCGGAAGAGTTCAAAATATTGGATTTGTGGAAAATTCCTGAATTAATGTTGGAATGCTGAGATTCAAGCTGTACATCTAGCACACTCATTTGAAAATTCTGATTCCCAAAAGAAGAGAAAAGATGGGATTTCAAGAAAAAGAAAAAAGAGAGAAAAATCCAATCCTGGGCATCAAGAAAAAGCAAAGTGCCTGGTAAAAGCAAGGCCGATGCCCATCCAAATACTTGTACACTTGTGAATCATGTGTTTGATCTTGTAAATGCCAAAAGATGGCATGACACCTTTATATAGGTCACTAGTGAGATCTGATTGTAAAAGAAAATCCCAAGGGAGCTGGACAGCAAAGGATACTCCCAAATCATGTCACACTCAGATGATGAGAGCATAGACAAGATGTTGACGCCGTCTCAACATGAAAGAGATATTCTCTAAAGACAAATGTGCGCTTCGAAGACTGACAATGTTCTTCAAAGACTATCAATGCACTTCAAAGACTGAAGACACTCTTTGAACCAGAAGGGGCAAGATGACGGCAAACTTGCAGTGATCACCAATGTTAAACCCTTCGCGTAGTCTGAGTCAAAAACAAGCCTTTTTTGGTCCCCAAACCTACCTACGTTACAACCCTGAAAAACCTTTTCTGATTAAGGCACTTGGATTGACATAGGGTTTAATGTCTAAGTTTAGCTCGAAGAAGTTCGAGCAAGATTATTTCTTTCTCATTTTGCAGGTTTCTTGACTTGTAAACCTGGAGCAGACATTGAAGACTTCTCTTCGAAAGCCTTGACTTGCACGCAAGTCCCCCTTTGAAAACCGTTGACCAAGCCCAACATTACGGTCCCTTGGAAGTCCTCCTGATCGATCGAGGTGTATTCACTGCGAATGATCCTGAACCCTAGGCGCATGTTTGATAGGAAATTCTAGTGCATTCTTGGTAAAAGACCATTATCTCAAAACGGTGAGAAGTCCTTTTTGATGAGAATACTCCAATGGACGTTTTAACCAAACTCTTTTGGGTAATTTCAGATTGTTTGATTCAAACTTTCCTTACAATGAATTTTTTATCACTTCCGTATATTGCAAGGTGTTTCGGATAACCTCCAGCATCGTAATGCATTCATTGAAATTTCTCATGACTATAATATAAGTCATAAAGTGCTGTCAGTTTGACATTAGAGACCATTGATGTGCCTTTGGTAAGAAAATTCTCAGATTGGAGCTTCTATAAGATCCTTGATGACTTCGGCTCCTGAAATGGCTTGTATCACTCTTGGTGAGAAACGATTCACATGTCTAAACTTCTGCAGAATTCCTAGCAAGCCCAGATCTCAGAAGAACACAACCTCTCTTGGTAAGAAAGAGTTTACATGTTCAAGCTTCTGCAGGATTTCTGGTAACCCAAAATCCCAGAAGAACACGACCTCTCTTGGTAAGAAAGAGTTTACATGTTCAAGCTTCTGTAGGACCCCTGGTATCCCCAGACCTCAGAATGCTACTTCTTTTGTGAAGAATAACTTTCAAGTTTAAGCTTCTGCAGAATTCCTGGTAATCCCAGATCTCAGAAGAACACAACCTATCTTGGTAAGAAAGAGTTTACATGTCTAAACTTCTGACAGATTTCTGGTAACCCCAAATATCAGAAGAACACAACCTCTCTTGGTAAGAAAGAGTTTACATGTTCAAGCTTCTGTAGGACCCCTGGTATCCCCAGACCTCAGAATGATGCTTCTTTTGTGAAGAATATATTTCAAGTTTAAACTTCTGCAGGACTCGTGGTAGCCCCAAGTCCCAGAATGACACATTTCTCTAAGAATGAGAGTTTATATGCCTGAGCTTCTGATAGATTCTTGGTAACCCCAGATCCTAGAATACTGTTTTTCTTGGTTAAACTTCTATAGGAATCATGGTAGCCCCAGATTCTTGAAGGATGCCTTGCTTTGTGAAGAAGAGCTTTCAAGTTTATTTTCCTGCAAGATCCCTGGTAATTTCATATCTCAGGAAAACACATTCTTATGAACAATTTTGTAGGTTTGATGTTTCTGCAGGATACCTGGAGCTCCCAGATCCCAGAATGTCACCTCCAATGTCAAAAGGACAATCTCCGAAATCATCCCTGTGTGAGATTCAAATTTATAGGTTTGAGCTTTCTGCAGGATACCTGGAGTCCCCAGATCCCAGAATGTCACCTCCAATGTCAAAAAGGACAATCTTCGAAATCATCCCTCTGTGAGATTTCAAATTTATAGGTTTGAGCTTTCTGCAGGATACTTGGAGTCCCCAGATCCCAGAATGTCACCTTCAATGTCAAAAAGGACAATCTTCGAAATCATCCCTCTGTGAGATTTCAAATTTTTGTAGGTTGAGCTTTCTGCAGGATACCCGGAGTACCCAGATCCCATAATGCCACCTCACATGTCAAAAGGACAATCTTCGAAATCATCCCTCTATGAGATTTCAAATTTACAGGTTTGAACTTTCTACAGGATACTTGGAGCTCCCAGGTCCCAGAATGTCACCTTCAATGTCGAAAGGACAACATTCAAGATAGTCTTCCTGCGAGATCTCAGGTAACCCCTAGATCCCAGAAGAATCTTATCAAAGTTTTTGCAGGTTTAAGTTTTCTGTAGGATACTTGGAATCCCCAAATCCCAGAATAACGCCTCGCGTGTCAAAAGGATAATTTTCAGTGTCAGCTTTCTGTCAGGTTCTAGGTAACCCCTAAACCCAGAATAGCCCAAGTGGTGAAGCCTAAAGGTTAGGCACACCTCACTTGTATGAATCCTAGTTAATTCCTTAGAATATAGGATCAAAAACTTCTAACAAAATCAACTTTCTATGAGGTTCTAGGTAACGCCTAAACCCAAAATAGCTCATGTGGTGAAGCCTCAAGGTTAGAAACACCTCATTTGTATAAATCGTAGTTAATTCCTTAGAATATAGGATCAAAATGTTCGACAATCCCTAAGAGACTAGGTGCGTCATCTATAGGTTCCTAGTAGAGAGGAATCCTATTCTTGGCCTGATCCCCCTAAAGGATCAAAATGTTCAACAATCCCTAAGAGACTGGGTGTGTCATCCATAGGTTCCTAGCAGAAAGGAGTCCTATTCTCGGCCTGATCCCCTTAAAGGATCAAAATGTTCGACAATCCCTAAGAGACTGGGTGCGTCATCCATAGGTTCCTAGTAGAAAGGAGTCCTATTCATGGTCTGATCCACTATACGGATCAAAACCCCTGACAATCCCTAAAGAGATTGGGTGCGTCATCCATAGGTTCCTAGAAGAAAGGAGTCTTATTCATGGTCTGATCCACCATACGGATCAAAACTTCTGACAATCCCTAAGAAACTGGGTGCGTCATTCACAGGTTCCTGTCAAGTATAGGAATCCAATTCTGGTACGGCCTACTATACAGGCTAGAGTTTAATCGCCCTATGATACTCAAAAGACGAGTCCCTAGATATTCACTAGAACCCGCTATACACTGCGTATGCCACACGAGCATCAGGCAGGTGATCAACAGGTAAGCAACATGTGAGCATCTCTATCCTGTCTCTCTCTCACATTAGCCAAAGTAGAACAAGCAAAGTATTCACCAGTAAGGCAAGAAAGATTGAATGTCAAGATTCGTTTTTCTTTTCCCCAGTCGAGTCGGTCTAGACTCAGGTGACACCTGTCTTTGAACGAAACCTCTCACGAGATTCCTCTCAAAGAGGGGCAGCTGTTGACACCTGATTTTTTGACCAAGTCTTTTTCAGCATTACTTTGAAAAATCACAAAAAATTCATAAAAAGTCAAAAAAATTACAAAATCAACTTTGGTGGCCTTAGCCTAGCCTAAGGAACCATTCTTGACCAAAAAATAATTTTTCATATTTTTCACATTTTTTAGTATTTTTAGAAAATAGGAAAAATACTAAAAAAATCAACAAAAATAGAATTTGAGGTCACAAAAATATAGGAAAATAGTCAATATTTTTCTTTTAAATCCCTTGTCATTTTGACCTCATCAAGAGTCGAAATTCAAGTTTAATTTTGTGTGTTTCTTTGTAACACACAGGGTTAAATTTGTCAAAAAAAATGTTCTTAGTCTTTTTATTTGCAATATTTTGTATTTTCCGAATCTTGACATTCAACTTGATTTCCCTACATTTCAATTTGGTTTAATTGTGCGCTGATTTGATCGATTTTGTACTTTAGGGACCTAATTGCATAAAATTCTTTTCATTTTAGTCCCTATAATGCCAATTCCAAAATTAAAATTTTCTTAGGGATACCCATAGAACCCCAATGCTTCCTCCCTATAGGATTTGACCCCCTGAATCTAATGATGAGCTCAATTGGGGCCGATTCGTCCATTAAGAATATCAATTTGGCAAAAATCGATTTCGGATCCTACTCAACATTTGGGGCTTTCGTTTAATTCCACATTCATTTTTCACTAAATCACCATATTAGGTGGGATTCATCTCATGGAAGTCGATTTCTGGATTTAATTTGAGAAATTAGGAATTTTCATGGGTCAATTTGCCTTATTTTTGGCGAATCGGGTCAACTGGGTCGGGTTGACCCAACCCAGTCAACCCGGTTGACCCGGTCAACTTAAACAAACAGAACAACTGTTTGTTCGGGTTTCTGGGTGAAAAAGAAAAAAAAAACAGAACGGAGGGGGGGTGCTTCGCGCACGAGCAGGAAGGCAAAAAAGAAAAAGGGAAGGAGGATGAGTTGAGGGAGTCAGTTAAGAAGAGGGCACGAACCGAAACAGAAGAAGAAGGGGAAGAGGAGCGGGGAAAAGAGCTTCCTCGCGCGCGAACAGAGAGAGAGAGAGGGAGAGAGAGAGAGAGGATGAGAAGGGGAGCTCGGAGAACAGGAGGAGATCGAGAGAGCGAAGGGATAACGGACGCAAGAAACGCACGAAGAGGAAGAGAGAGAGAGAGAGAGAGAGAGAGAGAGAAATGGCGGTCGAAGCTTGCCCTCCCCGATTCTGTGCAAGCTTCGACTGATCACCACCGGCGAAACCGAAGCCAGCGACTGTTGACACCTGATTTTTTACCATTTATTATTGTGATTTTTATTCTTTAAAATTAATTAAAAATATCAAAAAAGGTCATAAAATCACAAAATCAACTTTGGAAGCCTTGGTTTAGCCTTAGGAACCAATTTTGAACAAAAAAATATTTTTCGGTATTTTAAATATTTTTCGAGTTTATTATAAAAATACCCAAAAAAATCAGAAAAATACCATTCGTGGTCAGAAAAATACACAAAATGTTAGCAATAACTAAAGGGAAATGTGTGAAACATCATCATTTAAAAGAAAAAGAAAAAGAAAAAAAGTGTATGTTTAATTAAGGATTTTGTCTCTCCTTTTTATTTTTTTATTTTATTTTGTTTTCCCTCTCTCTCCTTTTCACTATTATTGTTAGTTTATTTTATTTAGCTTGTTCTCCTTTTCTCTCCACCGCCGCTCCCTCTCTCTTCCCTGCTTCTTTTTTCCACGCACCTTGGCCCGCTGGCGCTTCTTCTTGGTCTTCCATTATTTTAGTTAAAAGCACTCCTGGCGACCACAAAAAAAGAAGGAGACCACCCCTTCCTCAGGAGGGCTCACCGGTCACTGCCACCATGGTGACCAACTCGCCACCGTAGATTGCCTGGCACACAGGGAACTAAACGGAGAGAGAGGAAGGAAGGAGAGGAACCGAGAGTTTCGGAAGCTCGACCCGGACGTGGAGCCGACTCGAGCTTGAGCCTAGGCGAAGCGTGAGCAGCCGCGGCACAAGCAGGAGCAAGTCCAGGCGACCCGTCATGGTTGTTCCCGTTGGTTTCCAAGTTGACGAACGTAACCGGTCGATGCTCAGGAGGTCCGGTTTGAGTGCCGCATAGGACATGAACAAAGACGAGCGCGGCTAGCACAGTAGGTCGAAGACGTGGAGGTCATGTTTGAGCACGAGCCCGGTGGGACAGAGCGAGGCGATCCCGGTATGATTTCTTTTTCGAACGCGAGCATGTCCTGGGGCGACTCGAGTCGGCAGTGGACCTTGGTGTCGTGATCCCGGCGCTCGGTGGTGAGCATGGGTCGGCCTTCCGAAGTCCGACGTTTGTACTCGACGGCAGCATGGTGAGAGAGTCCTGACGGAGTGGTGACACGAGTGAACCCCATGCCGCAGAGGTAAGCTGGATGAGGTGCGGCTCGTGAGCAAATCCTGGTGTTGACGGCTCGCGGGCGAACGAGCAGACCCGACACTGCTGACGAGCGAGTCCAGGCGAGCAGAGTATGGTGGCGCCCGGAGGTGACGAAGAGTTGGACACCGAGGAAGCCCAACTGCCACCGCTGTCCGAGTCGACGACGGCCTCACACCATGAACCACCTCAAGCCGGCATGAGGGATCAGCTTCATGCTCGTCGTTTTGGACGAGAGGCCATCTGAGAGGACATGATAATGAGTCTGGACGTGAACTCGGGTCAGTGACGACGAGTGCGTGACGCGGTACACAATCTCGAGCCGGCGTGGGGCTAGCGTGCCCAAGCCGAGGCGAGGCTCCGAACGGTGGTGCTCCGACGTAGGGGGGACTGAGAGGCCGAACCAGAGCTCCGTCCGAGCGAGACCCGGCAGCGGTGTGACGAGCAAGTCCAAGCACGGCGACGAAGCATACGGAGATCGTTGAAGCATTCGGAGACCGTTGGCGTCGGAGGTGCAGAGGCGCCGCGAAGAAGATGATGAACAGGAACAGTCCAGCCTTTTTGCTCTTGGTCTTTTCGTCTGGGCTGGTCGGTTGGGCTGAGGAAGGAAAATGAAGGCTTTTGGGCGTGAGCGAACTTGGGCCAAAAGATGGGCTTGCTTTCTTTGTGTTGCCGGGTCCAGTTCGGGTTTTTTCTCTCGGCCCGGATTAGGTCCAGCGACCGGATCCAGGGCCGGGCCCGAGAACCCGACCCGGGCCCGGTTCTATTTAATTAATTAATAAAAATTAATAATTAAAAAAATTAATTAAATTAAAAATAAAAAAATAAAAAATAAAAAAAAAATCCAAAATATAAAAAAAAATATAATAATAATAACAAATAAGAAATAGGTAGAAAACGCATCTATTTGCTTATATTGTTCAAATAGGCTTTTTATGATTATTGATGTGTCTTCCATGTTTGATTCGCATGACTCAGTTTTAATTTTGCATGTGAATGACTAAATATTATGCCTATTTCAATAGGTAAAATTTGCACAGTAATTAGAGTTTAATTTGAGTTGCTCGTTTTAGCCTTTAATTGCCTACACTTCACTGCTTCCCTATTTTGAATGACTACATGTGCTTCCGACGTAACGGTCCACAATGACGCCCATGGAGATGGTGGACCATGATCGAGGTGAAGCGTACGAAGAAGGGTTGCAGGCTGAGGCTAGGCGATTGAAGGTCGGTGTCCAATCCGGTATATTTTACATACCTGATCCGTATGTCAGAGTTATTATGTGATTTATTTATGTACTTGATTGCGCTTTCATTTAAATTGATCGTGATTGATAGGAATAGTCTTCCTATCTGCATGAAACCCTGAATCAAACATACCTCACCCAAACTTACGCCTGCATGAACTCTTAGTCAGGAAAATCACTCGCGTTAGGTACCGAAAGGGCGTTGGTAATGACATCAACGTAACCAAGTCCCCGAACTCAAAATCTCTGGTTCCGCAGAATTGATCGATCTCTCCCAATCGGTCAATAAGGTTTCCGGTCTACCCTCCGAGAAAGACCGGTGGCGACTCCAAATGCATGCACAAGTTGCACATGCCACCACGACCACACTAAGGTCGAAATCGATCGGCTCTTATCGTCGAATCCTTTGAAAAATACTCCCGCCGCGATTTGGTATGGGCCTGGGAGGGCCCGCGCCGATCCAAGACCCGCGATCGGTAATCCATTAGCCGCGTCCGCTTTCGGACGGGCCGCGACAGCTGGCGACTCCGCTGGGGACTTTGTTCTAGAACCTATGGTTCTAGACCTCAAGTGGACTTAGGCCGTAATTAAAACGCTGAGTGATTTTTCTAACCATGCAGGCGCTCTTGAAGGTGAGGTAAGTCCGCTTATGATAGGTGTTATATGTTTTTGCAGATTGGAGTGATAAGGGGTGTAGTCCGTGATTAACATTCTCTTATGCAGGTTGGCGTAGGAATGTATGTTGTGTGGATGATTTGAAGCGCTGATTGATAAACTGTTATGCATGACTTGCATTGCGATGATCACGACACATGGACACACACAACCGCGCCTAAAACCCCGGGCGCCGCCTTTAGGAACACAATAGAAGGAATTGAAAATGGAATCTCCGTGAGGAAAAACACGGGGTAATCCACTTTTCAATTCCGCTCACTTCGAACTCTGGATCGAGTCCCAATGCAACGATGGCTGTGCAATGGAATCGGCTCTTCCCAGAACTCGAGGTGGGAACCTTAACCTTAGGTGCCAAACCCTCTGATTTTTAGAAGTTTACCATCACTTGTTTCATGCGCATGTCTTTGGGCGGTTGGTACACCTAAAACCGCACATAAGTCGACGAGTTTGGTTGGTAAGACTCTCTATACCTCGAATCTATTACAGTTCATATAAATATAGGCATTTCATTCATTGCATTCTGGTGATTAGATTAAATGCCATTTCAAGGATAGATGTGTGTGTTTTTCCCAAACGTCCTTGATAGAAGACGAAGAGGATGATATCCCATGACAAGCACCGAGTGAGCAACAAAGGAGCCTACTATGGACATTATTGAGATATCGTCCAATGAAGATGACGAGTTGGGGCAAGTGATCCGGAAAGTCACAGATCGAGCTTGGGGCATCCTTAAACGTTAGGATCACATTCCTTTGTTTAATTTTCCATTACTAGTCCTCTTGTATAGGGTTTATTTTTATCGAGGCTTTCTCTATCTCACCCCTTAGAGTGATTGTATTAGGGATCTATTGGCGTATACATTTAGATGGAACTTGGTCGCTTTTCTTTTGACAGGTCATGGGAATGTGATAGTGGCATTTTCTCTAATCATCTGAATACTCCCAAGTCAAGTTTATAATTCCTTTAGAGGAAATTAAAATTGGAAATCCTGCACGACCTTTTTGGTCGTATAGGGTAATCCAACCCCAATTTCGCTAGAAGGAATTATACACTTGAATTGGTCCATGCATGTTTTGCGTCGCTGGTAATCCACGATAATTGATCGAGAACATCGGCGTTGTTTTGAATTTAATGACGAGATAGATGTCCAAATTACTCTCGTTCTTAACAAAACGGCCTTGATTTGGATGCCGTATCTTCAATTAAATTTAAAACACGTTATTATGCCTCGCACTTTTGAGTAATTCGTTCCTCTCGAAACTGATCAAAAGCGATTATTGTGAATTACATTCCTTTCAATAGTATGCTTTCTTTCGAGGAATATTGATAGAAACTTTTCGCGCAAGATTAAAACCCTTGTAAAAGTTCTTGTCCTTATTAATCATGGGCAAGCATAGGATTGAAAGGGGTTTTTGATTTCTTTTTCAAATTATCCCTTCTGATTCTGTCTTTTTATTTGAAGGTAAAAAATAGGTAATAGAGGGAAATCTTTTCCTGGACAAGTCTAAGGCTATTATCTCATCTGATCATGAGCGAGTTATAAAATCAGGACATATTTGCTCGGCTTATTGATATTATGGTTCGGCTCACCCAAGTTGAAAATGTTCGGATGCTCGAAGAAATGAACCATACAGAAGTTAAAACACACACATTTATTTTGCTCAGTGGAGGGTTTTCAAAAGCAGGTCATACAATTCGGGGTGGAAAAGTAAAGCCAAAGTGAGCCCTAATTAACGACACAAAGGAGCCCAACTGACCCTCCATGTTGTTAATGCTCTGCCCGTACTCACGACTTCGCATGTCCTGGTCCGCAAGCTTGAGGAAAAGGTTTCTGCATTCGCCCTTAACCTCAGTGACCTTGACCTCGTGTTCCTCGGTGATTATTTCCAAGTCCCGAACTAATCCATTCGCGTGAGCTATGTCTGCGGTTATTTTGTCAAGCCGTTCTTCCTGCCAGTCGCTTTGCAGCCTCAATAGGACATTGTGGCGGTCGTGCTCGCCAGCGGTCAGGGATAGGGCCAATTGATCCACCAGTTTTCTCCTCTCGCGAAGCAACGTCGCGACCCTCTCATTGGCAAACTCGACGGCCTTTTTGTGACTATCGGCCAGATAGTTGGTCAGCACCAAATGATTAGACCGATCCTGGTAACGAGCCCGCAAGACGCGAGCCACGAGAACCTCCCGATCAGCAACCCGGTAGGCCTCTAAGGAGTGTGCAAAGAGGGTCGGGAAAGTTCTATATTCCCTCCCCAGCGAAGTACCTTCGAGGGAAGTGGTATCTAAGTCCTCGAGCAGGACACGGATTTCATCCGCGGTTGCAGAATGATCGGTTATGTGCGCGTAACCGCGACCCAATAGGTTATAAAGCTTTTCCCACTGGGCCAAGACATCAGTCGAAAAAGTGCGCACGGGAGAGGAGGCCATTTGCGTTGGGTTGGCTTGAGAATAAGACGAGGCTAATGGAGAGATTAGAAGGAAGAAGCTGATTATGCGAGAACGCTAACCTGCCATACGTTAATCCCTCATTTTATAGCAACTCAAGGATGATGAAGGGTCTCAGTAATAATGCTGGTGGAGCCCAGTTAGGGGATAAAGCGGGAGGTCCCCTCACGAGAACCATTGGATTCGTTTAGGTCCGCGATTTCCGGCTTATCAATTAAAAGATGTAAAAGATTTGTCGGGATCACCATTATTAGAGTTAGGTGGGAGGTAAGCGCAACTATCGAAGAAAGCCCTAACAGGATTTAGCAGTCCCATCACGTTGAAAAGCTAAGCGAGAAATTCAAGGTCTTCAGGGGGAACGTTTGCCTAATGATGCTTGAAGAGCGTCTCCTGAACATGCAAAGTCACTTTATAGGGAGTGAGCATACGGGAGAGAGTGGAGAACTCTGAATGGGCAAGAACCAATCAAACATTTCTCAGTCCAACATATTTAAGAGGTTACTGTCAGCTGCTAGAGGCGACTGACTCAAAAATCTCAGAAATTGAACCACAGAGGGATCTCGAAGATTCCAAGATCAAGTCTAACGCCAAAACCATGGAGCCCAACACTTCTGGCAACGGAAATCAAGATCACGGCGACGACGACGACATCCACGATGCTCAACTCGGGAAAAGAAGACGTCCTCACCAATACTCTCAGGAGGAAACCCAAATGCTGGAAACCCTTTTTAGTAAAAGCCATTACATGAAAAAGAAGTGGAGAATTGAATTGAGCCGGGAGTTGGGGATTAATCAGTCAAGGATCCAGTTTTGGTTTCAAAATAGGAGATCCAAATCGAGGGCTCAACGCAAACGTCAGGTGGTCGAGATTTTAAAGGAAGAAAACCAAAAGCTGCGAACAGAAAACATGAGGTATGAAAAAGCTCTCAATATTACCGTTTGCCCTCATTACGATAACCTCATCGCCCGCGGTGAGATATTCCCCGATAAGCCTCACGCAATGATTGAGGACGTTCATTTACCACCCTACTCCCTCGGGGCATCCCCTGCTCAACCAGATTTTGCCGGAGTCACGCATGAGCAGGATGATCCTACGAAGACGATACAAATACCTCCTGGGGGATGGGATTTGCATCGCTTTGATTGGAGTTACAGTTTCAAGGAGCTGGATGTTACCGCCGACCAGCTCAAAGCATATCAACCTCATGCACAACAATTTTCGATAGGGTCGGGTCCCGCTGGAGATGAGTTAATCGGTCGTCAAGCCATCGATGCAATTTTGGGCCACGATAAGAGGAGGTTCGCTTGGCCCCCAGAATTGCATTCCAGATTCCTAGACGTGGTTCACCAAATGGGGATCGACTCAGCAACTCCGACGCGCATATTTAAGGCCATGAATGTACCGGGGCTTAGTAAGGAGCTGGTCAGGAATCACCTTGCTGCCTACAGAAAGCTATTAAAACAACGTCGAGCGGAGCTAAACCGGGAGGAATCCGTCTCGAGCTTAAAAGCTAGGGGCGACCGCCATTGTAATGCTCAGGCATCAAGAGATACCCGGCCAAATCTAAGCATCAATCAAGCTAGCAGCCCGACCACCGGCAAACTGAAAGCTGATCAGAATGTCCTCCCGGGCCATTTCAACACTTCTCAAGAGCGCGTGTCACAAGTACAGCGAGTGCGCACTCCTCCATCCGAGCAGCAGTCGGCTGGTGCTCTGCCTGCCGCTGGTCAACCCACGACGGACGATTTCTTTGATGAGGGGCTCGATGCCTTGTTCAATCAGTGGGAAGCTGGCATGCTTGGACAACCATGATCTAGCACTTGACTCGGGGCACGATGGGTCGGTCACCACGAACACCCATAGAAAGAAGAACATGTTCACGAGTAGATCACTCATTTTATCCGTTGTAAAGTTCCTACGGGAACATTTTTCTTTAATGACCATAGTTAATTCTATATTAAAACCAACGCTATCGACGAACATCGTCATGCTTAGTTGTGATGATCCCTTGTTAGATTAAGTCTGAAACCAGAGACGGTCTTTAAAATTTTGAGTGGCCACGAACTCATTCCTCACCAAGCGCTCGGGATGCTGAAATGAAGAGTAACAGCATGCACAGGGAAAATGCCACTTTCGTTTGAACGATGAAAAGGGGTTGAGAGAAGATCATAGCGTTAATTCCCATGGAGCTAAATGAATTAAACGGAGTCATTAATTGCGGGCCCACCGCTGCTCCCCACGTTCTCGGGCCTAGCAAATCATAAAAGGCGCCGAAAGATTGTAGACCCACCACTTTGAAGACTGAACTAGGGGACGAGCGCAATACTCGATGAAACCGAATCAATGCAAAAGAGTTTGTGATCCTATCACGAGGAAAAAGAAAGGGGAATACAGACGATGAGTAATTACAGAGTCTCGGGAGGAGCGCTTGCTTGCTGGTCTTCATATGCAGCCTGAAGGATGATTCTAGGACACACACAATCACTTGAGAAAATTTCTAGAGTGAGCAAACACGTGAGAGCGAATAGAGAAAGCTGAGTGAACTAGATCAGCCCGAGATACTTCGATCCATCATGTTTAAAAGCTATTCCCATCTGCTAGAAACGCCCGACCTGGACATTTCTGAGCACGAACTGCTGGGAGACTTTGAAGATCCTGGAGCTGAATCCTGCCCGAAGACCATGGAGACTGACTCCTCCAGCGATGAAATTCTAGGTTTCAGCTACGAAGAAGGAGTATACAACGATGACCGGAGTCGGAAAAGAAAGCAACTACAACGCCACACTCCAGGCCAAATCCGACAGCTCGAGGCTTTCTTCAATGAATGCCCCACTCCAAGCAGACAACAGAAAATGGAGTTGAGCCGAAAAATAGGATTGGAGCTTTCGAAGGTCAAGTTTTGGTTCGCCAACAAACGAACCCGGGTGAAACAGCAATACGCAGACCATGAGTTACTAGTCCTGAAGGAGGAGAATGAGAAGCTTCAAGCTGAAAGCGCGAGATATAAGGAAGCTCTGACCAAGGCCACATGCCTTAATTGTGGTAATCCTGTTGTCCTCGGCGAGGTGTTCCTCGACGAACCATCCCTGTTGACGAATAACGCTCAGCTGTTACCGTATTCTCCACAGCATTTTCCGACGCAGCCAGATACCGCCGGAGATCTGCATGAACAAGTCAACACCATAGGATCAACACCAACATCCTCTGAGAAATGGGATATGAATCATCACAGGGGGAGTTCTCTCAATGACGAACTCGTTGTCGCAACCAGCCAATCCAAAGTCGGTGAGTCCCTCCCTGGACAACTTTTGAAACGACTAGATCCCGTAGAGAATAGCTACCGAAGTATTGACGATATTTTGGGTGATAAGAGAACAAGGTTTTACTGGACCTATGAACTTCACACCAAATTTGTTGATGCAATTCGAGAGCTGGGAGTTGATTCGGCTAGCCCACTACGCATACTCGAGATTATGAATGTGCCGGGGCTCTCTAGAATTAACGTCGAGTCTCACCTCAAGTACTATAGGAGATTGCTAAGGGATGGAAGGATAGCGTTAAACCATCATAAAGCCAGTGGGAGCTCAAGTACCGGGCATAGTTACAACCACGACGATTGGAGGGCCGAGAGCACCCAACCGCATTTCAGCAATGACGGGACCAGCAGTCGTGTCAGCGACTCCTCTAACCCAAATCAGAATGCTCCACCGAGCTATCTCAATACTCCTCAAGAGTATATACCACAGTTCCAGCACATAGGGATTCCTCAGTTTGAGCGCGATTCGGTCATTAATGCTGTCCCTGAAGCGGATCTGGCATTGGTAGAGAGTGCACATATAAACCTGCCGGTCATTGGAGGAAGTTCCAATTCGAGGCGTCAAATTGCTCATGACGAGAGCAAAGAGAGGAATCCCTCGCCTGCAGTTGACGACACCCAATCCGGGCACCAAGGGCTAGAAAGAACAGGTGATTTCCTTGATGAGGAGTTGGACACTTGGATCAATACTCTTCAGGGATGTATGTCTCAACCCCAACAGGGCAATGATGAAGGTTCCAGCTCAAAGACTCTAGTCCCTCACAACGAAGGCAATGAAAGAAATCTGCCCCCAACAATCGTTGATACCCAACTTGAACATCAATGGCTCGAAGACCCGAGCAATTTCCTTGGCGATGAGTTCAATCTTTGGCTCGATCAGTTTGGAGCCGGAGGACCATCGCAGTGGTGACGCAAGGCCGGTGATCAAACGTCTGATGCAAGGCATGGCTACTCGATGAAAAATGCTTCGAGAAAAGGGGTTGAATACTCCTATTGCATATGTTGTTGATTGCACTGTAAGGTTCCCACGGGAACATCTTTCATTAATATCTAGAACTAATTGCGCGTGAGTGTCAACATCACCCTTTGAGCATCTTCAAGCCGAAGGCCGTGGATTAATCACTTAATCCGTGGAGCAAGTTCCATGAACCATAATTATCACCCGCTGAGCATAATGGGATCTACCCCTTCAACACGAAATACGTTTGGCCGCGAAGCCACCTATTTGATGATAAACATGGATAAATCACTCAATGAGTCATGCGTTCAAATAGCAGAACAGACGCTGCCCAGCTGGGGGCAGATGAACCATTGATGTTACAAACACTCCAAGCATGGATAGGCGGATTTGATAGAGGTTGTTCATATCAATACGCAACATCAGAATAGGATGAAAATCAAGAGTAAAGTTGTATCGTCCCAATTTGTCTTTGTCGCGACCCGTCCGAAAGCGGACGCGGCTAATGGATTACCGATCGCGGGTCTTGGATCGGCGCGAGCCCTCCCAGGCCCATACCAAATCGCGGCGAATGGTCCCTACTTCCGTAGGTCCAGATTTTGCTATCTGATCTGCTCCACTCATCTCTCCAGTGTGTGTGGGACGTGTTTGGACTAGGCTTTGCCTCTTGTCTTTTGAGAAAACGTCCTTTTGAAAGTTTTGAACAATTTTTTTATTGGAAAAATCTCTTTCATTTTCTCCAAAAATTTTACCCGTCAAAGGGGATTTTATGATGCCCCATGCATGTTCTTATTTATGTTCAGACAACCTCCTGTTTCAAAACATGAATGCCAATGAAATTTGAGTTCTATGTCTTTTCTAGACATTAGACTCTGAGAGCTTTTCTTTTCTTCTCTATTTTTTACTCAACATCTTCAAGGGATTTGGGAGAGGGATACTTACCTGTCCCTCGCGGCTGGAGATCCCTGAAAATGTAGAAGAAACATGTTATTGTTCGTTCATGAATTTTTCAAAAAAATTAGAACGATACATCTTACCATTGGTCATGTATTCCAACGGGTAATACATGGGATGTGAAAACCTGTTTCTCCTTGATGGTGATCCCCTGTCAAAGACGGGAATTAGGCGTCAGTTTGCGTTCTAAAATTCCAGGCAAATTGGAACGATACAGCCTTGTTCTTGTTTTGTGTTTCCATTTGAACACAAACGTGCGGCTTGCAGAAGTTGGCCATCCATCTTGTGGCCTTGATCCCTCCGTTTGGTTGGCGATGAATCATTTTCCAGGATTTGCCCCAGAGGAGATCCATTTGTGTTTTTGGACGCATTCCAGCGCCACTCTTCAGAGTTCCTTTTATTCAAGGAAAAAGGAAATTGTTATCGGAATGCATGTCAAAGCATGAAGTGTGGAAGCGATACTTTTTACCCTCCACTCGATCTTATAATCAAAGACCATTTTCTGGAATCCTGACTTCCAAGGCCAATAATTCTATTCGCCTCCCTATCAGCGAGCTCTTTTCTTTTGAGGCTTTCGGCGCCAACGACTTCCTGTTAAATGAGAAAAACTCATGTTAAGCCCGTGATCTTCGAAGATCAAATTGGAACGATACAAAGTTACCGTTCGTCCAAATTCGTATCTTGGGGTTTGATTCTGATGCTGGCGACTCCGCTGGGGACACTGTGTTCTAGAACCTATGGTTCTAGACCCCAAGTGGACTTAGGCCGTAATTAAAACGCTGAGTGATTTTTCTAACCATGCAGGCGCTCGTGAAGGTGAGGTAAGTTCGCTTACGATAGGTGTTATATGTTTTTGCAGATTGGAGAAATAAGGGGTGTAGTCCGTGATTAACATTGTCTTATGCAGGTTGGGCGTAGGAATGTATGTTGTGTGGATGATTTGAAGTGCTGATTGATAAACTGCTATGCATGAATTGCATTGTGATGATCACAACACGTGGACACACACAACCGCGCCTAAAACCCCGGGCGTCGCCTATAGGAACACAATAGAAGGAATTGAAAATGGAATCTCCGTGAGGAAAAACGCGGGGTAATCCACTTTTCAATTCCGCTCGCTTCGAACTATGGATCGAGTCCCAATGCAACGATAGCTGTGCAATGGAATCGGCTCTTTCTAGAACTCGAAGTGGGAACCTTAACCTTAGGTGCCAAACCCTCTGATTTTTAGAAGTTCACCATAACTTGTCTCATGCGCATGTCTTTGGGCGGTTGGTACACCTAAAACCGCACATAAGTCGACGAGTTTGGTTGGTAAGACTCTCTATACCTCGAATCTATTACAGTTCATATAAATATAGGCATTTCATTCATTGCATTCTGGTGATTAGATTAAATGCCATTTCAAGGATAGATGTGTGTGTTTTTCCCAAACGTCCTTGATAGAAGACGAAGAGGATGATATCCCATGACAAGCACCGAGTGAGCAACAAAGGAGCCTACCATGGACATTATTGAGATATCGTCCAATGAAGATGACGAGTTGGGGCAAGTGATCCGGAAGTCACAGATCGAACTTGGGGCATCCTTAAACGTTAGGATCACATTCCTTTGTTTCATTTTCCATTGCTAGTCCTCTTGTATAGGGTTTACTTTTATCGAGGCTTTCTCTATCTCACCCCTTAGAGTGATTGTATTAGGGATCTATTGGTGTATACATTTAGATGGAACTTGGTTGTATTTCTTTTGACAGGTCATGGGAATGTGATAGTGGCATTTTCTCTAATCATCCGAATACTCCCAAGTCAAGTTTATAATTCCTTTAGAGAAAATTAAAATTGGAAATCTTGCACGACCTTTTTGGTCATATAGGGTAATCCAACCCCAATTTCGCTAGAAGGAATTATACACTTGAATTGGTCCATGCATGTTTTACGTCGCTGGTAATCCACGATAATTGATCGAGAATATCGGCGTTGTTTTGAATTTAATGACGAGATAGATGTCCAAATTACTCTCGTTCTTAACAAAACGGCCTTGATTTGGATGCCGTATCTTCAATTAAATTTAAAACACGTTATTATGCCTCGCACTTTTGAGTAATTCGTTCCTCTCGAAATTGATCAAAAGCGATTATTGTGAATTACATTCCTTTCAATAGTATGCTTTCTTTCGAGGAATATTGATAAAAACTTTTCGCGCAAGATTAAAACCCTTGTAAAAGTTCTTGTCCTTATTAATCATGGGCAAGCATAGGATTGAAAGGGGTTTTTGATTTCTTTTTCAAATTATTCCTTCTGATTCTGTCTTTTTATTTGCAGGTAAAAAAAATAGGTAATAGAGAGAAATCTTTTCCTGGACAAGTCTAAGGCTATTATCTCATCTGATCATGAGCGAGTTATAAAATCAGGACATATTTGCTCGGCTTACTGATATTATGGTTCGGCTCACCCAAGTTGAAGATGTTCGGATGCTCGAAGAAATGAACCATACAGAAGTTAAAACACACACACAAGAGTTCTCATTTATTTTGCTCAGTGGAGGGTTTTCAAAAGCAGGTCATACAATTCGGGGTAGAAAAGTAAAGCCGAAGTGAGCCCTAATTAACGACACGAAGGAGCCCAACTGACCCTCCATGTTATTAATGCTCTGCTCATACTCCCAACTCCGCATGTCATGGTCGGCAAGCCTGAGGAGAAGACTTTTGCATTCTCCCTTAACTTCGGCGACCTTGGCCTCATGTTCTTCGGCGATTGTTTCCAGGTCTCGAACCAGTCCATTCCCGCGAGCTATGTCCGCGGTTATTTTGTCGAGCCGTTCTTCCTGCCAGTCGCTCTGAAGCCTCAACAGGACATTGCGGCGGTCATGCTCGCCGGTGGTCAGGGATAGGGCCAATTGCTCCACCAGATTTCTCCTCTCGCGAAGCAACGTCGCGACCCGCTCATTAGCAAACTCGACGGCCTTTTTGTAACTATCGGCCAGATAGTTGGTCAGCACCAAATGATCAGATCGATCCTCATAACGAGCTCGCAAGACGCGAGCCACGAGAACCTCCCGATTAGCAGCACGGTAGGCCTCTAAGGAGTGTGCAAAGAGAGTCGGGAAAATTCTATATTCCCTCCCCAGTGTAGTACCTTCGAGAGAAGTAGTATCAAGGTCCTCGAGCAGGACACGGATTTCATCCTCGGTCGCAGAATGATCGGTTATGTGTGCGTAACCGCGACCCAGTAGGTTATAAAGCTTTTCCCACTGGGCCAATACATCAGTTGAAAAAGTGCGTACGGGAGAGGAGGCCATTTGCGTTGGGTTGGCTTGAGAATAAGACGAGTTTGACAGAGAGATTAGAAGAAAGAAGCTGATTATGCGAGAACGTTAACCTTCCATACATTAATTCCTCATTTTATAGCAACTCGAGGATGATGAAGGGTCTCAGTAATAATGCTGGTGGAGCCCAGTTAGGGGGTAAAGCAGGAGGTCCCCTCACGAGAACCATTGGATTCGTTTCGGTCCGCGATTTCCGGCTCATCAATTAAAAGATGTAAAAGATTTGTCGGGATCACCATTATTAGAGTTAGGTGGGAGGTAAGCGCAACTATCGAAGAGAGCCCTAACAGGATTTGGCAGTCCCATCACGATTGAAAAGCTAAGCGAGAAATTCAAAGTCTTGAGGGGGAACGTTTGCCTAATGAGGCTTGAAGAGCGTCTCCTGAACATACGAAGTCACTTGAAGAAAACTTTATAGGGAGTGAGCATACATGAGAGAGTGGAGAACTCTGAGTGGGCAAGAACCAATCAAACATTTCTCAATCCAACATATTTAAGAGGTTATTGTCAGCTGCTAGAGGCGACTGACTCAAAAATCTCAGAAATTGAACTACAGAGGGATCTCGAAGATTCCAAGATCAAGTCTAACGCCAAAACCATGGAGCCCAACACTTCTGGCAACGGAAATCAAGATCACGGCGACGACGACAACGACATCCACGATGTTCAACTCGGGAAAAGAAGACGTCCTCACCAATACTCTCAGGAGGAAACCCAAATGCTGGAAACCATTTTCAGTAAAAGCCATTACATGAAAAAGAAGTGGAGAATTGAATTGAGCCGGGAGTTGGGGATTAATCAGTCGAGGATCCAGTTTTGGTTTCAAAATAGGAGATCCAAATCGAAGGCTCAACGCAAACGTCAGGTGGTCGAGATTTTAAAGGAAGAAAACCAAAAGCTGCGAACAGAAAACATGAGGTATGAAAAAGCTCTCAATATTACCGTTTGCCCTCATTGCGATAACCTCGTCGCCCTCGGTAAGATATTCCCCGATAAGCCTCACGCGATGATTGAAGACGTTCATTTACCACCCTACTCCCTCGGGGCATCTCCTGCTCAACCAGATTTTGCCGGAGTCACGCATGAGCAGGATGATCCTACGAAGATGATACAAATGCCTCATGAGGGATGGGATTTGCATCGCTTTGATTGGAGTTACAGTTTCAAGGAGCTGGATGTTACCGCCGACCAGCTCAAAGCATATCAGCCTCATGCACAACAATTTTCGATAGGGTCGGGTCCTGCTGGAGATGAGTTAATCAGTCGTCAAGCCATCGATGCAATTTTGGGCCACGATAAGAGGAGGTTCGCTTGGCCCCCTGAATTGCATTCCAGATTCCTAGACGTGGTTCACCAAATGGGGATCGACTCAGCAACTCCGACGCGCATATTTAAGGCCATGAATGTACCGGGGCTTAGTAAGGAGCTGGTCAGGAATCACCTTGCTGCCTACAGAAAGCTATTAAGACAACGTCGAGCGGAGCTAAACCGGGAGGAATCCGTCTCGAGCTCAAAAGCTAGGGGCGACCGCCATTGTAATGCTCGGGCATCAAGAGATACCCGGCCAAATTTAAGCATCAATCAAGCTAGCAACCCGACCACCGGCAAACTGAAAGCTGATCAGAATGTCCTCCCAGGCCATTTCAATACTTCTCAAGAGCGCGTGCCACAAGTACAGCGAGTGCGCACTCCTCCATTCGAGCAGCAGTCGGCTGGTGCTCTGCCTGCCGCTGGTCAACCCACGACAGACGATTTCTTCGATGAGGGGCTCGATGCCTTGTTCAATCAGTGGGAAGCTGGCATGCTTGGACAGCCATGATCTAGCACCTGACTCGGGGCACGATGGGTCGGTCACTACGAACACCCATAGAAAGAAGAACATGTTCACGAGTAGATCACTCATTTTATCGTTGTAAAGTTCCTACAGGAACATTTTTCTTTAATAACTATAGTTAAACCAACGCTATCGACGAACATCGTCATGCTCAGTTGTGATGATCCCTTGTTAGATTAAGTCTGAAACCAGAGACGGTCTTTAAAATTTTGAGTGGCCACGAACTCATTCCTCACCAAGCGCCCGGGATGCTGAAATGAAGAGTAACAGCATGCACAGGGAAAATGCCACTTTCGTTTGAACGATGAAAAGGGGTTGAGAGAAGATCATAGCGTTAATTCCCATGGAGCTAAATGAATTAAACGGAGTCATTAATTGCGGGTCCACCGCTGCTCCCCACGTTCTCGGGCCTAGCAAATCATAAAAGGCGCCGAAAGATTGTAGACCCACCACTTTGAAGACTGAACTAGGGGACGAGCGCAATACTCGATGAAACCGAATCAATGCAAGAGAGTTTGTGATCCTATCACGAGGAAAAAGAAAGGGGAATACAGACGATGAGTAATTGCAGGATCTCGGGAGGAGCGCTTGCTTGCTGGTCTTCATATGCAGCCTGAAGGATGGTTCCAGGACACGCACAATCACTTGAGAAAATTTCTAGAGTGAGCAAACACGTAAGAGCGAATTGAGAAAGCTGAGTGAACTAGATCAGCCCGAGATACCCCGATCCATCATGTTTAAAAGTTATTCCCATCTGCTAGAAACGCCCGACCTGGACATTTCTGAGCACGAACTGCTGGGAGACTTTGAAGATCCTGGAGCTGAATCCTGCCCGAAGGCCATAGAGACTGACTCCTCCAGCGATGAAATTCTAGGTTTCAGCTACGAAGAAGGAGTATACAATGATGACCGGAGTCGGAAAAGGAAGCAACTACAACGCCACACTCCAGGCCAAATCCGAGAGCTCGAAGCTTTCTTCAATAAATGCCCCACTCCAAGCAAACAACAGAAAATGGAGCTGAGCCGAAGGATAGGATTGCAGCTTTCGAAGGTCAAGTTTTGGTTCGCCAACAAACGAACCCGGGTGAAACAGCAATACGCAGACCAGGAGTTACTGGTCCTGAAGGAGGAGAATGAGAAGCTTCAAGCTGAAAGCGCGAGATATAAGGAAGCTCTGACCAAGGCCACCTGCCTTAATTGTGGAAATCCTGTTGTCCTCGGCGAGGTGTTCCTCGATGAACCATCCCTGTTGACGAATAACGCTCAGCTGTTACCGTATTCTCCACAGCATTTTCCGACACAGCCAGATACCGCCGGAGATCTGCATGAGCAAGTCAACACCATAGGATCAACACCAACATCCTCTGAGAAGTGGGATATGGATCATCACAGGGGGAGTTCTCTCAATGACGAACTCGCTGTCGCAGCCAGCCAATCCAAAGTCGGTGAGTCCCTCCCTGGACAACTTTTGAAACGACTAGATCCCGTAGAGAATAGCTACCGAAGTATTGACGATATTTTGGGTGATAAGAGAACAAGGTTTTACTGGACCTATGAACTTCACACCAAATTTGTTGATGCAATTCGAGAGCTGGGAGTTGATTCGGCTAGCCCACTACGCTTACTCGAGATTATGAATGTGCCGGGGCTCTCTAGAATTAACGTTGAGTCTCACCTCAAGTACTATAGGAGATTGCTAAGGGATGGAAGGATAGCGTTAAACCATCATAAAGCCAGTTGGAGCTCAAGTGCTGGGAAGAGTTACAACCATGATGATTGGAGAGCCAAGAGCACCCAACCGTGTTTCAGCAATGACGGGACCGGCAGCCGTGTCAGCGACTCCTCTGACCCAAATCAGAATGCTCCGCCGAGCTATCACAATACTCCTCAAGAGTATATGCCACAGTTCCAGCACATAGAGATTCCTCAGTTTGAGCGCGAATCAGTCATTAATGCTGTCCCTGAAGCGGATCTGGCATTGGTAGAGAGTGCACATATGAACCTGCCGGTCATTGGAGGAAGTTCCAATTCGAGGGGTCAAATTGCTCACGGCAAGAGCAAAGAGAGGAATCCTTCGCCTGCAGTCGACGACACCCAATCTGGGCACCAAGGGCTAGAAAGAACAGGTGATTTCCGTGAGGAGGAGCTGGACACTTGGATCAATACTCTTCAGGAATGTATGTCTCGACCCCAACAGGGCAATGATGAAGGTTCCAGCTCAAAGACTCCAGTTCCTCACAATGAAGGCGATGAAGGAAATCTGCCCCCAACAATTGTTGATACCCAACTTGAACATCAATGGCTCGAAGACCCGAGCAATTTCCTTGGCGATGAGTTCAATCTTTGGCTCGATCAATTTGGAGCCGGAGGGCCATCGCAGTGGTGACGCAAGGCAGGTGACCAAACGTCTGATGCAAGGCATGGTTACTCGATGAAAAATGCTTAGACGAAAGGGGTGGAACACTCCTATTGAATATGTTGTTGATCGCACTGTAAGGTTCCCACGGGAACATCTTTCATTAATGTCTAGAACTAATTGCGCGTGAGTGTCAACATCACCCTTTGAGCATCTTCAAGCCGAGGGCCGTGGATTAATCGCTTAATCCGTGGAGCAAGTTCCCCGAACAATGACTATCACCCGCGGAGTATAATGGGATCTACCCCTTCAATACGAAATACGTTTGGCCGCGAAGCCACATATTTGGTAAAACGATGTATCGTTCCTAAACGATCTTCAATCGAATACCGAAGTAATGTCTCATTTCTTTCCCTTCTCAGGTGATAAACGTGGATAAATCACTCAAGGAGCCATTTGTTCGAATAACAGAACAGACGTTGCCTAACTGGGGGCAGATGAATAATTGATGTTGCAAACACTCCAAGAATGGATAGGCGGATTCGATAGATGTTGTTCATATCAATATGCAACGTCAAAACGGAATGCAAATCAAGTGTAAAAGGACGTATCGTTCCAAAATGATTATTTCATTGATATGGGAATAATGCTTCCTTTCCTTTTCCTCTCAGATGATGATCAAGAGCAGAAGACGCAGGATGTAATGCTTTCAAATAACAAACAGGGAACGTCAAATACCTCAAACGGCGACTGTGATCAAGAGAATCACCAAACCGCCACATGACGAATCCCAAGAATATCAAGCTGTCTTGAGACAGATTAAATTGATCAAGGACTCTGACAATCGAGATGGATGATCAGAATCTGCAAAAATCAATGGGAGCAGGTTCCCCCCATTTGCTTTGAGGAGCCAAACCGGGGGCAAACTCTCATGATCCCCCATGAAAGCGCATCAGACCAGGGTCATCGAATCTAGAGATGACAAACAGCAAGACAAGCGTCACCTAGCTGTGATAAATCACGCCTAACTGGGGCAAGTGAATTAATTTTGCGCTGGACAAAGAAAGATGTGTCTTCTCCGGCAAAGTCAAATAGCAGAGTCGTCCGCATCAGAATCAAACCCCAAGATACGAATTTGGACGAACGGTAACTTTGTATCGTTCCAATTTGATCTTCGAAGATCACGGGCTTAACATGAGTTTTTCTCATTTAACAGGAAGTCGTTGGCGCCGAAAGCCTCAAAAGAAAAGAGCTCGCTGATAGGGAGGCGAATAGAATTATTGGCCTTGGAAGTCAGGATTCCAGAAAATGGTCTTTGATTATAAGATCGAGTGGAGGGTAAAAAGTATCGCTTCCACACTTCATGCTTTGACATGCATTCCGATAACAATTTCCTTTTTCCTTGAATAAAAGGAACTCTGAAGAGTGGCGCTGGAATGCGTCCAAAAACACAAATGGATCTCCTCTGGGGCAAATCCTGGAAAATGATTCATCGCCAACCAAACGGAGGGATCAAGGCCACAAGATGGATGGCCAACTTCTGCAAGCCGCACGTTTGTGTTCAAATGGAAACACAAAACAAGAACAAGGCTGTATCGTTCCAATTTGCCTGGAATTTTAGAACGCAAACTGACGCCTAATTCCCGTCTTTGACAGGGGATCACCATCAAGGAGAAACAGGTTTTCACATCCCATGTATTACCCGTTGGAATACATGACCAATGGTAAGATGTATCGTTCTAATTTTTTTGAAAAATTCATGAACGAACAATAACATGTTTCTTCTACATTTTCAGGGATCTCCAGCCGCGAGGGACAGGTAAGTATCCCTCTCCCAAATCCCTTGAAGATGTTGAGTAAAAAATAGAGAAGAAAAGAAAAGCTCTCAGAGTCTAATGTCTAGAAAAGACATAGAACTCAAATTTCATTGGCATTCATGTTTTGAAACAGGAGGTTGTCTGAACATAAATAAGAACATGCATGGGGCATCATAAAATCCCCTTTGACGGGTAAAATTTTTGGAGAAAATGAAAGAGATTTTTCCAATAAAAAAATTGTTCAAAACTTTCAAAAGGACGTTTTCTCAAAAGACAAGAGGCAAAGCCTAGTCCAAACACGTCCCACACACACTGGAGAGATGAGTGGAGCAGATCAGATAGCAAAATCTGGACCTACGGAAGTAGGGACCATTCGCCGCGATTTGGTATGGGCCTGGGAGGGCTCGCGCCGATCCAAGACCCGCGATCGGTAATCCATTAGCCGCGTCCGCTTTCGGACGGGTCGCGACAGTCTTGAATTTGGGAATATGAATTAACACTTATTTTTTATCCTTGACAGGGGAATCGCCTTGGAGACGAATGAGTTTTTACATCCCACATACTACCTGTTAGGGTACATGAGGGTAGGATGTATCGTTTCAATTTTCAAAAAATTCGTGAACATACAATGATATGCTTCTTTTACATTTTCAGGGATCTCCAGCCACAGTGGACAGGTGGGTATCCCTTTCCCCCAATCCATTGAAGATGTTAAACCAAAAACACAGAGAGAAAAAGAAAAAAGCTTTCAAAATATGATGTCTAGAAAAGACATGGAATTCTAACTTCATTGGCATTCATGTTTTGAAACATGAGGTTGTCTGAACATACATTGTGCACCATAAAATCCCCTTGACGGGTAAAATTTTTGGGAAAACGAAAGAGATTTTTCCAATCAAAAGTTGTTCAAAACTCTCAAAAGGATGTTTCCTCAAAAGAGAGGCAAGCTCAAATCCAAACACATCTTACACTTGAGAGATGAGTGGAGCGAATCAAATAGTAAAATCTGGACCTACGGAGGTAGGGACCATTCGCAGCGATTACATGGATTGGGACGACGGAGGCGTTCGTTTCATATCATAAACACTACAGGTGACCGTTGACAACCCACTTGAACGGCGGTTTTCATTCTTAACCCTGTCAAGAACCACCCCACACCGAGGCAAAAGGGAAGTAAGTCCAGCAGCATCAGGAGAAAATGGTTAGAAATTTTCTTGCTCGGACTAACATTAATCTTTGTGTGTTGTTTATATGGTAATCCAAGTGCCATAGGATGACGAGAAGCATTCATTCTCTATCCCACACACCATATCCTTTGCACAGCCAAGTTGAGCCTGCGAATTCATTTCATAAACCCCTGTTGGTGATCATGGGATGTTTCAAGATAGAAACTGCATCACTCCAAGAACGGAAGAAATCAAGAGATGGGATTTATAGAAAAATCTCATATCGGCGTTTAAATGTGCTATGATTCAAGTTGTATATCTAGCACAATTTTCTGAACATCGTAGTTCCAAAGGAAAAGAAAAGGCGGGATTTCAACAAAAAAATCCCCAGCATCAAGAAAAAGCAAAGTGCCTGGTAAAAGCAAGGCCGATGCTCGTGAAAACTGTTTGATTGATCCCCAATAAAGCCTAGTTGGGAAGAGAGAAAAACCCATAAAGGAGTCAGATCAAGAAGACTGCTCCCCAAACGATGTCAGCCGTGGTGCAAAAACACGGACAGAATTGTCAATCTCTTAATACCACAAGAGACGTTCCCTAAAGGACTTGTGCACACCTCAAAAGCGGTTGCACACCTCAAAAATGGAAGATGCAGAATGGAAAAGACATGTGACAAATTTGCAATGATCACCAATGTCAAATCCTTCGTGATTTCTGGGCCAAAAACAAGCCTTTTTCGGTCCCCAATCCTACCAATGTTACAACCCTGAAACCGTATTCTCTGACTAAGACACTTGGGTTAACATATAGCTTAGCTCGAAGAAGTACGAGCAAGACTCTTTCTTTCTCATTTTGCAGGGTTCTTGACTTGTAAACCCGGAGCAGATGGTGAAGATTTTCATTCGATGGCCCCGACTCCAAAGCGGGTCCCCCTTGAAAACCAATATCCAAGCCCAACATTACGGTCCCGTGGAAGACCTCCCGACCGATCAAAATGTATGCGCTGCGAATGAGCCTAAAACCTAGGCACAGGTCAGTAGGGAATTGAGTGCATCCCCTAAAAATCATCACCTCAAAACAGGTGAGATGGCCTCCTTGTCGAGAAATATTCCAATTGACGTTTTGAGCAAGCTCTTTTTGGGAATTTTCAAACTGTGGATCCAGATTTTCCATGCAAGGGATTTGTGATCACATTTGCATGTTGCGAAAATGTTTTGGATAACCTCCAGCATCAAAATGCACATCTCATGACTAAAACTTAAGTCATAAAATTTTGTCAATTGGACAATTATTGTCTTCCCAAAGATTATTAACATTTTCTTGGTGAAGAAAAATCTTTCAGGTTTGAACTTTCTGCAGGATACCTGGAGAACCCAGATCCCAGAATGTCGCCTCAACAGACCCAAGTCCTAGCATGACGTGGAGAACCCTCGTCTCGGGACCCCTTTTCAAAAATCTGGCAGTCTCATCGGACGTGGAGAACCCTCGTCATGAGACCCCTTTTCAAGAATCAGGCAGTCTCATCGGACGTGGAGAACCCTCGTCATGAGACCCCTTTTCAAAGTCAAATCAATGGTAGAAACCGCCTGAAGGGTCAACTCATGGTAGAAACCGCCTGAAGGGTCAAACCAAGGTAGATACCGCCTTAAGGATCAACACGAAGGTCTGATCCACCATACGGATTAAAATCTCTAGCAAATCCCAAAGCGTGGGGATGCGCCTTCCTTAGGTTCCTACCAATTAGGAATCCCATAATGGTATGACCTACCATACAGGTCAGAGCTTAATCTCCCTAGGATTTTCTGTGACGAGTCCTAGGCATCTTCTTGAAAGTTGTCGCAACCGGCATCATCCGACGGGTGAGCTTCAGGTAAGCCTCTCTCACTACGACCCATGTTCAAATTAGAGCAAACCGGGGATTGATTTGAGCTTTTATCAATAGGCTTAAGGATCCGATGTCATAACATTTCTTCTCTCATTTTCCCAGTTGAATCGGTTAGGAATCAGGTGCCACCTTATCTTTGAGAAAAACCTCTAACGAGATTCCTCTCAAAGAGGGGCAGCTGTTGACACCTGATTTTTTACCATTTATTATTGTGATTTTTATTCTTTAAAATTAATTAAAAATATCAAAAAAGGTCATAAAATCACAAAATCAACTTTGGAAGCCTTGGTTTAGCCTTAGGAACCAATTTTGAACAAAAAAATATTTTTCGGTATTTTAAATATTTTTCGAGTTTATTATAAAAATACCCAAAAAAATCAGAAAAATACCATTCGTGGTCAGAAAAATACACAAAATGTTAGCAATAACTAAAGGGAAATGTGTGAAACATCATCATTTAAAAGAAAAAGAAAAAGAAAAAAAGTGTATGTTTAATTAAGGATTTTGTCTCTCCTTTTTATTTTTTTATTTTATTTTGTTTTCCCTCTCTCTCCTTTTCACTATTATTGTTAGTTTATTTTATTTAGCTTGTTCTCCTTTTCTCTCCACCGCCGCTCCCTCTCTCTTCCCTGCTTCTTTTTTCCACGCACCTTGGCCCGCTGGCGCTTCTTCTTGGTCTTCCATTATTTTAGTTAAAAGCACTCCTGGCGACCACAAAAAAAGAAGGAGACCACCCCTTCCTCAGGAGGGCTCACCGGTCACTGCCACCATGGTGACCAACTCGCCACCGTAGATTGCCTGGCACACAGGGAACTAAACGGAGAGAGAGGAAGGAAGGAGAGGAACCGAGAGTTTCGGAAGCTCGACCCGGACGTGGAGCCGACTCGAGCTTGAGCCTAGGCGAAGCGTGAGCAGCCGCGGCACAAGCAGGAGCAAGTCCAGGCGACCCGTCATGGTTGTTCCCGTTGGTTTCCAAGTTGACGAACGTAACCGGTCGATGCTCAGGAGGTCCGGTTTGAGTGCCGCATAGGACATGAACAAAGACGAGCGCGGCTAGCACAGTAGGTCGAAGACGTGGAGGTCATGTTTGAGCACGAGCCCGGTGGGACAGAGCGAGGCGATCCCGGTATGATTTCTTTTTCGAACGCGAGCATGTCCTGGGGCGACTCGAGTCGGCAGTGGACCTTGGTGTCGTGATCCCGGCGCTCGGTGGTGAGCATGGGTCGGCCTTCCGAAGTCCGACGTTTGTACTCGACGGCAGCATGGTGAGAGAGTCCTGACGGAGTGGTGACACGAGTGAACCCCATGCCGCAGAGGTAAGCTGGATGAGGTGCGGCTCGTGAGCAAATCCTGGTGTTGACGGCTCGCGGGCGAACGAGCAGACCCGACACTGCTGACGAGCGACTCCAGGCGAGCAGAGTATGGTGGCGCCCGGAGGTGACGAAGAGTTGGACACCGAGGAAGCCCAACTGCCACCGCTGTCCGAGTCGACGACGGCCTCACACCATGAACCACCTCAAGCCGGCCTGAGGGATCAGCTTCATGCTCGTCGTTTTGGACGAGAGGCCATCTGAGAGGACATGATAATGAGTCTGGACGTGAACTCGGGTCAGTGACGACGAGTGCGTGACGCGGTACACAATCTCGAGCCGGCGTGGGGCTAGCGTGCCCAAGCCGAGGCGAGGCTCCGAACGGTGGTGCTCCGACGTAGGGGGGACTGAGAGGCCGAACCAGAGCTCCGTCCGAGCGAGACCCGGCAGCGGTGTGACGAGCAAGTCCAAGCACGGCGACGAAGCATACGGAGATCGTTGAAGCATTCGAAGACCGTTGGCGTCGGAGGTGCAGAGGCGCCGCGAAGAAGATGATGAACAGGAACAGTCCAGCCTTTTTGCTCTTGGTCTTTTCGTCTGGGCTGGTCGGTTGGGCTGAGGAAGGAAAATGAAGGCTTTTGGGCGTGAGCGAACTTGGGCCAAAAGGTGGGCTTGCTTTCTTTGTGTTGCCGGGTCCAGTTCGGGTTTTTTCTCTCGGCCCGGATTAGGTCCAGCGACCGGATCCAGGGCCGGGCCCGAGAACCCGACCCGGGCCCGGTTCTATTTAATTAATTAATAAAAATTAATAATTAAAAAAAATTAATTAAATTAAAAATAAAAAATAAAAAATAAAAAAAAATTCCAAAATATAAAAAAAATATAATAATAATAACAAATAAGAAATAGGTAGAAAACGCATCTATTTGCTTATATTGTTCAAATAGGCTTTTTATGATTATTGATGTGTCTTCCATGTTTGATTCGCATGACTCAGTTTTAATTTTGCATGTGAATGACTAAATATTATGCCTATTTCAATAGGTAAAATTTGCACAGTAATTAGAGTTTAATTTGAGTTGCTCGTTTTAGCCTTTAATTGCCTACACTTCACTGCTTCCCTATTTTGAATGACTACATGTGCTTCCGACGTAACGGTCCACAATGACGCCCATGGAGATGGTGGACCATGATCGAGGTGAAGCGTACGAAGAAGGGTTGCAGGCTGAGGCTAGGCGATTGAAGGTCGGTGTCCAATCCGGTATATTTTACATACCTGATCCGTATGTCAGAGTTATTATGTGATTTATTTATGTACTTGATTGCGCTTTCATTTAAATTGATCGTGATTGATAGGAATAGTCTTCCTATCTGCATGAAACCCTGAATCAAACATACCTCACCCAAACTTACGCCTGCATGAACTCTTAGTCAGGAAAATCACTCGCGTTAGGTACCGAAAGGGCGTTGGTAATGACATCAACGTAACCAAGTCCCCGAACTCAAAATCTCTGGTTCCGCAGAATTGATCGATCTCTCCCAATCGGTCAATAAGGTTTCCGGTCTACCCTCCGAGAAAGACCGGTGGCGACTCCAAATGCATGCACAAGTTGCACATGCCACCACGACCACACTAAGGTCGAAATCGATCGGCTCTTATCGTCGAATCCTTTGAAAAATACTCCCGCCGCGATTTGGTATGGGCCTGGGAGGGCCCGCGCCGATCCAAGACCCGCGATCGGTAATCCATTAGCCGCGTCCGCTTTCGGACGGGCCGCGACAGCGACGCCCATTTTCGACTTCTCTGATCTCTAGAGAAGCGACCGAACCCTTCCGATCGGCCTTTCATCTCGAAAAACGGTGAGGTCCTCCTTCGAACTCGAGCTCGGCCTCCAATGGCAACTTAAGTTAGAGCCATCCATTTGCTGCAATTTTGGTTGCAATCTTTTTGTCTCTCTTCACTGCGCATTTTCGCTTTTGATCGCATGTCATTCCATCGCCTGAATAGTCGAGTCTGCCCCCCACCATGATCGATCGGTCGCGAGCTCCGCGGCTCGTTTTCGACCAAACCGAAGCTCCGTGATGATCATGTAAGTCCTTTAGAACTTCTTGGATGCTTCCTGATGGTTTAAATTAGTCATGCTTCGTGTAGAATGGCTAGGGAGGACTCTTGCCGGAGATTAGCTCCGGCCTAGGTTTGCAGCCTGATGAAATGCGATTCTGCTGTGTCAAGCTTCCCGTATATAATAGAGGAAATCCGTACGATTCAAATGGCGGTGATTTCGTGCGATTTGGCACTCTATAGGTGAAGATATGGGCTTCCGACGAGGCGCCGGCGCTCGTCTTCTTCGGCGAACCTGTTGACTGGTCAACAAAAGTTGACCAGTCAACGCCTACGTGGCGCTGACGTGGCGCCTACGTGGCAGCCACGTCAACCGTTCGTATAACTGAATTAAAACGAACTTGATCCAACGGTGCATAGTGTGCCACGTGTCGAGATCTCGCTTTTTTCGGAAATTAAAAATGATTTTCAGAAATTAAAAATCCCTTAGATCGGACGACTGTAGTTCGATCATGCATTTCAATCTGGACCGTCAGTTTCCAGCCTTAGATCAGGCCGTCCATCAGTCGACACGTGGCGCAATCTAGGCCGTAGGTTCGAATTTGAGCGGGAATTGAAATTCGAGCGGGAGGAGGCCGAAGCGACGTCGTTTTGAGCGCGGGTCTCGCGGGCCCGGATCCGGGCCGGGCCGGTCGCCTGTGGGCCGTAGGCTGGGTCACCCGACCCGGCCCGAATAACATTTTTTAAAATAAAAAAAATCGGAAATTGATTTTAAAAAATAAAAAAAATCAGAAAAATCCTAGAAAATCAAAAAATGCTAGAAAATTCCAGAAAATTCCAAAAAAATATGAAAAAATTGTGAAAAAATCCTAGACACTCTAGAAATCCCAAAAATCGAGGGTTGACCACAGACAACTGGTCAACCCTATTTTTGGGGTTTCTTATCCGTTCTTCCGAGACTTGACGACATTACCCTTTAAGGGTAAGTCGCCTTTGCTGTGTATGCAAGATAAAACCGATAATGCCAAGGTAAGAATTAGGGTCGAGTAGGCGACCAATTCTTAGGTTTGAGTTTTCGAGTCCCGCCTCTTTTCTCAAAATGACAATTTTGCCCTTCAATGGGAAAATTGTCTTTCTTGTCTCAATCGAGTTCTGAAAATTGCTTAAAGTTAGGGTTTGGGTCAGGTGGACGACCAACCCTAATATTTGAGATTTTCAGTTCTCGTCTTTGTCCAAATGACGACTTTACCCCTCCAAGGGTAAAATCACTTGAAAATCCCAGAGAAATCCTGGAAATTCCCGAAAAATAGGAAATGGATTGGATTGATGGCCAATCCTATTTCCTCTATCTTTTGACTTCCCAATTCATCTAAAATGACAGATTTACCCTTTCGAGGTGAATTTTCCCGAATTGCTCGAAATTTCGATTTTGCCCCCTCATGGGCAAATCATGCCAAAATCATTCCTAAGCCTTGATTGATATTTCTCTAGGCTAATAGGGCATCATTAGGGATGCCATGCTGCTTTCATGTGTTTTATCCGCATGTATTGGATCCTTGATTTGCGCACTTATTTCCATTGGTTGTGAGTGATATGGTAGTAATTCCCATCTGCATGAACTCCTAGATTTAAGATCTGTACCCCACTCGTCTGTATGAAATCCTAGGATCAGATAAACCATTCATCTTAGGTACCGAAAGGGCGTCAACTCTGACAGTTGGCGTAACTAAGTCCCCGAACCCACTTCTTTGGTTTCCGCAGAATCGAATAGACCACTCCCAACTGTTCGATAGGGTTTCCGATCGTACCCTCCACGAAACGATTGGTGGCGACTCCTTGGCATGTACACTCATCACATGTCACTATACCACACTTAAGGTCGACCACGTATATCCAGCAGTTGCGATTTAGGTAATGGACCTTGGGAGAGGCCCGTGTCCGATCATACAACATCGGACGGCCCATTAACCCTCGCTAGCCATTGATGGCGCTCGAGAGGGTCGCGACACAGACACCAGTCACCAAATCTTGCACAAGCAGACCTTGGGAAGAAATGTGTTTCTGCATCTCAATTAGTTCATGCTTCATCTCCACAATTTCCTCTGAAATTCTGCAATCAGAAGGCATATAAGTACATGCATTGCACAAGTTACACATTTAGAAAGGAAAGAGAAAACTTAAGTATAATAAAGCAATGGATCTTTGCAAACGAGTAAAGTATCTCACATAACCTGAAAAAAAAATCATATAATCACAAACTAAAAGGAAAAACTCTCCTACTTCATACGATAAATTTTAATGAATTGATATGCTTAATTGCTTATACTTAAGATATGAGCATATGGCGATTACTAGCTCCTATGATTCTAATACACATTAATTCTTGGCTTTGAGGTTGAATCATATCATTTTTTTAATTTGTTCTTTTAATGTTAATGCAAAGGGCGTCCAAGAAAACTCTTGCCAGGAAGTAGACGTTGTTTAAGCCATACATAAACGGAAACAACTGTTGGCAAGAAAATAAATTCGTACACAGACATCAGTGGCGGCCCTATTTCTTTCAGAAACATATGCATTTCAAATTCAATTTTAAAATGTCGACAGGATGCTTACCAAAGAAAAAAAAAAGAAACAAAGTGTTTAAATAGTTGCATAAAAGCTCTGTAAAAAAGAAAAAGGCAAAAAAAAAAAAAAATCACAACTCTGGCAAACTACTGCAGTCGCAAACATGGTTATGCCAGAAATAAGCACTAGACAAAATGGTAGTTGGATCATAAGCAGATTAAATGGTGGGAATTCATTACCTTAAGAAAGCAAGGTATTTTGTGTGCATGTTACCACATAAGTTTTCGACTGCGTCTTTCAGATCCAAGAATTCACAACAAAGCTTTTTAATGCATTGCAGCATACAGTAGACGTGATTATAGTATGAGATACCATGATCTTGCAGTTCCAGTATCATAAGCAAAAACAGAACTGCAGGAATCAAAAGGAATAATTCCAAAGGCTCCACACCTTAGTCGAAAATCACATGATACATGAGGTAAAAATTAGCAGCAACTTTAGACGCCAACACAGTAAAAAAATTTCAAATTAACAAGATGCATTAACTCTACTTCCGAGTATGTCTCAAATACAGTGTTTGCATAGTTGATTGGTTGAGGTCCAATTCTTAACTGATTGATCAAAACTGGCGAATATACTGAACCACAATGTCAAAAAAAGTATCCAAAACTAGGACAACTTTATCAATCGAGTACGGAAGCATTAATGTCTAGCTGATTTGGGTAGAGCTAGCTGTGGAATAGGTGAATATTCTGGGTGTCCCAATTCTATCTTTTTTCTTCCCATTTGATATGTACTCGTCATAAAGTGAAGTCATTCACTTAGCTTATCTATAATGCGACACATTCATTTTCTAAGTCGCAAGCTATTATCTTCAACAAATGACAAAAGGACATAACATTGATACACCAGAGACCTCCAAAAGTTGAGTTAAACGGTGGGATTGAAATTGTTCATATGCCTAGATAAAGAAGAATAGACATTCATTGTTCATGCAATAGTCTTACCAGAATCTACAGGATTCAATAGAATATCACATGTTCAGACTACACATGTTCAGACTAAGTGAACTGTGATTCTGCATTGAGTTAAAAAGATTCATCGATGAGTTTTGAGTCTTTCTGGCCTTTGACTTAATCCACCACGTGATTTATTTTATCTGGAGATAGCAACAAAAGCAAACGGTACGATTTTCATGGCAACACCGAGAAACCGTCGTGTTAACTTGTACTACAAAAGTGTGGCTCCTTATAAAAAAAAAATGCAAACTTGATGGGATGCCTAAACATCAAGAGAGAGGACTAATCCCAACTCTATCCTGCAGATGACCTTCACCAAGTCAAAAAGAATTTTGATTCTGAAAATATACTCGGCATCCCCTTCAGGACATAAATTTATGCCCATCTGGGTCATTTTTCAGGAAAGCATGATGCAGTCAGGACAATACAGCTTTTACTGGCAATTCACATAATAATCAGCCAGAAGCATTCTTGCTGGAAGAATCAAATAAAGACAACCAATCAGATTGCACACTATATCCACTTGTAGATCTCTACATTAATGAGCAAACGGTGATAAACCAATGGCATGACCATTTAGGCTTGACAACAATTACTGCACCAACAATAACAATAGTTTCAAGACAACTTTTAATGAAACAAGTGAACTCCAAGCACTGTTTAGCTTAGTTAGTTTTAATTGTGGGCCGTGGAAAATTTCAATAAAAAAGGAGGCTAATTTCATAAATCTGTTAAAAAGAACAAGAAACTAGCTCTTCCACAAAGTAACATGCTGAGATTTTTTTTTTTATTTTCCTTTTCCTTTTCTTTTCTTTTTTACTTTTCTTTTCCTCTCCCTTTCCTTGCCCATCATTGGCCTCAGGCTCGGCCGATGATCACCCTCGCCCTATGTAGCATTGATGCAACACGCGACACGTGATTTTTCAAAAAATAGAGAATTTCATGTTGAGACACATTGTATATTAAATGTATATTTAAATAAACATGATAAATTATCACGTATATATAATAATATGAGCGCTGAGCTTCTTCTTCTTCTTCTTCTTTTATTTGGGATTCACAATTAGATTTTTTAGGGGTTGGTTGGGTATATTAATTTTGAGGTGGCTGGATTTATGACTTAAGTAAGTATATATATACACATTTTGATCCATAATTTATTAAAAATGCTTAAAATAGATCCGTGCTTAATGATGTGCTGGGATGCTAAACTCGCACGTTGCTGGGGTGTCTAGAGTGCTCATCGCGCGTCGATCAAATGATGGAGAGTGTAGGAGAGTGTCTGATATGACACGACACGAAAATTCTCGAAGAGTGTTTGTGCTACATAGCCTTCGCTTGGGCTGGCCGGCGTCGGGTGAGGGCAACCTTTAATTGGGCGACCTCGCCGGCCTACTTCCTTCGATTCTCAACTTGGCCCTTTTCGCAAATAGATGGTTGAGTTTGTAGATGCAGGAATTAGGAAAAGGTTGGGGAGGAGAAGGAGAAGAATCAGAATCGAAAAGCGAGTCATTGAGGATTTATTTGATAGTTCGGTGAGGAAATGAAATCCAGTACCAAAAATAAAATAAAAAATGAAATCCAGTCGGCTGGTGGTCATTCTGGGAACTCAAAAAAAGATTGGATGTCGATCCCCATGTGATTCTGGTGCTCGTGGTGGAAGGGAGAGCTGCGTTTGGAAAAAGTGTAAAAAAAAAAAAAAGTCTTAAATCTATTGTATTAAGGTACGTTTGTTTTGGGGAAAGTATTTTCTAGACTTTCGTCTGTTTGGTTCGCGAAAAATGATTTGGTCAACGGAAAGTACTTTCCAGTCAACAAAGATTTTATTTATTAAAATAGGAAAGTGAAATTCCTAAAATAAAAAGGTAAAAACACTTTTCCAAATTTGAATCTCTTAGGCTGCGTATGGATGGTAGCCAGGGAAAGTGTTTCCGTTCCAAAAGTGTTCCGGGAACACTTTTGGAACAGAAACGCGTATGGTTAAAAAATGTTCGGAAATTGTTCCGTGGAACACTTTTCTGCTAGGGAACACTTTTGAAGGAACAAAAAAAACTTGCTTCTGGATTTTTGGAACACTTTTGAAACCACCATCCATCGTCGCCGACGCGGCTACCACCTGCTACCTCGCTAAAAGCAAGCCGCCTCCGCCAGTCGCTGGCCGCTGCCGCCAGATGCCTGTCTCCGGACTCCCGTCGCCATTCGTCGGCCGCGGTCGCCGATCGTCGGCCGCCGCCGCCGGTCATCGGCCTCGTTCGTCGCCATCGCGGCCTCCGCCACCGCCGGTCGTATGCCACGGTCGCCGGCCTTCACCGTCGCCAGTCGGCAGCAGTTGCCGGCCGCAGCCGTCGCCGATCGTCTGCCGCTGTCGCGGTCGCAGTCACTGTCGCCGCAGCTAGTCGTTGGCCGCCGTAGCCAGTCGTCAGCCGCTGTCGCCGCAGCCGGTCGTCGGCCGCGGTCGCCGCAGCCGGTCGTCAGTCGCGGTTGTCGCCACCGGTCATTGGCCATCGCCGCCGCCAACCGGCGACCGAAAAAGTATTTTTTTTTTTACTTACCAAATGCGTTTTTTCCCCCAAAAATCGTAGTTTTGAACAGAAACACAAAAAAAATGTTTCTGTTCAAAAAATGCTCCCAGGAACAGAAACGCTACAAAAAAATGTTTCTCGTTTTTTCCCTGAGGCCGATCACGGGGCCGGGGCCGGGACCCGATCCTCTGGTCCAGGACAGGGACCGAGACCGGGACAGGGATCGGGGCCGGGTCCTGGGTCGGGGCTGGGAACCGGGGACCGGGCACGGGGCCGGGGACCGGGCCGGGACCGGGGCCATTGCCAGGACCGGGGCCTGGCCGAGAAACGGGACCGAGTTCGGGGCCGGGGCCAGGATCGAGACCGGGACCGGGGTCGGGGCTTGGTCGGGTCAGTTTACGTCAACTCTCTCGACCATCTATCTTTCCTTAGTATCAAGGACAATCTCTTTGATGAGAATGAAATCGTTTTCCAAATGAGAACCAAACACCGAAAAATATTTTCGGTAACATATTACCAAACAATGGAAAACAAATCGTTTTCCGAGAAAGTGGTTTTCACGAAACCACTTTCCAGAAAACAAATTCCTGAAAACCACTTTCCTTAAAACAAACGCACCCTTAGTGTCAATTCAGTCCTAAAAATTTTGCATTAGTGTCAATTTAGTCTTAAATTTGTATTTATCCCAATTGAGTCAATTCGATGAATTTTGGCCGATAATTGCTAGAATCAACGTCAATTGTCCTACGTGGTACAGCTGACGCTAACGTTGCTATTTTTAATATTTTTTTAATATTTTAAAAAACAAAAAATGCTTAAATATTATTTAAAATATTAAAATAATATGAAAAAATGTCTAAGTCAGCACTAGCTGTGCCATGTAGGACAATTGACATCCACGTTAGCTATTTTTTTTTATCAAAATTGATCAAATTAACTCAATTGATATAAATACAAAAGATGAAGATTTAGGACTAATTGACAACAATAAAAGGTGTAGGACTGAATTGACACCATAAAAAGGTTTAAGACTAAATTGACACTAATGCAATAGATTTATGACTTTTTTGACACTTCTCCCATTGTGTTGGCAATTTTTCTTTACAAATTATTTAAAATTTCATAAAGTTGAAAATCAACTTCGAAAGCCTTGGCCAATGCTAAGGAACCAATTTTGAACAAAAAATATATTTTTTTTCGGTATTTTTCACGTTAGTATTTTTTATATATTAGGAAAATATTCAAAAATTACAAAAAAAAATAGAATTTATGGCCCAAAAAAATGAAAAAATAGCCAATATTTTTATTTAAATGCTTTTTTTCGTATTGGCCATTTAAAATTTTGAAAATTCAATTCAGAGCCACAAAAGTCCTCAGTAATATAACCCCGAATTGAGCGGGAAAATTCATTTGAGGCCTTTATAGTCTTTTTCTCACTTGGTCCAGGTTTTGAAATTTGATTCTTGCACCTTTAATTTCATTTTGGTCCAATCAATTTCAATTTTTGAGCAGATTGCAAGATGTACTTATTTGCTTTTTCAATTTAATCCCAGTTTTCATTTAAGGCCAAATTGGTCATTTTAAAGACGAACCGTGCATAGATGAAACTTCGCCCATAGGTTTTTCAGCATTCTAAATGCATTGGTTAGGTCAGATTGACGCAAGTTGGTCATTAAGGTCCTAGTTGGTCAAATTTTACATTCGGATTAAACTTGATGAAATATGGAGATTTTGCATAAAAATGAACCAATTCAGCTCAAGCTTGCCATTCCTGGATGAACTGCACATTGGAGAATCCAATTATGGGTTTAAATTTGCAAAAATAGGTCAAATAGACTATGAATTGGACCTAAAAAGTTAAAACGGGTTGACCAGGTGGGTTTACCCAGTCAACCACAGAACCAATTCTGCAGGTTCTTCTTTGCGCGCCCAGTTGATGCACGATGACGTTCTCAATCCCCTAGATTTTGCATTTTAATGATAAGAAGAATACACAACATGAAATGGCACACGATCAGGATCTTTCAATATAATACCTGCAAGGCAGCAAAATGGCTAGGAACAAAATGATGAGAAATCAAGAGTTTCACTCTCACACTCCTGTGAGATATCTCCTTCTCTGATGCAAAGCAAGAAGTCAATGGCATGTTTCTTTAATCTCCAAGGTAGAGTAACTGAACAGAACACATGCCTAAGCATTCCATTTGCTTGCCACCTGCTTTGACGTCGACGCTGAATTTCATTCTTTACCGCATTTAAATCCTCCTCAGCAGTATGGGCAACCTCGTTAGACAAATCACCCATATAACTGTACCAGGAAGCAAAAAAAAATAGAACTTGCCAAAGGAATTAAGGAAAACTGCACGAATCAGAAAGACCTTAAGGGAAACTGCAACAGACTACACTGTCAACGCACTGCCAAATATTACCTGAAAGAGCTGCTCCAAGCTTGATACTGGGTAAAGGAACCCAGAAACTATCTTCTTCTACGCATATTTAACTAAGTTCTTGATTTTTGTAACAAAATTAATTTTTTTTTTTTTTGAGAAACGATAATTTGGAGTTTAACCTTTAATGACATGATTTAGGAGGATGGGTAGTGCTCTAGGCTCATCCTAATCTCGCCTCTAATCTCTATTACATGGAATATACACACTCAAAAAAATTAATCCACATGATCAGGCCTTCGTTATCTCTATGATCATGTAATAGTTTCTCTGCAAGAAGATAGGGGAAAAGTTGCAGCACTCGAATTTCAAATGCCTAAAGCAAAATTCACCTCAAATGCGTACTTCACTAGAAACTTCCTCAACAAAGATAATTAATCTAGCAAGTATGGAGTAAATTTCCTTACAATAAAAGAAAATCATTGCAAGATGGTAACAGACAAGATCAACCATACAAAAACAAGCATTCATGACAGTATGAATGCACAAAAATCGCATGAAACTTTTCTAGTTGTGCAACTGATCTCTAATGCTATTATTCGTACATAGACTATCCCTTTAGTTCAATTGTAATCCTTCAAGAATTCTCCTAGTCAGAAATAACTTTTGTGTGTTAGAAGCACATCCCCAAAATCAGAAGCCGCTCCACAAATAAATTTGAATAATTCACCGAAAAAAAAAAGACCAAGCTACATAAGCACATTGTCTTTCATTATCAGATATTTCTGACATGAAAAAGAACATTAAAAAGACGTACATATAATGGAGTCTAGATTTGCAGTGTGTGACCAAATTTGGTTTTCACGGTTCCCCCATTGTTTTCTTAAGTCCTTGCATACAAAAAGTTGTTAATTTTACCTTTACCAAAAAAAATAAAAAAACACTTGCTAATTTTCCCTCGTCAGCCACCTTCTTCCTCATCAAGCGTCCACTCCAAAGTCTGTGGTCATCAGAAGCGGAAGGAGAGGCATGGCGGGTAAACCTTGAAACTGCAGGACGTCGGTTTTAGTAGCTTAACCAACGCGAAGAAGATGACCAGGAGGGTCAGCAACCCCACTGCAATTATGAGCAGCTTGATGGCCAGCGAGCAATGCTCGAACTGAGCAACCAAAGAGGCCATTGATAAACCTTTCTGCAGTTCAGAAACACAAACATGATGGAAGAGCAACAAAGTTTGACAGGAGTTGATGGATGATGGAAGAGCAACAAAGATGAAAAAGATGTCTTCAAAGGATGAATTGAATTTGAGTACAAAAAGACAAAGAAAAGATGCAAACACGGAAAGAACAGCAATTTCCAAACCTATAATGAAAAGTACACCTGTGAGCAGCAATCTAGATCTGGGATTGTCCTCTCGCTGCATTGTCTCTCGACGTCCTGGGAGCAGCAAGGAGAAACAGAGTGATATTGCGGTTTCACGTTTTATCCACCACTCTCCTTCCACTTCTAAGAACAACAGACATCGGAGAGAACGCTTAATGAAGAAGAAGGTGGCTAACGAGGAGAGAAGAGACGGAGAGAGGGTTTTTGTAATGTTGGATACTCTAACGATTATGACAAAATTCAAGCTTGTGATGGTGTTGGGTGGAAATATATATATTTTTTGGTCAATAAGTTGAGATATGTTCGATCACCATCGATTGATATCTTTCCTCTTTACTTTCATCATGTGATGCATGCATTTGAATATATAAATGGTTATACACCAAATAAATAAATAAAGTGCAACTGCATTTTTCCATGAATTGCACGATGATTGCACGAGGATAAACATCGAATAAATGTCTTTTAGGTGCATGATTGGCTTGTATGAATGAGATGTTGGGAATATGTCAATAGAACTAAGCATATGCAGCTCATAGAATTTCATGAGAGGATTGAGTTATTTGGTAGGTCATCTCATGTTTATGCCCATAGAACAATCCATATGCAGCTCGACTGGTATTTGCAAGTGGAGAATGTTTTCGTGAGATGGAAGAAAAAGACATCCAATGTATTCTTCAAATATTTTGCATGGAGAGAACAAGCAAAAATTATAACCTAGAGTGACAGCTCAATCAAACCAGCCTACTTTTGATGAGGAAATGCAATATAATTAATATACAAAGGTATTTGTTTAGTCTCATGAACTAAATAACCATCTTTCGAACTTGAGCATGTACATGACAGAAAGATCAGACATTCGCAATTTCTCTGATAAATACAGAAAATTAAAGACAAGTTCCCACTTATTCTCAACCAAATGAAAGCAAGTTCCAAATCTTTCCCTCACAAAAAGAATAAAAGTAACTTTTCACGAGAGAACTCTGGGAAGAATTACTTTCGTATATTAATTAGTTTAATTCATGAAGTTTGCAAAGCATCATGCTATAACAGGGGAAATTATCAACATGTGGCTAGACATGTCCATTATGTTCATAAATTATTAACATGTGGCTAGACATGTCCATTATGTTTATCGACGAGTTCATTAACAACACGTATAGACTCTCCTGCTGAGTGCTTCGCCATTCTATTTCTCACAAAATCCGTCTTCCCAGCGCCAGAAGGAAAGAGGAAAACATGAAAACACATCATTATTAAAAAAAAAAAAATGGAGGAGGGGGGCGGGTGCGGGAAGGGAGAGAAGAAAAAGAAAAACTCACACAGTCTCGCCGAATAACTTCGCCGCGAGGAGTCTCTCGACGTCGTCTTGGGAGCGGAGAAACTAAGTGAAAGAGATTATATATACCAATCAAAGCGAAATGCGTAAACCTACCCACGATAACCAAAAAGTCGTCTCGGGATGTCATTACACACACAAATAAAACCCTTATATTAAATTTTTCCATTTTTGGCATTAAGAAAAAAGTTTTAAAACATAAATAGAATCTAATAAGAAAAACTAAAAATATTCAAAGTTAGAGCCAATAAGAAAATATTATAACCCTAAAAATTTAACATTTCTCCATTTTTGGCACAAAGTTCGAACTACAATTTGATACGAATCTAATCAATATGAATCAGCCACTAAGATTCTATGACAAAAACAAAACCACCTAACCCTAAGGTAGCCTCAATAAAAAGCAGTTAACTAGGTTCTTGATTTTTGTAAATTTTGGAGAAATGATAATTTGGAGTTTAACCTTTAATGACATGATTTAGGAGGATGGGTAGTGCTCTAGGCTCATTCTAATCTCGCCTCTAATCTCTATTACATAGAATATACACACTCAAAAAAATTAATCCACATGATCAGGCCTTCGTTATCTCTATGATCATGTAATAGTCTCTCTAGAAGAAGATAGGGGAAAAGTTGCAACACTCGAATTTCAAATGTTTAAAGCAAAATTCACCTCAAACACATACTTCACTAGAAACTTCCTCAACAAAGATAAGTAATCTAGCAAGTATGAAGTAAATTTCCTTACTATAAAAGAAAATCATTGAAAGATGATAACTGACAAGATCAACCATACAAAAACAAGCCTTCATGACAATATGAATGCACAAAAACCGCATGAAACTTTTCTAATTGTACAACTGATCTCTAATGCTATTATTCGTACATAGACTATCCCTTTTGTTCAATTGTAATCCTTCAAGAATTCTCCTAGTCAGAAATAACTTTTGTGTGTTAGAAGCACATCCCCAAAATCAGAAGCCGCTCCACGAACAAATTCGAATAATTTAGCGAACATTAAAGACCAAGCTACAGAAGCACATTGTCTTTCATTATCAGATATTTCTGACATGAAAAAGAACATTAAAAAGACATACATATAATGGAGTCAAGATTTGCAGTGTGTGACCAAATTTGGTTCTCATGGTTCCCACATTGTTTTCTTAAGTCCTTGCATACAAAAAGTTGCTAATTTTCCCTTTACCAAAAAAAAAAATTTACTTGCTAATTTTCCCTCGTCAGCCACCTTCTTCCTCATCAAGCGTCCACTCCAAAGTCTGTGGTCATCAGAAGTGGAAGGAGAGGCATGGCGAGTAAACCTTGAAACTGCAGGACGTCGGTTTTAGTAGCTTAACCAACGCGAAGAAGATGACCAGGAGGGCCAGCAGCCCCACTGCAATTATGAGCAGCCTGATGGCCAGCGAGCAGTGCTCGAACTGAGCGACCAAAGAGGCCATTGATAAACCTTTCTGCAGTTCAGAAACACAAACATAATGGAAGAGCAACAAAGATGAAAAAGATATCTTCAAAGGATGAATTGAATTTGAGTACAAAAAGACAAAGAAAATATGCAAACATGAAAAGAAGAGCCATTTCCAAACCTACAATGAAAAGTACACCTGTGAGCAGCAATCTAGTTCTGGGATTGTCCTCCTCGCCGCGTTGTCTCTCGACGTCCTGGGGCAAACAAGGAGAACCGCATTGTCTTTCGACGTCCTGAGGAGCAACAAAGTGATAATGTTTTCATTAAGCATCCTCTCCGATGTTTTCAGTTGCCTTGGCATTGCTGGTGTTGACACCTAATTTTGGATCAGCTTTTTTAGCCATTTCTTAGAAAATTCATAAAAAAATCCATAAAAAGTCAAACAATTGAAAAATCAACTTTGGTGGCCTTGGCCAAGCCTAAGGAACCATTTTTGACAAAAAAATAATTTTTAATATTTTTCGTATTTTTTAATATTTTCAGAAATTAGGAAAATACTAGAAAAATCAAGAAAAATAGCATTCGAGGTCACAAAAATATGGAAAAATAGCCAATATTTTTCTTTTAAATCCCTTGTCTTTTTGACCTCACAAAAAATTCCAAAATCAAATTCAATTTTATGTGTTCCTTCGTAACACATATGATTGAATTTGATAAAAAAAATGTCAATTGAGTCTTTTAATTTATAATTTTGGCATTTTTTAGGATCTTGAAATTCAATCTAGTTGTCCCTTATTTCAATTTAGCCCAATTGTTCGCACAAATTGCTCAATTGCATGAATTTGGCAAAATTGCATACTTAATTGCATTTTAGTCCTTGAAATTGGGCAAAATTGAAATTACTTTCAATTCGGGGACTATCATTACAAATTAAAGTCACTGCCCAATGGTTTTCATCATTTTGAATCGATTGGCATAGGTAATTTGGTTCAATTTGATCATTTGAACCCTCAATTGCACAAATCCCCGATTTGCAATTAAATAAAATTTGGGGTTTTTGTTGAAATTGACATGAACTTTTAGGCAAAATTACATTTTTGAATAAAATTCATGCCCTAGATTCGATTCTGAAGTCCAATTGCAAAAATCCCCCACCGATTTGGGTTTAATTTGAAAATTTCAAGTCGGAACCGGTTCAGACCAGTCAGATCGCCGGTCGGACCGGTCAAATCGGTCCGCTACAGTGTCATCTTCTTCATTAAGCCTTCGCGCAAATGAACAGTACAAGGTTGGATTTCAACAAGGAAATTGATCAACCAATCGACTACAATTGGAGATGCACTAGTGGGCGTTTCGTTCCTCAAACCATTCCCCATCGATTATCGCCGGAATCGCGGCCAATAGTCACCGGAGAAAGGAGTAATCGGCCGGTCAATCCTGCAGACCTACGAAAGTCAACACTTCCCAAACTCAGTACAAATTCATGCCAAATTCGCATGAATTACGACTTGCCGAAGAACAAGACGAACATGGACGGAACACCCATCGTCTCCGTCGCCGTTTAGACCAAATGGCACGTGCAATCACGTGCCATTTCGAGTCTGTTGGTCCCCTCAGAATTGGCGCTAAAAATTGAAAATGGTATATAGTCCACGGAAGCCTTCGCGAAAGGGATGAAGTTGATTCAGTTCGAGGAGGAGAAACTAAATCGAGAGAGAGAGAGAGAGAGAAAACGCGAGAGAGAGCTCGTTCTCCGACTCCCATCGTCGAGAACTCGAGCTGGACCGCAAGGCTCTGGTTGGGCCGTCTCCGGCCAAACCGAAGCCAAAGAAGACCGTCGGAAGTTCGCCTGGAGCGCCAGGAAGCGATCGCCACCGGTCGCGCCACGCGAAATCGCGAAAATAGGTGAGATGCAGTTCTGAGTTCTTCACTGTGCATCAATGGCGACTCATCCATTTTGCGCTTTTTCTTGCAATTAATGTGTGCGTTTCGTTCCTTGGATATCACTGACCACCGTCGCATCTCCATTCTGCATCGATTTTTCCTGAATACCACGAATCGAGTCTTCGAATTTAGCCCCCATCGCCGACCACTGTTCAAAGTCGCCCAGCCAAATCTGGGCCGAGCGAGCTCAATTGGAGCTCAAGGTAAGTCTTCTGAACAATGATTGATGCTATCCTGTGATTGAATTGCAATGATTTGATGTAAATCGAGCGATTGAACTCCCATGGCCGTACTCGACATTCTGCATGATGCTCGCGATTCTATGAATAGGATGTTCTGATTCTTAGGTATGTTAGACTAGAGACAATTGCGAGTCGATTAGCGTTGGTTTCGCCCGATTTCATCAAGATCCCATCGTCAGATCATCGCCGGAGAAGCTCCGCCGTTCATTCCATCGGAGTCGGGAGGTTGAAGACAAAGCTGACGTGGCTTAGTCAGCAGGTCAAAGTCCTAGGTGGCATTCGGCCATTGGTCCACGTGTCGGTCCAGTCAGCACGGCCGTTGGGGGTTGTTATTCGAATAAGTAGATCGGACGGCTCAGATAAATTGAGCCTAAATTTTAGTGGCCGTCCGATTAGTAATTAGGTTTATTCGAAAATGTTTTAAATCGAAAAATCAAATTAAACCGAAACAGTGCCGTTTAGGTTAGTGGGCAGGCGACGTCGTTTAGGTTAATATGGGTGGACGGTCCAGATTGAGTCTTGAGTTCTAATCCTGACCGTAGGTTTTAGTAGGTTGATCAGACGGTCCTGATTGAGTCCCCGTTTCATCTAGGCTGTAGATTCCAGTCAAATCATCCGATGGTCGTGGATTAGCCACGCGGTTCAATGAGGGACGCCAAATCAAGTCCGATTAATCCGAAAATAAAAAAAGTTATATACGGTGTCGTTTTGATTTGTGGGTCACGCGGATCCGGGTCTGAGTCGGGTTCCGACCCGAGTGGGTGGGTTTGACCCGGTCCAAAATATTGTTTTAATAAAAAAAAATCAGAAAATGATTTTAAAAATAAAAAAATCAGAAAAATCATAGAAAATCCAAAAAAATGCTAGAAAATCACAGAAAATCCAAAAATATATAGGAAAATTGTAGGAAAATCTTAGATATTCCAGAAATCCCCGAAAATTGAGGATTGACAATAGACAACTGGTCAACCCTATTTTTGGGGTTTCTTATCCGTTCTTCCAAGAATTGACGACATTACCCTTTAGGGGTAAGTCACCTCTGTTGTGTAAGTGAGATAAAGTCGATAATGCCAAGGTAAGAATTAGGGTCGGTTAGGCGATCAATTCTTAGGCTTGGGTTTTCGGGTCCCGTCCCTTTTCTCAAAATGACGATTTTGCCCCCTCAATAGGAAAATCGTCTTTCTTGTTCCAATCAAATCCTGAAAATTGCTTAAAGTTAGGGTTTGGGTCAGGTGGGCGGCCAACCCTAATATTTGAGATTTTTAGTTCTCATCTTTGTCCAAAATGACGACTTTACCCCTCTAAGGGTAAAATCACTTTTAAATTTTAGAAAAATTCTGGAAATTCTCGAAAAATAGGAAATGGGAGGATTTGATCGCCAATCTCATTTCTACCATCTTTTGACTGTACATCCCATCTAAAATGATAATTTTGCCCTTTTAGGGCAAGTTGTCCCCTAATTTCTCAAAATTACAATTCTGCCCCTCATAGGCGAATCATATCAAAATCACTCTTAAGCCTTGATTGATACTTCTCTAGGCTAATATGGCCTCATTAGGGATGTCATGCTGCTTTCATGTGTTTTATCCGCATGTATTAGATCCTTGATTTGCGCATTTACTTTTACTGACTATGAGTGATAGGGTAGCCATTCCTATCTGCATAAACTTCTAGATTTAGGATCCATACCCCACTCATCTGTATGAAATCCTAGGGTCAGATGAATCATTCAACTTAGGTGCCGAAAGGGCGTTAACTCTAGTAGTTGGCGTAACAAAGTCCCCGATCCCGTTTCTCTAGTTTCTGCAGAATCGAATAGATCGCTCACAACTATTCGATAGGGTTTCCGATCGTACCCTCTACGAAACGATTGGTGGCGACTTCTTAGCATGTACACATATCACATGTCACCAAACCACACCGAAGGTTGACCACGTATATCCAGCCGTTGCAATTGGGTAATGGACCTTGGGAGAGGCCCGCGTCTGATCAGGCAACAACGGGCGGCCCATTAGCCCCCCTCGCTCCTCGAGGAGAGGGTCGCGACAGACTGGCGACTCCACTGGGGACTATTCTAAACCAGAATCTCTGGTTAAGAATTTCAGAGGTCTTGAGCCGATTAAAAAGTTGGTTGGTTTATCTGACATTATTTTCTGCAGACGCTCTCAAAGATGAGGTATGTACGCTAACCATTGTGTTAGATGTTTTTGCAGATTGGAGAAATAAGGGGTGGAGTGATTGTTGACATCTTTCTTGCAGGTTGGAGTTAGGATTGTATGTTTATTTTTAGCGCATATTGAAGCGGTGTTTGATACAAACTGCTGTGCATGACTTTGCATTGTGATGATCATGACACATCGCACACACTGGCGGTCAAACCCCGACTACAACGACCTCTAGGTTACCTTAGATAGGGAAATGATGCGAAAGGATCTCGTGTTTGATGGCACTTGAGACTTTTGTATTCGTTCCCGCTCGCAATCCAAATTGACGATATCTAGCCCTCTTGGGTGGGTACCCTTAGGGAGGAATCTGCCTCATTTGGATCATGGGAGCCTAAGCCATAGGTTCCTCACCTGATTTCTAATTTTTTAGAGTATACCCACTTGTCTCATGCGCATGTCTATGGATGGTTGGTATACCTAAAACCACACATTGTTACAGGGGAATATTTCACATTCCCCAAGTATGGTTGGTAAGGCATTTACTTTCGATGTACTTCACTATTCCCTGTTTCATAATATAATTCATGCATTATATACGTCCACATGCATTGCATACATCATGAAATCACTCAAGTGCCTAATTGAAATAACAAACGATAATGGGGTAGGATGTCGCTGTTTCCTAAAAGTTCAACAGAATTGGTAACCTTCGAGTACCTAAGGAAAGTCACTAGCCCTGGACCAAACACAAGGCTGCACTTTACTAGGTTCGTACATGGCCGAGAGCTGACTGGGCGCAAGTTGGGATATGCTGAAGATTGTCAAACCCGCTACTATGTCGACAACCTCAGATTCAAGCGACAAGAAGACGAGATCTTCAAGAATTACTTGGAGATAAAGAGACAACATCGCAACCACTTAGCTAGGGACGCGTATGCTCAACGAAAGGCTGAACGTCAAGCTAATGAAGACATGCCCATGATCACTTTTTGGGGAAAAAAGGAGATGCCTTGCGATCAAGACAAGACTGAAGCGCATCATACTCAAAAAGACAAGACGCGAGAAGATTCCAGAGGTCATTATACCATGGACCAGAGAATGGCCAGAGGAGCTGAGATGCCTCGATCAATTCATTGAAGACGACTGTCGCGACCCGTCCGAAAGGCGGACGCGGCTAATGGATTACCGATCGCGGGCCTTCCCCCGCACAAGAGTGCGGATCGCGAGCTTTGGATCGGCGCGGGCCTTCCCAGGCCCATACCAAATCGCGGCGGGAGTATTTTTTTGGGGAATTCGACGATAAGAGTCGATCGCTTTTGACCTTCAGTGTGGTCGTTGTGGCATGTGCAACTTGTGCATGCATTTGGAGTCGCCACCGGTCTTTCTTGGAGGGTAGACCGGAAACCTTACTGACCGATTGGGAGAGATCGATCAGTTCTGCGGAACCAGAGATTTTGGGTTCGGGGACTTGGTTACGCTGGTGTCATTACCAACGCCCTTTCGGTACCTAACGCGAGTGATTTTCCTAGCTAAGAGTTCATGCAGGCGCAATTTTAGGTGAGGTAGGTTTGATTCAAGGTTTCAGGCAGATTGGAAGACTATTCCTATCAATCACAATCAATTTTAATGAAAAGCTCAATCAAGTGCATAAATAAATCACATCAATGCGCATCAATTCAAGTCAATGGCTTCCCAATATAGCCATAAGGGTTTAGGGAAGATGTGATTTCGGACCAGGGGTAAAATGGGAAGATTTGGGGACGATTAGCCCGAAGGGCAAAATCGTCAATTTTGGAAGGTTTGGATACCGAATTACCCAAAATAGTCCATGGCCAGTTGATTGTGGCCATTTCCTATTTTTTGAAAATATTTTTTTTTGACAACATACCACACTTAACCAAGTAAACAGGCTAACTACTAGATTGAAATAAATACATGCAAATCAAGTTTATAATGGCAATATTTAAAAAGAAAAAAAAATAACTCTGATATATGGATCGGGTACGTAGAATATACCGGATTGGACATCGACCTTCAATCGCCCGGCCTCAACCTGTAACCCTTCTTCGTGCGCTTCACCTCAATCACTAAGCCCCCTTGATCTTCCATCGCCATAGGCATCATCGTCAGTCGCCACATTGGAATATCAAAATGGTGTATCAAACCTTTGGAACGTGCACTTACTCAAAGTAGATAGTCAGCAAAGTTCAGCCAATTAAAGGATAAAATGAGTGTCTTGAATTAAATTCTAATTATCGTACTAATTTATCTACTAAGACATGCATAATATTCAGACATTCACAAGCGAAGTTAAAACTAAGTCATGTGAATTAAACATGGAGGACAAATCGACAAATCAAACACATGTAAAGCCTAATTGAGAAAATATAAGCAGATAAATGCATTTTCTATCTATTTCTTTTTCTTTTTCTTTTTTTTGATATTATACGAAATTTTATGATTTTTAATTATTTTTTTGGAATTTTTCTATTTTTTTTATATTTTTTTATAATATTTATTAATAATAAATAAAAGAAATCGGGTCCGGGTCAGGTTCCCGGGCCGGGCTTGGATCAGGTCGTCGGACTTGATCAAGCCCGAGAGAGAGCCGATCCAGGCCCAGCCAGAAGCTTAGGCCCACTTTTCTTTTTTGTCCAAATAGGGCTCCGAAATCATACGCACCACCAGTTGACCCAGCCCTCACGCCCAAAGCAAAAACAAAACTAGCAGCCTTCCCTCACAAAACACAAGCCCAAATCTCGCTGGAACCGGCCCAGACTTAGTCGCCAACGCCTCAGCCCAGTACGAAATAAACAGGAAATAGGTGGGACAGCTTAATACTACTGTTCATCATCTTCTTAGTGCGTTGCTCACTGTGTTCGCAGCACTAAAAAAAGGACGTCGATGGTCAGCACGCCAGCTTCAGCAGCCCTCGCTCGCCTCGTCGCCGTAGCGACGGGATCCGCTCGTCACCGCCGCCTCTGACTCGAGTCATCAGTTGCACCGTCGAGTCGCCTGCAACCAGTGGCGAAACCGAGAAGCCAAGGCACGGCGTTGCCTCTGTTCCTCATGTATTGCACTGCCTTCGGATCTGGGATCGCGTCCGGGCACTTGTGAAGTATGTGCTCGACGTGGTCTGGGTTCAGCGCGGGGTCAACCTTTGGGTAGAGCCGGTGAACCAACTTGACGCAGTGGGTTCGGCCCACACTGTGAGCTCCTAGTAAAGCAACCACTCCCGGTGCATCGATGCTCATGGCCGCGAACCTGTCGAGTACCACCGAAATACTTTCATTGTGGTCGGGAAGGTATTGTTCGAGCACCTCAGCTCGGCTCTTCCTACCATCCCTCCTCCCAGTTTTCAAGGAAATGTGAGGGCCTCCTAGCGAGACAATGCCATCTCTAGCAGACAAGACCAGGATGTCCGCACAAGAAACAACTCCAGGGCACTCTCTCTCCACAGCCTCTTTAATGGTGTCGAGGTATCTGAAGTTCCTTAGACCGAAACTGCGGTCGGTTTCTTTCTCCGACAAGCTCCTCCGTGTCGAGTCCAAGAGCAGCGAAACATCACATGACTCAACAGCACAGTCATAGAAGATGTTCTTCAGCCAGGAGAATGCAGTGTTCTTGTCGCGCTTGTATAGGAGCTTCACTTGCTCCTTGATGATGTCCTCGGCTTAAGGGCAGGTATCCTTTGCACGAATCCAAGCTTGCTTCGCCACTGCCCGTCGCCGCCCGCCCGCGAGCGTGAACGAGACTCAGCCACTCCGAACAGTGGCGGCGTGGCTGGGTTCGTGGTCCGGTGGTCGCCAGGTATGTGAACAAGAGAGCATCCCACCTTCCCAGTTCTAGTTTTCTTCGGTCATGCTTGGTCCGGTGCTGGTTGTCCGCCGCTGCCACACTACTGACCGTTCCCGATTGCCGGACCACGATCGTCAGCGAACGACCTCTCGTCGCCACGACTCAACCGGCCAAACTAGCCTTTTCTACTCCCCAAGAACGAGTGATCTATAAACCTCAACCCAGCCTTCTCCGTGGCGCTCGAAAACTGATCGCGGAAGAGCTGTGGGGTAAAGGGTTTGGCCGTTCGGACAATAAGGAATACTCACAGGTTGTCGATGAGAAAATGCGAGCGTCCGAGTGGTCTCCTGTCTCCTTCGAAATCTCCTTATTAACTCTCTGCATGCCCGAATATCTTCTGTCCCCTCTTTCTTCCTTTTTTTCTTTTTCGGTTCTCTCCCTCTATTTTTGTTTAATCTCACTTTTTTTATTGCATGGTGGAGGACAGACTCTCTGCTGTCCTCTACTTCCTCCAAATTTTTTTATATCCCACCATCCCCATAACAACATCGTCACCTTGCATTTTCTTTTTTTTTTTCGCGCCGCACCCTCAACTTCCTTCCTTTAGTGACTTCTTTTGTAAAAGAACTCTTGAAAGGTGGGACACTCTGATCAAGAGGACTCGAGGGTGGAGAGTATGCTTGCCTTTCGGCGATTCATTTTCATTAAAAAAAATAAAATAAAATAAAATAAAATAGAATAAATAAAATAAAATAAAATAAAATAAAATAAAAATATTTTAATTTTTATGGATTTTCAAAGAATTGTTTTCAAAAATAAACTAGAAAAGACTGATCAAAATCCATGTGTCAACAGCTGCCCCTCTTTGAGTGTGAGCTCGTCAGAGGTTGCTTTCAAAGACAAAATGACACCTGGATCTTGACCGACTTAACTGGGGAGAGGAAACGCTATGACATTGCATTCTTAAGCCTTTTGACGAATGTTCAAATTAACCCCCGATTTGTTCTTGCAGTTTGAACCTGGGCTGAGAGGAGGGAGTTTTACCTGAAGCTCACCTGTCAGATGCTGCCGGTCGCGACGACTTTCAAGAAGATACCTAGGACTCGTTTCAGAAAATCCTAGGGAGATTAAGTTCTGACCTGTATGGTAGGTCATACCATTATGGAATTCCTAACTGGTAGGAACCTAAGGAAGGCGCATCCCACACTTTAGGATTTGCCAAGGATTTTGATCCGTATGGTGGATCGGACCTTCGTGTTGATTCTTACGGCGGTACTTACCACTGAGTTTGACCCTTCAGGCGGTTTCTACCATTGGTTGACCCTTCAGGCGGTTTCTACCTTGAGTTGACCCTTCAGGCGGTTTCTTCCTTTGAGTTGACCCTTCAGGCGGTATCTACCTTGAGTTGACCCTTCAGGCGGTATCTACCTTCATTTGACCCTTCAGGAGGTATCTACCTTTGATTTGACCCTTCAGGCGGTATCTACCTTGAGTTGACCCTTCAGGCGGTATCTACCCTTGTTTGATTTTGAAAAGGGGTCTCATGACGAGGGTTCTCCACGTCCGATGAGATTTCCTGAATTTTGAAAAGGGGTCTCATGACGAGGGTTCTCCACGTCCGATGAGACTGCTTGATTTTGTTTAAAAGGGGTCCCGAGACGAGGGTTCTCCACGTCCGATAGGGCTGTTTGATATTTTTGAAAAGGATTTTTTTTAAGGGTTTCTCTTCCCCAAGAAAATATTGGTAATCTTTGAGAAGACAGCAATTGTCCAATTGACAAAATTTTATGACTTAAGCTTTAGTCATGAGATGTGCATTTTGATGCTGGAGGTTATCCAAAACATTCTTGCAACATGCAAATGTGATCACAAATCCCTTGCATGGAAAATCTGGATCAACAGTTTGAAAATTTCCAAAAAGAGTTTGCTCAAAACAGCAATTGGAATATTTCTCGACAAGGAGGCCATCTCACCTGTTTTGAGGTGATGATTTTTAGGGGATGCACTCAATTCCCTACTGACCTGTGCCTAGGTTTTAGGCTCATTCGCAGCGCATACATTTTGATCGGTCGGGAGGTCTTCCACGGGACCGTAATGTTGGGCTTGGATATTGGTTTTCAAGGGGGACCCGCTTTGGAGTCGAGGCCATCGAATGAAAATCTTCACCATCTGCTCCGGGTTTACAAGTCAAGAACCCTGCAAAATGAGAAAGAAAGAGTCTTGCTCGTACTTCTTCGAGCTAAGCTATATGTTAACCCAAGTGTCTTAGTCAGAGAAGACTGTTTCAGGGTTGTAACATTGGTAGGATTGGGGACCGAAAAAAGGCTTGTTTTTGGCCCAGAAATCACGAAGGATTTGACATTGGTGATCATTGCCAATTTGTCACATGTCTTTTCCATTCTGCATCTTCCATTTTTGAGGTG